>OZ022512.1:20414865-21907698 GCA_963989385.1 Ctena decussata | reverse complement strand
TCCATCTTTACACTGTAAACGGTAATTACATAGGTACATGCCTGGGGCAAATAACAGCGCAAATAATTGTCCATGTGCAGAGTAATAAAGGAGCAAACTTTTATGTATGGGCTGCAGTGGAAGTTATTCTTAAAAGGTGACTTTCACGAATCGTTCTGAAACTCTGCTAAAATTACAGATAATTCCCATATATTTCTTGGGAAAAAATCCCAGAAAATCTCCTTTCTCCGTTGTCGAGATATTCGAGGGCAAAGTCGTGCAGTTTACGACTTTAAGGGGCTATAACTCGAAAACTAAAGAACGAGAATTTTTGGGACATATGGTCAATTGAATGTTTATCCCAACCCTCTCATTTGGCACTAGTTTCAGCCCGAATTGTGCAAGTCACCTAAGGTCACGAATCGTCCCGAACGTGTAGCCCAGATTGTGAAAATTTCAAACCACTACTGCTTGCTTGTATGAGTAGGTAGCCATCTGAAACTTGGCATGTATAAAGGCCATTAACATGTCTACATGCATGCACAATCTTATGTCAGCTGATTGCATAACTTGCGAACTATAGGCCATCGAAATTTTTGTAAACAAAAGTTTGTGCGACTTTAGCTCCAAAACGGAATATAAGCTAAAGCTGAAATAGCCTTCATTCTATTTCACTTATTTGTGTCTACACATGTATATGTTTTGCAGAGACTCAAAGCTCTTGAGAATGGAGAAAATGAGGTGTCAATTTTGCATTGGACCCTATGGGAAAATGCATTAATTGCCTACTGCTCCGACGTTCAGCGACCGATAACATCCATCTTTACACTGTAAACGGTAATTACATAGGTACATGCCTGGGGCAAATAACAGCGCAAATAATTGTCCATGTGCAGAGTAATAAAGGAGCAAACTTTTATGTATGGGCTGCAGTGGAAGTTATTCTTAAAAGGTGACTTTCACGAATCGTTCTGAAACTCTGCTAAAATTACAGATAATTCCCATATATTTCTTGGGAAAAAATCCCAGAAATTCTCCTTTCTCCGTTGTCGAGATATTCGAGGGCAAAGTCGTGCAGTTTACGACTTTCAGGGGCTATAACTCGAAAACTAAAGAACGAGAATTTTTGGCACATATGGTCAATTGAATGTTTATCCCAACCCTCTCATTTGGCACTAGTTTCAGCCCGAATTGTGCAAGTCACCTAAGGTCACGAATCGTCCCGAACGTGTAGCCCAAATTGTGAAAATTTCTAACCGCTACTGCTTGCTTGTATGAGTAGGTAGCCATCTGAAACTTGGCATGTATAAAGGCCATTAACATGTCTACATGCATGCACAATCTTATGTCAACTGATTGCATAACTTGCGAACTATAGGCCATCGAAATTTTTGTAAACAAAAGTTTGTGCGACTTTAGCTCCCAAACGGAATAAAAGCTAAAGCTGAAATAGCCTTCATTCTATTTCACTTATTTGTGTCTACACATGTATATGTTTTGCAGAGACTCAAAGCTCTGGAGAATGGAGAAAATGAGGTGTCAATTTTGCATTGGAGCCTATGGGAAAATGCATTAAACGCCTACTGCTCCGACGTTCAGCGACCGATAACATCCATCTTTACACTGTAAACGGTAATTACATAGGTACATGCCTGGGGCAAATAACAGCGCAAATAATTGTCCATGTGCAGAGTAATAAAGGAGCAAACGTTTATGTATGGGCTGCAGTGGAAGTTATTCTTTAAAGGTGACTTTCACGAATCGTTCTGAAACTCTGCTAAAATTACAGATAATTCCCATATATTTCTTGGGAAAAAATCCCAGAAATTCTCCTTTCTCCGTTGTCGAGATATTCGAGGGCAAAGTCGTGCAGTTTACGACTTTCAGGGGCTATAACTCGAAAACTAAAGAACGAGAATTTTTGGCACATATGGTCAATTGAATGTTTATCCCAACCCTCTCATTTGGCACTAGTTTCAGCCCGAATTGTGCAAGTCACCTAAGGTCACGAATCGTCCCGAACGTGTAGCCCAAATTGTGAAAATTTCTAACCGCTACTGCTTGCTTGTATGAGTAGGTAGCCATCTGAAACTTGGCATGTATAAAGGCCATTAACATGTCTACATGCATGCACAATCTTATGTCAACTGATTGCATAACTTGCGAACTATAGGCCATCGAAATTTTTGTAAACAAAAGTTTGTGCGACTTTAGCTCCAAAACGGAATAAAAGCTAAAGCTGAAATAGCCTTCATTCTATTTCACTTATTTGTGTCTACACATGTATATGTTTTGCAGAGACTCAAAGCTCTTGAGAATGGAGAAAATGAGGTGTCAATTTTGCATTGGACCCTATGGGAAAATGCATTAAACGCCTACTGCTCCGACGTTCAGCGACCGATAACATCCATCTTTACACTGTAAACGGTAATTACATAGGTACATGCCTGGGGCAAATAACAGCGCAAATAATTGTCCATGTGCAGAGTAATAAAGGAGCAAACTTTTATGTATGGGCTGCAGTGGAAGTTATTCTTAAAAGGTGACTTTCACGAATCGTTCTGAAACTCTGCTAAAATTACAGATAATTCCCATATATTTCTTGGGGAAAAATCCCAGAAATTCTCCTTTCTCCGTTGTCGAGATATTCGAGGGCAAAGTCGTGCAGTTTACGACTTTCAGGGGCTATAACTCGAAAACTAAAGAACGAGAATTTTTGGCACATATGGTCAATTGAATGTTTATCCCAACCCTCTCATTTGGCACTAGTTTCAGCCCGAATTGTGCAAGTCACCTAAGGTCACGAATCGTCCCGAACGTGTAGCCCAAATTGTGAAAATTTCTAACCGCTACTGCTTGCTTGTATAAGTAGGTAGCCATCTGAAACTTGGCATGTATAAAGGCCATTAACATGTCTACATGCATGCACAATCTTATGTCAACTGATTGCATAACTTGCGAACTATAGGCCATCGAAATTTTTGTAAACAAAAGTTTGTGCGACTTTAGCTCCAAAACGGAATAAAAGCTAAAGCTGAAATAGCCTTCATTCTATTTCACTTATTTGTGTCTACACATGTATATGTTTTGCAGAGACTCAAAGCTCTTGAGAATGGAGAAAATGAGGTGTCAATTTTGCATTGGACCCTATGGGAAAATGCATTAAACGCCTACTGCTCCGACGTTCAGCGACCGATAACATCCATCTTTACACTGTAAACGGTAATTACATAGGTACATGCCTGGGGCAAATAACAGCGCAAATAATTGTCCATGTGCAGAGAAATAAAGGAGCAAACTTTTATGTATGGGCTGCAGTGGAAGTTATTCTTAAAAGGTGACTTTCACGAATCGTTCTGAAACTCTGCTAAAATTACAGATAATTCCCATATATTTCTTGGGAAAAAATCCCAGAAATTCTCCTTTCTCCGTTGTCGAGATATCCGAGGGCAAAGTCGTGCAGTTTACGACTTTCAGGGGCTATAACTCGAAAACTAAAGAACGAGAATTTTTGGCACATATGGTCAATTGAATGTTTATCCCAACCCTCTCATTTGGCACTAGTTTCAGCCCGAATTGTGCAAGTCAGCTAAGGTCACGAATCGTCCCGAACGTGTAGCCCAAATTGTGAAAATTTCAAACCGCTACTGCTTGCTTGTATGAGTAGGTAGCCATCTGAAACTTGGCATGTATAAAGGCCATTAACATGTCTACATGCATGCACAATCTTATGTCAACTGATTGCATAACTTGCGAACTATAGGCCATCGAAATTTTTGTAAACAAAAGTTTGTGCGACTTTAGCTCCCAAACGGAATAAAAGCTAAAGCTGAAATAGCCTTCATTCTATTTCACTTATTTGTGTCTACACATGTATATGTTTTGCAGAGACTCAAAGCTCTTGAGAATGGAGAAAATGAGGTGTCAATTTTGCATTGGAGCCTATGGGAAAATGCATAAAACGCCTACTGCTCCGACGTTCAGCGACCGATAACATCCATCTTTACACTGTAAACGGTAATTACATAGGTACATGCCTGGGGCAAATAACAGCGCAAATAATTGTCCATGTGCAGAGTAATAAAGGAGCAAACTTTTATGTATGGGCTGCAGTGGAAGTTATTCTTAAAATGTGACTTTCACGAATCGTTCTGAAACTCTGCTAAAATAACAGATAATTCCCATATATTTCTTGGGAAAAAATCCAAGAAATTCTCCTTTCTCCGTTGTCGAGATATCCGAGGGCAAAGTCGTGCAGTTTACGACTTTCAGGGGCTATAACTCGAAAACTAAAGAACGAGAATTTTTGGCACATATGGTCAATTGAATGTTTATCCCAACCCTCTCATTTGGCACTAGTTTCAGCCCGAATTGTGCCAGTCACCTAAGGTCACGAATCGTCCCGAACGTGTAGCCCAAATTGTGAAAATTTCAAACCGCTACTGCTTGCTTGTATGAGTAGGTAGCCATCTGAAACTTGGCATGTATAAAGGCCATTAACATGTCTACATGCATGCACAATCTTATGTCAACTGATTGCATAACTTGCGAACTATAGGCCATCGAAATTTTTGTAAACAAAAGTTTGTGCGACTTTAGCTCCCAAACGGAATAAAAGCTAAAGCTGAAATAGCCTTCATTCTATTTCACTTATTTGTGTCTACACATGTATATGTTTTGCAGAGACTCAAAGCTCTTGAGAATGGAGAAAATGAGGTGTCAATTTTGCATTGGACCCTATGGGAAAATGCATTAAACGCCTACTGCTCTGACGTTCAGCGACCGATAACATCCATCTTTACACTGTAAACGGTAATTACATAGGTACATGCCTGGGGCAAATAACAGCGCAAATAATTGTCCATGTGCAGAGCAATAAAGGAGCAAACTTTTATGTATGGGCTGCAGTGGAAGTTATTCTTAAAAGGTGACTTTCACGAATCGTTCTGAAACTCTGCTAAAATTACAGATAATTCCCATATATTTCTTGGGAAAAAATCCCAGAAATTCTCCTTTCTCCGTTGTCGAGATATCCGAGGGTAAAGTCGTGCAGTTTACGACTTTCAGGGGCTATAACTCGAAAACTAAAGAACGAGAATTTTTGGCACATATGGTCAATTGAATGTTTATCCCAACCCTCTCATTTGGCACTAGTTTCAGCCCGAATTGTGCAAGTCACCTAAGGTCACGAATCGTCCCGAACGTGTAGCCCAAATTGTGAAAATTTCTAACCGCTACTGCTTGCTTGTATGAGTAGGTAGCCATCTGAAACTTGGCATGTATAAAGGCCATTAACATGTCTACATGCATGCACAATCTTATGTCAACTGATTGCATAACTTGCGAACTATAGGCCATCGAAATTTTTGTAAACAAAAGTTTGTGCGACTTTAGCTCCCAAACGGAATAAAAGCTAAAGCTGAAATAGCCTTCATTCTATTTCACTTATTTGTGTCTACACATGTATATGTTTTGCAGAGACTCAAAGCTCTTGAGAATGGAGAAAATGAGGTGTCAATTTTGCATTGGACCCTATGGGAAAATGCATTAAACGCCTACTGCTCCGACGTTCAGCGACCGATAACATCCATCTTTACACTGTAAACGGTAATTACATAGGTACATGCCTGGGGCAAATAACAGCGCAAATAATTGTCCATGTGCAGAGTAATAAAGGAGCAAACTTTTATGTATGGGCTGCAGTGGAAGTTATTCTTAAAAGGTGACTTTCACGAATCGTTCTGAAACTCTGCTAAAATTACAGATAATTCCCATATATTTCTTGGGAAAAAATCCCAGAAATTCTCCTTTCTCCGTTGTCGAGATATTCGAGGGCAAAGTCGTGCAGTTTACGACTTTCAGGGGCTATAACTCGAAAACTAAAGAACGAGAATTTTTGGCACATATGGTCAATTGAATGTTTATCCCAACCCTCTCATTTGGCACTAGTTTCAGCCCGAATTGTGCAAGTCACCTAAGGTCACGAATCGTCCTGAACGTGTAGCCCAAATTGTGAAAATTTCAAACCGCTACTGCTTGCTTGTATGAGTAGGTAGCCATCTGAAACTTGGCATGTATAAAGGCCATTAACATGTCTACATGCATGCACAATCTTATGTCAACTGATTGCATAACTTGCGAACTATAGGCCATCGAAATTTTGTAAACAAAAGTTTGTGCGACTTTAGCTCCCAAACGGAATAAAAGCTAAAGCTGAAATAGCCTTCATTCTATTTCACTTACTTGTGTCTACACATGTATATGTTTTGCAGAGACTCAAAGCTCTTGAGAATGGAGAAAATGAGGTGTCAATTTTGCATTGGACCCTATGGGAAAATGCATTAAACGCCTACTGCTCCGACGTTCAGCGACCGATAACATCCATCTTTACACTGTAAACGGTAATTACATAGGTACATGCCTGGGGCAAATAACAGCGCAAATAATTGTCCATGTGCAGAGTAATAAAGGAGCAAACTTTTATGTATGGGCTGCAGTGGAAGTTATTCTTAAAAGGTGACTTTCACGAATCGTTCTGAAACTCTGCTAAAATTACAGATAATTCCCATATATTCTTGGGAAAAAATCCCAGAAATTCTCCTATCTCCGTTGTCGAGATATTCGAGGGCAAGGTCGTGCAGTTTACGACTTTCAGGGGCTATAACTCGAAAACTAAAGAACGAGAATTTTTGGCACATATGGTCAATTGAATGTTTATCCCAACCCTCTCATTTGGCACTAGTTTCAGCCCGAATTGTGCCAGTCACCTAAGGTCACGAATCGTCCCGAACGTGTAGCCCAAATTGTGAAAATTTCAAACCGCTTCTGCTTGCTTGTATGAGTAGGTAGCCATCTGAAACTTGGCATGTATAAAGGCCATTAACATGTCTACATGCATGCACAATCTTATGTCAACTGATTGCATAACTTGCGAACTATAGGCCATCGAATTTTTTGTAAACAAAAGTTTGTGCGACTTTAGCTCCCAAACGGAATAAAAGCTAAAGCTGAAATAGCCTTCATTCTATTTCACTTATTTGTGTCTACACATGTATATGTTTTGCAGAGACTCAAAGCTCTTGAGAATGGAGAAAATGAGGTGTCAATTTTGCATTGGACCCTATGGGAAAATGCATTAAACGCCTACTGCTCCGACGTTCAGCGACCGATAACATCCATCTTTACACTGTAAACGGTAATTACATAGGTACATGCCTGGGGCAAATAACAGCGCAAATAATTGTCC
The DNA here is from genome assembly GCA_963989385.1 of Ctena decussata. Lineage (NCBI taxonomy): Eukaryota > Metazoa > Mollusca > Bivalvia > Lucinida > Lucinidae > Ctena > Ctena decussata. Next base: position 21,900,473 of record OZ022512.1, on the reverse strand, counting down.
ATGTGCAGAGTAATAAAGGAACAAACTTTTATGTATGGGCTGCAATGGAAGTTATTCTTAAAAGGTGACTTTCACGAATCGTTCTGAAACTCTGCTAAAATTACAGATAATTCCCATATATTTTTTGGGAAAAAACCCAGAAATTCTCCTTTCTCCGTTGTCGAGATATTCGAGGGCAAAGTCGTGCAGTTTACGACTTTCAGGGGCTATAACTCGAAAGCTAAAGAACGAGAATTTTTGGCACATATGGTCAATTGAATGTTTATCCCAACCCTCTCATTTGGCACTAGTTTCAGCCCGAATTGTGCAAGTCACCTAAGGTCACGAATCGTCCCGAACGTGTAGCCCAAATTGTGAAAATTTCAAACCGCTACTGCTTGCTTGTATGAGTAGGTAGCCATCTGAAACTTGGCATGTATAAAGGCCATTAACATGTCTACATGCATGCACAATCTTATGTCAACTGATTGCATAACTTGCGAACTATAGGCCATCGAAATTTTTGTAAACAAAAGTTTGTGCGACTTTAGCTCCAAAACGGAATAAAAGCTAAAGCTGAAATAGCCTTCATTCTATTTCACTTATTTGTGTCTACACATGTATATGTTTTGCAGAGACTCAAAGCTCTTGAGAATGGAGAAAATGAGGTGTCAATTTTGCATTGGACCCTATGGGAAAATGCATTAAACGCCTACTGCTCCGACGTTCAGCGACCGATAACATCCATCTTTACACTGTAAACGGTAATTACATAGGTACATGCCTGGGGCAAATAACAGCGCAAATAATTGTCCATGTGCAGAGTAATAAAGGAGCAAACTTTTATGTATGGGCTGCAGTGGAAGTTATTCTTAAAAGGTGACTTTCACGAATCGTTCTGAAACTCTGCTAAAATTACAGATAATTCCCATATATTTCTTGGGAAAAAATCCCAGAAATTCTCCTTTCTCCGTTGTCGAGATATTCGAGGGCAAAGTCGTGCAGTTTACGACTTTCAGGGGCTATAACTCGAAAACTAAAGAACGAGAATTTTTGGCACATATGGTCAATTGAATGTTTATCCCAACCCTCTCATTTGGCACTAGTTTCAGCCCGAATTGTGCAAGTCACCTAAGGTCACGAATCGTCCCGAACGTGTAGCCCAAATTGTGAAAATTTCAAACCGCTACTGCTTGCTTGTATGAGTAGGTAGCCATCTGAAACTTGGCATGTATAAAGGCCATTAACATGTCTACATGCATGCACAATCTTATGTCAACTGATTGCATAACTTGCGAACTATAGGCCATCGAAATTTTTGTAAACAAAAGTTTGTGCGACTTTAGCTCCAAAACGGAATAAAAGCTAAAGCTGAAATAGCCTTCATTCTATTTCACTTATTTGTGTCTACACATGTATATGTTTTGCAGAGACTCAAAGCTCTTGAGAATGGAGAAAATGAGGTGTCAATTTTGCATTGGACCCTATGGGAAAATGCATTAAACGCCTACTGCTCCGACGTTCAGCGACCGATAACATCCATCTTTACACTGTAAACGGTAATTAAATAGGTACATGCCTGGGGCAAATAACAGCGCAAATAATTGTCCATGTGCAGAGTAATAAAGGAGCAAACTTTTATGTATGGGCTGCAGTGGAAGTTATTCTTAAAAGGTGACTTTCACGAATCGTTCTGAAACTCTGCTAAAATTACAGATAATTCCCATATATTTCTTGGGAAAAAATCCCAGAAATTCTCCTTTCTCCGTTGTCGAGATATTCGAGGGCAAAGTCGTGCAGTTTACGACTTTCAGGGGCTATAACTCGAAAACTAAAGAACGAGAATTTTTGGCACATATGGTCAATTGAATGTTTATCCCAACCCTCTCATTTGGCACTAGTTTCAGCCCTATTGTGCAAGTCACCTAAGGTCACGAATCGTCCCGAACGTGTAGCCCAAATTGTGAAAATTTCAAACCGCTACTGCTTGCTTGTATGAGTAGGTAGCCATCTGAAACTTGGCATGTATAAAGGCCATTAACATGTCTACATGCATGCACAATCTTATGTCAACTGATTGCATAACTTGCGAACTAGTGGCAATCGAAATTTTTGTAAACAAAAGTTTTTGCGACTTTAGCTCTCAAACGGAGTAAAAGCTAAAGCTGAAATAGCCTTCATTCTATTTCACTTATTTGTGTCTACACATGTATATGTTTTGCAGAGACTCAAAGCTCTTGAGAATGGAGAAAATGAGGTGTCAATTTTGCATTGGACCCTATGGGAAAATGCATTAAACGCCTACTGCTCCGACGTTCAGTGACCGATAACATCCATCTTTACACTGTAAACGGTAATTACATAGGTACATGCCTGGGGCAAATAACAGCGCAAATAATTGTCCATGTGCAGAGTAATAAAGGAGCAAACTTTTATGTATGGGCTGCAGTGGAAGTTATTCTTAAAAGGTGACTTTCACGAATCGTTCTGAAACTCTGTTAAAATTACAGATAATTCCCATATATTTCTTGGGAAAAAAATCCCAGAAATTCTCCTTTCTCCGTTGTCGAGATATTCGAGGGCAAAGTCGTGCAGTTTACGACTTTCAGGGGCTATAACTCGAAAACTAAAGAACGAGAATTTTTGGCACATATGGTCAATTGAATGTTTATCCCAACCCTCTCATTTGGCACTAGTTTCAGCCCGAATTGTGCAAGTCACCTAAGGTCACGAATCGTCCCGAACGTGTAGCCCAAATTGTGAAAATTTCAAACCGCTACTGCTTGCTTGTATGAGTAGGTAGCCATCTGAAACTTGGCATGTATAAAGGCCATTAACATGTCTACATGCATGCACAATCTTATGTCAACTGATTGCATAACTTGCGAACTATAGGCCATCGAAATATTTGTAAACAAAAGTTTGTGCGACTTTAGCTCCAAAACGGAATAAAAGCTAAAGCTGAAATAGCCTTCATTCTATTTCACTTATTTGTGTCTACACATGTATATGTTTTGCAGAGACTCAAAGCTCTTGAGAATGGAGAAAATGAGGTGTCAATTTTGCATTGGACCCTATAGGAAAATGCATTAAACGCCTACTGCTCCGACGTTCAGCGACCGATAACATCCATCTTTACACTGTAAACGGTAATTACATAGGTACATGTCTGGGGCAAATAACAGCGCAAATAATTGTCCATGTGCAGAGTAATAAAGGAGCAAACTTTTATGTATGGGCTGCAGTGGAAGTTATTCTTAAAAGGTGACTTTCACGAATCGTTCTGAAACTGTGCTAAAATTACAGATAATTCCCATATATTTCTTGGGAAAAAATCCCAGAAATTCTCCTTTCTCCGTTGTCGAGATATTCGAGGGCAAAGTCGTGCAGTTTACGACTTTCAGGGGCTATAACTCGAAAACTAAAGAACGAGAATTTTTGGCACATATGGTCAATTGAATGTTTATCCCAACCCTTTCATTTGGCACTAGTTTCAGCCCGAATTGTGCAAGTCACCTAAGGTCACGAATCGTCCCGAACGTGTAGCCCAAATTGTGAAAATTTCAAACCGCTACTGCTTGCTTGTATGAGTAGGTAGCCATCTGAAACTTGGCATGTATAAAGGCCATTACCATGTCTACATGCATGCAAAATCTTATGTCAACTGATTGCATAACTTGCGAACTATAGGCCATCGAAATTTTTGTAAACAAAAGTTTGTGCGACTTTAGCTCCAAAACGGAATAAAAACTAAAGCTGAAATAGCCTTCATTCTATTTCACTTATTTGTGTCTACACATGTATATGTTTTGCAGAGACTCAAAGCTCTTGAGAATGGAGAAAATGAGGTGTCAATTTTGCATTGGACCCTATGGGAAACTGCATTAAACGCCTACTGCTCCGACGTTCAGCGACCGATAACATCCATCTTTACACTGTAAACGGTAATTACATACGTACATGCCTGGGGCAAATAACAGCGCAAATAATTGTCCATGTGCAGAGTAATAAAGGAGCAAACTTTTATGTATGGGCTGCAGTGGAAGTTATTCTTAAAAGGTGACTTTCACGAATCGTTCTGAAACTCTGCTGAAATTACAGATAATTCCCATATATTTCTTGGGAAAAAATCCCAGAAATTCTCCTTTCTCCGTTGTCGAGATATTCGAGGGCAAAGTCGTGCAGTTTACGACTTTCAGGGGCTATAACTCGAAAACTAAAGAACGAGAATTTTTGGCACATATGGTCAATTGAATGTTTATCCCAACCCTCTCATTTGGCACTAGTTTCAGCCCGAATTGTGCAAGTCATCTAAGGTCACGAATCGTCCCGAACGTGTAGCCCAAATTGTGAAAATTTCAAACCGCTACTGCTTGCTTGTATGAGTAGGTAGCCATCTGAAACTTGGCATGTATAAAGGCCATTAACAGGTCTACATGCATGCACAATCTTATGTCAACTGATTGCTTAACTTGCGAACTATAGGCCATCGAAATTTTTGTAAACAAAAGTTTGTGCGACTTTAGCTCTCAAACGGAATAAAAGCTAAAGATGAAATAGCCTTCATTCTATTTCACTTATTTGTGTCTACACATGTATATGTTTTGCAGAGACTCAAAGCTCTTGAGAATGGAGAAAATGAGGTGTCAATTTTGCATTGGACCCTATGGGAAAATGCATTAAACGCCTACTGCTCCGACGTTCAGCGACCGATAACATCCATCTTTACACTGTAAACGGTAATTACATAGGTACATGCCTGGGGCAAATAACAGCGCAAATAATTGTCCATGTGCAGAGTAATAAAGGAGCAAACTTTTATGTATGGGCTGCAGTGGAAGTTATTCTTAAAAGGTGACTTTCACGAATCGTTCTGAAACTCTGCTAAAATTACAGATAATTCCCATATATTTCTTGGGAAAAAAATCCCAGAAATTCTCCTTTCTCCGTTGTCGAGATATTCGAGGGCAAAGTCGTGCAGTTTACGACTTTCAGGGGCTATAACTCGAAAACTAAAGAACGAGAATTTTTGGCACATATGGTCAATTGAATGTTTATCCCAACCCTCTCATTTGGCACTAGTTTCAGCCCGAATTGTGCAAGTCACCTAAGGTCACGAATCGTCCCGAACGTGTAGCCCAAATTGTGAAAATTTCAAACCGCTACTGCTTGCTTGTATGAGTAGGTAGCCATCTGAAACTTGGCATGTATAAAGGCCATTAACATGTCTACATGCATGCACAATCTTATGTCAACTGATTGCATAACTTGCGAACTATAGGCCATCGAAATATTTGTAAACAAAAGTTTGTGCGACTTTAGCTCCAAAACGGAATAAAAGCTAAAGCTGAAATAGCCTTCATTCTATTTCACTTATTTGTGTCTACACATGTATATGTTTTGCAGAGACTCAAAGCTCTTGAGAATGGAGAAAATGAGGTGTCAATTTTGCATTGGACCCTATAGGAAAATGCATTAAACGCCTACTGCTCCGACGTTCAGCGACCGATAACATCCATCTTTACACTGTAAACGGTAATTACATAGGTACATGCCTGGGGCAAATAACAGCGCAAATAATTGTCCATGTGCAGAGTAATAAAGGAGCAAACTTTTATGTATGGGCTGCAGTGGAAGTTATTCTTAAAAGGTGACTTTCACGAATCGTTCTGAAACTCTGCTAAAATTACAGATAATTCCCATATATTTCTTGGGAAAAAATCCCAGAAATTCTCCTTTCTCCGTTGTCGAGATATTCGAGGGCAAAGTCGTGCAGTTTACGACTTTCAGGGGCTATAACTCGAAAACTAAAGAACGAGAATTTTTGGCACATATGGTCAATTGAATGTTTATCCCAACCCTCTCATTTGGCACTAGTTTCAGCCCGAATTGTGCAAGTCACCTAAGGTCACGAATCGTCCCGAACGTGTAGCCCAAATTGTGAAAATTTCAAACCGCTACTGCTTGCTTGTATGAGTAGGTAGCCATCTGAAACTTGGCATGTATAAAGGCCATTACCATGTCTACATGCATGCACAATCTTATGTCAACTGATTGCATAACTTGCGAACTATAGGCCATCGAAATTTTTGTAAACAAAAGTTTGTGCGACTTTAGCTCCCAAAACGGAATAAAAACTAAAGCTGAAATAGCCTTCATTCTATTTCACTTATTTGTGTCTACACATGTATATGTTTTGCAGAGACTCAAAGCTCTTGAGAATGGAGAAAATGAGGTGTCAATTTTGCATTGGACCCTATGGGAAAATGCATTAAACGCCTACTGCTCCGACGTTCAGCGACCGATAACATCCATCTTTACACTGTAAACGGTAATTACATACGTACATGCCTGGGGCAAATAACAGCGCAAATAATTGTCCATGTGCAGAGTAATAAAGGAGCAAACTTTTATGTATGGGCTGCAGTGGAAGTTATTCTTAAAAGGTGACTTTCACGAATCGTTCTGAAACTCTGCTAAAATTACAGATAATTCCCATATATTTCTTGGGAAAAAATCCCAGAAATTCTCCTTTCTCCGTTGTCGAGATATTCGAGGGCAAAGTCGTGCAGTTTACGACTTTCAGGGGCTATAACTCGAAAACTAAAGAACGAGAATTTTTGGCACATATGGTCAATTGAATGTTTATCCCAACCCTCTCATTTAGCACTAGTTTCAGCCCGAATTGTGCAAGTCACCTAAGGTCACGAATCGTCCCGAACGTGTAGCCCAAATTGTGAAAATTTCAAACCGCTACTGCTTGCTTGTATGAGTAGGTAGCCATCTGAAACTTGGCATGTATAAAGGCCATTAACATGTCTACATGCTTGCACAATCTTATGTCAACTGATTGCATAACTTGCGAACTATAGGCCATCGATTTTTTTGTAAACAAAAGTTTGTGCGACTTTAGCTCTCAAACGGAATAAAAGCTAAAGATGAAATAGCCTTCATTCTATTTCACTTATTTGTGTCTACACATGTATATGTTTTGCAGAGACTCAAAGCTCTTGAGAATGGAGAAAATGAGGTGTCAATTTTGCATTGGACCCTATGGGAAAATGCATTAAACGCCTACTGCTCCGACGTTCAGCGACCGATAACATCCATCTTTACACTGTAAACGGTAATTACATAGGTACATGCCTGGGGCAAATAACAGCGCAAATAATTGTCCATGTGCAGAGTAATAAAGGAGCAAACTTTTATGTATGGGCTGCAGTGGAAGTTATTCTTAAAAGGTGACTTTCACGAATCGTTCTGAAACTCTGCTAAAATTACAGATAATTCCCATATATTTCTTGGGAAAAAAATCCCAGAAATTCTCCTTTCTCCGTTGTCGAGATATTCGAGGGCAAAGTCGTGCAGTTTACGACTTTCAGGGGCTATAACTCGAAAACTAAAGAACGAGAATTTTTGGCACATATGGTCAATTGAATGTTTATCCCAACCCTCTCATTTGGCACTAGTTTCAGCCCGAATTGTGCAAGTCACCTAAGGTCACGAATCGTCCCGAACGTGTAGCCCAAATTGTGAAAATTTCAAACCGCTACTGCTTGCTTGTATGAGTAGGTAGCCATCTGAAACTTGGCATGTATAAAGGCCATTAACATGTCTACATGCATGCACAATCTTATGTCAACTGATTGCATAACTTGCGAACTATAGGCCATCGAAATATTTGTAAACAAAAGTTTGTGCGACTTTAGCTCCAAAACGGAATAAAAGCTAAAGCTGAAATAGCCTTCATTCTATTTCACTTATTTGTGTCTACACATGTATATGTTTTGCAGAGACTCAAAGCTCTTGAGAATGGAGAAAATGAGGTGTCAATTTTGCATTGGACCCTATAGGAAAATGCATTAAACGCCTACTGCTCCGACGTTCAGCGACCGATAACATCCATCTTTACACTGTAAACGGTAATTACATAGGTACATGCCTGGGGCAAATAACAGCGCAAATAATTGTCCATGTGCAGAGTAATAAAAGAGCAAACTTTTATGTATGGGCTGCAGTGGAAGTTATTCTTAAAAGGTGACTTTCACGAATCGTTCTGAAACTCTGCTAAAATTACAGATAATTCCCATATATTTCTTGGGAAAAAATCCCAGAAATTCTCTTTTCTCCGTTGTCGAGATATTCGAGGGCAAAGTCGTGCAGTTTACGACTTTCAGGGGCTATAACTCGAAAACTAAAGAACGAGAATTTTTGGCACATATGGTCAATGGAATGTTTATCCCAACCCTCTCATTTGGCACTAGTTTCAGCCCGAATTGTGCAAGTCACCTAAGGTCACGAATCGTCCCGAACGTGTAGCCCAAATTGTGAAAATTTCAAACCGCTACTGCTTGCTTGTATGAGTAGGTAGCCATCTGAAACTTGGCATGTATAAAGGCCATTAACATGTCTACATGCATGCACTATCTTATGTCAACTGATTGCATAACTTGCGAACTATAGGCCATCGAAATTTTTGTAAACAAAAATTTGTGCGACTTTAGCTCCAAAACGGAATAAAAACTAAAGCTGAAATAGCCTTCATTCTATTTCACTTATTTGTGTCTACACATGTATATGTTTTGCAGAGACTCAAAGCTCTTGAGAATGGAGAAAATGAGGTGTCAATTTTGCATTGGACCCTATGGGAAAATGCATTAAACGCCTACTGCTCCGACGTTCAGCGACCGATAGCATCCATCTTTACACTGTAAACGGTAATTACATACGTACATGCCTGGGGCAAATAACAGCGCAAATAATTGTCCATGTGCAGAGTAATAAAGGAGCAAACTTTTATGTATGGGCTGCAGTGGAAGTTATTCTTAAAAGGTGACTTTCACGAATCGTTCTGAAACTCTGCTAAAATTACAGATAATTCCCATATATTTCTTGGGAAAAAATCCCAGAAATTCTCCTTTCTCCGTTGTCGAGATATTCGAGGGCAAAGTCGTGCAGTTTACGACTTTCAGGGGCTATAACTCGAAAACTAAAGAACGAGAATTTTTGGCACATATGGTCAATTGAATGTTTATCCCAACCCTCTCATTTGGCACTAGTTTCAGCCCGAATTGTGCAAGTCACCTAAGGTCACGAATCGTCCCGAACGTGTAGCCCAAATTGTGAAAATTTCAAACCGCTACTGCTTGCTTGTATGAGTAGGTAGCCATCTGAAACTTGGCATGTATAAAGGCCATTTACATGTCTACATGCATGCACAATCTTATGTCAACTGATTGCATAACTTGCGAACTATAGGCCATCGAAATTTTTGTAAACAAAAGTTTGTGCGACTTTAGCTCTCAAACGGAATAAAAGCTAAAGATGAAATAGCCTTCATTCTATTTCACTTATTTGTGTCTACACATGTATATGTTTTGCAGAGACTCAAAGCTCTTGAGAATGGAGAAAATGAGGTGTCAATTTTGCATTGGACCCTATGGGAAAATGCATTAAACGCCTACTGCTCCGACGTTCAGCGACCGATAACATCCATCTTTACACTGTAAACGGTAATTACATAGGTACATGCCTGGGGCAAATAACAGCGCAAATAATTGTCCATGTGCAGAGTAATAAAGGAGCAAACTTTTATGTATGGGCTGCAGTGGAAGTTATTCTTAAAAGGTGACTTTCACGAATCGTTCTGAAACTCTGCTAAAATTACAGATAATTCCCATATATTTCTTGGGGAAAAATCCCAGAAATTCTCCTTTCTCCGTTGTCGAGATATTCGAGGGCAAAGTCGTGCAGTTTACGACTTTCAGGCGCTATAACTCAAAAATAAAGAACGAGAATTTTTGGCACATATGGTCAATTGAATGTTTATCCCAACCCTCTCATTTGGCACTAGTTACAGCCCGATTGTGCAAGTCACCTAAGGTCACGAATCGTCCCGAACTTGTAGCCCAAATTGTGAAAATTTCAAACCGCTACTGCTTGCTTGTATGAGTAGGTAGCCATCTGAAACTTGGCATGTATAAAGGCCATTAACATGTCTACATGCATGCACAATCTTATGTCAACTGATTGCAGAACTTGCGAACTATAGGCCATCGAATTTTTTGTAAACAAAAGTTTGTGCGACTTTAGCTTTCAAACGGAATTAAAGCTAAAGCTGAAATAGCCTTCATTCTATTTCACTTATTTGTGTCTACACATGTATATGTTTTGCAGAGACTCAAAGCTCTTGAAAATGGAGAAAATGAGGTGTCAATTTTGCATTGGACCCTATGGGAAAATGCATTAAACGCCTACTGCTCCGACGTTCAGCGACCGATAACATCCATCTTTACACTGTAAACGGTAATTACATAGGTACATGCCTGGGGCAAATAACAGCGCAAATAATTGTCCATGTGCAGAGTAATAAAGGAGCAAACTTTTATGTATGGGCTGCAGTGGAAGTTATTCTTAAAAGGTGACTTTCACGAATCGTTCTGAAACTCTGCTAAAATTACAGATAATTCCCATATATTTCTTGGGAAAAAATCCCAGAAATTCTCCTTTCTCCGTTGTCGAGATATTCGAGGGCAAAGTCGTAAGGTTTACGACTTTCAGGGGCTATAACTCGAAAACTACAGAACGAGAATTTTTGGCACATATGGTCAATTGAATGTTTATCCCAACCCTCTAATTTGGCACTAGTTTCAGCCCGAATTGTGCAAGTCACCTAAGGTCACGAATCGTCCCGAACGTGTAGCCCAAATTGTGAAAATTTCAAACCGCTACTGCTTGCTTGTATGAGTAGGTAGCCATCTGAAACTTGGCATGTATAAAGGCCATTAACATGTCTACATGCATGCACAATCTTATGTTAACTGATTGCATAACTTGCGAACTATAGGCCATCGAAATTTTTGTAAACAAAAGTTTGTGCGACTTTAGCTCCAAAACGGAATAAAAGCTAAAGCTGAAATAGCCTTCATTCTATTTCACTTATTTGTGTCTACACATGTATATGTTTTGCAGAGACTCAAAGCTCTTGAGAATGGAGAAAATGAGGTGTCAATTTTGCATTGGACCCTATGGGAAAATGCATTAAACGCCTACTGCTCCGACGTTCAGCGACCGATAACATCCATCTTTACACTGTAAACGGTAATTACATAGGTACATGCCTGGGGCAAATAACAGCGCAAATAATTGTCCATGTGCAGAGTTATAAAGGAGCAAACTTTTATGTATGGGCTGCAGTGGAAGTTATTCTTAAAAGGTGACTTTCACGAATCGTTCTGAAACTCTGCTAAAATTACAGATAATTCCCATATATTTCTTGGGAAAAAATCCCAGAAATTCTCCTTTCTCCGTTGTCGAGATATTCGAGGGCAAAGTCGTGCAGTTTACGACTTTCAGGGGCTATAACTCGAAAACTAAAGAACGAGAATTTTTGGCACATATGGTCAATGGAATGTTTATCCCAACCCTCTCATTTGGCACTAGTTTCAGCTCGAATTGTGCAAGTCACCTAAGGTCACGAATCGTCCCGAACGTGTAGCCCAAATTGTGAAAATTTCAAACCGCTACTGCTTGCTTGTATGAGTAGGTAGCCATCTGAAACTTGGCATGTATAAAGGCCATTAACATGTCTACATGCATGCACAATCTTATGTCAACTGATTGCATAACTTGCGAACTATAGGCCATCGAAATTTGTGTAAACAAAAGTTTGTGCGACTTTAGCTTTCAAACGGAATTAAAGCTAAAGCTGAAATAGCCTTCATTCTATTTCACTTATTTGTGTCTACACATGTATATGTTTTGCAGAGACTCAAAGCTCTTGAGAATGGAGAAAAAGTGGTGTCAATTTTGCATTGGACCCTATGGGAAAATGCATTAAACGCCTACTGCTCCGACGTTCAGCGACCGATAACATCCATCTTTACACTGTAAACGGTAATTACATAGGTACATGCCTGGGGCAAATAACAGCGCAAATAATTGTCCATGTGCAGAGTAATAAAGGAGCAAACTTTTATGTATGGGCTGCAGTGGAAGTTATTCTTAAAAGGTCACTTTCACGAATCGTTCTGAAACTCTGCTAAAATTACAGATAATTCCCATATATTTCTTGGGAAAAAATCCCAGAAATTCTCCTTTCTCCGTTGTCGAGATATTCGAGGGCAAAGTCGTGCAGTTTACGACTTTCAGGGGCTATAACTCGAAAACTAAAGAACGAGAATTTTTGGCACATATGGTCAATTGAATGTTTATCCCAACCCTCTAATTTGGCACTAGTTTCAGCCCGAATTGTGCAAGTCACCTAAGGTCACGAATCGTCCCGAACGTGTAGCCCAAATTGTGAAAATTTCAAACCGCTACTGCTTGCTTGTATGAGTAGGTAGCCATCTGAAACTTGGCATGTATAAAGGCCATTAACATGTCTACATGCATGCACAATCTTATGTCAACTGATTGCATAACTTGCGAACTATAGGCCATCGAAATTTTTGTAAACAAAAGTTTGTGCGACTTTAGCTTTCAAACGGAATAAAAGCTAAAGCTGAAATAGCCTTCATTCTATTTCACTTATTTGTGTCTACACATGTATATGTTTTGCAGAGACTCAAAGCTCTTGAGAATGGAGAAAATGAGGTGTCAATTTTGCATTGGACCCTATGGGAAAATGCATTAAACGCCTACTGCTCCGACGTTCAGCGACCGATAACATCCATCTTTACACTGTAAACGGTAATTACATAGGTACATGCCTGGGGCAAATAACAGCGCAAATAATTGTCCATGTGCAGAGTAATAAAGGAGCAAACTTTTATGTATGGGCTGCAGTGGAAGTTATTCTTAAAAGGTGACTTTCACGAATCGGTCTGAAACTCTGCTAAAATTACAGATAATTCCCATATATTTCTTGGGAAAAAATCCCAGAAATTCTCCTTTCTCCGTTGTCGAGATATTCGAGGGCAAAGTCGTAAGGTTTACGACTTTCAGGGGCTATAACTCGAAAACTAAAGAACGAGAATTTTTGGCACATATGGTCAATGGAATGTTTATCCCAACCCTCTCATTTGGCACTAGTTTCAGCCCGAATTGTGCAAGTCACCTAAGGTCACGAATCGTCCCGAACGTGTAGCCCAAATTGTGAAAATTTCAAACCGCTACTGCTTGCTTGTATGAGTAGGTAGCCATCTGAAACTTGGCATGTATAAAGGCCATTAACATGTCTACATGCATGCACAATCTTATGTTAACTGATTGCATAACTTGCGAACTATAGGCCATCGAAATTTTTGTAAACAAAAGTTTGTGCGACTTTAGCTCCCAAACGGAATAAAAGCTAAAGCTGAAATAGCCTTCATTCTATTTCACTTATTTGTGTCTACACATGTATATGTTTTGCAGAGACTCAAAGCTCTTGAGAATGGAGAAAATGAGGTGTCAATTTTGCATTGGACCCTATGGGAAAATGCATTAAACGCCTACTGCTCCGACGTTCAGCGACCGATAACATCCATCTTTACACTGTAAACGGTAATTACATAGGTACATGCCTGGGGCAAATAACAGCGCAAATAATTGTCCATGTGCAGAGTAATAAAGGAGCAAACTTTTATGTATGGGCTGCAGTGGAAGTTATTCTTAAAAGGTGACTTTCACGAATCGTTCTGAAACTCTGCTAAAATTACAGATAATTCCCATATATTTCTTGGGAAAAAATCCCAGAAATTCTCCTTTCTCCGTTGTCGAGATATTCGAGGGCAAAGTCGTGCAGTTTACGACTTTCAGGGGCTATAACTCGAAAACTAAAGAACGAGAATTTTTGGCACATATGGTCAATGGAATGTTTATCCCAACCCTCTCATTTGGCACTAGTTTCAGCCCGAATTGTGCAAGTCACCTAAGGTCACGAATCGTCCCGAACGTGTAGCCCAAATTGTGAAAATTTCAAACCGCTACTGCTTGCTTGTATGAGTAGGTAGCCATCTGAAACTTGGCATGTATAAAGGCCATTAACATGTCTACAGGCAAGCACAATCTTATGTCAACTGATTGCATAACTTGCGAACTATAGGCCATCGAAATTTTTGTAAACAAAAGTTTGTGCGACTTTAGCTCCCAAACGGAATAAAAGCTAAAGCTGAAATAGCCTTCATTCTATTTCACTTATTTGTGTCTACACATGTATATGTTTTGCAGAGACTCAAAGCTCTTGAGAATGGAGAAAATGAGGTGTCAATTTTGCATTGGATCCTATGGGAAAATGCATTAAACGCCTACTGCTCCGACGTTCAGCGACCGATAACATCCATCTTTACACTGTAAACGGTAATTACATAGGTACATGCCTGGGGCAAATAACAGCGCAAATAATTGTCCATGTGCAGAGTAATAAAGGAGCAAACTTTTATGTATGGGCTGCAGTGGAAGTTATTCTTAAAAGGTGACTTTCACGAATCGTTCTGAAACTCTGCTAAAATTACAGATAATTCCCATATATTTCTTGGGAAAAAACCCCAGAAATTCTCCTTTCTCCGTTGTCGAGATATTCGAGGGCAAATTCGTGCAGTTTACGACTTTCAGGGGCTATAACTCGAAAACTAAAGAACGAGAATTTTTGGCACATATGGTCAATTGAATGTTAATCCCAACCCTCTCATTTGGCACTAGTTTCAGCCCGAATTGTGCAAGTCACCTAAGGTCACGAATCGTCCCGAACGTGTAGCCCAAATTGTGAAAATTTCAAACCGCTACTGCTTGCTTGTATGAGTAGGTAGCCATCTGAAACTTGGCATGTATAAAGGCCATTAACATGTCTACATGCATGCACAATCTTATGTCAACTGATTGCATAACTTGCGAACTATACGCCATCGAAATTTTTGTAAACAAAAGTTTGTGCGACTTTAGCTCCAAAACGGAATAAAAGCTAAAGCTGAAATAGCCGTCATTCTATTTCACTTAGTTGTGTCTACACACGTATATGTTTTGCAGAGACTCAAAGCTCTTGAGAATGGAGAAAATGAGGTGTCAATTTTGCATTGGACCCTATGGGAAAATGCATTAAACGCCTACTGCTCCGACGTTCAGCGACCGATAACATCCATCTTTACACTGTAAACGGTAATTACATAGGTACATGCCTGGGGCAAATAACAGCGCAAATAATTGTCCATGTGCAGAGTAATAAAGGAGCAAACTTTTATGTATGGGCTGCAGTGGAAGTTATTCTTAAAAGGTCACTTTCACGAATCGTTCTGAAACTCTGCTAAAATTACAGATAATTCCCATATATTTCTTGGGAAAAAATCCCAGAAATTCTCCTTTCTCCGTTGTCGAGATATTCGAGGGCAAAGTCGTGCAGTTTACGACTTTCAGGGGCTTTAACTCGAAAACTAAAGAACGAGAATTTTTGGCACATATGGTCAATTGAATGTTTATCCCAACCCTCTCATTTGGCACTAGTTTCAGCCCGAATTGTGCAAGTCACCTAAGGTCACGAATCGTCCCGAACGTGTAGCCCAAATTGTGAAAATTTCAAACCGCTACTGCTTGCTTGTATGAGTAGGTAGCCATCTGAAACTTGGCATGTATAAAGGCCATTAACATGTCTACATGCATGCACAATCTTATGTCAACTGATTGCATAACTTGCGAACTATACGCCATCGAAATTTTTGTAAACAAAAGTTTGTGCGACTTTAGCTCCCAAACGGAATAAAAGCTAAAGCTGAAATAGCCTTCATTCTATTTCACTTATTTGTGTCTACACATGTATATGTTTTGCAGAGACTCAAAGCTCTTGAGAATGGAGAAAATGAGGTGTCAATTTTGCATTGGACCCTATGGGAAAATGCATTAAACGCCTACGGCTCCGACGTTCAGCGACCGATAACATCCATCTTTACACTGTAAACGGTAATTACATAGGTACATGCCTGGGGCAAATAACAGCGCAAATAATTGTCCATGTGCAGAGTAATAAAGGAGCAAACTTTTATGTATGGGCTGCAGTGGAAGTTATTCTTTAAAGGTGACTTTCACGAATCGTTCTGAAACTCTGCTAAAATTACAGATAATTCCCATATATTTCTTGGGAAAAAATCCCAGAAATTCTCCTTTCTCCGTTGTCGAGATATTCGAGGGCAAAATCGTGCAGTTTACGACTTTCAGGGGCTATAACTCGAAAACTAAAGAACGAGAATTTTTGGCACATATGGTCAATTGAATGTTTATCCCAACCCTCTCATTTGGCACTAGTTTCAGCCCGAATTGTGCAAGTCACCTAAGGTCACGAATCGTCTCGAACGTGTAGCCCAAATTGTGAAAATTTCAAACCGCTACTGCTTGCTTGTATGAGTAGGTAGCCATCTGAAACTTGGCATGTATAAAGGCCATTAACATGTCTACATGCATGCACAATCTTATGTCAACTGATTGCATAACTTGCGAACTATAGGCCATCGAAATTTTTGTAAACAAAAGTTTGTGCGACTTTAGCTCTCAAACGGAATAAAAGCTAAAGATGAAATAGCCTTCATTCTATTTCACTTATTTGTGTCTACACATGTATATGTTTTGCAGAGACTCAAAGCTCTTGAGAATGGAGAAAATGAGGTGTCAATTTTGCATTGGACCCTATGGGAAAATGCATTAAACGCCTACTGCTCCGACGTTCAGCGACCGATAACATCCATCTTTACACTGTAAACGGTAATTACATAGGTACATGCCTGGGGCAAATAACAGCGCAAATAATTGTCCATGTGCAGAGTAATAAAGGAGCAAACTTTTATGTATGGACTGCAGTGGAAAGTATTCTTAAAAGGTGACTTTCACGAATCGTTCTGAAACTCTGCTAAAATTACAGATAATTCCCATATATTTCTTGGGAAAAAATCCCAGAAATTCTCCTTTCTCCGTTGTCGAGATATTCGAGGGCAAAGTCGTGCAGTTTACGACTTTCAGGGGCTATAACTCGAAAACTAAAGAACAAGAATTTTTGGCACATATGGTCAATGGAATGTTTATCCCAACCCTCTCATTTGGCACTAGTTTCAGCCCGAATTGTGCAAGTCACCTAAGGTCACGAATCGTCCCGAACGTGTAGCCCAAATTGTGAAAATTTCAAACCGCTACTGCTTGCTTGTATGAGTAGGTAGCCATCTGAAACTTGGCATGTATAAAGGCCATTAACATGTCTACATGCATGCACAATCTTATGTCAACTGATTGCATAACTTGCGAACTATAGGCCATCGAAATTTTTGTAAACAAAAGTTTGTGCGACTTTAGCTCCAAAACGGAATAAAAGCTAAAGCTGAAATAGCCTTCATTCTATTTGACTTATTTGTGTCTACACATGTATATGTTTTGCAGAGACTCAAAGCTCTTGAGAATGGAGAAAATGAGGTGTCAATTTTGCATTGGACCCTATGGGAAAATGCATTAAACGCCTACTGCTCCGACGTTCAGCGACCGATAACATCCATCTTTACACTGTAAACGGTAATTACATAGGTACATGCCTGGGGCAAATAACAGCGCAAATAATTGTCTATGTGCAGAGTAATAAAGGAGCAAACTTTTATGTATGGGCTGCAGTGGAAGTTATTCTTTAAAGGTGACTTTCACGAATCGTTCTGAAACTCTGCTAAAATTACAGATAATTCCCATATATTTCTTGGGAAAAAATCCCAGAAATTCTCCTTTCTCCGTTGTCGAGATATTCGAGGGCAAAGTCGTGCAGTTTACGACTTTCAGGGGCTATAACTCGAAAACTAAAGAACGAGAATTTTTGGCACATATGGTCAATTGAATGTTTATCCCAAACCTCTCATTTGGCACTAGTTTCAGCCCGAATTGTGCAAGTCACCTAAGGTCACGAATCGTCCCGAACGTGTAGCCCAAATTATGAAAATTTCAAACCGCTACTGCTTGCTTGTATGAGTAGGTAGCCATCTGAAACTTGGCATGTATAAAGGCCATTAACATGTCTACATGCATGCACAATCTTATGTCAACTGAGAGCATAACTTGCGAACTATAGGCCATCGAATTTTTTGTAAACAAAAGTTTGTGCGACTTTAGCTCCAAAACGGAATAAAAGCTAAAGCTTAAATAGTCTTCATTCTATTTCACTTATTTGTGTCTACACATGTATATGTTTTGCAGAGACTCAAAGCTCTTGAGAATGGAGAAAATGAGGTGTCAATTTTGCATTGGACCCTATGGGAAAATGCATTAAACGCCTACTGCTCCGACGTTCAGCGACCGATAACATCCATCTTTACACTGTAAACGGTAATTACATAGGTACATGCCTGGGGCAAATAACAGCGCAAATAATTGTCCATGTGCAGAGTAATAAAGGAGCAAACTTTTATGTATGGGCTGCAGTGGAAGTTATTCTTAAAAGGTGACTTTCACGAATCGTTCTGAAACTCTGCTAAAATTACAGATAATTCCCATATATTTCTTGGGAAAAAATCCCAGAAATTCTCCTTTCTCCGTTGTCGAGATATTCGAGGGCAAAGTCGTGCAGTTTACGACTTTCAGGGGCTATAACTCGAAAACTAAAGAACGAGAATTTTGGCACATATGGTCAATTGAATGTTTATCCCAACCCTCTCATTTGGCACTAGTTTCAGCCCGAATTGTGCAAGTCACCTTAGGTCACGAATCGTCCCGAACGTGTAGCCCAAATTGTGAAAATTTCAAACCGCTACTGCTTGCTTGTATGAGTAGGTAGCCATCTGAAACTTGGCATGTATAAAGGCCATTAACATGTCTACATGCATGCTCAATCTTATGTCAACTGATTGCATAACTTGCGAACTATAGGCCATCGAAATTTTTGTAAACAAAAGTTTGTGCGACTTTAGCTCCAAAACGGAATAAAAGCTAAAGCTGAAATAGCCTTCATTCTATTTCACTTATTTGTGTCTACACATGTATATGTTTTGCAGAGACTCAAAGCTCTTGAGAATGGAGAAAATGAGGTGTCAATTTTGCATTGGACCCTATGGGAAAATGCATTAAACGCCTACTGCTCCGACGTTCAGCGACCGATAACATCCATCTTTACACTGTAAACGGTAATTACATAGGTACATGCCTGGGGCAAATAACAGCGCAAATAATTGTCCATGTGCAGAGTAATAAAGGAGCAAACTTTTTTGTATGGGCTGCAGTGGAAGTTATTCTTAAAAGGTGACTTTCACGAATCGTTCTGAAACTCTGCTAAAATTACAGATAATTCCCATATATTTCTTGGGAAAAAATCCCAGAAATTCTCCTTTCTCCGTTGTCGAGATATTCGAGGGCAAAGTCGTGCAGTTTACGACTTTCAGGGGCTATAACTCGAAAACTAAAGAACGAGAATTTTTGGCACATATGGTCAATTGAATGTTTATCCCAACCCTCTCATTTGGCACTAGTTTCAGCCCGAATTGTGCAAGTCACCTAAGGTCACGAATCGTCCCGAACGTGTAGCCCAAATTGTGAAAATTTCAAACCGCTACTGCTTGCTTGTATGAGTAGGTAGCCATCTGAAACTTGGCATGTATAAAGGCCATTAACATGTCTACATGCATGCATGCACAATCTTATGTCAACTGATTGCATAACTTGCGAACTATAGGCCATCGAAATTTTTGTAAACAAAAGTGTGTGCGACTTTAGCTCCCAAACGGAATAAAAGCTAAAGCTGAAATAGCCTTCATTCTATTTCACTTATTTGTGTCTACACATGTATATGTTTTGCAGAGACTCAAAGCTCTTGAGAATGGAGAAAATGAGGTGTCAATTTTGCATTGGACCCTATGGGAAAATGCATTAAACGCCTACTGCTCCGACGTTCAGCGACCGATAACATCCATCTTTACACTGTAAACGGTAATTACATAGGTACATGCCTGGGGCAAATAACAGCGCAAATAATTGTCCATGTGCAGAGTAATAAAGGAGCAAACTTTTATGTATGTGCTGCAGTGGAAGTTATTCTTAAAAGGTGACTTTCACGAATCGTTCTGAAACTCTGCTAAAATTACAGATAATTCCCATATATTTCTTGGGAAAAAATCCCAGAAATTCTCCTTTCTCCGTTGTCGAGATATTCGAGGGCAAAGTCGTGCAGTTTACGATTTTCAGGGGTTATAACTCGAAAACTAAAGAACGAGAATTTTTGGCACATATGGTCAATTGAATGTTTATCCCAACCCTCTCATTTGGCACTAGTTTCAGCCCGAATTGTGCAAGTCACCTAAGGTCACGAATCGTCCCGAACGTGTAGCCCAAATTGTGAAAATTTCAAACCGCTACTGCTTGCTTGTATAAGTAGGTAACCATCTGAAACTTGGCATGTATAAAGGCCATTAACATGTCTACATGCATGCACAATCTTATGTCAATTGATTGCATAACTTGCGAACTATAGGCCATCGAAATTTTTGTAAACAAAAGTTTTTGCGACTTTAGCTCCCAAACGGAATAAAAGCTAAAGCTGAAATAGTCTTCATTCTATTTCACTTATTTGTGTCTACACATGTATATGTTTTGCAGAGACTCAAAGCTCTTGAGAATGGAGAAAATGAGGTGTCAATTTTGCATTGGACCCTATGGGAAAATGCATTAAACACCTACTGCTCCGACGTTCAGCGACCGATAACATCCATCTTTACACTGTAAACGGTAATTACATAGGTACATGCCTGGGGCAAATAACAGCGCAAATAATTGTCCATGTGCAGAGTAATAAAGGAGCAAACTTTTATGTATGGGCTGCAGTGGAAGTTATTCTTAAAAGGTGACTTTCACGAATCGTTCTGAAACTCTGCTAAAATTACAGATAATTCCCATATATTTCTTGGGAAAAAATCCCAGAAATTCTCCTTTCTCCGTTGTCGAGATATTCGAGGGCAAAGTCGTGCAGTTTACGACTTTCAGGGGCTATAACTCGAAAACTAAAGAACGAGAATTTTTGGCATATATGGTCAATGGAATGTTTATCCCAACCCTCTCATTTGGCACTAGTTTCAGCCCGAATTGTGCAAGTCACCTAAGGTCACGAATCGTCCCGAACGTGTAGCCCAAATTGTGAAAATTTCAAACCGCTACTGCTTGCTTGTATGAGTAGGTAGCCATCTGAAACTTGGCATGTATAAAGGCCATTAACATGTCTACATGCATGCACAATCTTATGTCAACTGATTGCATGACTTGCGAACTATAGGCCATCGAAATTTTTGTAAACAAAAGTTTGTGCGACTTTAGCTCCCAAACGGAATAAAAGCTAAAGCTGAAATAGCCTTCATTCTATTTCACTTATTTGTGTCTACACATGTATATGTTTTGCAGAGACTCAAAGCTCTTGAGAATGGAGAAAATGAGGTGTCAATTTTGCATTGGACCCTATGGGAAAATGCATTAAACGCCTACTGCTCCGACGTTCAGCGACCGATAACATCCATCTTTACACTGTAAACGGTAATTACATAGGTACATGCCTGGTGCAAATAACAGCGCAAATAATTGTCCATGTGCAGAGTAATAAAGGAGCAAACTTTTATGTATGGGCTGCAGTGGAAGTTATTCTTAAAAGGTGACTTTCACGAATCGTTCTGAAACTCTGCTAAAATTACAGATAATTCCCATATATTTCTTGGGAAAAAATCCCAGAAATTCTCCTTTCTCCGTTGTCGAGATATTCGAGGGCAAAGTCGTGCAGTTTACGACTTTCAGGGGCTATAACTCGAAAACTAAAGAACGAGAATTTTTGGCACATATGGTCAATTGAATGTTTATCCCAACCCTCTCATTTGGCACTAGTTTCAGCCCGAATTGTGCAAGTCACCTAAGGTCACGAATCGTCCCGAACGTGTAGCCCAAATTGTGAAAATTTCAAACCGCTACTGCTTGCTTGTATGAGTAGGTAGCCATCTGAAACTTGGCATGTATAAAGGCCATTAACATGTCGACAGGCAAGCACAATCTTATGTCAACTGATTGCATAACTTGCGAACTATAGGCCATCGAAATTTTTGTAAACAAAAGTTTGTGCGACTTAAGCTCCAAAACGGAATAAAAGCTAAAGCTGAAATAGCCTTCATTCTATTTCACTTATTTGTGTCTACACATGTATATGTTTTGCAGAGACTCAAAGCTCTTGAGAATGGAGAAAATGAGGTGTCAATTTTGCATTGGATCCTATGGGAAAATGCATTAAACGCCTACTGCTCCGACGTTCAGCGACCGATAACATCCATCTTTACACTGTAAACGGTAATTACATAGGTACATGCCTGGGGCAAATAACAGCGCAAATAATTGTCCATGTGCAGAGTAATAAAGGAGCAAACTTTTATGTATGGGCTGCAGTGGAAGTTATTCTTAAAAGGTGACTTTCAGGAATCGTTCTGAAACTCTGCTAAAATTACAGATAATTCCCATATATTTCTTGGGAAAAAATCCCAGAAATTCTCCTTTCTCCGTTGTCGAGATATTCGAGGGTAAAGTCGTGCAGTTTACGACTTTCAGGGGTTATAACTCGAAAACTAAAGAACGAGAATTTTTGGCAAATATGGTCAATTGAATGTTTATCCCAACCCTCTCATTTGGCACTAGTTTCAGCCCGAATTGTGCAAGTCACCTAAGGTCACGAATCGTCCCGAACGTGTAGCCCAAATTGTGAAAATTTCAAACCGCTACTGCTTGCTTGTATGAGTAGGTAGCCATCTGAAACTTGGCATGTATAAAGGCCATTAACATGTCTACATGCATGCACAATCTTATGTCAACTGATTGCATAACTTGCGAACTATAGGCCATCGAAATTTTTGTAAACAAAAGTTTGTGCGACTTTAGCTCTCAAACGGAATAAAAGCTAAAGCTGAAATAGCCTTTATTCTATTTCACTTATTTGTGTCTACACATGTATATGTTTTGCAGAGACTCAAAGCTCTTGAGAATGGAGAAAATGAGGTGTCAATTTTGCATTGGACCCTATGGGAAAATGCATTAAACGCCTACTGCTCCGACGTTCAGCGACCGATAACATCCATCTTTACACTGTAAACGGTAATTACATAGGTACATGCCTGGGGCAAATAACAGCGCAAATAATTGTCCATGTGCAGAGTAATAAAGGAGCAAACTTTTATGTATGGGCTGCAGTGGAAGTTATTCTTAAAAGGTGACTTTCACGAATCGTTCTGAAACTCTGCTAAAATTACAGATAATTCCCATATATTTCTTGGGAAAAAAATCCCAGAAATTCTCCTTTCTCCGTTGTCGAGATATTCGAGGGCAAAGTCGTGCAGTTTACGATTTTCAGGGGCTATAACTCGAAAACTAAAGAACGAGAATTTTTGGCACATATGGTCAATTGAATGTTTATCCCAACCCTCTCATTTGGCACTAGTTTCAGCCCGAATTGTGCAAGTCACCTAAGGTCACGAATCGTCCCGAACGTGTAGCCCAAATTGTGAAAATTTCAAACCGCTACTGCTTGCTTGTATGAGTAGGTAGCCATCTGAAACTTGGCATGTATAAAGGCCATTAACATGTCTACATGCATGCACAATCTTATGTCAACTGATTGCATAACTTGCGAACTATAGGCCATCGAAATATTTGTAAACAAAAGTTTGTGCGACTTTAGCTCCAAAACGGAATAAAAGCTAAAGCTGAAATAGCCTTCATTCTATTTCACTTATTTGTGTCTACACATGTATATGTTTTGCAGAGACTCAAAGCTCTTGAGAATGGAGAAAATGAGGTGTCAATTTTGCATTGGACCCTATAGGAAAATGCATTAAACGCCTACTGCTCCGACGTTCAGCGACCGATAACATCCATCTTTACACTGTAAACGGTAATTACATAGGTACATGCCTGGGGCAAATAACAGCGCAAATAATTGTCCATGTGCAGAGTAATAAAGGAGCAAACTTTTATGTATGGGCTGCAGTGGAAGTTATTCTTAAAAGGTGACTTTCACGAATCGTTCTGAAACTCTGCTAAAATTACAGATAATTCCCATATATTTCTTGGGAAAAAATCCCAGAAATTCTCCTTTCTCCGTTGTCGAGATATTCGAGGGCAAAGTCGTGCAGTTTACGACTTTCAGGCGCTATAACTCGAAAACTAAAGAACGAGAATTTTTGGCACATATGGTCAATTGAATGTTTATCCCAACCCTCTCATTTGGCACTAGTTACAGCCCGATTGTGCAAGTCACCTAAGGTCACGAATCGTCCCGAACGTGTAGCCCAAATTGTGAAAATTTCAAACCGCTACTGCTTGCTTGTATGAGTAGGTAGCCATCTGAAACTTGGCATGTATAAAGGCCATTAACATGTCTACATGCATGCACAATCTTATGTCAACTGATTGCATAACTTGCGAACTATAGGCCATCGAAATTTTTGTAAACAAAAGTTTGTGCGACTTTAGCTTTCAAACGGAATTAAAGCTAAAGCTGAAATAGCCTTCATTCTATTTCACTTATTTGTGTCTACACATGTATATGTTTTGCAGAGACTCAAAGCTCTTGAGAATG
Organism: Ctena decussata; assembly: GCA_963989385.1. Classification (NCBI taxonomy): domain Eukaryota; kingdom Metazoa; phylum Mollusca; class Bivalvia; order Lucinida; family Lucinidae; genus Ctena; species Ctena decussata. The sequence goes on along the minus strand of OZ022512.1, from coordinate 21,875,983 downwards.
GAGAAAATGAGGTGTCAATTTTGCATTGGACCCTATGGGAAAATGCATTAAACGCCTACTGCTCCGACGTTCAGCGACCGATAACATCCATCTTTACACTGTAAACGGTAATTACATAGGTACATGCCTGGGGCAAATAACAGCGCAAATAATTGTCCATGTGCAGAGTAATAAAGGAGCAAACTTTTATGTATGGGCTGCAGTGGAAGTTATTCTTAAAAGGTGACTTTCACGAATCGTTCTGAAACTCTGCTAAAATTACAGATAATTCCCATATATTTCTTGGGAAAAAATCCCAGAAATTCTCCTTTCTCCGTTGTCGAGATATTCGAGGGCAAAGTCGTAAGGTTTACGACTTTCAGGGGCTATAACTCGAAAACTAAAGAACGAGAATTTTTGGCACATATGGTCAATTGAATGTTTATCCCAACCCTCTAATTTGGCACTAGTTTCAGCCCGAATTGTGCAAGTCACCTAAGGTCACGAATCGTCCCGAACGTGTAGCCCAAATTGTGAAAATTTCAAACCGCTACTGCTTGCTTGTATGAGTAGGTAGCCATCTGAAACTTGGCATGTATAAAGGCCATTAACATGTCTACATGCATGCACAATCTTATGTCAACTGATTGCATAACTTGTGAACTATAGGCCATCGAAATTTTTGTAAACAAAAGTTTGTGCGACTTTAGCTTTCAAACGGAATAAAAGCTAAAGCTGAAATAGCCTTCATTCTATTTCACTTATTTGTGTCTACACATGTATATGTTTTGCAGAGACTCAAAGCTCTTGAGAATGGAGAAAATGAGGTGTCAATTTTGCATTGGACCCTATGGGAAAATGCATTAAACGCCTACTGCTCCGACGTTCAGCGACCGATAACATCCATCTTTACACTGTAAACGGTAATTACATAGGTACATGCCTGGGGCAAATAACAGCGCAAATAATTGTCCATGTGCAGAGTAATAAAGGAGCAAACTTTTATGTATGGGCTGCAGTGGAAGTTATTCTTAAAAGGTGACTTTCACGAATCGTTCTGAAACTCTGCTAAAATTACAGATAATTCCCATATATTTCTTGGGAAAAAAAACCCCAGAAATTCTCCTTTCTCCGTTGTCGAGATATTCGAGGGCAAAGTCGTGCAGTTTACGACTTTCAGGGGCTATAACTCGAAAACTAAAGAACGAGAATTTTTGGCACATATGGTCAATGGAATGTTTATCCCAACCCTCTCATTTGGCACTAGTTTCAGCCCGAATTGTGCAAGTCACCTAAGGTCACGAATCGTCCCGAACGTGTAGCCCAAATTGTGAAAATTTCAAACCGCTACGGCTTGCTTGTATGAGTAGGTAGCCATCTGAAACTTGGCCTGTATAAAGGCCATTAACATGTCTACATGCATGCACAATCTTATGTTAACTGATTGCATAACTTGCGAACTATAGGCCATCGAAATTTTTGTAAACAAAAGTTTGTGCGACTTTAGCTCCAAAACGGAATAAAAGCTAAAGCTGAAATAGCCTTCATTCTATTTCACTTCTTTGTGTCTACACATGTATATGTTTTGCAGAGACTCAAAGCTCTTGAGAATGGAGAAAATGAGGTGTCAATTTTGCATTGGACCCTATGGGAAAATGCATTAAACGCCTACTGCTCCGACGTTCAGCGACCGATAACATCCATCTTTACACTGTAAACGGTAATTACATAGGTACATCCCTGGGGCAAATAACAGCGCAAATAATTGTCCATGTGCAGAGTAATAAAGGAGCAAACTTTTATGTATGGGCTGCAGTGGAAGTTATTCTTAAAAGGTGACTTTCACGAATCGTTCTGAAACTCTGCTAAAATTACAGATAATTCCCATATATTTCTTGGGAAAAAATCCCAGAAATTCTCCTTTCTCCGTTGTCGAGATATTCGAGGGCAAAGTCGTGCAGTTTACGACTTTCAGGGGCTATAACTCGAAAACTAAAGAACGAGAATTTTTGGCACATATGGTCAATGGAATGTTTATCCCAACCCTCTCATTTGGCACTAGTTTCAGCCCGAATTGTGCAAGTCACCTAAGGTCACGAATCGTCCCGAACGTGTAGCCCAAATTGTGAAAATTTCAAACCGCTACTGCTTGCTTGTATGAGTAGGTAGCCATCTGAAACTTGGCATGTATAAAGGCAATTAACATGTGTACATGCATGCACAATCTTATGTCAACTGATTGCATAACTTGCGAACTATAGGCCATCGAAATTTTTGTAAACAAAAGTTTGTGCGACTTTAGCTCTCAAACGGAATAAAAGCTAAAGATGAAATAGCCTTTATTCTATTTCACTTATTTGTGTCTACACATGTATATGTTTTGCAGAGACTCAAAGCTCTTGAGAATGGAGAAAATGAGGTGTCAATTTTGCATTGGACCCTATGGGAAAATGCATTAAACGCCTACTGCTCCGACGTTCAGCGACCGATAACATCCATCTTTACACTGTAAACGGTAATTACATAGGTACATGCCTGGGGCAAATAACAGCGCAAATAATTGTCCATGTGCAGAGTAATAAAGGAGCAAACTTTTATGTATGGGCTGCAGTGGAAGTTATTCTTAAAAGGTGACTTTCACGAATCGTTCTGAAACTCTGCTAAAATTACAGATAATTCCCATATATTTCTTGGGAAAAAAATCCCAGAAATTCTCCTTTCTCCGTTGTCGAGATATTCGAGGGCAAAGTCGTGCAGTTTACGACTTTCAGGGGCTATAACTCGAAAACTAAAGAACGAGAATTTTTGGCACATATGGTCAATTGAATGTTTATCCCAACCCTCTCATTTGGCACTAGTTTCAGCCCGAATTGTGCAAGTCACCTAAGGTCACGAATCGTCCCGAACGTGTAGCCCAAATTGTGAAAATTTCAAACCGCTACTGCTTGCTTGTATGAGTAGGTAGCCATCTGAAACTTGGCATGTATAAAGGCCATTAACATGTCTACATGCATGCACAATCTTATGTCAACTGATTGCATAACTTGCGAACTATAGGCCATCGAAATATTTGTAAACAAAAGTTTGTGCGACTTTAGCTCCAAAACGGAATAAAAGCTAAAGCTGAAATAGCCTTCATTCTATTTCACTTATTTGTGTCTACACAAGTATATGTTTTGCAGAGACTCAAAGCTCTTGAGAATGGAGAAAATGAGGTGTCAATTTTGCATTGGACCCTATGGGAAAATGCATTAAACGCCTACTGCTCCGACGTTCAGCGACCGATAACATCCATCTTTACACTGTAAACGGTAATTACATCGGTACATGCCTGGGGCAAATAACAGCGCAAATAATTGTCCATGTGCAGAGTAATAAAGGAGCAAACTTTTATGTATGGGCTGCAGTGGAAGTTATTCTTAAAAGGTGACTTTCACGAATCGTTCTGAAACTCTGCTAAAATTACAGATAATTCCCATATAATTTGGGAAAAAATCCCAGAAATTCTCCTTTCTCCGTTGTCGAGATATTCGAGGGCAAAGTCGTGCAGTTTACGACTTTCAGGGGCTATAACTCGAAAACTAAAGAACGAGAATTTTTGGCACATATGGTCAATTGAATGTTTATCCCAACCCTCTCATTTGGCACTAGTTTCAGCCCGAATTGTGCAAGTCACCTAAGGTCACGAATCGTCCCGAACGTGTAGCCCAAATTGTGAAAATTTCAAACCGCTACTGCTTGCTTGTATGAGTAGGTAGCCATCTGAAACTTGGCATGTATAAAGGCCATTAACATGTCTACAAGCATGCACAATCTTATGTCAACTGATTGCATAACTTGCGAACTATAGGCCATCGAAATTTTTGTAAACAAAAGTTTGTGCGTTTTTAGCTCCCAAACGGAATAAAAGCTAAAGCTGAAATAGCCTTCATTCTATTTCACTTATTTGTGTCTACACATGTATATGTTTTGCAGAGACTCAAAGCTCTTGAGAATGGAGAAAATGAGGTGTCAATTTTGCATTAGACCCTATGGTAAAATGCAATAAACGCCTACTGCTCCGACGTTCAGCGACCGATAACATCCATCTTTACACTGTAAACGGTAATTACATAGGTACATGCCTGGGGCAAATAACAGCGCAAATAATTGTCCATGTGCAGAGTAATAAAGGAGCAAACTTTTATGTATGGGCTGCAGTGGAAGTTATTCTTAAAAGGTGACTTTCACGAATCGTTCTGAAACTCTGCTAAAATTACAGATAATTCCCATATATTTCTTGGGAAAAAATCCCAGAAATTCTCCTTTCTCCGTTGTCGAGATATTCGAGGGCAAAGTCGTGCAGTTTACGACTTTCAGGGGCTATAACTCGAAAACTAAAGAACGAGAATTTTTGGCACATATGGTCAATTGAATGTTTATCCCAACCCTCTCATTTGGCACTAGTTTCAGCCCGAATTGTGCAAGTCACCTAAGGTCACGAATCGTCCCGAACGTGTAGCCCAAATTGTGAAAATTTCAAACCGCTACTGCTTGCTTGTATGAGTAGGTAGCCATCTGAAACTTGGCATGTATAAAGGCCATTAACATGTCTACATGCATGCACAATCTTATTTCAACTGATTGCATAACTTGCGAACTATAGGCCATCGAAATTATTGTAAACAAAAGTTTGTGCGACTTTAGCTCCCAAACGGAATAAAAGCTAAAGCTGAAATAGCCTTCATTCTATTTCACTTATTTGTGTCTACACATGTATATGTTTTGCAGAGACTCAAAGCTCTTGAGAATGGAGAAAATGAGGTGTCAATTTTGCATTGGACCCTATGGGAAAATGCATTAAACGCCTACTGCTCCGACGTTCAGCGACCGATAACATCCATCTTTACACTGTAAACGGTAATTACATAGGTACATGCCTGGGGCAAATTACAGCGCAAATAATTGTCCATGTGCAGAGTAATAAAGGAGCAAACATTTATGTATGGGCTGCAGTGGAAGTTATTCTTAAAAGGTGACTTTCACGAATCGTTCTGAAACTCTGCTAAAATTACAGATAATTCCCATATATTTCTTGGGGAAAAATCCCAGAAATTCTCCTTTCTCCGTTGTCGAGATATTCGAGGGCAAAGTCGTGCAGTTTACGACTTTCAGGGGCTATAACTCGAAAACTAAAGAACGAGAATTTTTGGCACATATGGTCAATTGAATGTTTATCCCAACCCTCTCATTTGGCACTAGTTTCAGCCCGAATTGTGCAAGTCACCTAAGGTCACGAATCGTCCCGAACGTGTAGCCCAAATTGTGAAAATTTCAAACCGCTACTGCTTGCTTGTATGAGTAGGTAGCCATCTGAAACTTGGCATGTATAAAGGCCATTAACATGTCTACAAGCATGCACAATCTTATGTCAACTGATTGCATAACTTGCGAACTATAGGCCATCGAAATTTTTGTAAACAAAAGTTTGTGCGACTTTAGCTCCCAAACGGAATAAAAGCTAAAGCTGAAATAGCCTTCATTCTATTTCACTTATTTGTGTCTACACATGTATATGTTTTGCAGAGACTCAAAGCTCTTGAGAATGGAGAAAATGAGGTGTCAATTTTGCATTGGACCCTATGGGAAAATGCATTAAACGCCTACTGCTCCGACGTTCAGCGACCGATAACATCCATCTTTACACTGTAAACGGTAATTACATAGGTACATGCCTGGGGCAAATAACAGCGCAAATAATTGTCCATGTGCAGAGTAATAAAGGAGCAAACTTTTATGTATGGGCTGCAGTGGAAGTTATTCTTAAAAGGTGACTTTCACGAATCGTTCTGAAACTCTGCTAAAATTACAGATAATTCCCATATATTTCTTGGGAAAAAATCCCAGAAATTCTCCTTTCTCCGTTGTCGAGATATTGGAGGGCAAAGTCGTGCAGTTTACGACTTTCAGGGGCTATAACTCGAAAACTAAAGAACGAGAATTTTTGGCACATATGGTCAATTGAATGTTTATCCCAACCCTCTCATTTGGCACTAGTTTCAGCCCGAATTGTGCAAGTCACCTAAGGTCACGAATCGTCCCGAACGTGTAACCCAAATTGTGAAAATTTCAAACCGCTACTGCTTGCTTGTATGAGTAGGTAGCCATCTGAAACTTGGCATGTATAAAGGCCATTGACATGTCTACATGCATGCACAATCTTATGTCAACTGATTGCATAACTTGCGAACTATAGGCAATCGAAATTTTTGTAAACAAAAGTTTGTGCGACTTTAGCTCCCAAACGGAATAAAAGCTAAAGCTGAAATAGCCTTCATTCTATTTCACTTATTTGTGTCTACACATGTATATGTTTTGCAGTGACTCGAAGCTCTTGAGAATGGAGAAAATGAGGTGTCAATTTTGCATTGGACCCTATGGGAAAATGCATTAAGCGCCTACTGCTCCGACGTTCAGCGACCGATAACATCCATCTTTACACTGTAAACGGTAATTACATAGGTACATGCCTGGGGCAAATAACAGCGCAAATAATTGTCCATGTGCAGAGTAATAAAGGAGCAAACTTTTATGTATGGGCTGCAGTGGAAGTTATTCTTTCTTTCTTTCTTTCTTTCTATACTGCTACACCCTCTCTCGAGGATTATGAGCAGGTGTACGATGTACACTCCAGTTTTGCAGGATGAACCTCCTTGTAGCCATGTAACTACAGAAGGGATCTTTAACCTGCACAGGGGATGTCTCTTCCTGCACAGGGGGCCTCCAGTTAACGTCCCGATCCGAAGGACGGCACACTTTTTTAATGTCATCCCTGCAAATGACAAGGTGACTTTCACGAATCGTTCTGACACTCTGCTAAAATTACAGATAATTCCCATATATTTCTTGGGAACAAATGCCAGAAATTCTCCTTTCTCCGTTGTCGAGATATTCGAGGGCAAAGTCGTGCAGTTTACGACTTTCAGGGGCTATAACTCGAAAACTAAAGAACGAGAATTTTTGGCACATATGGTCAATTGAATGTTTATCCCAACCCTCTCATTTGGCACTAGTTTCAGCCCGAATTGTGCAAGTCACCTAAGGTCACGAATCGTCCCGAACGTGTAGCCCAAATTGTGAAAATTTCAAACCGCTACTGCTTGCTTGTATGAGTAGGTAGCCATCTGAAACTTGGCATGTATAAAGGCCATTGACATGTCTACATGCATGCACAATCTTATGTCAACTGATTGCATAACTTGCGAACTATAGGCCATCGAAATTTTTGTAAACAAAAGTTTGTGCGACTTTAGCTCCCAAACGGAATAAAAGCTAAAGCTGAAATAGCCTTCATTCTATTTCACTTATTTGTGTCTACACATGTATATGTTTTGCAGTGACTCAAAGCTCTTGAGAATGGAGAAAATGAGGTGTCAATTTTGCATTGGACCCTATGGGAAAATGCATTAAGCGCCTACTGCTCCGACGTTCAGCGACCGATAACATCCATCTTTACACTGTAAACGGTAATTACATAGGTACATGCCTGGGGCAAATAACAGCGCAAATAATTGTCCATGTGCAGAGTAATAAAGGAGCAAACTTTTATGTATGGGCTGCAGTGGAAGTTATTCTTTAAAGGTGACTTTCACGAATCGTTCTGAAACTCTGCTAAAATTACAGATAATTCCCATATATTTTTTGGGAAAAAATCCCAGAAATTCTCCTTTCTCCGTTGTCGAGATATTCGAGGGCAAAGTCGTGCAGTTTACGACTTTCAGGGGCTATAACTCGAAAACTAAAGAACGAGAATTTTTGGCACATATGGTCAATTGAATGTTTATCCCAACCCTCTCATTTGGCACTAGTTTCAGCCCGAATTGTGCAAGTCACCTAAGGTCACGAATCGTCCCGAACGTGTAGCCCAAATTGTGAAAATTTCAAACCGCTACTGCTTGCTTGTATGAGTAGGTAGCCATCTGAAACTTGGCATGTATAAAGGCCATTAACATGTCTACATGCATGCACAATCTTATGTCAACTGATTGCATAACTTGCAAACTATAGGCCATCGAAATTTTTGTAAACAAAAGTTTGTGCGACTTTAGCTCCCAAACGGAATAAAAGCTAAAGCTGAAATAGCCTTCATTCTATTTCACTTATTTGTGTCTACACATGTATATGTTTTGCAGAGACTCAAAGCTCTTGAGAATGGAGAAAATGAGGTGTCAATTTTGCATTGGACCCTATGGGAAAATGCATTAAACGCCTACTGCTCCGACGTTCAGCGACCGATAACATCCATCTTTACACTGTAAACGGTAATTACATAGGTACATGCCTGGGGCAAATAACAGCGCAAATAATTGTCCATGTGCAGAGTAATAAAGGAGCAAACTTTTATGTATGGGCTGCAGTGGAAGTTATTCTTAAAAGGTGACTTTCACGAATCGTTCTGACACTCTGCTAAAATTACAGATAATTCCCATATATTTCTTGGGAAAAAATCCCAGAAATTCTCCTTTCTCCGTTGTCGAGATATTCGAGGGCAAAGTCGTGCAGTTTACGACTTTCAGGGGCTATAAGTCGAAAACTAAAGAACGAGAATTTTTGGCACATATGGTCAATTGAATGTTTATCCCAACCCTCTCATTTGGCACTAGTTTCAGCCCGAATTGTGCAAGTCACCTAAGGTCACGAATCGTTCCGAACGTGTAGCCCAAATTGTGAAAATTTCAAACCGCTACTGCTTGCTTGTATGAGTAGGTAGCCATCTGAAACTTGGCATGTATAAAGGCCATTAACATGTCTACATGCATGCACAATCTTATGTCAACTGATTGCATAACTTGCGAACTATAGGCCATCGAAATTTTTGTAAACAAAAGTTTGTGCGACTTTAGCTCCCAAACGGAATAAAAGCTAAAGCTGAAATAGCCTTCATTCTATTTCACTTATTTGTGTCTACACATGTATATGTTTTGCAGAGACTCAAAGCTCTTGAGAATGGAGAAAATGAGGTGTCAATTTTGCATTGGACCCTATGGGAAAATGCATTAAACGCCTACTGCTCCGACGTTCAGCGACCGATAACATCCATTTTTACACTGTAAACGGTAATTACATAGGTACATGCCTGGGGCAAATAACAGCGCAAATAATTGTCCATGTGCAGAGTAATAAAGGAGCAAACTTTTATGTATGGGCTGCAGTGGAAGTTATTCTTAAAAGGTGACTTTCACGAATCGTTCTGAAACTCTGCTAAAATTACAGATAATTCCCATATATTTCCTGGGAAAAAATCCCAGAAATTCTCCTTTCTCCGTTGTCGAGATATTCGAGGGCAAAGTCGTGCAGTTTACGACTTTCAGGGGCTATAACTCGAAAACTAAAGAACGAGAATTTTTGGCACATATGGTCAATTGAATGTTTATCCCAACCCTCTCATTTGGCACTAGTTTCAGCCCCCATTGTGCAAGTCACCTAAGGTCACGAATCGTCCCGAACGTGTAGCCCAATTTGCGAAAATTTCAAACCGCTACTGCTTGCTTGTATGAGTAGGTAGCCATCTGAAACTTGGCATGTATAAAGGCCATTGACATGTCTACATGCATGCACAATCTTATGTCAACTGATTGCATAACTTGCGAACAATAGGCCATCGAAATTTTTGTAAACAAAAGTTTGTGCGACTTTAGCTCCAAAACGGAATAAAAGCTAAAGCTGAAATAGCCTTCATTCTATTTCACTTATTTGTGTCTACACATGTATATGTTTTGCAGAGACTCAAAGCTCTTGAGAATGGAGAAAATGAGGTGTCAATTTTGCATTGGACCCTATGGGAAAATGCATTAAACGCCTACTGCTCCGACGTTCAGCGACCGATAACATCCATCTTTACACTGTAAACGGTAATTACATAGGTTCATGCCTGGGGCAAATAACAGCGCAAATAATTGTCCATGTGCAGAGTAATAAAGGAGCAAACTTTTATGTATGGGCTGCAGTGGAAGTTATTCTTAAAAGGTGACTTTCACGAATCGTTCTGAAACTCTGCTAAAATTACAGATAATTCCCATATATTTCTTGGGAAAAAATCCCAGAAATTCTCCTTTCTCCGTTGTCGAGATATTCGAGGGCAAAGTCGTGCAGTTTACGACTTTCAGGGGCTATAACTCGAAAACTAAAGAACGAGAATTTTTGGCACATATGGTCAATTGAATGTTTATCCCAACCCTCTCATTTGGCACTAGTTTCAGCCCGAATTGTGCAAGTCACCTAAGGTCACGAATCGTCCCGAACGTGTAGCCCAAATTGTGAAAATTTCAAACCGCTACTGCTTGCTTGTATGAGTAGGTAGCCATCTGAAACTTGGCATGTATAAAGGCCATTGACATGTCTACATGCATGCACAATCTTATGTCAACTGATTGCATAACTTGCGAACTATAGGCCATCGAAATTTTTGTAAACAAAAGTTTGTGCGACTTTAGCTCCCAAACGGAATAAAAGCTAAAGCTGAAATAGCCTTCATTCTATTTCACTTATTTGTGTCTACACATGTATTTGTTTTGCAGTGACTCAAAGCTCTTAAGAATGGAGAAAATGAGGTGTCAATTTTGCATTGGACCCTTAGGGGAAAATGCATTAAGCGCCTACTGCTCCGACGTTCAGCGACCGATAACATCCATCTTTACACTGTAAACGGTAATTACATAGGTACATGCCTGGGGCAAATAACAGCGCAAATAATTGTCCATGTGCAGAGTAATAAAGGAGCAAACTTTTATGTATGGGCTGCAGTGGAAGTTATTCTTAAAAGGTGACTTTCACGAATCGTTCTGAAACTCTGCTAAAATTACAGATAATTCCCATATATTTTTTGGGAAAAAATCCCAGAAATTCTCCTTTCTCCGTTGTCGAGATATTCGAGGGCAAAGTCGTGCAGTTTACGACTTTCAGGGGCTATAACTCGAAAACTAAAGAACGAGAATTTTTGGCACATATGGTCAATTGAAAGTTTATCCCAACCCTCTCATTTGGCACTAGTTTCAGCCCGAATTGTGCAAGTCACCTAAGGTCACGAATCGTCCCGAACGTGTAGCCCAAATTGTGAAAATTTCAAACCGCTACTGCTTGCTTGTATGAGTAGGTAGCCATCTGAAACTTGGCATGTATAAAGGCCATTAACATGTCTACATGCATGCACAATCTTATGTCAACTGATTGCATAACTTGCGAACTATAGGCCATCGAAATTTTTGTAAACAAAAGTTTGTGCGACTTTAGCTCCCAAACGGAATAAAAGCTAAAGCTGAAATAGCCTTCATTCTATTTCACTTATTTGTGTCTACACATGTATATGTTTTGCAGAGACTCAAAGCTCTTGAGAATGGAGAAAATGAGGTGTCAATTTTGCATTGGACCCTATGGGAAAATGCATTAAACGCCTACTGCTCCGACGTTCAGCGACCGATAACATCCATCTTTACACTGTAAACGGTAATTACATAGGTACATGCCTGGGGCAAATAACAGCGCAAATAATTGTCCATGTGCAGAGTAATAAAGGAGCAAACTTTTATGTATGGGCTGCAGTGGAAGTTATTCTTAAAAGGTGACTTTCACGAATCGTTCTGAAACTCTGCTAAAATAACAGATAATTCCCATATATTTCCTGGGAAAAAATCCCAGAAATTCTCCTTTCTCCGTTGTCGAGATATTCGAGGGCAAAGTCGTGCAGTTTACGACTTTCAGGGGCTATAACTCGAAAACTAAAGAACGAGAATTTTTGGCACATATGGTCAATTGAATGTTTATCCCAACCCTCTCATTTTGCACTAGTTTCAGCCCGAATTGTGCAAGTCACCTAAGGTCACGAATCGTCCCGAACGTGTAGCCCAAATTGTGAAAATTTCAAACCGCTACTGCTTGCTTGTATGAGTAGGTAGCCATCTGAAACTTGGCAAGTACAAAGGCCATTAACATGTCTACATGCATGCACAATCTTATGTCAACTGATTGCATAACTTGCGAACTATAGGCCATCGAAATTTTTGTAAACAAAAGTTTGTGCGACTTTAGCTCCCAAACGGAATAAAAGCTAAAGCTGAAATAGCCTTCATTCTATTTCACTTATTTGTGTCTACACATGTATATGTTTTGCAGAGACTCAAAGCTCTTGAGAATGGAGAAAATGAGGTGTCAATTTTGCATTGGACCCTATGGGAAAATGCATTAAACGCCTACTGCTCCGACGTTCAGCGACCGATAACATCCATCTTTACACTGTAAACGGGAATTACATAGGTACATGCCTGGGGCAAATAACAGCGCAAATAATTGTCCATGTGCAGAGTAATAAAGGAGCAAACTTTTATGTATGGGCTGCAGTGGAAGTTATTCTTAAAAGGTGACTTTCACGAATCGTTCTGAAACTCTGCTAAAATTACAGATAATTCCCATATATTTCTTGGGAAAAAAAAAACAGAAATTCTCCTTTCTCCGTTGTCGAGATATTCGAGGGCAAAGTCGTGCAGTTTACGACTTTCAGGGGCTATAACTCGAAAACTAAAGAACGAGAATTTTTGGCACATATGGTCAATGGAATGTTTATCCCAACCCTCTCATTTGGCACTAGTTTCAGCCCGAATTGTGCAAGTCACCTAGGGTCACGAATCGTCCCGAACGTGTAGCCCAAATTGTGAAAATTTCAAACCGCTACTGCTTGCTTGTATGAGTAGGTAGCCATCTGAAACTTGGCATGTATAAAGGCCATTAACATGTCTACATGCATGCACAATCTTATGTCAACTGATTGCATAACTTGCGAACTATAGGCCATCGAAATTTTTGTAAACAAAAGTTTGTGCGACTTTAGCTCCCAAACGGAATAAAAGCTAAAGCTGAAATAGCCTTCATTCTATTTCACTTATTTGTGTCTACACATGTATATGTTTTGCAGAGACTCAAAGCTCTTGAGAATGGAGAAAATGAGGTGTCAATTTTGCATTGGACCCTATGGGAAAATGCATTAAACGCCTACTGCTCCGACGTTCAGCGACCGATAACATCCATCTTTACACTGTAAACGGTAATTACATAGGTACATGCCTGGGGCAAATAACAGCGCAAATAATTGTCCATGTGCAGAGTAATAAAGGAGCAAACTTTTATGTATGGGCTGCAGTGGAAGTTATTCTTAAAAGGTGACTTTCACGAATCGTTCTGAAACTCTGCTAAAATAACAGATAATTCCCATATATTTCCTGGGAAAAAATCCCAGAAATTCTCCTTTCTCCGTTGTCGAGATATTCGAGGGCAAAGTCGTGCAGTTTACGACTTTCAGGGGCTATAACTCGAAAACTAAAGAACGAGAATTTTTGGCACATATGGTCAATTGAATGTTCATCCCAACCCTCTCATTTGGCACTAGTTTCAGCCCGAATTGTGCAAGTCACCTAAGGTCACGAATCGTCCCGAACGTGTAGCCCAAATTGTGAAAATTTCAAACCGCTACTGCTTGCTTGTATGAGTAGGTAGCCATCTGAAACTTGGCATGTATAAAGGCCATTAACATGTCTACATGCATGCACAATCTTATGTCAACTAATAGCATAACTTGCGAACTATAGGCCATCGAAATTTTTGTAAACAAAAGTTTGTGCGACTTTAGCTCCCAAACGGAATAAAAGCTAAAGCTGAAATAGCCTTCATTCTATTTCACTTATTTGTGTCTACACATGTATATGTTTTGCAGAGACTCAAAGCTCTTGAGAAAGGAGAAAATGAGGTGTCAATTTTGCATTGGACCCTATGGGAAAATGCATTAAACGCCTACTGCTCCGACGTTCAGCGACCGATAACATCCATCTTTACACTGTAAACGGTAATTACATCGGTACATGCCTGGGGCAAATAACAGCGCAAATAATTGTCCATGTGCAGAGTAATAAAGGAGCAAACTTTTATGTATGGGCTGCAGTGGAAGTTATTCTTAAAAGGTGACTTTCACGAATCGTTCTGAAACTCTGCTGAAACTCTGCTAAAATTACAGATAATTCCCATATATTTCTTGGGAAAAAATCCCAGAAATTCTCCTTTCTCCGTTGTCGAGATATTCGAGGGCAAAGTCGTGCAGTTTACGACTTTCAGGGGCTATAACTCGAAAACTAAAGAACGAGAATTTTTGGCACATATGGTCAATTGAATGTTTATCCCAACCCTCTCATTTGGCACTAGTTTCAGCCCGAATTGTGCAAGTCACCTAAGGTCACGAATCGTCCCGAACGTGTAGCCCAAATTGTGAAAATTTCAAACCGCTACTGCTTGCTTGTATGAGTAGGTAGCCATCTGAAACTTGGCATGTATAAAGGCCATTAACATGTCTACATGCATGCACAATCTTATGTCAACTGATTGCATAACTTGCAAACTATAGGCCATCGAAATTTTTGTAAACAAAAGTTTGTGCGACTTTAGCTCCCAAACGGAATAAAAGCTAAAGCTGAAATAGCCTTCATTCTATTTCACTTATTTGTGTCTACACATGTATATGTTTTGCAGAGACTCAAAGCTCTTGAGAATGGAGAAAATGAGGTGTCAATTTTGCATTGGACCCTATGGGAAAATGCATTAAACGCCTACTGCTCCGACGTTCAGCGACCGATAACATCCATCTTTACACTGTAAACGGTAATTACATAGGTACATGCCTGGGGCAAATAACAGCGCAAATAATTGTCCATGTGCAGAGTAATAAAGGAGCAAACTTTTATGTATGGGCTGCAGTGGAAGTTATTCTTAAAAGGTGACTTTCACGAATCGTTCTGACACTCTGCTAAAATTACAGATAATTCCCATATATTTCTTGGGAAAAAATCCCAGAAATTCTCCTTTCTCCGTTGTTGAGATATTCGAGGGCAAAGTCGTGCAGTTTACGACTTTCAGGGGCTATAACTCGAAAACTAAAGAACGAGAATTTTTGGCACATATGGTCAATTGAATGTTTATCCCAACCCTCTCATTTGGCACTAGTTTCAGCCCGAATTGTGCAAGTCACCTAAGGTCACGAATCGTTCCGAACGTGTAGCCCAAATTGTGAAAATTTCAAACCGCTACTGCTTGCTTGTATGAGTAGGTAGCCATCTGAAACTTGGCATGTATAAAGGCCATTAACATGTCTACATGCATGCACAATCTTATGTCAACTGATTGCATAACTTGCGAACTATAGGCCATCGAAATTTTTGTAAACAAAAGTTTGTGCGACTTTAGCTCCCAAACGGAATAAAAGCTAAAGCTGAAATAGCCTTCATTCTATTTCACTTATTTGTGTCTACACATGTATATGTTTTGCAGAGACTCAAAGCTCTTGAGAATGGAGAAAATGAGGTGTCAATTTTGCATTGGACCCTATGGGAAAATGCATTAAACGCCTACTGCTCCGACGTTCAGCGACCGATAACATCCATTTTTACACTGTAAACGGTAATTACATAGGTACATGCCTGGGGCAAATAACAGCGCAAATAATTGTCCATGTGCAGAGTAATAAAGGAGCAAACTTTTATGTATGGGCTGCAGTGGAAGTTATTCTTAAAAGGTGACTTTCACGAATCGTTCTGAAACTCTGCTAAAATTACAGATAATTCCCATATATTTCTTGGGAAAAAATCCCAGAAATTCTCCTTTCTCCGTTGTCGAGATATTCGAGGGCAAAGTCGTGCAGTTTACGACTTTCAGGGGCTATAACTCGAAAACTAAAGAACGAGAATTTTTGGCACATATGGTCAATTGAATGTTTATCCCAACCCTCTCATTTGGCACTAGTTTCAGCCCCCATTGTGCAAGTCACCTAAGGTCACGAATCGTCCCGAACGTGTAGCCCAAATTGCGAAAATTTCAAACCGCTACTGCTTGCTTGTATGAGTAGGTAGCCATCTGAAACTTGGCATGTATAAAGGCCATTAACATGTCTACATGCATGCACAATCTTATGTCAACTGATTGCATAACTTGCGAACAATAGGCCATCGAAATTTTTGTAAACAAAAGTTTGTGCGACTTTAGCTCCAAAACGGAATAAAAGCTAAAGCTGAAATAGCCTTCATTCTATTTCACTTATTTGTGTCTACACATGTATATGTTTTGCAGAGACTCAAAGCTCTTGAGAATGGAGAAAATATGGTGTCAATTTTGCATTGGACCCTATGGGAAAATGCATTAAACGCCTACTGCTCCGACGTTCAGCGACCGATAACATCCATCTTTACACTGTAAACGGTAATTACATAGGTTCATGCCTGGGGCAAATAACAGCGCAAATAATTGTCCATGTGCAGAGTAATAAAGGAGCAAACTTTTTTGTATGGGCTGCAGTGGAAGTTATTCTTAAAAGGTGACTTTCACGAATCGTTCTGAAACTCTGCTAAAATTACAGATAATTTCCATATATTTCTTGGGAAAAAATCCCAGAAATTCTCCTTTCTCCGTTGTCGAGATATTCGAGGGCAAAGTCGTGCAGTTTACGACTTTCAGGGGCTATAACTGGAAAACTAAAGAACGAGAATTTTTGGCACATATGGTCAATTGAATGTTTATCCCAACCCTCTCATTTGGCACTAGTTTCAGCCCGAATTGTGCAAGTCACCTAAGGTCACGAATCGTCCCGAACGTGTAGCCCAAATTGTGAAAATTTCAAACCGCTACTGCTTGCTTGTATGAGTAGGTAGCCATCTGAAACTTGGCATGTATAAAGGCCATTAACATGTCTACATGCATGCACAATCTTATGTCAACTGATTGCATAACTTGCGAACTATAGGCCATCGAAATTTTTGTAAACAAAAGTTTGTGCGACTTTAGCTCCCAAACGGAATAAAAGCTAAAGCTGAAATAGCCTTCATTCTATTTCACTTATTTGTGTCTACACATGTATATGTTTTGCAGAGACTCAAAGCTCTTGAGAATGGAGAAAATGAGGTGTCAATTTTGCATTGGACCCTATGGGAAAATGCATTAAACGCCTACTGCTCCGACGTTCAGCGACCGATAACATCCATCTTTACACTGTAAACGGTAATTACATAGGTACATGCCTGGGGCAAATAACAGCGCAAATAATTGTCCATGTGCAGAGTAATAAAGGAGCAAACTTTTATGTATGGGCTGCAGTGGAAGTTATTCTTAAAAGGTGACTTTCACGAATCGTTCTGAAACTCTGCTAAAATAACAGATAATTCCCATATATTTCCTGGGAAAAAATCCCAGAAATTCTCCTTTCTCCGTTGTCGAGATATTCGAGGGCAAAGTCGTGCAGTTTACGACTTTCAGGGGCTATAACTCGAAAACTAAAGAACGAGAATTTTTGGCACATATGGTCAATTGAATGTTTATCCCAACCCTCTCATTTTGCACTAGTTTCAGCCCGAATTGTGCAAGTCACCTAAGGTCACGAATCGTCCCGAACGTGTAGCCCAAATTGTGAAAATTTCAAACCGCTACTGCTTGCTTGTATGAGTAGGTAGCCATCTGAAACTTGGCATGTATAAAGGCCATTAACATGTCTACATGCATGCACAATCTTATGTCAACTGATTGCATAACTTGCGAACTATAGGCCATCGAAATTTTTGTAAACAAAAGTTTGTGCGACTTTAGCTCCCAAACGGAATAAAAGCTAAAGCTGAAATAGCCTTCATTCTATTTCACTTATTTGTGTATACACATGTATATGTTTTGCAGAGACTCAAAGCTCTTGAGAATGGAGAAAATGACGTGTCAATTTTGCATTGGACCCTATGGGAAAATGCATTAAACGCCTACTGCTCCGACGTTCAGTGACCGATAACATCCATCTTTACACTGTAAACGGGAATTACATAGGTACATGCCTGGGGCAAATAACAGCGCAAATAATTGTCCATGTGCAGAGTAATAAAGGAGCAAACTTTTATGTATGGGCTGCAGTGGAAGTTATTCTTAAAAGGTGACTTTCACGAATCGTTCTGAAACTCTGCTAAAATTACAGATAATTCCCATATATTTCTTGGGAAAAAAAAAACAGAAATTCTCCTTTCTCCGTTGTCGAGATATTCGAGGGCAAAGTCGTGCAGTTTACGACTTTCAGGGGCTATAACTCGAAAACTAAAGAACGAGAATTTTTGGCACATATGGTCAATGGAATGTTTATCCCAACCCTCTCATTTGGCACTAGTTTCAGCCCGAATTGTGCAAGTCACCTAAGGTCACGAATCGTCCCGAACGTGTAGCCCAAATTGTGAAAATTTCAAACCGCTACTGCTTGCTTGTATGAGTAGGTAGCCATCTGAAACTTGGCATGTATAAAGGCCATTAACATGTCTACATGCATGCACAATCTTATGTCAACTGATTGCATAACTTGTGAACAATAGGCCATCGAAATTTTTGTAAACAAAAGTTTGTGCGACTTTAGCTCCAAAACGGAATAAAAGCTAAAGCTGAAATAGCCTTCATTCTATTTCACTTATTTGTGTCTACACATGTATATGTTTTGCAGAGACTCAAAGCTCTTGAGAATGGAGAAAATGAGGTGTCAATTTTGCATTGGACCCTATGGGAAAATGCATTAAACGCCTACTGCTCCGCATTCAGCGACCGATAACATCCATCTTTACACTGAAAACGGTAATTACATAGGTTCATGCCTGGGGCAAATAACAGCGCAAATAATTGTCCATGTGCAGAGTAATAAAGGAGCAAACTTTTATGTATGGGCTGCAGTGGAAGTTATTCTTTCTTTCTTTCTTTCTTTCTATACTGCTACACCCTCTCTCGAGGATTATGAGCAGGTGTACGATGTACACTCCAGTTTTGCAGGATGAACCTCCTTGTAGCCATGTAACTACAGAAGGGATCTTTAACCTGCACAGGCGATGTCTCTTCCTGCACAGGGGGCCTCCAGTTAACGTCCCGATCCGAAGGACGGCACACTTTTTTAATGTCATCCCTGCAAATGACAAGGTGACTTTCACGAATCGTTCTGACACTCTGCTAAAATTACAGATAATTCCCATATATTTCTTGGGAACAAATGCCAGAAATTCTCCTTTCTCCGTTGTCGAGATATTCGAGGGCAAAGTCGTGCAGTTTACGACTTTCAGGGGCTATAACTCGAAAACTAAAGAACGAGAATTTTTGGCACATATGGTCAATTGAATGTTTATCCCAACCCTCTCATTTGGCACTAGTTTCAGCCCGAATTGTGCAAGTCACCTAAGGTCACGAATCGTCCCGAACGTGTAGCCCAAATTGTGAAAATTTCAAACCGCTACTGCTTGCTTGTATGAGTAGGTAGCCATCTGAAACTTGGCATGTATAAAGGCCATTGACATGTCTACATGCATGCACAATCTTATGTCAACTGATTGCATAACTTGCAAACTATAGGCCATCGAAATTTTTGTAAACAAAAGTTTGTGCGACTTTAGCTCCCAAACGGAATAAAAGCTAAAGCTGAAATAGCCTTCATTCTATTTCACTTATTTGTGTCTACACATGTATATGTTTTGCAGTGACTCAAAGCTCTTGAGAATGGAGAAAATGAGGTGTCAATTTTGCATTGGACCCTATGGGAAAATGCATTAAGCGCCTACTGCTCCGACGTTCAGCGACCGATAACATCCATCTTTACACTGTAAACGGTAATTACATAGGTACATGCCTGGGGCAAATAACAGCGCAAATAATTGTCCATGTGCAGAGTAATAAAGGAGCAAACTTTTATGTATGGGCTGCAGTGGAAGTTATTCTTTAAAGGTGACTTTCACGAATCGTTCTGAAACTCTGCTAAAATTACAGATAATTCCCATATATTTTTTGGGAAAAAATCCCAGAAATTCTCCTTTCTCCGTTGTCGAGATATTCGAGGGCAAAGTCGTGCAGTTTACGACTTCCAGGGGCTATAACTCGAAAACTAAAGAACGAGAATTTTTGGCACATATGGTCAATTGAATGTTTATCCCAACCCTCTCATTTGGCACTAGTTTCAGCCCGAATTGTGCAAGTCACCTAAGGTCACGAATCGTCCCGAACGTGTAGCCCAAATTGTGAAAATTTCAAACCGCTACTGCTTGCTTGTATGAGTAGGTAGCCATCTGAAACTTGGCATGTATAAAGGCCATTAACATGTCTACATGCATGCACAATCTTATGTCAACTGATTGCATAACTTGCAAACTATAGGCCATCGAAATTTTTGTAAACAAAAGTTTGTGCGACTTTAGCTCCCAAACGGAATAAAAGCTAAAGCTGAAATAGCCTTCACTCTATTTCACTTATTTGTGTCTACACATGTATATGTTTTGCAGAGACTCAAAGCTCTTGAGAATGGAGAAAATGAGGTGTCAATTTTGCATTGGACCCTATGGGAAAATGCATTAAACGCCTACTGCTCCGACGTTCAGCGACCGATAACATCCATCTTTACACTGTAAACGGTAATTACATAGGTTCATGCCTGGGGCAAATAACAGCGCAAATAATTGTCCATGTGCAGAGTAATAAAGGAGCAAACTTTTATGTATGGGCTGCAGTGGAAGTTATTCTTAAAAGGTGACTTTCACGAATCGTTCTGAAACTCTGCTGAAACTCTGCTAAAATTACAGATAATTCCCATATATTTCTTGGGAAAAAATCCCAGAAATTCTCCTTTCTCCGTTGTCGAGATATTCGAGGGCAAAGTCGTGCAGTTTACGACTTTCAGGGGCTGTAACTCGAAAACTAAAGAACGAGAATTTTTGGCACATATGGTCAATTGAATGTTTATCCCAACCCTCTCATTTGGCACTAGTTTCAGCCCGAATTGTGCAAGTCACCTAAGGTCACGAATCGTCCCGAACGTGTAGCCCAAATTGTGAAAATTTCAAACCGCTACTGCTTGCTTGTATGAGTAGGTAGCCATCTGAAACTTGGCATGTATAAAGGCCATTGACATGTCTACATGCATGCACAATCTTATGTCAACTGATTGCATAACTTGCGAACTATAGGCCATCGAAATGTTTGTAAACAAAAGTTTGTGCGACTTTAGCTCCCAAACGGAATAAAAGCTAAAGCTGAAATAGCCTTCATTCTATTTCACTTATTTGTGTCTACACATGTATATGTTTTGCAGTGACTCAAAGCTCTTGAGAATGGAGAAAATGAGGTGTCAATTTTGCATTGGACCCTATGGGAAAATGCATTAAGCGCCTACTGCTCCGACGTTCAGCGACCGATAACATCCATCTTTACACTGTAAACGGTAATTAAATAGGTACATGCCTGGGGCAAATAACAGCGCAAATAATTGTCCATGTGCAGAGTAATAAAGGAGCAAACTTTAATGTGTGGGCTGCAGTGGAAGTTATTCTTAAAAGGTGACTTTCACGAATCGTTCTGAAACTCTGCTAAAATTACAGATAATTCCCATATATTTTTTGGGAAAAAATCCCAGAAATTCTCCTTTCTCCGTTGTCGAGATATTCGAGGGCAAAGTCGTGCAGTTTACGACTTTCAGGGGCTATAACTCGAAAACTAAAGAACGAGAATTTTTGGCACATATGGTCAATTGAATGTTTATCCCAACCCTCTCATTTGGCACTAGTTTCAGCCCGAATTGTGCAAGTCACCTAAGGTCACGAATCGTCCCGAACGTGTAGCCCAAATTGTGAAAATTTCAAACCGCTACTGCTTGCTTGTATGAGTAGGTAGCCATCTGAACTTGGCATGTATAAAGGCCATCAACATGTCTACATGCATGCACAATCTTATGTCAACTGATTGCATAACTTGCAAACTATAGGCCATCGAAATTTTTGTAAACAAAAGTTTGTGCGACTTTAGCTCCCAAACGGAATAAAAGCTAAAGCTGAAATAGCCTTCATTCTATTTCACTTATTTGTGTCTACACATGTATATGTTTTGCAGAGACTCAAAGCTCTTGAGAATGGAGAAAATGAGGTGTCAATTTTGCATTGGACCCTATGGGAAAATGCATTAAACGCCTACTGCTCCGACGTTCAGCGACCGATAACATCCATCTTTACACTGTAAACGGTAATTACATAGGTACATGCCTGGGGCAAATAACAGCGCAAATAATTGTCCATGTGCAGAGTAATAAAGGAGCAAACTTTTATGTATGGGCTGCAGTGGAAGTTATTCTTAAAAGGTGACTTTCACGAATCGTTCTGAAACTCTGCTAAAATTACAGATAATTCCCATATATTTCTTGGGAAAAAATCCCAGAAATTCTCCTTTCTCCGTTGTCGAGATATTCGAGGGCAAAGTCATGCAGTTTACGACTTTCAGGGGCTATAACTCGAAAACTAAAGAACGAGAATTTTTGGCACATATGGTCAATTGAATGTTTATCCCAACCCTCTCATTTGGCACTAGTTTCAGCCCGAATTGTGCAAGTCACCTAAGGTCACGAATCGTCCCGAACGTGTAGCCCAAATTGTGAAAATTTCAAACCGCTACTGCTTGCTTGTATGAGTAGGTAGCCATCTGAAACTTGGCATGTATAAAGGCCATTGACATGTCTACATGCATGCACAATCTTATGTCAACTGATTGCATAACTTGCGAACTATAGGCCATCGAAATTTTTGTAAACAAAAGTTTGTGCGACTTTAGCTCCCAAACGGAATAAAAGCTAAAGCTGAAATAGCCTTCATTCTATTTCACTTATTTGTGTCTACACATGTATATGTTTTGCAGTGACTCAAAGCTCTTAAGAATGGAGAAAATGAGGTGTCAATTTTGCATTGGACCCTTAGGGGAAAATGCATTAAGCGCCTACTGCTCCGACGTTCAGCGACCGATAACATCCATCTTTACACTGTAAACGGTAATTACATAGGTACATGCCTGGGGCAAATAACAGCGCAAATAATTGTCCATGTGCAGAGTAATAAAGGAGCAAACTTTTATGTATGGGCTGCAGTGGAAGTTATTCTTAAAAGGTGACTTTCACGAATCGTTCTGAAACTCTGCTAAAATTACAGATAATTCCCATATATTTCTTGGGAAAAAATCCCAGAAATTCTCCTTTCTCCGTTGTCGAGATATTCGAGGGCAAAGTCGTGCAGTTTACGACTTTCAGGGGCTATAACTCGAAAACTAAAGAACGAGAATTTTTGGCACATATGGTCAATTGAATGTTTATCCCAACCCCCTCATTTGGCACTAGTTTCAGCCCGAATTGTGCAAGTCACCTAAGGTCACGAATCGTCCCGAACGTGTAGCCCAAATTGTGAAAATTTCAAACCGCTACTGCTTGCTTGTATGAGTAGGTAGCCATCTGAAACTTGGCATGTATAAAGGCCATAAACATGTCTACAAGCGTGCACAATCTTATGTCAACTGATTGCATAACTTGCGAACTATAGGCCATCGAAATTTTTGTAAACAAAAGTTTGTGCGACTTTAGCTCCGAAACGGAATAAAAGCTAAAGCTGAAATAGCCTTCATTCTATTTCACTTATTTGTGTCTACACATGTATATGTTTTGCAGAGACTCAAAGCTCTTGAGAATGGAGAAAATGAGGTGTCAATTTTGCATTGGACCCTATGGGAAAATGCATTAAACGCCTACTGCTCCGACGTTCAGCGACCGATAACATCCATCTTTACACTGTAAACGGTAATTACATAGGTACATGCCTGGGGCAAATAACAGCGCAAATAATTGTCCATGTGCAGAGTAATAAAGGAGCAAACTTTTATGTATGGGCTGCAGTGGAAGTTATTCTTAAAAGGTGACTTTCACGAATCGTTCTGAAACTCTGCTAAAATTACAGATAATTCCCATATATTTCTTGGGAAAAAATCGCAGAAATTCTCCTTTCTCCGTTGTCGAGATATTCGAGGGCAAAGTCGTGCAGTTTACGACTTTCAGGGGCTATAACTCGAAAACTAAAGAACGAGAATTTTTGGCACATATGGTCAATTGAATGTTTATCCCAATCCTCTCATTTGGCACTAGTTTCAGCCCGCATTGTGCAAGTCACCTAAGGTCACGAATCGTCCCGAACGTGTAGCCCAAATTGTGAAAATTTCAAACCGCTACTGCTTGCTTGTATGAGTAGGTAGCCATCTGAAACTTGGCATGTATAAAGGCCATTAACATGTCTACATGCATGCACAATCTTATGTCAACTGATTGCATAACTTGCGAACTATAGGCCATCGAAATTTTTGTAAACAAAAGTTTGTGCGACTTTAGCTCCAAAACGGAATAAAAGCTAAAGCTGAAATAGCCTTCATTCTTTTTCACTTATTTGTGTCTACACATGTATATGTTTTGCAGAGACTCAAAGCTATTGAGAATGGAGAAAATGAGGTGTCAATTTTGCATTGGACCCTATGGGAAAATGCATTAAACGCCTACTGCTCCGACGTTCAGCGACCGATAACATCCATCTTTACACTGTAAACGGTAATTACATAGGTACATGCCTGGGGCAAATAACAGCGCAAATAATTGTCCATGTGCAGAGTAATAAAGGAGCAAACTTTTATGTATGGGCTGCAGTGGAAGTTATTCTTAAAAGGTGACTTTCACGAATCGTTCTGAAACTCTGCTAAAATTACAGATAATTCCCATATATTTCTTGGGAAAAAATCCCAGAAATTCTCCTTTCTCCGTTGTCGAGATATTCGAGGGCAAAGTCGTGCAGTTTACGACTTTCAGGGGCTATAACTCGAAAACTAAAGAACGAGAATTTTTGGCACATATGGTCAATTGAATGTTTATCCAAACCCTCTCATTTGGCACTAGTTTCAGCCCGCATTGTGCAAGTCACCTAAGGTCACGAATCGTCCCGAACGTGTAGCCCAAATTGTGAAAATTTCGAACCGCTACTGCTTGCTTGTATGAGTAGGTAGCCATCTGAAACTTGGCCTGTATAAAGGCCATTAACATAGCTACATGCATGCACAATCTTATGTCAACTGATTGCATAACTTGCGAACAATAGGCCATCGAAATTTTTGTAAACAAAAGTTTGTGCGACTTTAGCTCCAAAACGGAATAAAAGCTAAAGCTGAAATAGCCTTCATTCTATTTCACTTATTTGTGTCTACACATGTATATGTTTTGCAGAGACTCAAAGCTCTTGAGAATGGAGAAAATGAGGTGTCAATTTTGCATTGGACCCTATGGGAAAATGCATTAAACGCCTACTGCTCCGACGTTCAGCGACCGATAACATCCATCTTTACACTGTAAACGGTAATTACATAGGTTCATGCCTGGGGCAAATAACAGCGCAAATAATTGTCCATGTGCAGAGTAATAAAGGAGCAAACTTTTATGTATGGGCTGCAGTGGAAGTTATTCTTAAAAGGTGACTTTCACGAATCGTTCTGAATCTCTGCTAAAATTACAGATAATTCCCATATATTTCTTGGGAAAAAATCCCAGAAATTCTCCTTTCTCCGTTGTCGAGATATTCGAGGGCAAAGTCGTGCAGTTTACGACTTTCAGGGGCTATAACTCGAAAACTAAAGAACGAGAATTTTTGGCACATATGGTCAATTGAATGTTTATCCCAACCCTCTCATTTGGCACTAGTTTCAGCCCGAATTGTGCAAGTCACCTAAGGTCACGAATCGTCCCGAACGTGTAGCCCAAATTGTGAAAATTTCAAAACGCTACTGCTTGCTTGTATGAGCAGGTAGCCATCTGAAACTTGTCATGTATAAAGGCCATTAACATGTCTACATGCATGCACAATCTTATGTCAACTGATTGCATAACTTGCGAACTATAGGCCATCGAAATTTTTGTAAACAAAAGTTTGTGCGACTTTAGCTCCCGAACGGAATAAAAGCTAAAGCTGAAATAGCCTTCATTCTATTTCACTTATTTGTGTCTACACATGTATATGTTTTGCAGAGACTCAAAGCTCTTGAGAATGGAGAAAATGAGGTGTCAATTTTGCATTGGACCCTATGGGAAAATGCATTAAACGCCTACTGCTCCGACGTTCAGCGACCGATAACATCCATCTTTACACTGTAAACGGTAATTACATAGGTACATGCCTGGGGCAAATAACAGCGCAAATAATTGTCCATGTGCAGAGTAATAAAGGAGCAAACTTTTATGTATGGGCTGCAGTGGAAGTTATTCTTAAAAGGTGACTTTCACGAATCGTTCTGAAACTCTGCTAAAATTACAGATAATTCCCATATATTTCTTGGGAAAAAATCCCAGAAATTCTCCTTTCTCCGTTGTCGAGATATTCGAGGGCAAAGTCGTGCAGTTTACGACTTTCAGGGGCTATAACTCGAAAACTAAAGAACGAGAATTTTTGGCACATATGGTCAATTGAATGTTTATCCCAACCCTCTCATTTGGCACTAGTTTCAGCCCCCATTGTGCAAGTCACCTAAGGTCACGAATCGTCCCGAACGTGTAGCCCAAATTGCGAAAATTTCAAACCGCTACTGCTTGCTTGTATGAGTAGGTAGCCATCTGAAACTTGGCATGTATAAAGGCCATTAACATGTCTACATGCATGCACAATCTTATGTCAACTGATTGCATAACTTGCGAACAATAGGCCATCGAAATTTTTGTAAACAAAAGTTTGTGCGACTTTAGCTCCAAAACGGAATAAAAGCTAAAGCTGAAATAGCCTTCATTCTATTTCACTTATTTGTGTCTACACATGTATATGTTTTGCAGAGACTCAAAGCTCTTGAGAATGGAGAAAATGAGGTGTCAATTTTGCATTAGACCCTATGGGAAAATGCATTAAACGCCTACTGCTCCGACGTTCAGCGACCGATAACATCCATCTTTACACTGTAAACGGTAATTACATAGGTTCATGCCTGGGGCAAATAACAGCGCAAATAATTGTCCATGTGCAGAGTAATAAAGGAGCAAACTTTTATGTATGGGCTGCAGTGGAAGTTATTCTTAAAAGGTGACTTTCACGAATCGTTCTGAAACTCTGCTAAAATTACAGATAATTCCCATATATTTCTTGGGAAAAAATCCCAGAAATTCTCCTTTCTCCGTTGTCGAGATATTCGAGGGCAAAGTCGTGCAGTTTACGACTTTCAGGGGCTATAACTCGAAAACTAAAGAACGAGAATTTTTGGCACATATGGTCAATTGAATGTTTATCCCAACCCTCTCATTTGGCACTAGTTTCAGCCCGAATTGTGCAAGTCACCTAAGGTCACGAATCGTCCCGAACGTGTAGCCCAAATTGTGAAAATTTCAAACCGCTACTGCTTGCTTGTATGAGTAGGTAGCCATCTGAAACTTGGCATGTATAAAGGCCATTGACATGTCTACATGCATGCACAATCTTATGTCAACTGATTGCATAACTTGCGAACTATAGGCCATCGAAATTTTTGTAAACAAAAGTTTGTGCGACTTTAGCTCCCAAACGGAATAAAAGCTAAAGCTGAAATAGCCTTCATTCTATTTCACTTATTTGTGTCTACACATGTATATGTTTTGCAGTGACTCAAAGCTCTTAAGAATGGAGAAAATGAGGTGTCAATTTTGCATTGGACCCTTAGGGGAAAATGCATTAAGCGCCTACTGCTCCGACGTTCAGCGACCGATAACATCCATCTTTACACTGTAAACGGTAATTACATAGGTACATGCCTGGGGCAAATAACAGCGCAAATAATTGTCCATGTGCAGAGTAATAAAGGAGCAAACTTTTATGTATGGGCTGCAGTGGAAGTTATTCTTAAAAGGTGACTTTCACGAATCGTTCTGAAACTCTGCTAAAATTACAGATAATTCCCATATATTTTTTGGGAAAAAATCCCAGAAATTCTCCTTTCTCCGTTGTCGAGATATTCGAGGGCAAAGTCGTGCAGTTTACGACTTTCAGGGGCTATAACTCGAAAACTAAAGAACGAGAATTTTTGGCACATATGGTCAATTGAAAGTTTATCCCAACCCTCTCATTTGGCACTAGTTTCAGCCCGAATTGTGCAAGTCACCTAAGGTCACGAATCGTCCCGAACGTGTAGCCCAAATTGTGAAAATTTCAAACCGCTACTGCTTGCTTGTATGAGTAGGTAGCCATCTGAAACTTGGCATGTATAAAGGCCATTAACATGTCTACATGCATGCACAATCTTATGTCAACTGATTGCATAACTTGCGAACTATAGGCCATCGAAATTTTTGTAAACAAAAATTTGTGCGACTTTAGCTCCCAAACGGAATAAAAGCTAAAGCTGAAATAGCCTT
The DNA here is from genome assembly GCA_963989385.1 of Ctena decussata. Lineage (NCBI taxonomy): Eukaryota > Metazoa > Mollusca > Bivalvia > Lucinida > Lucinidae > Ctena > Ctena decussata. Next base: position 21,847,758 of record OZ022512.1, on the reverse strand, counting down.
CATTCTATTTCACTTATTTGTGTCTACACATGTATATGTTTTGCAGAGACTCAAAGCTCTTGAGAATGGAGAAAATGAGGTGTCAATTTTGCATTGGACCCTATGGGAAAATGCATTAAACGCCTACTGCTCCGACGTTCAGCGACCGATAACATCCATCTTTACACTGTAAACGGTAATTACATAGGTACATGCCTGGGGCAAATAACAGCGCAAATAATTGTCCATGTGCAGAGTAATAAAGGAGCAAACTTTTATGTATGGGCTGCAGTGGAAGTTATTCTTAAAAGGTGACTTTCACGAATCGTTCTGAAACTCTGCTAAAATAACAGATAATTCCCATATATTTCCTGGGAAAAAATCCCAGAAATTCTCCTTTCTCCGTTGTCGAGATATTCGAGGGCAAAGTCGTGCAGTTTACGACTTTCAGGGGCTATAACTCGAAAACTAAAGAACGAGAATTTTTGGCACATATGGTCAATTGAATGTTTATCCCAACCCTCTCATTTTGCACTAGTTTCAGCCCGAATTGTGCAAGTCACCTAAGGTCACGAATCGTCCCGAACGTGTAGCCCAAATTGTGAAAATTTCAAACCGCTACTGCTTGCTTGTATGAGTAGGTAGCCATCTGAAACTTGGCATGTATAAAGGCCATTAAAATGTCTACATGCATGCACAATCTTATGTCAACTGATTGCATAACTTGCGAACTATAGGCCATCGAAATTTTTGTAAACAAAAGTTTGTGCGACTTTAGCTCCCAAACGGAATAAAAGCTAAAGCTGAAATAGCCTTCATTCTATTTCACTTATTTGTGTCTACACATGTATATGTTTTGCAGAGACTCAAAGCTCTTGAGAATGGAGAAAATGAGGTGTCAATTTTGCATTGGACCCTATGGGAAAATGCATTAAACGCCTACTGCTCCGACGTTCAGCGACCGATAACATCCATCTTTACACTGTAAACGGGAATTACATAGGTACATGCCTGGGGCAAATAACAGCGCAAATAATTGTCCATGTGCAGAGTAATAAAGGAGCAAACTTTTATGTATGGGCTGCAGTGGAAGTTATTCTTAAAAGGTGACTTTCACGAATCGTTCTGAAACTCTGCTAAAATTACAGATAATTCCCATATATTTCTTGGGAAAAAATCCCAGAAATTCTCCTTTCTCCGTTGTCGAGATATTCGAGGGCAAAGTCGTGCAGTTTACGACTTTCAGGGGCTATAACTCGAAAACTAAAGAACGAGAATTTTTGGCACATATGGTCAATTGAATGTTTATCCCAACCCCCTCATTTGGCACTAGTTTCAGCCCGAATTGTGCAAGTCACCTAAGGTCACGAATCGTCCCGAACGTGTAGCCCAAATTGTGAAAATTTCAAACCGCTACTGCTTGCTTGTATGAGTAGGTAGCCATCTGAAACTTGGCATGTATAAAGGCCATTAACATGTCTACAAGCGTGCACAATCTTATGTCAACTGATTGCATAACTTGCGAACTATAGGCCATCGAAATTTTTGTAAACAAAAGTTTGTGCGACTTTAGCTCCGAAACGGAATAAAAGCTAAAGCTGAAATAGCCTTCATTCTATTTCACTTATTTGTGTCTACACATGTATATGTTTTGCAGAGACTCAAAGCTCTTGAGAATGGAGAAAATGAGGTGTCAATTTTGCATTGGACCCTATGGGAAAATGCATTAAACGCCTACTGCTCCGACGTTCAGCGACCGATAACATCCATCTTTACACTGTAAACGGTAATTACATAGGTACATGCCTGGGGCAAATAACAGCGCAAATAATTGTCCATGTGCAGAGTAATAAAGGAGCAAACTTTTATGTATGGGCTGCAGTGGAAGTTATTCTTAAAAGGTGACTTTCACGAATCGTTCTGAAACTCTGCTAAAATTACAGATAATTCCCATATATTTCTTGGGAAAAAATCGCAGAAATTCTCCTTTCTCCGTTGTCGAGATATTCGAGGGCAAAGTCGTGCAGTTTACGACTTTCAGGGGCTATAACTCGAAAACTAAAGAACGAGAATTTTTGGCACATATGGTCAATTGAATGTTTATCCCAATCCTCTCATTTGGCACTAGTTTCAGCCCGCATTGTGCAAGTCACCTAAGGTCACGAATCGTCCCGAACGTGTAGCCCAAATTGTGAAAATTTCAAACCGCTACTGCTTGCTTGTATGAGTAGGTAGCCATCTGAAACTTGGCATGTATAAAGGCCATTAACATGTCTACATGCATGCACAATCTTATGTCAACTGATTGCATAACTTGCGAACTATAGGCCATCGAAATTTTTGTAAACAAAAGTTTGTGCGACTTTAGCTCCAAAACGGAATAAAAGCTAAAGCTGAAATAGCCTTCATTCTTTTTCACTTATTTGTGTCTACACATGTATATGTTTTGCAGAGACTCAAAGCTATTGAGAATGGAGAAAATGAGGTGTCAATTTTGCATTGGACCCTATGGGAAAATGCATTAAACGCCTACTGCTCCGACGTTCAGCGACCGATAACATCCATCTTTACACTGTAAACGGTAATTACATAGGTACATGCCTGGGGCAAATAACAGCGCAAATAATTGTCCATGTGCAGAGTAATAAAGGAGCAAACTTTTATGTATGGGCTGCAGTGGAAGTTATTCTTAAAAGGTGACTTTCACGAATCGTTCTGAAACTCTGCTAAAATTACAGATAATTCCCATATATTTCTTGGGAAAAAATCCCAGAAATTCTCCTTTCTCCGTTGTCGAGATATTCGAGGGCAAAGTCGTGCAGTTTACGACTTTCAGGGGCTATAACTCGAAACTTAAAGAACGAGAATTTTTGGCACATATGGTCAATTGAATGTTTATCCAAACCCTCTCATTTGGCACTAGTTTCAGCCCGCATTGTGCAAGTCACCTAAGGTCACGAATCGTCCCGAACGTGTAGCCCAAATTGTGAAAATTTCGAACCGCTACTGCTTGCTTGTATGAGTAGGTAGCCATCTGAAACTTGGCCTGTATAAAGGCCATTAACATAGCTACATGCATGCACAATCTTATGTCAACTGATTGCATAACTTGCGAACAATAGGCCATCGAAATTTTTGTAAACAAAAGTTTGTGCGACTTTAGCTCCAAAACGGAATAAAAGCTAAAGCTGAAATAGCCTTCATTCTATTTCACTTATTTGTGTCTACACATGTATATGTTTTGCAGAGACTCAAAGCTCTTGAGAATGGAGAAAATGAGGTGTCAATTTTGCATTGGACCCTATGGGAAAATGCATTAAACGCCTACTGCTCCGACGTTCAGCGACCGATAACATCCATCTTTACACTGTAAACGGTAATTACATAGGTTCATGCCTGGGGCAAATAACAGCGCAAATAATTGTCCATGTGCAGAGTAATAAAGGAGCAAACTTTTATGTATGGGCTGCAGTGGAAGTTATTCTTAAAAGGTGACTTTCACGAATCGTTCTGAATCTCTGCTAAAATTACAGATAATTCCCATATATTTCTTGGGAAAAAATCCCAGAAATTCTCCTTTCTCCGTTGTCGAGATATTCGAGGGCAAAGTCGTGCAGTTTACGACTTTCAGGGGCTATAACTCGAAAACTAAAGAACGAGAATTTTTGGCACATATGGTCAATTGAATGTTTATCCCAACCCTCTCATTTGGCACTAGTTTCAGCCCGAATTGTGCAAGTCACCTAAGGTCACGAATCGTCCCGAACGTGTAGCCCAAATTGTGAAAATTTCAAACCGCTACTGCTTGCTTGTATGAGTAGGTAGCCATCTGAAACTTGGCATGTATAAAGGCCATTAACATGTCTACATGCATGCACAATCTTATGTCAACTGATTGCATAACTTGCAAACTATAGGCCATCGAATTTTTTGTAAACAAAAGTTTGTGCGACTTTAGCTCCCAAACGGAATAAAAGCTAAAGCTGAAATAGCCTTCATTCTATTTCACTTATTTGTGTCTACACATGTATATGTTTTGCAGAGACTCAAAGCTCTTGAGAATAGAGAAAATGAGGTGTCAATTTTGCATTGGACCCTATGGGAAAATGCATTAAACGCCTACTGCTCCGACGTTCAGCGACCGATAACATCCATCTTTACACTGTAAACGGTAATTACATAGGTACATGCCTGGGGCAAATAACAGCGCAAATAATTGTCCATGTGCAGAGTAATAAAGGAGCAAACTTTTATGTATGGGCTGCAGTGGAAGTTATTCTTAAAAGGTGACTTTCACGAATCGTTCTGAAGCTCAGCTAAAATTACAGATAATTTCCATATATTTCTTGGGAAAAAATCCCAGAAATTCTCCTTTCTCCGTTGTCGAGATATTCGAGGGCAAAGTCGTGCAGTTTACGACTTTCAGGGGCTATAACTCGAAAACTAAAGAACGAGAATTTTTGGCACATATGGTCAATTTAATGTTTATCCCAACCCTCTCATTTGGCACTAGTTTCAGCCCGAATTGTGCAAGTCACCTAAGGTCACGAATCGTCCCGAACGTGTAGCCCAAATTGTGAAAATTTCAAACCGCTACTGCTTGCTTGTATGAGTAGGTAGCCATCTGAAACTTGGCATGTATAAAGGCCATTAACATGTCTACATGCATGCACAATCTTATGTCAACTGATTGCATAACTTGCGAACTATAGGCCATCGAAATTTTTGTAAACAAAAGTTTGTGCGACTTTAGCTCCCGAACGGAATAAAAGCTAAAGCTGAAATAGCCTTCATTCTATTTCACTTATTTGTGTCTACACATGTATATGTTTTGCAGAGACTCAAAGCTCTTGAGAATGGAGAAAATGAGGTGTCAATTTTGCATTGGACCCTATGGGAAAATGCATTAAACGCCTACTGCTCCGACGTTCAGCGACCGATAACATCCATCTTTACACTGTAAACGGTAATTACATAGGTACATGCCTGGGGCAAATAACAGCGCAAATAATTGTCCATGTGCAGAGTAATAAAGGAGCAAACTTTTATGTATGGGCTGCAGTGGAAGTTATTCTTAAAAGGTGACTTTCACGAATCGTTCTGAAACTCTGCTAAAATTACAGATAATTCCCATATATTTCTTGGGAAAAAATCCCAGAAATTCTCCTTTCTCCGTTGTCGAGATATTCGAGGGCAAAGTCGTGCAGTTTACGACTTTCAGGGGCTATAACTCGAAAACTAAAGAACGAGAATGTTTGGCACATATGGTCAATTGAATGTTTATCCCAACCCTCTCATTTGGCACTAGTTTCAGCCCGAATTGTGCAAGTCACCTAAGGTCACGAATCGTCCCGAACGTGTAGCCCAAATTGTGAAAATTTCAAACCGCTACTGCTTGCTTGTATGAGTAGGTAGCCATCTGAAACTTGGCATGTATAAAGGCCATTAACATGTCTACATGCTTGCACAATCTTATGTCAACTGATTGCATAACTTGCGAACTATAGGCCATCGAAATTTTTGTAAACAAAAGTTTGTGCGACTTTAGCTCCCAAACGGAATAAAAGCTAAAGCTGAAATAGCCTTCATTCTATTTCACTTATTTGTGTCTACACATGTATATGTTTTGCAGAGACTCAAAGCTCTTGAGAATGGAGAAAATGAGGTGTCAATTTTGCATTGGACCCTATGGGAAAATGCATTAAACGCCTACTGCTCCGACGTTCAGCGACCGATAACATCCATCTTTACACTGTAAACGGTAATTACATAGGCACATGCCTGGGGCAAATAACAGCGCAAATAATTGTCCATGTGCAGAGTAATAAAGGAGCAAACTTTTATGTATGGGCTGCAGTGGAAGTTATTCTTAAAAGGTGACTTTCACGAATCGTTCTGAAACTCTGCTAAAATTACAGATAATTCCCATATATTTCTTGGGAAAAAATCCCAGAAATTCTCCTTTCTCCGTTGTCGAGATATTCGAGGGCAAAGTCGTGCAGTTTACGACTTTCAGGGGCTATAACTCGAAAACTAAAGAACGAGAATTTTTGGCACATATGGTCAATTGAATGTTTATCCCAACCCTCTCATTTGGCACTAGTTTCAGCCCGAATTGTGCAAGTCACCTAAGGTCACGAATCGTCCCGAACGTGTAGCCCAAATTGTGAAAATTTCAAACCGCTACTGCTTGCTTGTATGAGTAGGTAGCCATCTGAAACTTGGCATGTATAAAGGCCATTAACATGTCTACATGCATGCACAATCTTATGTCAACTGATTGCATAACTTGCGAACTATAGGCCATCGAAATTTTTGTAAACAAAAATTTGTGCGACTTTAGCTCCCAAACGGAATAAAAGCTAAAGCTGAAATAGCCTTCATTCTATTTCACTTATTTGTGTCTACACATGTATATGTTTTGCAGAGACTCAAAGCTCTTGAGAATGGAGAAAATGAGGTGTCAATTTTGCATTGGACCCTATGGGAAAATGCATTAAACGCCTACTGCTCCGACGTTCAGCGACCGATAACATCCATCTTTACACTGTAAACGGTAATTACATAGGTACATGCCTGGGGCAAATAACAGCGCAAATAATTGTCCATGTGCAGAGTAATAAAGGAGCAAACTTTTATGTATGGGCTGCAGTGGAAGTTATTCTTAAAAGGTGACTTTCACGAATCGTTCTGAAACTCTGCTAAAATTACAGATAATTCCCATATATTTCTTGGGAAAAAATCCCAGAAATTCTCCTTTCTCCGTTGTCGAGATATTCGAGGGCAAAGTCGTGCAGTTTACGACTTTCAGGGGCTATAACTCGAAAACTAAAGAACGAGAATTTTTGGCACATATGGTCAATTGAATGTTTATCCCAACCCTCTCATTCGGCACTAGTTTCAGCCCGAATTGTGCAAGTCACCTAAGGTCACGAATCGTCACGAACGTGTAGTCCAAATTGTGAAAATTTCAAACCGCTACTGCTTGCTTGTATGAGTAGGTAGCCATCTGAAACTTGGCATGTATAAAGGCCATTAACATGTCTACATGCATGCACAATCTTATGTCAACTGATCGCATAACTTTCGAACTATAGGCCATCGAATTTTTTGTAAACAAAAGTTTGTGCGACTTTAGCTCCCAAACGGAATAAAAGCTGAAGCTGAAATAGCCTTCATTCTATTTCACTTATTTGTGTCTACACATGTATATGTTTTGCAGAGACTCAAAGCTCTTGAGAATGGAGAAAATGAGGTGTCAATTTTGCATTGGACCCTATGGGAAAATGCATTAAACGCCTACTGCTCCGACGTTCAGCGACCGATAACATCCATCTTTACACTGTAAACGGTAATTACATAGGCACATGCCTGGGGCAAATAACAGCGCAAATAATTGTCCATGTGCAGAGTAATAAAGGAGCAAACTTTTATGTATGGGCTGCAGTGGAAGTTATTCTTAAAAGGTGACTTTCACGAATCGTTCTGAAACTCTGCTAAAATTACAGATAATTCCCATATATTTCTTGGGAAAAAATCCCAGAAATTCTCCTTTCTCCGTTGTCGAGATATTCGAGGGCAAAGTCGTGCAGTTTACGACTTTCAGGGGCTATAACTCGAAAACTAAAGAACGAGAATTTTTGGCACATATGGTCAATTGAATGTTTATCCCAACCCTCTCATTTGGCACTAGTTTCAGCCCGAATTGTGCAAGTCACCTAAGGTCACGAATCGTCCCGAACGTGTAGCCCAAATTGTGAAAATTTCAAACCGCTACTGCTTGCTTGTATGAGTAGGTAGCCATCTGAAACTTGGCATGTATAAAGGCCATTAACATGTCTACATGCATGCACAATCTTATGTCAACTGATTGCATAACTTGCGAACTATAGGCCATCGAAATTTTTGTAAACAAAAGTTTGTGCGACTTTAGCTCCCAAACGGAATAAAAGCTAAAGCTGAAATAGCCTTCATTCTATTTCACTTATTTGTGTCTACACATGTATATGTTTTGCAGAGACTCAAAGCTCTTGAGAATGGAGAAAATGAGGTGTCAATTTTGCATTGGACCCTATGGGAAAATGCATTAAACGCCTACTGCTCCGACGTTCAGCGACCGATAACATCCATCTTTACACTGTAAACGGTAATTACATAGGCACATGCCTGGGGCAAATAACAGCGCAAATAATTGTCCATGTGCAGAGTAATAAAGGAGCAAACTTTTATGTATGGGCTGCAGTGGAAGTTATTCTTAAAAGGTGACTTTCACGAATCGTTCTGAAACTCTGCTAAAATTACAGATAATTCCCATATATTTCTTGGGAAAAAATCCCAGAAATTCTCCTTTCTCCGTTGTCGAGATATTCGAGGGCAAAGTCGTGCAGTTTACGACTTTCAGGGGCTATAACTCGAAAACTAAAGAACGAGAATTTTTGGCACATATGGTCAATTGAATGTTTATCCCAACCCTCTCATTTGGCACTAGTTTCAGCCCGAATTGTGCAAGTCACCTAAGGTCACGAATCGTCCCGAACGTGTAGCCCAAATTGTGAAAATTTCAAACCGCTACTGCTTGCTTGTATGAGTAGGTAGCCATCTGAAACTTGGCATGTATAAAGGCCATTAACATGTCTACATGCATGCACAATCTTATGTCAACTGATCGCATAATTTTCGAACTATAGGCCATCGAATTTTTTGTAAACAAAAGTTTGTGCGACTTTAGCTCCCAAACGGAATAAAAGCTAAAGCTGAAATAGCCTTCATTCTATTCCACTTATTTGTGTCTACACATGTATATGTTTTGCAGAGACTCAAAGCTCTTGAGAATGGAGAAAATGAGGTGTCAATTTTGCATTGGACCCTATGGGAAAATGCATTAAACGCCTACTGCTCCGACGTTCAGCGACCGATAACATCCATCTTTACACTGTAAACGGTAATTTTATAGGTACATGCCTGGGGCAAATAACAGCGCAAATAATTGTCCATGTGCAGAGTAATAAAGGAGCAAACTTTTATGTATGGGCTGCAGTGGAAGTTATTCTTAAAAGGTGACTTTCACGAATCGTTCTGAAACTCTGCTAAAATTACAGATAATTCCCATATATTTCCTGGGAAAAACCCCAGAAATTCTCCTTTCTCCGTTGTCGAGATATTCGAGGGCAAAGTCGTGCAGTTTACGACTTTCAGGGGCTATAACTCGAAAACTAAAGAACGAGAATTTTTGGCACATATGGTCAATTGAATGTTTATCCCAACCCTCTCATTTGGCACTAGTTTCAGCCCGAATTGTGCAAGTCACCTAAGGTCACGAATCGTCCCGAACGTGTAGCCCAAATTGTGAAAATTTCAAACCGCTAATGCTTGCTTGTATGAGTAGGTAGCCATCTGAAACTTGGCATGTATAAAGGCCATCAACATGTCTACATGCATGCACAATCTTATGTCAACTGATTGCATAACTTGCGAACTATAGGCCATCGAAATTTTTGTAAACAAAAGTTTGTGCGACTTTAGCTCCAAAACGGAATAAAAGCTAAAGCTGAAATAGCCTTCATTCTATTTCACTTATTTGTGTCTACACATGTATATGTTTTGCAGAGACTCAAAGCTCTTGAGAATGGAGAAAATGAGGTGTCAATTTTGCATTGGACCCTATGGGAAAATGCATTAAACGCCTACTGCTCCGACGTTCAGCGACCGATAACATCCATCTTTACACTGTAAACGGTAATTACATAGGTACATGCCTGGGGCAAATAACAGCGCAAATAATTGTCCATGTGCAGAGTAATAAAGGAGCAAACTTTTATGTATGGGCTGCAGTGGAAGTTATTCTTAAAAGGTGACTTTCACGAATCGTTCTGAAGCTCAGCTAAAATTACAGATAATTTCCATATATTTCTTGGGAAAAAATCCCAGAAATTCTCCTTTCTCCGTTGTCGAGATATTCGAGGGCAAAGTCGTGCAGTTTACGACTTTCAGGGGCTATAACTCGAAAAAACAGAATGCAATGGGTTAATGAAGTCGTTAGTCAGGATTTGCTAAGGATCTTGTACACATAAAATCAACCATGGTAAAAACAATATTTTGGCAATAAAGCGGCAGTGTTTTTGCATATGTTTGAAATTGTCACAACTTATTAACTGACAACATTTGCTTGCTTGTATGAGTAGGTAGCCATCTGAAACTTGGCATGTATAAAGGCCATCAACATGTCTACATGCATGCACAATCTTATGTCAACTGATTGCATAACTTGCGAACTATAGGCCATCGAAATTTTTGTAAACAAAAGTTTGTGCGACTTTAGCTCCAAAACGGAATAAAAGCTAAAGCTGAAATAGCCTTCATTCTATTTCACTTATTTGTGTCTACACATGTATATGTTTTGCAGAGACTCAAAGCTCTTGAGAATGGAGAAAATGAGGTGTCAATTTTGCATTGGACCCTATGGGAAAATGCATTAAACGCCTACTGCTCCGACGTTCAGCGACCGATAACATCCATCTTTACACAGAAACGGTAATTACATAGGTACATGCATGGGGCAAATAACAGCGCAAATAATTGTCCATGTGCAGAGTAATAAAGGAGCAAACTTTTATGTATGGGCTGCAGTGGAAGTTATTCTTAAAAGGTGACTTTCACGAATCGTTCTGAAACTCTGCTAAAATTACAGATAATTCCCATATATTTCTTGGGAAAAAATCCCAGAAATTCTCCTTTCTCCGTTGTCGAGATATTCGAGGGCAAAGTCGTGCAGTTTACGACTTTCAGGGGCTATAACTCGAAAACTAAAGAACGAGAATTTTTGGCACATATGGTCAATTGAATGTTTATCCCAACCCTCTCATTTGGCACTAGTTTCAGCCCGAATTGTGCAAGTCACCAAAGGTCACGAATTGTCCCGAACGTGTAGCCCAAATTGTGAAAATTTCAAACCGCTACTGCTTGCTTGTATGAGTAGGTAGCCATCTGAAACTTGGCATGTATAAAGGCCATTAACATGTCTACATGCATGCACAATCTTATGTCAACTGATTGCATAACTTGCGAACTATAGGCCATCGAAATTTTTGTAAACAAAAGTTTGTGCGACTTTAGCTCCCAAACGGAATAAAAGCTAAAGCTGAAATAGCCTTCATTCTATTTCACTTATTTGTGTCTACACATGTATATGTTTTGCAGAGACTCAAAGCTCTTGAGAATGGAGAAAATGAGGTGTCAATTTTGCATTGGACCCTATGGGAAAATGCATTAAACGCCTACTGCTCCGACGTTCAGCGACCGATAACATCCATCTTTACACTGTAAACGGTAATTACATAGGTACATGCATGGGGCAAATAACAGCGCAAATAATTGTCCATGTGCAGAGTAATAAAGGAGCAAACTTTTATGTATGGGCTGCAGTGGAAGTTATTCTTAAAAGGTGACTTTCACGAATCGTTCTGAAACTCTGCTAAAATTACAGATAATTCCCATATATTTCTTGGGAAAAATCCCAGAAATTCTCCTTTCTCCGTTGTCGAGATATTCGAGGGCAAAGTCGTGCAGTTTACGACTTTCAGGGGCTATAACTCGAAAACTAAAGAACGAGAATTTTTGGCACATATGGTCAATTGAATGTTTATCCCAACCCTCTCATTTGGCACTAGTTTCAGCCCGAATTGTGCAAGTCACCTAAGGTCACGAATCGTCCCGAACGTGTAGCCCAAATTGTGAAAATTTCAAACCGCTACTGCTTGCTTGTATGAGTAGGTAGCCATCTGAAACTTGGCATGTATAAAGGCCATTAACATGTCTACAAGCATGCACAATCTTATGTCAACTGATTGCATAACTTGCGAACTATAGGCCATCGAAATTTTTGTAAACAAAAGTTTGTGCGACTTTAGCTCCCAAACGGAATAAAAGCTAAAGCTGAAATAGCCTTCATTCTATTTCACTTATTTGTGTCTACACATGTATATGTTTTGCAGAGACTCAAAGCTCTTGAGAATGGAGAAAATGAGGTGTCAATTTTGCATTGGACCATATGGGAAAATGCATTAAACGCCTACTGCTCCGACGTTCAGCGACCGATAACATCCATCTTTACACTGTAAACGGTAATTACATAGGTACATGCCTGGGGCAAATAACAGCGCAAATAATTGTCCATGTGCAGAGTAATAAAGGAGCAAACTTTTATGTATGGGCTGCAGTGGAAGTTATTCTTAAAAGGTGACTTTCACGAATCGTTCTGAAACTCTGCTAAAATTACAGATAATTCCCATATATTTCTTGGGAAAAAATCCCAGAAATTCTCCTTTCTCCGTTGTCGAGATATTCGAGGGCAAAGTCGTGCAGTTTACGAATTTCAGGGGCTATAACTCAAAAACTAAATGACGAGAATTTTTGGCACATATGGTCAATTGAATGTTTATCCCAACCCTCTCATTTGGCACTAGTTTCAGCCCGAATTGTGCAAGTCACCTAAGGTCACGAATCGTCCCGAACGTGTAGCCCAAATTGTATAAATTTCAAACCGCTACTGCTTGCTTGTATGAGTAGGTAGCCATCTGAAACTTGGCATGTATAAAGGCCATTAACATGTCTACATGAATGCACAATCTTATGTCAACTGATCGCATAACTTGCGAACTATAGGCCATCGAAATTTTGGAAACAAAAGTTTGTGCGACTTTAGCTCCCAAACGGAATAAAAGCTAAAGCTGAAATAGCCTTCATTCTATTTCACTTATTTCTGTCTACACATGTATATGTTTTGCAGAGACTCAAAGCTCTTGAGAATGGAGAAAATGAGGTGTCAATTTTGCATTGGACCCTATGGGAAAATGCATTAAACGCCTACTGCTCCGACGTTCAGCGACCGATAACATCCATCTTTACACTGTAAACGGTAATTACATAGGTACATGCCTGGGGCAAATAACAGCGCAAATAATTGTCCATGTGCAGAGTAATACAGGAGCAAACTTTTATGTATGGGCTGCAGTGGAAGTTATTCTTAAAAGGTGACTTTCACGAATCGTTCTGAAACTCTGCTAAAATTACAGATAATTCCCATATATTTCCTGGAAAAAAATCCCAGAAATTCTCCTTTCTCCGTTGTCGAGATATTCGAGGGCAAAGTCGTGCAGTTTACGACTTTCAGGAGCTATAACTCGAAAACTAAAGAACGAGAATTTTTGGCACATATGGTCAATTGAATGTTTATCCCAACCCTCTCATTTGGCACTAGTTTCAGCCCGAATTGTGCAAGTCACCGAAGGTCACGAATCGTCCCGAACGTGTAGCCCAAATTGTGAAAATTTCAAACCGCTACTGATTGCTACTATGAGTAGGTAGCCATCTGAAACTTGGAATGTATAAAGGCCATTAACATGTCTACATGCATGCACAATCTTATGTCAACTGATTGCATAACTTGCGAACTATAGGCCATCGAAATTTTTGTAAACAAAAGTTTGTGCGACTTTAGCTCCCAAACGGAATAAAAGCTAAAGCTGAAATAGCCTTCATTCTATTTCACTTATTTGTGTCTACACATGTATATGTTTTGCAGAGACTCAAAGCTCTTGAGAATGGAGAAAATGAGGTGTCAATTTTGCATTGGACCCTATGGGAAAATGCATATAACGCCTACTGCTCCGACGTTCAGCGACCGATAACATCCATCTTTACACTGTAAACGGTAATTACATAGGTACATGCATGGGGCAAATAACAGCGCAAATAATTGTCCATGTGCAGAGTAATAAAGGAGCAAACTTTTATGTATGGGCTGCAGTGGAAGTTATTCTTAAAAGGTGACTTTCACGAATCATTCTGAAACTCTGCTAAAATTACAGATAATTCCCATATATTTCTTGGGAAAAAATCCCAGAAATTCTCCTTTCTCCGTTGTCGAGATATTCGAGGGCAAAGTCGTGCAGTTTACGACTTTCAGGGGCTATAACTCGAAAACTAAAGAACGAGAATTTTTGGCACATATGGTCAATTGAATGTTTATCCCAACCCTCTCATTTGGCACTAGTTTCAGCCCGAATTGTGCAAGTCACCTAAGGTCACGAATCGTCCCGAACGTGTAGCCCAAATTGTGAAAATTTCAAACCGCTACTGCTTGCTTGTATGAGTAGGTAGCCATCTGAAACTTGGCATGTATAAAGGCCATTAACATGTCTACAAGCATGCACAATCTTATGTCAACTGATTGCATAACTTGCGAACTATAGGCCATCGAAATTTTTGTAAACAAAAGTTTGTGCGACTTTAGCTCCCAAACGGAATAAAAGCTAAAGCTGAAATAGCCTTCATTCTATTTCACTTATTTGTGTCTACACATGTATATGTTTTGCAGAGACTCAAAGCTCTTGAGAATGGAGAAAATGAGGTGTCAATTTTGCATTGGACCCTATGGGAAAATGCATTAAACGCCTACTGCTCCGACGTTCAGCGACCGATAACATCCATCTTTACACTGTAAACGGTAATTACATAGGTACATGCCTGGGGCAAATAACAGCGCAAATAATTGTCCATGTGCAGAGTAATAAAGGAGCAAACTTTTATGTATGGGCTGCAGTGGAAGTTATTCTTAAAAGGTGACTTTCACGAATCGTTCTGAAACTCTGCTAAAATTACAGATAATTCCCATATATTTCTTGGGAAAAAATCCCAGAAATTCTCCTTTCTCCGTTGTCGAGATATTCGAGGGCAAAGTCGTGCAGTTTACGAATTTCAGGGGCTATAACTCAAAAACTAAATGACGAGAATTTTTGGCACATATGGTCAATTGAATGTTTATCCCAACCCTCTCATTTGGCACTAGTTTCAGCCCGAATTGTGCAAGTCACCTAAGGTCACGAATCGTCCCGAACGTGTAGCCCAAATTGTATAAATTTCAAACCGCTACTGCTTGCTTGTATGAGTAGGTAGCCATCTGAAACTTGGCATGTATAAAGGCCATTAACATGTCTACATGAATGCACAATCTTATGTCAACTGATCGCATAACTTGCGAACTATAGGCCATCGAAATTTTGGAAACAAAAGTTTGTGCGACTTTAGCTCCCAAACGGAATAAAAGATAAAGCTGAAATAGCCTTCATTCTATTTCACTTATTTGTGTCTACACATGTATATGTTTTGCAGAGACTCAAAGCTCTTGAGAATGGAGAAAATGAGGTGTCAATTTTGCATTGGACCCTATGGGAAAATGCATTAAACGCCTACTGCTCCGACGTTCAGCGACCGATAACATCCATCTTTACACTGTAAACGGTAATTACATAGGTACATGCCTGGGGCAAATAACAGCGCAAATAATTGTCCATGTGCAGAGTAATACAGGAGCAAACTTTTATGTATGGGCTGCAGTGGAAGTTATTCTTAAAAGGTGACTTTCACGAATCGTTCTGAAACTCTGCTAAAATTACAGATAATTCCCATATATTTCCTGGAAAAAAATCCCAGAAATTCTCCTTTCTCCGTTGTCGAGATATTCGAGGGCAAAGTCGTGCAGTTTACGACTTTCAGGAGCTATAACTCGAAAACTAAAGAACGAGAATTTTTGGCACATATGGTCAATTGAATGTTTATCCCAACCCTCTCATTTGGCACTAGTTTCAGCCCGAATTGTGCAAGTCACCGAAGGTCACGAATCGTCCCGAACGTGTAGCCCAAATTGTGAAAATTTCAAACCGCTACTGATTGCTACTATGAGTAGGTAGCCATCTGAAACTTGGAATGTATAAAGGCCATTAACATGTCTACATGCATGCACAATCTTATGTCAACTGATTGCATAACTTGCGAACTATAGGCCATCGAAATTTTTGTAAACAAAAGTTTGTGCGACTTTAGCTCCCAAACGGAATAAAAGCTAAAGCTGAAATAGCCTTCATTCTATTTCACTTATTTGTGTCTACACATGTATATGTTTTGCAGAGACTCAAAGCTCTTGAGAATGGAGAAAATGAGGTGTCAATTTTGCATTGGACCCTATGGGAAAATGCATATAACGCCTACTGCTCCGACGTTCAGCGACCGATAACATCCATCTTTACACTGTAAACGGTAATTACATAGGTACATGCATGGGGCAAATAACAGCGCAAATAATTGTCCATGTGCAGAGTAATAAAGGAGCAAACTTTTATGTATGGGCTGCAGTGGAAGTTATTCTTAAAAGGTGACTTTCACGAATCATTCTGAAACTCTGCTAAAATTACAGATAATTCCCATATATTTCTTGGGAAAAAATCCCAGAAATTCTCCTTTCTCCGTTGTCGAGATATTCGAGGGCAAAGTCGTGCAGTTTACGACTTTCAGGGGCTATAACTCGAAAACTAAAGAACGAGAATTTTTGGCACATATGGTCAATTGAATGTTTATCCCAACCCTCTCATTTGGCACTAGTTTCAGCCCGAATTGTGCAAGTCACCTAAGGTCACGAATCGTCCCGAACGTGTAGCCCAAATTGTGAAAATTTCAAACCGCTACTGCTTGCTTGTATGAGTAGGTAGCCATCTGAAACTTGGCATGTATAAAGGCCATTAACATGTCTACAAGCATGCACAATCTTATGTCAACTGATTGCATAACTTGCGAACTATAGGCCATCGAAATTTTTGTAAACAAAAGTTTGTGCGACTTTAGCTCCCAAACGGAATAAAAGCTAAAGCTGAAATAGCCTTCATTCTATTTCACTTATTTGTGTCTACACATGTATATGTTTTGCAGAGACTCAAAGCTCTTGAGAATGGAGAAAATGAGGTGTCAATTTTGCATTGGACCCTATGGGAAAATGCATTAAACGCCTACTGCTCCGACGTTCAGCGACCGATAACATCCATCTTTACACTGTAAACGGTAATTACATAGGTACATGCCTGGGGCAAATAACAGCGCAAATAATTGTCCATGTGCAGAGTAATAAAGGAGCAAACTTTTATGTATGGGCTGCAGTGGAAGTTATTCTTAAAAGGTGACTTTCACGAATCGTTCTGAAACTCTGCTAAAATTACAGATAATTCCCATATATTTCTTGGGGAAAAAATCCCAGAAATTCTCCTTTCTCCGTTGTCGAGATATTCGAGGGCAAAGTCGTGCAGTTTACGACTTTCAGGGGCTATAACTCGAAAACTAAAGAACGAGAATTTTTGGCACATATGGTCAATTGAATGTTTATCCCAACCCTCTCATTTGGCACTAGTTTCAGCCCGCATTGTGCAAGTCACCTAAGGTCACGAATCGTCCCGAACGTGTAGCCCAAATTGTGAATATTTTTCAAACCGCTACTGCTTGCTTGTATGAGTAGGTAGCCATCTGAAACTTGGCATGTATAAAGGCCATTAACATGTCTACATGCATGCACAATCTTATGTCAACTGATTGCATAACTTGCGAACTATAGGCCATCGAAATTTTTGTAAACAAAAGTTTGTGCGACTTTAGCTCCAAAACGGAATAAAAGCTAAAGCTGAAATAGCCTTCATTCTATTTCACTTATTTGTGTCTACACATGTATATGTTTTGCAGAGACTCAAAGCTATTGAGAATGGAGAAAATGAGGTGTCAATTTTGCATTGGACCCTATGGGAAAATGCATTAAACGCCTACTGCTCCGACGTTCAGCGACCGATAACATCCATCTTTACACTGTAAACGGTAATTACATAGGTACATGCCTGGGGCAAATAACAGCGCAAATAATTGTCCATCTGCAGAGTAATAAAGGAGCAAACTTTTATGTATGGGCTGCAGTGGAAGTTATTCTTAAAAGGTGACTTTCACGAATCGTTCTGAAACTCTGCTAAAATTACAGATAATTCCCATATATTTCTTGGGAAAAAATCCCAGAAATTCTCCTTTCTCCGTTGTCGAGATATTCGAGGGCAAAGTCGTGCAGTTTACGACTTTCAGGGGCTATAATTCGAAAACTAAAGAACGAGAATTTTTGGCACATATGGTCAATTGAATGTTTATCCCAACCCTCTTATTTGGCACTAGTTTCAGCCCGCATTGTGCAAGTCACCTAAAGTCACGAATCGTCCCGAACGTGTAGCCCAAATTGTGAAAATTTCAAACCGCTACTGCTTGCTTGTATGAGTAGGTAGCCATCTGAAACTTGGCATGTATAAAGGCCATTAACATGTCTACATGCATGCACAATCTTATGTCAACTGATTGCATAACTTGCAAACTATAGGCCATCGAAATTTTTGTAAACAAAAGATTGTGCGACTTTAGCTCCCAAACGGAATAAAAGCTAAAGCTGAAATAGCCTTCATTCTATTTCACCTATTTGTGTCTACACATGTATATGTTTTGCAGAGACTCAAAGCTCTTGAGAATGGAGAAAATGAGGTGTCAATTTTGCATTGGACCCTATGGGAAAATGCATTAAACGCCTACTGCTCCGACGTTCAGCGACCGATAACATCCATCTTTACACTGTAAACGGTAATTTCATAGGTTCATGCCTGGGGCAAATAACAGCGCAAATAATTGTCCATGTGCAGAGTAATAAAGGAGCAAACTTTTATGTATGGGCTGCAGTGGAAGTTATTCTTAAAAGGTGACTTTCACGAATCGTTCTGAAACTCTGCTAAAATTACAGATAATTCCCATATATTTCTTGGGAAAAAATCCCAGAAATTCTCCTTTCTC
This sequence comes from Ctena decussata, assembly GCA_963989385.1. Lineage (NCBI taxonomy): Eukaryota > Metazoa > Mollusca > Bivalvia > Lucinida > Lucinidae > Ctena > Ctena decussata. The sequence goes on along the minus strand of OZ022512.1, from coordinate 21,829,092 downwards.
CGTTGTCGAGATATTCGAGGGCAAAGTCGTGCAGTTTACGACTTTCAGGGGCTATAACTCGAAAACTAAAGAACGAGAATTTTTGGCACATATGGTCGATTGAATGTTTATCCCAACCCTCTCATTTGGCACTAGTTTCAGCCCGAATTGTGCAAGTCACCTAAGGTCACGAATCGTCTCGAACGTGTAGCCCAAATTGTGAAAATTTCAAACCGCTACTGCTTGCTTGTATGAGTAGGTAGCCATCTGAAACTTGGCATGTATAAAGGCCATTAACATGTCTACATGCATGCACAATCTTATGTCAACTGATTGCATAACTTGCGAACTATAGGCCATCGAAATTTTTGTAAACAAAAGTTTGTGCGACTTTAGCTCCCAAACGGAATAAAAGCTAAAGCTGAAATAGCCTTCATTCTATTTCACTTATTTGTGTCTACACATGTATATGTTTTGCAGTGACTCAAAGCTCTTGAGAATGGAGAAAATGAGGTGTCAATTTTGCATTGGAACCTATGGGAAAATGCATTAAGCGACAACTGCTCCGACGTTCAGCGACCGATAACATCCATCTTTACACTGTAAACGGTAATTACATAGGTACATGTCTAGGGCAAATAACAGCGCAAATAATTGTCCATGTGCAGAGTAATAAAGGAGCAAACGTTTATGTATGGGCTGCAGTGGAAGTTATTCTTAAAAGGTGACTTTCACGAATCGTTCTGAAACTCTGCTAAAATTACAGATAATTCCCATATATTTTTTGGGAAAAAATCCCAGAAATTCTCCTTTCTCCGTTGTCGAGATATTCGAGGGCAAAGTCGTGCAGTTTACGACTTTCAGGGGCTATAACTCGAAAACTAAAGAACGAGAATTTTTGGCACATATGGTCAATTGAATGTTTATCCCAACCCTCTCATTTGGCACTAGTTTCAGCCCGAATTGTGCAAGTCACCTAAGGTCACGAATCGTCCCGAACGTGTAGCCCAAATTGTGAAAATTTCAAACCGCTACTGCTTGCTTGTATGAGTAGGTAGCCATCTGAAACTTGGCATGTATAAAGGCCATTAACATGTCTACATGCATGCACAATCTTATGTCAACTGATTGCATAACTTGCGAACTATAGGCCATCGAAATTTTTGTAAACAAAAGTTTGTGCGACTTTAGCTCCCAAACGGAATAAAAGCTAAAGCTGAAATAGCCTTCATTCTATTTCACTTATTTGTGTCTACACATGTATATGTTTTGCAGAGACTCAAAGCTCTTGAGAATGGAGAAAATGAGGTGTCAATTTTGCATTGGACCCTATGGGAAAATGCATTAAACGCCTACTGCTCCGACGTTCAGCGACCGATAACATCCATCTTTACACTGTAAACGGTAATTACATAGGTACATGCCTGGGGCAAATAACAGCGCAAATAATTGTCCATGTGCAGAGTAATAAAGGAGCAAACTTTTATGTATGGGCTGCAGTGGAAGTTATTCTTAAAAGGTGACTTTCACGAATCGTTCTGAAACTCTGCTAAAATTACAGATAATTCCCATATATTTCTTGGGAAAAATCCCAGAAATTCTCCTTTCTCCGTTGTCGAGATATTCGAGGGCAAAGTCGTGCAGTTTACGACTTTCAGGGGCTATAACTGGAAAACTAAAGAACGAGAATTTTTGGCACATATGGTCAATTGAATGTTTATCCCAACCCTCTCATTTGGCACTAGTTTCAGCCCGAATTGTGCAAGTCACCTAAGGTCACGAATCGTCCCGAACGTGTAGCCCAAATTGTGAATATTTTTCAAACCGCTACTGCTTGCTTGTATGAGTAGGTAGCCATCTGAAACTTGGCATGTATAAAGGCCATTAACATGTCTACATGCATGCACAATCTTATGTCAACTGATTGCATAACTTGCGAACTATAGGCCATCGAAATTTTTGTAAACAAAAGTTTGTGCGACTTTAGCTCCAAAACGGAATAAAAGCTAAAGCTGAAATAGCCTTCATTCTATTTCACTTATTTGTGTCTACACATGTATATGTTTTGCAGAGACTCAAAGCTATTGAGAATGGAGAAAATGAGGTGTCAATTTTGCATTGGACCCTATGGGAAAATGCATTAAACGCCTACTGCTCCGACGTTCAGCGACCGATAACATCCATCTTTACACTGTAAACGGTAATTACATAGGTACATGCCTGGGGCAAATAACAGCGCAAATAATTGTCCATGTGCAGAGTAATAAAGGAGCAAACTTTTATGTATGGGCTGCAGTGGAAGTTATTCTTAAAAGGTGACTTTCACGAATCGTTCTGAAACTCTGCTAAAATTACAGATAATTCCCATATATTTCTTGGGAAAAAATCCCAGAAATTCTCCTTTCTCCGTTGTCGAGATATTCGAGGGCAAAGTCGTGCAGTTTACGACTTTCAGGGGCTATAACTCGAAAACTAAAGAACGAGAATTTTTGGCACATATGGTCAATTGAATGTTTATCCCAACCCTCTCATTTGGCACTAGTTTCAGCCCGCATTGTGCAAGTCACCTAAGGTCACGAATCGTCCCGAACGTGTAGCCCAAATTGTGAAAATTTCAAACCGCTACTGCTTGCTTGTATGAGTAGGTAGCCATCTGAAACTTGGCATGTATAAAGGCCATTAACATGTCTACATGCATGCACAATCTTATGTCAACTGATTGCATAACTTGCAAACTATAGGCCATCGAAATTTTTGTAAACAAAAGTTTGTGCGACTTTAGCTCCCAAACGGAATAAAAGCTAAAGCTGAAATAGCCTTCATTCTATTTCACCTATTTGTGTCTACACATGTATATGTTTTGCAGAGACTCAAAGCTCTTGAGAATGGAGAAAATGAGGTGTCAATTTTGCATTGGACCCTATGGGAAAATGCATTAAACGCCTACTGCTCCGACGTTCAGCGACCGATAACATCCATCTTTACACTGTAAACGGTAATTACATAGGTTCATGCCTGGGGCAAATAACAGCGCAAATAATTGTCCATGTGCAGAGTAATAAAGGAGCAAACTTTTATGTATGGGCTGCAGTGGAAGTTATTCTTAAAAGGTGACTTTCACGAATCGTTCTGAAACTCTGCTAAAATTACAGATAATTCCCATATATTTCTTGGGAAAAAATCCCAGAAATTCTCCTTTCTCCGTTGTCGAGATATTCGAGGGCAAAGTCGTGCAGTTTACGACTTTCAGGGGCTATAACTCGAAAACTAAAGAACGAGAATTTTTCGCACATATGGTCAATTGAATGTTTATCCCAACCCTCTCATTTGGCACTAGTTTCAGCCCGAATTGTGCAAGTCACCTAAGGTCACGAATCGTCCCGAACGTGTAGCCCAAATTGTGAAAATTTCAAACCGCTACTGCTTGCTTGTATGAGTAGGTAGCCATCTGAAACTTGGCATGTATAAAGGCCATTAACATGTCTACATGCATGCACAATCTTATGTCAACTGATTGCATAACTTGCGAACTACAGGCCATCGAAATTTTTGTAAACAAAAGTTTGTGCGACTTTAGCTCCCAAACGGAATAAAAGCTAAAGCTGAAATAGCCTTCATTCTATTTCACTTATTTGTGTCTACACATGTATATGTTTTGCAGAGACTCAAAGCTCTTGAGAATGGAGAAAATGAGGTGTCAATTTTGCATTGAACCCTCTGGGAAAATGCATTAAACGCCTACTGCTCCGACGTTCAGCGACCGATAACATCCATCTTTACACTGTAAACGGTAATTACATAGGTACATGCCTGGGGCAAATAACAGCGCAAATAATTGTCCAAGTGCAGAGTAATAAAGGAGCAAACTTTTATGTATGGGCTGCAGTGGAAGTTATTCTTAAAAGGTGACTTTCACGAATCGTTCTGAAACTCTGCTAAAATTACAGATAATTCCCATATATTTCTTGGGAAAAATCCCAGAAATTCTCCTTTCTCCGTTGTCGAGATATTCGAGGGCAAAGTCGTGCAGTTTACGACTTTCAGGGGCTATAACTGGAAAACTAAAGAACGAGAATTTTTGGCACATATGGTCAATTGAATGTTTATCCCAACCCTCTCATTTGGCACTAGTTTCAGCCCGAATTGTGCAAGTCACCTAAGGTCACGAATCGTCCCGAACGTGTAGCCCAAATTGTGAATATTTTTCAAACCGCTACTGCTTGCTTGTATGAGTAGGTAGCCATCTGAAACTTGGCATGTATAAAGGCCATTAACATGTCTACATGCATGCACAATCTTATGTCAACTGATTGCATAACTTGCGAACTATAGGCCATCGAAATTTTGTAAACAAAAGTTTGTGCGACTTTAGCTCCAAAACGGAATAAAAGCTAAAGCTGAAATAGCCTTCATTCTATTTCACTTATTTGTGTCTACACATGTATATGTTTTGCAGAGACTCAAAGCTATTGAGAATGGAGAAAATGAGGTGTCAATTTTGCATTGGACCCTATGGGAAAATGCATTAAACGCCTACTGCTCCGACGTTCAGCGACCGATAACATCCATCTTTACACTGTAAACGGTAATTACATAGGTACATGCCTGGGGCAAATAACAGCGCAAATAATTGTCCATGTGCAGAGTAATAAAGGAGCAAACTTTTATGTATGGGCTGCAGTGGAAGTTATTCTTAAAAGGTGACTTTCACGAATCGTTCTGAAACTCTGCTAAAATTACAGATAATTCCCATATATTTTTTGGGAAAAAATCCCAGAAATTCTCCTTTCTCCGTTGTCGAGATATTCGAGGGCAAAGTCGTGCAGTTTACGACTTTCAGGGGCTATAACTCGAAAACTAAAGAACGAGAATTTTTGGCACATATGGTCAATTGAATGTTTATCCCAACCCTCTCATTTGGCACTAGTTTCAGCCCGAATTGTGCAAGTCACCTAAGGTCACGAATCGTCCCGAACGTGTAGCCCAAATTGTGAAAATTTCAAACCGCTACTGCTTGCTTGTATGAGTAGGTAGCCATCTGAAACTTGGCATGTATAAAGGCCATTAACATGTCTACATGCATGCACAATCTTATGTCAACTGATTGCATAACTTGCGAACTATAGGCCATCGAAATTTTTGTAAACAAAAGTTTGTGCGACTTTAGCTCCCAAACGGAATAAAAGCTAAAGCTGAAATAGCCTTCATTCTATTTCACTTATTTGTGTCTACACATGTATATGTTTTGCAGAGACTCAAAGCTCTTGAGAATGGAGAAAATGAGGTGTCAATTTTGCATTGGACCCTATGGGAAAATGCATTAAACGCCTACTGCTCCGACGTTCAGCGACCGATAACATCCATCTTTACACTGTAAACGGTAATTACATAGGTACATGCCTGGGGCAAATAACAGCGCAAATAATTGTCCATGTGCAGAGTAATAAAGGAGCAAACTTTTATGTATGGGCTGCAGTGGAAGTTATTCTTAAAAGGTGACTTTCACGAATCGTTCTGAAACTCTGCTAAAATTACAGATAATTCCCATATATTTCTTGGGAAAAATCCCAGAAATTCTCCTTTCTCCGTTGTCGAGATATTCGAGGGCAAAGTCGTGCAGTTTACGACTTTCAGGGGCTATAACTGGAAAACTAAAGAACGAGAATTTTTGGCACATATGGTCAATTGAATGTTTATCCCAACCCTCTCATTTGGCACTAGTTTCAGCCCGAATTGTGCAAGTCACCTAAGGTCACGAATCGTCCCGAACGTGTAGCCCAAATTGTGAATATTTTTCAAACCGCTACTGCTTGCTTGTATGAGTAGGTAGCCATCTGAAACTTGGCATGTATAAAGGCCATTAACATGTCTACATGCATGCACAATCTTATGTCAACTGATTGCATAACTTGCGAACTATAGGCCATCGAAATTTTTGTAAACAAAAGTTTGTGCGACTTTAGCTCCAAAACGGAATAAAAGCTAAAGCTGAAATAGCCTTCATTCTATTTCACTTATTTGTGTCTACACATGTATATGTTTTGCAGAGACTCAAAGCTATTGAGAATGGAGAAAATGAGGTGTCAATTTTGCATTGGACCCTATGGGAAAATGCATTAAACGCCTACTGCTCCGACGTTCAGCGACCGATAACATCCATCTTTACACTGTAAACGGTAATTACATAGGTACATGCCTGGGGCAAATAACAGCGCAAATAATTGTCCATGTGCAGAGTAATAAAGGAGCAAACTTTTATGTATGGGCTGCAGTGGAAGTTATTCTTAAAAGGTGACTTTCACGAATCGTTCTGAAACTCTGCTAAAATTACAGATAATTCCCATATATTTTTTGGGAAAAAATCCCAGAAATTCTCCTTTCTCCGTTGTCGAGATATTCGAGGGCAAAGTCGTGCAGTTTACGACTTTCAGGGGCTATAACTCGAAAACTAAAGAACGAGAATTTTTGGCACATATGGTCAATTGAATGTTTATCCCAACCCTCTCATTTGGCACTAGTTTCAGCCCGAATTGTGCAAGTCACCTAAGGTCACGAATCGTCCCGAACGTGTAGCCCAAATTGTGAAAATTTCAAACCGCTACTGCTTGCTTGTATGAGTAGGTAGCCATCTGAAACTTGGCATGTATAAAGGCCATTAACATGTCTACATGCATGCACAATCTTATGTCAACTGATTGCATAACTTGCGAACTATAGGCCATCGAAATTTTTGTAAACAAAAGTTTGTGCGACTTTAGCTCCCAAACGGAATAAAAGCTAAAGCTGAAATAGCCTTCATTCTATTTCACTTATTTGTGTCTACACATGTATATGTTTTGCAGAGACTCAAAGCTCTTGAGAATGGAGAAAATGAGGTGTCAATTTTGCATTGGACCCTATGGGAAAATGCATTAAACGCCTACTGCTCCGACGTTCAGCGACCGATAACATCCATCTTTACACTGTAAACGGTAATTACATAGGTACATGCCTGGGGCAAATAACAGCGCAAATAATTGTCCATGTGCAGAGTAATAAAGGAGCAAACTTTTATGTATGGGCTGCAGTGGAAGTTATTCTTAAAAGGTGACTTTCACGAATCGTTCTGAAACTCTGCTAAAATTACAGATAATTCCCATATATTTCTTGGGAAAAATCCCAGAAATTCTCCTTTCTCCGTTGTCGAGATATTCGAGGGCAAAGTCGTGCAGTTTACGACTTTCAGGGGCTATAACTCGAAAACTAAAGAACGAGAATTTTTGGCACATATGGTCAATTGAATGTTTATCCCAACCCTCTCATTTGGCACTAGTTTCAGCCCGAATTGTGCAAGTCACCTAAGGTCACGAATCGTCCCGAACGTGTAGCCCAAATTGTGAATATTTTTCAAACCGCTACTGCTTGCTTGTATGAGTAGGTAGCCATCTGAAACTTGGCATGTATAAAGGCCATTAACATGTCTACATGCATGCACAATCTTATGTCAACTGATTGCATAACTTGCGAACTATAGGCCATCGAAATTTTTGTAAACAAAAGTTTGTGCGACTTTAGCTCCAAAACGGAATAAAAGCTAAAGCTGAAATAGCCTTCATTCTATTTCACTTATTTGTGTCTACACATGTATATGTTTTGCAGAGACTCAAAGCTATTGAGAATGGAGAAAATGAGGTGTCAATTTTGCATTGGACCCTATGGGAAAATGCATTAAACGCCTACTGCTCCGACGTTCAGCGACCGATAACATCCATCTTTACACTGTAAACGGTAATTACATAGGTACATGCCTGGGGCAAATAACAGCGCAAATAATTGTCCATGTGCAGAGTAATAAAGGAGCAAACTTTTATGTATGGGCTGCAGTGGAAGTTATTCTTAAAAGGTGACTTTCACGAATCGTTCTGAAACTCTGCTAAAATTACAGATAATTCCCATATATTTCTTGGGAAAAAATCCCAGAAATTCTCCTTTCTCCGTTGTCGAGATATTCGAGGGCAAAGTCGTGCAGTTTACGACTTTCAGGGGCTATAACTCGAAAACTAAAGAACGAGAATTTTTGGCACATATGGTCAATTGAATGTTTATCCCAACCCTCTCATTTGGCACTAGTTTCAGCCCGCATTGTGCAAGTCACCTAAGGTCACGAATCGTCCCGAACGTGTAGCCCAAATTGTGAAAATTTCAAACCGCTACTGCTTGCTTGTATGAGTAGGTAGCCATCTGAAACTTGGCATGTATAAAGGCCATTAACATGTCTACATGCATGCACAATCTTATGTCAACTGATTGCATAACTTGCAAACTATAGGCCATCGAAATTTTTGTAAACAAAAGTTTGTGCGACTTTAGCTCCCAAACGGAATAAAAGCTAAAGCTGAAATAGCCTTCATTCTATTTCACCTATTTGTGTCTACACATGTATATGTTTTGCAGAGACTCAAAGCTCTTGAGAATGGAGAAAATGAGGTGTCAATTTTGCATTGGACCCTATGGGAAAATGCATTAAACGCCTACTGCTCCGACGTTCAGCGACCGATAACATCCATCTTTACACTGTAAACGGTAATTACATAGGTTCATGCCTGGGGCAAATAACAGCGCAAATAATTGTCCATGTGCAGAGTAATAAAGGAGCAAACTTTTATGTATGGGCTGCAGTGGAAGTTATTCTTAAAAGGTGACTTTCACGAATCGTTCTGAAACTCTGCTAAAATTACAGATAATTCCCATATATTTCTTGGGAAAAAATCCCAGAAATTCTCCTTTCTCCGTTGTCGAGATATTCGAGGGCAAAGTCGTGCAGTTTACGACTTTCAGGGGCTATAACTCGAAAACTAAAGAACGAGAATTTTTCGCACATATGGTCAATTGAATGTTTATCCCAACCCTCTCATTTGGCACTAGTTTCAGCCCGAATTGTGCAAGTCACCTAAGGTCACGAATCGTCCCGAACGTGTAGCCCAAATTGTGAAAATTTCAAACCGCTACTGCTTGCTTGTATGAGTAGGTAGCCATCTGAAACTTGGCATGTATAAAGGCCATTAACATGTCTACATGCATGCACAATCTTATGTCAACTGATTGCATAACTTGCGAACTACAGGCCATCGAAATTTTTGTAAACAAAAGTTTGTGCGACTTTAGCTCCCAAACGGAATAAAAGCTAAAGCTGAAATAGCCTTCATTCTATTTCACTTATTTGTGTCTACACATGTATATGTTTTGCAGAGACTCAAAGCTCTTGAGAATGGAGAAAATGAGGTGTCAATTTTGCATTGAACCCTCTGGGAAAATGCATTAAACGCCTACTGCTCCGACGTTCAGCGACCGATAACATCCATCTTTACACTGTAAACGGTAATTACATAGGTACATGCCTGGGGCAAATAACAGCGCAAATAATTGTCCAAGTGCAGAGTAATAAAGGAGCAAACTTTTATGTATGGGCTGCAGTGGAAGTTATTCTTAAAAGGTGACTTTCACGAATCGTTCTGAAACTCTGCTAAAATTACAGATAATTCCCATATATTTCTTGGGAAAAAATCCCAGAAATTCTCCTTTCTCCGTTGTCGAGATATTCGAGGGCAAAGTCGTGCAGTTTACGACTTTCAGGGGCTATAACTCGAAAACTAAAGAACGAGAATTTTTGGCACATATGGTCAATTGAATGTTTATCCCAACCCTCTCATTTGGCACTAGTTTCAGCCCGAATTGTGCAAGTCACCTAAGGTCACGAATCGTCCCGAACGTGTAGCCCAAATTGTGAAAATTTCAAACCGCTACTGCTTGCTTGTATGAGTAGGTAGCCATCTGAAACTTGGCATGTATAAAGGCCATTAACATGTCTACATGCATGCACAATCTTATGTCAACTGATTGCATAACTTGCGAACTATAGGCCATCGAAATTTTTGTAAACAAAAGTTTGTGCGACTTTAGCTCCAAAACGGAATAAAAGCTAAAGCTGAAATAGCCATCATTCTATTTCACTTATTTGTGTCTACACATGTATATGTTTTGCAGAGACTCAAAGCTCTTGAGAATGGAGAAAATGAGGTGTCAATTTTGCATTGGACCCTATAGGAAAATGCATTAAACGCCTACTGCTCCGACGTTCAGCGACCGATAACATCCATCTTTACACTGTAAACGGTAATTACATAGGTACATGCCTGGGGCAAATAACAGCGCAAATAATTGTCCATGTGCAGAGTAATAAAGGAGCAAACTTTTATGTATGGGCTGCAGTGGAAGTTATTCTTAAAAGGTGACTTTCACGAATCGTTCTGAAACTCTGCTAAAATTACAGATAATTCCCATATATTTCTTGGGAATAATCCCAGAAATTCTCCTTTCTCCGTTGTCGAGATATTCGAGGGCAAAGTCGTGCAGTTTACGACTTTCAGGGGCTATAACTCGAAAACTAAAGAACGAGAATTTTTGGCACATATGGTCAATTGAATGTTTATCCCCACCCTCTCATTTGGCACTAGTTTCAGCCCGAATTGTGCAAGTCACCTAAGGTCACGAATCGTCCCGAACGTGTAGCCCAAATTGTGAAAATTTCAAACCGCTACTGCTTGCTTGCATGAGTAGGTAGCCATCTGAAACTTGGCATGTATAAAGGCCATTAACATGTCTACATGCATGCACAATTTTATGTCAACTGATTGCATAACTTGCGAACTATAGGCCATCGAAATTTTTGTAAACAAAAGTTTGAGCGACTTTAGCTCCCAAACGGAATAAAAGCTAAAGCTGAAATAGCCATCATTCTATTTCACTTATTTGTGTCTACACATGTATATGTTTTGCAGAGACTCAAAGCTCTTGAGAATGGAGAAAATGAGGTGTCAATATTGCATTGGACCCTATGGGAAAATGCATTAAACGCCTACTGCTCCGACGTTCAGCGACCGATAACATCCATCTTTACAATGTAAACGGTAATTACATAGGTACATGCCTGGGGCAAATAACAGCGCAAATAATTGTCCATGTGCAGAGTAATAAAGGAGCAAACTTTTATGTATGGGCTGCAGTGGAAGTTATTCTTAAAAGGTGACTTTCACGAATCGTTCTGAAACTCTGCTAAAATTACAGATAATTCCCATATATTTCTTGGGAAAAAATCCCAGAAATTATCCTTTCTCCGTTGTCGAGATATTCGAGGGCAAAGTCGTGCAGTTTACGACTTTCAGGGGCTATAACTCGAAAACTAAAGAACGAGAATTTTTGGCACATATGGTCAATTGAATGTTTATCCCAACCCTCTCATTTGGCACTAGTTTCAGCCCGAATTGTGCAAGTCACCTAAGGTCACGAATCGTCCCGAACGTGTAGCCCAAATTGTGAAAATTTCAAACCGCTACTGCTTGCTTGTATGAGTAGGTAGCCATCTGAAACTTGGCATGTATAAAGGCCATTAACATGTCCACATGCATGCACAATCTTATGTCAACTGATTGCAAACTTGCGAACTATAGGCCATCGAAATTTTTGTTAACAAAAGTTTGTGCGACTTTAGCTCCAAAACGGAATAAAAGCTAAAGCTGAAATAGCCTTCATTCTATTTCACTTATTTGTGTCTACACATGTATATGTTTTGTTGAGACTCAAAGCTCTTGAGAATGGAGAAAATGAGGTGTCAATTTTGCATTGGACCCTATGGGAAAATGCATTAAACGCCTACTGCTCCGACGTTCAGCGACCGATAACATGCATCTTTACACTGTAAACGGTAATTACATAGGTACATGCCTGGGGCAAATAACAGCGCAAATAATTGTCCATGTGCAGAGTAATAAAGGAGCAAACTTTTATGTATGGGCTGCAGTGGAAGTTATTCTTAAAAGGTGACTTTCACGAATCGTTCTGAAACTCTGCTAAAATTACAGATAATTCCCATATATTTCCTGGGAAAAAATCCCAGAAATTCTCCTTTCTCCGTTGTCGAGATATTCGAGGGCAAAGTCGTGCAGTTTACGACTTTCAGGGGCTATAACTCGAAAACTAAAGAACGAGAATTTTTGGCACATATGGTCAATTGAATGTTTATCCCAACCCTCTCATTTGGCACTAGTTTCAGCCCGAATTGTACAAGTCACCTAAGGTCACGAATCGTCCCGAACGTGTAGTCCAAATTGTGAAAATTTCAAACCGCTACTGCTTGCTTGTATGAGTAGGTAGCCATCTGAAACTTGGCATGTATAAAGGCCATCAACATGTCTACACGCATGCACAATCGTATGTCAACTGATTGCATAACTTGCGAACTATAGGCCATCGAAATTTTTGTAAACAAAAGTTTGTGCGACTTTAGCTCCCAAACGGAATAAAAGCTAAAGCTGAAATAGCCTTCATTCTATTTCACTTATTTGTGTCTACACATGTATATGTTTTGCAGAGACTCAAAGCTCTTGAGAATGGAGAAAATGAGGTGTCAATTTTGCATTGGACCCTATGGGAAAATGCATTAAACGCCTACTGCTCCGACGTTCAGCGACCGATAACATCCATCTTTACACTGTAAACGGTAATTACATAGGTACATGCATGGGGCAAATAACAGCGCAAATAATTGTCCATGTGCAGAGTAATAAAGGAGCAAACTTTTATGTATGGGCTGCAGTGGAAGTTATTCTTAAAAGGTGACTTTCACGAATCGTTCTGAAACTCTGCTAAAATTACAGATAATTCCCATATATTTCTTGGGAAAAAATCCCAGAAATTCTCCTTTCTCCGTTGTCGAGATATTCGAGGGCAAAGTCGTGCAGTTTACGACTTTCAGGGGCTATAACTCGAAAACTAAAGAACGAGAATTTTTGGCACATATGGTCAATTGAATGTTTATCCCAACCCTCTCATTTGGCACTAGTTTCAGCCCGAATTGTGCAAGTCACCAAAGGTCACGAATCGTCCCGAACGTGTAGCCCAAATTGTGAAAATTTCAAACCGCTACTGCTTGCTTGTATGAGTAGGTAGCCATCTGAAACTTGGCATGTATAAAGGCCATTAACATGTCTACATGCATGCACAATCTTATGTCAACTGATTGCATAACTTGCGAACTATAGGCCATCGAAATTTTTGTAAACAAAAGTTTGTGCGACTTTAGCTCCCAAACGGAATAAAAGCTAAAGCTGAAATAGCCTTCATTCTATTCCACTTATTTGTGTCTACACATGTATATGTTTTGCAGAGACTCAAAGCTCTTGAGAATGGAGAAAATGAGGTGTCAATTTTGCATTGGACCCTATGGGAAAATGCATTAAACGCCTACTGCTCCGACGTTCAGCGACCGATAACATCCATCTTTACACTGTAAACGGTAATTACATAGGTACATGCCTGGGGCAAATAACAGCGCAAATAATTGTCCATGTGCAGAGTAATAAAGGAGCAAACTTTTATGTATGGGCTGCAGTGGAAGTTATTCTTAAAAGGTGACTTTCACGAATCGTTCTGAAACTCTGCTAAAATTACAGATAATTCCCATATATTTCTTGGGAAAAAATCCCAGAAATTCTCCTTTCTCCGTTGTCGAGATATTCGAGGGCAAAGTCGTGCAGTTTACGACTTTCAGGGGCTATAACTCGAAAACTAAAGAACGAGAATTTTTGGCACATATGGTCAATTGAATGTTTATCCCAACCCTCTCATTTGGCACTAGTTTCAGCCCGAATTGTGCAAGTCACCTAAGGTCACGAATCGTCCCGAACGTGTAGCCCAAATTGTGAAAATTTCAAACCGCTACTGCTTGCTTGTATGAGTAGGTAGCCATCTGAAACTTGGCATGTATAAAGGCCATTAACATGTCTACATGCATGCACAATCTTATGTCAACTGATTGCATAACTTGCGAACTATAGGCCATCGAAATTTTTGTAAACAAAAGTTTGTGCGACTTTAGCTCCCAAACGGAATAAAAGCTAAAGCTGAAATAGCCTTCATTTTATTTCACTTATTTGTGTCTACATATGTATATGTTTTGCAGAGACTCAAAGCTCTTGAGAATGGAGAAAATGAGGTGTCAATTTTGCATTGGACCCTATGGGAAAATGCATTAAACGCCTACTGCTCCGACGTTCAGCGACCGATAACATCCATCTTTACACTGTAAACGGTAATTACATAGGTACATGCCTGGGGCAAATAACAGCGCAAATAATTGTCCATGTGCAGAGTAATAAAGGAGCAAACTTTTATGTATGGGCTGCAGTGGAAGTTATTCTTAAAAGGTGACTTTCACGAATCGTTCTGAAACTCTGCTAAAATTACATATAATTCCCATATATTTCCTGGGAAAAAATCCCAGAAATTCTCCTTTCTCCGTTGTCGAGATATTCGAGGGCAAAGTCGTGCAGTTTACGACTTTCAGGGGCTATAACTCAAAAACTAAATGACGAGAATTTTTGGCACATATGGTCAATTGAATGTTTATCCCAACCCTCTCATTTGGCACTAGTTTCAGCCCGAATTGTGCAAGTCACCTAAGGTCACGAATCGTCCCGAACGTGTAGCCCAAATTGTGAAAATTTCAAACCGCTACTGCTTGCTTGTATGAGTAGGTAGCATCTATAACTTGGCATGTATATGTTTTGCAGAGACTCAAAGCTCTTGAGAATGGAGAAAATGAGGTGTCAATTTTGCATTGGACCCTATGGGAAAATGCATTAAACGCCTACTGCTCCGACGTTCAGCGACCGATAACATCCATCTTTACACTGCAAACGGTAATTACATAGGTACATGCCTGGGGCAAATAACAGCGCAAATAATTGTCCATGTGCAGAGTAATAAAGGAGCAAACTTTTATGTATGGGCTGCAGTGGAAGTTATTCTTAAAAGGTGACTTTCAGGAATCGTTCTGAAACTCTGCTAAAATTACAGATAATTCCCATATATTTCCTGGGAAAAAATCCCAGAAATTCTCCTTTCTCCGTTGTCGAGATATTCGAGGGCAAAGTCGTGCAGTTTACGACTTTCAGGGGCAATAACTCGAAAACTAAAGAACGAGAATTTTTGGCACATATGGTCAATTGAATGTTTATCCCAACCCTCTCATTTGGCACTAGTTTCAGCCCGAATTGTGCAAGTCACCTAAGGTCACGAATCGTCCCGAACGTGTAGCCCAAATTGTGAAAATTTCAAACCGCTACTGCTTGCTTGTATGAGTAGGTAGCCATCTGAAACTTGGCATGTATAAAGGCCATTAACATGTCTACATGCATGCACAATCTTATGTCAACTGATTGCATAACTTGCGAACTATAGGCCATCGAAATTTTTGTAAACAAAAGTTTGTGCGACTTTAGCTCCCAAACGGAATAAAAGCTAAAGCTGAAATAGCCTTCATTCTATTTCACTTATTTGTGTCTACACATGTATATGTTTTGCAGGACTCAAAGCTCTTGAGAATGGAGAAAATGAGGTGTCAATTTTGCATTGGACCCTACGGGAAAATGCATTAAACGCCTACTGCTCCGACGTTCAGCGACCGATAACATCCATCTTTACACTGTAAACGGTAATTACATAGGTACATGCCTGGGGCAAATAACAGCGCAAATAATTGTCCATGTGCAGAGTAATAAAGGAGCAAACTTTTATGTATGGGCTGCAGTGGAAGTTATTCTTAAAAGGTGACTTTCACGAATCGTTCTGAAACTCTGCTAAAATTACAGATAATTCCCATATATTTCTTGCGAAAAAATCCCAGAAATTCTCCTTTCTCCGTTGTCGAGATATTCGAGGGCAAAGTCGTGCAGTTTACGACTTTCAGGGGCTATAACTCGAAAACTAAAGAACGAGAATTTTTGGCACATATGGTCAATTGAATGTTTATCCCAACCCTCTCATTTGGCACTAGTTTCAGCCCGAATTGTGCAAGTCACCTAAGGTCACGAATCGTCCCGAACGTGTAGCCCAAATTGTGAAAATTTCAAACCGCTACTGCTTGCTTGTATGAGTAGGTAGCCATCTGAAACTTGGCATGTATAAAGGCCATTAACATGTCTACAAGCATGCACAATCTTATGTCAACTGATTGCATAACTTGCGAACTATAGGCCATCGAAATTTTTGTAAACAAAAGTTTGTGCGACTTTAGCTCCCAAACGGAATAAAAGCTAAAGCTGAAATAGCCTTCATTCTATTTCACTTATTTGTGTCTACACATGTATATGTTTTGCAGAGACTCAAAGCTCTTGAGAATGGAGAAAATGAGGTGTCAATTTTGCATTGGACCCTATGGGAAAATGCATTAAACGCCTACTGCTCCGACGTTCAGCGACCGATAACATCCATCTTTACACTGTAAACGGTAATTACATAGGTACATGCCTGGGGCAAATAACAGCGCAAATAATTGTCCATGTGCAGAGTAATAAAGGAGCAAACTTTTATGTATGGGCTGCAGTGGAAGTTATTCTTAAAAGGTGACTTTCACGAATCGTTCTGAAACTCTGCTAAAATTACAGATAATTCCCATATATTTCTTGGGGAAAAAATCCCAGAAATTCTCCTTTCTCCGTTGTCGAGATATTCGAGGGCAAAGTCGTGCAGTTTACGACTTTCAGGGGCTATAACTCGAAAACTAAAGAACGAGAATTTTTGGCACATATGGTCAATTGAATGTTTATCCCAACCCTCTCATTTGGCACTAGTTTCAGCCCGAATTGTGCAAGTCACCTAAGGTCACGAATCGTCCCGAACGTGTAGCCCAAATTGTGAAAATTTCAAACCGCTACTGCTTGCTTGTATAAGTAGGTAGCCATCTGAAACTTGGCATGTATAAAGGCCATTAACATGTCTACATGCCTGCACAATCTTATGTCAACTGATTGCATAACTTGCGAACTATAGGCCATCGAAATTTTTGTAAACAAAAGTTTGTGCGACTTTAGCTCCCAAACGGAATAAAAGCTAAAGCTGAAATAGCCTTCATTCTATTTCACTTATTTGTGTCTACACATGTATATGTTTTGCAGCGACTCAAAGCTCTTGAGAATGGAGAAAATGAGGTGTCAATTTTGCATTGGACCCTATGGGAAAATGCATTAAACGCCTACTGCTCCGACGTTCAGCGACCGATAACATCCATCTTTACACTGTAAACGGTAATTACATAGGTACATGCCTGGGGCAAATAACAGCGCAAATAATTGTCCATGTGCAGAGTAATAAAGGAGCAAACTTTTATGTATGGGCTGCAGTGTAAGTTATTCTTAAAAGGTGACTTTCACGAATCGTTCTGAAACTCTGCTAAAATTACAGATAATTCCCATATATTTCTTGGGAAAAAATCCCAGAAATTCTCCTTTCTCCGTTGTCGAGATATTCGAGGGCAAAGTCGTGCAGTATACGACTTTCAGGGGCTATAACTCGAAAACTAAAGAACGAGAATTTTTGGCACATATGGTCAATTGAATGTTTATCCCAACCCTCTCATTTGGCACTAGTTTCAGCCCGAATTGTGCAAGTCACCTAAGGTCACGAATCGTCCCGAACGTGTAGCCCAAATTGTGAATATTTTTCAAACCGCTACTGCTTGCTTGTATGAGTAGGTAGCCATCTGAAACTTGGCATGTATAAAGGCCATTAACATGTCTACATGCATGCACAATCTTATGTCAACTGATTGCATAACTTGCGAACTATAGGCCATCGAAATTTTTGTAAACAAAAGTTTGTGCGACTTTAGCTCCAAAACGGAATAAAAGCTAAAGCTGAAATAGCCTTCATTCTATTTCACTTATTTGTGTCTACACATGTATATGTTTTGCAGAGACTCAAAGCTATTGAGAATGGAGAAAATGAGGTGTCAATTTTGCATTGGACCCTATGGGAAAATGCATTAAACGCCTACTGCTCCGACGTTCAGCGACCGATAACATCCATCTTTACACTGTAAACGGTAATTACATAGGTACATGCCTGGGGCAAATAACAGCGCAAATAATTGTCCATGTGCAGAGTAATAAAGGAGCAAACTTTTATGTATGGGCTGCAGTGGAAGTTATTCTTAAAAGGTGACTTTCACGAATCGTTCTGAAACTCTGCTAAAATTACAGATAATTCCCATATATTTCTTGGGAAAAAATCCCAGAAATTCTCCTTTCTCCGTTGTCGAGATATTCGAGGGCAAAGTCGTGCAGTTTACGACTTTCAGGGGCTATAACTCGAAAACTAAAGAACGAGAATTTTTGGCACATATGGTCAATTGAATGTTTATCCCAACCCTCTCATTTGGCACTAGTTTCAGCCCGCATAGTGCAAGTCACCTAAGGTCACGAATCGTCCCGAACGTGTAGCCCAAATTGTGAAAATTTCAAACCGCTACTGCTTGCTTGTATGAGTAGGTAGCCATCTGAAACTTGGCATGTACAAAGGCCATTAACATGTCTACATGCATGCACAATCTTATGTCAACTGATTGCATAACTTGCGAACAATAGGCCATCGAAATTTTTGTAAACAAAAGTTTGTGCGACTTTAGCTCCAAAACGGAATAAGAGCTAAAGCTGAAATAGCCTTCATTCTATTTCACTTATTTGTGTCTACACATGTATATGTTTTGCAGAGGCTCAAAGCTCTTGAGAATGGAGAAAATGAGGTGTCAATTTTGCATTGGACCCTATGGGAAAATGCATTAAACGCCTACTGCTCCGACGTTCAGCGACCGATAACATCCATCTTTACACTGTAAACGGTAATTACATAGGTACATGCCTGGGGCAAATAACAGCGCAAATAATTGTCCATGTGCAGAGTAATAAAGGAGCAAACTTTTATGTATGGGCTGCAGTGGAAGTTATTCTTAAAAGGTGACTTTCACGAATCGTTCTGAAACTCTGCTAAAATTACAGATAATTCCCATATATTTTTTGGGAAAAAATCCCAGAAATTCTCCTTTCTCCGTTGTCGAGATATTCGAGGGCAAAGTCGTGCAGTTTACGACTTTCAGGGGCTATAACTCGAAAACTAAAGAACGAGAATTTTTGGCACATATGGTCAATTGAATGTTTATCCCAACCCTCTCATTTGGCACTAGTTTCAGCCCGAATTGTGCAAGTCACCTAAGGTCACGAATCGTCCCGAACGTGTAGCCCAAATTGTGAAAATTTCAAACCGCTACTGCTTGCTTGCATGAGTAGGTAGCCATCTGAAACTTGGCATGTATAAAGGCCATTAACATGTCTACATGCATCCACAATCTTATGTCAACTGATTGCATAACTTGCAAACTATAGGCCATCGAAATTTTTGTAAACAAAAGTTTGTGCGACTTTAGCTCCCAAACGGAATAAAAGCTAAAGCTGAAATAGCCTTCATTCTATTTCACTTATTTGTGTCTACACATGTATATGTTTTGCAGAGACTCAAAGCTCTTGAGAATGGAGAAAATGAGGTGTCAATTTTGCATTGGACCCTATGGGAAAATGCATTAAACGCCTACTGCTCCGACGTTCAGCGACCGATAACATCCATCTTTACACTGTAAACGGTAATTACATAGGTTCATGCCTGGGGCAAATAACAGCGCAAATAATTGTCCATGTGCAGAGTAATAAAGGAGCAAACTTTTATGTATGGGCTGCAGTGGAAGTTATTCTTAAAAGGTGACTTTCACGAATCGTTCTGAAACTCTGCTAAAATTACAGATAATTCCCATATATTTCTTGGGAAAAAATCCCAGAAATTCTCCTTTCTCCGTTGTCGAGATATTCGAGGGCAAAGTCGTGCAGTTTACGACTTTCAGGGGCTATAACTCGAAAACTAAAGAACGAGAATTTTTGGCACATATGGTCAATTGAATGTTTATCCCAACCCTCTCATTTGGCTTTAGTTTCAGCCCGAATTGTGCAAGTCACCTAAGGTCACGAATCGTCCCGAACGTGTAGCCCAAATTGTGAAAATTTCAAACCGCTACTGCTTGCTTGTATGAGTAGGTAGCCATCTGAAACTTGGCATGTATAAAGGCCATTAACATGTCTACACGCATGCACAATCTTATGTCAACTGATTGCATAACTTGCGAACTATATGCCATCGAAATTTTTGTAAACAAAAGTTTGTGCGACTTTAGCTCCCAAACGGAATAAAAGCTAAAGCTGAAATAGCCTTCATTCTATTTCACTTATTTGTGTCTACACATGTATATGTTTTGCAGAGACTCAAAGCTCTTGAGAATGGAGAAAATGAGGTGTCAATTTTGCATTGGACCCTATGGGAAAATGCATTAAACGCCTACTGCTCCGACGTTCAGAGACCGATAACATCCATCTTTACACTGTAAACGGTAATTACATAGGTACATGCCTGGGGCAAATAACAGCGCAAATAATTGTCCATGTGCAGAGTAATAAAGGAGCAAACTTTTATGTATGGGCTGCAGTGGAAGTTATTCTTAAAAGGTGACTTTCACGAATCGTTCTGAAACTCTGCTAAAATTACAGATAATTCCCATATATTTCTTGGGAAAAAATCCCAGAAATTCTCCTTTCTCCGTTGTCGAGATATTCGAGGGCAAAGTCGTGCAGTTTACGACTTTCAGGGGCTATAACTCGAAAACTAAAGAACGAGAATTTTTGGCACATATGGTCAATTGAATGTTTATCCCAACCCTCTCATTTGGCACTAGTTTCAGCCCGAATTGTGCAAGTCACCTAAGGTCACGAATCGTCCCGAACGTGTAGCCCAAATTATGAAAATTTCAAACCGCTACTGCTTGCTTGTATGAGTAGGTAGCCATCTGAAACTTGGCATGTATAAAGGCCATTAACATGTCTACATGCATGCACAATCTTATGTCAACTGATTGCATAACTTGCGAACTATAGGCCATCGAAATTTTTGTAAACAAAAGTTTGTGCGACTTTAGCTCCCAAACGGAATAAAAGCTAAAGCTGAAATAGCCTTCATTCTATTTCACTTATTTGTGTCTACACATGTATATGTTTTGCAGAGACTCAAAGCTCTTGAGAATGGAGAAAATGAGGTGTCAATTTTGCATTGGACCCTATGGGAAAATGCATTAAACGCCTACTGCTCCGACGTTCAGCGACCGATAACATCCATCTTTACACTGCAAACGGTAATTACATAGGTACATGCCTGGGGCAAATAACAGCGCAAATAATTGTCCATGTGCAGAGTAATAAAGGAGCAAACTTTTATGTATGGGCTGCAGTGGAAGTTATTCTTAAAAGGTGACTTTCACGAATCGTTCTGAAACTCTGCTAAAATTACAGATAATTCCCATATATTTCTTGCGAAAAAATCCCAGAAATTCTCCTTTCTCCGTTGTCGAGATATTCGAGGGCAAAGTCGTGCAGTTTACGACTTTCAGGGGCTATAACTCGAAAACTAAAGAACGAGAATGTTTGGCACATGTGGTCAATTGAATGTTTATCCCAACCCTCTCATTTGGCACTAGTTTCAGCCCGAATTGTGCAAGTCACCTAAGGTCACGAATCGTCCCGAACGTGTAGCCCAAATTGTGAAAATTTCAAACCGCTACTGCTTGCTTGTATGAGTAGGTGGCCATCTGAAACTTGGCTTGTATAAAGGCCATTAACATGTCTACATGCATGCACAATCTTATGTCAACTGATTGCATAACTTGCGAACTATAGGCCATCGAAATTTTTGTAAACAAAAGTTTGTGCGACTTTAGCTCCCACACGGAATAAAAGCTAAAGCTGAAATAGCCTTCATTCTATTTCACTTATTTGTGTCTATACATGTATATGTTTTGCAGAGACTCAAAGCTCTTGAGAATGGAGAAAATGAGGTGTCAATTTTGCATTGGACCCTATGGGAAAATGCATTAAACGCCTACTGCTCCGACGTTCAGCGACCGATAACATCCATCTTTACACTGTAAACGGTAATTACATAGGTACATGCCTGGGGCAAATAACAGCGCAAATAATTGTCCATGTGCAGAGTAATAAAGGAGCAAATTTTATGTATGGGCTGCAGTGGAAGTTATTCTTAAAAGGTGACTTTCACGAATCGTTCTGAAACTCTGCTAAAATTACCGATAATTCTCATATATGTCTTGGGAAAAAATCCCAGAAATTCTCCTTTCTCCGTTGTCGAAATATTCGAGGGCAAAGTCGTGCAGTTTACGACTTTTAGGGGCTATAACTCGAAAACTAAAGAACGAGAATTTTTGGCACATATGGTCAATTGAATGTTTATCCCAACCCTCTCATTTGGCACTAGTTTCAGCCCGAATTGTGCAAGTCACCTAAGGTCACGAATCGTCCCGAACGTGTAGCCCAAATTGTGAAAATTTCAAACCGCTACTGCTTGCTTGTATGAGTAGGTAGCCATCTGAAACTTGGCATGTATAAAGGCCATTAACATGTCTACATGCATGCACAATCTTATGTCAACTAATTGCATAACTTGCGAACTACAGGCCATCGAAATTTTTGTAAACAAAAGTTTGTGCGACTTTAGCTCCCAAACGGAATAAAAGCTAAAGCTGAAATAGCCTTCATTCTATTTCACTTATTTGTGTCTACACATGTATATGTTTTGCAGAGACTCAAAGCTCTTGAGAATGGTGAAAATGAGGTGTCAATTTTGCATTGAACCCTCTGGGAAAATGCATTAAACGCCTACTGCTCCGACGTTCAGCGACCGATAACATCCATCTTTACACTGTAAACGGTAATTACATAGGTACATGCCTGGGGCAAATAACAGCGCAAATAATTGTCCAAGTGCAGAGTAATAAAGGAGCAAACTTTTATGTATGGGCTGCAGTGGAAGTTATTCTTAAAAGGTGACTTTCACGAATCGTTCTGAAACTCTGCTAAAATTACAGATAATTCCCATATATTTCTTGGGAAAAAATCCCAGAAATTCTCCTTTCTCCGTTGTCGAGATATTCGAGGGCAAAGTCGTGCAGTTTACGACTTTCAGGGGCTATAACTCGAAAACTAAAGAACGAGAATTTTTGGCACATATGGTCAATTGAATGTTTATCCCAACCCTCTCATTTGGCACTAGTTTCAGCCCGAATTGTGCAAGTCACCTAAGGTCACGAATCGTCCCGAACGTGTAGCCCAAATTGTGACAATTTCAAACCGCTACTGCTTGCTTGTATGAGTAGGTAGCCATCTGAAACTTGGCATGTATAAAGGCCATTAACATGTCTACATGCATGCACAATCTTATGTCAACTGATTGCATAACTTGCGAACTATAGGCCATCGAAATTTTTGTAAACAAAAGTTTGTGCGACTTTAGCTCCCAAACGGAATAAAAGCTAAAGCTGAAATAGCCATCATTCTATTTCACTTATTTGTGTCTACACATGTATATGTTTTGCAGAGACTCAAAGCTCTTGAGAATGGAGAAAATGAGGTGTCAATTTTGCATTGAACCCTCTGGGAAAATGCATTAAACGCCTACTGCTCCGACGTTCAGCGACCGATAACATCCATCTTTACACTCTAAACGGTAATTACATAGGTACATGCCTGGGGCAAATAACAGCGCAAATAATTGTCCAAGTGCAGAGTAATAAAGGAGCAAACTTTTATGTATGGGCTGCAGTGGAAGTTATTCTTAAAAGGTGACTTTCACGAATCGTTCTGAAACTCTGCTAAAATTACAGATAATTCCCATATATTTCTTGGGAAAAAATCCCAGAAATTCTCCTTTCTCCGTTGTCGAGATATTCGAGGGCAAAGTCGTGCAGTTTACGACTTTCAGGGGCTATAACTCGAAAACTAAAGAACGAGAATTTTTGGCACATATGGTCAATTGAATGTTTATCCCAACCCTCTCATTTGGCACTAGTTTCAGCGCGAATTGTGCAAGTCACCTAAGGTCACGAATCGTCCCGAACGTGTAGCCCAAATTGTGAAAATTTCAAACCGCTACTGCTTGCTTGTATGAGTAGGTAGCCATCTGAAACTTGGCATGTATAAAGGCCATTAACATGTCTACATGCATGCACAATCTTATGTCAACTGATTGCATAACTTGCGAACTATAGGCCATCGAAATTTTTGTAAACAAAAGTTTGTGCGACTTTAGCTCCAAAACGGAATAAAAGCTAAAGCTGAAATAGCCATCATTCTATTTCACTTATTTGTGTCTACACATGTATATGTTTTGCAGAGACTCAAAGCTCTTGAGAATGGAGAAAATGAGGTGTCAATTTTGCATTGGACTCTATAGGAAAATGCATTAAACGCCTACTGCTCCGACGTTCAGCGACCGATAACATCCATCTTTACACTGTAAACGGTAATTACATAGGTACATGCCTGGGGCAAATAACAGCGCAAATAATTGTCCATGTGCAGAGTAATAAAGGAGCAAACTTTTATGTATGGGCTGCAGTGGAAGTTATTCTTAAAAGGTGACTTTCACGAATCGTTCTGAAACTCTGCTAAAATTACAGATAATTCCCATATATTTCTTGGGAAAAATCCCAGAAATTCTCCTTTCTCCGTTGTCGAGATATTCGAGGGCAAAGTCGTGCAGTTTACGACTTTCAGGGGCTATAACTCGAAAACTAAAGAACGAGAATTTTTGGCACATATGGTCAATTGAATGTTTATCCCAACCCTCTCATTTGGCACTAGTTTCAGCCCGAATTGTGCAAGTCACCTAAGGTCACGAATCGTCCCGAACGTGTAGCCCAAATTGTGAAAATTTCAAACCGCTACTGCTTGCTTGCATGAGTAGGTAGCCATCTGAAACTTGGCATGTATAAAGGCCATTAACATGTCTACATGCATGCACAATCTTATGTCAACTGATTGCATAACTTGCGAACTATAGGCCATCGAAATTTTTGTAAACAAAAGTTTGAGCGACTTTAGCTCCCAAACGGAATAAAAGCTAAAGCTGAAATAGCCATCATTCTATTTCACTTATTTGTGTCTACACATGTATATGTTTTGCAGAGACTCAAAGCTCTTGAGAATGGAGAAAATGAGGTGTCAATTTTGCATTGGACCCTATGGGAAAATGCATTAAACGCCTACTGCTCCGACGTTCAGCGACCGATAACATCCATCTTTACACTGTAAACGGTAATTACATAGGTACATGCCTGGGGCAAATAACAGCGCAAATAATTGTCCATGTGCAGAGTAATAAAGGAGCAAACTTTTATGTATGGGCTGCAGTGGAAGTTATTCTTAAAAGGTGACTTTCACGAATCGTTCTGAAACTCTGCTAAAATTACAGATAATTCCCATATATTTCTTGGGAAAAAATCCCAGAAATTCTCCTTTCTCCGTTGTCGAGATATTCGAGGGCAAAGTCGTGCAGTTTACGACTTTCAGGGGCTATAACTCGAAAACTAAAGAACGAGAATTTTTGGCACATATGGTCAATTGAATGTTTATCCCAACCCTCTCATTTGGCACTAGTTTCAGCCCGAATTGTGCAAGTCACCTAAGGTCACGAATCGTCCCGAACGTGTAGCCCAAATTGTGAAAATTTCAAACCGCTACTGCTTGCTTGTATGAGTAGGTAGCCATCTGAAACTTGGCATGTATAAAGGCCATTAACATGTCTACATGCATGCACAATCTTATGTCAACTGATTGCATAACTTGCGAACTATAGGCCATCGAAATTTTTGTAAACAAAATTTTGTGCGACTTTAGCTCCAAAACGGAATAAAAGCTAAAGCTGAAATAGCCTTCATTCTATTTCACTTATTTGTGTCTACACATGTATATGTTTTGCAGAGACTCAAAGCTCTTGAGAATGGAGAAAATGAGGTGTCAATTTTGCATTGGACCCTATGGGAAAATGCATTAAACGCCTACTGCTCCGACGTTCAGCGACCGATAACATCCATCTTTACACTCTAAACGGTAATTACATAGGTACATGCCTGGGGCAAATAACAGCGCAAATAATTGTCCAAGTGCAGAGTAATAAAGGAGCAAACTTTTATGTATGGGCTGCAGTGGAAGTTATTCTTAAAAGGTGACTTTCACGAATCGTTCTGAAACTCTGCTAAAATTACAGATAATTCCCATATATTTCTTGGGAAAAAATCCCAGAAATTCTCCTTTCTCCGTTGTCGAGATATTCGAGGGCAAAGTCGTGCAGTTTACGACTTTCAGGGGCTATAACTCGAAAACTAAAGAACGAGAATTTTTGGCACATATGGTCAATTGAATGTTTATCCCAACCCTCTCATTTGGCACTAGTTTCAGCCCGAATTGTGCAAGTCACCTAAGGTCACGAATCGTCCCGAACGTGTAGCCCAAATTGTGAAAATTTCAAACCGCTACTGCTTGCTTGTATGAGTAGGTAGCCATCTGAAACTTGGCATGTATAAAGGCCATTAACATGTCTACATGCATGCACAATCTTATGTCAACTGATTGCATAACTTGCGAACTATAGGCCATCGAAATTTTTGTAAACAAAAGTTCGTGCGACTTTAGCTCCAAAACGGAATAAAAGCTAAAGCTGAAATAGCCATCATTCTATTTCACTTATTTGTGTCTACACATGTATATGTTTTGCAGAGACTCAAAGCTCTTGAGAATGGAGAAAATGAGGTGTCAATTTTGCATTGGACTCTATAGGAAAATGCATTAAACGCCTACTGCTCCGACGTTCAGCGACCGATAACATCCATCTTTACACTGTAAACGGTAATTACATAGGTACATGCCTGGGGCAAATAACAGCGCAAATAATTGTCCATGTGCAGAGTAATAAAGGAGCAAACTTTTATGTATGGGCTGCAGTGGAAGTTATTCTTAAAAGGTGACTTTCACGAATCGTTCTGAAACTCTGCTAAAATTACAGATAATTCCCATATATTTCTTGGGAAAAATCCCAGAAATTCTCCTTTCTCCGTTGTCGAGATATTCGAGGGCAAAGTCGTGCAGTTTACGACTTTCAGGGGCTATAACTCGAAAACTAAAGAACGAGAATTTTTGGCACATATGGTCAATTGAATGTTTATCCCAACCCTCTCATTTGGCACTAGTTTCAGCCCGAATTGTGCAAGTCACCTAAGGTCACGAATCGTCCCGAACGTGTAGCCCAAATTGTGAAAATTTCAAACCGCTACTGCTTGCTTGCATGAGTAGGTAGCCATCTGAAACTTGGCATGTATAAAGGCCATTAACATGTCTACATGCATGCATAATCTTATGTCAACTGATTGCATAACTTGCGAACTATAGGCCATCGAAATTTTTGTAAACAAAAGTTTGTGCGACTTTAGCTCCCAAACGGAATAAAAGCTAAAGCTGAAATAGCCATCATTCTATTTCACTTATTTGTGTCTACACATGTATATGTTTTGCAGAGACTCAAAGCTCTTGAGAATGGAGAAAATGAGGTGTCAATTTTGCATTGGACCCTATGGGAAAATGCATTAAACGCCTACTGCTCCGACGTTCAGCGACCGATAACATCCATCTTTACACTGTAAACGGTAATTACATAGGTACATGCCTGGGGCAAATAACAGCGCAAATAATTGTCCATGTGCAGAGTAATAAAGGAGCAAACTTTTATGTATGGGCTGCAGTGGAAGTTATTCTTAAAAGGTGACTTTCACGAATCGTTCTGAAACTCTGCTAAAATTACAGATAATTCCCATATATTTCTTGGGAAAAAATCCCAGAAATTCTCCTTTCTCCGTTGTCGAGATATTCGAGGGCAAAGTCGTGCAGTTTACGACTTTCAGGGGCTATAACTCGAAAACTAAAGAACGAGAATTTTTGGCACATATGGTCAATTGAATGTTTATCCCAACCCTCTCATTTGGCACTAGTTTCAGCCCGAATTGTGCAAGTCACCTAAGGTCACGAATCGTCCCGAACGTGTAGCCCAAATTGTGAAAATTTCAAACCGCTACTGCTTGCTTGTATGAGTAGGTAGCCATCTGAAACTTGGCATGTATAAAGGCCATTAACATGTCTACATGCATGCACAATCTTAAGTCAACTGATTTCATAACTTGCGAACTATAGGCCATCGAAATTTTTGTAAACAAAATTTTGTGCGACTTTAGCTCCAAAACGGAATAAAAGCTAAAGCTGAAATAGCCTTCATTCTATTTCACTTATTTGTGTCTACACATGTATATGTTTTGCAGAGACTCAAAGCTCTTGAGAATGGAGAAAATGAGGTGTCAATTTTGCATTGGACCCTATGGGAAAATGCATTAAACGCCTACTGCTCCGACGTTCAGCGACCGATAACATCCATCTTTACACTGTAAACGGTAATTACATAGGTACATGCCTGGGGCAAATAACAGCGCAAATAATTGTCCATGTGCAGAGTAATAAAGGAGCAAACTTTTATGTATGGGCTGCAGTGGAAGTTATTCTTAAAAGGTGACTTTCACGAATCGTTCTGAAACTCTGCTAAAATTACAGATAATTCCCATATATTTCTTGGGAAAAAATCCCAGAAATTCTCCTTTCTCCGTTGTCGAGATATTCGAGGGCAAAGTCGTGCAGTTTACGACTTTCAGGGGCCATAACTCGAAAACTAAAGAACGAGAATTTTTGGCACATATGGTCAATTGAATGTTTATCCAACCCTCTCATTTGGCACTAGTTTCAGCCCGAATTGTGCAAGTCACCTAAGGTCACGAATCGTCCCGAACGTGTAGCCCAAATTGTAAAAATTTCAAACCGCTACTGCTTGCTTGTATGAGTAGGTAGCCATCTGAACTTTGGCATGTATAAAGGCCATTAACATGTCTACATGCATGCACAATCTTATGTCAACTGATTGCATAACTTGCGAACTATAGGCCATCGAAATTTTTGTAAACAAAAGTTTGTGCGACTTTAGCTCCCAAACGAAATAAAAGCTAAAGCTGAAAAAGCCTTCATTCTATTTCACTTATTTGTGTCTACACATGTATATGTTTTGCAGAGACTCAAAGCTCTTGAGAATGGAGAAAATGAGGTGTCAATTTTGCATTGGACCCTATGGGAAAATGCATTAAACGCCTACTGCTCCGACGTTCAGCGACCGATAACATCCATCTTTACACTGTAAACGGTAATTACATAGGTACATGCCTGGGGCAAATAACAGCGCAAATAATTGTCCATGTGCAGAGTAATAAAGGAGCAAACTTTTATGTATGGGCTGCAGTGGAAGTTATTCTTAAAAGGTGACTTTCACGAATCGTTATGAAACTCTGCTAAAATTACAGATAATTCCCATATGTTTCTTGGGAAAAAATCCCAGAAATTCTCCTTTCTCCGTTGTCGAGATATTCGAGGGCAAAGTCGTGCAGTTTACGACTTTCAGGGGCTATAACTCGAAAACTAAAGAACGAGAATTTTTGGCACATATGGTCAATTGAATGTTTATCCCAACCCTCTCATTTGGCACTAGTTTCAGCCCGAATTGTGCAAGTCACCTAAGGTCACGAATCGTCCCGAACGTGTAGCCCAAATTGTGAAAATTTCAAACCGCTACTGCTTGCTTGTATGAGTAGGTAGCCATCTGAAACTTGGCATGTATAAAGGCCATTAACATGTCTACATGCATGCACAATCTTATGTCAACTGATTGCATAACTTGCGAACTATAGACAATCGAAATTTTTGTAAACAAAAGTTTGTGCGACTTTAGCTCCAAAACGGAATAAAAGCTAAAGCTTTAATAGCCTTCATTCTATTTCACTTATTTGTGTCTACACATGTATATGTTTTGCAGAGACTCAAAGCTCTTGAGAATGGAGAAAATGAGGTGTCAATTTTGCATTGGACCCTATGGGAAAATGCATTAAACGCCTACTGCTCCGACGTTCAGCGACCGATAACATCCATCTTTACACTGTAAACGGTAATTACAGAGGTACATGCCTGGGGCAAATAACAGCGCAAATAATTGTTCATGTGCAGAGTAATAAAGGAGCAAACTTTTATGTATGGGCTGCAGTGGAAGTTATTCTTAAAAGGTGACTTTCACGAATCGTTATGAGACTCTGCTAAAATTACAGATAATTCCCATATATTTCTTGGGAAAAAATCCCAGAAATTCTCCTTTCTCCGTTGTTGAGATATTCGAGGGCAAAGTCGTGCAGTTTACGACTTTCAGGGGCTATAACTCGAAAACTAAAGAACGAGAATTTTTGGCACATATGGTCAATTGAATGTTTATCCCAACCCTCTCATTTGGCACTAGTTTCAGCCCGAATTGTGCAAGTCACCTAAGGTCACGAATCGTCCCGAACGTGTAGCCCAAATTGTGAAAATTTCAAACCGCTACTGCTTGCTTGTATGAGTAGGTAGCCATCTGAAACTTGGCATGTATAAAGGCCATTAACATGTCTACATGCATGCACAATCTTAAGTCAACTGATTTCATAACTTGCGAACTATAGGCCATCGAAATTTTTGTAAACAAAAGTTTGTGCGACTTTAGCTCCCAAACGGAATAAAAGCTAAAGCTGAAATAGCCTTCATTCTATTTCACTTATTTGTGTCTACACATGTATATGTTTTGCAGAGACTCAAAGCTCTTGAGAATGGAGAAAATGAGGTGTCAATTTTGCATTGGACCCTATGGGAAAATGCATTAAACGCCTACTGCTCCGACGTTCAGCGACCGATAACATCCATCTTTACACTGTAAACGGTAATTACATAGGTACATGCCTGGGGCAAATAACAGCGCAAATAATTGTCCATGTGCAGAGTAATAAAGGAGCAAACTTTTATGTATGGGCTGCAGTGGAAGTTATTCTTAAAAGGTGACTTTCACGAATCGTTCTGAAACTCTGCTAAAATTACAGATAATTCCCATATATTTCTTGGGAAAAAATCCCAGAAATTCTCCTTTCTCCGTTGTCAAGATATTCGAGGGCAAAGTCGTGCAGTTTACGACTTTCAGGGGCTATAACTCGAAAACTAAAGAACGAGAATTTTTGGCACATATGGTCAATTGAATGTTTATCCCAACCCTCTCATTCGGAACTAGTTTCAGCCCGAATTGTGCAAGTCACCTAAGGTCACGAATCGTCCCGAACGTGTAGCCCAAATTGTGAAAATTTCAAACCGCTACTGCTTGCTTATATGAGTAGGTAGCCATCTGAAACTTGGCCAGTATAAAGGCCATTAACATGTCTACATGCATGCACAATCTT
Organism: Ctena decussata; assembly: GCA_963989385.1. NCBI lineage: Eukaryota > Metazoa > Mollusca > Bivalvia > Lucinida > Lucinidae > Ctena > Ctena decussata. The sequence continues at coordinate 21,797,972 of OZ022512.1, read as the reverse complement.
ATGTCAACTGATTGCATAACTTGCGAACTATAGGCCATCGAAATTTTTGTAAACAAAAGTTTGTGCGACTTTAGCTCCCAAACGGAATAAAAGCTAAAGCTGAAATAGCCTTCATTCTATTTCACTTATTTGTGTCTACACATGTATATGTTTTGCAGAGACTCAAAGCTCTTGAGAATGGAGAAAATGATGTGTCAATTTTGCATTGGACCCTATGGGAAAATGCATTAAACGCCTACTGCTCCGACGTTCAGCGACCGATAACATCCATCTTTACACTGTAAACGGTAATTACATAGGTACATGCCTGGGGCAAATAACAGCGCAAATAATTGTCCATGTGCAGAGTAATAAAGGAGCAAACTTTTATGTATGGGCTGCAGTGGAAGTTATTCTTAAAAGGTGACTTTCACGAATCGTTCTGAAACTCTGCTAAAATTACAGATAATTCCCATATATTTCTTGGGAAAAAATCCCAGAAATTCTCCTTTCTCCGTTGTCGAGATATTCGAGGGCAAAGTCGTGCAGTTTACGACTTTCAGGGGCTATAACTCGAAAACTAAAGAACGAGAATTTTTGGCACATATAGTCAATTGAATGTTTATCCCAACCCTCTCATTTGGCACTAGTTTCAGCCCGAATTGTGCAAGTCACCTAAGGTCACGAATCGTCCCGAACGTGTAGCCCAAATTGTGAAAATTTCAAACCGCTACTGCTTGCTTGTATGAGAAGGTAGCCATCTGAAACTTGGCATGTATAAAGGCCATTAACAGGTCTACATGCATGCACAATCTTATGTCAACTGATTGCATAACTTGCGAACTATAGGCCATCGAAATTTTTGTAAACAAAAGTTTGTGCGACTTTAGCTCCCAAACGGAATAAAAGCTAAAGCTGAAATAGCCTTCATTCTATTTCACTTATTTGTGTCTACACATGTATATGTTTTGCAGAGACTCAAAGCTCTTGAGAATGGAGAAAATGAGGTGTCAATTTTGCATTGGACCCTATGGGAAAATGCATTAAACGCCTACTGCTCCGACGTTCAGCGACCGATAACATCCATCTTTACACTGTAAACGGTAATTACATAGGTACATGCCTGGGGCAAATAACAGCGCAAATAATTGTCCATGTGCAGAGTAATAAAGGAGCAAACTTTTATGTATGGGCTGCAGTGGAAGTTATTCTTAAAAGGTGACTTTCACGAATCGTTCTGAAACTCTGCTAAAATTACAGATAATTCCCATATATTTCCTGGGAAAAAATCCCAGATATTCTCCTTTCTCCGTTGTCGAGATATTCGAGGGCAAAGTCGTGCAGTTTACGACTTTCAGGGGCTATAACTCGAAAACTAAAGAACGAGAATTTTTGGCACATATGGTCAATTGAATGTTTATCCCAACCCTCTCATTTGGCACTAGTTTCAGCCCGAATTGTGCAAGTCACCTAAGGTCACGAATCGTCCCGAACGTGTAGCCCAAATTGTGAAAATTTCAAACCGCTACTGCTTGCTTGTATGAGTAGGTAGCCATCTGAAACTTGGCATGTATAAAGGCCATTAACAGGTCTACATGCATGCACAATCTTATGTCAACTGATTGCATAACTTGCGAACTATAGGCCATCGAAATTTTTGTAAACAAAAGTTTGTGCAACTTTAGCTCCCAAACGGAATAAAAGCTAAAGCTGAAATAGCCTTCATTCTATTTCACTTATTTGTGTCTACACATGTATATGTTTTGCAGAGACTCAAAGCTCTTGAGAATGGAGAAAATGAGGTGTCAATTTTGCATTGGACCCTATGGGAAAATGCATTAAACGCCTACTGCTCCGACGTTCAGCGACCGATAACATCCATCTTTACACTGTAAACGGTAATTACATAGGTACATGCCTGGGGCAAATAACAGCGCAAATAATTGTCCATGTGCAGAGTAATAAAGGAGCAAACTTTTATGTATGGGCTGCAGTGGAAGTTATTCTTAAAAGGTGACTTTCACGAATCGTTCTGAAACTCTGCTAAAATAACAGATAATTCCCATATATTTCCTGGGAAAAAATCCCAGAAATTCTCCTTTCTCCGTTGTCGAGATATTCGAGGGCAAAGTCGTGCAGTTTACGACTTTCAGGGGATATAACTCGAAAACTAAAGAACGAGAATTTTTGGCACATATGGTCAATTGAATGTTTATCCCAACCCTCTCATTTGGCACTAGTTTCAGCCCGAATTGTGCAAGTCACCTAAGGTCACGAATCGTCCCGAACGTGTAGCCCAAATTGTGAAAATTTCAAACCGCTACTACTTGCTTGTATGAGTAGGTAGCCATCTGAAACTTGGCATGTATAAAGGCCATTAACATGTCTACATGCATGCACAATCTTATGTCAACTGATTGCATAACTTGCGAACTATAGGCCATCGAAGTTTTTGTAAACAAAAGTTTGTGCGACTTTAGCTCCAAACGGAATAAAAGCTAAAGCTGAAATAGCCTTCATTCTATTTCACTTATTTGTGTCTACACATGTATATGTTTTGCAGAGACTCAAAGCTCTTGAGAATGGAGAAAATGAGGTGTCAATTTTGCATTGGACCCTATGGGAAAATGCATTAAACGCCTACTGCTCCGACGTTCAGCGACCGATAACATCCATCTTTACACTGTAAACGGTAATTACATAGGTACATGCCTGGGGCAAATAACAGCGCAAATAATTGTCCATGTGCAGAGTAATAAAGGAGCAAACTTTTATGTATGGGCTGCAGTGGAAGTTATTCTTAAAAGGTGACTTTCACGAATTGTTCTGAAACTCTGCTAAAATAACAGATAATTCCCATATATTTCTTGGGAAAAAATCCCAGAAATTCTCCTTTCTCCGTTGTCGAGATATTCGAGGGCAAAGTCGTGCAGTTTACGACTTTCAGGGGATATAACTCGAAAACTAAAGAACGAGAATTTTTGGCACATATGGGCAATTGAATGTTTATCCCAACCCTCTCATTTGGCACTAGTTTCAGCCCGAATTGTGCAAGTCACCTAAGGTCACGAATCGTCCCGAACGTGTAGCCCAAATTGTGAAAATTTCAAACCGCTACTGCTTGCTTGTATGAGTAGGTAGCCATCTGAAACTTAGCATGTATTAAGGCCATGAACATGTCTACATGCATGCACAATCTTATGTCAACTGATTGCATAGCTTGCGAACTATAGGCCATCGACATTTTTGTAAACAAAAGTTTGTGCGACTTTAGCTCCAAAACGGAATAAAAGCTAAAGCTGAAATAGCCTTCATTCTATTTCACTTATTTGTGTCTACACATGTATATGTTTTGCAGAGACTCAAAGCTCTTGAGAATGGAGAAAATGAGGTGTCAATTTTGCATTGGACCCTATGGGAAAATGCATTAAACGCCTACTGCTCCGACGTTCAGCGACCGATAACATCCATCTTTACACTGTAAACGGTAATTACATAGTTACATGCCTGGGGCAAATAACAGCGCAAATAATTGTCCATGTGCAGAGTAATAAAGGAGCAAACTTTTATGTATGGGCTGCAGTGGAAGTTATTCTTAAAAGGTGACTTTCACGAATCGTTCTGAAGCTCTGCTAAAATTACAGATAATTCCCATATATTTCTTGGGAAAAAATCCCAGAAATTCTCCTTTCTCCGTTGTCGAGATATTCGAGGGCAAAGTCGTGCAGTTTACGACTTTCAGGGGCTATAACTCGAAAACTAAAGAACGAGAATTTTTGGCACATATGGGCAATTGAATGTTTATCCCAACCCTCTCATTTGGCACTAGTTTCAGCCCGAATTGTGCAAGTCACCTAAGGTCACGAATCGCCCGAACGTGTAGCCCAAATTGTGAAAATTTCAAACCGCTACTGCTTGCTTGTATGAGTAGGTAGCCATCTGAAACTTGGCATGTATAAAGGCCATTAACATGTCTACATGCATGCACAATCTTATGTCAACTGATTGCATAACTTGCGAACTATAGGCCATCGAAATTTTTGTAAACAAAAGTTTGTGCGACTTTAGCTCCCAAACGGAATAAAAGCTAAAGCTGAAATAGCCTTCATTCTATTTCATTTATTTGTGTCTACACATGTATATGTTTTGCAGAGACTCAAAGCTCTTGAGAATGGAGAAAATGAGGTGTCAATTTTGCATTGGACCCTATGGGAAAATGCATTAAACGCCTACTGCTCCGACGTTCAGCGACCGATAACATCCATCTTTACACTGTAAACGGTAATTACATAGGTACATGCCTGGGGCAAATAACAGCGCAAATAATTGTCCATGTGCAGAGTAATAAAGGAGCAAACTTTTATGTATGGGCTGCAGTGGAAGTTATTCTTAAAAGGTGACTTTCACGAATCGTTCTGAAACTCTGCTAAAATAACAGATAATTCCCATATATTTCCTGGGAAAAAATCCCAGAAATTCTCCTTTCTCCGTTGTCGAGATATTCGAGGGCAAAGTCGTGCAGTTTACGACTTTCAGGGGCTATAACTCGGAAACTAAAGAACGAGAATTTTTGGCACATATGGTCAATTGAATGTTTATCCCAACCCTCTCATTTGGCACTAGTTTCAGCCCGAATTGTGCAAGTCACCTAAGGTCACGAATCGTCCCGAACGTGTAGCCCAAATTGTGAAAATTTCAAACCGCTACTGCTTGCTTGTATGAGTAGGTAGCCATCTGAAACTTGGCATGTATAAAGGCCATTAACATGTCTACATGCATGCACAATCTTATGTCAACTGATTGCATAACTTGCGAACTATAGGCCATCGAAATTTTTGTAAACAAAAGTTTGTGCGACTTTAGCTCCCAAACGGAATAAAAGCTAAAGCTGAAATAGCCTTCATTCTATTTCACTTATTGGTGTCTACACATGTATATGTTTTGCAGAGACTCAAAGCTCTTGAGAATGGAGAAAATGAGGTGTCAATTTTGCATTGGACCCTATGGGAAAATGCATTAAACGCCTACTGCTCCGACGTTCAGCGACCGATAACATCCATCTTTACACTGTAAACGGTAATTACATAGGTACATGCCTGGGGCAAATAACAGCGCAAATAATTGTCCATGTGCAGAGTAATAAAGGAGCAAACTTTTATGTATGGGCTGCAGTGGAAGTTATTCTTAAAAGGTGACTTTCACGAATCGTTCTGAAACTCTGCTAAAATTACAGATAATTCCCATATATTTCTTGGGAAAAAATCCCAGAAATTCTCCTTTCTCCGTTGTCGAGATATTCGAGGGCAAAGTCGTGCAGTTTACGACTTTCAGGGGCTATAACTCGAAAACTAAAGAACGAGAATTTTTGGCACATATGGTCGATTGAATGTTTATCCCAACCCTCTCATTTGGCACTAGTTTCAGCCCGAATTGTGCAAGTCACCTAAGGTCACGAATCGTCTCGAACGTGTAGCCCAAATTGTGAAAATTTCAAACCGCTACTGCTTGCTTGTATGAGTAGGTAGCCATCTGAAACTTGGCATGTATAAAGGCCATTAACATGTCTACATGCATGCACAATCTTATGTCAACTGATTGCATAACTTGCGAACTATAGGCCATCGAAATTTTTGTAAACAAAAGTTTGTGCGACTTTAGCTCCCAAACGGAATAAAAGCTAAAGCTGAAATAGCCTTCATTCTATTTCACTCATTGTGTCTACACATGTATATGTTTTGCAGAGACTCAAAGCTCTTGAGAATGGAGAAAATGAGGTGTCAATTTTGCATTGGACCCTATGGGAAAATGCATTAAACGCCTACTGCTCCGACGTTCAGCGACCGATAACATCCATCTTTACACTGTAAACGGTAATTACATAGGTACATGCCTGGGACAAATAACAGCGCAAATAATTGTCCATGTGCAGAGTAATAAAGGAGCACACTTTTATGTATGGGCTGCAGTGGAAGTTATTCTTAAAAGGTGACTTTCACGAATCGTTCTGAAACTCTGCTAAAATAACAGATAATTCCCATATATTTCCTGGGAAAAAATCCCAGAAATTCTCCTTTCTCCGTTGTCGAGATATTCGAGGGCAAAGTCGTGCAGTTTACGACTTTCAGGGGCTATAACTCGAAAACTAAAGAACGAGAATTTTTGGCACATATGGTCAATTGAATGTTTATCCCAACCCTCTCATTTGGCACTAGTTTCAGCCCGAATTGTGCAAGTCACCTAAGGTCACGAATCGTCCCGAACGTGTAGCCCAAATTGTGAAAATTTCAAACCGCTACTGCTTGCTTGTATGAGTAGGTAGCCATCTGAAACTTGGCATGTATAAAGGCCATTAACATGTCTACAAGCATGCACAATCTTATGTCAACTGATTGCATAACTTGCGAACTATAGGCCATCGACATTTTTGTAAACAAAAGTTTGTGCGACTTTAGCTCCCAAACGGAATAAAAGCTAAAGCTGAAATAGCCTTCATTCTATTTCACTTATTTTTGTCTACACATGTATATGTTTTGCAGAGACTCAAAGCTCTTGAGAATGGAGAAAATGAGGTGTCAATTTTGCATTGGACCCTATGGGAAAATGCATTAAACGCCTACTGCTCCGACGTTCAGCGACCGATAACATCCATCTTTACACTGTAAACGGTAATTACATAGGTACATGCCTGGGGCAAATAACAGCGCAAATAATTGTCCATGTGCAGAGTAATAAAGGAGCAAACTTTTATGTATGGGCTGCAGTGGAAGTTATTCTTAAAAGGTGACTTTCACGAATCGTTCTGAAACTCTGCTAAAATAACAAATAATTCCCATATATTTCCTGGGAAAAAATCCCAGAAATTCTCCTTTCTCCGTTGTCGAGATATTCGAGGGCAAAGTCGTGCAGTTTACGACTTTCAGGGGCTATAACTCGGAAACTAAAGAATGAGAATTTTTGGCACATATGGTCAATTGAATGTTTATCCCAACCCTCTCATTTGGCACTAGTTTCAGCCCGAATTGTGCAAGTCACCTAAGGTCACGAATCGTCCCGAACGTGTAGCCCAAATTGTGAAAATTTCAAACCGCTACTGCTTGCTTGTATGAGTAGGTAGCCATCTGAAACTTGGCATGTATAAAGGCCATTAACATGTCTACAAGCATGCACAATCTTATGTCAACTGATTGCATAACTTGCGAACTATAGGCCATCGAAATTTTTGTAAACAAAAGTTTGTGCGACTTTAGCTCCCAAACGGAATAAAAGCTAAAGCTGAAATAGCCTTCATTCTATTTCATTTATTTGTGTCTACACATGTATATGTTTTGCAGAGACTCAAAGCTCTTGAGAATGGAGAAAATGAGGTGTCAATTTTGCATTGGACCCTATGGGAAAATGCATTAAACGCCTACTGCTCCGACGTTCAGCGACCGATAACATCCATCTTTACACTGTAAACGGTAATTACATAGGTACATGCCTGGGGCAAATAACAGCGCAAATAATTGTCCATGTGCAGAGTAATAAAGGAGCAAACTTTTATGTATGGGCTGCAGTGGAAGTTATTCTTAAAAGGTGACTTTCACGAATCGTTCTGAAACTCTGCTAAAATAACAGATAATTCCCATATATTTCCTGGGAAAAAATCCCAGAAATTCTCCTTTCTCCGTTGTCGAGATATTCGAGGGCAAAGTCGTGCAGTTTACGACTTTCAGGGGCTATAACTCGGAAACTAAAGAACGAGAATTTTTGGCACATATGGTCAATTGAATGTTTATCCCAACCCTCTCATTTGGCACTAGTTTCAGCCCGAATTGTGCAAGTCACCTAAGGTCACGAATCGTCCCGAACGTGTAGCCCAAATTGTGAAAATTTCAAACCGCTACTGCTTGCTTGTATGAGTAGGTAGCCATCTGAAACTTGGCATGTATAAAGGCCATTAACATGTCTACATGCATGCACAATCTTATGTCAACTGATTGCATAACTTGCGAACTATAGGCCATCGAAATTTTTGTAAACAAAAGTTTGTGCGACTTTAGCTCCCAAACGGAATAAAAGCTAAAGCTGAAATAGCCTTCATTCTATTTCACTTATTGGTGTCTACACATGTATATGTTTTGCAGAGACTCAAAGCTCTTGAGAATGGAGAAAATGAGGTGTCAATTTTGCATTGGACCCTATGGGAAAATGCATTAAACGCCTACTGCTCCGACGTTCAGCGACCGATAACATCCATCTTTACACTGTAAACGGTAATTACATAGGTACATGCCTGGGGCAAATAACAGCGCAAATAATTGTCCATGTGCAGAGTAATAAAGGAGCAAACTTTTATGTATGGGCTGCAGTGGAAGTTATTCTTAAAAGGTGACTTTCACGAATCGTTCTGAAACTCTGCTAAAATTACAGATAATTCCCATATATTTCTTGGGAAAAAATCCCAGAAATTCTCCTTTCTCCGTTGTCGAGATATTCGAGGGCAAAGTCGTGCAGTTTACGACTTTCAGGGGCTATAACTCGAAAACTAAAGAACGAGAATTTTTGGCACATATGGTCGATTGAATGTTTATCCCAACCCTCTCATTTGGCACTAGTTTCAGCCCGAATTGTGCAAGTCACCTAAGGTCACGAATCGTCTCGAACGTGTAGCCCAAATTGTGAAAATTTCAAACCGCTACTGCTTGCTTGTATGAGTAGGTAGCCATCTGAAACTTGGCATGTATAAAGGCCATTAACATGTCTACATGCATGCACAATCTTATGTCAACTGATTGCATAACTTGCGAACTATAGGCCATCGAAATTTTTGTAAACAAAAGTTTGTGCGACTTTAGCTCCCAAACGGAATAAAAGCTAAAGCTGAAATAGCCTTCATTCTATTTCACTCATTGTGTCTACACATGTATATGTTTTGCAGAGACTCAAAGCTCTTGAGAATGGAGAAAATGAGGTGTCAATTTTGCATTGGACCCTATGGGAAAATGCATTAAACGCCTACTGCTCCGACGTTCAGCGACCGATAACATCCATCTTTACACTGTAAACGGTAATTACATAGGTAAATGCCTGGGGCAAATAACAGCGCAAATAATTGTCCATGTGCAGAGTAATAAAGGAGCACACTTTTATGTATGGGCTGCAGTGGAAGTTATTCTTAAAAGGTGACTTTCACGAATCGTTCTGAAACTCTGCTAAAATAACAGATAATTCCCATATATTTCTTGGGAAAAAATCCCAGAAATTCTCCTTTCTCCGTTGTCGAGATATTCGAGGGCAAAGTCGTGCAGTTTACGACTTTCAGGGGCTATAACTCGAAAACTAAAGAACGAGAATTTTTGGCACATATGGTCAATTGAATGTTTATCCCAACCCTCTCATTTGGCACTAGTTTCAGCCCGAATTGTGCAAGTCACCTAAGGTCACGAATCGTCCCGAACGTGTAGCCCAAATTGTGAAAATTTCAAACCGCTACTGCCTGCTTGTATGAGTAGGTAGCCATCTGAAACTTGGCATGTATAAAGGCCATTAACATGTCTACATGCATGCACAATCTTATGTCAACTGATTGCATAACTTGCGAACTATAGGCCATCGAAATTTTTGTAAACAAAAGTTTGTGCGACTTTAGCTCCCAAACGGAATAAAAGCTAAAGCTGAAATAGCCTTCATTCTATTTCACTCATTGTGTCTACACATGTATATGTTTTGCAGAGACTCAAAGCTCTTGAGAATGGAGAAAATGAGGTGTCAATTTTGCATTGGACCCTATGGGAAAATGAATTAAACGCCTACTGCTCCGACGTTCAGCGACCGATAACATCCATCTTTACACTGTAAACGGTAATTACATAGGTACATGCCTGGGGCAAATAACAGCGCAAATAATTGTCCATGTGCAGAGTAATAAAGGAGCACACTTTTATGTATGGGCTGCAGTGGAAGTTATTCTTAAAAGGTGACTTTCACGAATCGTTCTGAAACTCTGCTAAAATAACAGATAATTCCCATATATTTCTTGGGAAAAAATCCCAGAAATTCTCCTTTCTCCGTTGTCGAGATATTCGAGGGCAAAGTCGTGCAGTTTACGATTTTCAGGGGCTATAACTCGAAAACTAAAGAACGAGAATTTTTGGCACATATGGTCAATTGAATGTTTATCCCAACCCTCTCATTTGGCACTAGTTTCAGCCCGAATTGTGCAAGTCACCTAAGGTCACGAATCGTCCCGAACGTGTAGCCCAAATTGTGAAAATTTCAAACCGCTACTGCTTGCTTGTATGTGTAGGTAGCCATCTGAAACTTGGCATGTATAAAGGCCATTAACATGTCTACAAGCATGCACAATCTTATGACAACTGATTGCATAACTTGCGAACTATAGGCCACCGAAATTTTTGTAAACAAAAGTTTGTGCGACTTTAGCTCCCAAACGGAATAAAAGCTAAAGCTGAAATAGCCTTCATTCTATTTCACTTATTTGTGTCTACACATGTATATGTTTTGCAGAGACTCAAAGCTCTTGAGAATGGAGAAAATGAGGTGTCAATTTTGCATTGGACCCTATGAGAAAATGAATTAAACGCCTACTGCTCCGACGTTCAGCGACCGATAACATCCATCTTTACACTGTAAACGGTAATTACATAGGTACATGCCTGGGGCAAATAACAGCGCAAATAATTGTCCATGTGCAGAGTAATAAAGGAGCAAACTTTTATGTATGGGCTGCAGTGGAAGTAATTCGTAAAAGGTGACTTTCACGAATCGTTCTGAAACTCTGCTAAAATTACAGATAATTCCCATATATTTCTTGGGAAAAAATCCCAGAAATTCTCCTTTCTCCGTTGTCGAGATAATAGAGGGCAAAGTCGTGCAGTTTACGACTTTCAGGGGCTATAACTCGAAAACTAAAGAACGAGAATTTTTGGCACATATGGTCAATTGAATGTTTATCCCAACCCTCTCATTTGGCACTAGTTTCAGCCCGAATTGTGCAAGTCACCTAAGGTCACGAATCGTCCCGAACGTGTAGCCCAAATTGTGAAAATTTCAAACCGCTACTGCTTGCTTGTATGAGTAGGTAGCCATCTGAAACTTGGCATGTATAAAGGCCATTAACATGTCTACAAGCATGCACAATCTTATGTCAACTGATTGCATAACTTGCGAACTATAGGCCATCGAAATTTTTGTAAACAAAAGTTTGTGCGACTTTAGCTCCCAAACGGAATAAAAGCTAAAGCTGAAATAGCCTTCATTCTATTTCACTTATTTGTGTCTACACATGTATATGTTTTGCAGAGACTCAAAGCTCTTGAGAATGGAGAAAATGAGGTGTCAATTTTGCATTGGACCCTATGGGAAAATGCATTAAACGCCTACTGCTCCGACGTTCAGCGACCGATAACATCCATCTTTACACTGTAAACGGTAATTACATAGGTACATGCCTGGGGCAAATAACAGCGCAAATTATTGTCCATGTGCAGAGTAATAAAGGAGCAAACTTTTATGTATGGGCTGCAGTGGAAGTTATTCTTAAAAGGTGACTTTCACGAATCGTTCTGAAACTCTGCTAAAATTACAGATAATTCCCATATATTTCTTGGGAAAAAATACCAGAAATTCTCCTTTCTCCGTTGTCGAGATATTCGAGGGCAAAGTCGTGCAGTTTACGACTTTCAGGGGCTATAACTCGAAAACTAAAGAACGAGAATTTTTGGCACATATGGTCAATTGAATGTTTATCCCAACCCTCTCATTTGGCACTAGTTTCAGCCCGAATTGTGCAAGTCACCTAAGGTCACGAATCGTCCCGAACGTGTAGCCCAAATTGTGAAAATTTCAAACCGCTACTGCTTGCTTGTATGAGTAGGTAGCCATCTGAAACTTGGCATGTATAAAGGCCATTAACATGTCTACAAGCATGCACAATCTTATGTCAACTGATTGCATAACTTGCGAACTATAGGCCATCGAAATTTTTGTAAACAAAAGTTTGTGCGACTTTAGCTCCCAAACGGAATAAAAGCTAAAGCTGAAATAGCCTTCATTCTATTTCACTTATTTGTGTCTACACATGTATATGTTTTGCAGAGACTCAAAGCTCTTGAGAATGGAGAAAATGAGGTGTCAATTTTGCATTGGACCCTATGGAATATGCATTAAACGCCTACTGCTCCGACGTTCAGCGACCGATAACATCCATCTTTACACTGTAAACGGTAATTACATAGGTACATGCCTGGGGCAAATAACAGCGCAAATTATTGTCCATGTGCAGAGTAATAAAGGAGCAAACTTTATGTATGGGCTGCAGTGGAAGTTATTCTTAAAAGGTGACTTTCACGAATCGTTCTAAAACTCTGCTAAAATTACAGATAATTCCCATATATTTCTTGGGAAAAAATCCCAGAAATTCTCCTTTCTCCGTTGTCGAGATATTCGAGGGCAAAGTCGTGCAGTTTACGACTTTCAGGGGCTATAACTCGAAAACTAAAGAACGAGAATTTTTGGCACATATGGTCAATTGAATGTTTATCCCAACCCTCTCATTTGGCACTAGTTTCAGCCCGAATTGTGCAAGTCACCTAAGGTCACGAATCGTCCCGAACGTGTAGCCCAAATTGTGAAAATTTCAAACCGCTACTGCTTGCTTGTATGAGTAGGTAGCCATCTGAAACTTGGCATGTATAAAGGCCATTAACATGTCTACAAGCATGCACAATCTTATGTCAACTGATTGCATAACTTGCGAACTATAGGCCATCGAAATTTTTGTAAACAAAAGTTTGTGCGACTTTAGCTCCCAAACGGAATAAAAGCTAAAGCTGAAATAGCCTTCATTCTATTTCACTTATTTGTGTCTACACATGTATATGTTTTGCAGAGACTCAAAGCTCTTGAGAATGGAGAAAATGAGGTGTCAATTTTGCATTGGACCCTATGGAATATGCATTAAACGCCTACTGCTCCGACGTTCAGCGACCGATAACATCCATCTTTACACTGTAAACGGTAATTACATAGGTACATGCCTGGGGCAAATAACAGCGCAAATTATTGTCCATGTGCAGAGTAATAAAGGAGCAAACTTTATGTATGGGCTGCAGTGGAAGTTATTCTTAAAAGGTGACTTTCACGAATCGTTCTGAAACTCTGCTAAAATTACAGATAATTCCCATATATTTCTTGGGAAAAAATCCCAGAAATTCTCCTTTCTCCGTTGTCGAGATATTCGAGGGCAAAGTCGTGCAGTTTACGACTTTCAGGGGCTATAACTCGAAAACTAAAGAACGAGAATTTTTGGCACATATGGTCAATTGAATGTTTATCCCAACCCTCTCATTTGGCACTAGTTTCAGCCCGAATCGTGCAAGTCACCTAAGGTCACGAATCGTCCCGAACGTGTAGCCCAAATTGTGAAAATTTCAAACCGCTACTGCTTGCTTGTATGAGTAGGTAGCCATCTGAAACTTGGCATGTATAAAGGCCATTAACATGTCTACATTCATGCACAATCTTATGTCAACTGATTGCATAACTTGCGAACTATAGGCCATCGAAATTTTTGTAAACAAAAGTTTGTGCGACTTTAGCTCCCAAACGGAATAAAAGCTAAAGCTGAAATAGCCTTCATTCTATTTCACTTATTTGTGTCTACACATGTATATGTTTTGCAGAGACTCAAAGCTCTTGAGAATGGAGAAAATGAGGTGTCAATTTTGCATTGGACCCTATGGGAAAATGCATTAAACGCCTACTGCTCCGACGTTCAGCGACCGATAACATCCATCTTTACACTGTAAACGGTAATTACATAGGTACATGCATGGGGCAAATAACAACGCAAATAATTGTCCATGTGCAGAGTAATAAAGGAGCAAACTTTTATGTATGGGCTGCAGTGGAAGTTATTCTTAAAAGGTGACTTTCACGAATCGTTCTGAAACTCTGCTAAAATTACAGATAATTCCCATATATTTTTTGGGAAAAAATCCCAGAAATTCTCCTTTCTCCGTTGTCGAGATATTCGAGGGCAAAGTCGTGCAGTTTACGACTTTCAGGGGCTATAACTCGAAAACTAAAGAACGAGAATTTTTGGCACATATGGTCAATTGAATGTTTATCCCAACCCTCTCATTTGGCACTAGTTTCAGCCCGAATTGTGCAAGTCACCTAAGGTCACGAATCGTCCCGAACGTGTAGCCCAAATTGTGAAAATTTCAAACCGCTACTGCTTGCTTGTATGAGTAGGTAGCCATCTGAAACTTGGCATGTATAAAGGCCATTAACATGTCTACATGCATGCACAATCTTATGTCAACTGATTGCATAACTTGCGAACTATAGGCCATCGAAATTTTTGTAAACAAAAGTTTGTGCGACTTTAGCTCCCAAACGGAATAAAAGCTAAAGCTGAAATAGCCTTCATTCTATTTCACTTATTTGTGTCTACACATGTATATGTTTTGCAGAGACTCAAAGCTCTTGAGAATGGAGAAAATGAGGTGTCAATTTTGCATTGGACCCTATGGGAAAATGCATTAAACGCCTACTGCTCCGACGTTCAGCGACCGATAACATCCATCTTTACACTGTAAACGGTAATTACATAGGTACATGCCTGGGGCAAATAACAGCGCAAATAATTGTCCATGTGCAGAGTAATAAAGGAGCAAACTTTTATGTATGGGCTGCAGTGGAAGTTATTCTTAAAAGGTGACTTTCACGAATCGTTCTGAAACTCTGCTAAAATTACAGATAATTCCCATATATTTCTTGGGAAAAAATCCCAGAAATTCTCCTTTCTCCGTTGTCGAGATATTCGAGGGCAAAGTCGTGCAGTTTACGACTTTCAGGGGCTATAACTCGAAAACTAAAGAACGAGAATTTTTGGCACATATGGTCAATTGAATGTTTATCCCAACCCTCTCATTTGGCACTAGTTTCAGCCCGAATTGTGCAAGTCACCTAAGGTCACGAATCGTCCCGAACGTGTAGCCCAAATTGTGAAAATTTCAAACCGCTACTGCTTGCTTGTATGAGTAGGTAGCCATCTGAAACTTGGCATGTATAAAGGCCATTAACATGTCTACATGCATGCACAATCTTATGTCAACTGATTGCATAACTTGCGAACTATAGGCCATCGAAATTTTTGTAAACAAAAGTTTGTGCGACTTTAGCTCCCAAACGGAATAAAAGCTAAAGCTGAAATAGCCTTCATTCTATTTCACTTATTTGTGTCTACACATGTATATGTTTTGCAGAGACTCAAAGCTCTTGAGAATGGAGAAAATGAGGTGTCAATTTTGCATTGGACCCTATGGGAAAATGCATTAAACGCCTACTGCTCCGACGTTCAGCGACCGATAACATCCATCTTTACACTGTAAACGGTAATTACATAGGTACATGCCTGGGGCAAATAACAGCGCAAATAATTGTCCATGTGCAGAGTAATAAAGGAGCAAACTTTTATGTATGGGCTGCAGTGGAAGTTATTCTTAAAAGGTGACTTTCACGAATCGTTCTGAAACTCTGCTAAAATTACAGATAATTCCCATATATTTCTTGGGAAAAAATCCCAGAAATTCTCCTTTCTCCGTTGTCGAGATATTCGAGGGCAAAGTCGTGCAGTTTACGACTTTCAGGGGCTATAACTTGAAAGCTAAAGAACGAGAATTTTTGGCACATATGGTCAATTGAATGTTTATCCCAACCCTCTCATTTGGCACTAGTTTCAGCCCGAATTGTGCAAGTCACCTAAGGTCACGAATCGTCCCGAACGTGTAGCCCAAATTGTGAAAATTTCAAACCGCTACTGCTTGCTTGTATGAGTAGGTACCCATCTGAAACTTGGCATGTATAAAGGCCATTAACATGTCTACATGCATGCACAATCTTATGTCAACTGATTGCATAACTTGCGAACTATAGGCCATCGAAATTTTTGTAAACAAAAGTTTGTGCGACTTTAGCTCCCAAACGGAATAAAAGCTAAAGCTGAAATAGCCTTCATTCTATTTCACTTATTTGTGTCTACACATGTATATGTTCTGCAGAGACTCAAAGCTCTTGAGAATGGAGAAAATGAGGTGTCAATTTTGCATTGGACCCTATGGGAAAATGCATTAAACGCCTACTGCTCCGACGTTCAGCGACCGATAACATCCATCTTTACACTGTAAACGGTAATTACATAGGTACATGCCTGGGACAAATAACAGCGCAAATAATTGTCCATGTGCAGAGTAATAAAGGAGCAAACTTTTATGTATGGGCTGCAGTGGAAGTTATTCTTAAAAGGTGACTTTCACGAATCGTTCTGAAACTCTGCTAAAATTACAGATAATTCCCATATATTTCTTGGGAAAAAATCCCAGAAATTCTCCTTTCTCCGTTGTCGAGATATTCGAGGGCAAAGTCGTGCAGTTTACGACTTTCAGGGGCTATAACTTGAAAACTAAAGAACGAGAATTTTTGGCACATATGGTCAATTGAATGTTTATCCCAACCCTCTCATTTGGCACTAGTTTCAGCCCGAATTGTGCAAGTCACCTAAGGTCACGAATCGTCCCGAACGTGTAGCCCAAATTGTGAAAATTTCAAACCGCTACTGCTTGCTTGTATGAGTAGGTAGCCACCTGAAACTTGGCATGTATTAAGGCCATTAACATGTCTACATGCATGCACAATCTTATGTCAACTGATTGCATAACTTGCGAACTATAGGCCATCGAAATTTTTGTAAACAAAAGTTTGTGCGACTTTAGCTCCCAAACGGAATAAAAGCTAAAGCTGAAATAGCCTTCATTCTATTTCACTTATTTGTGTCTACACATGTATATGTTTTGCAGAGACTCAAAGCTCTTGAGAATGGAGAAAATGAGGTGTCAATTTTGCATTGGACCCTATGGGAAAATGCATTAAACGCCTACTGCTCCGACGTTCAGCGACCGATAACATCCATCTTTACACTGTAAACGGTAATTACATAGGTACATGCCTGGGGCAAATAACAGCGCAAATAATTGTCCATGTGCAGAGTAATAAAGGAGCAAACTTTTATGTATGGGCTGCAGTGGAAGTTATTCTTAAAAGGTGACTTTCACGAATCGTTCTGAAACTCTGCTAAAATTACAGATACTTCCCATATATTTCTTGGGAAAAAATCCCAGAAATTCTCCTTTCTCCGTTGTCGAGATATTCGAGGGCAAAGTCGTGCAGTTTACGACTTTCAGGGGCTATAACTTGAAAACTAAAGAACGAGAATTTTTGGCACATATGGTCAATTGAATGTTTATCCCAACCCTCTCATTTGGCACTAGTTTCAGCCCGAATTGTGCAAGTCACCTAAGGTCACGAATCGTCCCGAACGTGTAGCCCAAATTGTGAAAATTTCAAACCGCTACTGCTTGCTTGTATGAGTAGGTAGCCATCTGAAACTTGGCATGTATAAAGGCCATTAA
Organism: Ctena decussata; assembly: GCA_963989385.1. Classification (NCBI taxonomy): domain Eukaryota; kingdom Metazoa; phylum Mollusca; class Bivalvia; order Lucinida; family Lucinidae; genus Ctena; species Ctena decussata. The sequence goes on along the minus strand of OZ022512.1, from coordinate 21,780,516 downwards.
CATGTCTACATGCATGCACAATCTTATGTCAACTGATTGCATAACTTGCGAACTATAGGCCATCGAAATTTTTGTAAACAAAAGTTTGTGCGACTTTAGCTCCCAAACGGAATAAAAGCTAAAGCTGAAATAGCCTTCATTCTATTTCACTTATTTGTGTCTACACATGTATATGTTTTGCAGAGACTCAAAGCTCTTGAGAATGGAGAAAATGAGGTGTCAATTTTGCATTGGACCCTATGGGAAAATGCATTAAACGCCTACTGCTCCGACGTTCAGCGACCGATAACATCCATCTTTACACTGTAAACGGTAATTACATAGGTACATGCCTGGGGCAAATAACAGCGCAAATAATTGTCCATGTGCAGAGTAATAAAGGAGCAAACTTTTATGTATGGGCTGCAGTGGAAGTTATTCTTAAAAGGTGACTTTCACGAATCGTTCTGAAACTCTGCTAAAATTACAGATAATTCCCATATATTTCTTGGGAAAAAATCCCAGAAATTCTCCTTTCTCCGTTGTCGAGATATTCGAGGGCAAAGTCGTGCAGTTTACGACTTTCAGGGGCTATAACTCGAAAACTAAAGAACGAGAATTTTTGGCACATATGGTCAATTGAATGTTTATCCCAACCCTCTCATTTGGCACTAGTTTCAGCCCGAATTGTGCAAGTCACCTAAGGTCACGAATCGTCCCGAACGTGTAGCCCAAATTGTGAAAATTTCAAACCGCTACTGCTTGCTTGTATGAGTAGGTACCCATCTGAAACTTGGCATGTATAAAGGCCATTAACATGTCTACATGCATGCACAATCTTATGTCAACTGATTGCATAACTTGCGAACTATAGGCCATCGAAATTTTTGTAAACAAAAGTTTGTGCGACTTTAGCTCCCAAACGGAATAAAAGCTAAAGCTGAAATAGCCTTCGTTCTATTTCACTTATTTGTGTCTACACATGTATATGTTTTGCAGAGACTCAAAGCTCTTGAGAATGGAGAAAATGAGGTGTCAATTTTGCATTGGACCCTATGGGAAAATGCATTAAACGCCTACTGCTCTGACGTTCAGCGACCGATAACATCCATCTTTACACTGTAAACGGTAATTACATAGGTACATGCCTGGGGCAAATAACAGCGCAAATAATTGTCCATGTGCAGAGTAATAAAGGAGCAAACTTTTATGTATGGGCTGCAGTGGAAGTTATTCTTAAAAGGTGACTTTCACGAATCGTTCTGAAACTCTGCTAAAATTACAGATAATTCCCATATATTTCTTGGGAAAAAATCCCAGAAATTCTCCTTTCTCCGTTGTCGAGATATTCGAGGGCAAAGTCGTGCAGTTTACGATTTTCAGGGGCTATAACTCGAAAACTAAAGAACGAGAATTTTTGGCACATATGGTCAATTAAATGTTTATCCCAACCCTCTCATTTGGCACTAGTTTCAGCCCGAATTGTGCAAGTCACCTAAGGTCACGAATCGTCCCGAACGTGTAGCCCAAATTGTGAAAATTTCAAACCGCTACTGCTTGCTTGTATGAGTAGGTAGCCATCTGAAACTTGGCATGTATAAAGGCCATTAACATGTCTACATGCATGCACAATCTTATGTCAACTGATTGCATAACTTGCGAACTATAGGCCATCGAAATTTTTGTAAACAAAAGTTTGTGCGACTTTAGCTCCCAAACGGAATAAAAGCTAAAGCTGAAATAGCCTTCATTCTATTTCACTTATTTGTGTCTACACATGTATATGTTTTGCAGAGACTCAAAGCTCTTGAGAATGGAGAAAATGAGGTGTCAATTTTGCATTGGACCCTATGGGAAAATGCATTAAACGCCTACTGCTCCGACGTTCAGCGACCGATAACATCCACCTTTACACTGTAAACGGTAATTACATAGGTACATGCCTGGGGCAAATAACAGCGCAAATAATTGTCCATGTGCAGAGTAATAAAGGAGCAAACTTTTATGTATGGGCTGCAGTGGAAGTTATTCTTAAAAGGTGACTTTCACGAATCGTTCTGAAACTCTGCTAAAATTACAGATAATTCCCATATATTTCTTGGGAAAAAATCCCAGAAATTCTCCTTTCTCCGTTGTCGAGATATTCGAGGGCAAAGTCGTGCAGTTTACGACTTTCAGGGGCTATAACTCGAAAACTAAAGAACGAGAATTTTTGGCACATATGGTCAATTGAATGTTTGTCCCAACCCTCTCATTTGGCACTAGTTTCAGCCCGAATTGTGCAAGTCACCTAAGGTCACGAATCGTCCCGAACGTGTAGCCCAAATTGTGAAAATTTCAAACCGCTACTGCTTGCTTGTATGAGTAGGTAGCCATCTGAAACTTGGCATGTATAAAGGCCATTAACATGTCTACATGCATGCACAATCTTATGTCAACTGATTGCATAACTTGCGAACTATAGGCCATCGAAATTTTTGTAAACAAAAGTTTGTGCGACTTTAGCTCCCAAACGGAATAAAAGCTAAAGCTGAAATAGCCTTCATTCTATTTCACTTATTTGTGTCTACACATGTATATGTTTTGCAGAGACTCAAAGCTCTTGAGAATGGAGAAAATGAGGTGTCAATTTTGCATTGGACCCTATGGGAAAATGCATTAAACGCCTACTGCTCCGACGTTCAGCGACCGATAACATCCATCTTTACACTGTAAACGGTAATTACATAGGTACATGCCTGGGGCAAATAACAGCGCAAATAATTGTCCATGTGCAGAGTAATAAAGGAGCAAACTTTTATGTATGGGCTGCAGTGGAAGTTATTCTTAAAAGGTGACTTTCACGAATCGTTCTGAAACTCTGCTAAAATTACAGATAATTCCCATATATTTCTTGGGAAAAAATCCCAGAAATTCTCCTTTCTCCGTTGTCGAGATATTCGAGGGCAAAGTCGTGCAGTTTACGACTTTCAGGGGCTATAACTTGAAAGCTAAAGAACGAGAATTTTTGGCACATATGGTCAATTGAATGTTTATCCCAACCCTCTCATTTGGCACTAGTTTCAGCCCGAATTGTGCAAGTCACCTAAGGTCACGAATCGTCCCGAACGTGTAGCCCAAATTGTGAAAATTTCAAACCGCTACTGCTTGCTTGTATGAGTAGGTAGCCATCTGAAACTTGGCATGTATTAAGGCCATTAACATGTCTACATGCATGCACAATCTTATGTTAACTGATTGCATAACTTGCGAACTATAGGCCATCGAAATTTTTGTAAACAAAAGTTTGTGCGACTTTAGCTCCCAAACGGAATAAAAGCTAAAGCTGAAATAGCCTTCATTCTATTTCACTTATTTGTGTCTACACATGTATATGTTTTGAAGAGACTCAAAGCTCTTGAGAATGGAGAAAATGAGGTGTCAATTTTGCATTGGACCCTATGGGAAAATGCATTAAACGCCTACTGCTCCGACGTTCAGCGACCGATAACATCCATCTTTACACTGTAAACGGTAATTACATAGGTACATGCCTGGGGCAAATAACAGCGCAAATAATTGTCCATGTGCAGAGTAATAAAGGAGCAAACTTTTATGTATGGGCTGCAGTGGAAGTTATTCTTAAAAGGTGACTTTCACGAATCGTTCTGAAACTCTGCTAAAATTACAGATAATTCCCATATATTTCTTGGGAAAAAATCCCAGAAATTCTCCTTTCTCCGTTGTCGAGATATTCGAGGGCAAAGTCGTGCAGTTTACGACTTTCAGGGGCTATAACTTGAAAACTAAAGAACGAGAATTTTTGGCACATATGGTCAATTGAATGTTTATCCCAACCCTCTCATTTGGCACTAGTTTCAGCCCGAATTGTGCAAGTCACCTAAGGTCACGAATCGTCCCGAACGTGTAGCCCAAATTGTGAAAATTTCAAACCGCTACTGCTTGCTTGTATGAGTAGGTAGCCATCTGAAACTTGGCATGTATTAAGGCCATTAACATGTCTACATGCATGCACAATCTTATGTTAACTGATTGCATAACTTGCGAACTATAGGCCATCGAAATTTTTGTAAACAAAAGTTTGTGCGACTTTAGCTCCCAAACGGAATAAAAGCTAAAGCTGAAATAGCCTTCATTCTATTTCACTTATTTGTGTCTACACATGTATATGTTTTGCAGAGACTCAAAGCTCTTGAGAATGGAGAAAATGAGGTGTCAATTTTGCATTGGACCCTATGGGAAAATGCATTAAACGCCTACTGCTCCGACGTTCAGCGACCGATAACATCCATCTTTACACTGTAAACGGTAATTACATAGGTACATGCCTGGGGCAAATAACAGCGCAAATAATTGTCCATGTGCAGAGTAATAAAGGAGCAAACTTTTATGTATGGGCTGCTGTGGAAGTTATTCTTAAAAGGTGACTTTCACGAATCGTTCTGAAACTCTGCTAAAATTACAGATAATTCCCATATATTTCTTGGGAAAAAATCCCAGAAATTCTCCTTTCTCCGTTGTCGAGATATTCGAGGGCAAAGTCGTGCAGTTTACGACTTTCAGGGGCTATAACTCGAAAACTAAAGAACGAGAATTTTTGGCACATATGGTCAATTGAATGTTTATCCCAACCCTCTCATTTGGCACTAGTTTCAGCCCGAATTGTGCAAGTCACCTAAGGTCACGAATCGTCCCGAACGTGTAGCCCAAATTGTGAAAATTTCAAACCGCTACTGCTTGCTTGTATGAGTAGGTAGCCATCTGAAACTTGGCATGTATAAAGGCCATTAACATGTCTACATGCATGCACAATCTTATGTCAACTGATTGCATAACTTGCGAACTATAGGCCATCGAAATTTTTGTAAACAAAAGTTTGTGCGACTTTAGCTCCCAAACGGAATAAAAGCTAAAGCTGAAATAGCCTTCATTCTATTTCACTTATTTGTGTCTACACATGTATATGTTTTGCAGAGACTCAAAGCTCTTGAGAATGGAGAAAATGAGGTGTCAATTTTGCATTGGACCCTATGGGAAAATGCATTAAACGCCTACTGCTCCGACGTTCAGCGACCGATAACATCCATCTTTACACTGTAAACGGTAATTACATAGGTACATGCCTGGGGCAAATAACAGCGCAAATTATTGTCCATGTGCAGAGTAATAAAGGAGCAAACTTTATGTATGGGCTGCAGTGGAAGTTATTCTTAAAAGGTGACTTTCACGAATCGTTCTAAAACTCTGCTAAAATTACAGATAATTCCCATATATTTCTTGGGAAAAAATCCCAGAAATTCTCCTTTCTCCGTTGTCGAGATATTCGAGGGCAAAGTCGTGCAGTTTACGACTTTCAGGGGCTATAACTCGAAAACTAAAGCACGAGAATTTTTGGCACATATGGTCAATTGAATGTTTATCCCAACCCTCTCATTTGGCACTAGTTTCAGCCCGAATTGTGCAAGTCACCTAAGGTCACGAATCGTCCCGAACGTGTAGCCCAAATTGTGAAAATTTCAAACCGCTACTGCTTGCTTGTATGAGTAGGTAGCCATCTGAAACTTGGCATGTATAAAGGCCATTAACATGTCTACATGCATGCACAATCTTATGTCAACTGATTGCATAACTTGCGAACTATAGGCCATCGAAATTTTTGTAAACAAAAGTTTGTGCGACTTTAGCTCCAAAACGGAATAAAAGCTAAAGCTGAAATAGCCTTCATTCTATTTCACTTATTTGTGTCTACACATGTATATGTTTTGCAGAGACTCAAAGCTCTTGAGAATGGAGAAAATGAGGTGTCAATTTTGCATTGGACCCTATGGGAAAATGCATTAAACGCCTACTGCTCCGACGTTCAGCGACCGATAACATCCATATTTACACTGTAAACGGTAATTACATAGGTACATGCCTGGGGCAAATAACAGCGCAAATAATTGTCCATGTACAGAGTAATAAAGGAGCAAACTTTTATGTATGGGCTGCAGTGGAAGTTATTCTTAAAAGGTGACTTTCACGAATCGTTCTGAAACTCTGCTAAAATTACAGATAATTCCCATATATTTCTTGGGAAAAAATCCCAGAAATTCTCCTTTCTCCGTTGTCGAGATATTCGAGGGCAAAGTCGTGCAGTTTACGACTTTCAGGGGCTATAACTCGAAAACTAAAGAACGAGAATTTTTGGCACATATGGTCAATTGAATGTTTATCCCAACCCTCTCATTTGGCACTAGTTTCAGCCCGAATTGTGCAAGTCACCTAAGGTCACGAATCGTCCCGAACGTGTAGCCCAAATTGTGAAAATTTCAAACCGCTACTGCTTGCTTGTATGAGTAGGTAGCCATCTGAAACTTGGCATGTATAAAGGCCATTAACATGTCTACAAGCATGCACAATCTTATGTCAACTGATTGCATAACTTGCGAACTATAGGCCATCGAAATTTTTGTAAACAAAAGTTTGTGCGACTTTAGCTCCCAAACGGAATAAAAGCTAAAGCTGAAATAGCCTTCATTCTATTTCACTTATTTGTGTCTACACATGTATATGTTTTGCAGAGACTCAAAGCTCTTGAGAATGGAGAAAATGAGGTGTCAATTTTGCATTGGACCCTATGGGAAAATGCATTAAACGCCTACTGCTCCGACGTTCAGCGACCGATAACATCCATCTTTACACTGTAAACGGTAATTACATAGGTACATGCCTGGGGCAAATAACAGCGCAAATTATTGTCCATGTGCAGAGTAATAAAGGAGCAAACTTTTATGTATGGGCTGCAGTGGAAGTTATTCTTAAAAGGTGACTTTCACGAATCGTTCTGAAACTCTGCTAAAATTACAGATAATTCCCATATATTTCTTGGGAAAAAATACCAGAAATTCTCCTTTCTCCGTTGTCGAGATATTCGAGGGCAAAGTCGTGCAGTTTACGACTTTCAGGGGCTATAACTCGAAAACTAAAGAACGAGAATTTTTGGCACATATGGTCAATTGAATGTTTATCCCAACCCTCTCATTTGGCACTAGTTTCAGCCCGAATTGTGCAAGTCACCTAAGGTCACGAATCGTCCCGAACGTGTAGCCCAAATTGTGAAAATTTCAAACCGCTACTGCTTGCTTGTATGACTAGGTAGCCATCTGAAACTTGGCATGTATAAAGGCCATTAACATGTCTACAAGCATGCACAATCTTATGTCAACTGATTGCATAACTTGCGAACTATAGGCCATCGAAATTTTTGTAAACAAAAGTTTGTGCGACTTTAGCTCCCAAACGGAATAAAAGCTAAAGCTGAAATAGCCTTCATTCTATTTCACTTATTTGTGTCTACACATGTATATGTTTTGCAGAGACTCAAAGCTCTTGAGAACGGAGAAAATGAGGTGTCAATTTTGCATTGGACCCTATGGAATATGCATTAAACGCCTACTGCTCCGACGTTCAGCGACCGATAACATCCATCTTTACACTGTAAACGGTAATTACATAGGTACATGCCTGGGGCAAATAACAGCGCAAATTATTGTCCATGTGCAGAGTAATAAAGGAGCAAACTTTATGTATGGGCTGCAGTGGAAGTTATTCTTAAAAGGTGACTTTCACGAATCGTTCTAAAACTCTGCTAAAATTACAGATAATTCCCATATATTTCTTGGGAAAAAATCCCAGAAATTCTCCTTTCTCCGTTGTCGAGATATTCGAGGGCAAAGTCGTGCAGTTTACGACTTTCAGGGGCTATAACTCGAAAACTAAAGAACGAGAATTTTTGGCACATATGGTCAATTGAATGTTTATCCCAACCCTCTCATTTGGCACTAGTTTCAGCCCGAATTGTGCAAGTCACCTAAGGTCACGAATCGTCCCGAACGTGTAGCCCAAATTGTGAAAATTTCAAACCGCTACTGCTTGCTTGTATGAGTAGGTAGCCATCTGAAACTTGGCATGTATAAAGGCCATTAACATGTCTACAAGCATGCACAATCTTATGTCAACTGATTGCATAACTTGCGAACTATAGGCCATCGAAATTTTTGTAAACAAAAGTTTGTGCGACTTTAGCTCCCAAACGGAATAAAAGCTAAAGCTGAAATAGCCTTCATTCTATTTCACTTATTTGTGTCTACACATGTATATGTTTTGCAGAGACTCAAAGCTCTTGAGAATGGAGAAAATGAGGTGTCAATTTTGCATTGGACCCTATGGAATATGCATTAAACGCCTACTGCTCCGACGTTCAGCGACCGATAACATCCATCTTTACACTGTAAACGGTAATTACATAGGTACATGCCTGGGGCAAATAACAGCGCAAATTATTGTCCATGTGCAGAGTAATAAAGGAGCAAACTTTATGTATGGGCTGCAGTGGAAGTTATTCTTAAAAGGTGACTTTCACGAATCGTTCTGAAACTCTGCTAAAATTACAGATAATTCCCATATATTTCTTGGGAAAAAATCCCAGAAATTCTCCTTTCTCCGTTGTCGAGATATTCGAGGGCAAAGTCGTGCAGTTTACGACTTTCAGGGGCTATAACTCGAAAACTAAAGAACGAGAATTTTTGGCACATATGGTCAATTGAATGTTTATCCCAACCCTCTCATTTGGCACTAGTTTCAGCCCGAATCGTGCAAGTCACCTAAGGTCACGAATCGTCCCGAACGTGTAGCCCAAATTGTGAAAATTTCAAACCGCTACTGCTTGCTTGTATGAGTAGGTAGCCATCTGAAACTTGGCATGTATAAAGGCCATCAACATGTCTACATGCATGCACAATCTTATGTCAACTGATTGCATAACTTGCGAACTATAGGCCATCGAAATTTTTGTAAACAAAAGTTTGTGCGACTTTAGCTCCCAAACGGAATAAAAGCTAAAGCTGAAATAGCCTTCATTCTATTTCACTTATTTGTGTCTACACATGTATATGTTTTGCAGAGACTCAAAGCTCTTGAGAATGGAGAAAATGAGGTGTCAATTTTGCATTGGACCCTATGGGAAAATGCATTAAACGCCTACTGCTCCGACGTTCAGCGACCGATAACATCCATCTTTACACTGTAAACGGTAATTACATAGGTACATGCATGGGGCAAATAACAACGCAAATAATTGTCCATGTGCAGAGTAATAAAGGAGCAAACTTTTATGTATGGGCTGCAGTGGAAGTTATTCTTAAAAGGTGACTTTCACGAATCGTTCTGAAACTCTGCTAAAATTACAGATAATTCCCATATATTTTTTGGGAAAAAATCCCAGAAATTCTCCTTTCTCCGTTGTCGAGATATTCGAGGGCAAAGTCGTGCAGTTTACGACTTTCAGGGGCTATAACTCGAAAACTAAAGAACGAGAATTTTTGGCACATATGGTCAATTGAATGTTTATCCCAACCCTCTCATTTGGCACTAGTTTCAGCCCGAATTGTGCAAGTCACCTAAGGTCACGAATCGTCCCGAACGTGTAGCCCAAATTGTGAAAATTTCAAACCGCTACTGCTTGCTTGTATGAGTAGGTAGCCATCTGAAACTTGGCATGTATAAAGGCCATTAACATGTCTACATGCATGCACAATCTTATGTCAACTGATTGCATAACTTGCGAACTATAGGCCATCGAAATTTTTGTAAACAAAAGTTTGTGCGACTTTAGCTCCCAAACGGAATAAAAGCTAAAGCTGAAATAGCCTTCATTCTATTTCACTTATTTGTGTCTACACATGTATATGTTTTGCAGAGACTCAAAGCTCTTGAGAATGGAGAAAATGAGGTGTCAATTTTGCATTGGACCCTATGGGAAAATGCATTAAACGCCTACTGCTCCGACGTTCAGCGACCGATAACATCCATCTTTACACTGTAAACGGTAATTACATAGGTACATGCCTGGGGCAAATAACAGCGCAAATAATTGTCCATGTGCAGAGTAATAAAGGAGCAAACTTTTATGTATGGGCTGCAGTGGAAGTTATTCTTAAAAGGTGACTTTCACGAATCGTTCTGAAACTCTGCTAAAATTACAGATAATTCCCATATATTTCTTGGGAAAAAATCCCAGAAATTCTCCTTTCTCCGTTGTCGAGATATTCGAGGGCAAAGTCGTGCAGTTTACGACTTTCAGGGGCTATAACTCGAAAACTAAAGAACGAGAATTTTTGGCACATATGGTCAATTGAATGTTTATCCCAACCCTCTCATTTGGCACTAGTTTCAGCCCGAATTGTGCAAGTCACCTAAGGTCACGAATCGTCCCGAACGTGTAGCCCAAATTGTGAAAATTTCAAACCGCTACTGCTTGCTTGTATGAGTAGGTAGCCATCTGAAACTTGGCATGTATAAAGGCCATTAACATGTCTACATGCATGCACAATCTTATGTCAACTGATTGCATAACTTCCGAACTATAGGCCATCGAAATTTTTGTAAACAAAAGTTTGTGCGACTTTAGCTCCCAAACGGAATAAAAGCTAAAGCTGAAATAGCCTTCATTCTATTTCACTTATTTGTGTCTACACATGTATATGTTTTGCAGAGACTCAAAGCTCTTGAGAATGGAGAAAATGAGGTGTCAATTTTGCATTGGACCCTATGGGAAAATGCATTAAACGCCTACTGCTCCGACGTTCAGCGACCGATAACATCCATCTTTACACTGTAAACGGTAATTACATAGGTACATGCCTGGGGCAAATAACAGCGCAAATAATTGTCCATGTGCAGAGTAATAAAGGAGCAAACTTTTATGTATGGGCTGCAGTGGAAGTTATTCTTAAAAGGTGACTTTCACGAATCGTTCTGAAACTCTGCTAAAATTACAGATAATTCCCATATATTTCTTGGGAAAAAATCCCAGAAATTCTCCTTTCTCCGTTGTCGAGATATTCGAGGGCAAAGTCGTGCAGTTTACGACTTTCAGGGGCTATAACTTGAAAGCTAAAGAACGAGAATTTTTGGCACATATGGTCAATTGAATGTTTATCCCAACCCTCTCATTTGGCACTAGTTTCAGCCCGAATTGTGCAAGTCACCTAAGGTCACGAATCGTCCCGAACGTGTAGCCCAAATTGTGAAAATTTCAAACCGCTACTGCTTGCTTGTATGAGTAGGTACCCATCTGAAACTTGGCATGTATAAAGGCCATTAACATGTCTACATGCATGCACAATCTTATGTCAACTGATTGCATAACTTGCGAACTATAGGCCATCGAAATTTTTGTAAACAAAAGTTTGTGCGACTTTAGCTCCCAAACGGAATAAAAGCTAAAGCTGAAATAGCCTTCATTCTATTTCACTTATTTGTGTCTACACATGTATATGTTCTGCAGAGACTCAAAGCTCTTGAGAATGGAGAAAATGAGGTGTCAATTTTGCATTGGACCCTATGGGAAAATGCATTAAACGCCTACTGCTCCGACGTTCAGCGACCGATAACATCCATCTTTACACTGTAAACGGTAATTACATAGGTACATGCCTGGGGCAAATAACAGCGCAAATAATTGTCCATGTGCAGAGTAATAAAGGAGCAAACTTTTATGTATGGGCTGCAGTGGAAGTTATTCTTAAAAGGTGACTTTCACGAATCGTTCTGAAACTCTGCTAAAATTACAGATAATTCCCATATATTTCTTGGGAAAAAATCCCAGAAATTCTCCTTTCTCCGTTGTCGAGATATTCGAGGGCAAAGTCGTGCAGTTTACGACTTTCAGGGGCTATAACTCAAAAACTAAAGAACGAGAATTTTTGGCACATATGGTCAATTGAATGTTTATCCCAACCCTCTCATTTGGCACTAGTTTCAGCCCGAATTGTGCAAGTCACCTAAGGTCACGAATCGTCCCGAACGTGTAGCCCAAATTGTGAAAATTTCAAACCGCTACTGCTTGCTTGTATGAGTAGGTAGCCACCTGAAACTTGGCATGTATTAAGGCCATTAACATGTCTACATGCATGCACAATCTTATGTCAACTGATTGCATAACTTGCGAACTATAGGCCATCGAAATTTTTGTAAACAAAAGTTTGTGCGACTTTAGCTCCCAAACGGAATAAAAGCTAAAGCTGAAATAGCCTTCATTCTATTTCACTTATTTGTGTCTACACATGTATATGTTTTGCAGAGACTCAAAGCTCTTGAGAATGGAGAAAATGAGGTGTCAATTTTGCATTGGACCCTATGGGAAAATGCATTAAACGCCTACTGCTCCGACGTTCAGCGACCGATAACATCCATCTTTACACTGTAAACGGTAATTACATAGGTACATGCCTGGGGCAAATAACAGCGCAAATAATTGTCCATGTGCAGAGTAATAAAGGAGCAAACTTTTATGTATGGGCTGCAGTGGAAGTTATTCTTAAAAGGTGACTTTCACGAATCGTTCTGAAACTCTGCTAAAATTACAGATACTTCCCATATATTTCTTGGGAAAAAATCCCAGAAATTCTCCTTTCTCCGTTGTCGAGATATTCGAGGGCAAAGTCGTGCAGTTTACGACTTTCAGGGGCTATAACTTGAAAACTAAAGAACGAGAATTTTTGGCACATATGGTCAATTGAATGTTTATCCCAACCCTCTCATTTGGCACTAGTTTCAGCCCGAATTGTGCAAGTCACCTAAGGTCACGAATCGTCCCGAACGTGTAGCCCAAATTGTGAAAATTTCAAACCGCTACTGCTTGCTTGTATGAGTAGGTAGCCATCTGAAACTTGGCATGTATAAAGGCCATTAACATGTCTACATGCATGCACAATCTTATGTCAACTGATTGCATAACTTGCGAACTATAGGCCAACGAAATTTTTGTAAACAAAAGTTTGTGCGACTTTAGCTCCCAAACGGAATAAAAGCTAAAGCTGAAATAGCCTTCATTCTATTTCACTTATTTGTGTCTACACATGTATATGTTTTGCAGAGACTCAAAGCTCTTGAGAATGGAGAAAATGAGGTGTCAATTTTGCATTGGACCCTATGGGAAAATGCATTAAACGCCTACTGCTCCGACGTTCAGCGACCGATAACATCCATCTTTACACTGTAAACGGTAATTACATAGGTACATGCCTGGGGCAAATAACAGCGCAAATAATTGTCCATGTGCAGAGTAATAAAGGAGCAAACTTTTATGTATGGGCTGCAGTGGAAGTTATTCTTAAAAGGTGACTTTCACGAATCGTTCTGAAACTCTGCTAAAATTACAGATAATTCCCATATATTTCTTGGGAAAAAATCCCAGAAATTCTCCTTTCTCCGTTGTCGAGATATTCGAGGGCAAAGTCGTGCAGTTTACGACTTTCAGGGGCTATAACTCGAAAACTAAAGAACGAGAATTTTTGGCACATATGGTCAATTGAATGTTTATCCCAACCCTCTCATTTGGCACTAGTTTCAGCCCGAATTGTGCAAGTCACCTAAGGTCACGAATCGTCCCGAACGTGTAGCCCAAATTGTGAAAATTTCAAACCGCTACTGCTTGCTTGTATGAGTAGGTACCCATCTGAAACTTGGCATGTATAAAGGCCATTAACATGTCTACATGCATGCACAATCTTATGTCAACTGATTGCATAACTTGCGAACTATAGGCCATCGAAATTTTTGTAAACAAAAGTTTGTGCGACTTTAGCTCCCAAACGGAATAAAAGCTAAAGCTGAAATAGCCTTCGTTCTATTTCACTTATTTGTGTCTACACATGTATATGTTTTGCAGAGACTCAAAGCTCTTGAGAATGGAGAAAATGAGGTGTCAATTTTGCATTGGACCCTATGGGAAAATGCATTAAACGCCTACTGCTCTGACGTTCAGCGACCGATAACATCCATCTTTACACTGTAAACGGTAATTACATAGGTACATGCCTGGGGCAAATAACAGCGCAAATAATTGTCCATGTGCAGAGTAATAAAGGAGCAAACTTTTATGTATGGGCTGCAGTGGAAGTTATTCTTAAAAGGTGACTTTCACGAATCGTTCTGAAACTCTGCTAAAATTACAGATAATTCCCATATATTTCTTGGGAAAAAATCCCAGAAATTCTCCTTTCTCCGTTGTCGAGATATTCGAGGGCAAAGTCGTGCAGTTTACGATTTTCAGGGGCTATAACTCGAAAACTAAAGAACGAGAATTTTTGGCACATATGGTCAATTAAATGTTTATCCCAACCCTCTCATTTGGCACTAGTTTCAGCCCGAATTGTGCAAGTCACCTAAGGTCACGAATCGTCCCGAACGTGTAGCCCAAATTGTGAAAATTTCAAACCGCTACTGCTTGCTTGTATGAGTAGGTAGCCATCTGAAACTTGGCATGTATAAAGGCCATTAACATGTCTACATGCATGCACAATCTTATGTCAACTGATTGCATAACTTGCGAACTATAGGCCATCGAAATTTTTGTAAACAAAAGTTTGTGCGACTTTAGCTCCCAAACGGAATAAAAGCTAAAGCTGAAATAGCCTTCATTCTATTTCACTTATTTGTGTCTACACATGTATATGTTTTGCAGAGACTCAAAGCTCTTGAGAATGGAGAAAATGAGGTGTCAATTTTGCATTGGACCCTATGGGAAAATGCATTAAACGCCTACTGCTCCGACGTTCAGCGACCGATAACATCCACCTTTACACTGTAAACGGTAATTACATAGGTACATGCCTGGGGCAAATAACAGCGCAAATAATTGTCCATGTGCAGAGTAATAAAGGAGCAAACTTTTATGTATGGGCTGCAGTGGAAGTTATTCTTAAAAGGTGACTTTCACGAATCGTTCTGAAACTCTGCTAAAATTACAGATAATTCCCATATATTTCTTGGGAAAAAATCCCAGAAATTCTCCTTTCTCCGTTGTCGAGATATTCGAGGGCAAAGTCGTGCAGTTTACGACTTTCAGGGGCTATAACTCGAAAACTAAAGAACGAGAATTTTTGGCACATATGGTCAATTGAATGTTTATCCCAACCCTCTCATTTGGCACTAGTTTCAGCCCGAATTGTGCAAGTCACCTAAGGTCACGAATCGTCCCGAACGTGTAGCCCAAATTGTGAAAATTTCAAACCGCTACTGCTTGCTTGTATGAGTAGGTAGCCATCTGAAACTTGGCATGTATAAAGGCCATTAACATGTCTACATGCATGCAAAATATTATGTCAACTGATTGCATAACTTGCGAACTATAGGCCATCGAAATTTTTGTAAACAAAAGTTTGTGCGACTTTAGCTCCCAAACGGAATAAAAGCTAAAGCTGAAATAGCCTTCATTCTATTTCACTTATTTGTGTCTACACATGTATATGTTTTGCAGAGACTCAAAGCTCTTGAGAATGGAGAAAATGAGGTGTCAATTTTGCATTGGACCCTATGGGAAAATGCATTAAACGCCTACTGCTCCGACGTTCAGCGACCGATAACATCCATCTTTACACTGTAAACGGTAATTACATAGGTACATGCCTGGGGCAAATAACAGCGCAAATAATTGTCCATGTGCAGAGTAATAAAGGAGCAAACTTTTATGTATGGGCTGCAGTGGAAGTTATTCTTAAAAGGTGACTTTCACGAATCGTTCTGAAACTCTGCTAAAATTACAGATAATTCCCATATATTTCTTGGGAAAAAATCTCAGAAATTCTCCTTTCTCCGTTGTCGAGATATTCGAGGGCAAAGTCGTGCAGTTTACGACTTTCAGGGGCTATAACTTGAAAGCTAAAGAACGAGAATTTTTGGCACATATGGTCAATTGAATGTTTATCCCAACCCTCTCATTTGGCACTAGTTTCAGCCCGAATTGTGCAAGTCACCTAAGGTCACGAATCGTCCCGAACGTGTAGCCCAAATTGTGAAAATTTCAAACCGCTACTGCTTGCTTGTATGA
The DNA here is from genome assembly GCA_963989385.1 of Ctena decussata. Classification (NCBI taxonomy): domain Eukaryota; kingdom Metazoa; phylum Mollusca; class Bivalvia; order Lucinida; family Lucinidae; genus Ctena; species Ctena decussata. The sequence goes on along the minus strand of OZ022512.1, from coordinate 21,764,663 downwards.
GTAGGTAGCCATCTGAAACTTGGCATGTATTAAGGCCATTAACATGTCTACATGCATGCACAATCTTATGTTAACTGATTGCATAACTTGCGAACTATAGGCCATCGAAATTTTTGTAAACAAAAGTTTGTGCGACTTTAGCTCCCAAACGGAATAAAAGCTAAAGCTGAAATAGCCTTCATTCTATTTCACTAAATTTGTGTCTACACATGTATATGTTTTGAAGAGACTCAAAGCTCTTGAGAATGGAGAAAATGAGGTGTCAATTTTGCATTGGACCCTATGGGAAAATGCATTAAACGCCTACTGCTCCGACGTTCAGCGACCGATAACATCCATCTTTACACTGTAAACGGTAATTACATAGGTACATGCCTGGGGCAAATAACAGCGCAAATAATTGTCCATGTGCAGAGTAATAAAGGAGCAAACTTTTATGTATGGGCTGCTGTGGAAGTTATTCTTAAAAGGTGACTTTCACGAATCGTTCTGAAACTCTGCTAAAATTACAGATAATTCCCATATATTTCTTGGGAAAAAATCCCAGAAATTCTCCTTTCTCCGTTGTCGAGATATTCGAGGGCAAAGTCGTGCAGTTTACGACTTTCAGGGGCTATAACTCGAAAACTAAAGAACGAGAATTTTTGGCACATATGGTCAATTGAATGTTTATCCCAACCCTCTCATTTGGCACTAGTTTCAGCCCGAATTGTGCAAGTCACCTAAGGTCACGAATCGTCCCGAACGTGTAGCCCAAATTGTGAAAATTTCAAACCGCTACTGCTTGCTTGTATGAGTAGGTAGCCATCTGAAACTTGGCATGTATAAAGGCCATTAACATGTCTACATGCATGCACAATCTTATGTCAACTGATTGCATAACTTGCGAACTATAGGCCATCGAAATTTTTGTAAACAAAAGTTTGTGCGACTTTAGCTCCCAAACGGAATAAAAGCTAAAGCTGAAATAGCCTTCATTCTATTTCACTTATTTGTGTCTACACATGTATATGTTTTGCAGAGACTCAAAGCTCTTGAGAATGGAGAAAATGAGGTGTCAATTTTGCATTGGACCCTATGGGAAAATGCATTAAACGCCTACTGCTCCGACGTTCAGCGACCGATAACATCCATCTTTACACTGTAAACGGTAATTACATAGGTACATGCCTGGGGCAAATAACAGCGCAAATAATTGTCCATGTGCAGAGTAATAAAGGAGCAAACTTTTATGTATGGGCTGCAGTGGAAGTTATTCTTAAAAGGTGACTTTCACGAATCGTTCTGAAACTCTGCTAAAATTACAGATAATTCCCATATATTTCTTGGGAAAAAATCCCAGAAATTCTCCTTTCTCCGTTGTCGAGATATTCGAGGGCAAAGTCGTGCAGTTTACGACTTTCAGGGGCTATAACTCGAAAACTAAAGCACGAGAATTTTTGGCACATATGGTCAATTGAATGTTTATCCCAACCCTCTCATTTGGCACTAGTTTCAGCCCGAATTGTGCAAGTCACCTAAGGTCACGAATCGTCCCGAACGTGTAGCCCAAATTGTGAAAATTTCAAACCGCTACTGCTTGCTTGTATGAGTAGGTAGCCATCTGAAACTTGGCATGTATAAAGGCCATTAACATGTCTACATGCATGCACAATCTTATGTCAACTGATTGCATAACTTGCGAACTATAGGCCATCGAAATTTTTGTAAACAAAAGTTTGTGCGACTTTAGCTCCAAAACGGAATAAAAGCTAAAGCTGAAATAGCCTTCATTCTATTTCACTTATTTGTGTCTACACATGTATATGTTTTGCAGAGACTCAAAGCTCTTGAGAATGGAGAAAATGAGGTGTCAATTTTGCATTGGACCCTATGGGAAAATGCATTAAACGCCTACTGCTCCGACGTTCAGCGACCGATAACATCCATATTTACACTGTAAACGGTAATTACATAGGTACATGCCTGGGGCAAATAACAGCGCAAATAATTGTCCATGTACAGAGTAATAAAGGAGCAAACTTTTATGTATGGGCTGCAGTGGAAGTTATTCTTAAAAGGTGACTTTCACGAATCGTTCTGAAACTCTGCTAAAATTACAGATAATTCCCATATATTTCTTGGGAAAAAATCCCAGAAATTCTCCTTTCTCCGTTGTCGAGATATTCGAGGGCAAAGTCGTGCAGTTTACGACTTTCAGGGGCTATAACTCGAAAACTAAAGAACGAGAATTTTTGGCACATATGGTCAATTGAATGTTTATCCCAACCCTCTGATTTGGCACTAGTTTTAGCCCGAATTGTGCAAGTCACCTAAGGTCACGAATCGTCCCGAACGTGTAGCCCAAATTGTGAAAATTTCAAACCGCTACTGCTTGCTTGTATGAGTAGGTAGCCATCTGAAACTTGGCATGTATAAAGGCCATTAACATGTCTACATGCATGCACAATCTTATGTCAACTGATTGCATAACTTGCGAACTATAGGCCATCGAAATTTTTGTAAACAAAAGTTTGTGCGACTTTAGCTCCCAAACGGAATAAAAGCTAAAGCTGAAATAGCCTTCATTCTATTTCACTTATTTGTGTCTACACATGTATATGTTTTGCAGAGACTCAAAGCTCTTGAGAATGGAGAAAATGAGGTGTCAATTTTGCATTGGACCCTATGGGAAAATGCATTAAACGCCTACTGCTCCGACGTTCAGCGACCGATAACATCCATCTTTACACTGTAAACGGTAATTACATAGGTACATGCCTGGGGCAAATAACAGCGCAAATAATTGTCCATGTGCAGAGTAATAAAGGAGCAAACTTTTATGTATGGGCTGCAGTGGAAGTTATTCTTAAAAGGTGACTTTCACGAATCGTTCTGAAACTCTGCTAAAATTACAGATAATTCCCATATATTTCTTGGGAAAAAATCCCAGAAATTCTCCTTTCTCTGTTGTCGAGATATTCGAGGGCAAAGTCGTGCAGTTTACGACTTTCAGGGGCTATAACTCGAAAACTAAAGAACGAGAATTTTTGGCACATATGGTCAATTGAATGTTTATCCCAACCCTCTCATTTGGCACTAGTTTCAGCCCGAATTGTGCAAGTCACCTAAGGTCACGAATCGTCCCGAACGTGTAGCCCAAATTGTGAAAATTTCAAACCGCTACTGCTTGCTTGTATGAGTAGGTAGCCATCTGAAACTTGGCATGTATAAAGGCCATTAACATGTCTACATGCATGCACAATCTTATGTCAACTGATTGCATAACTTGCGAACTATAGGCCATCGAAATTTTTGTAAACAAAAGTTTGTGCGACTTTAGCTCCCAAACGGAATAAAAGCTAAAGCTGAAATAGCCTTCATTCTATTTCACTTATTTGTGTCTACACATGTATATGTTTTGCAGAGACTCAAAGCTCTTGAGAATGGAGAAAATGAGGTATCAATTTTGCATTGGACCCTATGGGAAAATGCATTAAACGCCTACTGCTCCGACGTTCAGCGACCGATAACATCCATCTTTACACTGTAAACGGTAATTACATAGGTACATGCCTGGGGCAAATAACAGCGCAAATAATTGTCCATGTGCAGAGTAATAAAGGAGCAAACTTTTATGTTTGGGCTGCAGTGGAAGTTATTCTTAAAAGGTGACTTTCACGAATCGTTCTGAAACTCTGCTAAAATTACAGATAATTCCCATATATTTCTTGGGAAAAAATCCCAGAAATTCTCCTTTCTCCGTTGTCGAGATATTCGAGGGCAAAGTCGTGCAGTTTACGACTTTCAGGGGCTATAACTCGAAAACTAAAGAACGAGAATTTTTGGCACATATGGTCAATTGAATGTTTATCCCAACCCTCTCATTTGGCACTAGTTTCAGCCCGCATTGTGCAAGTCACCTAAGGTCACGAATCATCCCGAACGTGTAGCCCAAATTGTGAAAATTTCAAACCGTTACTGCTTGCTTGTATGAGTAGGTAGCCATCTGAAACTTGGCATGTATAAAGGCCATTAACAGGTCTACATGCATGCACAATCTTATGTCAACTGATTGCATAACTTGCGAACTATAGGCCATCGAAATTTTTGTAAACAAAAGTTTGTGCGACTTTAGCTCCCAAACGGAATAAAAGCTAAAGCTGAAATAGCCTTCATTCTATTTCACTTATTTGTGTCTACACATGTATATGTTTTGCAGAGACTCAAAGCTCTTGAGAATGGAGAAAATGAGGTGTCAATTTTGCATTGGACCCTATGGGAAAATGCATTAAACGCCTACTGCTCCGACGTTCAGCGACCGATAACATCCATCTTTACACTGTAAACGGTAATTACATAGGTACATGCCTGGGGCAAATAACAGCGCAAATAATTGTCCATGTGCAGAGTAATAAAGGAGCAAACTTTTATGTTTGGGCTGCAGTGGAAGTTATTCTTAAAAGGTGACTTTCACGAATCGTTCTGAAACTCTGCTAAAATTACAGATAATTCCCATATATTTCTTGGGAAAAAATCCCAGAAATTCTCCTTTCTCCGTTGTCGAGATATTCGAGGGCAAAGTCGTGCAGTTTACGACTTTCAGGGGCTATAACTCAAAAACTAAAGAACGAGAATTTTTGGCACATATGGTCAATTGAATGTTTATCCCAACCCTCTCATTTGGCACTAGTTTCAGCCCGAATTGTGCAAGTCACCTAAGGTCACGAATTGTCCCGAACGTGTAGCCCAAATTGTGAAAATTTCAAACCGCTACTGCTTGCTTGTATGAGTAGGTAGCCATCTGAAACTTGGCATGTATAAAGGCCATTAACCTGTCTACATGCATGCACAATCTTATGTCAACTGATTGCATAACTTGCGAACTATAGGCCATCGAATTTTTGTAAACAAAAGTTTGTGCGACTTTAGCTCCCAAACGGAATAAAAGCTAAAGCTGAAATAGCCTTCATTCTATTTCACTTATTTGTGTCTACACATGTATATGTTTTGCAGAGACTCAAAGCTCTTGAGAATGGAGAAAATGAGGTGTCAATTTTGCATTGGACCCTATGGGAAAATGCATTAAACGCCTACTGCTCCGACGTTCAGCGACCGATAACATCCATCTTTACACTGTAAACGGTAATTACATAGATACATGCCTGGGGCAAATAACAGCGCAAATAATTGTCCATGTGCAGAGTAATAAAGGAGCAAACTTTTATGTATGGGCTGCAGTGGAAGTTATTCTTAAAAGGTGACTTTCACGAATCGTTCTGAAACTCTGCTAAAATTACAGATAATTCCCATATATTTCTTGGGAAAAAATCCCAGAAATTCTCCTTTCTCCGTTGTCGAGATATTCGAGGGCAAAGTCGTGCAGTTTACGACTTTCAGGGGCTATAACTCGAAAACTAAAGAACGAGAATTTTTGGCATATATGGTCAATTGAATGTTTATCCCAACCCTCTCATTTGGCACTAGTTTTAGCCCGAATTGTGCAAGTCACCTAAGGTCACGAATCGTCCCGAACGTGTAGCCCAAATTGTGAAAATTTCAAACCGCTACTGCTTGCTTGTATGAGTAGGTAGCCATCTGAAACTTGGCATGTATAAAGGCCATTAACATGTCTACATGCATGCACAATCTTATGTCAACTGATTGCATAACTTGCGAACTATAGGCCATCGAAATTTTTGTAAACAAAAGTTTGTGCGACTTTAGCTCCCAAACGGAATAAAAGCTAAAGCTGAAATAGCCTTCATTCTATTTCATTTATTTGTGTCTACACATGTATATGTTTTGCAGAGACTCAAAGCTCTTGAGAATGGAGAAAATGAGGTGTCAATTTTGCATTGAACCTATGGGAAAATGCATTAAACGCCTACTGCTCCGACGTTCAGCGACCGATAACATCCATCTTTACACTGTAAACGGTAATTACATAGGCACATGCCTGGGGCAAATAACAGCGCAAATAATTGTCCATGTGCAGAGTAATAAAGGAGCAAACTTTTATGTATGGGCTGCAGTGGAAGTTATTCTTAAAAGGTGACTTTCACGAATCGTTCTGAAACTCTGCTAAAATTACAGATAATTTCCATATATTTCTTGGGAAAAAATCCCAGAAATTCTCCTTTCTCCGTTGTCGAGATATTCGAGGGCAAAGTCGTGCAGTTTACGACTTTCAGGGGCTATAACTCGAAAACTAAAGAACGAGAATTTTTGGCACATATGGTCAATTGAATGTTTATCCCAACCCTCTCATTTGGCACTAGTTTCAGCCCGCATTGTGCAAGTCACCTAAGGTCACGAATCGTCCCGAACGTGTAGCCCAAATTGTGAAAATTTCAAACCGCTACTGCTTGCTTGTATGAGTAGGTAGCCATCTGAAACTTGGCATGTATAAAGGCCATTAACATGTCTACATGCATGCACAATCTTATGTCAACTGATTGCATAACTTGCGAACTATAGGCCATCGAAATTTTTGTAAACAAAAGTTTGTGCGACTTTAGCTCCAAAACGGAATAAAAGCTAAAGCTGAAATAGCCTTCATTCTAGTTCACTTATTTGTGTCTACACATGTATATGTTTTGCAGAGACTCAAAGCTATTGAGAATGGAGAAAATGAGGTGTCAATTTTGCATTGGACCCTATGGGAAAATGCATTAAACGCCTACTGCTCCGACGTTCAGCGACCGATAACATCCATCTTTACACTGTAAACGGTAATTACATAGGTACATGCCTGGGGCAAATAACAGCGCAAATAATTGTCCATGTGCAGAGTAATAAAGGAGCAAACTTTTATGTATGGGCTGCAGTGGAAGTTATTCTTAAAAGGTGACTTTCACGAATCGTTCTGAAACTCTGCTAAAATTACAGATAATTCCCATATATTTCTTGGGAAAAAATCCCAGAAATTCTCCTTTCTCCGTTGTCGAGATATTCGAGGGCAAAGTCGTGCAGTTTACGACTTTCAGGGGCTATAACTCGAAAACTAAAGAACGAGAATTTTTGGCACATATGGTCAATTGAATGTTTATCCCAACCCTCTCATTTGGCACTAGTTTCAGCCCGAATTGTGCAAGTCACCTAAGGTCACGAATCGTCCCGAACGTGTAGCCCAAATTGTGAAAATTTCAAACCGCTACTGCTTGCTTGTATGAGTAGGTAGCCATCTGAAACTTGGCATGTATAAAGGCCATTTACATGTCTACATGCATGCACAATCTTATGTCAACTGATTGCATAACTTGCGAACTATAGGCCATCGAAATTTTTGTAAACAAAAGTTTGTGCGACTTTAGCTCCCAAACGGAATAAAAGCTAAAGCTGAAATAGCCTTCATTCTATTTCACTTATTTGTGTCTACACATGTATATGTTTTGCAGAGACTCAAAGCTCTTGAGAATGGAGAAAATGAGGTGTCAATTTTGCATTGGACCCTATGGGAAAATGCATTAAACGCCTACTGCTCCGACGTTCAGCGACCGATAACATCCATCTTTACACTGTAAACGGTAATTACATAGGTACATGCCTGGGGCAAATAACAGCGCAAATAATTGTCAATGTGCAGAGTAATAAAGGAGCAAACTTTTATGTATGGGCTGCAGTGGAAGTTATTCTTAAAAGGTGACTTTCACGAATCGTTCTGAAACTCTGCTAAAATTACAGATAATTCCCATATATTTCTTGGGAAAAAATCCCAGAAATTCTCCTTTCTCCGTTGTCGAGATATTCGAGGGCAAAGTCGTGCAGTTTACGACTTTCAGGGACTATAACTCGAAAACTAAAGAACGAGAAGTTTGGCACATATGGTCAATTGAATGTTTATCCCAACCCTCTCATTTGGCACTAGTTTCAGCCCGCATTGTGCAAGTCACCTAAGGTCACGAATCGTCCCGAACGTGTAGCCCAAATTGTGAAAATTTCAAACCGCTACTGCTTGCTTGTATGAGTAGGTAGCCATCTGAAACTTGGCATGTATAAAGGCCATTAACATGTCAACATGCATGCACAATCTTATGTCAACTGATTGCATAACTTGCGAACTATAGGCCATCGAAATTTTTGTAAACAAAAGTTTGTGCGACTTTAGCTCCAAAACGGAATAAAAGCTAAAGCTGAAATAGCCTTCATTCTAGTTCACTTATTTGTGTCTACACATGTATATGTTTTGCAGAGACTCAAAGCTATTGAGAATGGAGAAAATGAGGTGTCAATTTTGCATTGGACCCTATGGGAAAATGCATTAATCGCCTACTGCTCCGACGTTCAGCGACTGATAACATCCATCTTTACACTGTAAACGGTAATTACATAGGTCCATGCCTGGGGCAAATAACAGCGCAAATAATTGTCCATGTGCAGAGTAATAAAGGAGCAAACTTTTATGTATGGGCTGCAGTGGAAGTTATTCTTAAAAGGTGACTTTCACGAATCGTTCTGAAACTCTGCTAAAATTACAGATAATTCCCATATATTTCTTGGGAAAAAATCCCAGAAATTCTCCTTTCTCCGTTGTCGAGATATTCGAGGGCAAAGTCGTGCAGTTTACGACTTTCAGGGGCTATAACTCGAAAACTAAAGAACGAGAATTTTTGGCACATATGGTCAATTGAATGTTTATCCCAACCCTCTCATTTGGCACTAGTTTCAGCCCGAATTGTGCAAGTCACCTAAGGTCACGAATCGTCCCGAACGTGTAGCCCAAATTGTGAAAATTTCAAACCGCTACTGCTTGCTTGTATGAGTAGGTAGCCATCTGAAACTTGGCATGTATAAAGGCCATTAACATGTCTACATGCATGCAAAATTTTATGTCAACTGATTGCATAACTTGCGAACTATAGGCCATCGAAATTTTTGTAAACAAAAGTTTGTGCGACTTTAGCTCCCAAACGGAATAAAAGCTAAAGCTGAAATAGCCTTCATTCTATTTCACTTATTTGTGTCTACACATGTATATGTTTTGCAGAGACTCAAAGCTCTTGAGAATGAAGAAAATGAGGTGTCAATTTTGCATTGGACCCTATGGGAAAATGCATTAAACGCCTACTGCTCCGACGTTCAGCGACCGATAACATCCATCTTTACACTGTAAACGGTAATTACATAGGTACATGCCTGGGGCAAATAACAGCGCAAATAATTGTCCATGTGCAGAGTAATAAAGGAGCAAACTTTTATGTATGGGCTGCAGTGGAAGTTATTCTTAAAAGGTGACTTTCACGAATCGTTCTGAAACTCTGCTAAAATTACAGATAATTCCCATATATTTCTTGGGAAAAAATCCCAGAAATTCTCCTTTCTCCGTTGTCGAGATATTCGAGGGCAAAGTCGTGCAGTTTACGACTTTCAGGGGCTATAACTCGAAAACTAAAGAACGAGAATTTTTGGCATATATGGTCAATTGAATGTTTATCCCAACCCTCTCATTTGGCACTAGTTTCAGCCCGAATTGTGCAAGTCACCTAAGGTCACGAATCGTCCCGAACGTGTAGCCCAAATTGTGAAAATTTCAAACCGCTACTGCTTGCTTGTATGAGTAGGTAGCCATCTGAAACTTGGCATGTATAAAGGCCATTAACATGTCTACATGCATGCACAATCTTATGTCAACTGATTGCATAACTTGCGAACTATAGGCCATCGAAATTTTTGTAAACAAAAGTTTGTGCGACTTTAGCTCCCAAACGGAATAATAGCTAAAGCTGAAATAGCCTTCATTCTATTTCACTTATTTGTGTCTACACATGTATATGTTTTGCAGAGACTCAAAGCTCTTGAGAATGGAGAAAATGAGGTGTCAATTTTGCATTGGGCCCTATGGGAAAATGCATTAAACGCCTACTGCTCCGACGTTCAGCAACCGATAACATCCATCTTTACACTGTAAACGGTAATTACATAGATACATGCCTGGGGCAAATAACAGCGCAAATAATTGTCCATGTGCAGTAATAAAGGAGCAAACTTTTATGTATGGGCTGCAGTGGAAGTTATTCTTAAAAGGTGACTTTCACGAATCGTTCTGAAACTCTGCTAAAATTACAGATAATTCCCATATATTTCTTGGGAAAAAATCCCAGAAATTCTCCTTTCTCCGTTGTCGAGATATTCGAGGGCAAAGTCGTGCAGTTTACGACTTTCAGGGGCTATAACTCGAAAACTAAAGAACGCGAATTTTTGGCACATATAGTCAATTGAATGTTTATCCCAACCATCTCATTTGGCACTAGTTTCAGCCCGAAATGTGCAAGTCACCTAAGGTCACGAATCGTCCCGAACGTGTAGCCCAAATTGTGAAAATTTCAAACCGCTACTGCTTGCTTGTATGAGTAGGTAGCCATCTGAAACTTAACATGTATAAAGGCCATTAACATGTCTACATGCATGCACAATCTAATGTCAACTGATTGCATAACTTGCGAACTATAGTCCATCGAAATTTTTGTAAACAAAAGTTTGTGCGACTTTAGCTCCAAAACGGAATAAAAGCTAAAGCTGAAATAGCCTTCATTCTAGTTCATTTATTTGTGTCTACACATGTATATGTTTTGCAGAGACTCAAAGCTCTTGAGAATGGAGAAAATGAGGTGTCAATTTTGCCTTGGACCCCATGGGAAAATGCATTAAGCGCCTACTGCTCCGACGTTCAGCGACCGATAACATCCATCTTTACACTGTAAACGGTAATTACATAGGTACATGCCTGGGGCAAATAACAGCGCAAATAATTGTCCATGTGCAGAGTAATAAAGGAGCAAACTTTTATGTATGGGCTGCAGTGGAAGTTATTCTTAAAAGGTGACTTTCACGAATCGTTCTGAAACTCTGCTAAAATTACAGATAATTCCCATATATTTCTTGGGAAAAAATCCCAGAAATTCTCCTTTCTCCGTTGTCGAGATATTCGAGGGCAAAGTCGTGCAGTTTACGACTTTCAGGGGCTATAACTCGAAAACTAAAGAACGAGAATTTTTGGCACATATGGTCAATTGAATGTTTATCCCAACCCTCTCATTTGGCACTAGTTTCAGCCCGAATTGTGCAAGTCACCTAAGGTCACGAATCGTCCCGAACGTGTAGCCCAAATTGTGAAAATTTCAAACCGCTACTGCTTGCTTGTATGAGTAGGTAGCCATCTGAAACTTGGCATGTATAAAGGCCATTAACATGTCTACATGCAAGAAAAATCTTATGTCAACTGATTTCATAACTTGCGAACTATAGGCCATCGAAATTTTTGTAAACAAAAGTTTGTGCGACTTTAGCTCCCAAACGGAATAAAAGCTAAAGCTGAAATAGCCTTCATTCTATTTCACTTATTTGTGTCTACACATGTATATGTTTTGCAGAGACTCAAAGCTCTTGAGAATGGAGAAAATGAGGTGTCAATTTTGAGTTGGACCCTATGGGAAAATGCATTAAACGCCTACTGCTCCGACGTTCAGCAACCGATAACATCCATCTTTACACTGTAAACGGTAATTACATAGGTACATGCCTGGGGCAAATATCAGCGCAAATAATTGTCCATGTGCAGAGTAATAAAGGAGCAAACTTTTATGTATGGGCTGCAGTGGAAGTTATTCTTAAAAGGTGACTTTCACGAATCGTTCTGAAACTCTGCTAAAATTACAGATAATTCCCATATATTTCTTGGGAAAAAATCCCAGACATTCTCCTTTCTCCGTTGTCGAGATATTCGAGGGCAAAGTCGTGCAGTTTACGACTTTCAGGGGCTATAACTCGAAAACTAAAGAACGAGAATTTTTGGCACATATGGTCAATTGAATGTTTATCCCAACCCTCTCATTTGGCACTAGTTTTAGCCCGAATTGTGCAAGTCACCTAGGGTCACGAATCGTCCCGAACGTGTAGCCCAAATTGTGAAAATTCTAAACCGCTACTGCTTGCTTGTATGAGTAGGTAGCCATCTGAAACTTGGCATGTATAAAGGCCATTAACATGTCTACATGCATGCAAAATCTTATGTCAACTGATTGCATAACTTGCGAACTATAGGCCATCGAAATTTTTGTAAACAAAAGTTTGTGCGACTTTAGCTCCCAAACGGAATAAAAGCTAAAGCTGAAATAGCCTTCATTCTATTTCACTTATTTGTGTCTACACATGTATATGTTTTGCAGAGAATCAAAGCTCTTGAGAATGGAGAAAATGAGGTGTCAATTTTGCATTGGACCCTATGGGAAAATGCATTAAACGCCTACTGCTCCGACGTTCAGCGACCGATAACATCCATCTTTACACTGTAAACGGTAATTACATAGGTACATGCCTGGGGCAAATAACAGCGCAAATAATTGTCCATGTGCAGAGTAATAAAGGAGCAAACTTTTATGTATGGGCTGCAGTGGAAGTTATTCTTAAAAGGTGACTTTCACGAATCGTTCTGAAACTCTGCTAAAATTACAGATAATTTCCATATATTTCTTGGGAAAAAATCCCAGAAATTCTCCTTTCTCCGTTGTCGAGATATTCGAGGGCAAAGTCGTGCAGTTTACGACTTTCAGGGGCTATAACTCGAAAACTAAAGAACGAGAATTTTTGGCACATATGGTCAGTTGAATGTTTATCCCAACCCTCTCATTTGGCACTAGTTTCAGCCCGAATTGTGCAAGTCACCTAAGGTCACGAATCGTCCCGAACGTGTAGCCCAAATGGTGAAAAAATCAAACCGCTACTGCTTGCTTGTATGAGTAGGTAGCCATCTGAAACTTGGCATGTATAAAGGCCATTAACATGTCTACATGCATGCACAATCTTATGTCAACTGATTGCATAACTTGCGAACTATAGGCCATCGAATTTTTTGTAAACAAAAGTTTGTGCGACTTTAGCTCCCAAACGGAATAAAAGCTAAAGCTGAAATAGCCTTCATTCTATTTTACTTATTTGTGTCTACACATGTATATGTTTTGCAGTGACTCAAAGCTCTTGAGAATGGAGAAAATGAGGTGTCAATTTTGCATTGGACCCCATGGGAAAATGCATTAAGCGCCTATTGCTCCGACGTTCAGCGACCGATAACATCCATCTTTACACTGTAAACGGTAATTACATAGGTACATGCCTGGGGGAAAAAACCGCGCAAATAATTGTCCATGTGCAGAGTAATAAAGGAGCAAACTTTTATGTATGGGCTGCAGTGGAAGTTATTCATAAAAGGTGACTTTCACGAATCGTTCTGAAACTCTGCTAAAATTACAGATAATTCCCATATATTTCTTGGGAAAAAATCCCAGAAATTCTCCTTTCTCCGTTGTCGAGATATTCGAGGGCAAAGTCGTGCAGTTTACGACTTTCAGGGGCTATAACTCGAAAACTAAAGAACGAGAATTTTTGGCACATATGGTCAATTGAATGTTTATCCCAACCCTCTCATTTGGCACTAGTTTCAGCCCGAATTGTGCAAGTCACCTAAGGTCACGAATCGTCCCGAACGTGTAGCCCAAATTGTGAAAATTTCAAACCGCTACTGCTTGCTTGTATGAGTAGGTAGCCATCTGAAACTTGGCATGTATAAAGGCCATTAACATGTCTACATGCATGCACAATCTTATGTCAACTGATTGCATAACTTGCGAACTATAGGCCATCGCAATTTTTGTAAACAAAAGTTTGTGCGACTTTAGCTCCCAAACGGAATAAAAGCTAAAGCTGAAATAGCCTTCATTCTATTTCACTTATTTGTGTCTACACATGAATATGTTTTGCAGTGACTCAAAGCTCTTGAGAATTGAGAAAATGAGGTGTCAATTTTGCATTGGACCCCATGGGAAAATGAATTAAACGCCTACTGCTCTGACGTTCAGCGACCGATAACATCCATCTTTACACTGTAAACGGTAATTACATAGGTACATGCCTGGGGCAAATAACAGCGCAAATAATTGTCCATGTGCAGAGTAATAAAGGAGCAAACTTTTATGTATGGGCTGCAGTGGAAGTTATTCTTAAAAGGTGACTTTCACGAATCGTTCTGAAACTCTGCTAAAATTACAGATAATTCCCATATATTTCTTGGGAAGAAATCCCAGAAATTCTCCTTTCTCCGTTGTCGAGATATTCGAGGGCAAAGTCGTGCAGTTTACGACTTTCAGGGGCTATAACTCGAAAACTAAAGAACGAGAATTTTTGGCACATATGGTCAATTGAATGTTTATCCCAACCCTCTCATTTGGCACTAGTTTTAGCCCGAATTGTGCAAGTGACCTAGGGTCACGAATCGTCCCGAACGTGTAGCCCAAATTGTGAAAATTGTAAACCGCTACTGCTTGCTTGTATGAGTAGGTAGCCATCTGAAACTTGGCATGTATAAAGGCCATTAACATGTCTACATGCATGCAAAATCTTGTGTCAACTGATTGCATAACTTGCGAACTATAGGCCATCGAAATTTTTGTAAACAAAAGTTTGTGCGACTTTAGCTCCCAAACGGAATAAAAGCTAAAGCTGAAATAGCCTTCATTCTATTTCACTTATTAGTGTCTACACATGTATATGTTTTGCAGAGACTCAAAGCTCTTGAGAATGGAGAAAATGAGGTGTCAATTTTGCATTGGACCCTATGGGAAAATGCATTAAACGCCTACTGCTCCGACGTTCAGCGACCGATAACATCCATCTTTACACTGTAAACGGTAATTACATAGGTACATGCCTGGGGCAAATAACAGCGCAAATAATTGTCCATGTGCAGAGTAATAAAGGAGCAAACTTTTATGTATGGGCTGCAGTGGAAGTTATTCTTAAAAGGTGACTTTCACGAATCGTTCTGAAACTCTGCTAAATTTACAGATAATTCCCATATATTTCTTGGGAAAAAATCCCAGAAATTCTCCTTTCTCCGTTGTCGAGATATTCGAGGGCAAAGTCGTGCAGTTTACGACTTTCAGGGGCTATAACTCGAAAACTAAAGAACGAGAATTTTTGGCACATATGGTCAATTGAATGTTTATCCCAACCCTCTCATTTGGCACAAGTTTCAGCCCGAAATGTGCAAGTCACCTAAGGTCACGAATCGTCCCGAACGTGTAGCCCAAATTGTGAAAATTTCAAACCGCTACTGCTTGCTTGTATGAGTAGGTAGCCATCTGAAACTTGGCATGTATAAAGGCCATTAACATGTCTACATGCATGCACAATCTTATGTCAACTGATTGCATAACTTGCGAACTATAGGCCATCGAAATTTTTGTAAACAAAAGTTTGTGCGACTTTAGCTCCAAAACGGAATAAAAGCTAAAGCTGAAATAGCCTTCATTCTATTTCACTTATTTGTGTCTACACATGTATATGTTTTGCAGAGACTCAAAGCTCTTGAGAATGGAGAAAATGAGGTGTCAATTTTGCATTGGACCCTATGGGAAAATGCATTAAACGCCTACTGCTCCGACGTTCAGCAACCGATAACATCCATCTTTACACTGTAAACGGTAATTACATAGGTACATGCCTGGGGCAAATATCAGCGCAAATAATTGTCCATGTGCAGAGTAATAAAGGAGCAAACTTTTATGTATGGGCTGCAGTGGAAGTTATTCTTAAAAGGTGACTTTCACGAATCGTTCTGAAACTCTGCTAAAATTACAGATAATTCCCATATATTTCTTGGGAAAAAATCCCAGAAATTCTCCTTTCTCCGTTGTCGAGATATTCGAGGGCAAAGTCGTGCAGTTTACGACTTTCAGGGGCTATAACTCGAAAACTAAAGAACGAGAATTTTTGGCACATATGGTCAATTGAATGTTTATCCCAACCCTCTCATTTGGCACTAGTTTTAGCCCGAATTGTGCAAGTCACCTAGGGTCACGAATCGTCCCGAACGTGTAGCCCAAATTGTGAAAATTCTAAACCGCTACTGCTTGCTTGTATGAGTAGGTAGCCATCTGAAACTTGGCATGTATAAAGGCCATTAACATGTCTACATGCATGCAAAATCTTATGTCAACTGATTGCATAACTTGCGAACTATAGGCCATCGAAATTTTTGTAAACAAAAGTTTGTGCGACTTTAGCTCCCAAACGGAATAAAAGCTAAAGCTGAAATAGCCTTCATTCTATTTCACTTATTTGTGTCTACACATGTATATGTTTTGCAGAGACTCAAAGCTCTTGAGAATGGAGAAAATGAGGTGTCAATTTTGCATTGGACCCTATGGGAAAATGCATTAAACGCCTACTGCTCCGACGTTCAGCGACCGATAACATCCATCTTTACACTGTAAACGGTAATTACATAGGTACATGCCTGGGGCAAATAACAGCGCAAATAATTGTCCATGTGCAGAGTAATAAAGGAGCAAACTTTTATGTATGGGCTGCAGTGGAAGTTATTCTTAAAAGGTGACTTTCACGAATCGTTCTGAAACTCTGCTAAAAATACAGATAATTTCCATATATTTCTTGGGAAAAAATCCCAGAAATTCTCCTTTCTCCGTTGTCGAGATATTCGAGGGCAAAGTCGTGCAGTTTACGACTTTCAGGGGCTATAACTCGAAAACTAAAGAACGAGAATTTTTGGCACATATGGTCAATTGAATGTTTATCCCAACCCTCTCATTTGGCACTAGTTTCAGCCCGAATTGTGCAAGTCACCTAAGGTCACGAATCGTCCCGAACGTGTAGCCCAAATGGTGAAAAAATCAAACCGCTACTGCTTGCTTGTATGAGTAGGTAGCCATCTGAAACTTGGCATGTATAAAGGCCATTAACATGTCTACATGCATGCACAATCTTATGTCAACTGATTGCATAACTTGCGAACTATAGGCCATCGAAATTTTTGTAAACAAAAGTTTGTGCGACTTTAGCTCCCAAACGGAATAAAAGCTAAAGCTGAAATAGCCTTCATTCTATTTCACTTATTTTTGTCTACACATGTATATGTTTTGCAGAGACTCAAAGCTCTTGAGAATGGAGAAAATGAGGTGTCAATTTTGCATTGGACCCTATGGGAAAATGCATTAAACGCCTACTGCTCCGACGTTCAGCGACCGATAACATCCATCTTTACACTGTAAACGGTAATTACATAGGTACATGCCTGGGGCAAATAACAGCGCAAATAATTGTCCATGTGCAGAGTAATAAAGGAGCAAACTTTTATGTATGGGCTGCAGTGGAAGTTATTCTTAAAAGGTGACTTTCACGAATCGTTCTGAAACTCTGCTAAAATTACAGATAATTCCCATATATTTCTTGGGAAAAAATCCCAGAAATTCTCCTTTCTCCGTTGTCGAGATATTCGAGGGCAAAGTCGTGCAGTTTACGACTTTCAGGGGCTATAACTCGAAAACTAAAGAACGAGAATTTTTGGCACATATGGTCAATTGAATGTTTATCCCAACCCTCTCATTTGGCACTAGTTTCAGCCCGAATTGTGCAAGTCACCTAAGGTCACGAATCGTCCCGAACGTGTAGCCCAAATGGTGAAAAAATCAAACCGCTACTGCTTGCTTGTATGAGTAGGTAGCCATCTGAAACTTGGCATGTATAAAGGCCATTAACATGTCTACATGCATGCACAATCTTATGTCAACTGATTGCATAACTTGCGAACTATAGGCCATCGAAATTTTTGTAAACAAAAGTTTGTGCGACTTTAGCTCCCAAACGGAATAAAAGCTAAAGCTGAAATAGCCTTCATTCTATTTCACTTATTTTTGTCTACACATGTATATGTTTTGCAGAGACTCAAAGCTCTTGAGAATGGAGAAAATGAGGTGTCAATTTTGCATTGGACCCTATGGGAAAATGCATTAAACGCCTACTGCTCCGACGTTCAGCGACCGATAACATCCATCTTTACACTGTAAACGGTAATTACATAGGTACATGCCTGGGGCAAATAACAGCGCAAATAATTGTCCATGTGCAGAGTAATAAAGGAGCAAACTTTTATGTATGGGCTGCAGTGGAAGTTATTCTTAAAAGGTGACTTTCACGAATCGTTCTGAAACTCTGCTAAAATTACAGATAATTCCCATATATTTCTTGGGAAAAAATCCCAGAAATTCTCCTTTCTCCGTTGTCGAGATATTCGAGGGCAAAGTCGTGCAGTTTACGACTTTCAGGGGCTATAACTCGAAAACTAAAGAACGAGAATTTTTGGCACATATGGTCAATTGAATGTTTATCCCAACCCTCTCATTTGGCACTAGTTTCAGCCCGAATTGTGCAAGTCACCTAAGGTCACGAATCGTCCCGCACGTGTAGCCCAAATTGTGAAAATTTCAAACCGCTACTGCTTGCTTGTATGAGTAGGTAGCCATCTGAAACTTGGCATGTATAAAGGCCATTAACATGTCTACATGCATGCACAATCTTATGTCAACTGATTGCATAACTTGCGAACTATAGGCCATCGAAATTTTTGTAAACAAAAGTTTGTGCGACTTTAGCTCCCAAACGGAATAAAAGCTAAAGCTGAAATAGCCTTCAGTCTATTTCACTTATTAGTGTCTACACATGTATATGTTTTGCAGTGACTCAAAGCTCTTGAGAATGGAGAAAATGAGGTGTCAATTTTGCATTGGACCCTATGGGAAAATGCATTAAGCGCCTACTGCTCCGATGTTCAGCGACCGATAACATCCATCTTTACACTGTAAACGGTAATTACATAGGTACATGCCTGGGGCAAATAACAGCGCAAATAATTGTCCATGTGCAGAGTAATAAAGGAGCAAACTTTTATGTATGGGCTGCAGTGGAAGTTATTCTTAAAAGGTGACTTTCACGAATCGTTCTGAAACTCTGCTAAAATTACAGATAATTCCCATATATTTCTTGGGAAAAAATCCCAGAAATTCTCCTTTCTCCGTTGTCGAGATATTCGAGGGCAAAGTCGTGCAGTTTATGACTTTCAGGGGCTATAACTCGAAAACTAAAGAACGAGAATTTTTGGCACATATGGTCAATTGAATGTTTATCCCAACCCTCTCATTTGGCACTAGTTTCAGCCCGAATTGTGCAAGTCACCTAAGGTCACGAATCGTCCCGAACGTGTAGCCCAAATTGTGAAAATTTCAAACCGCTACTGCTTGCTTGTATGAGTAGGTAGCCATCTGAAACTTGGCATGTATAAAGGCCATTAACATGTCTACATGCATGCACAATCTTATGTCAACTGATTGCATAACTTGCAAACTATAGGCCATCGAAATTTTTGTAAACAAAAGTTTGTGCGACTTTAGCTCCCAAACGGAATAAAAGCTAAAGCTGAAATAGCCTTCATTCTATTTCACTTATTTGTGTCTACACATGTATATGTTTTGCAGAGACTCAAAGCTCTTGAGAATGGAGAAAATGAGGTGTCAATTTTGCATTGGACCCTATGGGAAAATGCATTAAACGCCTACTGCTCCGACGTTCAGCGACCGATAACATCCATCTTTACACTGTAAACGGTAATTACATAGGTACATGCCTGGGGCAAATAGCAGCGCAAATAATTGTCCATGTGCAGAGTAATAAAGGAGCAAACTTTTATGTATGGGCTGCAGTGGAAGTTATTCTTAAAAGGTGACTTTCACGAATCGTTCTGAAACTCTGCTAAAATTACAGATAATTCCCATATATTTCTTGGGAAAAAATCCCAGAAATTCTCCTTTCTCCGTTGTCGAGATATTCGAGGGCAAAGTCGTGCAGTTTACGACTTTCAGGGGCTATAACTCGAAAACTAAAGAACGAGAATTTTTGGCACATATGGTCAATTGAATGTTTATCCCAACCCTCTCATTTGGCACTAGTTTCAGCCCGAATTGTGCAAGTCACCTAAGGTCACGAATCGTCCCGCACGTGTAGCCCTAATTGTGAAAATTTCAAACCGCTACTGCTTGCTTGTATGAGAAGGTAGCCATCTGAAACTTGGCATGTATAAAGGCCATTAACATGTCTACATGCATGCACAATCTTATGTCAAGTGATTGCATAACTTGCGAACTATAGGCCATCGAAATTTTTGTAAACAAAAGTTTGTGCGACTTTAGCTCCCAAACGGAATAAAAGCTAAAGCTGAAATAGCCTTCAGTCTATTTCACTTATTAGTGTCTACACATGTATATGTTTTGCAGTGACTCAAAGCTCTTGAGAATGGAGAAAATGAGGTGTCAATTTTGCATTTGACCCTATGGGAAAATGCATTAAGCGCCTACTGCTCCGACGTTCAGCGACCGATAACATCCATCTTTACACTGTAAACGATAATTACATAGGTACATGCCTGGGGCAAATAACAGCGCAAATAATTGTCCATGTGCAGAGTAATAAAGGAGCAAACTTTTATGTATGGGCTGCAGTGGAAGTTATTCTTAAAAGGTGACTTTCACGAATCGTTCTGAAACTCTGCTAAAATTACAGATAATTCCCATATATTTCTTGGGAAAAAATCCCAGAAATTCTCCTTTCTCCGTTGTCGAGATATTCGAGGGCAAAGTCGTGCAGTTTATGACTTTCAGTGGCTATAACTCGAAAACTAAAGAACGAGAATTTTTGGCACATATGGTCAATTGAATGTTTATCCCAACCCTCTCATTTGGCACTAGTTTCAGCCCGAATTGTGCAAGTCACCTAAGGTCACGAATCGTCCCGAACGTGTAGCCCAAATTGTGAAAATTTCAAACCGCTACGGCTTGCTTGTATGAGTAGGTAGCTATCTGAAACTTAACATGTATAAAGGCCATTAACATGTCTACATGCATGCACAATCTTATGTCAACTGATTGCATAACTTGCGAACTATAGGCCATCGAAATTTTTGTAAACAAACGTTTGTGCGACTTTAGCTCCCAAACGGAATAAAAGCTAAAGCTGAAATAGCCTTCATTCTATTTCACTAATTTGTGTCTACACATGTATATGTTTTGCAGAGACTCAAAGCTCTTGAGAATGGAGAAAATAAGGTGTCAATTTTGCATTGAACCCTATGGGAAAATGCATTAAACGCCTACTGCTCCGACGTTCAGCGACCGATAACATCCATCTTTACACTGTAAACGGTAATTACATAGGTACATGCCTGGGGCAAATAACAGCGCAAATAATTGTCCATGTGCAGAGTAATAAAGGAGCAAACTTTTATGTATGGGCTGCAGTGGAAGTTATTCTTAAAAGGTGACTTTCACGAATCGTTCTGAAACTCTGCTAAAATTACAGATAATTCCCATATATTTCTTGGGAAAAAATCCCAGAAATTCTCCTTTCTCCGTTGTCGAGATATTCGAGGGCAAAGTCGTGCAGTTTACGACTTTCAGGGGCTATAACTCGAAAACTAAAGAACGAGAATTTTTGGCACATATGGTCAATTGAATGTTTATCCCAACCCTCTCATTTGGCACTAGTTTCAGCCCGAATTGTGCAAGTCACCTAAGGTCACGAATCGTCCCGAACGTGTAGCCCAAATTGTGAAAATTTCAAACCGCTACTGCTTGCTTGTATGAGTAGGTAGCTATCTGAAACTTGGCATGAATAAAGGCCATTAACATGTCTACATGCATGCACAATCTTATGTCAACTGATTGCATAACTTGCGAACTATAGGCCATCGAAATTTTTGTAAACAAAAGTTTGTGCGACTTTAGCTCCCAAACGGAATAAAAGCTAAAGCTGAAATAGCCTTCATTCTATTTCACTTATTTGTGTCTACACATGTATATGTTTTGCAGAGACTCAAAGCTCTTGAGAATGGAGAAAATGAGGTGTCAATTTTGCATTGGACCCTATGGGAAAATGCATTAAACGCCTACTGCTCCGACGTTCAGCGACCGATAACATCCATCTTTACACTGTAAACGGTAATTACATAGGTACATGCCTGGGGCAAATAACAGCGCAAATAATTGTCCATGTGCAGAGTAATAAAGGAGCAAACTTTTATGTATGGGCTGCAGTGGAAGTTATTCTTAAAAGGTGACTTTTACGAATCGTTCTGAAACTCTGCTAAAATTACAGATAATTCCCATATATTTCTTGGGAAAAAATCCCAGAAATTCTCCTTTCTCCGTTGTCGAGATATTCGAGGGCAAAGTCGTGCAGTTTACAACTTTCAGGGGCTATAACTCGAAAACTAAAGAACGAGAATTTTTGGCACATATGGTCAATTGAATGTTTATCCCAACCCTCTCATTTGGCACTAGTTTCAGCCCGAATTGTGCAAGTCACCTAAGGTCACGAATCGTCCCGAACGTGTAGCCCAAATTGTGAAAATTTCAAACCGCTACTGCTTGCTTGTATGAGTAGGTAGCCATCTGAAACTTGGCATGTATAAAGGCCATTAACATGTCTACATGCATGCACAATCTTATGTCAACTGATTGCATAACTTGCGAACTATAGGCCATCGAAATTTTTGTAAACAAAAGTTTGTGCGACTTTAGCTCCCAAACGGAATAAAAGCTAAAGCTGAAATAGCCTTCATTCTATTTCACTTATTTGTGTCTACACATGTATATGTTTTGCAGAGACTCAAAGCTCTTGAGAATGGAGAAATGAGGTGTCAATTTTGCATTGGACCCTATGGGAAAATGCATTAAACGCCTACTGCTCCGACGTTCAGCGACCGATAACATCCATCTTTACACTGTAAACGGTAATTACATAGGTACATGCCCGTTGCAAATAACAGCGCAAATAATTGTCCATGTGCAGAGTAATAAAGGAGCAAACTTTTATGTATGGGCTGCAGTGGAAGTTATTCTTAAAAGGTGACTTTCACGAATCGTTCTGAAACTCTGCTAAAATTACAGATAATTCCCATATATTTCTTGGGAAAAAATCCCAGAAATTCTCCTTTCTCCGTTGTCGAGATATTCGAGGGCAAAGTCGTGCAGTTTACGACTTTCAGGGGCTATAACTCGAAAACTAAAGAACGAGAATTTTTGGCACATATGGTCAATTGAATGTTTATCCCAACCCTCTCATTTGGCACTAGTTTCAGCCCGAATTGTGCAAGTCACCTAAGGTCACGAATCGTCCCGAACGTGTAGCCCAAATTGTGAAAATTTCAAACCGCTACTGCTTGCTTGTATGAGTAGGTAGCCATCTGAAACTTGGCATGTATAAAGGCCATTAACATGTCTACATGCATGCACAATCTTATGTCAACTGATTGCATAACTTGCGAACTACAGGCCATCGAAATTTTTGTAAACAAAAGTTTGTGCGACTTTAGCTCCCAAACGGAATAAAAGCTAAAGCTGAAATAGCCTTCAGTCTATTTCACTTATTAGTGTCTACACATGTATATGTTTTGCAGAGACTCAAAGCTCTTGAGAATGGAGAAAATGAGGTGTCAATTTTGCATTGGACCCTATGGGAAAATGCATTAAACGCCTACTGCTCCGACGTTCAGCGACCGATAACATCCATCTTTACACTGTAAACGGTAATTACATAGGTACATGCCTGGGGCAAATAACAGCGCAAATAATTGTCCATGTGCAGAGTAATAAAGGAGCAAACTTTTATGTATGGGCTGCAGTGGAAGTTATTCCTAAAAGGTGACTTTCACGAATCGTTCTGAAACTCTGCTAAAATTACAGATAATTCCCATATATTTCTTGGGAAAAAATCCCAGAAATTCTCCTTTCTCCGTTGTCGAGATATTCGAGGGCAAAGTCGTGCAGTTTATGACTTTCAGGGGCTATAACTCGAAAACTAAAGAACGAGAATTTTTGGCACATATGGTCAATTGAATGTTTATCCCAACCCTCTCATTTGGCACTAGTTTCAGCCCGAATTGTGCAAGTCACCTAAGGTCACGAATCGTCCCGAACGTGTAGCCCAAATTGTGAAAATTTCAAACCGCTACTGCTTGCTTGTATGAGTAGGTAGCCATCTGAAACTTGGCATGTATAAAGGCCATTAACATGTCTACAGGCATGCACAATCTTATGTCAACTGATTGCATAACTTGCGAACTATAGGCCATCGAATTTTTTGTAAACAAAAGTTTGTGCGACTTTAGCTCCCAAACGGAATAAAAGCGAAAGCTGAAATAGCCTTCATTCTATTTCACTTATTTGTGTCTACACATGTATATGTTTTGCAGAGACTCAAAGCTCTTGCGAATGGAGAAAATGAGGTGTCAATTTTGCATTGGACCCTATGGAAAAATGCATTAAACGCCTACTGCTCCGACGTTCAGCGACCGATAACATCCATCTTTACACTGTAAACGGTAATTACATAGGTACACGCCTGGGGCAAATAACAGCGCAAATAATTGTCCATGTGCAGAGTAATAAAGGAGCAACCTTTTATGTATGGGCTGCAGTGGAAGTTATTCTTAAAAGGTGACTTTCACGAATCGTTCTGAAACTCTGCTAAAATTACAGATAATTCCCATATATTTCTTGGGAAAAAAACCCAGAAATTCTCCTTTCTCCGTTGTCGAGATATTCGAGGGCAAAGTCGTGCAGTTTACAACTTTCAGGGGCTATAACTCGAAAACTAAAGAACGAGAATTTTTGGCACATATGGTCAATTGAATGTTTATCCCAACCCTCTCATTTGGCACTAGTTTCAGCCCGAATTGTGCAAGTCACCTAAGGTCACGAATCGTCCCGAACGTGTAGCCCAAATTGTGAAAATTTCAAACCGCTACTGCTTGCTTGTATGAGTAGGTAGCCATCTGAAACTTGGCATGTATAAAGGCCATTAACATGTCTACATGCATGCACAATCTTATGTCAGCTGATTGCATAACTTGCGAACTATAGGCCATCGAAATTTTTGTAAACAAAAGTTTGTGCGACTTTAGCTCCCAAACGGAATAAAAGCTAAAGCTGAAATAGCCTTCATTCTAGTTCACTTATTTGTGTCTACACATGTATATGTTTTGCAGAGACTCAAAGCTCTTGAGAATGGAGAAAATGAGGTGTCAATTTTGCATTGGACCCTATGGGAAAATGCATTAAACGCCTACTGTTCCGACGTTCAGCGACCGATAACATCCATCTTTACACTGTAAACGGTAATTACATAGGTACATGCCTGGGGCAAATAACAGTGCAAATAATTGTCCATGTGCAGAGTAATAAAGGAGCAAACTTGTATGTATGGGCTGCAGTGGAAGTTATAATTCTTAAAAGTCGACTTTCACGAATCGTTCTGAAATTCTGCTAAAATTACAGATAATTCCCATATATTTCTTGGGAAAAAATCCCAGAAATTCTCCTTTCTCCGTTGTCGAGATATTCGAGGGCAAAGTCGTGCAGTTTACGACTTTCAGGGGCTATAACTCGAAAACTAAAGAACGAGAATTTTTGGCACATATGGTCAATTGAATGTTTATCCCAACCCTCTCATTTGGCACTAGTTTCAGCCCGAATTGTGCAAGTCACCTAAGGTCACGAATCGTCCCGAACGTGTAGCCCAAATTGTGAAAATTTCAAACCGCTACTGCTTGCTTGTATGAGTAGGTAGCCATCTGAAACTTGGCATGTATAAAGGCCATTAACATGTCTACATGCATGCACAATCTTATGTCAACTGATTGCATAACTTGCGAACTATAGGCCATCGAAATTTTTGTAAACAAAAGTTTGTGCGACTTTAGCTCCCAAACGGAATAAAAGCTAAAGCTGAAATAGCCTTCAGTCTATTTCACTTATTAGTGTCTACACATGTATATGTTTTGCAGAGACTCAAAGCTCTTGAGAATGGAGAAAATGAGGTGTCAATTTTGCATTGGACCCTATGGGAAAATGCATTAAACGCCTACTGCTCCGACGTTCAGCGACCGATAACATCCATCTTTACACTGTAAACGGTAATTACATAGGTACATGCCTGGGGCAAATAACAGCGCAAATAATTGTCCATGTGCAGAGTAATAAAGGAGCAAACTTTTATGTATGGGCTACAGTGGAAGTTATTCTTAAAAGGTGACTTTCACGAATCGTTCTGAAACTCTGCTAAAATTACTGATAATTCCCATATATTTCTTGGGAAAAAATCCCAGAAATTCTCCTTTCTCCGTTGTCGAGATATTCGAGGGCAAAGTCGTGCAGTTTACGACTTTCAGGAGCTATAACTCGAAAACTAAAGAACGAAAATTTTTGGCACATATGGTCAATTGAATGTTTATCCCAACCCTCTCATTTGGCACTAGTTTCAGCCCGAATTGTGCAAGTCACCTAAGGTCACGAATCGTCCCGAACGTGTAGCCCAAATTGTGAAAATTTCAAACCGCTACTGCTTGCTTGTATGAGTAGGTAGCCATCTGAAACTTGGCATGTATAAAGGCCATTAACATGTCTACATGCATGCACAATCTTATGTCAACTGATTGTATAACTTGCGAACTATAGGCCATCGAAATTTTTGTAAACAAAAGTTTGTGCGACTTTAGCTCCCAAACGGAATAAAAGCTAAAGCTGAAATAGCCTTCAGTCTATTTCACTTATTAGTGTCTACACATGTATATGTTTTGCAGAGACTCAAAGCTCTTGAGAATGGAGAAAATGAGGTGTCAATTTTGCTTTGGACCCTACGGGAAAATGCATTAAACGCCTACTGCTCCGACGTTCAGCGACCGATAACATCCATCTTTACACTGTAAACGGTAATTACATAGGTACATGCCTGGGGCAAATAACAGCGCAAATAATTGTCCATGTGCAGAGTAATAAAGGAGCAAACTTTTATGTATGGGCTGCAGTGGAAGTTATTCTTAAAAGGTGACTTTCACGAATCGTTCTGAAACTCTGCTAAAATTACAGATAATTCCCATATATTTCTTGGGAAAAAATCCCAGAAATTCTCCTTTCTCCGTTGTCGAGATATTCGAGGGCAAAGTCGTGCAGTTTACGACTTTCAGGGGCTATAACTCGAAAACTAAAGAACGAGAATTTTTGGCACATATGGTCAATTGAATGTTTATCCCAACCCTCTCATTTGGCACTAGTTTCAGCCCAAATTGTGCAAGTCACCTAAGGTCACGAATCGTCCCGAACGTGTAGCCCAAATTGTGAAAATTTCAAACCGCTACTGCTTGCTTGTATGAGTAGGTAGCCATCTGAAACTTGGCATGTATAAAGGCCATTAACATGTCTACATGCATGCACAATCTTATGTCAACTGATTGCATAACTTGCGAACTATAGGCCATCGAAATTTTTGTAAACAAAAGTTTGTGCGACTTTAGCTCCCAAACGGAATAAAAGCTAAAGCTGAAATAGCCTTCATTCTATTTCACTTATTTGTGTCTACACATGTATATGTTTTGCAGAGACTCAAAGCTCTTGAGAATGGAGAAAATGAGGTGTCAATTGTGCATTGGACCCTATGGGAAAATGCATTAAACGCCTACTGCTCCGACGTTCAGCGACCGATAACATCCATCTTTACACTGTAAACGGTAATTACATAGGTACATGCCTGGGGCAAATAACAGCGCAAATAACTGTCCATGTGCAGAGTAATAAAGGAGCAAACTTTTATGTATGGGCTGCAGTGGAAGTTATTCTTAAAAGGTGACTTTCACGAATCGTTCTGAAACTCTGCTAAAATTACAGATAATTCCCATATATTTCTTGGGAAAAAATCCCAGAAATTCTCCTTTCTCCGTTGTCGAGATATTCGAGGGCAAAGTCGTGCAGTTTACGACTTTCAGGGGCTATAACT
Organism: Ctena decussata; assembly: GCA_963989385.1. Lineage (NCBI taxonomy): Eukaryota > Metazoa > Mollusca > Bivalvia > Lucinida > Lucinidae > Ctena > Ctena decussata. The sequence goes on along the minus strand of OZ022512.1, from coordinate 21,737,015 downwards.
CGAAAACTAAAGAACGAGAATTTTTGGCACATATGGTCAATTAAATGTTTATCCCAACCCTCTCATTTGGCATTAGTTTCAGTCCGAATTGTGCAAGTCACCTAAGCTCACGAATCGTCCCGAACGTGTAGCCCAAATTGTGAGAATTTCAAACCGCTACTGCTTGCTTGTATGTGTAGGTAGCCATCTGTAACTTGGCATGTATAAAGACCAGTAACATGTCTCTATGCATGCACACTCTTATGTCAACTGATTGCATAACTTGCGAACTATAGGCCATCGAAATTTTTGTAAACAAAAGTTTGTGCGACTTTAGCTCCCAAACGGAATAAAAGCTAAAGCTGAAATAGCCTTCATTCTATTTCACTTATTTGTGTCTACACATGCATATGTTTTGCAGAGACTCAAAGCTCTTGAGAATGGAGAAAATGAGGTGTCAATTTTGCATTGGACCCTATGGGAAAATGCATTAAGCGCCTACTGCTCCGACGTTCAGCGACCGATAACATCCATCTTTACACTGTAAACGGTAATTACATAGGTACATGCCTGGGGCAAATAACAGCGCAAATAATTGTCCTTTTGCAGAGTAATAAAGGAGCAAACTTTTATGTATGGGCTGCAGTGGAAGTTATTCTTAAAAGGTGACTTTCACGAATCGTTCTGAAACTCTGCTAAAATTACAGATAATTCCCATATATTTCTTGGGAAAAAATCCCAGAAATTCTCCTTTCTCCGTTGTCGAGATATTCGAGGGCAAAGTCGTGCAGTTTACGACTTTCAGGGGCTATAACTCGAAAACTAAAGAACGAGAATTTTTGGCACATATGGTCAATTAAATGTTTATCCCAACCCTCTCATTTGGCACTAGTTTCAGCCCGAATTGTGCAAGTCACCTAAGGTCACGAATCGTCCCGAACGTGTAGCCCAAATTGTGAAAATTTCAAACCGCTACTGCTTGCTTGTATGAGTAGGTAGCCATCTGAAACTTGGCATGCATAAAGGCCATTAACATGTCTACATGCATGCACAATCTTATGTCAACTGATTGCATAACTTGCGAACTATAGGCCATCGAAATTTTTGTAAACAAAAGTTTGTGCGACTTTAGCTCCAAAACGGAATAAAAGCTAAAGCTGAAATAGCCTTCATTCCATTTCACTTATTTGTGTCTACACATGTATATGTTTTGCAGAGACTCAAAGCTCTTGAGAATGGAGAAAATGAGGTGTCAATTTTGCATTGGACCCTATGGGAAAATGCATTAAACGCCTACTGCTCCGACGTTCAGCGACCGATAACATCCATCTTTACACTGTAAACGGTAATTACATAGGTATATGCCCGGGGCAAATAACAGCGCAAATAATTGTCCATGTGCAGAGTAATAAAGGAGCAAACTTTTATGTATGGGCTGCAGTGGAAGTTATTCTTAAAAGGTGACTTTCACGAATCGTTCTGAAACTCTGCTAAAATTACAGATAATTCCCATATATTTCTTGGGAAAAAATCCCAGAAATTCTCCTTTCTCCGTTGTCGAGATATTCGAGGGCAAAGTCGTGCAGTTTACGACTTTCAGGGGCTATAACTCGAAAACTAAAGAACGAGAATTTTTGGCACATATGGTCAATTGAATGTTTATCCCAACCCTCTCATTTGGCACTAGTTTCAGCCCGAATTGTGCAAGTCACCTAAGGTCACGAGTCGTCCCGAACGTGTAGCCCAAATTGTGAAAATTTCAAACCGCTACTGCTTGCTTGTATGAGTAGGTAGCCATCTGAAACTTGGCATGTATAAAGACCAGTAACATGTCTCTATGCATGCACACTCTTATGTCAACTGATTGCATAACTTGCGAACTATAGGCCATCGAAATTTTTGTAAACAAAAGTTTGTGCGACTTTAGCTCCCAAACGGAATAAAAGCTAAAGCTGAAATAGCCTTCATTCTATTTCACTTATTTGTGTCTACACATGTATATGTTTTGCAGAGACTCAAAGCTCTTGAGAATGGAGAAATGAGGTGTCAATTTTGCATTGGACCCTATGGGAAAATGCATTAAACGCCTACTGCTCCGACGTTCAGCGACCGATAACATCCATCTTTACACTGTAAACGGTAATTACATAGGTACATGCCCGTTGCAAATAACAGCGCAAATAATTGTCCATGTGCAGAGTAATAAAGGAGCAAACTTTTATGTATGGGCTGCAGTGGAAGTTATTCTTAAAAGGTGACTTTCACGAATCGTTCTGAAACTCTGCTAAAATTACAGATAATTCCCATATATTTCTTGGGAAAAAATCCCAGAAATTCTCCTTTCTCCGTTGTCGAGATATTCGAGGGCAAAGTCGTGCAGTTTACGACTTTCAGGGGCTATAACTCGAAAACTAAAGAACGAGAATTTTTGGCACATATGGTCAATTGAATGTTTATCCCAACCCTCTCATTTGGCACTAGTTTCAGCCCGAATTGTGCAAGTCACCTAAGGTCACGAATCGTCCCGAACGTGTAGCCCAAATTGTGAAAATTTCAAACCGCTACTGCTTGCTTGTATGAGTAGGTAGCCATCTGAAACTTGGCATGTATAAAGGCCATTAACATGTCTACATGCATGCACAATCTTATGTCAACTGATTGCATAACTTGCGAACTATAGGCCATCGAAATTTTTGTAAACAAAAGTTTGTGCGACTTTAGCTCCCAAACGGAATAAAAGCTAAAGCTGAAATAGCCTTCAGTCTATTTCACTTATTAGTGTCTACACATGTATATGTTTTGCAGAGACTCAAAGCTCTTGAGAATGGAGAAAATGAGGTGTCAATTTTGCATTGGACCCTATGGGAAAATGCATTAAACGCCTACTGCTCCGACGTTCAGCGACCGATAACATCCATCTTTACACTGTAAACGGTAATTACATAGGTACATGCCTGGGGCAAATAACAGCGCAAATAATTGTCCATGTGCAGAGTAATAAAGGAGCAAACTTTTATGTATGGGCTGCAGTGGAAGTTATTCCTAAAAGGTGACTTTCACGAATCGTTCTGAAACTCTGCTAAAATTACAGATAATTCCCATATATTTCTTGGGAAAAAATCCCAGAAATTCTCCTTTCTCCGTTGTCGAGATATTCGAGGGCAAAGTCGTGCAGTTTATGACTTTCAGGGGCTATAACTCGAAAACTAAAGAACGAGAATTTTTGGCACATATGGTCAATTGAATGTTTATCCCAACCCTCTCATTTGGCACTAGTTTCAGCCCGAATTGTGCAAGTCACCTAAGGTCACGAATCGTCCCGAACGTGTAGCCCAAATTGTGAAAATTTCAAACCGCTACTGCTTGCTTGTATGAGTAGGTAGCCATCTGAAACTTGGCATGTATAAAGGCCATTAACATGTCTACAGGCATGCACAATCTTATGTCAACTGATTGCATAACTTGCGAACTATAGGCCATCGAATTTTTTGTAAACAAAAGTTTGTGCGACTTTAGCTCCCAAACGGAATAAAAGCTAAAGCTGAAATAGCCTTCATTCTATTTCACTTATTTGTGTCTACACATGTATATGTTTTGCAGAGACTCAAAGCTCTTGAGAATGGAGAAAATGAGGTGTCAATTTTGCATTGGACCCTATGGAAAAATGCATTAAACGCCTACTGCTCCGACGTTCAGCGACCGATAACATCCATCTTTACACTGTAAACGGTAATTACATAGGTACACGCCTGGGGCAAATAACAGCGCAAATAATTGTCCATGTGCAGAGTAATAAAGGAGCAACCTTTTATGTATGGGCTGCAGTGGAAGTTATTCTTAAAAGGTGACTTTCACGAATCGTTCTGAAACTCTGCTAAAATTACAGATAATTCCCATATATTTCTTGGGAAAAAACCCCAGAAATTCTCCTTTCTCCGTTGTCGAGATATTCGAGGGCAAAGTCGTGCAGTTTACAACTTTCAGGGGCTATAACTCGAAAACTAAAGAACGAGAATTTTTGGCACATATGGTCAATTGAATGTTTATCCCAACCCTCTCATTTGGCACTAGTTTCAGCCCGAATTGTGCAAGTCACCTAAGGTCACGAATCGTCCCGAACGTGTAGCCCAAATTGTGAAAATTTCAAACCGCTACTGCTTGCTTGTATGAGTAGGTAGCCATCTGAAACTTGGCATGTATAAAGGCCATTAACATGTCTACATGCATGCACAATCTTATGTCAACTGATTGCATAACTTGCGAACTATAGGCCATCGAAATTTTTGTAAACAAAAGTTTGTGCGACTTTAGCTCCCAAACGGAATAAAAGCTAAAGCTGAAATAGCCTTCATTCTAGTTCACTTATTTGTGTCTACACATGTATATGTTTTGCAGAGACTCAAAGCTCTTGAGAATGGAGAAAATGAGGTGTCAATTTTGCATTGGACCCTATGGGAAAATGCATTAAACGCCTACTGTTCCGACGTTCAGCGACCGATAACATCCATCTTTACACTGTAAACGGTAATTACATAGGTACATGCCTGGGGCAAATAACAGTGCAAATAATTGTCTATGTGCAGAGTAATAAAGGAGCAAACTTGTATGTATGGGCTGCAGTGGAAGTTATAATTCTTAAAAGTCGACTTTCACGAATCGTTCTGAAATTCTGCTAAAATTACAGATAATTCCCATATATTTCTTGGGAAAAAATCCCAGAAATTCTCCTTTCTCCGTTGTCGAGATATTCGAGGGCAAAGTCGTGCAGTTTACGACTTTCAGGGGCTATAACTCGAAAACTAAAGAACGAGAATTTTTGGCACATATGGTCAATTGAATGTTTATCCCAACCCTCTCATTTGGCACTAGTTTCAGCCCGAATTGTGCAAGTCACCTAAGGTCACGAATCGTCCCGAACGTGTAGCCCAAATTGTGAAAATTTCAAACCGCTACTGCTTGCTTGTATGAGTAGGTAGCCATCTGAAACTTGGCATGTATAAAGGCCATTAACATGTCTACATGCATGCACAATCTTATGTCAACTGATTGCATAACTTGCGAACTATAGGCCATCGAAATTTTTGTAAACAAAAGTTTGTGCGACTTTAGCTCCCAAACGGAATAAAAGCTAAAGCTGAAATAGCCTTCAGTCTATTTCACTTATTAGTGTCTACACATGTATATGTTTTGCAGAGACTCAAAGCTCTTGAGAATGGAGAAAATGAGGTGTCAATTTTGCATTGGACCCTATGGGAAAATGCATTAAACGCCTACTGCTCCGACGTTCAGCGACCGATAACATCCATCTTTACACTGTAAACGGTAATTACATAGGTACATGCCTGGGGCAAATAACAGCGCAAATAATTGTCCATGTGCAGAGTAATAAAGGAGCAAACTTTTATGTATGGGCTACAGTGGAAGTTATTCTTAAAAGGTGACTTTCACGAATCGTTCTGAAACTCTGCTAAAATTACTGATAATTCCCATATATTTCTTGGGAAAAAATCCCAGAAATTCTCCTTTCTCCGTTGTCGAGATATTCGAGGGCAAAGTCGTGCAGTTTACGACTTTCAGGAGCTATAACTCGAAAACTAAAGAACGAAAATTTTTGGCACATATGGTCAATTGAATGTTTATCCCAACCCTCTCATTTGGCACTAGTTTCAGCCCGAATTGTGCAAGTCACCTAAGGTCACGAATCGTCCCGAACGTGTAGCCCAAATTGTGAAAATTTCAAACCGCTACTGCTTGCTTGTATGAGTAGGTAGCCATCTGAAACTTGGCATGTATAAAGGCCATTAACATGTCTACATGCATGCACAATCTTATGTCAACTGATTGTATAACTTGCGAACTATAGGCCATCGAAATTTTTGTAAACAAAAGTTTGTGCGACTTTAGCTCCCAAACGGAATAAAAGCTAAAGCTGAAATAGCCTTCAGTCTATTTCACTTATTAGTGTCTACACATGTATATGTTTTGCAGAGACTCAAAGCTCTTGAGAATGGAGAAAATGAGGTGTCAATTTTGCTTTGGACCCTACGGGAAAATGCATTAAACGCCTACTGCTCCGACGTTCAGCGACCGATAACATCCATCTTTACACTGTAAACGGTAATTACATAGGTACATGCCTGGGGCAAATAACAGCGCAAATAATTGTCCATGTGCAGAGTAATAAAGGAGCAAACTTTTATGTATGGGCTGCAGTGGAAGTTATTCTTAAAAGGTGACTTTCACGAATCGTTCTGAAACTCTGCTAAAATTACAGATAATTCCCATATATTTCTTGGGAAAAAATCCCAGAAATTCTCCTTTCTCCGTTGTCGAGATATTCGAGGGCAAAGTCGTGCAGTTTACGACTTTCAGGGGCTATAACTCGAAAACTAAAGAACGAGAATTTTTGGCACATATGGTCAATTGAATGTTTATCCCAACCCTCTCATTTGGCACTAGTTTCAGCCCAAATTGTGCAAGTCACCTAAGGTCACGAATCGTCCCGAACGTGTAGCCCAAATTGTGAAAATTTCAAACCGCTACTGCTTGCTTGTATGAGTAGGTAGCCATCTGAAACTTGGCATGTATAAAGGCCATTAACATGTCTACATGCATGCACAATCTTATGTCAACTGATTGCATAACTTGCGAACTATAGGCCATCGAAATTTTTGTAAACAAAAGTTTGTGCGACTTTAGCTCCCAAACGGAATAAAAGCTAAAGCTGAAATAGCCTTCATTCTATTTCACTTATTTGTGTCTACACATGTATATGTTTTGCAGAGACTCAAAGCTCTTGAGAATGGAGAAAATGAGGTGTCAATTGTGCATTGGACCCTATGGGAAAATGCATTAAACGCCTACTGCTCCGACGTTCAGCGACCGATAACATCCATCTTTACACTGTAAACGGTAATTACATAGGTACATGCCTGGGGCAAATAACAGCGCAAATAACTGTCCATGTGCAGAGTAATAAAGGAGCAAACTTTTATGTATGGGCTGCAGTGGAAGTTATTCTTAAAAGGTGACTTTCACGAATCGTTCTGAAACTCTGCTAAAATTACAGATAATTCCCATATATTTCTTGGGAAAAAATCCCAGAAATTCTCCTTTCTCCGTTGTCGAGATATTCGAGGGCAAAGTCGTGCAGTTTACGACTTTCAGGGGCTATAACTCGAAAACTAAAGAACGAGAATTTTTGGCACATATGGTCAATTAAATGTTTATCCCAACCCTCTCATTTGGCATTAGTTTCAGTCCGAATTGTGCAAGTCACCTAAGCTCACGAATCGTCCCGAACGTGTAGCCCAAATTGTGAGAATTTCAAACCGCTACTGCTTGCTTGTATGTGTAGGTAGCCATCTGTAACTTGGCATGTATAAAGGCCATTGACATGTCTACATGCATGCAGAATCTTATGTCAACTGATTATATAACTTGCGAACTATAGGCCATCGAAATTTTTGTAAACAAAAGTTTGTGCGACTTTAGCTCCCAAACGGAATAAAAGCTAAAGCTGAAATAGCCTTCATTCTATTTCACTTATTTGTGTCTACACATGCATATGTTTTGCAGAGACTCAACGCTCTTGAGAATGGAGAAAATGAGGTGTCAATTTTGCATTGGACCCTATGGGAAAATGCATTAAGCGCCTACTGCTCCGACGTTCAGCGACCGATAACATCCATCTTTACACTGTAAACGGTAATTACATAGGTACATGCCTGGGGCAAATAACAGCGCAAATAATTGTCCTTTTGCAGAGTAATAAAGGAGCAAACTTTTATGTATGGGCTGCAGTGGAAGTTATTCTTAAAAGGTGACTTTCACGAATCGTTCTGAAACTCTGCTAAAATTACAGATAATTCCCATATATTTCTTGGGAAAAAATCCCAGAAATTCTCCTTTCTCCGTTGTCGAGATATTCGAGGGCAAAGTCGTGCAGTTTACGACTTTCAGGGGCTATAACTCGAAAACTAAAGAACGAGAATTTTTGGCACATATGGTCAATTAAATGTTTATCCCAACCCTCTCATTTGGCACTAGTTTCAGCTCGAATTGTGCAAGTCACCTAAGGTCACGAATCGTCCCGAACGTGTAGCCCAAATTGTGAAAATTTCAAACCGCTACTGCTTGCTTGTATGAGTAGGTAGCCATCTGAAACTTGGCATGCATAAAGGCCATTAACATGTCTATATGCATGCACAATCTTATGTCAACTGATTGCATAACTTGCGAACTATAGGCCATCGAAATTTTTGTAAACAAAAGTTTGTGCGACTTTAGCTCCAAAACGGAATAAAAGCTAAAGCTGAAATAGCCTTCATTCCATTTCACTTATTTGTGTCTACACATGTATATGTTTTGCAGAGACTCAAAGCTCTTGAGAATGGAGAAAATGAGGTGTCAATTTTGCATTGGACCCTATGGGAAAATGCATTAAACGCCTACTGCTCCGACGTTCAGCGACCGATAACATCCATCTTTACACTGTAAACGGTAATTACATAGGTATATGCCCGGGGCAAATAACAGCGCAAATAATTGTCCATGTGCAGAGTAATAAAGGAGCAAACTTTTATGTATGGGCTGCAGTGGAAGTTATTCTTAAAAGGTGACTTTCACGAATCGTTCTGAAACTCTGCTAAAATTACAGATAATTCCCATATATTTCTTGGGAAAAAATCCCAGAAATTCTCCTTTCTCCGTTGTCGAGATATTCGAGGGCAAAGTCGTGCAGTTTACGACTTTCAGGGGCTATAACTCGAAAACTAAAGAACGAGAATTTTGGGCACATATGGTCAATTGAATGTTTATCCCAACCCTCTCATTTGGCACTAGTTTCAGCCCGAATTGTGCAAGTCACCTAAGGTCACGAGTCGTCCCGAACGTGTAGCCCAAATTGTGAAAATTTCAAACCGCTACTGCTTGCTTGTATGAGTAGGTAGCCATCTGAAACTTGGCATGTATAAAGACCAGTAACATGTCTCTATGCATGCACACTCTTATGTCAACTGATTGCATAACTTGCGAACTATAGGCCATCGAAATTTTTGTAAACAAAAGTTTGTGCGACTTTAGCTCCCAAACGGAATAAAAGCTAAAGCTGAAATAGCCTTCATTCTATTTCACTTATTTGTGTCTACACATGTATACGTTTTGCAGAGACTCAAAGCTCTTGAGAATAGAGAAAATGAGGTGTCAATTTTGCATTGGACCCTATGGGAAAATGCATTAAGCGCCTACTGCTCCGACGTTCAGCGACCGATAACATCCATCTTTACACTGTAAACGGTAATTACATAGGTACATGCCTGGGGCAAATAACAGCGCAAATAATTGTCCATTTGCAGAGTAATAAAGGAGCAAACTTTTATGTATGGGCTGCAGTGGAAGTTATTCTTAAAAGGTGACTTTCACGAATCGTTCTGAAACTCTGCTAAAATTACAGATAATTCCCATATATTTCTTGGGAAAAAAACCCAGAAATTCTCCTTTCTCCGTTGTCGAGATATTCGAGGGCAAAGTCGTGCAGTTTACGACTTTCAGGGGCTATAACTCGAAAACTAAAGAACGAGAATTTTTGGCACATATGGTCAATTGAATGTTTATCCCAACCCTCTCATTTGGCACTAGTTTCAGCCCGAATTGTGCAAGTCACCTAAGGTCACGAATCGTCCCGAACGTGTAGCCCAAATTGTGAAAATTTCAAACCGCTACTGCTTGCTTGTATGAGTAGGTAGCCATCTGAAACTTGGCATGTATAAAGGCCATTAACATGTCTACATGCATGCACAATCTTATATTAACTGATTGCATAACTTGCGAACTATAGGCCATCGAAATTTTTGTAAACAAAAGTTTGTGCGACTTTAGCTCCAAAACGGAATAAAAGCTAAAGCTGAAATAGCCTTCATTCCATTTCACTTATTTGTGTCTACACATGTATATGTTTTGCAGAGACTCAACGCTCTTGAGAATGGAGAAAATGAGGTGTCAATTTTGCATTGGACCCTATGGGAAAATGCATTAAACGCCTACTGCTCCGACGTTCAGCGACCGATAACATCCATCTTTACACTGTAAACGGTAATTACATAGGTATATGCCCGGGGCAAATAACAGCGCAAATAATTGTCCATGTGCAGAGTAATAAAGGAGCAAACTTTTATGTATGGGCTGCAGTGGAAGTTATTCTTAAAAGGTGACTTTCACGAATCGTTCTGAAACTCTGCTAAAATTACAGATAATTCCCATATATTTCTTGGGAAAAAATCCCAGAAATTCTCCTTTCTCCGTTGTCGAGATATTCGAGGGCAAAGTCGTGCAGTTTACGACTTTCAGGGGCTATAACTCGAAAACTAAAGAACGAGAATTTTTGGCACATATGGTCAATTGAATGTTTATCCCAACCCTCTCATTTGACACTAGTTTCAGCCCGAATTGTGCAAGTCACCTAAGGTCACGAGTCGTCCCGAACGTGTAGCCCAAATTGTGAAAATTTCAAACCGCTACTGCTTGCTTGTATGAGTAGGTAGCCATCTGAAACTTGGCATGTACAAAGGCCATTAACATGTCTACATGCATGCACAATCTTATGTCAACTGATTGCATAACTTGCGAACTATAGGCCATCGAATTTTTTGTAAACAAAAGTTTGTGCGACTTTAGCTCCCAAACGGAATAAAAGCTAAAGCTGAAATAGCCTTCATTCTATTTCACTTATTTGTGTCTACACATGTATATGTTTTGCAGAGACTCAAAGCTCTTGAGAATGGAGAAAATGAGGTGTCAATTTTGCATTGGACCCTATGGGAAAATGCATTAAACGCCTACTGCTCCGACGTTCAGCGACCGATAACATCCATCTTAACACTGTAACCGGTAATTACATAGGTATATGCCCGGGGCAAATAACAGCGCAAATAATTGTCCATGTGCAGAGTAATAAAGGAGCAAACTTTTATGTATGGGCTGCAGTGGAAGTTATTCTTAAAAGGTGACTTTCACGAATCGTTCTGAAACTCTGCTAAAATTACAGATAATTCCCATATATTTCTTGGGAAAAAAACCCAGAAATTCTCCTTTCTCCGTTGTCGAGATATTCGAGGGCAAAGTCGTGCAGTTTACGACTTTCAGGGGCTATAACTCGAAAACTAAAGAACGAGAATTTTTGGCACATATGGTCAATTGAATGTTTATCCCAACCCTCTCATTTGGCACTAGTTTCAGCCCGAATTGTGCAAGTCACCTAAGGTCACGAGTCGTCCCGAACGTGTAGCCCAAATTGTGAAAATTTCAAACCGCTACTGCTTGCTTGTATGAGTAGGTAGCCATCTGAAACTTGGCATGTATAAAGGCCATTAACATGTCTCTATGCATGCACACTCTTATGTCAACTGATTGCATAACTTGCGAACTATAGGCCATCGAAATTTTTGTAAACAAAAGTTTGTGCGACTTTAGCTCCCAAACAGAATAAAAGCTAAAGCTGAAATAGCCTTCAGTCTATTTCACTTATTAGTGTCTACACATGTATATGTTTTGCAGAGACTCAAAGCTCTTGAGAATGGAGAAAATGAGGTGTCAATTTTGCATTGGACCCTAGGGGAAAATGCATTAAACGCCTACTGCTCCGACGTTCAGCGACCGATAACATCCATCTTTACACTGTAAACGGAAATTACATAGGTACATGCCTGGGGCAAATAACAGCGCAAATAATTGTCCATGTGCAGAGAAATAAAGGAGCAAACTTTTATGTATGGGCTGCAGTGGAAGTTATTCTTAAAAGGTGACTTTCACGAATCGTTCTGAAACTCTGCTAAAATTACAGATAATTCCCATATATTTCTTGGGAAAAAATTCCCAGAAATTCTCCTTTCTCCGTTGTCGAGATATTCGAGGGCAAAATCGTGCAGTTTACGACTTTCAGGGGCTATAACTCGAAAACTAAAGAACGAGAGTTTTTGGCACATATGGTCAATTGAATGTTTATCCCAACCCTCTCATTTGGCACTAGTTTCAGCCCGAATTGTGCAAGTCACCTAAGGTCACGAATCGTCCCGAACGTGTAGCCCAAATTGTGAAAATTTCAAACCGCTACTGCTTGCTTGTATGAGTAGGTAGCCATCTGAAACTTGGCATGTATAAAGGCCATTAACATGTCTACATGCATGCACAATCTTATGTCAACTGATTGCATAACTTGCGAACTATAGGCCATCGAAATTTTTGTAAACAAAAGTTTGTGCGACTTTAGCTCCCAAACGGAATAAAAGCTAAAGCTGAAATAGCCTTCATTCTATTTCACTTATTTGTGTCTACACATGTATATGTTTTGCAGAGACTCAAAGCTCTTCAGAATGGAGAAAATGAGGTGTCAATTTTGCATTGGACCCTATGGGAAAATGCATTAAACGCCTACTGCTCCGACGTTCAGCGACCGATAACATCCATCTTTACACTGTAAACGGTAATTACATAGGTACATGCCTGGGGCAAATAACAGCGCAAATAATTGTCCATGTGCAGAGTAATAAAGGAGCAAACTTTTATGTATGGGCTGCAGTGGAAGTTATTCTTAAAATGTGACTTTCACGAATCGTTCTGAAACTCTGCTAAAATTACAGATAATTCCCATATATTTCTTGGGAAAAAATCCCAGAAATTCTCCTTTCTCCGTTGTCGAGATATTCGAGGGCAAAGTCGTGCAGTTTACGACTTTCAGGGGCTATAACTCGAAAACTAAAGAACGAGAATTTTTGGCACATATGGTCAATTGAATGTTTATCCCAACCCTCTCATTTGGCACTAGTTTCAGCCCGAATTGTGCAAGTCACCTAAGGTCACGAATCGTCCCGAACGTGTAGCCCAAATTGTGAAAATTTCAAACCGCTACTGCTTGCTTGTATGAGTAGGTAGCCATCTGAAACTTGGCATGTATAAAGGCCATTAACATGTCTCTATGCATGCACAATATTATGTCAACTGATTGCATAACTTGCGAACTATAGGCCATCGAAATTTTTGTAAACAAAAGTTTGTGCGACTTTAGCTCCCAAACAGAATAAAAGCTAAAGCTGAAATAGCCTTCATTCTATTTCACTTATTTGTGTCTACACATGTATATGTTTTGCAGAGACTCGAAGCTCTTGAGAATGGAGAAAATGAGGTGTCAATTTTGCATTGGACCCTATAGTAGGGTGACTTTGGCCAGAAAAGATGCATATTTCATAGAGTAGGTGGTCATAAAAATACTACAAGCAGTGTTATATACCAAAATGTTTGTCATATCCCAAAGTTTGTAAAACAGCCGGGATCCATTGCGTGACCTTGGTGCGAACCGAGAAATCCAAGATGGCGTCACAAAATGGCCGCTGTTCTTTGAAAAGGGGCTCAATGTAGATTATTGGTGCTCATCATCTGTTTAATGTGGTTATGAACTCAAAACAGCTGCAGTTTATCTTTAATATTGCATACCATTTCAAACATGTGAAAAACCATAAGGTTAACTTCAAAGGTCAAGGTCAAATTAAAGGTCAAAGGTCAAATTTGTTAAAAAAGCGCTGTTTGACCAGATATTTTCTTCAATAACTTCCAAAATATCTGTAGTAATGCTGTTGCTTCTTCAGAATAACATTTGATGGGCAACTGACTTCTGTTTAATGCATTTGGTTTAGATATTATACCATTTTAAGCCAGTGAATATGAAGGATATCAACAAGGGGTACTTCACGAAAATCGGCTATTTCAATAGGGAAATGCAGGAGAAATACAGTCAGCATACAGTTTGAGAGAAAGTAAGTTGTATATATCAAAAACAGGCTGATTGTTGTAGCACATTATGTTCTCTAAACCAGTTTCTTTTCTTAGCAGATATTTTCTATTGTTTATGTAGTAGGAGCAATTTCCCAGGGGTATTTTTATGGTTACACCGATCAAGTTTCTGTGGCGGGAAATTTGAAATGCCAAATGTAAACAATGACTGATTTACATGAAAAACATTCAAAATCTCAATAATGAAATTGTAATCATTCTGAAAAACAGTAGCCTATAATTATTTCCAGCAAAACCAATGTTATACAGTTCTGTTTTGTTGCCCACTGTGTCAAAATAAACCTGTCAATAATGGTGTCCGGGTACAGGATGTAAACATGCCGTGTTGATATCAATTTACAGTGCTCATCTATGCACATGTCTGAATAACATACAGGATATCATGTATTTGAAGTGAAAACAAACTGAAATCTGAGGTCGGAAGGTTACTGACAAGAATATTTTAGATTTGTCAATTGATGTGGTGTCAAGGTAGATTTTCTCCATGTGGTTTTATCCTATCTTGTATGTACAGAACATGTACTGGCAATAACTTGCCAAAGGCGTTTTGCTATTAATGATTCTGTATTTGATCTTTCATTTTGAGCCAGTGTCTGACAAATTTGGTACTATCGCATAAACACCCAGTAAATGCTTAGAGGAGCCTGCATATCCTCGCAGTTTCACCAGAGCCTTAATATAGTTCGTGCATACAAAGAATGGTAGTAGATGATGTAATACATCTAGCCTCACGGGATTGTTGTGCATGCACGTTTCAAAAATGACTTACGAATATGTGATAAATATCATTTTCTCATGGGCTGGTCCATTTATTTGACAATTCATCATACGTGCATCAACTACTCCTAGCTTGAAATCAAATCTAAATGTCTAAACCGCCTTTAACACTGCACTAACAAATGACTGATGAAAGAGACTTCAAAATTCTTAGACATTCCTTTTCACTATGGCTATACTTTGCTTGTTTTAGGTTAATATTTACATTCTCTGTACATTTACTGAAAAGCCCTATAGTAATTAAACTAGTCGGGCATAATGTTATTTTTCCAATCTGATAGGGCGTTGGTGATGTCATAACAATGTTTTCACCAAATTACGACAGAAAAAAGAATTTAATATAAGCAATGAACTCAATTGTTCAGATGTATATCGAAGGATTACAATATCGAGACCATTTAATTTTGATAAACATCAGAAAAATGAAACTCATTCTTTATTTATTCCTGCCTATGATTGTAAATGACAAGGGAGGAGGGAGTGGGGGATGGGTGTAACCAAATGTTTTGAAAGATCTCGCATAGCTACCATCCGGAGGAGAATGATAAATTTAAAACAAAATAAAATTTAATGAAATTGATAACACTGCAACATTAAAACTGACAGAAGTATTAAACACGAATGACCACAACCACAACGTTTCAAAGGAGCATTTTGAAGGTAAAATTCCGCGCCATTTTGGATTAAATAGAAGTATCATGTTAAAACAACATACAATGACAATGGCAGGTTTTTGAAAACATTAAGTAAAATGCTTAAAATACCAATCAGCTCCTGAAAATAAAGAACAGCATGAACAACCCACACATCTGAATGCAGACAAACCCCACGACCAGCCCTAAAACATGCCCGTAGTTCTTCATGCTTCCAACGCTGAACATCAGACCGGCACTGAAATCCAGAACAGATCGTTCCTAAGGATGATCCCTTAGGCCACACCATGGCCTGTGAGAGCTGAATCTGCCTAGGCTCAAATCAGTAGGGTCATTATTTGAGCACATGCTCGGGCATTTAGTGTAATTAGACATATGCCCACCCACCACTGTGATGAGGCCACTCTGTTATCTATACTATTATATTATTGAAGGCGGTAAAAATGCCGTCCTCTTTATGATGCAGATTGCTGAGGAAGACTTGGGCTGCCAGTTGACCAGTGTACCAACTATTGTCATGAGGCATCATAATGATCGTCAAGGATTCAGACCTGCGACGACAGATCCTTGGTCTCTTGCGCCTAAGGAAGACAAGACTACGTCTGTTTAAGTTATGTCTGTTTACCGAGCAAGTTTGCTATGGTTCTTTCTCTAGACATTCAGGTTCTTCTTCAATATTAAAATAAAGAGTCTGAACTATATATAATGCCCAGCATAATGATTGCAAAACCCACATTAAACCCCATAAAATGACTGTATGCTGGTTTCGGGGCATCTGTATCTAGTCTGCAATGTCTCCTCTTGTCCTCTATATGGCATGTAGGATAGAGTTTGTACTGAAATAAATACAACAACAACAGCATTTTCAGTCTGGCCCCCATAATGCCTTGACAGTGAATTTGGGTTAGGATAGTTGAAGAAATCCCCGCCTTTGTTTGTTTGTCTGTTTGTTTTCCTTAGTACTACAGGTATACATTACTCCAGTGCATGACTCCATTGCTGAAGCCCTTTCTTGCTCAATGAGTCTTCTGAGTATAGGCGGCTTTGCATCTTGCTCAAGTCAAATCAAATATATTCAGTTTGGTCTACAGTTACAAGATTGAAATCAAGTATATTAAAATACAATGCAATACAAAACAACCAGGTATTACAAGTGATGTATTTTCTGACCATGATAGTATATGGCTTACTTTTTTATGTTAATAGTTATGTTAAGGTAAAACGTACATCTTTAGAGGAACCTACACAGCCAACCCATCCCTGCCCCCTCTCCAACCCAGGCCCAGCTCCCAAAGGAATTCCCCCCATTCATTGGAGCAAACGCTATCCCTCAAAAGCAGACCCAAAAGGAAGGACCATGCCTCCTGGGGAAGCATGCAAGAAGGAAGTCATAAAACCCGCCTGCCTTTGTAAAAGTATGAAGGTGCACCCAGACATCCCAACTGTGCAACAGCTTGACAACCTTTCCTTATCACCTACTCGTTGTCCTGACATGGCTGAAATACTGTTTAAAGGACATGAAATTGCATCGTGCATTCATCCATCCTTCGCTCCACAGCAGACTCCCCATTAAAAGGGCCACACTGCAAAAGCAAACAAACAGGCACAGTCTCAAGAGAAGCCTCCTCTTCAGGAAAAGCAACTCCACCATCCCCATCTCTGCGTTCCTTTTATCCAAAAGTCAGCTCCCAAAGAAAAGAACCTACTCCCATTAAAGCAAATGCTCTCTCACCGAAGCAGATCCCCCAGGAAGGGCATGCCACCTGAGGAAAAAGAAAATCATAAAAATTGCCTCTCATTTAAAAACAGGTAAAAGAAACTTACATCGCGGAATACGACACGGACAGTAAGTGTGGCTCGGAGAGGGATGCTCATTGCCTGCCGAGACCTGCGCATCAACTCTTTTCTTTCAAACTTTTTGGGGTTAGCGACACTGAAGAAGTTAAATACATTTGGTATGGGTACGCTTATATTAAACAAACAGGTTGTCTTATTCGAGTTGAGCTGACCTGTGAACCAATTAATGCATGAGCAGCATGGGTGTCGCATGAGCTGCAGGGGCCTCTCACTAAGGTTTTAGCCATTACCACCAGAGCAAGTGGAGCAATGGAAAAGACAATTAAGTAAGCTGAAATGGCCTGCTGCATCTTGGCTCAGGCTGAACTAAACTACAACAAGGTGGTGCAAAGAGTTTCACCTCACTCCAGTCAAAGGTCTTGAAGGACCGTTCAGGGTGTGCTCGCATAAAGTGGCGAAAAATATGAAGGTACACACAGACACCCCAACTGTGCAACAGCTTGACAACCTTTCTTTATTACCCTCTCAAATACATTTGACCTTGAAAATGGCCTTGACCTTGTTCAATAGTATCATAACTGTGGACAGGGTTTGCTTGTACAGCATATCTCTTCAACATTTTCATTAAATGCACGCCACTTTCTTCAAAGTGTATGACAGTGTTAATGTAGGGGACATGCTATGATGGATCAGGAGATAATATTATTAGGTTGTCTCTTGACCTTGGATATGACCTTGGATATGACACTGACTTTATGACAAATGTTGTTCTACATAATAATTATAACAGCTATGTTCACAGTGCTTCATGCCTTATCATGAGATTCATGCCGTATTTTTAAACCATTATAATATGTTACATTAGTATGGATCATGAGACTAGTTACACAAGAAAACGTGTATAGTGTCGTATGTGACCAACAAAGGCATAGCCCGGCTTGTTTATAGGCGCATGCTGATCAATGCCTATGTTATCTGCTGCATGTAGGTAAATTATTCATGTTGATATCCAAAGTTTTAACACTAAGTACTAGTAACGCAAATAGCCTAAGAAAGCTGTTTAGAGACTTTCTAACTCTTAGATCTCAGAAGGGACGTTTTCCCGTAATTTGGCCTATATTATGTTTACTTTATTCACTCTCATGACCTTTAATATCACCTTGACCTTGTTGCACATGATACATAGATAGTATGTTTGCTTTGTCAAAAAGGATGGTCAAATGACTTACTCGCATAAACTTTGAAAATGCAATTTCAAAATAAGAAAAATATGTAGGATTTTGTTTCAATTTTAATCAGTATTTGACATGCTTGATGAATGTCAAGGTCAATAGTCCCACAGTAATGGCGCAACAGGCATTTATAAGTCTATAAACTATAACTATAAATACTGAAGTTAATCAAGACATACAAAAATCTGCTCTGTTCAGCAAGATTTTTACAATAATTGTGAAAATAGGCGGTAAAATGAAGATTTTTCTCCAAACAAATACATTTGACCTTGAAAATGACCTTGACCTTGTTCAACAGCAATCCACAATATACTTTCTTCAAATGTTGGTTTATGTTACATAAATATAAAGTCATTTCCTTTTCTGTGTTTTCCATTTGTTCAATTCTACAGCAAGATACAAATATCTAGTGCCCTATGCTAAACACGGCGGCCATCTTGGACGCCATCTTGGATTTCTCAGCCCGCACCAACATCTGCCACTGGATCCCGGTGATTTCATAAACTACAAGGTATGACAAACATTTTGGTATATAGCGTTGCTTGTAGTATTTTTATGACTACCCCACCTTCGTTTCACCTCTGATAGTCACCCTACTACTATGGGAAAATGCATTAAACGCCTACTGCTCCGACGTTCAGCGACCGATAACATCCATCTTTACACTGTAAACGGTAATTACATAGGTACATGCCTGGGGCAAATAACAGCGCAAATAATTGTCCATGTGCAGAGTAATAAAGGAGCAAACTTTTATGTATGGGCTGCAGTGGAAGTTATTCTTAAAAGGTGACTTTCACGAATCGTTCTGAAACTCTGCTAAAATTACAGATAATTCCCATATATTTCTTGGGAAAAAATCCCAGAAATTCTCCTTTCTCCGTTGTCGAGATATTCGAGGGCAAAGTCGTGCAGTTTACGACTTTCAGGGGCTATAACTCGAAAACTAAAGAACGAGAATTTTTGGCACATATGGTCAATTGAATGTTTATCCCAACCCTCTCATTTGGCACTAGTTTCAGCCCGAATTGTGCAAGTCACCTAAGGTCACGAATCGTCCCGAACGTGTAGCCCAAATTGTGAAAATTTCAAACCGCTACTGCTTGCTTGTATGAGTAGGTAGCCATCTGAAACTTGGCATGTATAAAGGCCATTAACATGTCTACATGCATGCACAATCTTATGTAAACTGATTGCATAACTTGCGAACTATAGGCCATCGAAATTTTTGTAAACAAAAGTTTGTGCGACTTTAGCTCCCAAACGGAATAAAAGCTAAAGCTGAAATAGCCTTCATTCTATTTCACTTATTTGTGTCTACACATGTATATGTTTTGCAGAGACTCAAAGCTCTTGAGAATGGAGAAAATGAGGTGTCAATTTTGCATTGGACCCTATGGGAAAATGCATTAAACGCCTACTGCTCCGACGTTCAGCGACCGATAACATCCATCTTTACACTGTAAACGGAAATTACATAGGTACATGCCTGGGGCAAATAACAGCGCAAATAATTGTCCATGTGCAGAGAAATAAAGGAGCAAACTTTTATGTATGGGCTGCAGTGGAAGTTATTCTTAAAAGGTGACTTTCACGAATCGTTCTGAAACTCTGCTAAAATTACAGATAATTCCCATATATTTCTTGGGAAAAAATCCCAGAAATTCTCCTTTCTCCGTTGTCGAGATATTCGAGGGCAAAATCGTGCAGTTTACGACTTTCAGGGGCTATAACTCGAAAACTAAAGAACGAGAGTTTTTGGCACATATGGTCAATTGAATGTTTATCCCAACCCTCTCATTTGGCACTAGTTTCAGCCCGAATTGTGCAAGTCACCTAAGGTCACGAGTCGTCCCGGACGTGTAGCCCAAATTGTGAAAATTTCAAACCGCTACTGCTTGCTTGTATGAGTAGGTAGCCATCTGAAACTTGGCATGTATAAAGACCAGTAACATGTCTCTATGCATGCACACTCTTATGTCAACTGATTGCATAACTTGCGAACTATAGGCCATCGAAATTTTTGTAAACAAAAGTTTGTGCGACTTTAGCTCCCAAACGGAATAAAAGCTAAAGCTGAAATAGCCTTCATTCTATTTCACTTATTTGTGTCTACACATGTATATGTTTTGCAGAGACTCAAAGCTCTTGAGAATGGAGAAAATGAGGTGTCAATTTTGCATTGGACCCTATGGGAAAATGCATTAAACGCCTACTGCTCCGACGTTCAGCGACCGATAACATCCATCTTTACACTGTAAACGGTAATTACATAGGTACATGCCTGGGGCAAACAACAGCGCAAATAATTGTCCATGTGCAGAGTAATAAAGGAGCAAACTTTTATGTATGGGCTGCAGTGGAAGTTATTCTTAAAAGGTGACTTTCACGAATCGTTCTGAAACTCTGCTAAAATTACAGATAATTCCCATATATTTCTTGTGAAAAAATCCCAGAAATTCTCCTTTCTCCGTTGTCGAGATATTCGAGGGCAAAGTCGTGCAGTTTACGACTTTCAGGGGCTATAACTCGAAAACTAAAGAACGAGAATTTTTGGCACATATGGTCAATTGAATGTTTATCCCAACCCTCTCATTTGGCACTAGTTTCAGCCCGAATTGTGCAAGTCACCTAAGTTCACGAATCGTCCCGAACGTGTAGCCCAAATTGTGAAAATTTCAAACCGCTACTGCTTGCTTGTATGAGTAGGTAGCCATCTGAAACTTGGCATGTATAAAGGCCATTAACATGTCTACATGCATGCACAATCTTATGTCAACTGATTGCATAACTTGCGAACTATAGGCCATCGAAATTTTTGTAAACAAAAGTTTGTGCGACTTTAGCTCCCAAACGGAATAAAAGCTAAAGCTGAAATAGCCTTCATTCTATTTCACTTATTTGTGTCTACACATGTATATGTTTTGCAGAGACTCGAAGCTCTTGAGAATGGAGAAAATGAGGTGTCAATTTTGCATTGGACCCTATGGGAAAATGCATTAAATGCCTACTGCTCCGACGTTCAGCGACCGATAACATCCATCTTTACACTGTAAACGGTAATTACATAGGTACATGCCTGGGGCAAATAACAGCGCAAATAATTGTCCATGTGCAGAGTAATAAAGGAGCAAACTTTTATGTATGGGCTGCAGTGGAAGTTATTCTTAAAAGGTGACTTTCACAAATCGTTCTGAAACTCTGCTAAAATTACAGATAATTCCCATATATTTCTTGGGAAAAAATCCCAGAAATTCTCCTTTCTCCGTTGTCGAGATATTCGAGGGCAAAGTCGTGCAGTTTACGACTTTCAGGGGCTATAACTCGAAAACTAAAGAACGAGAATTTTTGGCACATATGGTCAATTGAATGTTTATCCCAACCCTCTCATTTGGCACTAGTTTCAGCCCGAATTGTGCAAGTCACCTAAGGTCACGAATCGTCCCGAACGTGTAGCCCAAATTGTGAAAATTTCAAACCGCTACTGCTTGCTTGTATGAGTAGGTAGCCATCTGAAACTTGGCATGTATAAAGGCCATTAACATGTCTACATGCATGCACAATCTTATGTCAACTGATTGCATAACGTGCGAACTATAGGCCATCGAAATTTTTGTAAACAAAAGTTTGTGCGACTTTAGCTCCCAAACGGATTAAAAGCTAAAGCTGAAATAGCCTTCATTCTATTTCACTTATTTGTGTCTACACATGTATATGTTTTGCAGAGACTCGAAGCTCTTGAGAATGGAGAAAATGAGGTGTCAATTTTGCATTGGACCCTATGGGAAAATGCATTAAACGCCTACTGCTCCGACGTTCAGCGACCGATAACATCCATCTTTACACTGTAAACGGTAATTACATAGGTACATGCCTGGGGCAAATAACAGCGCAAATAATTGTCCATGTGCAGAGTAATAAAGGAGCAAACTTTTATGTATGGGCTGCAGTGGAAGTTATTCTTAAAAGGTGACTTTCACGAATCGTTCTGAAACTCTGCTAAAATTACAGATAATTCCCATATATTTCTTGTGAAAAAATCCCAGAAATTCTCCTTTCTCCGTTGTCGAGATATTCGAGGGCAAAGTCGTGCAGTTTACGACTTTCAGGGGCTATAACTCGAAAACTAAAGAACGAGAATTTTTGGCACATATGGTCAATTGAATGTTTATCCCAACCCTCTCATTTGGCACTAGTTTCAGCCCGAATTGTGCAAGTCACCTAAGGTCACGAATCGTCCCGAACGTGTAGCCCAAATTGTGAAAATTTCAAACCGCTACTGCTTGCTTGTATGAGTAGGTAGCCATCTGAAACTTGGCATGTATAAAGGCCATTAACATGTCTCTATGCATGCACAATATTATGTCAACTGATTGCATAACTTGCGAACTATAATCCATCGAAATTTTTGTAAACAAAAGTTTGTGCGACTTTAGCTCCCAAACAGAATAAAAGCTAAAGCTGAAATAGCCTTCATTCTATTTCACTTATTAGTGTCTACACATGTATATGTTTTGCAGAGACTCAAAGCTCTTGAGAATGGAGAAAATGAGGTGGCAATTTTGCATTGGACCCTATGGGAAAATGAATTAAACGCCTACTGCTCCGACGTTCAGCGACCGATAACATCCATCTTTACACTGTAAACGGTAATTACATAGGTACATGCCGCGGGCAAATAACAGCGCAAATAATTGTCCATGTGCAGAGTAATAAAGGAGCAAACTTTTATGTATGGGCTGCAGTGGAAGTTATTCTTAAAAGGTGACTTTCACGAATCGTTCTGAAACTCTGCTAAAATTACAGATAATTCCCATATATTTCTTGTGAAAAAATCCCAGAAATTCTCCTTTCTCCGTTGTCGAGATATTCGAGGGCAAAATCGTGCAGTTTACGACTTTCAGGGGCTATAACTCGAAAACTAAAGAACGAGATTTTTTGGCACATATGGTCAATTGAATGTTTATCCCAACCCTCTCATTTGGCACTAGTTTCAGCCCGAATTGTGCAAGTCACCTAAGGTCACGAATCGTCCCGAACGTGTAGCCCAAATTGTGAAAATTTCAAACCGCTACTGCTTGCTTGTATGAGTAGGTAGCCATCTGAAACTTGGCATGTATAAAGGCCATTAACATGTCTACATGCATGCACAATCTTATGTCAACTGATTGCATAACTTGCGAACTATAGGCCATCGAAATTTTTGTAAACAAAAGTTTGTGCGACTTTAGCTCCCAAACGGAATAAAAGCTAAAGCTGAAATAGCCTTCATTCTATTTCACTTATTTGTGTCTACACATGTATATGTTTTGCAGAGACTCAAAGCTCTTGAGAATGGAGAAAATGAGGTGTCAATTTTGCATTGGACCCTATGGGAAAATGCATTAAACGCCTACTGCTCCGACGTTCAGCGACCGATAACATCCATCTTTACACTGTAAACGGAAATTACATAGGTACATGCCTGGGGCAAATAACAGCGCAAATAATTGTCCATGTGCAGAGAAATAAAGGAGCAAACTTTTATGTATGGGCTGCAGTGGAAGTTATTCTTAAAAGGTGACTTTCACGAATCGTTCTGAAACTCTGCTAAAATTACAGATAATTCCCATATATTTCTTGGGAAAAAATCCCAGAAATTCTCCTTTCTCCGTTGTCGAGATATTCGAGGGCAAAATCGTGCAGTTTACGACTTTCAGGGGCTATAACTCGAAAACTAAAGAACGAGAGTTTTTGGCACATATGGTCAATTGAATGTTTATCCCAACCCTCTCATTTGGCACTAGTTTCAGCCCGAATTGTGCAAGTCACCTAAGGTCACGAGTCGTCCCGGACGTGTAGCCCAAATTGTGAAAATTTCAAACCGCTACTGCTTGCTTGTATGAGTAGGTAGCCATCTGAAACTTGGCATGTATAAAGACCAGTAACATGTCTCTATGCATGCACACTCTTATGTCAACTGATTGCATAACTTGCGAACTATAGGCCATCGAAATTTTTGTAAACAAAAGTTTGTGCGACTTTAGCTCCCAAACGGAATAAAAGCTAAAGCTGAAATAGCCTTCATTCTATTTCACTTATTTGTGTCTACACATGTATATGTTTTGCAGAGACTCAAAGCTCTTGAGAATGGAGAAAATGAGGTGTCAATTTTGCATTGGACCCTATGGGAAAATGCATTAAACGCCTACTGCTCCGACGTTCAGCGACCGATAACATCCATCTTTACACTGTAAACGGTAATTACATAGGTACATGCCTGGGGCAAACAACAGCGCAAATAATTGTCCATGTGCAGAGTAATAAAGGAGCAAACTTTTATGTATGGGCTGCAGTGGAAGTTATTCTTAAAAGGTGACTTTCACGAATCGTTCTGAAACTCTGCTAAAATTACAGATAATTCCCATATATTTCTTGTGAAAAAATCCCAGAAATTCTCCTTTCTCCGTTGTCGAGATATTCGAGGGCAAAGTCGTGCAGTTTACGACTTTCAGGGGCTATAACTCGAAAACTAAAGAACGAGAATTTTTGGCACATATGGTCAATTGAATGTTTATCCCAACCCTCTCATTTGGCACTAGTTTCAGCCCGAATTGTGCAAGTCACCTAAGTTCACGAATCGTCCCGAACGTGTAGCCCAAATTGTGAAAATTTCAAACCGCTACTGCTTGCTTGTATGAGTAGGTAGCCATCTGAAACTTGGCATGTATAAAGGCCATTAACATGTCTACATGCATGCACAATCTTATGTCAACTGATTGCATAACTTGCGAACTATAGGCCATCGAAATTTTTGTAAACAAAAGTTTGTGCGACTTTAGCTCCCAAACGGAATAAAAGCTAAAGCTGAAATAGCCTTCATTCTATTTCACTTATTTGTGTCTACACATGTATATGTTTTGCAGAGACTCGAAGCTCTTGAGAATGGAGAAAATGAGGTGTCAATTTTGCATTGGACCCTATGGGAAAATGCATTAAATGCCTACTGCTCCGACGTTCAGCGACCGATAACATCCATCTTTACACTGTAAACGGTAATTACATAGGTACATGCCTGGGGCAAATAACAGCGCAAATAATTGTCCATGTGCAGAGTAATAAAGGAGCAAACTTTTATGTATGGGCTGCAGTGGAAGTTATTCTTAAAAGGTGACTTTCACAAATCGTTCTGAAACTCTGCTAAAATTACAGATAATTCCCATATATTTCTTGGGAAAAAATCCCAGAAATTCTCCTTTCTCCGTTGTCGAGATATTCGAGGGCAAAGTCGTGCAGTTTACGACTTTCAGGGGCTATAACTCGAAAACTAAAGAACGAGAATTTTTGGCACATATGGTCAATTGAATGTTTATCCCAACCCTCTCATTTGGCACTAGTTTCAGCCCGAATTGTGCAAGTCACCTAAGGTCACGAATCGTCCCGAACGTGTAGCCCAAATTGTGAAAATTTCAAACCGCTACTGCTTGCTTGTATGAGTAGGTAGCCATCTGAAACTTGGCATGTATAAAGGCCATTAACATGTCTACATGCATGCACAATCTTATGTCAACTGATTGCATAACGTGCGAACTATAGGCCATCGAAATTTTTGTAAACAAAAGTTTGTGCGACTTTAGCTCCCAAACGGATTAAAAGCTAAAGCTGAAATAGCCTTCATTCTATTTCACTTATTTGTGTCTACACATGTATATGTTTTGCAGAGACTCGAAGCTCTTGAGAATGGAGAAAATGAGGTGTCAATTTTGCATTGGACCCTATGGGAAAATGCATTAAACGCCTACTGCTCCGACGTTCAGCGACCGATAACATCCATCTTTACACTGTAAACGGTAATTACATAGGTACATGCCTGGGGCAAATAACAGCGCAAATAATTGTCCATGTGCAGAGTAATAAAGGAGCAAACTTTTATGTATGGGCTGCAGTGGAAGTTATTCTTAAAAGGTGACTTTCACGAATCGTTCTGAAACTCTGCTAAAATTACAGATAATTCCCATATATTTCTTGTGAAAAAATCCCAGAAATTCTCCTTTCTCCGTTGTCGAGATATTCGAGGGCAAAGTCGTGCAGTTTACGACTTTCAGGGGCTATAACTCGAAAACTAAAGAACGAGAATTTTTGGCACATATGGTCAATTGAATGTTTATCCCAACCCTCTCATTTGGCACTAGTTTCAGCCCGAATTGTGCAAGTCACCTAAGGTCACGAATCGTCCCGAACGTGTAGCCCAAATTGTGAAAATTTCAAACCGCTACTGCTTGCTTGTATGAGTAGGTAGCCATCTGAAACTTGGCATGTATAAAGGCCATTAACATGTCTCTATGCATGCACAATATTATGTCAACTGATTGCATAACTTGCGAACTATAATCCATCGAAATTTTTGTAAACAAAAGTTTGTGCGACTTTAGCTCCCAAACAGAATAAAAGCTAAAGCTGAAATAGCCTTCATTCTATTTCACTTATTAGTGTCTACACATGTATATGTTTTGCAGAGACTCAAAGCTCTTGAGAATGGAGAAAATGAGGTGGCAATTTTGCATTGGACCCTATGGGAAAATGAATTAAACGCCTACTGCTCCGACGTTCAGCGACCGATAACATCCATCTTTACACTGTAAACGGTAATTACATAGGTACATGCCGCGGGCAAATAACAGCGCAAATAATTGTCCATGTGCAGAGTAATAAAGGAGCAAACTTTTATGTATGGGCTGCAGTGGAAGTTATTCTTAAAAGGTGACTTTCACGAATCGTTCTGAAACTCTGCTAAAATTACAGATAATTCCCATATATTTCTTGTGAAAAAATCCCAGAAATTCTCCTTTCTCCGTTGTCGAGATATTCGAGGGCAAAATCGTGCAGTTTACGACTTTCAGGGGCTATAACTCGAAAACTAAAGAACGAGATTTTTTGGCACATA
The DNA here is from genome assembly GCA_963989385.1 of Ctena decussata. NCBI lineage: Eukaryota > Metazoa > Mollusca > Bivalvia > Lucinida > Lucinidae > Ctena > Ctena decussata. Next base: position 21,709,812 of record OZ022512.1, on the reverse strand, counting down.
TGGTCAATTGAATGTTTATCCCAACCCTCTCATTTGGCACTAGTTTCAGCCCGAATTGTGCAAGTCACCTAAGGTCACGAATCGTCCCGAACGTGTAGCCCAAATTGTGAAAATTTCAAACCGCTACTGCTTGCTTGTATGAGTAGGTAGCCATCTGAAACTTGGCATGTATAAAGGCCATTAACATGTCTACATGCATGCACAATCTTATGTCAACTGATTGCATAACTTGCGAACTATAGGCCATCGAAATTTTTGTAAACAAAAGTTTGTGCGACTTTAGCTCCCAAACGGAATAAAAGCTAAAGCTGAAATAGCCTTCATTCTATTTCACTTATTTGTGTCTACACATGTATATGTTTTGCCGAGACTCAAAGCTCTTGAGAATGGAGAAAATGAGGTGTCAATTTTGCATTGGACCCTATGGGAAAATGCATTAAACGCCTACTGCTCCGACGTTCAGCGACCGATAACATCCATCTTTACGCTGTAAACGGTAATTACATATGTACATGCCTGGGGCAAATAACAGCGCAAATAATTGTCCATGTGCAGAGTAATAAAGGAGCAAACTTTTATGTATGGGCTGCAGTGGAAGTTATTCTTAAAAGGTGACTTTCACGAATCGTTCTGAAACCCTGCTAAAATTACAGATAATTCCCATATATTTCTTGGGAAAAAATCCCAGAAATTCTCCTTTCTCCGTTGTCGAGATATTCGAGGGCAAAGTCGTGCAGTTTACGACTTCCAGGGGCTATAACTCGAAAACTAAAGAACGAGAATTTTTGGCACATATGGTCAATTGAATGTTTATCCCAACCCTCTCATTTGGCACTAGTTTCAGCCCGAATTGTGCAAGTCACCTAAGGTCACGAATCGTCCCGCACGTGTAGCCCAAATTGTGAAAATTTCAAACCGCTACTGCTTGCTTGTATGAGTAGGTAGCCATCTGAAACTTGGCATGTATAAAGGCCATTAACATGTCTACATGCATGCACAATCTTTTGTCAACTGATTGCATAACTTTCGAACTATTAGGCCATCGAAATTTTTGTAAACAAAAGTTTGTGCGACTTTAGCTCCCAAACGGAATAAAAGCTAAAGCTGAAATAGCCTTCATTCTATTTCACTTATTTGTGTCTACACATGTATATGTTTTGCAGAGACTCAAAGCTCTTGAGAATGGAGAAAATGAGGTGTCAATTTTGCATTGGACCCTATGGGAAAATGCATTAAACGCCTACTGCTCCGACGTTCAGCGACCGATAACATCCATCTTTACACTGTAAACGGTAATTACATAGGTACATGCCTGGGGCAAATAACAGCGCAAATAATTGTCCATGTGCAGAGTAATAAAGGAGCATTTTATGTATGGGCTGCAGTGGAAGTTATTCTTAAAAGGTGACTTTCACGAATCGTTCTGAAACTCTGCTAAAATTACAGATAATTCCCATATATTTCTTTGGAAAAAATCCCAGAAATTCTCCTTTCTCCGTTGTCGAGATATTCGAGGGCAAAGTCGTGCAGTTTACGACTTTCAGGGGCTATAACTCGAAAACTAAAGAACGAGAGTTTTTGGCACATATGGTCAATTGAATGTTTATCCCAACCCTCTCATTTGGCACTAGTTTCAGGTCGAATTGTGCAAGTCACCTAAGGTCACGAATCGTCCCGAACGTGTAGCCCAAATTGTGAAAATTTCAAACCGCTACTGCTTGCTTGTATGAGTAGGTAGCCATCTGAAACTTGGCATGTATAAAGGTCATTAACATGTCTATATGCATGCACAATCTTATGTCAACTGATTGCATAACTTGCGAACTATAGGCCATCGAAATTTTAGTAAACAAAAGTTTGTGCGACTTTAGCTCCCAAACAGAATAAAAGCTAAAGCTGAAATAGCCTTCATTCTATTTCACTTATTTGTGTCTACACATGTATATGTTTTGCAGAGACTCAAAGCTCTTGAGAATGGAGAAAATGTGGTGTCAATTTTGCATTGGACCCTATGGGAAAATGCATTAAACGCCTACTGCTCCGACGTTCAGCGACCGATAACATCCATCTTTACACTGTAAACGGTAATTACATAGGTATATGCCTGGGGCAAATAACAGCGCAAAAAATTGTCCATGTGCAGAGTAATAAAGGAGCAAACTTTTATGTATGGGCTGCAGTGGAAGTTATTCTTAAAAGGTGACTTTCACGAATCGTTCTGAAACTCTGCTAAAATTACAGATAATTCCCATATATTTCTTGGGAAAAAATCCCAGAAATTCTCCTTTCACCGTTGTCGAGATATTCGAGGGCAAAGTCGTGCAGTTTACGACTTTCAGGGGCTATAACTCGAAAACTAAAGAACGAGAATTTTTGGCACATATGGTCAATTGAATGTTTATCCCAACCCTCTCATTTGGCACTAGTTTCAGCCCGAATTGTGCAAGTCACCTAAGGTCACGAATCGTCCCGAACGTGTAGCCCAAATTGTGAAAATTTCAAACCGCTACTGCTTGCTTGTATGAGTAGGTAGCCATCTGAAACTTGGTATGTATAAAGGCCATTAACATGTCTACATGCATGCACAATCTTATGTCAACTGATTGCATAACTTGCGAACTATAGGCCATCGAAATTTTAGTAAACAAAAGTTTGTGCGACTTTAGCTCCCAAACGGAATAAAAGCTAAAGCTGAAATAGCCTTCATTCTATTTCACTTATTTGTGTTTACACATGCATATGTTCTGCAGAGACTCAAATCTCTTGAGAATGGAGAAAATGAGGTGTCAATTTTGCATTGGACCCTATGGGAAAATGCATTAAACGCCTACTGCTCCGACGTTCAGCGACCGATAACATCCATCTTTACACTGTAAACGGTAATTCAATAGGTACATGCCTGGGGCAAATAACAGCGCAAATAATTGTCCATGTGCAGAGTAATAAAGGAGCAAACTTTTATGTATGGGCTGCAGTGGAAGTTATTCTTAAAAGGTGACTTTCACGAATCGTTCTGAAACTCTGCTAAAATTACAGATAATTCCCATATATTTCTTGGGAAAAAATCCCAGAAATTCTCCTTTCTCCGTTGTCGAGATATTCGAGGGCAAAGTCGTGCGGTTTACGACTTTCAGGGGCTATCCTCGAAAACTAAAGAACGAGATTTTTTGGCACATATGGTCAATTGAATGTTTATCCCAACCCTCTCATTTGGCACTAGTTTCAGCCCGAATTGTGCAAGTCACCTAAGGTCACGAATCGTCCCGAACGTGTAGCCCAAATTGTGAAAATTTCAAACCGCTACTGCTTGCTTGCATGAGTAGGTAGCCATCTGAAACTTGGCATGTATAAAGGCCATTAACATGTCTATATGCATGCACAATCTTATGTCAACTGATTGCATAACTTGCGAACTATAGGCCATCGAAATTTTTGTAAACAAAAGTTTGTGCGACTTTAGCTTTCAAACGGAATAAAAGCTAAAGCTGAAATAGCCTTCATTCTATTTCACTTATTTGTGTCTACACATGTATATGTTTTGCAGAGACTCAAAGCTCTTGAGAATGGAGAAAATGAGGTGTCAATTTTCCATTGGACCCTATGGGAAAATGCATTAAACGCCTACTGCTCCGACGTTAAGCGACCGATAACATCCATCTTTACACTGTAAACGGTAATTACATAGGTACATGCCTGGGGCAAATAACAGCGCAAATAATTGTCCATGTGCAGAGTAATAAAGGAGCAAACTTTTATGTATGGGCTGCAGTGGAAGTTATTCTTAAAAGGTGACTTTCACGAATCGTTCTGAAACTCTGCTAAAATTACAGATAATTCCCATATATTTCTTGGGAAAAAATCCCAGAAATTCTCCTTTCTCCGTTGTCGAGATATTCGAGGGCAAAGTCGTGCAGTTTACGACTTTCAGGGGCTATAACTCGAAAACTAAAGAACGAGAATTTTTGGCACATATGGTCAATTGAATGTTTATCCCAACCCTCTCATTTGGCACTAGTTTCAGCCCGAATTGTGCAAGTCACCTAAGGTCACGAATCGTCCCGAACGTGTAGCCCAAATTGTGAAAATTTCAAACCGCTACTGCTTGCTTGTATGAGTAGGTAGCCATCTGAAACTTGGCATGTATAAAGGCCATTAACATGTCTACATGCACGCACAATCTTATGTCAACTGATTGCATAACTTGCGAACTATAGGCCATCGAAATTTTTGTAAACAAAAGTTTGTGCGACTTAAGCTCCAAAACGGAATAAAAGCTAAAGCTGAAATAGCCTTCATTCTATTTCACTTATTTGTGTCTACACATGTATATGTTTTGCAGAGACTCAAAGCTCTTGAGAATGGAGAAAATGAGGTGTCAATTTTGCATTGGACCCTATGGGAAAATGCATTAAACGCCTACTGCTCCGACGTTCAGCGACCGATAACATCCATCTTTACACTGTAAACGGTAATTACATAGGTACATGCCTGGGGCAAATAACAGCGCAAATAATTGTCCATGTGCAGAGTAATAAAGGAGCAAACTTTTATGTATGGGCTGCAGTGGAAGTTATTCTTAAAAGGTGACTTTCACGAATCGTTCTGAAACTCTGCTAAAATTGCAGATAATTCCCATATACTTCTTGGGAAAAAATCCCAGAAATTCTCCTTTCTCCGTTGTCGAGATATTCGAGGGCAAAGTCGTGCAGTTTACGACTTTCAGGGGCTATAACTCGAAAACTAAAGAACGAGAATTTTTGGCACATATGGTCAATTGAATGTTTATCCCAACCCTCTCATTTGGCACTAGTTTCAGGTCGAATTGTGCAAGTCACCTAAGGTCACGAATCGTCCCGAACGTGTAGCCCAAATTGTGAAAATTTCAAACCGCTACTGCTTGCTTGTATGAGTAGGTAGCCATCTGAAACTTGGCATGTATAAAGGTCATTAACATGTCTACATGCATGCACAATCTTATGTCAACTGATTGCATAACTTGCGAACTATAGGCCATCGAAATTTTAGTAAACAAAAGTTTGTGCGACTTTAGCTCCCAAACAGAATAAAAGCTAAAGCTGAAATAGCCTTCATTCTATTTCACTTATTTGTGTCTACACATGTATATGTTTTGCAGAGACTCAAAGCTCTTGAGAATGGAGAAAATGAGGTGTCAATTTTGCATTGGACCCTATGGGAAAATGCATTAAACGCCTACTGCTCCGACGTTCAGCGACCGATAACATCCATCTTTACACTGTAAACGGTAATTACATAGGTATATGCCTGGGGCAAATAACAGCGCAAAAAATTGTCCATGTGCAGAGTAATAAAGGAGCAAACTTTTATGTATGGGCTGCAGTGGAAGTTATTCTTAAAAGGTGACTTTCACGAATCGTTCTGAAACTCTGCTAAAATTACAGATAATTCCCATATATTTCTTGGGAAAAAATCCCAGAAATTCTCCTTTCACCGTTGTCGAGATATTCGAGGGCAAAGTCGTGCAGTTTACGACTTTCAGGGGCTATAACTCGAAAACTAAAGAACGAGAATTTTTGGCACATATGGTCAATTGAATGTTTATCCCAACCCTCTCATTTGGCACTAGTTTCAGCCCGAATTGTGCAAGTCACCTAAGGTCACGAATCGTCCCGAACGTGTAGCCCAAATTGTGAAAATTTCAAACCGCTACTGCTTGCTTGTATGAGTAGGTAGCCATCTGAAACTTGGTATGTATAAAGGCCATTAACATGTCTACATGCATGCACAATCTTATGTCAACTGATTGCATAACTTGCGAACTATAGGCCATCGAAATTTTTGTAAACAAAAGTTTGTGCGACTTTAGCTCCCAAACGGAATAAAAGCTAAAGCTGAAATAGCCTTCATTCTATTTCACTTATTTGTGTTTACACATGCATATGTTCTGCAGAGACTCAAATCTCTTGAGAATGGAGAAAATGAGGTGTCAATTTTGCATTGGACCCTATGGGAAAATGCATTAAACGCCTACTGCTCCGACGTTCAGCGACCGATAACATCCATCTTTACACTGTAAACGGTAATTACATAGGTACATGCCTGGGGCAAATAACAGCGCAAATAATTGTCCATGTGCAGAGTAATAAAGGAGCAAACTTTTATGTATGGGCTGCAGTGGAAGTTATTCTTAAAAGGTGACTTTCACGAATCGTTCTGAAACTCTGCTAAAATTACAGATAATTCCCATATATTTCTTGGGAAAAAATCCCAGAAATTCTCCTTTCTCCGTTGTCGAGATATTCGAGGGCAAAGTCGTGCGGTTTACGACTTTCAGGGGCTATCCTCGAAAACTAAAGAACGAGAATTTTTGGCACATATGGTCAATTGAATGTTTATCCCAACCCTCTCATTTGGCACTAGTTTCAGCCCGAATTGTGCAAGTCACCTAAGGTCACGAATCGTCCCGAACGTGTAGCCCAAATTGTGAAAATTTCAAACCGCTACTGCTTGCTTGCATGAGTAGGTAGCCATCTGAAACTTGGCATGTATAAAGGCCATTAACATGTCTATATGCATGCACAATCTTATGTCAACTGATTGCATAACTTGCGAACTATAGGCCATCGAAATTTTTGTAAACAAAAGTTTGTGCGACTTTAGCTTTCAAACGGAATAAAAGCTAAAGCTGAAATAGCCTTCATTCTATTTCACTTATTTGTGTCTACACATGTATATGTTTTGCAGAGACTCAAAGCTCTTGAGAATGGAGAAAATGAGGTGTCAATTTTGCATTGGACCCTATGGGAAAATGCATTAAACGCCTACTGCTCCGACGTTAAGCGACCGATAACATCCATCTTTACACTGTAAACGGTAATTACATAGGTACATGCCTGGGGCAAATAACAGCGCAAATAATTGTCCATGTGCAGAGTAATAAAGGAGCAAACTTTTATGTATGGGCTGCAGTGGAAGTTATTCTTAAAAGGTGACTTTCACGAATCGTTCTGAAACTCTGCTAAAATTACAGATAATTCCCATATATTTCTTGGGAAAAAATCCCAGAAATTCTCCTTTCTCCGTTGTCGAGATATTCGAGGGCAAAGTCGTGCAGTTTACGACTTTCAGGGGCTATAACTCGAAAACTAAAGAACGAGAATTTTTGGCACATATGGTCAATTGAATGTTTATCCCAACCCTCTCATTTGGCACTAGTTTCAGCCCGAATTGTGCAAGTCACCTAAGGTCCCGAATCGTCCCGAACGTGTAGCCCAAATTGTGAAAATTTCAAACCGCTACTGCTTGCTTGTATGAGTAGGTAGCCATCTGAAACTTGGCATGTATAAAGGCCATTAACATGTCTACATGCACGCACAATCTTATGTCAACTGATTGCATAACTTGCGAACTATAGGCCATCGAAATTTTTGTAAACAAAAGTTTGTGCGACTTTAGCTCCAAAACGGAATAAAAGCTAAAGCTGAAATAGCCTTCATTCTATTTCACTTATTTGTGTCTACACATGTATATGTTTTGCAGAGACTCAAAGCTCTTGAGAATGGAGAAAATGAGGTGTCAATTTTGCATTGGACCCTATGGGAAAATGCATTAAACGCCTACTGCTCCGACGTTCAGCGACCGATAACATCCATCTTTACACTGTAAACGGTAATTACATAGGTACATGCCTGGGGCAAATAACAGCGCAAATAATTGTCCATGTGCAGAGTAATAAAGGAGCAAACTTTTATGTATGGGCTGCAGTGGAAGTTATTCTTAAAAGGTGACTTTCACGAATCGTTCTGAAACTCTGCTAAAATTACAGATAATTCCCATATACTTCTTGGGAAAAAATCCCAGAAATTCTCCTTTCTCCGTTGTCGAGATATTCGAGGGCAAAGTCGTGCAGTTTACGACTTTCAGGGGCTATAACTCGAAAACTAAAGAACGAGAATTTTTGGCACATATGGTCAATTGAATGTTTATCCCAACCCTCTCATTTGGCACTAGTTTCAGCCCGAATTGTGCAAGTCACCTAAGGTCACGAATCGTCCCGAACGTGTAGCCCAAATTGTGAAAATTTCAAACCGCTACTGCTTGCTTGTATGAGTAGGTAGCCATCTGAAACTTGGCATGTATAAAGGCCATTAACATGTCTACATGCATGCACAATCTTATGTCAACTGATTGCATAACTTGCGAACTATAGGCCATCGAAATTTTTGTAAACAAAAGTTTGTGCGACTTTAGCTCCCAAACGGAATAAAAGCTAAAGCTGAAATAGCCTTCATTCTATTTCACTTATTTGTGTCTACACATGTATATGTTTTGCAGAGACTCAAAGCTCTTGAGAATGGAGAAAATGAGGTGTCAATTTTGCATTGGACCCTATGGGAAAATGCATTAAACGCCTACTGCTCCGACGTTCAGCGACCGATAACATCCATCTTTACACTGTAAACGGTAATTATATAGGTATATGCCTGGGGCAAATGACAGCGCAAATAATTGTCCATGTGCAGAGTAATAAAGGAGCAAACTTTTATGTATGTGCTGCAGTGGAAGTTATTCTTAAAAGGTGACTTTCACGAATCGTTCTGAAACTCTGCTAAAATTACAGAAAATTCCCATATATTTCTTGGGAAAAAATCCCAGAAATTCTCCTTTCTCCGTTGTCGAGATATTCGAGGGCAAAGTCGTGCAGTTTACGACTTTCAGGGGCTATAACTCGAAAACTAAAGAACGAGAATTTTTGGCACATATGGTCAATTGAATGTTTATCCCAACCCTCTCATTTGGCACTAGTTTCAGCCCGAATTGTGCAAGTCACCTAAGGTCACGAATCGTCCCGAACGTGTAGCCCAAATTGTGAAAATTTCAAACCGCTACTGCTTGCTTGTATGAGTAGGTAGCCATCTGAAACTTGGCATGTATAAAGGCCATTAACATGTCTACATGCATGCACAATCTTATGTCAACTGATTGCATAACTTGCGAACTATAGGCCATCGAAATTTTTGTAAACAAAAGTTTGTGCGACTTTAGCTCCCAAACGGAATAAAAGCTAAAGCTGAAATAGCCTTCATTCTATTTCACTTATTTGTGTCTACACATGTATATGTTTTGCAGAGACTCAAAGCTCTTGAGAATGGAGAAAATGAGGTGTCAATTTTGCATTGGACCCTATGGGAAAATGCATTAAACGCCTACTGCTCCGACGTTCAGCGACCGATAACATCCATCTTTACACTGTAAACGGTAATTACATAGGTACATGCCTGGGGCAAATAACAGCGCAAATAATTGTCCATGTGCAGAGTAATAAAGGAGCAAACTTTTATGTATGGGCTGCAGTGGAGGTTATTCTTAAAAGGTGACTTTCACGAATCGTTCTGAAACTCTGCTAAAATTACAGATAATTCCCATATATTTCTTGGGAAAAAATCCCAGAAATTCTCCTTTCTCCGTTGTCGAGATATTCGAGGGCAAAGTCGTGCAGTTTACGACTTTCATGGGCTATAACTCGAAAACTAAAGAACGAGAATTTTTGGCACATATGGTCAATTGAATGTTTATCCCAACCCTCTCATTTGGCACTAGTTTCAGCCCGAATTGTGCAAGTCACCTAAGGTCACGAATCGTCCCGAACGTGTAGCCCAAATTGTGAAAATTTCAAACCGCTACTGCTTGCTTGTATGAGTAGGTAGCCATCTGAAACTTGGCATGTATAAAGGCCATTAGCATGTCTACATGCATGCACAATCTTATGTCAACTGATTGCATAACTTGCGAACTATAGGCCATCGAAATTTTTGTAAACAAAAGTTTGTGCGACTTTAGCTCCCAAACGGAATAAAAGCTAAAGCTGAAATAGCCTTCATTCTATTTCACTTATTTGTGTCTACACATGTATATGTTTTGCAGAGACTCAAAGCTCTTGAGAATGGAGAAAATGAGGTGTCAATTTTGCATTGGACCCTATGGGAAAATGCATTAAACGCCTACTGCTCCGACGTTCTGCGACCGATAACATCCATCTTTACACTGTAAACGGTAATTACATAGGTACATGCCTGGGGCAAATAACAGCGCAAATAATTGTCCATGTGCAGAGTAATAAAGGAGCAAACTTTTATGTATGGGCTGCAGTGGAAGATATTCTTAAAAGGTGACTTTCACGAATCGTTCTGAAACTCTGCTAAAATTACAGATAATTCCCATGTATTTCTTGGGAAAAAATCCCAGAAATTCTCCTTTCTCCGTTGTCGAGATATTCGAGGGCAAAGTCGTGCAGTTTACGACTTTCAGGGGCTATAACTCGAAAACTAAAGAACGAGAATTTTTGGCACATATGGTCAATTGAATGTTTATCCCAACCCTCTCATTTGGCACTAGTTTCAGCCCGAATTGTGCAAGTCACCTAAGGTCACGAATCGTCCCGAACGTGTAGCCCAAATTGTGAAAATTTCAAACCGCTACTGCTTGCTTGTATGAGTAGGTAGCCATCTGAAACTTGGCATGTATAAAGGCCATTAATATGTCTACATGCATGCACAATCTTATGTCAACTGATTGCATAACTTGCGAACTATAGGCCATCGAAATTTGTGTAAACAAAAGTTTGTGCGACTTTAGCTCCCAAACGGAATAAAAGCTAAAGCTGAAAAGCCTTCATTCTATTTCACTTATTTGTGTCTACACATGTATATGTTTTGCAGAGACTCAAAGCTCTTGAGAATGGAGAAAATGAGGTTCAATTTTGCATTGAACCCTATGGGAAAATGCATTAAACGCCTACTGCTCCGACGTTAAGCGACCGATAACATCCATCTTTACACTGTAAACGGTAATTACATAGGTACATGCCTGGGGCAAATAACAGCGCAAATAATTGTCCATGTGCAGAGTAATAAAGGAGCAAACTTTTATGTATGGGCTGCAGTGGAAGTTATTCTTAAAAGGTGACTTTCACGAATCGTTCTGAAACTCTGCTAAAATTACAGATAATTCCCATATATTTCTTGGGAAAAAATCCCAGAAATTCTCCTTTCTCCGTTGTCGAGATATTCGAGGGCAAAGTCGTGCAGTTTACGACTTTCAGCGGCTATAACTCGAAAACTAAAGAACGAGAATTTTTGGCACATATGGTCAATTGAATGTTTATCCCAACCCTCTCATTTGGCACTAGTTTCAGCCCGAATTGTGCAAGTCACCTAAGGTCACGAATCGTCCCGAACGTGTAGCCCAAATTGTGAAAATTTCAAACCGCTACTGCTTGCTTGTATGAGTAGGTAGCCATCTGAAACTTGGCATGTATAAAGGCCATTAACATGTCTACATGCATGCACAATCTTATGTCAACTGATTGCATAACTTGCGAACTATAGGCCATCGAAATGTTTGTAAACAAAAGTTTGTGCGACTTTAGCTCCCAAACGGAATAAAAGCTAAAGCTGAAATAGCCTTCATTCTATTTCACTTATTTGTGTCTACACATGTATATGTTTTGCAGAGACTCAAAGCTCTTGAGAATGGAGAAAATGAGGTGTCAATTTTGCATTGGACCCTATGGGAAAATGCATTAAACGCCTACTGCTCCGACGTTCAGCGACCGATAACATCCATCTTTACACTGTAAACGGTAATTACATAGGTACATGCCTGGGGCAAATAACAGCGCAAATAATTGTCCATGTGCAGAGTAATAAAGGAGCAAACTTTTATGTATGGGCTGCAGTGGAAGTTATTCTTAAAAGGTGACTTTCACGAATCGTTCTGAAACTCTGCTAAAATTACAGATAATTCCCATATATTTTTTGGGAAAAAATCCCAGAAATTCTCCTTTCTCCGTTGTCGAGATATTCGAGGGCAAAGTCGTGCAGTTTACGACTTTCAGGGGCTATAACTCGAAAACTAAAGAACGAGAATTTTTGGCACATATGGTCAATTGAATGTTTATCCCAACCCTCTCATTTGGCACTAGTTTCAGCCCGAATTGTGCAAGTCACCTAAGGTCACGAATCGTCCCGAACGTGTAGCCCAAATTGTGAAAATTTCAAACCGCTACTGCTTGCTTGTATGAGTAGGTAGCCATCTGAAACTTGGCATGTATAAAGGCCATTAACATGTCTACATGCACGCACAATCTTATGTCAACTGATTGCATAACTTGCGAACTATAGGCCATCGAAATTTTTGTAAACAAAAGTTTGTGCGACTTTAGCTCCCAAACGGAATAAAAGCTAAAGCTGAAATAGCCTTCATTCTATTTCACTTATTTGTGTCTACACATGTATATGTTTTGCAGAGACTCAAAGCTCTTGAGAATGGAGAAAATGAGGTGTCAATTTTGCATTGGACCCTATGGGAAAATGCATTAAACGCCTACTGCTCCGACGTTCAGCGACCGATAACATCCATCTTTACACTGTAAACGGTAATTACATAGGTACATGCCTGGGGCAAATAACAGCGCAAATAATTGTCCATGTGCAGAGTAATAAAGGAGCAAACTTTTATGTATGGGTTGCAGTGGAAGTTATTCTTAAAAGGTGACTTTCACGAATCGTTCTGAAACTCTGCTAAAATTACAGATAATTCCCATATATTTCTTGGGAAAAAATCCCAGAAATTCTCCTTTCTCCGTTGTCGAGATATTCGAGGGCAAAGTCGTGCAGTTTACGACTTTCATGGGCTATAACTCGAAAACTAAAGAACGAGAATTTTTGGCACATATGGTCAATTGAATGTTTATCCCAACCCTCTCATTTGGCACTAGTTTCAGCCCGAATTGTGCAAGTCACCTAAGGTCACGAATCGTCCCGAACGTGTAGCCCAAATTGTGAAAATTTCAAACCGCTACTGCTTGCTTGTATGAGTAGGTAGCCATCTGAAACTTGGCATGTATAAAGGCCATTAACATGTCTACATGCATGCACAATCTTATGTCAACTGATTGCATAACTTGCGAACTATAGGCCATCGAAATTTTTGTAAACAAAAGTTTGTGCGACTTTAGCTCCCAAACGGAATAAAAGCTAAAGCTGAAATAGCCTTCATTCTATTTCACTTATTTGTGTCTACACATGTATATGTTTTGCAGAGACTCAAAGCTCTTGAGAATGGAGAAAATGAGGTGTCAATTTTGCATTGGACCCTATGGGAAAATGCATTAAACGCCTACTGCTCCGACGTTCAGCGACCGATAACATCCATCTTTACACTGTAAACGGTAATTACATAGGTACATGCCTGGGGCAAATAACAGCGCAAATAATTGTCCATGTGCAGAGTAATAAAGGAGCAAACTTTTATGTATGGGTTGCAGTGGAAGTTATTCTTAAAAGGTGACTTTCACGAATCGTTCTGAAACTCTGCTAAAATTACAGATAATTCCCATATATTTCTTGGGAAAAAATCCCAGAAATTCTCCTTTCTCCGTTGTCGAGATATTCGAGGGCAAAGTCGTGCAGTTTACGACTTTCAGGGGCTATAACTCGAAAACTAAAGAACGAGAATTTTTGGCACATATGGTCAATTGAATGTTTATTCCAACCCTCTCATTTGGCACTAGTTTCAGCCCGAATTGTGCAAGTCACCTAAGGTCACGAATCGTCCCGAACGTGTAGCCCAAATTGTGAAAATTTCAAACCGCTACTGCTTGCTTGTATGAGTAGGTAGCCATCTGAAACTTGGCATGTATAAAGGCCATTAACATGTCTACATGCATGCACAATCTTATGTCAACTGATTGCATAACTTGCGAACTATAGGCCATCGAAATTTTTGTAAACAAAAGTTTGTGCGACTTTAGCTCTCAAACGGAATAAAAGCTAAAGCTGAAATAGCCTTCATTCTATTTCACTTATTTGTGTCTACACATGTATATGTTTTGCAGAGACTCAAAGCTCTTGAGAATGGAGAAAATGAGGTGTCAATTTTGCATTGGACCCTATGGGAAAATGCATTAAACGCCTACTGCTCCGACGTTCAGCGACCGATAACATCCATCTTTACACTGTAAACGGTAATTACATAGGTACATGCCTGGGGCAAATAACAGCGCAAATAATTGTCCATGTGCAGAGTAATAAAGGAGCAAACTTTTATGTATGGGCTGCAGTGGAAGTTATTCTTAAAAGGTGACTTTCACGAATCGTTCTGAAACTCTGCTAAAATTACAGATAATTCCCATATATTTCTTGGGAAAAAATCCCAGAAATTCTCCTTTCTCCGTTGTCGAGATATTCGAGGGCAAAGTCGTGCAGTTTACGACTTTCAGGAGCTATAACTCGAAAACTAAAGAACGAAAATTTTTGGCACATATGGTCAATTGAATGTTTATCCCAACCCTCTCATTTGGCACTAGTTTCAGCCCGAATTGTGCAAGTCACCTAAGGTCACGAATCGTCCCGAACGTGTAGCCCAAATTGTGAAAATTTCAAACCGCTACTGCTTGCTTGTATGAGTAGGTAGCCATCTGAAACTTGGCATGTATAAAGGCCATTAACATGTCTACATGCATGCACAATCTTATGTCAACTGATTGCATAACTTGCGAACTATAGGCCATCGAAATTTTTGTAAACAAAAGTTTGTGCGACTTTAGCTCCCAAACGGAATAAAAGCTAAAGCTGAAATAGCCTTCATTCTATTTCACTTATTTGTGTCTACACATGTATATGTTTTGCAGAGACTCAAAGCTCTTGAGAATGGAGAAAATGAGGTGTCAATTTTGCATTGGACCCTATGGGAAAATGCATTAAACGCCTACTGCTCCGACGTTCAGCGACCGATAACATCCATCTTTACACTGTAAACGGTAATTACATAGGTACATGCCTGGGGCAAATAACAGCGCAAATAATTGTCCATGTGCAGAGTAATAAAGGAGCAAACTTTTATGTATGGGCTGCAGTGGAAGTTATTCTTAAAAGGTGACTTTCACGAATCGTTCTGAAACTCTGCTAAAATTACAGATAATTCCCATATATTTCTTGGGAAAAAATCCCAGAAATTCTCCTTTCTCCGTTGTCGAGATATTCGAGGGCAAAGTCGTGCAGTTTACGACTTTCAGGGGCTATAACTCGAAAACTAAAGAACGAGAATTTTTGGCACATATGGTCAATTGAATGTTTATCCCAACCCTCTCATTTGGCATTAGTTTCAGCCCGAATTGTGCAAGTCACCTAAGGTCACGAATCGTCCCGAACGTGTAGCCCAAATTGTGAAAATTTCAAACCGCTACTGCTTGCTTGTATGAGTAGGTAGCCATCTGAAACTTGGCATGTATAAAGGCCATTAACATGTCTACATGCATGCACAATCTTATGTCAACTGATTGCATAACTTGCGAACTATAGGCCATCGAAATTTTTGAAAACAAAAGTTTGTGCGACTTTAGCTCCCAAACGGAATAAAAGCTAAAGCTGAAATAGCCTTTATTCTATTTCACTTATTTGTGTCTACACATGTATATGTTTTGCATAGAATCAAAGCTCTTGAGAATGGAGAAAATGAGGTGTCAATTTTGCATTGGACCCTATGGGAAAATGCATTAAACGCCTACTGCTCCGACGTTCAGCGACCGATAACATCCATCTTTACACTGTAAACGGTAATTACATAGGTACATGCCTGGGGCAAATAACAGCGCAAATAATTGTCCATGTGCAGAGTAATAAAGGAGCAAACTTTTATGTATGGGCTGCAGTGGAAGTTATTCTTAAAAGGTGACTTTCACGAATCGTTCTGAAACTCTGCTAAAATTACAGATAATTCCCATATATTTCTTGGGAAAAAATCCCAGAAATTCTCCTTTCTCCGTTGTCGAGATATTCGAGGGCAAAGTCGTGCAGTTTACGACTTTCAGGGGCTATAACTCGAAAACTAAAGAACGAGAATTTTTGGCACATATGGTCAATTGAATGTTTATCCCAACCCTCTCATTTGGCACTAGTTTCAGCCCGAATTGTGCAAGTCACCTAAGGTCACGAATCGTCCCGAACGTGTAGCCCAAATTGTGAAAAATTCAAACCGCTACTGCTTGCTTGTATGAGTAGGTAGCCATCTGAAACTTGGCATGTATAAAGGCCATTAACATGATTACAGGCATGCACAATCTTATGTCAACTGATTGCATAACTTGCGAACTATAGGCCATCGAAATTTTTGTAAACAAAAGTTTGTGCGACTTTAGCTCCCAAACGGAATAAAAGCTAAAGCTGAAATAGTCTTCATTCTATTTCACTTATTTGTGTCTACACATGTATATGTTTTGCAGAGACTCAAAGCTCTTGAGAATGGAGAAAATGAGGTGTCAATTTTGCATTGGACCTTATGGGAAAATGCATTAAACGCCTACTGCTCCGACGTTCAGCGACCGATAACATCCATCTTTACACTGTAAACGGTAATTACATAGGTACATGCCTGGGGCAAATAACAGCGCAAATAATTGTCCATGTGCAGAGTAATAAAGGAGCAAACTTTTATGTATGGGCTGCAGTGGAAGTTATTCTTAAAAGGTGACTTTCACGAATCGTTCTGAAACTCTGCTAACATTACAGATAATTCCCATATATTTCTTGGGAAAAAATCCCAGAAATTCTCCTTTCTCCGTTGTCGAGATATTCGAGGGCAAAGTCGTGCAGTTTACGACTTTCAGGGGCTATAACTCGAAAACTAAAGAACGAGAATTTTTGGCACATATGGTCAATTGAATGTTTATCCCAACCCTCTCATTTGGCACTAGTTTCAGCCCGAATTGTGCAAGTCACCTAAGGTCACGAATCGTCCCGAACGTGTAGCCCAAATTGTGAAAAATTCAAACCGCTACTGCTTGCTTGTATGAGTAGGTAGCCATCTGAAACTTGGCATGTATAAAGGCCATTAACATGATTACATGCATGCACAATCTTATGTCAACTGATTGCATAACTTGCGAACTATAGGCCATCGAAATTTTTGTAAACAAAAGTTTGTGCGACTTTAGCTCCCAAACGGAATAAAAGCTAAAGCTGAAATAGTCTTCATTCTATTTCACTTATTTGTGTCTACACATGTATATGTTTTGCAGAGACTCAAAGCTCTTGAGAATGGAGAAAATGAGGTGTCAATTTTGCATTGGACCTTATGGGAAAATGCATTAAACGCCTACTGCTCCGACGTTCAGCGACCGATAACATCCATCTTTACACTGTAAACGGTAATTACATAGGTACATGCCTGGGGCAAATAACAGCGCAAATAATTGTCCATGTGCAGAGTAATAAAGGAGCAAACTTTTATGTATGGGCTGCAGTGGAAGTTATTCTTAAAAGGTGACTTTCACGAATCGTTCTGAAACTCTGCTAAAATTACAGATAATTCCCATATATTTCTTGGGAAAAAATCCCAGAAATTCTCCTTTCTCCGTTGTCGAGATATTCGAGGGCAAAGTCGTGCAGTTTACGACTTTCAGGGGCTATAACTCGAAAACTAAAGAACGAGAATTTTTGGCACATATGGTCAATTGAATGTTTATCCCAACCCTCTCATTTGACACTAGTTTCAGCCCGAATTGTGCAAGTCACCTCAGGTCACGAATCGTCCCGAACGTGTAGCCCAAATTGTGAAAATTTCAAACCGCTACTGCTTGCTTGTATGAGTAGGTAGTCATTTGAAACTTGGCCTGTATAAAGGCCATTAACATGTCTACATGCATGCACAATCTTATGTCAACTGATTGCATAACTTGCGAACTATAGGCCATCGAAATTTTTGTAAACAAAAGTTTGTGCGACTTTAGCTCCCAAACGGAATAAAAGCTAAAGCTGAAATAGCCTTCATTCTATTTCACTTATTTGTGTCTACACATGTATATGTTTTGCAGAGACTCAAAGCTCTTGAGAATGGAGAAAATGAGGTGTCAATTTTGCATTGGACCCTATGGGAAAATGCATTAAACGCCTACTGCTCCGACGTTCAGCGACCGATAACATCCATCTTTACACTGTAAACGGTAATTACATAGGTACATGCCTGGGGCAAATAACAGCGCAAATAATTGTCCATGTGCAGAGTAATAAAGGAGCAAACTTTTATGTATGGGCTGCAGTGGAAGTTATTCTTAAAAGGTGACTTTCACGAATCGTTCTGAAACTCTGCTAAAATTACAGATAATTCCCATATATTTCTTGGGAAAAAATCCCAGAAATTCTCCTTTCTCCGTTGTCGAGATATTCAAGGGCAAAGTCGTGCAGTTTACGACTTTCAGGGTCTATAACTCGAAAACTAAAGAACGAGAATTTTTGGCACATATGGTCAATTGAATGTTTATCCCAACCCTCTCATTTGGCACTAGTTTCAGCCCGAATTGTGCAAGTCACCTAAGGTCACGAATCGTCCCGAACGTGTAGCCCAAATTGTGAAAATTTCAAACCGCTACTGCTTGCTTGTATGAGTAGGTAGCCATCTGAAACTTAGCATGTATAAAGGCCATTAACATGTCTACATGCATGCACAATCTTATGTCAACTGATTGCATAACTTGCGAACTATAGGCCATCGAAATTTTTGTAAACAAAAGTTTGTGCGACTTTAGCTCCCAAACGGAATAAAAGCTAAAGCTGAAATAGCCTTTATTCTATTTCACTTATTTGTGTCTACACATGTATATGTTTTGCATAGACTCAAAGCTCTTGAGAATGGAGAAAATGAGGTGTCAATTTTGCATTGGACCCTATGGGAAAATGCATTAAACGCCTACTGCTCCGACGTTCAGCGACCGATAACATCCATCTTTACACTGTAAACGGTAATTACATAGGTACATGCCTGGGGCAAAAAACAGCGCAAATAATTGTCCATGTGCAGAGTAATAAAGGAGCAAACTTTTATGTATGGGCTGCAGTGGAAGTTATTCTTAAAAGGTGACTTTCACGAATCGTTCTGAAACTCTGCTAAAATTACAGATAATTCCCATATATTTCTTGGGAAAAAATCCCAGAAATTCTCCTTTCTCCGTTGTCGAGATATTCGAGGGCAAAGTCGTGCAGTTTACGACTTTCAGGGGCTATAACTCGAAAACTAAAGAACGAGAATTTTTGGCACATATGGTCAATTGAATGTTTATCCCAACCCTCTCATTTGGCACTAGTTTCAGCCCGAATTGTGCAAGTCACCTAAGGTCACGAATCGTCCCGAACGTGTAGCCCAAATTGTGAAAAATTCAAACCGCTACTGCTTGCTTGTATGAGTAGGTAGCCATCTGAAACTTGGCATGTATAAAGGCCATTAACATGATTACAGGCATGCACAATCTTATGTCAACTGATTGCATAACTTGCGAACTATAGGCCATCGAAATTTTTGTAAACAAAAGTTTGTGCGACTTTAGCTCCCAAACGGAATAAAAGCTAAAGCTGAAATAGTCTTCATTCTATTTCACTTATTTGTGTCTACACATGTATATGTTTTGCAGAGACTCAAAGCTCTTGAGAATATAGAAAATGAGGTGTCAATTTTGCATTGGACCTTATGGGAAAATGCATTAAACGCCTACTGCTCCGACGTTCAGCGACCGATAACATCCATCTTTACACTGTAAACGGTAATTACATAGGTACATGCCTGGGGCAAATAACAGCGCAAATAATTGTCCATGTGCAGAGTAATAAAGGAGCAAACTTTTATGTATGGGCTGCAGTGGAAGTTATTCTTAAAAGGTGACTTTCACGAATCGTTCTGAAACTCTGCTAAAATTACAGATAATTCCCATATATTTCTTGGGAAAAAATCCCAGAAATTCTCCTTTCTCCGTTGTCGAGATATTCGAGGGCAAAGTCGTGCAGTTTACGACTTTCAGGGGCTATAACTCGAAAACTAAAGAACGAGAATTTTTGGCACATATGGTCAATTGAATGTTTATCCCAACCCTCTCATTTGGCACTAGTTTCAGCCCGAATTGTGCAAGTCACCTAAGGTCACGAATCGTCCCGAACGTGTAGCCCAAATTGTGAAAAATTCAAACCGCTACTGCTTGCTTGTATGAGTAGGTAGCCATCTGAAACTTGGCATGTATAAAGGCCATTAACATGATTACATGCATGCACAATCTTATGTCAACTGATTGCATAACTTGCGAACTATAGGCCATCGAAATTTTTGTAAACAAAAGTTTGTGCGACTTTAGCTCCCAAACGGAATAAAAGCTAAAGCTGAAATAGTCTTCATTCTATTTCACTTATTTGTGTCTACACATGTATATGTTTTGCAGAGACTCAAAGCTCTTGAGAATGGAGAAAATGAGGTGTCAATTTTGCATTGGACCTTATGGGAAAATGCATTAAACGCCTACTGCTCCGACGTTCAGCGACCGATAACATCCATCTTTACACTGTAAACGGTAATTACATAGGTACATGCCTGGGGCAAATAACAGCGCAAATAATTGTCCATGTGCAGAGTAATAAAGGAGCAAACTTTTATGTATGGGCTGCAGTGGAAGTTATTCTTAAAAGGTGACTTTCACGAATCGTTCTGAAACTCTGCTAAAATTACAGATAATTCCCATATATTTCTTGGGAAAAAATCCCAGAAATTCTCCTTTCTCCGTTGTCGAGATATTCGAGGGCAAAGTCGTGCAGTTTACGACTTTCAGGGGCTATAACTCGAAAACTAAAGAACGAGAATTTTTGGCACATATGGTCAATTGAATGTTTATCCCAACCCTCTCATTTGACACTAGTTTCAGCCCGAATTGTGCAAGTCACCTCAGGTCACGAATCGTCCCGAACGTGTAGCCCAAATTGTGAAAATTTCAAACCGCTACTGCTTGCTTGTATGAGTAGGTAGTCATTTGAAACTTGGCCTGTATAAAGGCCATTAACATGTCTACATGCATGCACAATCTTATGTCAACTGATTGCATAACTTTCGAACTATAGGCCATCGAAATTTTTGTAAACAAAAGTTTGTGCGACTTTAGCTCCCAAACGGAATAAAAGCTAAAGCTGAAATAGCCTTCATTCTATTTCACTTATTTGTGTCTACACATGTATATGTTTTGCAGAGACTCAAAGCTCTTGAGAATGGAGAAAATGAGGTGTCAATTTTGCATTGGACCCTATGGGAAAATGCATTAAACGCCTACTGCTCCGACGTTCAGCGACCGATAACATCCATCTTTACACTGTAAATGGTAATTACATAGGTACATGCCTGGGGCAAATAACAGCGCAAATAATTGTCCATGTGCAGAGTAATAAAGGAGCAAACTTTTATGTATGGGCTGCAGTGGAAGTTATTCTTAAAAGGTGACTTTCACGAATCGTTCTGAAACTCTGCTAAAATTACAGATAATTCCCATATATTTCTTGGGAAAAAATCCCAGAAATTCTCCTTTCTCCGTTGTCGAGATATTCAAGGGCAAAGTCGTGCAGTTTACGACTTTCAGGGTCTATAACTCGAAAACTAAAGAACGAGAATTTTTGGCACATATGGTCAATTGAATGTTTATCCCAACCCTCTCATTTGGCACTAGTTTCAGCCCGAATTGTGCAAGTCACCTAAGGTCACGAATCGTCCCGAACGTGTAGCCCAAATTGTGAAAATTTCAAACCGCTACTGCTTGCTTGTATGAGTAGGTAGCCATCTGAAACTTGGCATGTATAAAGGCCATTAACATGTCTACATGCATGCACAATCTTATGTCAACTGATTGCATAACTTGCGAACTATAGGCCATCGAAATTTTTGTAAACAAAAGTTTGTGCGACTTTAGCTCCCAAACGGAATAAAAGCTAAAGCTGAAATAGCCTTCATTCTATTTCACTTATTTGTGTCTACACATGTATATGTTTTGCAGAGACTCAAAGCTCTTGAGAATGGAGAAAATGAGGTGTCAATTTTGCATTGGACACTATGGGAAAATGCATTAAACGCCTACTGCTCCGACGTTCAGCGACCGATAACATCCATCTTTACACTGTAAACGGTAATTACATAGGTACATGCCTGGGGCAAATAACAGCGCAAATAATTGTCCATGTGCAGAGTAATAAAGGAGCAAACTTTTATGTATGGGCTGCAGTGGAAGTTATTCTTAAAAGGTGACTTTCACGAATCGTTCTGAAACTCTGCTAAAATTACAGATAATTCCCATATATTTCTTGGGAAAAAATCCCAGAAATTCTCCTTTCTCCGTTGTCGAGATATTCGAGGGCAAAGTCGTGCAGTTTACGACTTTCAGGGGTTATAACTCGAAAACTAAAGAACGAGAATTTTTGGCACATATGGTCAATTGAATGTTTATCCCAACCCTCTCATTTGGCATTAGTTTCAGCCCGAATTGTGCAAGTCACCTAAGGTCACGAATCGTCCCGAACGTGTAGCCCAAATTGTGAAAATTTCAAACCGCTACTGCTTGCTTGTATGAGTAGGTAGCCATCTGAAACTTGGCATGTATAAAGGCCATTAACATGTCTACATGCATGCACAATCTTATGTCAACTGATTGCATAACTTGCGAACTATAGGCCATCGAAATTTTTGTAAACAAAAGTTTGTGCGACTTTAGCTCCCAAACGGAATAAAAGCTAAAGCTGAAATAGCCTTTATTCTATTTCACTTATTTGTGTCTACACATGTATATGTTTTGCATAGACTCAAAGCTCTTGAGAATGGAGAAAATGAGGTGTCAATTTTGCATTGGACCATATGGGAAAATGCATTAAACGCCTACTGCTCCGACGTTCAGCGACCGATAACATCCATCTTTACACTGTAAACGGTAATTACATAGGTACATGCCTGGGGCAAATAACAGCGCAAATACTTGTCCATGTGCAGAGTAATAAAGGAGCAAACTTTTATGTATGGGCTGCAGTGGAAGTTATTCTTAAAAGGTGACTTTCACGAATCGTTCTGAAACTCTGCTAAAATTACAGATAATTCCCATATATTTCTTGGGAAAAAATCCCAGAAATTCTCCTTTCTCCGTTGTCGAGATATTCGAGGGCAAAGTCGTGCAGTTTACGACTTTCAGGGGCTATAACTCGAAAACTAAAGAACGAGAATTTTTGGCACATATGGTCAATTGAATGTTTATCCCAACCCTCTCATTTGGCACTAGTTTCAGCCCGAATTGTGCAAGTCACCTAAGGTCACGAATCGTCCCGAACGTGTAGCCCAAATTGTGAAAATTTCAAACCGCTACTGCTTGCTTGTATGAGTAGGTAGCCATCTGAAACTTGGCATGTATAAAGGCCATTAACATGTCTACATGCATGCACAATCTTATGTCAACTGATTGCATAACTTGCGAACTATAGGCCATCGAAATTTTTGTAAACAAAAGTTTGTGCGACTTTAGCTCCCAAACGGAATAAAAGCTAAAGCTGAAATAGCCTTCATTCTATTTCACTTATTTGTGTCTACACATGTATATGTTTTGCAGAGACTCAAAGCTCTTGAGAATGGAGAAAATGAGGTGTCAATTTTGCATTGGACACTATGGGAAAATGCATTAAACGCCTACTGCTCCGACGTTCAGCGACCGATAACATCCACCTTTACACTGTAAACGGCAATTACATAGGTACATGCCTGGGGCAAATAACAGCGCAAATAATTGTCCATGTGCAGAGTAATAAAGGAGCAAACTTTTATGTATGGGCTGCAGTGGAAGTTATTCTTAAAAGGTGACTTTCACGAATCGTTCTGAAACTCTGCTAAAATTACAGATAATTCCCATATATTTCTTGGGAAAAAATCCCAGAAATTCTCCTTTCTCCGTTGTCGAGATATTCGAGGGCAAAGTCGTGCAGTTTACGACTTTCAGGGGCTATAACTCGAAAACTAAAGAACGAGAATTTTTGGCACATATGGTCAATTGAATGTTTATCCCAACCCTCTCATTTGGCACTAGTTTCAGCCCGAATTGTGCAAGTCACCTAAGGTCACGAATCGTCCCGAACGTGTAGCCCAAATTGTGAAAATTTCAAACCGCTACTGCTTGCTTGTATGAGTAGGTAGCCATCTGAAACTTGGCATGTATAAAGGCCATTAACATGATTACAAGCATGCACAATCTTATGTCAACTGATTGCATAACTTGCGAACTATAGGCCATCGAAATTTTTGTAAACAAAAGTTTGTGCGACTTTAGCTCCCAAACGGAATAAAAGCTAAAGCTGAAATAGTCTTCATTCTATTTCACTTATTTGTGTCTACACATGTATATGTTTTGCAGAGACTCAAAGCTCTTGAGAATGGAGAAAATGAGGTGTCAATTTTGCATTGGACCTTATGGGAAAATGCATTAAACGCCTACTGCTCCGACGTTCAGCGACCGATAACATCCATCTTTACACTGTAAACGGTAATTACATAGGTACATGCCTGGGGCAAATAACAGCGCAAATAATTGTCCATGTGCAGAGTAATAAAGGAGCAAACTTTTATGTATGGGCTGCAGTGGAAGTTATTCTTAAAAGGTGACTTTCACGAATCGTTCTGAAACTCTGCTAAAATTACAGATAATTCCCATATATTTCTTGGGAAAAAATCCCAGAAATTCTCCTTTCTCCGTTGTCGAGATATTCGAGGGCAAAGTCGTGCAGTTTACGACTTTCAGGGGCTATAACTCGAAAACTAAAGAACGAGAATTTTTGGCACATATGGTCAATTGAATGTTTATCCCAATCCTCTCATTTGGCACTAGTTTCAGCCCGAATTGTGCAAGTCACCTAAGGTCACGAATCGTCCCGAACGTGTAGCCCAAATTGTGAAAATTTCAAACCGCTACTGCTTGCTTGTATGAGTAGGTAGCCATCTGAAACTTGGCATGTATAAAGGCCATTAACATGTCTACATGCATGTACAATCTTATGTCAACTGATTGCATAACTTGCGAACTATAGGCCATAGAAATTTTTGTAAACAAAAGTTTGTGCGACTTTAGCTCCCAAACGGAATAAAAGCTAAAGCTGAAATAGCCTTCATTCTATTTCACTTATTTGTGTCTACACATGTATATGTTTTGCAGAGACTCAAAGCTCTGGAGAATGGAGAAAATGAGGTGTCAATTTTGCATTGGATCCTATGGGAAAATGCATTAAACGCCTACTGCTCCGACGTTCAGCGACCGATAACATCCATCTTTACACTGTAAACGGTAATTACATAGGTACATGCCTGAGGCAAATAACAGCGCAAATAATTGTCCATGTGCAGAGTAATAAAGGAGCAAACTTTTATGTATGGGCTGCAGTGGAAGTTATTCTTAAAAGGTGACTTTCACGAATCGTTCTGAAACTCTGCTAAAATTACAGATAATTCCCATATATTTCTTGGGAAAAAATCCCAGAAATTCTCCTTTCTCCGTTGTCGAGATATTCGAGGGCAAAGTCGTGCAGTTTACGACTTTCAGGGGCTATAACTCGAAAACTAAAGAACGAGAATTTTTGGCACATATGGTCAATTGAATGTTTATCCCAACCCTCTCATTTGGCACTAGTTTCAGCCCGAATTGTGCAAGTCACCTAAGGTCACGAATCGTCCCGAACGTGTAGCCCAAATTGTGAAAATTTCAAACCGCTACTGCTTGCTTGTATGAGTAGGTAGCCATCTGAAACTTGGCATGTATAAAGGCCATTAACATGTCTACAGGCATGTTCAATCTTATGTCAACTGATTGCATAACTTGCGAACTATAGGCCATAGAAATTTTTGTAAACAAAAGTTTGTGCGACTTTAGCTCCCAAACGGAATAAAAGCTAAAGCTGAAATAGCCTTCATTCTATTTCACTTATTTGTGTCTACACATGTATATGTTTTGCATAGACTCAAAGCTCTTGAGAATGGAGAAAATGAGGTGTCAATTTTGCATTGGACCCTATGGGAAAATGCATTAAACGCCTACTGCTCCGACGTTCAGCGACCGATAACATCCATCTTTACACTGTAAACGGTAATTACATAGGTACATGCCTGGGGCAAATAACAGCGCAAATAATTGTCCATGTGCAGAGTAATAAAGGAGCAAACTTTTATGTATGGGCTGCAGTGGAAGTTATTCTTAAAAGGTGACTTTCACGAATCGTTCTGAAACTCTGCTAAAATTACAGATAATTCCCATATATTTCTTGGGAAAAAAATCCCAGAAATTCTCCTTTCTCCGTTGTCGAGATATTCGAGGGCAAAGTCGTGCAGTTTACGACTTTCAGGGGCTATAACTCGAAAACTAAAGAACGAGAATTTTTGGCACATATGGTCAATTGAATGTTTATCCCAACCCTCTCATTTGGCACTAGTTTCAGCCCGAATTGTGCAAGTCACCTAAGGTCACGAATCGTCCCGAACGTGTAGCCCAAATTGTGAAAATTTCAAACCGCTACTGCTTGCTTGTATGAGTAGGTAGCCATCTGAAACTTGGCATGTATAAAGGCCATTAACATGTCTACATGCATGTACAATCTTATGTCAACTGATTGCATAACTTGCGAACTATAGGCCATCAAAATTTTTGTAAACAAAAGTTTGTGCGACTTTAGCTCCCAAACGGAATAAAAGCTAAAGCTGAAATAGCCTTCATTCTATTTCACTTATTTGTGTCCACACATGTATATGTTTTGCAGAGACTCAAAGCTCTTGAGAATGGA
This sequence comes from Ctena decussata, assembly GCA_963989385.1. Taxonomy (NCBI): domain Eukaryota; kingdom Metazoa; phylum Mollusca; class Bivalvia; order Lucinida; family Lucinidae; genus Ctena; species Ctena decussata. The sequence goes on along the minus strand of OZ022512.1, from coordinate 21,683,191 downwards.
GAAAATGAGGTGTCAATTTTGCATTGGACCCTATGGGAAATGCATTAAACGCCTACTGCTCCGACGTTCAGCGACCGATAACATCCATCTTTACACTGTAAACGGTAATTACATAGGTACATGCCTGGGGCAAATAACAGCGCAAATAATTGTCCATGTGCAGAGTAATAAAGGAGCAAACTTTTATGTATGGGCTGCAGTGGAAGTTATTCTTAAAAGGTGACTTTCACGAATCGTACTGAAACTCTGCTAAAATTACAGATAATTCCCATATATTTCTTGGGAAAAAATCCCAGAAATTCTCCTTTCTCCGTTGTCGAGATAGTCGAGGGCAAAGTCGTGCAGTTTACGATTTTCAGGGGTTATAACTCGAAAACTAAAGAACGAGAATTTTTGGCACATATGGTCAATTGAATGTTTATCCCAACCCTCTCATTTGGCACTAGTTTCAGCCCGAATTGTGCAAGTCACCTAAGGTCACGAATCGTCCCGAACGTGTAGCCCAAATTGTGAAATTTCAAACTGCTACTGCTTGCTTGTATGAGTAGGTAGCCATCTGAAACTTGACAAGTATAAAGGCCATTAACATGTCTACATGCATGCACAATCTTATGTCAACTGATTGCATAACTTGCGAACTATAGGCCATCGAAATTTTTGTAAACAAAAGTTTGTGCGACTTTAGCTCCCAAACGGAATAAAAGCTAAAGCTGAAATAGTCTTCATTCTATTTCCTTTATTTGTGTCTACACATGTATATGTTTTGCAGAGACTCAAAGCTCTTGAGAATGGAGAAAATGAGGTGTCAATTTTGCATTGGACCCTATGGGAAAATGCATTAAACGCCTACTGCTCCGACGTTCAGCGACCGATAACATCCATCTTTACACTGTAAACGGTAATTACATAGGTTCATGCCTGGGGCAAATAACAGCGCAAATAATTGTCCATGTGCAGAGTAATAAAGGAGCAAACTTTTATGTATGGGCTGCAGTGGAAGTTATTCTTAAAAGGTGACTTTCACGAATCGTTCTGAAACTCTGCTAAAATTACAGATAATTCCCATATATTTCTTGGGAAAAAATCCCAGAAATTCTCCTTTCTCCGTTGTCGAGATATTCGAGGGCAAAGTCGTGCAGTTTACGACTTTCAGGGGCTATAACTCGAAAACTAAAGAACGAGAATTTTTGGCACATATGGTCAATTGAATGTTTATCCCAACTCTCTCATTTGGCACTAGTTTTAGCCCGAATTGTGCAAGTCACCTAAGGTCACGAATCGTCCCGAACGTGTAGCCCAAATTGTGAAAATTTCAAACCGCTACTGCTTGCTTGTATGAGTAGGTAGCCATCTGAAACTTGGCATGTATAAAGGCCATTAACATGTCTACATGCATGCACAATCTTATGTCAACTGATTGCATAACTTGCGAACTAGGCCATAGAAATTTTTGTAAACAAAAGTTTGTGCGACTTTAGCTCCCAAACGGAATAAAAGCTAAAGCTGAAATAGCCTTCATTCTATTTCACTTATTTGTGTCTACACATGTATATGTTTTGCAGAGACTCAAAGCTCTTGAGAATGGAGAAAATGAGGTGTCAATTTTGCATTGGACCCTATGGGAAAATGCATTAAACGCCTACTGCTCCGACGTTCAGCGACCGATAACATCCATCTTTACACTGTAAACGGTAATTACATAGGTACATGCCTGGGGCAAATAACAGCGCAAATAATTGTCCATGTGCAGAGTAATAAAGGAGCAAACTTTTATGTATGGGCTGCAGTGGAAGTTATTCTTAAAAGGTGACTTTCACGAATCGTTCTGAAACTCTGCTAAAATTACAGATAATTCCCATATATTTCTTGGGAAAAAATCCCAGAAATTCTCCTTTCTCCGTTGTCGAGATATTCGAGGGCAAAGTCGTGCAGTTTACGACTTTCAGGGGCTATAACTCGAAAACTAAAGAACGAGAATTTTTGGCACATATGGTCAATTGAATGTTTATCCCAACCCTCTCATTTGGCACTAGTTTCAGCCCGAATTGTGCAAGTCACCTAAGGTCACGAATCGTCCCGAACGTGTAGCCCAAATTGTGAAAATTTCAAACCGCTACTGCTTGCTTGTATGAGTAGGTAGCCATCTGAAACTTGGCATGTATAAAGGCCATTAACATGTCTACATGCATGCACAATCTTATGTCAACTGATTGCATAACTTGCGAACTATAGGCCATCGAAATTTTTGTAAACAAAAGTTTGTGCGACTTTAGCTCTCAAACGGAGTAAAAGCTAAAGCTGAAATAGCCTTCATTCTATTTCACTTATTTGTGTCTACACATGTATATGTTTTGCAGAGACTCAAAGCTCTTGAGAATGGAGAAAATGAGGTGTCAATTTTGCATTGGACCCTATGGGAAAATGCATTAAACGCCTACTGCTCCGACGTTCAGCGACCGATAACATCCATCTTTACACTGTAAACGGTAATTACATAGGTACATGCCTGGGGCAAATAACAGCGCAAATAATTGTCCATGTGCAGAGTAATAAAGGAGCAAACTTTTATGTATGTGCTGCAGTGGAAGTTATTCTTAAAAGGTGACTTTCACGAATCGTTCTGAAACTCTGCTAAAATTACAGATAATTCCCATATATTTCTTGGGAAAAAATCCCAGAAATTCTCCTTTCTCCGTTGTCGAGATATTCGAGGGCAAAGTCGTGCAGTTTACGATTTTCAGGGGTTATAACTCGAAAACTAAAGAACGAGAATTTTTGGCACATATGGTCAATTGAATGTTTATCCCAACCCTCTCATTTGGCACTAGTTTCAGCCCGAATTGTGCAAGTCACCTAAGGTCACGAATCGTCCCGAACGTGTAGCCCAAATTGTGAAAAATTCAAACCGCTACTGCTTGCTTGCATGAGTGGGTAGCCATCTGAAACTTGGCATGTATAAAGGCCATTAACATGTCTACATACATGCACAATCTTATGTCAACTGATTGCATAACTTGCGAACTATAGGCCATCGAAATTTTTGTAAACAAAAGTTTGTGCGACTTTAGCTCCCAAACGGAATAAAAGCTAAAGCTGAAATAGTCTTCATTCTATTTCACTTATTTGTGTCTACACATGTATATGTTTTGCAGAGACTCAAAGCTCTTGAGAATGGAGAAAATGAGGTGTCAATTTTGCATTGGACCCTATGGGAAAATGCATTAAACGCCTACTGCTCCGACGTTCAGCGACCGATAACATCCATCTTTACACTGTAAACGGTAATTACATAGGTACATGCCTGGGGCAAATAACAGCGCAAATAATTGTCCATGTGCAGAGTAATAAAGGAGCAAACTTTTATGTATGGGCTGCAGTGGAAGTTATTCTTAAAAGGTGACTTTCACGAATCGTTCTGAAACTCTGCTAAAATTACAGATAATTCCCATATATTTCTTGGGAAAAAATCCCAGAAATTCTCCTTTCTCCGTTGTCGAGATATTCGAGGGCAAAGTTGTGCAGTTTACGACTTTCAGGGGCTATAACTCGAAAACTAAAGAACGAGAATTTTTGGCACATATGGTCAATTGAATGTTTATCCCAACCCTCTCATTTGGCAGTAGTTTCAGCCCGAATTGTGCAAGTCACCTAAGGTCACGAATCGTCCCGAACGTGTAGCCCAAATTGTGAAAATTTCAAACTGCTACTGCTTGCTTGTATGAGTAGGTAGCCATCTGAAACTTGGCATGTATAAAGGCCATTAACATGTCTACATGCATGCACAATCTTATGTCAACTGATTGCATAACTTGCGAACTATAGGCCATCGAAATTTTTGTAAAACAAAAGTTTGTGCGACTTTAGCTCCCAAACGGAATAAAAGCTAAAGCTGAAATAGCCTTCATTCTATTTCACTTATTTGTGTCTACACATGTATATGTTTTGCAGAGACTCAAAGCTCTTGAGAATGGAGAAAATGAGGTGTCAATTTTGCATTGGACCCTATGGGAAAATGCATTAAACGCCTACTGCTCCGACGTTCAGCGACCGATAACATCCATCTTTACACTGTAAACGGTAATTACATAGGTACATGCCTGGGGCAAATAACAGCGCAAATAATTGTCCATGTGCAGAGTAATAAAGGAGCAAACTTTTATGTATGGGCTGCAGTGGAAGTTATTCTTAAAAGGTGACTTTCACGAATCGTTCTGAAACTCTGCTAAAATTACAGATAATTCCCATATATTTCTTGGAAAAAAATCCCAGAAATTCTCCTTTCTCCGTTGTCGAGATATTCGAGGGCAAAGTCGTGCAGTTTACGACTTTTAGGGGCTATAACTCGAAAACTAAAGAACGAGAATTTTTGGCACATATGGTCAATTGAATGTTTATCCCAACCCTCTCATTTGGCACTAGTTTCAGCCCGAATTGTGCAAGTCACCTAAGGTCACGAATCGTCCCGAACGTGTAGCCCAAATTGTGAAAATTTCAAACCGCTACTGCTTGCTTGTATGAGTAGGTAGCCATCTGAAACTTGGCATGTATAAAGGCCATTAACATGTCTACATGCATGCACAATCTTATGTCAACTGATTGCATAACTTGCGAACTATAGGCCATAGAAATTTTTGTAAGCAAAAGTTTGTGCGACTTTAGCTCCCAAACAGTAAAGGCTAAAGCTGAAATAGCCTTCATTCTATTTCACTGTTTTGTGTCTACACATGTATATGTTTTGCAGAGACTCAAAGCTCTGGAGAATGGAGAAAATGAGGTGTCAATTTTGCTTTGGATCCTATGGGAAAATGCATTAAACGCCTACTGCTCCGACGTTCAGCGACCGATAACATCCATCTTTACACTGTAAACGGTAATTACATAGGTACATGCCTGGGGCAAATAACAGCGCAAATAATTGTCCATGTGCAGAGTAATAAAGGAGCAAACTTTTATGTATGGGCTGCAGTGGAAGTTATTCTTAAAAGGTGACTTTCACGAATCGTTCTGAAACTCTGCTAAAATTACAGATAATTCCCATATATTTCTTGGGAAAAAATCCCAGAAATTCTCCTTTCTCCGTTGTCGAGATATTCGAGGGCAAAGTCGTGCAGTTTACGACTTTCAGGGGCTATAACTCGAAAACTAAAGAACGAGAATTTTTGGCACATATGGTCAATTGAATGTTTATCCCAACCCTCTCATTTGGCACTAGTTTCAGCCCGAATTGTGCAAGTCACCTAAGGTCACGAATCGTCCCGAACGTGTAGCCCAAATTGTGAAAATTTCAAACCGCTACTGCTTGCTTGTATGAGTAGGTAGCCATCTGAAACTTGGCATGTGTAAAGGCCATTAACATGTCTACATGCATGTTCAATCTTATGTCAACTGATTGCATAACTTGCGAACTATAGGCCATAGAAATTTTTGTAAACAAAAGTTTGTGCGACTTTAGCTCCCAAACGGAATAAAAGCTAAAGCTGAAATAGCCTTCATTCTATTTCACTTATTTGTGTCTACACATGTATATGTTTTGCAGAGACTCAAAGCTATTGAGAATGGAGAAAATGAGGTGTCAATTTTGCATTGGACCCTATGGGAAAATGCATTAAACGCCTACTGCTCCGACGTTCAGCGACCGATAACATCCATCTTTACACTGTAAACGGTAATTACATAGGTACATGCCTGGGGCAAATTACAGCGCAAATAATTGTCCATGTGCAGAGTAATAAAGGAGCAAACTTTTATGTATGGGCTGCAGTGGAAGTTATTCTTAAAAGGTGACTTTCACGAATCGTTCTGAAACTCTGCTAAAATTACAGATAATTCCCATATATTTCTTGGGAAAAAAATCCCAGAAATTCTCCTTTCTCCGTTGTCGAGATATTCGAGGGCAAAGTCGTGCAGTTTACGACTTTCAGGGGCTATAACTCGAAAACTAAAGAACGAGAATTTTTGGCACATATGGTCAATTGAATGTTTATCCCAACCCTCTCATTTGGCACTAGTTTCAGCCCGAATTGTGCAAGTCACCTAAGGTCACGAATCGTCCCGAACGTGTAGCCCAAATTGTGAAAATTTCAAACCGCTACTTGTTGCTTGTATGAGTAGGTAGCCATCTGAAACTTGGCATGTGTAAAGGCCATTAACAAGTCTACATGCATGTTCAATCTTATGTCAACTGATTGCATAACTTGCGAACTATAGGCCATAGAAATTTTTGTAAACAAAAGTTTGTGCGACTTTAGCTCCCAAACGGAATAAAAGCTAAAGCTGAAATAGCCTTCATTCTATTTTACTTATTTGTGTCTACACATGTATATGTTTTGCAGAGACTCAAAGCTCTTGAGAATGGAGAAAATGAGGTGTCAATTTTGCATTGGACCCTATGGGAAAATGCATTTAACGCCTACTGCTCCGACGTTCAGCGACCGATAACATCCATCTTTACACTGTAAACGGTAATTACATAGGTACATGCCTGGGGCAAATAACAGCGCAAATAATTGTCCATGTGCAGAGTAATAAAGGAGCAAACTTTTATGTATGGGCTGCAGTGGAAGTTATTCTTAAAAGGTGACTTTCACGAATCGTTCTGAAACTCTGTTAAAATTACAGATAATTCCCATATATTTCTTGGGAAAAAATCCCAGAAATTCTCCTTTCTCCGTTGTCGAGATATTCGAGGGCAAATTCGTGCAGTTTACGACTTTCAGGGGCTATAACTCGAAAACTAAAGAACGAGAATTTTTGGCACATATGGTCAATTGAATGTTTATCCCAACCCTCTCATTTGGCACTAGTTTCAGCCCGAATTGTGCAAGTCACCTAAGGTCACGAATCGTCCCGAACGTGTAGCCCAAATTGTGAAAATTTCAAACCGCTACTGCTTGCTTGTATGAGTAGGTAGCCATCTGAAACTTGGCATGTATAAAGGCCATTAACATGTCTACATGCATGCACAATCTTATGTCAACTGATTGCATAACTTGCGAACTATAGGCCATCGAAATTTTTGTAAACAAAAGTTTGTGCGACTTAAGCTCTCAAACGGAGTAAAAGCTAAAGCTGAAATAGCCTTCATTCTATTTCACTTATTTGTGTCTACACATGTATATGTTTAGCAGAGACTCAAAGCTCTTGAGAATAGAGAAAATGAGGTGTCAATTTTGCATTGGACCCTATGGGAAAATGCATTAAACGCCTACTGCTCCGACGTTCAGCGACCGATAACATCCATCTTTACACTGTAAACGGTAATTACATAGGTACATGCCTGGGGCAAATAACAGCGCAAATAATGGTCCAGGTGCAGAGTAATAAAGGAGCAAACTTTTATGTATGGGCTGCAGTGGAAGTTATTCTTAAAAGGTGACTTTCACGAATCGTTCTGAAACTCTGCTAAAATTACAGATAATTCCCATATATTTCTTGGGAAAAAAATCCCAGAAATTCTCCTTTCTCCGTTGTCGAGATATTCGAGGGCAAAGTCGTGCAGTTTACGACTTTCAGGGGCTATAACTCGAAAACTAAAGAACGAGAATTTTTGGCACATATGGTCAATTGAATGTTTATCCCAACCCTCTCATTTGGCACTAGTTTCAGCCCGAATTGTGCAAGTCACCTAAGGTCACGAATCGTCCCGAACGTGTAGCCCAAATTGTGAAAATTTCAAACCGCTACTGCTTGCTTGTATGAGTAGGTAGCCATCTGAAACTTGGCATGTATAAAGGCCATTAACATGTCTACATGCATGCACAATCTTATGTCAACTGATTGCATAACTTGCGAACTATAGGCCATCGAAATTTTTGTAAACAAAAGTTTGTGCGACTTTAGCTCCCAAACGGAATAAAAGCTAAAGCTGAAATAGCCTTCATTCTATTTCACTTATTTGTGTCTACACATGTATATGTTTTGCAGAGACTCAAAGCTCTGGAGAATGGAGAAAATGAGGTGTCAATTTTGCATTGGACCCTATGGGAAAATGCATTAAACGCCTACTGCTCCGACGTTCAGCGACCGATAACATCCATCTTTACACTGTAAACGGTAATTACATAGGTACATGCCTGGGGCAAATATCTCGACAACGGAGAAAGGAGAATTTCTGGGATTTTTTCCCAAGAAATATATGGGAATTATCTGTAATTTTAGCAGAGTTTCAGAACGATTCGTGAAAGTCACCTTTTAAGAATAACTTCCACTGCAGCCCATACATAAAAGTTTGCTCCTTTATTACTCTGCACATGGACAATTATTTGCGCTGTTATTTGCCCCAGGCATGTACCTATGTAATTACCGTTTACAGTGTAAAGATGGATGTTATCGGTCGCTGAACGTCGGAGCAGTAGGCGTTTAATGCATTTTCCAATAGGATCCAAAGCAAAATTGACACCTCATTTTCTCCATTCTCCAGAGCTTTGAGTCTCTGCAAAACATATACATGTGTAGACACAAATAAGTGAAATAGAATGAAGGCTATTTCAGCTTTAGCCTTTACTGTTTGGGAGCTAAAGTCGCACAAATTTTTGCTTACAAAAATTTCTATGGCCTATAGTTCGCAAGTTATGCAATCAGTTGACATAAGATTGTGCATGCATGTAGATATTCGAGGGCAAAGTCGTGCAGTTTACGACTTTCAGGGGCTATAACTCGAAAACTAAAGAACGAGAATTTTTGGCACATATGGTCAATTGAATGTTTATCCCAACCCTCTCATTTGGCACTAGTTTCAGCCCGAATTGTGCAAGTCACCTAAGGTCACGAATCGTCCCGAACGTGTAGCCCAAATTGTGAAAATTTCAAACCGCTACTGCTTGCTTGTATGAGTAGGTAGCCATCTGAAACTTGGCATGTATAAAGGCCATTAACATGTCTACATGCATGCACAATCTTATGTCAACTGATTGCTCCCAAACGGAATAAAAGCTAAAGCTGAAATAGCCTTCATTCTATTTCACTTATTTGTGTCTACACATGTATATGTTTTGCAGAGACTCAAAGCTCTTGAGAATGGAGAAAATGAGGTGTCAATTTTGCATTGGACCCTATGGGAAAATGCATTAAACGCCTACTGCTCCGACGTTCAGCGACCGATAACATCCATCTTTACACTGTAAACGGTAATTACATAGGTACATGCCTGGGGCAAATAACAGCGCAAATAATTGTCCATGTGCAGAGTAATAAAGGAGCAAACTTTTATGTATGGGCTGCAGTGGAAGTTATTCTTAAAAGGTGACTTTCACGAATCGTTCTGAAACTCTGCTAAAATTACAGATAATTCCATATATTTCTTGGGAAAAAATCCCAGAAATTCTCCTATCTCCGTTGTCGAGATATTCGAGGGCAAAGTCGTGCGGTTTTCGACTTTCAGGGGCTATAACTCGAAAACTAAAGAACGAGAATTTTTGGCACATATGGTCAATTGAATGTTTATCCCAACCCTCTCATTTGGCACTAGTTTCAGCCCGAATTGTGCAAGTCACCTAAGGTCACGAATCGTCCCGAACGTGTAGCCCAAATTGTGAAAATTTCAAACCGCTACTGCTTGCTTGTGAAACTTGGCATGTATAAAGGCAATTAACATGTCTACATGCATGCACAATCTTATGTCAACTGATTGCATAACTTGCGAACTATAGGCCATCGAAATTTTTGTAAACAAAAGTTTGTGCGACTTTAGCTCCCAAACGGAATAAAAGCTAAAGCTGAAATAGCCTTCATTCTATTTCACTTATTTGTGTCTACACATGTATATGTTTTGCAGAGACTCAAAGCTCTTGAGAATGGAGAAAATGAGGTGTCAATTTTGCATTGGACCCTATGGGAAAATGCATTAAACGCCTACTGCTCCGACGTTCAGCGACCGATAACATCCATCTTTACACTGTAAACGGTAATTACATAGGTACATGCCTGGGGCAAATAACAGCGCAAATAATTGTCCATGTGCAGAGTAATAAAGGAGCAAACTTTTATGTATGGGCTGCAGTGGAAGTTATTCTTAAAAGGTGACTTTCACGAATCGTTCTGAAACTCTGCTAAAATTACAGATAATTCCCATATATTTCTTGGGAAAAAATCCAAGAAATTCTCCTTTCTCCGTTGTCGAGATATTCGAGGGCAAAGTCGTGCAGTTTACGACTATCAGGGGCTATAACTCGAAAACTAAAGAACGAGAATTTTTGGCACATATGGTCAATTGAATGTTTATCCCAACCCTCTCATTTGGCACTAGTTTCAGCCCGAATTGTGCAAGTCACCTAAGGTCACGAATCGTCCCGAACGTGTAGCCCAAATTGTGAAAATTTCAAACCGCTACTGCTTGCTTGTATGAGTAGGTAGCCATCTGAAACTTGGCATGTATAAAGGCCATTAACATGTCTACATGCATGCACAATCTTATGTCAACTGATTGCATAACTTGCGAACTATAGGCCATCGAAATTTTTGTAAACAAAAGTTTGTGCGACTTTAGCTCCAAAACGGAATAAAAGCTAAAGCTGAAATAGCCTTCATTCTATTTCACTTATTTGTGTCTACACATGTATATGTTTTGCAGAGACTCAAAGCTCTTGAGAATGGAGAAAATGAGGTGTCAATTTTGCATTGGACCCTATGGGAAAATGCATTAAACGCCTACTGCTCCGACGTTCAGCGACCGATAACATCCATCTTTACACTGTAAACGGTAATTACATAGGTACATGCCTGGGGCAAATAACAGCGCAAATAATTGTCCATGTGCAGAGTAATAAAGGAGCAAACTTTTATGTATGGGCTGCAGTGGAAGTTATTCTTAAAAGGTGACTTTCACGAATCGTTCTGAAACTCTGCTAAAATTACAGATAATTCCCATATATTTCTTGGGAAAAAATCCCAGGAATTCTCCTTTCTCCGTTGTCGAGATATTCGAGGGCAAAGTCGTGCAGTTTACGACTTTCAGGGGCTATAACTCGAAAACTAAAGAACGAGAATTTTTGGCACATATGGTCAATTGAATGTTTATCCCAACCCTCTCATTTGGCACTAGTTTCAGCCCGAATTGTGCAAGTCACCTAAGGTCACGAATCGTCCCGAACGTGTAGCCCAAATTGTGAAAATTTCAAACCGCTACTGCTTGCTTGTATGAGTAGGTAGCCATCTGAAACTTGGCATGTATAAAGGCCATTAACATGTCTACATGCATGCACAATCTTATGTCAACTGATTGCTCCCAAACGGAATAAAAGCTAAAGCTGAAATAGCCTTCATTCTATTTCACTTATTTGTGTCTACACATGTATATGTTTTGCAGAGACTCAAAGCTCTTGAGAATGGAGAAAATGAGGTGTCAATTTTGCATTGGACCCTATGGGAAAATGCATTAAACGCCTACTGCTCCGACGTTCAGCGACCGATAACATCCATCTTTACACTGTAAACGGTAATTACATAGGTACATGCCTGGGGCAAATAACAGCGCAAATAATTGTCCATGTGCAGAGTAATAAAGGAGCAAACTTTTATGTATGGGCTGCAGTGGAAGTTATTCTTAAAAGGTGACTTTCACGAATCGTTCTGAAACTCTGCTAAAATTACAGATAATTCCCATATATTTCTTGGGAAAAAATCCCAGAAATTCTCCTATCTCCGTTGTCGAGATATTCGAGGGCAAAGTCGTGCGGTTTACGACTTTCAGGGGCTATAACTCGAAAACTAAAGAACGAGAATTTTTGGCACATATGGTCAATTGAATGTTTATCCCAACCCTCTCATTTGGCACTAGTTTCAGCCCGAATTGTGCAAGTCACCTAAGGTCACGAATCGTCCCGAACGTGTAGCCCAAATTGTGAAAATTTCAAACCGCTACTGCTTGCTTGTGAAACTTGGCATGTATAAAGGCAATTAACATGTCTACATGCATGCACAATCTTATGTCAACTGATTGCATAACTTGCGAACTATAGGCCATCGAAATTTTTGTAAACAAAAGTTTGTGCGACTTTAGCTCCCAAACGGAATAAAAGCTAAAGCTGAAATAGCCTTCATTCTATTTCACTTATTTGTGTCTACACATGTATATGTTTTGCAGAGACTCAAAGCTCTTGAGAATGGAGAAAATGAGGTGTCAATTTTGCATTGGACCCTATGGGAAAATGCATTAAACGCCTACTGCTCCGACGTTCAGCGACCGATAACATCCATCTTTACACTGTAAACGGTAATTACATAGGTACATGCCTGGGGCAAATAACAGCGCAAATAATTGTCCATGTGCAGAGTAATAAAGGAGCAAACTTTTATGTATGGGCTGCAGTGGAAGTTATTCTTAAAAGGTGACTTTCACGAATCGTTCTGAAACTCTGCTAAAATTACAGATAATTCCCATATATTTCTTGGGAAAAAATCCAAGAAATTCTCCTTTCTCCGTTGTCGAGATATTCGAGGGCAAAGTCGTGCAGTTTACGACTATCAGGGGCTATAACTCGAAAACTAAAGAACGAGAATTTTTGGCACATATGGTCAATTGAATGTTTATCCCAACCCTCTCATTTGGCACTAGTTTCAGCCCGAATTGTGCAAGTCACCTAAGGTCACGAATCGTCCCGAACGTGTATGCCAAATTGTGAAAATTTCAAACCGCTACTGCTTGCTTGTATGAGTAGGTAGCCATCTGAAACTTGGCATGTATATAGGCCATTAACATGTCTACATGCATGTTCAATCTTATGTCAACTGATTGCATAACTTGCGAACTATAGGCCATCGAAATTTTTGTAAACAAAAGTTTGTGCGACTTTAGCTCCCAAACGGAATAAAAGCTAAAGCTGAAATAGCCTTCATTCTATTTCACTTATTTGTGTCTACACATGTATATGTTTTGCAGAGACTCAAAGCTCTTGAGAATGGAGAAAATGAGGTGTCAATTTTGCATTGGACCCTATGGGAAAATGCATTAAACGCCTACTGCTCCGACGTTCAGCGACCGATAACATCCATCTTTACACTGTAAACGGTAATTACATAGGTACATGCCTGGGGCAAATAACAGCGCAAATAATTGTCCATGTGCAGAGTAATAAAGGAGCAAACTTTTATGTATGGGCTGCAGTGGAAGTTATTCTTAAAAGGTGACTTTCACGAATCGTTCTGAAACTCTGCTAAAATTACAGATAATTCCCATATATTTCTTGGGAAAAAATCCCAGAAATTCTCCTATCTCCGTTGTCGAGATATTCGAGGGCAAAGTCGTGCGGTTTACGACTTTCAGGGGCTATAACTCGAAAACTAAAGAACGAGAATTTTTGGCACATATGGTCAATTGAATGTTTATCCCAACCCTCTCATTTGGCACTAGTTTCAGCCCGAATTGTGCAAGTCACCTAAGGTCACGAATCGTCCCGAACGTGTAGCCCAAATTGTGAAAATTTCAAACCGCTACTGCTTGCTTGTATGAGTAGGTAGCCATCTGAAACTTGGCATGTATAAAGGCAATTAACATGTCTACATGCATGCACAATCTTATGTCAACTGATTGCATAACTTGCGAACTATAGGCCATCGAAATTTTTGTAAACAAAAGTTTGTGCGACTTTAGCTCCCAAACGGAATAAAAGCTAAAGCTGAAATAGCCTTCATTCTATTTCACTTATTTGTGTCTACACATGTATATGTTTTGCAGAGACTCAAAGCTCTTGAGAATGGAGAAAATGAGGTGTCAATTTTGCATTGGACCCTATGGGAAAATGCATTAAACGCCTACTGCTCCGACGTTCAGCGACCGATAACATCCATCTTTACACTGTAAACGGTAATTACATAGGTACATGCCTGGGGCAAATAACAGCGCAAATAATTGTCCATGTGCAGAGTAATAAAGGAGCAAACTTTTATGTATGGGCTGCAGTGGAAGTTATTCTTAAAAGGTGACTTTCACGAATCGTTATGAAACTCTGCTAAAATTACAGATAATTCCCATATATTTCTTGGGAAAAAATCCAAGAAATTCTCCTTTCTCCGTTGTCGAGATATTCGAGGGCAAAGTCGTGCAGTTTACGACTTTCAGGGGCTATAACTCGAAAACTAAAGAACGAGAATTTTTGGCACATATGGTCAATTGAATGTTTATCCCAACCCTCTCATTTGGCACTAGTTTCAGCCCGAATTGTGCAAGTCACCTAAGGTCACGAATCGTCCCGAACGTGTAGCCCAAATTGTGAAAATTTCAAACCGCTACTGCTTGCTTGTATGAGTAGGTAGCCATCTGAAACTTGGCATGTATATAGGCCATTAACATGTCTACATGCATGTACAATCTTATGTCAACTGATTGCATAACTTGCGAACTATAGGCCATCGAAATTTTTGTAAACAAAAGTTTGTGCGACTTTAGCTCCCAAACGGAATAAAAGCTAAAGCTGAAATAGCCTTCATTCTATTTCACTTATTTGTGTCTACACATGTATATGTTTTGCAGAGACTCAAAGCTCTTGAGAATGGAGAAAATGAGGTGTCAATTTTGCATTGGACCCTATGGGAAAATGCATTAAACGCCTACTGCTCCGACGTTCAGCGACCGATAACATCCATCTTTACACTGTAAACGGTAATTACATAGGTACATGCCTGGGGCAAATAACAGCGCAAATAATTGTCCATGTGCAGAGTAATAAAGGAGCAAACTTTTATGTATGGGCTGCAGTGGAAGTTATTCTTAAAAGGTGACTTTCACGAATCGTTCTGAAACTCTGCTAAAATTACAGATAATTCCCATATATTTCTTGGGAAAAAATCCCAGAAATTCTCCTTTCTCCGTTGTCGAGATATTCGAGGGCAAAGTCGTGCAGTTTACGACTTTCAGGGGCTATAACTCGAAAACTAAAGAACGAGAATTTTTGGCACATATGGTCAATTGAATGTTTATCCCAACCCTCTCATTTGGCACTAGTTTCAGCCCGAATTGTGCAAGTCACCTAAGGTCACGAATCGTCCCGAACGTGTAGCCCAAATTGTGAAATTTCAAACTGCTACTGCTTGCTTGTATGAGTAGGTAGCCATCTGAAACTTGACAAGTATAAAGGGCATTTACATGTCTACATGCAGGCACAATCTTATGTCAACTGATTGCATAACTTGCGAACTATAGGCCATCGAAATTTTTGTAAACAAAAGTTTGTGCGACTTTAGCTCCAAACCGGAATAAAAGCTAAAGCTGAAATAGCCTTCATTCTATTTCACTTATTTGTGTCTACACATGTATATGTTTTGCAGAGACTCAAAGCTCTTGAGAATGGAGAAAATGAGGTGTCAATTTTGCATTGGACCCTATGGGAAAATGCATTAAACGCCTACTGCTCCGACGTTCAGCGACCGATAACATCCATCTTTACACTGTAAACGGTAATTACATAGGTACATGCCTGGGGCAAATAACAGCGCAAATAATTGTCCATGTGCAGAGTAATAAAGGAGCAAACTTTTATGTATGGGCTGCAGTGGAAAGTATTCTTAAAAGGTGACTTTCACGAATCGTTCTGAAACTCTGCTAAAATTACAGATAATTCCCATATATTTCTTGGGAAAAAATCCCAGAAATTCTCCTTTCTCCGTTGTCGAGATATTCGAGGGCAAAGTCGTGCAGTTTACGACTTTCAGGGGCTATAACTCGAAAACTAAAGAACGAGAATTTTTGGCACATATGGTCAATTGAATGTTTATCCCAACCCTCTCATTTGGCACTAGTTTCAGCCCGAATTGTGCAAGTCACCTAAGGTCACAAATCGTCCCGAACGTGTAGCCCAAATTGTGAAAATTTCAAACCGCTACTGCTTGCTTGTATGAGTAGGTAGCCATCTGAAACTTGGAATGTATAAAGGCCATTAACATGTCTACATGCATGCACAATCTTATGTCAACTGATTGCATAACTTGCGAACTATAGGCCATCGAAATTTTTGTAAACAAAAGTTTGTGCGACTTTAGCTCCCAAACGGAATAAAAGCTAAAGCTGAAATAGCCTTCATTCTATTTCACTTATTTGTGTCTACACATGTATATGTTTTGCAGAGACTCAAAGCTCTTGAGAATGGAGAAAATGAGGTGTCAATTTTGCATTGGACCCTATGGGAAAATGCATTAAACGCCTACTGCTCCGACGTTCAGCGACCGATAACATCCATCTTTACACTGTAAACGGTAATTACATAGGTACATGCCTGGGGCAAATAACAGCGCAAATAATTGTCCATGTGCAGAGTAATAAAGGAGCAAACTTTTATGTATGGGCTGCAGTGGAAGTTATTCTTAAAAGGTGACTTTCACGAATCGTTCTGAAACTCTGCTAAAATTACAGATAATTCCCATATATTTCTTGGGAAAAAATCCCAGAAATTCTCCTTTCTCCGTTGTCGAGATATTCGAGGGCAAAGTCGTGCAGTTTACGACTTTCAGGGGCTATAACTCGAAAACTAAAGAACGAGAATTTTTGGCACATATGGTCAATTGAATGTTTATCCCAACCCTCTCATTTGGCACTAGTTTCAGCCCGAATTGTGCAAGTCACCTAAGGTCACGAATCGTCTCGAACGTGTAGCCCAAATTGTGAAAATTTCAAACCGCTACTGCTTGCTTGTATGAGTAGGTAGCCATCTGAAACTTGGCATGTATAAAGGCCATTAACATGTCTACATGCATGCACAATCTTATGTCAACTGATTGCATAACTTGCGAACTATAGGCCATCGAAATTTTTGTAAACAAAAGTTTGTGCGACTGTAGCTCCCAAACGGAATAAAAGCTAAAGCTGAAATAGCCTTCATTCTATTTCACTTATTTGTGTCTACACATGTATATGTTTTGCAGAGACTCAAAGCTCTTGAGAATGGAGAAAATGAGGTGTCAATTTTGCATTGGACCCTATGGGAAAATGCATTAAACGCCTACTGCTCCGACGTTCAGCGACCGATAACATCCATCTTTACACTGTAAACGGTAATTACATAGGTACATGCCTGGGGCAAATAACAGCGCAAATAATTGTCCATGTGCAGAGTAATAAAGGAGCAAACTTTTATGTATGGGCTGCAGTGGAAGTTATTCTTAAAAGGTGACTTTCACGAATCGTTCTGAAACTCTGCTAAAATTACAGATAATTCCCATATATTTCTTGGGAAAAAATCCCAGGAATTCTCCTTTCTCCGTTGTCGAGATATTCGAGGGCAAAGTCGTGCAGTTTACGACTTTCAGGGGCTATAACTCGAAAACTAAAGAACGAGAATTTTTGGCACATATGGTCAATTGAATGTTTATCCCAACCCTCTCATTTGGCACTAGTTTCAGCCCGAATTGTGCAAGTCACCTAAGGTCACGAATCGTCCCGAACGTGTAGCCCAAATTGTGAAAATTTCAAACCGCTACTGCTTGCTTGTATGAGTAGGTAGCCATCTGAAACTTGGCATGTATAAAGGCCATTAACATGTCTACATGCATGCACAATCTTATGTCAACTGATTGCTCCCAAACGGAATAAAAGCTAAAGCTGAAATAGCCTTCATTCTATTTCACTTATTTGTGTCTACACATGTATATGTTTTGCAGAGACTCAAAGCTCTTGAGAATGGAGAAAATGAGGTGTCAATTTTGCATTGGACCCTATGGGAAAATGCATTAAACGCCTACTGCTCCGACGTTCAGCGACCGATAACATCCATCTTTACACTGTAAACGGTAATTACATAGGTACATGCCTGGGGCAAATAACAGCGCAAATAATTGTCCATGTGCAGAGTAATAAAGGAGCAAACTTTTATGTATGGGCTGCAGTGGAAGTTATTCTTAAAAGGTGACTTTCACGAATCGTTCTGAAACTCTGCTAAAATTACAGATAATTCCCATATATTTCTTGGGAAAAAATCCCAGAAATTCTCCTATCTCCGTTGTCGAGATATTCGAGGGCAAAGTCGTGCAGTTTACGACTTTCAGGGGCTATAACTCGAAAACTAAAGAACGAGAATTTTTGGCACATATGGTCAATTGAATGTTTATCCCAACCCTCTCATTTGGCACTAGTTTCAGCCCGAATTGTGCAAGTCACCTAAGGTCACGAATCGTCCCGAACGTGTAGCCCAAATTGTGAAAATTTCAAACCGCTACTGCTTGCTTGTGAAACTTGGCATGTATAAAGGCAATTAACATGTCTACATGCATGCACAATCTTATGTCAACTGATTGCATAACTTGCGAACTATAGGCCATCGAAATTTTTGTAAACAAAAGTTTGTGCGACTTTAGCTCCCAAACGGAATAAAAGCTAAAGCTGAAATAGCCTTCATTCTATTTCACTTATTTGTGTCTACACATGTATATGTTTTGCAGAGACTCAAAGCTCTTGAGAATGGAGAAAATGAGGTGTCAATTTTGCATTGGACCCTATGGGAAAATGCATTAAACGCCTACTGCTCCGACGTTCAGCGACCGATAACATCCATCTTTACACTGTAAACGGTAATTACATAGGTACATGCCTGGGGCAAATAACAGCGCAAATAATTGTCCATGTGCAGAGTAATAAAGGAGCAAACTTTTATGTATGGGCTGCAGTGGAAGTTATTCTTAAAAGGTGACTTTCACGAATCGTTCTGAAACTCTGCTAAAATTACAGATAATTCCCATATATTTCTTGGGAAAAAATCCAAGAAATTCTCCTTTCTCCGTTGTCGAGATATTCGAGGGCAAAGTCGTGCAGTTTACGACTATCAGGGGCTATAACTCGAAAACTAAAGAACGAGAATTTTTGGCACATATGGTCAATTGAATGTTTATCCCAACCCTCTCATTTGGCACTAGTTTCAGCCCGAATTGTGCAAGTCACCTAAGGTCACGAATCGTCCCGAACGTGTAGCCCAAATTGTGAAAATTTCAAACCGCTACTGCTTGCTTGTATGAGTAGGTAGCCATCTGAAACTTGGCATGTATATAGGCCATTAACATGTCTACATGCATGTTCAATCTTATGTCAACTGATTGCATAACTTGCGAACTATAGGCCATCGAAATTTTTGTAAACAAAAGTTTGTGCGACTTTAGCTCCCAAACGGAATAAAAGCTAAAGCTGAAATAGCCTTCATTCTATTTCACTTATTTGTGTCTACACATGTATATGTTTTGCAGAGACTCAAAGCTCTTGAGAATGGAGAAAATGAGGTGTCAATTTTGCATTGGACCCTATGGGAAAATGCATTAAACGCCTACTGCTCCGACGTTCAGCGACCGATAACATCCATCTTTACACTGTAAACGGTAATTACATAGGTACATGCCTGGGGCAAATAACAGCGCAAATAATTGTCCATGTGCAGAGTAATAAAGGAGCAAACTTTTATGTATGGGCTGCAGTGGAAGTTATTCTTAAAAGGTGACTTTCACGAATCGTTCTGAAACTCTGCTAAAATTACAGATAATTCCCATATATTTCTTGGGAAAAAATCCCAGAAATTCTCCTATCTCCGTTGTCGAGATATTCGAGGGCAAAGTCGTGCGGTTTACGACTTTCAGGGGCTATAACTCGAAAACTAAAGAACGAGAATTTTTGGCACATATGGTCAATTGAATGTTTATCCCAACCCTCTCATTTGGCACTAGTTTCAGCCCGAATTGTGCAAGTCACCTAAGGTCACGAATCGTCCCGAACGTGTAGCCCAAATTGTGAAAATTTCAAACCGCTACTGCTTGCTTGTATGAGTAGGTAGCCATCTGAAACTTGGCATGTATAAAGGCAATTAACATGTCTACATGCATGCACAATCTTATGTCAACTGATTGCATAACTTGCGAACTATAGGCCATCGAAATTTTTGTAAACAAAAGTTTGTGCGACTTTAGCTCCCAAACGGAATAAAAGCTAAAGCTGAAATAGCCTTCATTCTATTTCACTTATTTGTGTCTACACATGTATATGTTTTGCAGAGACTCAAAGCTCTTGAGAATGGAGAAAATGAGGTGTCAATTTTGCATTGGACCCTATGGGAAAATGCATTAAACGCCTACTGCTCCGACGTTCAGCGACCGATAACATCCATCTTTACACTGTAAACGGTAATTACATAGGTACATGCCTGGGGCAAATAACAGCGCAAATAATTGTCCATGTGCAGAGTAATAAAGGAGCAAACTTTTATGTATGGGCTGCAGTGGAAGTTATTCTTAAAAGGTGACTTTCACGAATCGTTCTGAAACTCTGCTAAAATTACAGATAATTCCCATATATTTCTTGGGAAAAAATCCAAGAAATTCTCCTTTCTCCGTTGTCGAGATATTCGAGGGCAAAGTCGTGCAGTTTACGACTTTCAGGGGCTATAACTCGAAAACTAAAGAACGAGAATTTTTGGCACATATGGTCAATTGAATGTTTATCCCAACCCTCTCATTTGGCACTAGTTTCAGCCCGAATTGTGCAAGTCACCTAAGGTCACGAATCGTCCCGAACGTGTAGCCCAAATTGTGAAAATTTCAAACCGCTACTGCTTGCTTGTATGAGTAGGTAGCCATCTGAAACTTGGCATGTATATAGGCCATTAACATGTCTACATGCATGTACAATCTTATGTCAACTGATTGCATAACTTGCGAACTATAGGCCATCGAAATTTTTGTAAACAAAAGTTTGTGCGACTTTAGCTCCCAAACGGAATAAAAGCTAAAGCTGAAATAGCCTTCATTCTATTTCACTTATTTGTGTCTACACATGTATATGTTTTGCAGAGACTCAAAGCTCTTGAGAATGGAGAAAATGAGGTGTCAATTTTGCATTGGACCCTATGGGAAAATGCATTAAACGCCTACTGCTCCGACGTTCAGCGACCGATAACATCCATCTTTACACTGTAAACGGTAATTACATAGGTACATGCCTGGGGCAAATAACAGCGCAAATAATTGTCCATGTGCAGAGTAATAAAGGAGCAAACTTTTATGTATGGGCTGCAGTGGAAGTTATTCTTAAAAGGTGACTTTCACGAATCGTTCTGAAACTCTGCTAAAATTACAGATAATTCCCATATATTTCTTGGGAAAAAATCCCAGAAATTCTCCTTTCTCCGTTGTCGAGATATTCGAGGGCAAAGTCGTGCAGTTTACGACTTTCAGGGGCTATAACTCGAAAACTAAAGAACGAGAATTTTTGGCACATATGGTCAATTGAATGTTTATCCCAACCCTCTCATTTGGCACTAGTTTCAGCCCGAAATGTGCAAGTCACCTAAGGTCACGAATCGTCCCGAACGTGTAGCCCAAATTGTGAAATTTCAAACTGCTACTGCTTGCTTGTATGAGTAGGTAGCCATATGAAACTTGACAAGTATAAAGGCCATTAACATGTCTACATGCAGGCACAATCTTATGTCAACTGATTGCATAACTTGCGAACTATAGGCCATAGAAATTTTTGTAAACAAAAGTTTGTGCGACTTTAGCTCCAAACCGGAATAAAAGCTAAAGCTGAAATAGCCTTCATTCTATTTCACTTATTTGTGTCTACACATGTATATGTTTTGCAGAGACTCAAAGCTCTTGAGAATGGAGAAAATGAGGTGTCAATTTTGCATTGGACCCTATGGGAAAATGCATTAAACGCCTACTGCTCCGACGTTCAGCGACCGATAACATCCATCTTTACACTGTAAACGGTAATTACATAGGTACATGCCTGGGGCAAATAACAGCGCAAATAATTGTCCATGTGCAGAGTAATAAAGGAGCAAACTTTTATGTATGGGCTGCAGTGGAAAGTATTCTTAAAAGGTGACTTTCACGAATCGTTCTGAAACTCTGCTAAAATTACAGATAATTCCCATATATTTCTTGGGAAAAAATCCCAGAAATTCTCCTTTCTCCGTTGTCGAGATATTCGAGGGCAAAGTCGTGCAGTTTACGACTTTCAGGGGCTATAACTCGAAAACTAAAGAACGAGAATTTTTGGCACATATGGTCAATTGAATGTTTATCCCAACCCTCTCATTTGGCACTAGTTTCAGCCCGAATTGTGCAAGTCACCTAAGGTCACAAATCGTCCCGAACGTGTAGCCCAAATTGTGAAAATTTCAAACCGCTACTGCTTGCTTGTATGAGTAGGTAGCCATCTGAAACTTGGAATGTATAAAGGCCATTAACATGTCTACATGCATGCACAATCTTATGTCAACTGATTGCATAACTTGCGAACTATAGGCCATCGAAATTTTTGTAAACAAAAGTTTGTGCGACTTTAGCTCCCAAACGGAATAAAAGCTAAAGCTGAAATAGCCTTCATTCTATTTCACTTATTTGTGTCTACACATGTATATGTTTTGCAGAGACTCAAAGCTCTTGAGAATGGAGAAAATGAGGTGTCAATTTTGCATTGGACCCTATGGGAAAATGCATTAAACGCCTACTGCTCCGACGTTCAGCGACCGATAACATCCATCTTTACACTGTAAACGGTAATTACATAGGTACATGCCTGGGGCAAATAACAGCGCAAATAATTGTCCATGTGCAGAGTAATAAAGGAGCAAACTTTTATGTATGGGCTGCAGTGGAAGTTATTCTTAAAAGGTGACTTTCACGAATCGTTCTGAAACTCTGCTAAAATTACAGATAATTCCCATATATTTCTTGGGAAAACATCCCAGAAATTCTCCTTTCTCCGTTGTCGAGATATTCGAGGGCAAAGTCGTGCAGTTTACGACTTTCAGGGGCTATAACTCGAAAACTAAAGAACGAGAATTTTTGGCACATATGGTCAATTGAATGTTTATCCCAACCCTCTCATTTGGCACTAGTTTCAGCCCGAATTGTGCAAGTCACCTAAGGTCACGAATCGTCTCGAACGTGTAGCCCAAATTATGAAAATTTCAAACCGCTACTGCTTGCTTGTATGAGTAGGTAGCCATCTGAAACTTGGCATGTATAAAGGCCATTAACATGTCTACATGCATGCACAATCTTATGTCAACTGATTGCATAACTTGCGAACTATAGGCCATCGAAATTTTTGTAAACAAAAGTTTGTGCGACTGTAGCTCCCAAACGGAATAAAAGCTAAAGCTGAAATAGCCTTCATTCTATTTCACTTATTTGTGTCTACACATGTATATGTTTTGCAGAGACTCAAAGCTCTTGAGAATGGAGAAAATGAGGTGTCAATTTTGCATTGGACCCTATGGGAAAATGCATTAAACGCCTACTGCTCCGACGTTCAGCGACCGATAACATCCATCTTTACACTGTAAACGGTAATTACATAGGTACATGCCTGGGGCAAATAACAGCGCAAATAATTGTCCATGTGCAGAGTAATAAAGGAGCAAACTTTTATGTATGGGCTGCAGTGGAAGTTATTCTTAAAAGGTGACTTTCACGAATCGTTCTGAAACTCTGCTAAAATTACAGATAATTCCCATATATTTCTTGGGAAAAAATCCCAGAAATTCTCCTTTCTCCGTTGTCGAGATATTCGAGGGCAAAGTCGTGCAGTTTACGACTTTCAGGGGCTATAACTCGAAAACTAAAGAACGAGAATTTTTGGCACATATGGTCAATTGAATGTTTATCCTAACCCTCTCATTTGGCACTAGTTTCAGCCCGAATTGTGC
The DNA here is from genome assembly GCA_963989385.1 of Ctena decussata. NCBI lineage: Eukaryota > Metazoa > Mollusca > Bivalvia > Lucinida > Lucinidae > Ctena > Ctena decussata. The sequence continues at coordinate 21,659,573 of OZ022512.1, read as the reverse complement.
AAGTCACCTAAGGTCACAAATCGTCCCGAACGTGTAGCCCAAATTGTGAAAATTTCAAACCGCTACTGCTTGCTTGTATGAGTAGGTAGCCATCTGAAACTTGGAATGTATAAAGGCCATTAACATGTCTACATGCATGCACAATCTTATGTCAACTGATTGCATAACTTGCGAACTATAGGCCATCGAAATTTTTGTAAACAAAAGTTTGTGCGACTTTAGCTCCCAAACGGAATAAAAGCTAAAGCTGAAATAGCCTTCATTCTATTTCACTTATTTGTGTCTACACATGTATATGTTTTGCAGAGACTCAAAGCTCTTGAGAATGGAGAAAATGAGGTGTCAATTTTGCATTGGACCCTATGGGAAAATGCATTAAACGCCTACTGCTCCGACGTTCAGCGACCGATAACATCCATCTTTACACTGTAAACGGTAATTACATAGGTACATGCCTGGGGCAAATAACAGCGCAAATAATTGTCCATGTGCAGAGTAATAAAGGAGCAAACTTTTATGTATGGGCTGCAGTGGAAGTTATTCTTAAAAGGTGACTTTCACGAATCGTTCTGAAACTCTGCTAAAATTACAGATAATTCCCATATATTTCTTGGGAAAAAATCCCAGAAATTCTCCTTTCTCCGTTGTCGAGATATTCGAGGGCAAAGTCGTGCAGTTTACGACTTTCAGGGGCTATAACTCGAAAACTAAAGAACGAGAATTTTTGGCACATATGGTCAATTGAATGTTTATCCCAACCCTCTCATTTGGCACTAGTTTCAGCCCGAATTGTGCAAGTCACCTAAGGTCACGAATCGTCTCGAACGTGTAGCCCAAATTGTGAAAATTTCAAACCGCTACTGCTTGCTTGTATGAGTAGGTAGCCATCTGAAACTTGGCATGTATAAAGGCCATTAACATGTCTACATGCATGCACAATCTTATGTCAACTGATTGCATAACTTGCGAACTATAGGCCATCGAAATTTTTGTAAACAAAAGTTTGTGCGAACGTAGCTCCCAAACGGAATAAAAGCTAAAGCTGAAATAGCCTTCATTCTATTTCACTTATTTGTGTCTACACATGTATATGTTTTGCAGAGACTCAAAGCTCTTGAGAATGGAGAAAATGAGGTGTCAATTTTGCATTGGACCCTATGGGAAAATGCATTAAACGCCTACTGCTCCGACGTTCAGCGACCGATAACATCCATCTTTACACTGTAAACGGTAATTACATAGGTACATGCCTGGGGCAAATAACAGCGCAAATAATTGTCCATGTGCAGAGTAATAAAGGAGCAAACTTTTATGTATGGGCTGCAGTGGAAGTTATTCTTAAAAGGTGACTTTCACGAATCGTTCTGAAACTCTGCTAAAATTACAGATAATTCCCATATATTTCTTGGGAAAAAATCCCAGAAATTCTCCTTTCTCCGTTGTCGAGATATTCGAGGGCAAAGTCGTGCAGTTTACGACTTTCAGGGGCTATAACTCGAAAACTAAAGAACGAGTATTTTTGGCACATATGGTCAATTGAATGTTTATCCCAACCCTCTCATTTGGCACTAGTTTCAGCCCGAATTGTGCAAGTCACCTAAGGTCACGAATCGTCCCGAACGTGTAGCCCAAATTGTGAAAATTTCAAACCGCTACTGCTTGCTTGTATGAGTAGGTAGCCATCTGAAACTTGGCATGTGTAAAGGCCAGTAACATGTCTACATGCATGTTCAATCTTATGTCAACTGATTGCATAACTTGCGAACTATAGGCCATCGAAATGTTTGTAAACAAAAATTTGTGCGACTTTAGCTCCAAAACGGAATAAAAGCTAAAGCTGAAATAGCCTTCATTCTATTTCACTTATTTGTGTCTACACATGTATATGTTTTGCAGAGACTCAAAGCTCTTGAGAATGGAGAAAATGAGGTGTCAATTTTGCATTGGACCCTATGGGAAAATGCATTAAACGCCTACTGCTTCGACGTTCAGCGACCGATAACATCCATCTTTACACTGTAAACGGTAATTACATAGGTACATGCCTGGGGCAAATAACAGCGCAAATAATTGTCCATGTGCAGAGTAATAAAGGAGCAAACTTTTATGTATGGGCTGCAGTGGAAGTTATTCTTAAAAGGTGACTTTCACGAATCGTTCTGAAACTCTGCTAAAATTACAGATAATTCCCATATATTTCTTGGGAAAAATTCCCAGAAATTCTCCTTTCTCCGTTGTCGAGATATTCGAGGGCAAAGTCGTGCAGTTTACGACTTTCAGGGGCTATAACTCGAAAACTAAAGAACGAGAATTTTTGGCACATATGGTAAATTGAATGTTTATCCCAACCCTCTCATTTGGCACTAGTTTCAGCCCGAATTGTGCAAGTCACCTAAGGTCACAAATCGTCCCGAACGTGTAGCCCAAATTGTGAAAATTTCAAACCGCTACTGCTTGCTTGTATGAGTAGGTAGCCATCTGAAACTTAGCATGTATAAAGGCCATTAACATGTCTACATGCATGCACAATCTTATGTCAACTGATTGCATAACTTGCGAACTATAGGCCATCGAAATTTTTGTAAACAAAAGTTTGTGCGACTTTAGCTCCCAAACGGAATAAAAGCTAAAGCTGAAATAGCCTTCATTCTATTTCACTTATTTGTGTCTACACATGTATATGTTTTGCAGAGACTCAAAGCTCTTGAGAATGGAGAAAATGAGGTGTCAATTTTGCATTGGACCCTATGGGAAAATGCATTAAACGCCTACTGCTCCGACGTTCAGCGACCGATAACATCCATCTTTACACTGTAAACGGTAATTACATAGGTACATGCCTGGGGCAAATAACAGCGCAAATAATTGTCCATGTGCAGAGTAATAAAGGAGCAAACTTTTATGTATGGGCTGCAGTGGAAGTTATTCTTAAAAGGTGACTTTCACGAATCGTTCTGAAACTCTGCTAAAATTACAGATAATTCCCATATATTTCTTGGGAAAAAATCCCAGAAATTCTCCTTTCTCCGTTGTCGAGATATTCGAGGGCAAAGTCGTGCAGTTTACGACTTTCAGGGGCTATAACTCGAAAACTAAAGAACGAGAATTTTTGGCACATATGGTCAATTGAATGTTTATCCCAACCCTCTCATTTGGCACTAGTTTCAGCCCGAATTGTGCAAGTCACCTAAGGTCACGAATCGTCTCGAACGTGTAGCCCAAATTGTGAAAATTTCAAACCGCTACTGCTTGCTTGTATGAGTAGGTAGCCATCTGAAACTTGGCATGTATAAAGGCCATTAACATGTCTACATGCATGCACAATCTTATGTCAACTGATTGCATAACTTGCGAACTATAGGCCATCGAATTTTTGTAAACAAAAGCTTGTGCGACTTTAGCTCCCAAACGGAATAAAAGCTAAAGCTGAAATAGCCTTCATTCTATTTCACTTATTTGTGTCTACACATGTATATGTTTTACAGAGACTCAAAGCTCTTGAGAATGGAGAAAATGAGGTGTCAATTTTGCGGTGGACCCTATGGGAAAATGCATTAAACGCCTACTGCTCCGACGTTCAGCGACCGATAACATCCATCTTTACACTGTAAACGGTAATTACATAGGTACATGCCTGGGGCAAATAACAGCGCAAATAATTGTCCATGTGCAGAGTAATAAAGGAGCAAACTTTTATGTATGGGCTGCAGTGGAAGTTATTCTGAAAAGGTGACTTTCACGAATCGTTCTGAAACTCTGCTAAAATTACAGATAATTCCCATATATTTCTTGGGAAAAAATCCCAGAAATTCTCCTTTCTCCGTTGTCGAGATATTCGAGGGCAAAGTCGTGCAGTTTACGGCTTTCAGGGGCTATAACTCGAAAACAAAAGAACGAGTATTTTTGGCACATATGGTCAATTGAATGTTTATCCCAACCCTCTCATTTGGCACTAGTTTCAGCCCGAATTGTGCAAGTCACCTAAGGTCACGAATCGTCTCGAACGTGTAGCCCAAATTGTGAAAATTTCAAACCGCTACTGCTTGCTTGTATGAGTAGGTAGTCATTTGAAACTTGGCCTGTATAAAGGCCATTAACATGTCTACATGCATGCACACTCTTATGTCAACTGATTGCATAACTTGCGAACTATAGGCCATCGAAATTTTTGTAAACAAAAGTTTGTGCGACTTTAGCTCCCAAACGGAATAAAAGCTAAAGCTGAAATAGCCTTCATTCTATTTCACTTCTTTGTGTCTACACATGTATATGTTTTGCAGAGACTCAAAGCTCTGGAGAATGGAGAAAATGAGGTGTCAATTTTGCATTGGACCCTATGGGAAAATGCATTAAACGCCTACTACTCCGACGTTCAGCGACCGATAACATCCATCTTTACACTGTAAACGGTAATTACATAGGTACATGCCTGGGGCAAATAACAGCGCAAATAATTGTCCATGTGCAGAGTAATAAAGGAGCAAACTTTTATGTATGGGCTGCAGTGGAAGTTATTCTTAAAAGGTGACTTTCACGAATCGTTCTGAAACTCTGCTAAAATTACAGATAATTCCCATATATTTCTTGGGAAAAAATCCCAGAAATTCTCCTTTCTCCGTTGTCGAGATATTCGAGGGCAAAGTCGTGCAGTTTACGACTTTCAGGGGCTATAACTCGAAAACTAAAGAACGAGAATTTTTGGCACATATGGTCAATTGAATGTTTATCCCAACCCTCTCATTTGGCACTAGTTTCAGCCCGAATTGTGCAAGTCACCTAAGGTCACGAATCGTCCCGAACGTGTAGCCCAAATTGTGAAAATTTCAAACCGCTACTGCTTGCTTGTATGAGTAGGTAGCCATCTGAAACTTGGCATGTATAAAGGCCATTAACATGTCTACATGCATGTACAATCTTATGTCAACTGATTGCATAACTTGCGAACTATAGGCCATAGAAATTTTTGTAAGCAAAAGTTTGTGCGACTTTAGCTCCCAAACAGTAAAGGCTAAAGCTGAAATAGCCTTCATTCTATTTCACTTATTTGTGTCTACACATGTATATGTTTTGCAGAGACTCAAAGCTCTTGAGAATGGAGAAAATGAGGTGTCAATTTTGCATTGGACCCTATGGGAAAATGCATTAAACGCCTACTGCTCCGACGTTCAGCGACCGATAACATCCATCTTTACACTGTAAACGGTAATTACATAGGTACATGCCTGGGGCAAATAACAGCGCAAATAATTGTCCATGTGCAGAGTAATAAAGGAGCAAACTTTTATGTATGGGCTGCAGTGGAAGTTATTCTTAAAAGGTGACTTTCACGAATGTTCTGAAACTCTGCTAAAATTACAGATAATTCCCATATATTTCTTGGGAAAAAATCCCAGAAATTCTCCTTTCTCCGTTGTCGAGATATTCGAGGGCAAAGTCGTGCAGTTTACGACTTTCAGGGGCTATAACTCGAAAACTAAAGAACGAGTATTTTTGGCACATATGGTCAATTGAATGTTTATCCCAACCCTCTCATTTGGCACTAGTTTCAGCCCGAATTGTGCAAGTCACCTAAGGTCACGAATCGTCCCGAACGTGTAGCCCAAATTGTGAAAATTTCAAACCGCTACTGCTTGCTTGTATGAGTAGGTAGCCATCTGAAACTTGGCATGTGTAAAGGCCAGTAACATGTCTACATGCATGTTCAATCTTATGTCAACTGATTGCATAACTTGCGAACTATAGGCCATCGAAATGTTTGTAAACAAAAATTTGTGCGACTTTAGCTCCAAAACGGAATAAAAGCTAAAGCTGAAATAGCCTTCATTCTATTTCACTTATTTGTGTCTACACATGTATATGTTTTGCAGAGACTCAAAGCTCTTGAGAATGGAGAAAATGAGGTGTCAATTTTGCATTGGACCCTATGGGAAAATGCATTAAACGCCTACTGCTTCGACGTTCAGCGACCGATAACATCCATCTTTACACTGTAAACGGTAATTACATAGGTACATGCCTGGGGCAAATAACAGCGCAAATAATTGTCCATGTGCAGAGTAATAAAGGAGCAAACTTTTATGTATGGGCTGCAGTGGAAGTTATTCTTAAAAGGTGACTTTCACGAATCGTTCTGAAACTCTGCTAAAATTACAGATAATTCCCATATATTTCTTGGGAAAAATTCCCAGAAATTCTCCTTTCTCCGTTGTCGAGATATTCGAGGGCAAAGTCGTGCAGTTTACGACTTTCAGGGGCTATAACTCGAAAACTAAAGAACGAGAATTTTTGGCACATATGGTCAATTGAATGTTTATCCCAACCCTCTCATTTGGCACTAGTTTCAGCCCGAATTGTGCAAGTCACCTAAGGTCACAAATCGTCCCGAACGTGTAGCCCAAATTGTGAAAATTTCAAACCGCTACTGCTTGCTTGTATGAGTAGGTAGCCATCTGAAACTTAGCATGTATAAAGGCCATTAACATGTCTACATGCATGCACAATCTTATGTCAACTGATTGCATAACTTGCGAACTATAGGCCATCGAAATTTTTGTAAACAAAAGTTTGTGCGACTTTAGCTCCCAAACGGAATAAAAGCAAAAGCTGAAATAGCCTTCATTCTATTTCACTTATTTGTGTCTACACATGTATATGTTTTGCAGAGACTCAAAGCTCTTGAGAATGGAGAAAATGAGGTGTCAATTTTGCATTGGACCCTATGGGAAAATGCATTAAACGCCTACTGCTCCGACGTTCAGCGACCGATAACATCCATCTTTACACTGTAAACGGTAATTACATAGGTACATGCCTGGGGCAAATAACAGCGCAAATAATTGTCCATGTGCAGAGTAATAAAGGAGCAAACTTTTATGTATGGGCTGCAGTGGAAGTTATTCTTAAAAGGTGACTTTCACGAATCGTTCTGAAACTCTGCTAAAATTACAGATAATTCCCATATATTTCTTGGGAAAAAATCCCAGAAATTCTCCTTTCTCCGTTGTCGAGATATTCGAGGGCAAAGTCGTGCAGTTTACGACTTTCAGGGGCTATAACTCGAAAACTAAAGAACGAGAATTTTTGGCACATATGGTCAATTGAATGTTTATCCCAACCCTCTCATTTGGCACTAGTTTCAGCCCGAATTGTGCAAGTCACCTAAGGTCACGAATCGTCTCGAACGTGTAGCCCAAATTGTGAAAATTTCAAACCGCTACTGCTTGCTTGTATGAGTAGGTAGCCATCTGAAACTTGGCATGTATAAAGGCCATTAACATGTCTACATGCATGCACAATCTTATGTCAACTGATTGCATAACTTGCGAACTATAGGCCATCGAATTTTTGTAAACAAAAGCTTGTGCGACTTTAGCTCCCAAACGGAATAAAAGCTAAAGCTGAAATAGCCTTCATTCTATTTCACTTATTTGTGTCTACACATGTATATGTTTTACAGAGACTCAAAGCTCTTGAGAATGGAGAAAATGAGGTGTCAATTTTGCATTGGACCCTATGGGAAAATGCATTAAACGCCTACTGCTCCGACGTTCAGCGACCGATAACATCCATCTTTACACTGTAAACGGTAATTACATAGGTACATGCCTGGGGCAAATAACAGCGCAAATAATTGTCCATGTGCAGAGTAATAAAGGAGCAAACTTTTATGTATGGGCTGCAGTGGAAGTTATTCTGAAAAGGTGACTTTCACGAATCGTTCTGAAACTCTGCTAAAATTACAGATAATTCCCATATATTTCTTGGGAAAAAATCCCAGAAATTCTCCTTTCTCCGTTGTCGAGATATTCGAGGGCAAAGTCGTGCAGTTTACGGCTTTCAGGGGCTATAACTCGAAAACAAAAGAACGAGTATTTTTGGCACATATGGTCAATTGAATGTTTATCCCAACCCTCTCATTTGGCACTAGTTTCAGCCCGAATTGTGCAAGTCACCTAAGGTCACGAATCGTCTCGAACGTGTAGCCCAAATTGTGAAAATTTCAAACCGCTACTGCTTGCTTGTATAAGTAGGTAGTCATTTGAAACTTGGCCTGTATAAAGGCCATTAACATGTCTACATGCATGCACACTCTTATGTCAACTGATTGCATAACTTGCGAACTATAGGCCATCGAAATTTTTGTAAACAAAAGTTTGTGCGACTTTAGCTCCCAAACGGAATAAAAGCTAAAGCTGAAATAGCCTTCATTCTATTTCACTTCTTTGTGTCTACACATGTATATGTTTTGCAGAGACTCAAAGCTCTGGAGAATGGAGAAAATGAGGTGTCAATTTTGCATTGGACCCTATGGGAAAATGCATTAAACGCCTACTACTCCGACGTTCAGCGACCGATAACATCCATCTTTACACTGTAAACGGTAATTACATAGGTACATGCCTGGGGCAAATAACAGCGCAAATAATTGTCCATGTGCAGAGTAATAAAGGAGCAAACTTTTATGTATGGGCTGCAGTGGAAGTTATTCTTAAAAGGTGACTTTCACGAATCGTTCTGAAACTCTGCTAAAATTACAGATAATTCCCATATATTTCTTGGGAAAAAATCCCAGAAATTCTCCTTTCTCCGTTGTCGAGATATTCGAGGGCAAAGTCGTGCAGTTTACGACTTTCAGGGGCTATAACTCGAAAACTAAAGAACGATAATTTTTGGCACATATGGTCAATTGAATGTTTATCCCAACCCTCTCATTTGGCACTAGTTTCAGCCCGAATTGTGCAAGTCACCTAAGGTCACGAATCGTCCCGAACGTGTAGCCCAAATTGTGAAAATTTCAAACCGCTACTGCTTGCTTGTATGAGTAGGTAGCCATCTGAAACTTGGCATGTATAAAGGCCATTAACATGTCTACATGCATGTACAATCTTATGTCAACTGATTGCATAACTTGCGAACTATAGGCCATAGAAATTTTTGTAAGCAAAAGTTTGTGCGACTTTAGCTCCCAAACAGTAAAGGCTAAAGCTGAAATAGCCTTCATTCTATTTCACTTATTTGTGTCTACACATGTATATGTTTTGCAGAGACTCAAAGCTCTGGAGAATGGAGAAAATGAGGTGTCAATTTTGCTTTGGATCCTATTGGAAAATGCATTAAACGCCTACTGCTCCGACGTTCAGCGACCGATAACATCCATCTTTACACTGTAAACGGTAATTACATAGGTACATGCCTGGGGCAAATAACAGCGCAAATAATTGTCCATGTGCAGAGTAATAAAGGAGCAAACTTTTATGTATGGGCTGCAGTGGAAGTTATTCTTAAAAGGTGACTTTCACGAATGTTCTGAAACTCTGCTAAAATTACAGATAATTCCCATATATTTCTTGGGAAAAAATCCCAGAAATTCTCCTTTCTCCGTTGTCGAGATATTCGAGGGCAAAGTCGTGCAGTTTACGACTTTCAGGGGCTATAATTCGAAAACTAAAGAACGAGAATTTTTGGCACATATGGTCAATTGAATGTTTATCCCAACCCTCTCATTTGGCACTAGTTTCAGCCCGAATTGTGCAAGTCACCTAAGGTCACGAATCGTCCCGAACGTGTAGCCCAAATTGTGAAAATTTCAAACCGCTACTGCTTGCTTGTATGAGTAGGTAGCCATCTGAAACTTGGCATGTGTAAAGGCCAGTAACATGTCTACATGCATGTAAAATCTTATGTCAACTGATTGCATAACTTGCGAACTATAGGCCATAGAAATTTTTGTAAACAAAAGTTTGTGCGACTTTAGCTCCCAAACGGAATAAAAGCTAAAGCTGAAATAGCCTTCATTCTATTTCACTTATTTGTGTCTACACATGTATATGTTTTGCAGAGACTCAAAGCTCTTGAGAATGGAGAAAATGAGGTGTCAATTTTGCATTGGACCCTATGGGAAAATGCATTAAACGCCTACTGCTCCGACGTTCAGCGACCGATAACATCCATCTTTACACTGTAAACGGTAATTACATAGGTACATGCCTGGGGCAAATTACAGCGCAAATAATTGTCCATGTGCAGAGTAATAAAGGAGCAAACTTTTATGTATGGGCTGCAGTGGAAGTTATTCTTAAAAGGTGACTTTCACGAATCGTTCTGAAACTCTGCTTAAATTACAGATAATTCCCATATATTTCTTGGGAAAAAAATCCCAGAAATTCTCCTTTCTCCGTTGTCGAGATATTCGAGGGTAAAGTCGTGCAGTTTACGACTTTCAGGGGCTATAACTCGAAAACTAAAGAACGAGAATTTTTGGCACATATGGTCAATTGAATGTTTATCCCAACCCTCTCATTTGGCACTAGTTTCAGCCCGAATTGTGCAAGTCACCTAAGGTTACGAATCGTCCCGAACGTGTAGCCCAAATTGTGAAAATTTCGAACCGCTACTTGTTGCTTGTATGAGTAGGTAGCCATCTGAAACTTGGCATGTGTAAAGGCCATTAACAAATCTACATGCATGTTCAACCTTATGTCAACTGATTGCATAACTTGCGAACTATAGGCCATAGAAATTTTTGTAAACAAAAGTTTGTGCGACTTTAGCTCCCAAACGGAATAAAAGCTAAAGCTGAAATAGCCTTCATTCTATTTCACTTATTTGTGTCTACACATGTATATGTTTTGCAGAGACTCAAAGCTCTTGAGAATGGAGAAAATGAGGTGTCAATTTTGCATTGGACCCTATGGGAAAATGCATTTAACGCCTACTGCTCCGACGTTCAGCGACCGATAACATCCATCTTTACACTGTAAACGGTAATTACATAGGTACATGCCTGGGGCAAATAACAGCGCAAATAATTGTCCATGTGCAGAGTAATAAAGGAGCAAACTTTTATGTATGGGCTGCAGTGGAAGTTATTCTTAAAAGGTGACTTTCACGAATCGTTCTGAAACTCTGCTAAAATTACAGATAATTCCCATATATTTCTTGGGAAAAAATCCCAGAAATTCTCCTTTCTCCGTTGTCGAGATATTCGAGGGCAAAGTCGTGCAGTTTACGACTTTCAGGGGCTATAACTCGAAAACTAAAGAACGAGAATTTTTGGCACATATAGTCAATTGAATGTTTATCCCAACCCTCTCATTTGGCACTAGTTTCAGCCCGAATTGTGCAAGTCACCTAAGGTCACGAATCGTCCCGAACGTGTAGCCCAAATTGTGAAAATTTCAAACCGCTACTGCTTGCTTGTATGAGTAGGTAGTCATTTGAAACTTGGCCTGTATAAAGGCCATTAACATGTCTACATGCATGCACACTCTTATGTCAACTGATTGCATAACTTGCGAACTATAGGCCATCGAAATTTTTGTAAACAAAAGTTTGTGCGACTTAAGCTCTCAAACGGAGTAAAAGCTAAAGCTGAAATAGCCTTCATTCTATTTCACTTATTTGTGTCTACACATGTATATGTTTAGCAGAGACTCAAAGCTCTTGAGAATAGAGAAAATGAGGTGTCAATTTTGCATTGGACCCTATGGGAAAATGCATTAAACGCCTACTGCTCCGACGTTCAGCGACCGATAACATCCATCTTTACACTGTAAACGGTAATTACATAGGTACATGCCTGGGGCAAATAAAAGCGCAAATAATTGTCCATGTGCAGAGTAATAAAGGAGCAAACTTTTATGTATGGGCTGCAGTGGAAGTTATTCTTAAAAGGTGACTTTCACGAATCGTTCTGAAACTCTGCTAAAATTACAGATAATTCCCATATATTTCTTGGGAAAAAAATCCCAGAAATTCTCCTTTCTCCATTGTCGAGATATTCGAGGGCAAAGTCGTGCAGTTTACGACTTTCAGGGGCTATAACTCGAAAACTAAAGAACGAGAATTTTTGGCACATATGGTCAATTGAATGTTTATCCCAACCCTCTCATTTGGCACTAGTTTCAGCCCGAATTGTGCAAGTCACCTAAGGTCACGAATCGTCCCGAACGTGTAGCCCAAATTGTGAAAATTTCAAACCGCTACTGCTTGCTTGTATGAGTAGGTAGCCATCTGTAACTTGGCATGTATAAAGGCCATTAACATGTCTACATGCATGTAAAATCTTATGTCAACTGATTGCATAACTTGCGAACTATAGGCCATAGAAATTTTTGTAAGCAAAAGTTTGTGCGACTTTAGCTCCCAAACAGTAAAGGCTAAAGCTGAAATAGCCTTCATTCTATTTCACTTATTTGTGTCTACACATGTATATGTTTTGCAGAGACTCAAAGCTCTGGAGAATGGAGAAAATGAGGTGTCAATTTTGCTTTGGATCCTATTGGAAAATGCATTAAACGCCTACTGCTCCGACGTTCAGCGACCGATAACATCCATCTTTACACTGTAAACGGTAATTACATAGGTACATGCCTGGGGCAAATAACAGCGCAAATAATTGTCCATGTGCAGAGTAATAAAGGAGCAAACTTTTATGTATGGGCTGCAGTGGAAGTTATTCTTAAAAGGTGACTTTCACGAATCGTTCTGAAACTCTGCTAAAATTACAGATAATTCCCATATATTTCTTGGGAAAAAATCCCAGAAATTCTCCTTTCTCCGTTGTCGAGATATTCGAGGGCAAAGTCGTGCAGTTTACGACTTTCAGGGGCTATACTTCGAAAACTAAAGAACGAGAATTTTTGGCACATATGGTCAATTGAATGTTTATCCCAACCCTCTCATTTGGCACTAGTTTCAGCCCGAATTGTGCAAGTCACCTAAGGTCACGAATCGTCCCGAACGTGTAGCCCAAATTGTGAAAATTTCAAACCGCTACTGCTTGCTTGTATGAGTAGGTAGCCATCTGAAACTTGGCATGTGTAAAGGCCATTAACATGTCTACATTCATGTTCAATCTTATGTCAACTGATTGCATAACTTGCGAACTATAGGCCATAGAAATTTTTGTAAACAAAAGTTTGTGCGACTTTAGCTCCCAAACGGAATAAAAGCTAAAGCTGAAATAGCCTTCATTCTATTTCACTTATTTGTGTCTACACATGTATATGTTTTGCAGAGACTCAAAGCTCTTGAGAATGGAGAAAATGAGGTGTCAATTTTGCATTGGACCCTAAGGGAAAATGCATTAAACGCCTACTGCTCCGACGTTCAGCGACCGATAACATCCATCTTTACACTGTAAACGGTAATTACATAGGTACATGCCTGGGGCAAATTACAGCGCAAATAATTGTCCATGTGCAGAGTAATAAAGGAGCAAACTTTTATGTATGGGCTGCAGTGGAAGTTATTCTTAAAAGGTGACTTTCACGAATCGTTCTGAAACTCTGCTAAAATTACAGATAATTCCCATATATTTCTTGGGAAAAAAATCCCAGAAATTCTCCTTTCTCCGTTGTCGAGATATTCGAGGGCAAAGTCGTGCAGTTTACGACTTTCAGGGGCTATAACTCGAAAACTAAAGAACGAGAATTTTTGGCACATATTGTCAATTGAATGTTTATCCCAACCCTCTCCTTTGGCACTAGTTTCAGCCCGAATTGTGCAAGTCACCTAAGGTTACGAATCGTCCCGAACGTGTAGCCCAAATTGTGAAAATTTCGAACCGCTACTTGTTGCTTGTATGAGTAGGTAGCCATCTGAAACTTGGCATGTGTAAAGGCCATTAACAAATCTACATGCATGTTCAACCTTATGTCAACTGATTGCATAACTTGCGAACTATAGGCCATAGAAATTTTTGTAAACAAAAGTTTGTGCGACTTTAGCTCCCAAACGGAATAAAAGCTAAAGCTGAAATAGCCTTCATTCTATTTCACTTATTTGTGTCTACACATGTATATGTTTTGCAGAGACTCAAAGCTCTTGAGAATGGAGAAAATGAGGTGTCAATTTTGCTTTGGATCCTATTGGAAAATGCATTAAACGCCTACTGCTCCGACGTTCAGCGACCGATAACATCCATCTTTACACTGTAAACGGTAATTACATAGGTACATGCCTGGGGCAAATAACAGCGCAAATAATTGTCCATGTGCAGAGTAATAAAGGAGCAAACTTTTATGTATGGGCTGCAGTGGAAGTTATTCTTAAAAGGTGACTTTCACGAATCGTTCTGAAACTCTGCTAAAATTACAGATAATTCCCATATATTTCTTGGGAAAAAATCCCAGAAATTCTCCTTTCTCCGTTGTCGAGATATTCGAGGGCAAAGTCGTGCAGTTTACGACTTTCAGGGGCTATAACTCGAAAACTAAAGAACGAGAATTTTTGGCACATATGGTCAATTGAATGTTTATCCCAACCCTCTCATTTGGCACTAGTTTCAGCCCGAATTGTGCAAGTCACCTAAGGTCACGAATCGTCCCGAACGTGTAGCCCAAATTGTGAAAATTTCAAACCGCTACTGCTTGCTTGTATGAGTAGGTAGCCATCTGTAACTTGGCATGTATAAAGGCCATTAACATGTCTACATGCATGTAAAATCTTATGTCAACTGATTGCATAACTTGCGAACTATAGGCCATAGAAATTTTTGTAAGCAAAAGTTTGTGCGACTTTAGCTCCCAAACAGTAAAGGCTAAAGCTGAAATAGCCTTCATTCTATTTCACTTATTTGTGTCTACACATGTATATGTTTTGCAGAGACTCAAAGCTCTGGAGAATGGAGAAAATGAGGTGTCAATTTTGCTTTGGATCCTATTGGAAAATGCATTAAACGCCTACTGCTCCGACGTTCAGCGACCGATAACATCCATCTTTACACTGTAAACGGTAATTACATAGGTACATGCCTGGGGCAAATAACAGCGCAAATAATTGTCCATGTGCAGAGTAATAAAGGAGCAAACTTTTATGTATGGGCTGCAGTGGAAGTTATTCTTAAAAGGTGACTTTCACGAATCGTTCTGAAACTCTGCTAAAATTACAGATAATTCCCATATATTTCTTGGGAAAAAATCCCAGAAATTCTCCTTTCTCCGTTGTCGAGATATTCGAGGGCAAAGTCGTGCAGTTTACGACTTTCAGGGGCTATAATTCGAAAACTAAAGAACGAGAATTTTTGGCACATATGGTCAATTGAATGTTTATCCCAACCCTCTCATTTGGCACTAGTTTCAGCCCGAATTGTGCAAGTCACCTAAGGTCACGAATCGTCCCGAACGTGTAGCCCAAATTGTGAAAATTTCAAACCGCTACTGCTTGCTTGTATGAGTAGGTAGCCATCTGAAACTTGGCATGTGTAAAGGCCATTAACATGTCTACATTCATGTTCAATCTTATGTCAACTGATTGCATAACTTGCGAACTATAGGCCATAGAAATTTTTGTAAACAAAAGTTTGTGCGACTTTAGCTCCCAAACAGAATAAAAGCTAAAGCTGAAATAGCCTTCATTCTATTTCACTTATTTGTGTCTACACATGTATATGTTTTGCAGAGACTCAAAGCTCTTGAGAATGGAGAAAATGAGGTGTCAATTTTGCATTGGACCCTATGGGAAAATGCATTAAACGCCTACTGCTCCGACGTTCAGCGACCGATAACATCCATCTTTACACTGTAAACGGTAATTACATAGGTACATGCCTGGGGCAAATTACAGCGCAAATAATTGTCCATGTGCAGAGTAATAAAGGAGCAAACTTTTATGTATGGGCTGCAGTGGAAGTTATTCTTAAAAGGTGACTTTCACGAATCGTTCTGAAACTCTGCTAAAATTACAGATAATTCCCATATATTTCTTGGGAAAAAAATCCCAGAAATTCTCCTTTCTCCGTTGTCGAGATATTCGAGGGCAAAGTCGTGCAGTTTACGACTTTCAGGGGCTAGAACTCGAAAACTAAAGAACGAGAATTTTTGGCACATATTGTCAATTGAATGTTTATCCCAACCCTCTCCTTTGGCACTAGTTTCAGCCCGAATTGTGCAAGTCACCTAAGGTTACGAATCGTCCCGAACGTGTAGCCCAAATTGTGAAAATTTCGAACCGCTACTTGTTGCTTGTATGAGTAGGTAGCCATCTGAAACTTGGCATGTGTAAAGGCCATTAACAAATCTACATGCATGTTCAACCTTATGTCAACTGATTGCATAACTTGCGAACTATAGGCCATAGAAATTTTTGTAAACAAAAGTTTGTGCGACTTTAGCTCCCAAACGGAATAAAAGCTAAAGCTGAAATAGCCTTCATTCTATTTCACTTATTTGTGTCTACACATGTATATGTTTTGCAGAGACTCAAAGCTCTTGAGAATGGAGAAAATGAGGTGTCAATTTTGCATTGGACCCTATGGGAAAATGCATTTAACGCCTACTGCTCCGACGTTCAGCGACCGATAACATCCATCTTTACACTGTAAACGGTAATTACATAGGTACATGCCTGGGGCAAATAACAGCGCAAATAATTGTCCATGTGCAGAGTAATAAAGGAGCAAACTTTTATGTATGGGCTGCAGTGGAAGTTATTCTTAAAAGGTGACTTTCACGAGTCGTTCTGAAACTCTGCTAAAATTACAGATAATTCCCATATATTTCTTGGGAAAAAATCCCAGAAATTCTCCTTTCTCCGTTGTCGAGATATTCGAGGGCAAAGTCGTGCAGTTTACGACTTTCAGGGGCTATAACTCGAAAACTAAAGAACGAGAATTTTTGGCACATATGGTCAATTGAATGTTTATCCCAACCCTCTCATTTGGCACTAGTTTCAGCCCGAATTGTGCAAGTCACCTAAGGTCACGAATCGTCCCGAACGTGTAGCCCAAATTGTGAAAATTTCAAACCGCTACTGCTTGCTTGTATGAGTAGGTAGCCATCTGTAACTTGGCATGTATAAAGGCCATTAACATGTCTACATGCATGTAAAATCTTATGTCAACTGATTGCATAACTTGCGAACTATAGGCCATAGAAATTTTTGTAAGCAAAAGTTTGTGCGACTTTAGCTCCCAAACAGTAAAGGCTAAAGCTGAAATAGCCTTCATTCTATTTCACTTATTTGTGTCTACACATGTATATGTTTTGCAGAGACTCAAAGCTCTGGAGAATGGAGAAAATGAGGTGTCAATTTTGCTTTGGATCCTATTGGAAAATGCATTAAACGCCTACTGCTCCGACGTTCAGCGACCGATAACATCCATCTTTACACTGTAAACGGTAATTACATAGGTACATGCCTGGGGCAAATAACAGCGCAAATAATTGTCCATGTGCAGAGTAATAAAGGAGCAAACTTTTATGTATGGGCTGCAGTGGAAGTTATTCTTAAAAGGTGACTTTCACGAATCGTTCTGAAACTCTGCTAAAATTACAGATAATTCCCATATATTTCTTGGGAAAAAATCCCAGAAATTCTCCTTTCTCCGTTGTCGAGATATTCGAGGGCAAAGTCGTGCAGTTTACGACTTTCAGGGGCTATAATTCGAAAACTAAAGAACGAGAATTTTTGGCACATATGGTCAATTGAATGTTTATCCCAACCCTCTCATTTGGCACTAGTTTCAGCCCGAATTGTGCAAGTCACCTAAGGTCACGAATCGTCCCGAACGTGTAGCCCAAATTGTGAAAATTTCAAACCGCTACTGCTTGCTTGTATGAGTAGGTAGCCATCTGAAACTTGGCATGTGTAAAGGCCATTAACATGTCTACATTCATGTTCAATCTTATGTCAACTGATTGCATAACTTGCGAACTATAGGCCATAGAAATTTTTGTAAACAAAAGTTTGTGCGACTTTAGCTCCCAAACAGAATAAAAGCTAAAGCTGAAATAGCCTTCATTCTATTTCACTTATTTGTGTCTACACATGTATATGTTTTGCAGAGACTCAAAGCTCTTGAGAATGGAGAAAATGAGGTGTCAATTTTGCATTGGACCCTATGGGAAAATGCATTAAACGCCTACTGCTCCGACGTTCAGCGACCGATAACATCCATCTTTACACTGTAAACGGTAATTACATAGGTACATGCCTGGGGCAAATTACAGCGCAAATAATTGTCCATGTGCAGAGTAATAAAGGAGCAAACTTTTATGTATGGGCTGCAGTGGAAGTTATTCTTAAAAGGTGACTTTCACGAATCGTTCTGAAACTCTGCTAAAATTACAGATAATTCCCATATATTTCTTGGGAAAAAAATCCCAGAAATTCTCCTTTCTCCGTTGTCGAGATATTCGAGGGCAAAGTCGTGCAGTTTACGACTTTCAGGGGCTATAACTCGAAAACTAAAGAACGAGAATTTTTGGCACATATTGTCAATTGAATGTTTATCCCAACCCTCTCCTTTGGCACTAGTTTCAGCCCGAATTGTGCAAGTCACCTAAGGTTACGAATCGTCCCGAACGTGTAGCCCAAATTGTGAAAATTTCGAACCGCTACTTGTTGCTTGTATGAGTAGGTAGCCATCTGAAACTTGGCATGTGTAAAGGCCATTAACAAATCTACATGCATGTTCAACCTTATGTCAACTGATTGCATAACTTGCGAACTATAGGCCATAGAAATTTTTGTAAACAAAAGTTTGTGCGACTTTAGCTCCCAAACGGAATAAAAGCTAAAGCTGAAATAGCCTTCATTCTATTTCACTTATTTGTGTCTACACATGTATATGTTTTGCAGAGACTCAAAGCTCTTGAGAATGGAGAAAATGAGGTGTCAATTTTGCATTGGACCCTATGGGAAAATGCATTTAACGCCTACTGCTCCGACGTTCAGCGACCGATAACATCCATCTTTACACTGTAAACGGTAATTACATAGGTACATGCCTGGGGCAAATAACAGCGCAAATAATTGTCCATGTGCAGAGTAATAAAGGAGCAAACTTTTATGTATGGGCTGCAGTGGAAGTTATTCTTAAAAGGTGACTTTCACGAGTCGTTCTGAAACTCTGCTAAAATTACAGATAATTCCCATATATTTCTTGGGAAAAAATCCCAGAAATTCTCCTTTCTCCGTTGTCGAGATATTCGAGGGCAAAGTCGTGCAGTTTACGACTTTCAGGGGCTATAACTCGAAAACTAAAGAACGAGAATTTTTGGCACATATGGTCAATTGAATGTTTATCCCAACCCTCTCATTTGGCACTAGTTTCAGCCCGAATTGTGCAAGTCGCCTAAGGTCACGAATCGTCCCGAACGTGTAGCCCAAATTGTGAAAATTTCAAACCGCTACTGCTTGCTTGTATGAGTAGGTAGCCATCTGAAACTTGGCATGTATAAAGGCAATTAACATGTCTACATGCATGCACAATCTTATGTCAACTGATTGCATAACTTGCGAACTATAGGCCATCGAAATTTTTGTAAACAAAAGTTCGTGCGACTTTAGCTCCCAAACGGAATAAAAGCTAAAGCTGAAATAGCCTTCATTCTATTTCACTTATTTGTGTCTACACATGTATATGTTTTGCAGAGACTCAAAGCTCTTGAGAATGGAGAAAATGAGGTGTCAATTTTGCATTGGACCCTATGGGAAAATGCATTAAACGCCTACTGCTCCGACGTTCAGCGACCGATAACATCCATCTTTACACTGTAAACGGTAATTACATAGGTACATGCCTGGGGCAAATAACAGCGCAAATAATTGTCCATGTGCAGAGTAATAAAGGAGCAAACTTTTATGTATGGGCTGCAGTGGAAGTTATTCTTAAAAGGTGACTTTCACGAATCGTTCTGAAACTCTGCTAAAATTACAGATAATTCCCATATATTTCTTGGGAAAAAATCCCAGAAATTCTCCTTTCTCCGTTGTCGAGATATTCGAGGGCAAAGTCGTGCAGTTTACGACTTTCAGGGGCTATAACTCGAAAACTAAAGAACGAGAATTTTTGGCACATATGGTCAATTGAATGTTTATCCCAACCCTCTCATTTGGCACTAGTTTCAGCCCGAATTGTGCAAGTCACCTAAGGTCACGAATCGTCCCGAACGTGTAGCCCAAATTGTGAAATTTCAAACTGCTACTGCTTGCTTGTATGAGTAGGTAGCCATCTGAAACTTGACAAGTATAAAGGCCATTAACATGTCTACATGCAGGCACAATCTTATGTCAACTGATTGCATAACTTGCGAACTATAGGCCATCGAAATTTTTGTAAACAAAAGTTTGTGCGACTTTAGCTCCAAACCGGAATAAAAGCTAAAGCTGAAATAGCCTTCATTCTATTTCACTTATTTGTGTCTACACATGTATATGTTTTGCAGAGACTCAAAGCTCTTGAGAATGGAGAAAATGAGGTGTCAATTTTGCATTGGACCGTATGGGAAAATGCATTAAACGCCTACTGCTCCGACGTTCAGCGACCGATAACATCCATCTTTACACTGTAAACGGTAATTATATAGGTACATGCCTGGGGCAAATAACAGCGCAAGTAATTTTCCATGTGCAGAGTAATAAAGGAGCAAACTTTTATGTATGGGCTGCAGTGGAAGTTATTCTTAAAAGGTGACTTTCACGAATCGTTCTGAAACTCTGCTAAAATTACAGATAATTCCCATATATTTCTTGGGAAAAATCCCAGAAATTCTCCTTTCTCCGTTGTCGAGATATTCGAGGGCAAAGTCGTGCAGTTAACGACTTTCAGGGGCTATAACTCGAAAACTAAAGAACGAGAATTTTTGGCACATATGGTCAATTGAATGTTTATCCCAACCCTCTCATTTGGCACTAGTTTCAGCCCGAATTGTGCAAGTCACCTAAGGTCACGAATCGTCCCGAACGTGTAGCCCAAATTGTGAAAATTTCAAACCGCTACTGCTTGCTTGTATGAGTAGGTAGCCATCTGAAACTTGGCATGTATAAAGGTCATTAACATGTTTACATGCATGCACAATCTTATGTCAACTGATTGCATAACTTGCGAACTATAGGCCATCGAAATTTTTGTAAACAAAAGTTTGTGCGACTTTAGCTCCCAAACGGAATAAAAGCAAAAGCTGAAATAGCCTTCATTCTATTTCACTTATTTGTGTCTACACATGTATATGTTTTGCAGAGACTCAAAGCTCTTGAGAATGGAGAAAATGAGGTGTCAATTTTGCATTGGACCCTATGGGAAAATGCATTAAACGCCTACTGCTCCGACGTTCAGCGACCGATAACATCCATCTTTACACTGTAAACGGTAATTACATAGGTACATGCCTGGGGCAAATAACAGCGCAAATAATTGTCCATGTGCAGAGTAATAAAGGAGCAAACTTTTATGTATGGGCTGCAGTGGAAGTTATTCTTAAAAGGTGACTTTCACGAATCGTTCTGAAACTCTGCTAAAATTACAGATAATTCCCATATATTTCTTGGGAAAAAATCCCAGAAATTCTCCTTTCTCCGTTGTCGAGATATTCGAGGGCAAAGTCGTGCAGTTTACGACTTTCAGGGGCTATAACTCGAAAACTAAAGAACGAGAATTTTTGGCACATATGGTCAATTGAATGTTTATCCCAACCCTCTCATTTGGCACTAGTTTCAGCCCGAATTGTGCAAGTCACCTAAGGTCACGAATCGTCTCGAACGTGTAGCCCAAATTGTGAAAATTTCAAACCGCTACTGCTTGCTTGTATGAGTAGGTAGCCATCTGAAACTTGGCATGTATAAAGGCCATTAACATGTCTACATGCATGCACAATCTTATGTCAACTGATTGCATAACTTGCGCACTATAGGCCATCGAAATTTTTGTAAACAAAAGTTTGTGCGACTGTAGCTCCCAAACGGAATAAAAGCTAAAGCTGAAATAGCCTTCATTCTATTTCACTTATTTGTGTCTACACATGTATATGTTTTGCAGAGACTCAAAGCTCTTGAGAATGGAGAAAATGAGGTGTCAATTTTGCATTGGACCCTATGGGAAAATGCATTAAACGCCTACTGCTCCGACGTTCAGCGACCGATAACATCCATCTTTACACTGTAAACGGTAATTACATAGGTACATGCCTGGGGCAAATAACAGCGCAAATAATTGTCCATGTGCAGAGTAATAAAGGAGCAAACTTTTATGTATGGGCTGCAGTGGAAGTTATTCTTAAAAGGTGACTTTCACGAATCGTTCTGAAACTCTGCTAAAATTACAGATAATTCCCATATATTTCTTGGGAAAAAATCCCAGAAATTCTCCTTTCTCCGTTGTCGAGATATTCGAGGGCAAAGTCGTGCAGTTTACGACTTTCAGGGGCTATAACTCGAAAACTAAAGAACGAGAATTTTTGGCACATATGGTCAATTGAATGTTTATCCCAACCCTCTCATTTGGCACTAGTTTCAGCCCGAATTGTGCAAGTCACCTAAGGTCACAAATCGTCCCGAACGTGTAGCCCAAATTGTGAAAATTTCAAACCGCTACTGCTTGCTTGTATGAGTAGGTAGCCATCTGAAACTTGGAATGTATAAAGGCCATTAACATGTCTACATGCATGCACAATCTTATGTCAACTGATTGCATAACTTGCGAACTATAGGCCATCGAAATTTTTGTAAACAAAAGTTTGTGCGACTTTAGCTCCCAAACGGAATAAAAGCTAAAGCTGAAATAGCCTTCATTCTATTTCACTTATTTGTGTCTACACATGTATATGTTTTGCAGAGACTCAAAGCTCTTGAGAATGGAGAAAATGAGGTGTCAATTTTGCATTGGACCCTATGGGAAAATGCATTAAACGCCTACTGCTCCGACGTTCAGCGACCGATAACATCCATCTTTACACTGTAAACGGTAATTACATAGGTACATGCCTGGGGCAAATAACAGCGCAAATAATTGTCCATGTGCAGAGTAATAAAGGAGCAAACTTTTATGTATGGGCTGCAGTGGAAGTTATTCTTAAAAGGTGACTTTCACGAATCGTTCTGAAACTCTGCTAAAATTACAGATAATTCCCATATATTTCAGGGGAAAAAATCCCAGAAATTCTCCTTTCTCCGTTGTCGAGATATTCGAGGGCAAAGTCGTGCAGTTTACGACTTTCAGGGGCTATAACTCGAAAACTAAAGAACGAGAATTTTTGGCACATATGGTCAATTGAATGTTTATCCCAACCCTCTCATTTGGCACTAGTTTCAGCCCGAATTGTGCAAGTCACCTAAGGTCACGAATCGTCTCGAACGTGTAGCCCAAATTGTGAAAATTTCAAACCGCTACTGCTTGCTTGTATGAGTAGGTAGCCATCTGAAACTTGGCATGTATAAAGGCCATTAACATGTCTACATGCATGCACAATCTTATGTCAACTGATTGCATAACTTGCGAACTATAGGCCATCGAAATTTTTGTAAACAAAAGTTTGTGCGACTGTAGCTCCCAAACGGAATAAAAGCTAAAGCTGAAATAGCCTTCATTCTATTTCACTTATTTGTGTCTACACATGTATATGTTTTGCAGAGACTCAAAGCTCTTGAGAATGGAGAAAATGAGGTGTCAATTTTGCATTGGACCCTATGGGAAAATGCATTAAACGCCTACTGCTCCGACGTTCAGCGACCGATAACATCCATCTTTACACTGTAAACGGTAATTACATAGGTACATGCCTGGGGCAAATAACAGCGCAAATAATTGTCCATGTGCAGAGTAATAAAGGAGCAAACTTTTATGTATGGGCTGCAGTGGAAGTTATTCTTAAAAGGTGACTTTCACGAATCGTTCTGAAACTCTGCTAAAATTACAGATAATTCCCATATATTTCTTGGGAAAAAATCCCAGAAATTCTCCTTTCTCCGTTGTCGAGATATTCGAGGGCAAAGTCGTGCAGTTTACGACTTTCAGGGGCTATAACTCGAAAACTAAAGAACGAGTATTTTTGG
This sequence comes from Ctena decussata, assembly GCA_963989385.1. Classification (NCBI taxonomy): domain Eukaryota; kingdom Metazoa; phylum Mollusca; class Bivalvia; order Lucinida; family Lucinidae; genus Ctena; species Ctena decussata. The sequence goes on along the minus strand of OZ022512.1, from coordinate 21,635,801 downwards.
CACATATGGTCAATTGTATGTTTATCCCAACCCTCTCATTTGGCACTAGTTTCAGCCCGAATTGTGCAAGTCACCTAAGGTCACGAATCGTCCCGAACGTGTAGCCCAAATTGTGAAAATTTCAAACCGCTACTGCTTGCTTGTATGAGTAGGTAGCCATCTGAAACTTGGCATGTATAAAGGCCATTAACATGTCTACATGCATGCACAATCTTATGTCAACTGATTGCATAACTTGCGAACTATAGGCCATCGAAATTTTTGTAAACAAAAGTTTGTGCGACTTTAGCTCCAAAACGGAATAAAAGCTAAAGCTGAAATAGCCTTCATTCTATTTCACTTATTTGTGTCTACACATGTATATGTTTTGCAGAGACTCAAAGCTCTTGAGAATGGAGAAAATGAGGTGTCAATTTTGCATTGGACCCTATGGGAAAATGCATTAAACGCCTACTGCTCCGACGTTCAGCGACCGATAACATCCATCTTTACACTGTAAACGGTAATTACATAGGTACATGCCTGGGGCAAATAACAGCGCAAATAATTGTCCATGTGCAGAGTAATAAAGGAGCAAACTTTTATGTATGGGCTGCAGTGGAAGTTATTCTTAAAAGGTGACTTTCACGAATCGTTCTGAAACTCTGCTAAAATTACAGATAATTCCCATATATTTCTTGGGAAAAAATCCCAGAAATTCTCCTTTCTCCGTTGTCGAGATATTCGAGGGCAAAGTCGTGCGGTTTACGACTTTCAGGGGCTATAACTCGAAAACTAAAGAACGAGAATTTTTGGCACATATGGTCAATTGAATGTTTATCCCAACCCTCTCATTTGGCACTAGTTTCAGCCCGAATTGTGCAAGTCACCTAAGGTTACAAATCGTCCCGAACGTGTAGCCCAAATTGTGAAAATTTCAAACCGCTACTGCTTGCTTGTATGAGTAGGTAGCCATCTGAAACTTGGCATGTATAAAGGCCATTAACATGTCTACATGCATGCACAATCTTATGTCAACTGATTGCATAACTTGCGAACTATAGGCCATCGAAATTTTTGTAAACAAAAGTTTGTGCGACTTTAGCTCCAAAACGGAATAAAAGCTAAAGCTGAAATAGCCTTCATTCTATTTCACTTATTTGTGTCTACACATGTATATGTTTTGCAGAGACTCAAAGCTCTTGAGAATGGAGAAAATGAGGTGTCAATTTTGCATTGGACCCTATGGGAAAATGCATTAAACGCCTACTGCTCCGACGTTCAGCGACCGATAACATCCATCTTTACACTGTAAACGGTAATTACATAGGTACATGCCTGGGGCAAATAACAGCGCAAATAATTGTCCATGTGCAGAGTAATAAAGGAGCAAACTTTTATGTATGGGCTGCAGTGGAAGTTATTCTTAAAAGGTGACTTTCATGAATCGTTCTGAAACTCTGCTAAAATTACAGATAATTCCCATATATTTCTTGGGAAAAAATCCCAGAAATTCTCCTTTCTCCGTTGTCGAGATATTCGAGGGCAAAGTCGTGCAGTTTACGACTTTCAGGGGCTATAACTCGAAAACTAAAGAACGAGAATTTTTGGCACATATGGTCAATTGAATGTTTATCCCAACCCTCTCATTTGGCACTAGTTTCAGCCCGAATTGTGCAAGTCACCTAAGGTCACGAATCGTCTCGAACGTGTAGCCCAAATTGTGAAAATTTCAAACCGCTACTGCTTGCTTGTATGAGTAGGTAGCCATCTGAAACTTGGCATGTATAAAGGCCATTAACATGTCTACATGCATGCACAATCTTATGTCAACTGATTGCATAACTTGCGAACTATAGGCCATCGAAATTTTTGTAAACAAAAGTTTGTGCGACTGTAGCTCCCAAACGGAATAAAAGCTAAAGCTGAAATAGCCTTCATTCTATTTCACTTATTTGTGTCTACACATGTATATGTTTTGCAGAGACTCAAAGCTCTTGAGAATGGAGAAAATGAGGTGTCAATTTTGCATTGGACCCTATGGGAAAATGCATTAAACGCCTACTGCTCCGACGTTCAGCGACCGATAACATCCATCTTTACACTGTAAACGGTAATTACATAGGTACATGCCTGGGGCAAATAACAGCGCAAATAATTGTCCATGTGCAGAGTAATAAAGGAGCAAACTTTTATGTATGGGCTGCAGTGGAAGTTATTCTTAAAAGGTGACTTTCACGAATCGTTCTGAAACTCTGCTAAAATTACAGATAATTCCCATATATTTCTTGGGAAAAAATCCCAGAAATTCTCCTTTCTCCGTTGTCGAGATATTCGAGGGCAAAGTCGTGCAGTTTACGACTTTCAGGGGCTATAACTCGAAAACTAAAGAACGAGTATTTTTGGCACATATGGTCAATTGTATGTTTATCCCAACCCTCTCATTTGGCACTAGTTTCAGCCCGAATTGTGCAAGTCACCTAAGGTCACGAATCGTCCCGAACGTGTAGCCCAAATTGTGAAAATTTCAAACCGCTACTGCTTGCTTGTATGAGTAGGTAGCCATCTGAAACTTGGCATGTATAAAGGCCATTAACATGTCTACATGCATGCACAATCTTATGTCAACTGATTGCATAACTTGCGAACTATAGGCCATCGAAATTTTTGTAAACAAAAGTTTGTGCGACTTTAGCTCCAAAACGGAATAAAAGCTAAAGCTGAAATAGCCTTCATTCTATTTCACTTATTTGTGTCTACACATGTATATGTTTTGCAGAGACTCAAAGCTCTTGAGAATGGAGAAAATGAGGTGTCAATTTTGCATTGGACCCTATGGGAAAATGCATTAAACGCCTACTGCTCCGACGTTCAGCGACCGATAACATCCATCTTTACACTGTAAACGGTAATTACATAGGTACATGCCTGGGGCAAATAACAGCGCAAATAATTGTCCATGTGCAGAGTAATAAAGGAGCAAACTTTTATGTATGGGCTGCAGTGGAAGTTATTCTTAAAAGGTGACTTTCACGAATCGTTCTGAAACTCTGCTAAAATTACAGATAATTCCCATATATTTCTTGGGAAAAAATCCCAGAAATTCTCCTTTCTCCGTTGTCGAGATATTCGAGGGCAAAGTCGTGCGGTTTACGACTTTCAGGGGCTATAACTCGAAAACTAAAGAACGAGAATTTTTGGCACATATGGTCAATTGAATGTTTATCCCAACCCTCTCATTTGGCACTAGTTTCAGCCCGAATTGTGCAAGTCACCTAAGGTCACAAATCGTCCCGAACGTGTAGCCCAAATTGTGAAAATTTCAAACCGCTACTGCTTGCTTGTATGAGTAGGTAGCCATCTGAAACTTGGCATGTATAAAGGCCATTAACATGTCTACATGCATGCACAATCTTATGTCAACTGATTGCATAACTTGCGAACTATAGGCCATCGAAATTTTTGTAAACAAAAGTTTGTGCGACTTTAGCTCCAAAACGGAATAAAAGCTAAAGCTGAAATAGCCTTCATTCTATTTCACTTATTTGTGTCTACACATGTATATGTTTTGCAGAGACTCAAAGCTCTTGAGAATGGAGAAAATGAGGTGTCAATTTTGCATTGGACCCTATGGGAAAATGCATTAAACGCCTACTGCTCCGACGTTCAGCGACCGATAACATCCATCTTTACACTGTAAACGGTAATTACATAGGTACATGCCTGGGGCAAATAACAGCGCAAATAATTGTCCATGTGCAGAGTAATAAAGGAGCAAACTTTTATGTATGGGCTGCAGTGGAAGTTATTCTTAAAAGGTGACTTTCATGAATCGTTCTGAAACTCTGCTAAAATTACAGATAATTCCCATATATTTCTTGGGAAAAAATCCCAGAAATTCTCCTTTCTCCGTTGTCGAGATATTCGAGGGCAAAGTCGTGCAGTTTACGACTTTCAGGGGCTATAACTCGAAAACTAAAGAACGAGAATTTTTGGCACATATGGTCAATTGAATGTTTATCCCAACCCTCTCATTTGGCACTAGTTTCAGCCCGAATTGTGCAAGTCACCTAAGGTCACAAATCGTCCCGAACGTGTAGCCCAAATTGTGAAAATTTCAAACCGCTACTGCTTGCTTGTATGAGTAGGTAGCCATCTGAAACTTAGCATGTATAAAGGCCATTAACATGTCTACATGCATGCACAATCTTATGTCAACTGATTGCATAACTTGCGAACTATAGGCCATCGAAATTTTTGTAAACAAAAGTTTGTGCGACTTTAGCTCCCAAACGGAATAAAAGCAAAAGCTGAAATAGCCTTCATTCTATTTCACTTATTTGTGTCTACACATGTATATGTTTTGCAGAGACTCAAAGCTCTTGAGAATGGAGAAAATGAGGTGTCAATTTTGCATTGGACCCTATGGGAAAATGCATTAAACGCCTACTGCTCCGACGTTCAGCGACCGATAACATCCATCTTTACACTGTAAACGGTAATTACATAGGTACATGCCTGGGGCAAATAACAGCGCAAATAATTGTCCATGTGCAGAGTAATAAAGGAGCAAACTTTTATGTATGGGCTGCAGTGGAAGTTATTCTTAAAAGGTGACTTTCACGAATCGTTCTGAAACTCTGCTAAAATTACAGATAATTCCCATATATTTCTTGGGAAAAAATCCCAGAAATTCTCCTTTCTCCGTTGTCGAGATATTCGAGGGCAAAGTCGTGCAGTTTACGACTTTCAGGGGCTATAACTCGAAAACTAAAGAACGAGAATTTTTGGCACATATGGTCAATTGAATGTTTATCCCAACCCTCTCATTTGGCACTAGTTTCAGCCCGAATTGTGCAAGTCACCTAAGGTCACGAATCGTCTCGAACGTGTAGCCCAAATTGTGAAAATTTCAAACCGCTACTGCTTGCTTGTATGAGTAGGTAGCCATCTGAAACTTGGCATGTATAAAGGCCATTAACATGTCTACATGCATGCACAATCTTATGTCAACTGATTGCATAACTTGCGAACTATAGGCCATCGAATTTTTGTAAACAAAAGCTTGTGCGACTTTAGCTCCCAAACGGAATAAAAGCTAAAGCTGAAATAGCCTTCATTCTATTTCACTTATTTGTGTCTACACATGTATATGTTTTACAGAGACTCAAAGCTCTTGAGAATGGAGAAAATGAGGTGTCAATTTTGCATTGGACCCTATGGGAAAATGCATTAAACGCCTACTGCTCCGACGTTCAGCGACCGATAACATCCATCTTTACACTGTAAACGGTAATTACATAGGTACATGCCTGGGGCAAATAACAGCGCAAATAATTGTCCATGTGCAGAGTAATAAAGGAGCAAACTTTTATGTATGGGCTGCAGTGGAAGTTATTCTTAAAAGGTGACTTTCACGAATCGTTCTGAAACTCTGCTAAAATTACAGATAATTCCCATATATTTCTTGGGAAAAAATCCCAGAAATTCTCCTTTCTCCGTTGTCGAGATATTCGAGGGCAAAGTCGTGCAGTTTACGGCTTTCAGGGGCTATAACTCGAAAACAAAAGAACGAGTATTTTTGGCACATATGGTCAATTGAATGTTTATCCCAACCCTCTCATTTGGCACTAGTTTCAGCCCGAATTGTGCAAGTCACCTAAGGTCACGAATCGTCCCGAACGTGTAGCCCAAATTGTGAAAATTTCAAACCGCTACTGCTTGCTTGTATGAGTAGGTAGTCATTTGAAACTTGGCCTGTATAAAGGCCATTAACATGTCTACATGCATGCACACTCTTATGTCAACTGATTGCATAACTTGCGAACTATAGGCCATCGAAATTTTTGTAAACAAAAGTTTGTGCGACTTTAGCTCCCAAACGGAATAAAAGCTAAAGCTGAAATAGCCTTCATTCTATTTCACTTATTTGTGTCTACACATGTATATGTTTTGCAGAGACTCAAAGCTCTGGAGAATGGAGAAAATGAGGTGTCAATTTTGCATTGGACCCTATGGGAAAATGCATTAAACGCCTACTACTCCGACGTTCAGCGACCGATAACATCCATCTTTACACTGTAAACGGTAATTACATAGGTACATGCCTGGGGTAAATAACAGCGCAAATAATTGTCCATGTGCAGAGTAATAAAGGAGCAAACTTTTATGTATGGGCTGCAGTGGAAGTTATTCTTAAAAGGTGACTTTCACGAATCGTTCTGAAACTCTGCTAAAATTACAGATAATTCCCATATATTTCTTGGGAAAAAATCCCAGAAATTCTCCTTTCTCCGTTGTCGAGATATTCGAGGGCAAAGTCGTGCAGTTTACGACTTTCAGGGGCTATAACTCGAAAACTAAAGAACGAGAATTTTTGGCACATATGGTCAATTGAATGTTTATCCCAACCCTCTCATTTGGCACTAGTTTCAGCCCGAATTGTGCAAGTCACCTAAGGTCACGAATCGTCCCGAACGTGTAGCCCAAATTGTGAAAATTTCAAACCGCTACTGCTTGCTTGTATGAGTAGGTAGCCATCTGAAACTTGGCATGTATAAAGGCCATTAACATGTCTACATGCATGTACAATCTTATGTCAACTGATTGCATAACTTGCGAACTATGGGCCATCGAAATTTTTGTAAACAAAAGTTTGTGCGACTTAAGCTCTCAAACGGAGTAAAAGCTAAAGCTGAAATAGCCTTCATTCTATTTCACTTATTTGTGTCTACACATGTATATGTTTAGCAGAGACTCAAAGCTCTTGAGAATAGAGAAAATGAGGTGTCAATTTTGCATTGGACCCTATGGGAAAATGCATTAAACGCCTACTGCTCCGACGTTCAGCGACCGATAACATCCATCTTTACACTGTAAACGGTAATTACATAGGTACATGCCTGGGGCAAATAACAGCGCAAATAATTGTCCATGTGCAGAGTAATAAAGGAGCAAACTTTTATGTATGGGCTGCAGTGGAAGTTATTCTTAAAAGGTGACTTTCACGAATCGTTCTGAAACTCTGCTAAAATTACAGATAATTCCCATATATTTCTTGGGAAAAAATCCCAGAAATTCTCCTTTCTCCGTTGTCGAGATATTCGAGGGCAAAGTCGTGCAGTTTACGACTGTCAGGGGCTATAATTCGAAAACTAAAGAACGAGAATTTTTGGCACATATGGTCAATTGAATGTTTATCCCAACCCTCTCATTTGGCACTAGTTTCAGCCCGAATTGTGCAAGTCACCTAAGGTCACGAATCGTCCCGAACGTGTAGCCCAAATTGTGAAAATTTCAAACCGCTACTGCTTGCTTGTATGAGTAGGTAGCCATCTGAAACTTGGCATGTGTAAAGGCCATTAACATGTCTACATGCATGTTTAATCTTATGTCAACTGATTGCATAACTTGCGAACTATAGGCCATAGAAATTTTTGTAAACAAAAGTTTGTGCGACTTTAGCTCCCAAACGGAATAAAAGCTAAAGCTGAAATAGCCTTCATTCTATTTCACTTATTTGTGTCTACACATGTATATGTTTTGCAGAGACTCAAAGCTATTGAGAATGGAGAAAATGAGGTGTCAATTTTGCATTGGACCCTATGGGAAAATGCATTAAACGCCTACTGCTCCGACGTTCAGCGACCGATAACATCCATCTTTACACTGTAAACGGTAATTACATAGGTACATGCCTGGGGCAAATTACAGCGCAAATAATTGTCCATGTGCAGAGTAATAAAGGAGCAAACTTTTATGTATGGGCTGCAGTGGAAGTTATTCTTAAAAGGTGACTTTCACGAATCGTTCTGAAACTCTGCTAAAATTACAGATAATTCCCATATATTTCTTGGGAAAAAAATCCCAGAAATTCTCCTTTCTCCGTTGTCGAGATATTCGAGGGCAAAGTCGTGCAGTTTACGACTTTCAGGGGCTATAACTCGAAAACTAAAGAACGAGAATTTTTGGCACATATGGTCAATTGAATGTTTATCCCAACCCTCTCATTTGGCACTAGTTTCAGCCCGTATTGTGCAAGTCACCTAAGGTTACGAATCGTCCCGAACGTGTAGCCCAAATTGTGAAAATTTCGAACCGCTACTTGTTGCTTGTATGAGTAGGTAGCCATCTGAAACTTGGCATGTGTAAAGGCCATTAACAAATCTACATGCATGTTCAACCTTATGTCAACTGATTGCATAACTTGCGAACTATAGGCCATAGAAATTTTTGTAAACAAAAGTTTGTGCGACTTTAGCTCCCAAACGGAATAAAAGCTAAAGCTGAAATAGCCTTCATTCTATTTCACTTATTTGTGTCTACACATGTATATGTTTTGCAGAGACTCAAAGCTCTTGAGAATGGAGAAAATGAGGTGTCAATTTTGCATTGGACCCTATGGGAAAATGCATTTAACGCCTACTGCTCCGACGTTCAGCGACCGATAACATCCATCTTTACACTGTAAACGGTAATTACATAGGTACATGCCTGGGGCAAATAACAGCGCAAATAATTGTCCATGTGCAGAGTAATAAAGGAGCAAACTTTTATGTATGGGCTGCATTGGAAGTTATTCTTAAAAGGTGACTTTCACGAATCGTTCTGAAACTCTGCTAAAATTACAGATAATTCCCATATATTTCTTGGGAAAAAATCCCAGAAATTCTCCTTTCTCCGTTGTCGAGATATTCGAGGGCAAAGTCGTGCAGTTTACGACTTTCAGGGGCTATAACTCGAAAACTAAAGAACGAGAATTTTTGGCACATATGGTCAATTGAATGTTTATCCCAACCCTCTCATTTGGCACTAGTTTCAGCCCGAATTGTGCAAGTCACCTAAGGTCACGAATCGTCCCGAACGTGTAGCCCAAATTGTGAAAATTTCAAACCGCTACTGCTTGCTTGTATGAGTAGGTAGCCATCTGAAACTTGGCATGTATAAAGGCCATTAACATGTCTACATGCATGCACAATCTTATGTCAACTGATTGCATAACTTGCGAACTATAGGCCATCGAAATTTTTGTAAACAAAAGTTTGTGCGACTTAAGCTCTCAAACGGAGTAAAAGCTAAAGCTGAAATAGCCTTCATTCTATTTCACTTATTTGTGTCTACACATGTATATGTTTAGCAGAGACTCAAAGCTCTTGAGAATAGAGAAAATGAGGTGTCAATTTTGCATTGGACCCTATGGGAAAATGCATTAAACGCCTACTGCTCCGACGTTCAGCGACCGATAACATCCATCTTTACACTGTAAACGGTAATTACATAGGTACATGCCTGGGGCAAATAACAGCGCAAATAATGGTCCATGTGCAGAGTAATAAAGGAGCAAACTTTTATGTATGGGCTGCAGTGGAAGTTATTCTTAAAAGGTGACTTTCACGAATCGTTCTGAAACTCTGCTAAAATTACAGATAATTCCCATATATTTCTTGGGAAAAAATCCCAGAAATTCTCCTTTCTCCGTTGTCGAGATATTCGAGGGCAAAGTCGTGCAGTTTACGACTTTCAGGGGCTATAACTCGAAAACTAAAGAACGAGAATTTTTGGCACATATGGTCAATTGAATGTTTATCCCAACCCTCTCATTTGGCACTAGTTTCAGCCCGAATTGTGCAAGTCACCTAAGGTCACGAATCGTCCCGAACGTGTAGCCCAAATTGTGAAAATTTCAAACCGCTACTGCTTGCTTGTATGAGTAGGTAGCCATCTGAAACTTGGCATGTATAAAGGCCATTAACATGTCTACATGCATGTTCAATCTTATGTCAACTGATTGCATAACTTGCGAACTATAGGCCATAGAAATTTTTGTAAACAAAAGTTTGTGCGACTTTAGCTCCAAAATGGAATAAAAGCTAAAGCTGAAATAGCCTTCATTCTATTTCATTTATTTGTGTCTACACATGTATATGTTTTGTAGAGACTCAAAGCTCTTGAGAATGGAGAAAATGAGGTGTCAATTTTGCATTGGACCCTATGGGAAAATGCATTAAACGCCTACTGCTCCGACGTTCAGCGACCGATAACATCCATCTTTACACTGTAAACGGTAATTACATAGGTACATGCCTGGGGCAAATAACAGCGCAAATAATTGTCCATGTGCAGAGTAATAAAGGAGCAAACTTTTATGTATGGGCTGCAGTGGAAGTTATTCTGAAAAGGTGACTTTCACGAATCGTTCTGAAACTCTGCTAAAATTACAGATAATTCCCATATATTTCTTGGGAAAAAATCCCAGAAATTCTCCTTTCTCCGTTGTCGAGATATTCGAGGGCAAAGTCGTGCAGTTTACGGCTTTCAGGGGCTATAACTCGAAAACAAAAGAACGAGTATTTTTGGCACATATGGTCAATTGAATGTTTATCCCAACCCTCTCATTTGGCACTAGTTTCAGCCCGAATTGTGCAAGTCACCTAAGGTCACGAATCGTCCCGAACGTGTAGCCCAAATTGTGAAAATTTCAAACCCCTACTGCTTGCTTGTATGAGTAGGTAGTCATTTGAAACTTGGCCTGTATAAAGGCCATTAACATGTCTACATGCATGCACACTCTTATGTCAACTGATTGCATAACTTGCGAACTATAGGCCATCGAAATTTTTGTAAACAAAAGTTTGTGCGACTTTAGCTCCCAAACGGAATAAAAGCTAAAGCTGAAATAGCCTTCATTCTATTTCACTTATTTGTGTCTACACATGTATATGTTTTGCAGAGACTCAAAGCTCTGGAGAATGGAGAAAATGAGGTGTCAATTTTGCATTGGACCCTATGGGAAAATGCATTAAACGCCTACTACTCCGACGTTCAGCGACCGATAACATCCATCTTTACACTGTAAACGGTAATTACATAGGTACATGCCTGGGGCAAATAACAGCGCAAATAATTGTCCATGTGCAGAGTAATAAAGGAGCAAACTTTTATGTATGGGCTGCAGTGGAAGTTATTCTTAAAAGGTGACTTTCACGAATCGTTCTGAAACTCTGCTAAAATTACAGATAATTCCCATATATTTCTTGGGAAAAAATCCCAGAAATTCTCCTTTCTCCGTTGTCGAGATATTCGAGGGCAAAGTCGTGCAGTTTACGACTTTCAGGGGCTATAACTCGAAAACTAAAGAACGAGAATTTTTGGCACATATGGTCAATTGAATGTTTATCCCAACCCTCTCATTTGGCACTAGTTTCAGCCCGAATTGTGCAAGTCACCTAAGGTCACGAATCGTCCCGAACGTGTAGCCCAAATTGTGAAAATTTCAAACCGCTACTGCTTGCTTGTATGAGTAGGTAGCCATCTGAAACTTGGCATGTATAAAGGCCATTAACATGTCTACATGCATGTACAATCTTATGTCAACTGATTGCATAACTTGCGAACTATAGGCCATAGAAATTTTTGTAAGCAAAAGTTTGTGCGACTTTAGCTCCCAAACAGTAAAGGCTAAAGCTGAAATAGCCTTCATTCTATTTCACTTATTTGTGTCTACACATGTATATGTTTTGCAGAGACTCAAAGCTCTTGAGAATGGAGAAAATGAGGTGTCAATTTTGCTTTGGATCCTATTGGAAAATGCATTAAACGCCTACTGCTCCGACGTTCAGCGACCGATAACATCCATCTTTACACTGTAAACGGTAATTACATAGGTACATGCCTGGGGCAAATAACAGCGCAAATAATTGTCCATGTGCAGAGTAATAAAGGAGCAAACTTTTATGTATGGGCTGCAGTGGAAGTTATTCTTAAAAGGTGACTTTCACGAATCGTTCTGAAACTCTGCTAAAATTACAGATAATTCCCATATATTTCTTGGGAAAAAATCCCAGAAATTCTCCTTTCTCCGTTGTCGAGATATTCGAGGGCAAAGTCGTGCAGTTTACGACTTTCAGGGGCTATAATTCGAAAACTAAAGAACGAGAATTTTTGGCACATATGGTCAATTGAATGTTTATCCCAACCCTCTCATTTGGCACTAGTTTCAGCCCGAATTGTGCAAGTCACCTAAGGTCACGAATCGTCCCGAACGTGTAGCCCAAATTGTGAAAATTTCAAACCGCTACTGCTTGCTTGTATGAGTAGGTAGCCATCTGAAACTTGGCATGTGTAAAGGCCATTAACATGTCTACATGCATGTTCAATCTTATGTCAACTGATTGCATAACTTGCGAACTATAGGCCATAGAAATTTTTGTAAACAAAAGTTTGTGCGACTTTAGCTCCCAAACGGAATAAAAGCTAAAGCTGAAATAGCCTTCATTCTATTTCACTTATTTGTGTCTACACATGTATATGTTTTGCAGAGACTCAAAGCTATTGAGAATGGAGAAAATGAGGTGTCAATTTTGCATTGGACCCTATGGGAAAATGCATTAAACGCCTACGGCTCCGACGTTCAGCGACCGATAACATCCATCTTTACACTGTAAACGGTAATTACATAGGTACATGCCTGGGGCAAATTACAGCGCAAATAATTGTCCATGTGCAGAGTAATAAAGGAGCAAACTTTTATGTATGGGCTGCAGTGGAAGTTATTCTTAAAAGGTGACTTTCACGAATCGTTCTGAAACTCTGCTAAAATTACAGATAATTCCCATATATTTCTTGGGGAAAAAATCCCAGAAATTCTCCTTTCTCTGTTGTCGAGATATTCGAGGGCAAAGTCGTGCAGTTTACGACTTTCAGGGGCTATAACTCGAAAACTAAAGAACGAGAATTTTTGGCACATATGGTCAATTGAATGTTTATCCCAACCCTCTCATTTGGCACTAGTTTCAGCCCGAATTGTGCAAGTCACCTAAGGTTACGAATCGTCCCGAACGTGTAGCCCAAATTGTGAAAATTTCGAACCGCTACTTGTTGCTTGTATGAGTAGGTAGCCATCTGAAACTTGGCATGTGTAAAGGCCATTAACAAATCTACATGCATGTTCAATCTTATGTCAACTGATTGCATAACTTGCGAACTATAGGCCATAGAAATTTTTGTAAACAAAAGTTTGTGCGACTTTAGCTCCCAAACGGAATAAAAGCTAAAGCTGAAATAGCCTTCATTCTATTTCACTTATTTGTGTCTACACATGTATATGTTTTGCAGAGACTCAAAGCTCTTGAGAATGGAGAAAATGAGGTGTCAATTTTGCATTGGACCCTATGGGAAAATGCATTTAACGCCTACTGCTCCGACGTTCAGCGACCGATAACATCCATCTTTACACTGTAAACGGTAATTACACAGGTACATGCCTGGTGCAAATAACAGCGCAAATAATTGTCCATGTGCAGAGTAATAAAGGAGCAAACTTTTATGTATGGGCTGCAGTGGAAGTTATTCTTAAAAGGTGACTTTCACGAATCGTTCTGAAACTCTGCTAAAATTACAGATAATTCCCATATATTTCTTGGGAAAAAATCCCAGAAATTCTCCTTTCTCCGTTGTCGAGATATTCGAGGGCAAAGTCCTGCAGTTTACGACTTTCAGGGGCTATAACTCGAAAACTAAAGAACGAGAATTTTTGGCACATATGGTCAATTGAATGTTTATCCCAACCCTCTCATTTGGCACTAGTTTCAGCCCGAATTGTGCAAGTCACCTAAGGTCACGAATCGTCCCGAACGTGTAGCCCAAATTGTGAAAATTTCAAACCGCTACTGCTTGCTTGTATGAGTAGGTAGCCATCTGAAACTTGGCATGTATAAAGGCCATTAACATGTCTACATGCATGCACAATCTTATGTCAACTGATTGCATAACTTGCGAACTATAGGCCATCGAAATTTTTGTAAACAAAAGTTTGTGCGACTTAAGCTCTCAAACGGAGTAAAAGCTAAAGCTGAAATAGCCTTCATTCTATTTCACTTATTTGTGTCTACACATGTATATGTTTAGCAGAGACTCAAAGCTCTTGAGAATAGAGAAAATGAGGTGTCAATTTTGCATTGGACCCTATGGGAAAATGCATTAAACGCCTACTGCTCCGACGTTCAGCGACCGATAACATCCATCTTTACACTGTAAACGGTAATTACATAGGTACATGCCTGGGGCAAATAACAGCGCAAATAATGGTCCATGTGCAGAGTAATAAAGGAGCAAACTTTTATGTATGGGCTGCAGTGGAAGTTATTCTTAAAAGGTGACTTTCACGAATCGTTCTGAAACTCTGCTAAAATTACAGATAATTCCCATATATTTCTTGGGAAAAAAATCCCAGAAATTCCCCTTTCTCCGTTGTCGAGATATTCGAGGGCAAAGTCGTGCAGTTTACGACTTTCAGGGGCTATAACTCGAAAACTAAAGAACGAGAATTTTTGGCACATATGGTCAATTGAATGTTTATCCCAACCCTCTCATTTGGCACTAGTTTCAGCCCGAATTGTGCAAGTCACCTAAGGTCACGAATCGTCCCGAACGTGTAGCCCAAATTGTGAAAATTTCAAACCGCTACTGCTTGCTTGTATGAGTAGGTAGCCATCTGAAACTTGGCATGTATAAAGGCCATTAACATGTCTACATGCATGCACAATCTTATGTCAACTGATTGCATAACTTGCGAACTATAGGCCATCGAAATTTTTGTAAACAAAAGTTTGTGCGACTTTAGCTCCAAAATGGAATAAAAGCTAAAGCTGAAATAGCCTTCATTCTATTTCATTTATTTGTGTCTACACATGTATATGTTTTGCAGAGACTCAAAGCTCTGGAGAATGGAGAAAATGAGGTGTCAATTTTGCATTGGACCCTATGGGAAAATGCATTAAACGCCTACTGCTCCGACGTTCAGCGACCGATAACATCCATCTTTACACTGTAAACGGTAATTACATACGTACATGCCTGGGGCAAATAACAGCGCAAATAATTGTCCATGTGCAGAGTAATAAAGGAGCAAACTTTTATGTATGGGCTGCAGTGGAAGTTATTCTTAAAAGGTGACTTTCACGAATCGTTCTGAAACTCTGCTAAAATTACAGATAATTCCCATATATTTCTTGGGAAAAAATCCCAGAAATTCTCCTTTCTCCGTTGTCGAGATATTCGAGGGCAAAGTCGTGCAGTTTACGACTTTCAGGGGCTATAACTCGAAAACTAAAGAACGAGAATTTTTGGCACATATGGTCAATTGAATGTTTATCCCAACCCTCTCATTTGGCACTAGTTTCAGCCCGAATTGTGCAAGTCACCTAAGGTCACGAATCGTCCCGAACGTGTAGCCCAAATTGTGAAAATTTCAAACCGCTACTGCTTGCTTGTATGAGTAGGTAGCCATCTGAAACTTGGCATGTATAAAGGCCATTAACATGTCTACATGCTTGCACAATCTTATGTCAACTGATTGCATAACTTGCGAACTATAGGCCATCGAAATTTTTGTAAACAAAAGTTTGTGCGACTTTAGCTCTCAAACGGAATAAAAGCTAAAGATGAAATAGCCTTCATTCTATTTCACTTATTTGTGTCTACACATGTATATGTTTTGCAGAGACTCAAAGCTCTTGAGAATGGAGAAAATGAGGTGTCAATTTTGCATTGGACCCTATGGGAAAATGCATTAAACGCCTACTGCTCCGACGTTCAGCGACCGATAACATCCATCTTTACACTGTAAACGGTAATTACATAGGTACATGCCTGGGGCAAATAACAGCGCAAATAATTGTCCATGTGCAGAGTAATAAAGGAGCAAACTTTTATGTATGGGCTGCAGTGGAAGTTATTCTGAAAAGGTGACTTTCACGAATCGTTCTGAAACTCTGCTAAAATTACAGATAATTCCCATATATTTCTTGGGAAAAAATCCCAGAAATTCTCCTTTCTCCGTTGTCGAGATATTCGAGGGCAAAGTCGTGCGGTTTACGACTTTCAGGGGCTATAACTCGAAAACTAAAGAACGAGAATTTTTGGCACATATGGTCAATTGAATGTTTATCCCAACCCTCTCATTTGGCACTAGTTTCAGCCCGAATTGTGCAAGTCACCTAAGGTTACGAATCGTCCCGAACGTGTAGCCCAAATTGTGAAAATTTCAAACCGCTACTGCTTGCTTGTATGAGTAGGTAGCCATCTGAAACTTGGCATGTATAAAGGCCATTAACATGTCTACATGCATGCACAATCTTATGTCAACTGATTGCATAACTTGCGAACTATAGGCCATCGAAATGTTTGTAAACAAAAGTTTGTGCGACTTTAGCTCCCAAACGGAATAAAAGCTAAAGCTGAAATAGCCTTCATTCTATTTCACTTATTTGTGTCTACACATGTATATGTTTTGCAGAGACTCAAAGCTCTTGAGAATGGAGTAAATGAGGTGTCAATTTTGCATTGGACCCTATGGGAAAATGCATTAAACGCCTACTGCTCCGACGTTCAGCGACCGATAACATCCATCTTTACACTGTAAACGGTAATTACATAGGTACATGCCTGGGGCAAATAACAGCGCAAATAATTGTCCATGTGCAGAGTAATAAAGGAGCAAACTTTTATGTATGGGCTGCAGTGGAAGTTATTCTTAAAAGGTGACTTTCACGAATCGTTCTGAAACTCTGCTAAAATTACAGATAATTCCCATATATTTCTTGGGAAGAAATCCCAGAAATTCTCCTTTCTCCGTTGTCGAGATATTCGAGGGCAAAGTCGTGCAGTTTACGACTTTCAGGGGCTATAACTCGAAAACTAAAGAAAGAGAATTTTTGGCACATATGGTCAATTGAATGTTTATCCCAACCCTCTCATTTGGCACTAGTTTCAGCCCGAATTGTGCAAGTCACCTAAGGTCACGAATCGTCCCGAACGTGTAGCCCAAATTGTGAAAATTTCAAACCGCTACTGCTTGCTTGTATGAGTAGGTAGCCATCTGAAACTTGGCATGTATAAAGGCCATTAACATGTCTATATGCATGCACAATCTTATGTCAACTGATTGCATAACTTGCGAACTATAGGCCATCGAAATTTTTGTAAACAAAAGTTTGTGCGACTTTAGCTCCAAAACGGAATAAAAGCTAAAGCTGAAATAGCCTTCATTCTATTTCACTTATTTGTGTCTACACATGTATATGTTTTGCAGAGACTCAAAGCTCTTGAGAATGGAGAAAATGAGGTGTCAATTTTGCATTGGACCCTATGGGAAAATGCATTAAACGCCTACTGCTCCGACGTTCAGCGACCGATAACATCCATCTTTACACTGTAAACGGTAATTACATAGGTACATGCCTGGGGCAAATAACAGCGCAAATAATTGTCCATGTGCAGAGTAATAAAGGAGCAAACTTTTATGTATGGGCTGCAGTGGAAGTTATTCTTAAAAGGTGACTTTCACGAATCGTTCTGAAACTCTGCTAAAATTACAGATAATTCCCATATATTTCTTGGGAAAAAATCCCAGAAATTCTCCTTTCTCCGTTGTCGAGATATTCGAGGGCAAAGTCGTGCAGTTTACGACTTTCAGGGGCTATAACTCGAAAACTAAAGAACGAGAATTTTTGGCACATATGGTCAATTGAATGTTTATCCCAACCCTCTCATTTGGCACTAGTTTCAGCCCGAATTGTGCAAGTCACCTAAGGTCACGAATCGTCCCGAACGTGTAGCCCAAATTGTGAAAATTTCAAACCGCTACTGCTTGCTTGTATGAGTAGGTAGCCATCTGAAACTTGGCATGTATAAAGGCCATTAACATGTCTACATGCATGCACAATCTTATGTCAACTGATTGCATAACTTGCGAACTATAGGCCATCGAAATTTTTGTAAACAAAAGTTTGTGCGACTTACGCTCCCAAACGGAATAAAAGCTAAAGCTGAAATAGCCTTCATTCTATTTCACTTATTTGTGTCTACACATGTATATGTTTTGCAGAGACTCAAAGCTCTTGAGAATGGAGAAAATGAGGTGTCAATTTTGCATTGGACCCTATGGGAAAATGCATTAAACGCCTACTGCTCCGACGTTCAGCGACCGATAACATCCATCTTTACACTGTAAACGGTAATTACATAGGTACATGCCTGGGGCAAATAACAGCGCAAATAATTGTCCATGTGCAGAGTAATAAAGGAGCAAACTTTTATGTATGGGCTGCAGTGGAAGTTATTCTTAAAAGGTGACTTTCACGAATCGTTCTGAAACTCTGCTAAAATTACAGATAATTCCCATATATTTCTTGGGAAAAAATCCCAGAAATTCTCCTTTCTCCGTTGTCGAGATATTCGAGGGCAAAGTCGTGCAGTTTACGACTATCAGGGGCTATAACTCGAAAACTAAAGAACGAGAATTTTTGGCACATATGGTCAATTGAATGTTTATCCCAACCCTCTCATTTGGCACTAGTTTCAGCCCGAATTGTGCAAGTCACCTAAGGTCACGAATCGTCCCGAACGTGTAGCCCAAATTGTGAAAATTTCAAACCGCTACTGCTTGCTTGTATGAGTAGGTAGCCATCTGAAACTTGGCATGTATAAAGGCCATTAACATGTCTACATGCATGCACAATCTTATGTCAACTGATTGCATAACTTGCGAACTATAGGCCATCGAAATTTTTGTAAACAAAAGTTTGTGCGACTTTAGCTCCAAAACGGAATAAAAGCTAAAGCTGAAATAGCCTTCATTCTATTTCACTTATTTGTGTCTACACATGTATATGTTTTGCAGAGACTCAAAGCTCTTGAGAATGGAGAAAATGAGGTGTCAATTTTGCATTGGACCCTATGGGAAAATGCATTAAACGCCTACTGCTCCGACGTTCAGCGACCGATAACATCCATCTTTACACTGTAAACGGTAATTACATAGGTACATGCCTGGGGCAAATAACAGCGCAAATAATTGTCCATGTGCAGAGTAATAAAGGAGCAAACTTTTATGTATGGGCTGCAGTGGAAGTTATTCTTAAAAGGTGACTTTCACGAATCGTTCTGAAACTCTGCTAAAATTACAGATAATTCCCATATATTTCTTGGGAAAAAATCCCAGGAATTCTCCTTTCTCCGTTGTCGAGATATTCGAGGGCAAAGTCGTGCAGTTTACGACTTTCAGGGGCTATAACACGAAAACTAAAGAACGAGAATTTTTGGCACATATGGTCAATTGAATGTTTATCCCAACCCTCTCATTTGGCACTAGTTTCAGCCCGAATTGTGCAAGTCACCTAAGGTCACGAATCGTCCCGAACGTGTAGCCCAAATTGTGAAAATTTCAAACCGCTACTGCTTGCTTGTATGAGTAGGTAGCCATCTGAAACTTGGCATGTATAAAGGCCATTAACATGTCTACATGCATGCACAATCTTATGTCAACTGATTGCTCCCAAACGGAATAAAAGCTAAAGCTGAAATGGCCTTCATTCTATTTCACTTATTTGTGTCTACACATGTATATGTTTTGCAGAGACTCAAAGCTCTTGAGAATGGAGAAAATGAGGTGTCAATTTTGCATTGGACCCTATGGGAAAATGCATTAAACGCCTACTGCTCCGACGTTCAGCGACCGATAACATCCATCTTTACACTGTAAACGGTAATTACATAGGTACATGCCTGGGGCAAATAACAGCGCAAATAATTGTCCATGTGCAGAGTAATAAAGGAGCAAACTTTTATGTATGGGCTGCAGTGGAAGTTATTCTTAAAAGGTGACTTTCACGAATCGTTCTGAAACTCTGCTAAAATTACAGATAATTCCCATATATTTCTTGGGAAAAAATCCAAGAAATTCCCCTTTCTCCGTTGTCGAGATATTCGAGGGCAAAGTCGTGCAGTTTACGACTTTCAGGGGCTATAACTCGAAAACTAAAGAACGAGAATTTTTGGCACATATGGTCAATTGAATGTTTATCCCAACCCTCTCATTTGGCACTAGTTTCAGCCCGAATTGTGCAAGTCACCTAAGGTCACGAATCGTCCCGAACGTGTAGCCCAAATTTTGAAAATTTCAAACCGCTACTGCTTGCTTGTATGTTTAGGTAGCCATCTGAAACTTGGCATGTATAAAGGCCATTAACATGTCTACATGCATGCACAATCTTATGTCAACTGATTGCATAACTTGCGAACTATAGGCCATCGAAATTTTTGTAAACAAAAGTTTGTGCGACTTTAGCTCCCAAATGGAATAAAAGCTAAAGCTGAAATAGCCTTCATTCTATTTCACTTATTTGTGTCTACACATGTATATGTTTTGCAGAGACTCAAAGCTCTTGAGAATGGAGAAAATGAGGTGTCAATTTTGCATTGGACCCTATGGGAAAATGCATTAAACGCCTACTGCTCCGACGTTCAGCGACCGATAACATCCATCTTTACACTGTAAACGGTAATTACATAGGTACATGCCTGGGGCAAATAACAGCGCAAATAATTGTCCATGTGCAGAGTAATAAAGGAGCAAACTTTTATGTATGGGCTGCAGTGGAAGTTATTCTTAAAAGGTGACTTTCACGAATCGTTCTGAAACTCTGCTAAAATTACAGATAATTCCCATATATTTCTTGGGAAAAAATCCAAGAAATTCTCCTTTCTCCGTTGTCGAGATATTCGAGGGCAAAGTCGTGCAGTTTACGACTTTCAGGGGCTATAACTCGAAAACTAAAGAACGAGAATTTTTGGCACATATGGTCAATTGAATGTTTATCCCAACCCTCTCATTTGGCACTAGTTTCAGCCCGAATTGTGCAAGTCACCTAAGGTCACGAATCGTCCCGAACGTGTAGCCCAAATTGTGAAAATTTCAAACCGCTACTGCTTGCTTGTATGAGTAGGTAGCCATCTGAAACTTGGCATGTATATAGGCCATTAACATGTCTACATGCATGCACAATCTTATGTCAACTGATTGCATAACTTGCGAACTATAGGCCATCGAAATTTTTGTAAACAAAAGTTTGTGCGACTTTAGCTCCCAAACGGAATAAAAGCTAAAGCTGAAATAGCCTTCATTCTATTTCACTTATTTGTGTCTACACATGTATATGTTTTGCAGAGACTCAAAGCTCTTGAGAATGGAGAAAATGAGGTGTCAATTTTGCATTGGACCCTATGGGAAAATGCATTAAACGCCTACTGCTCCGACGTTCAGCGACCGATAACATCCATCTTTACACTGTAAACGGTAATTACATAGGTACATGCCTTGGGCAAATAACAGCGCAAATAATTGTCCATGTGCAGAGTAATAAAGGAGCAAACTTTTATGTATGGGCTGCAGTGGAAGTTATTCTTAAAAGGTGACTTTCACGAATCGTTCTGAAACTCTGCTAAAATTACAGATAATTCCCATATATTTCTTGGGAAAAAATCCCAGAAATTCTCCTTTCTCCGTTGTCGAGATATTCGAGGGCAAAGTCGTGCAGTTTACGACTTTCAGGGGCTATAACTCGAAAACTAAAGAACGAGAATTTTTGGCACATATGGTCAATTGAATGTTTATCCCAACCCTCTCATTTGGCACTAGTTTCAGCCCGAATTGTGCAAGTCACCTAAGGTCACGAATCGTCCCGAACGTGTAGCCCAAATTGTGAAATTTCAAACTGCTACTGCTTGCTTGTATGAGTAGGTAGCCATCTGAAACTTGACAAGTATAAAGGCCATTAACATGTCTACATGCAGGCACAATCTTATGTCAACTGATTGCATAACTTGCGAACTATAGGCCATCGAAATTTTTGTAAACAAAAGTTTGTGCGACTTTAGCTCCAAACCGGAATAAAAGCTAAAGCTGAAATAGCCTTCATTCTATTTCACTTATTTGTGTCTACACATGTATATGTTTTGCAGAGACTCAAAGCTCTTGAGAATGGAGAAAATGAGGTGTCAATTTTGCATTGGACCCTATGGGAAAATGCATTAAACGCCTACTGCTCCGACGTTCAGCGACCGATAACATCCATCTTTACACTGTAAACGGTAATTACATAGGTACATGCCTGGGGCAAATAACAGCGCAAATAATTGTCCATGTGCAGAGTAATAAAGGAGCAATCTTTTATGTATGGGCTGCAGTGGAAGTTATTCTTAAAAGGTGACTTTCACGAATCGTTCTGAAACTCTGCTAAAATTACAGATAATTCCCATATATTTCTTGGGAAAAAATCCCAGAAATTCTCCTTTCTCCGTTGTCGAGATATTCGAGGGCAAAGTCGTGCGGTTTACGACTATCAGGGGCTATAACTCGAAAACTAAAGAACGAGAATTTTTGGCACATATGGTCAATTGAATGTTTATCCCAACCCTCTCATTTGGCACTAGTTTCAGCCCGAATTGTGCAAGTCACCTAAGGTCACAAATCGTCCCGAACGTGTAGCCCAAATTGTGAAAATTTCAAACCGCTACTGCTTGCTTGTATGAGTAGGTAGCCATCTGAAACTTGGCATGTATAAAGGCCATTAACATGTCTACATGCATGCACAATCTTATGTCAACTGATTGCATAACTTGCGAACTATAGGCCATCGAAATTTTTGTAAACAAAAGTTTGTGCGACTTTAGCTCCAAAACGGAATAAAAGCTAAAGCTGAAATAGCCTTCATTCTATTTCACTTATTTGTGTCTACACATGTATATGTTTTGCAGAGACTCAAAGCTCTTGAGAATGGAGAAAATGAGGTGTCAATTTTGCATTGGACCCTATGGGAAAATGCATTAAACGCCTACTGCTCCGACGTTCAGCGACCGATAACATCCATCTTTACACTGTAAACGGTAATTACATAGGTACATGCCTGGGGCAAATAACAGCGCAAATAATTGTCCATGTGCAGAGTAATAAAGGAGCAAACTTTTATGTATGGGCTGCAGTGGAAGTTATTCTTAAAAGGTGACTTTCACGAATCGTTCTGAAACTCTGCTAAAATTACAGATAATTCCCATATATTTCTTGGGAAAAAATCCCAGAAATTCTCCTTTCTCCGTTGTCGAGATATTCGAGGGCAAAGTCGTGCAGTTTACGACTTTCAGGGGCTATAACTCGAAAACTAAAGAACGAGAATTTTTGGCACATATGGTCAATTGAATGTTTATCCCAACCCTCTTATTTGGCACTAGTTTCAGCCCGAATTGTGCAAGTCACCTAAGGTCACGAATCGTCCCGAACGTGTAGCCCAAATTGTGAAAATTTCAAACCGCTACTGCTTGCTTGTATGAGTAGGTAGCCATCTGAAACTTGGCATGTATAAAGGCCATTAACATGTCTACATGCAGGCACAATCTTATGTCAACTGATTGCATAACTTGCGAACTATAGGCCATCGAAATTTTTGTAAACAAAAGTTTGTGCGACTTTAGCTCCAAAACGGAATAAAAGCTAAAGCTGAAATAGCCTTCATTCTATTTCACTTATTTGTGTCTACACATGTATATGTTTTGCAGAGACTCAAAGCTCTTGAGAATGGAGAAAATGAGGTGTCAATTTTGCATTGGACCCTATGGGAAAATGCATTAAACGCCTACTGCTCCGACGTTCAGCGACCGATAACATCCATCTTTACACTGTAAACGGTAATTACATAGGTACATGCCTGGGGCAAATAACAGCGCAAATAATTGTCCATGTGCAGAGTAATAAAGGAGCAAACTTTTATGTATGGGCTGCAGTGGAAGTTATTCTTAAAAGGTGACTTTCACGAATCGTTCTGAAACTCTGCTAAAATTACAGATAATTCCCATATATTTCTTGGGAAAAAATCCCAGAAATTCTCCTTTCTCCGTTGTCGAGATATTCGAGGGCAAAGTCGTGCGGTTTACGACTTTCAGGGGCTATAACTCGAAAACTAAAGAACGAGAATTTTTGGCACATATGGTCAATTGAATGTTTATCCCAACCCTCTCATTTGGCACTAGTTTCAGCCCGAATTGTGCAAGTCACCTAAGGTTACGAATCGTCCCGAACGTGTAGCCCAAATTGTGAAAATTTCGAACCGCTACTTGTTGCTTGTATGAGTAGGTAGCCATCTGAAACTTGGCATGTGTAAAGGCCATTAACAAATCTACATGCATGTTCAATCTTATGTCAACTGATTGCATAACTTGCGAACTATAGGCCATAGAAATTTTTGTAAACAAAAGTTTGTGCGACTTAAGCTCCCAAACGGAATAAAAGCTAAAGCTGAAATAGCCTTCATTCTATTTCACTTATTTGTGTCTACACATGTATATGTTTTGCAGAGACTCAAAGCTCTTGAGAATGGAGAAAATGAGGTGTCAATTTTGCATTGGACCCTATGGGAAAATGCATTTAACGCCTACTGCTCCGACGTTCAGCGACCGATAACATCCATCTTTACACTGTAAACGGTAATTACATAGGTACATGCCTGGGGCAAATAACAGCGCAAATAATTGTCCATGTGCAGAGTAATAAAGGAGCAAACTTTTATGTATGGGCTGCAGTGGAAGTTATTCTTAAAAGGTGACTTTCACGAATCGTTCTGAAACTCTGCTAAAATTACAGATAATTCCCATATATTTCTTGGGAAAAAATCCCAGAAATTCTCCTTTCTCCGTTGTCGAGATATTCGAGGGCAAAGTCGTGCAGTTTACGACTTTCAGGGGCTATAACTCGAAAACTAAAGAACGAGAATTTTTGGCACATATGGTCAATTGAATGTTTATCCCAACCCTCTCATTTGGCACTTGTTTCAGCCCGAATTGTGCAAGTCACCTAAGGTCACGAATCGTCCCGAACGTGTAGCCCAAATTGTGAAAATTTCAAACCGCTACTGCTTGCTTGTATGAGTAGGTAGCCATCTGAAACTTGGCATGTATAAAGGCCATTAACATGTCTACATGCATGCACAATCTTATGTCAACTGATTGCATTACTTGCGAACTATAGGCCATCGAAATTTTTGTAAACAAAAGTTTGTGCGACTTAAGCTCTCAAACGGAGTAAAAGCTAAAGCTGAAATAGCCTTCATTCTATTTCACTTATTTGTGTCTACACATGTATATGTTTTGCAGAGACTCAAAGCTCTTGAGAATAGAGAAAATGAGGTGTCAATTTTGCATTGGACCCTATGGGAAAATGCATTAAACGCCTACTGCTCCGACGTTCAGCGACCGATAACATCCATCTTTACACTGTAAACGGTAATTACATAGGTACATGCCTGGGGCAAATAACAGCGCAAATAATGGTCCATGTGCAGAGTAATAAAGGAGCAAACTTTTATGTATGGGCTGCAGTGGAAGTTATTCTTAAAAGGTGACTTTCACGAATCGTTCTGAAACTCTGCTAAAATTACAGATAATTCCCATATATTTCTTGGGAAAAAAATCCCAGAAATTCTCCTTTCTCCGTTGTCGAGATATTCGAGGGCAAAGTCGTGCAGTTTACGACTTTCAGGGGCTATAACTCGAAAACTAAAGAACGAGAATTTTTGGCACATATGGTCAATTGAATGTTTATCCCAACCCTCTCATTTGGCACTAGTTTCAGCCCGAATTGTGCAAGTCACCTAAGGTCACGAATCGTCCCGAACGTGTAGCCCAAATTGTGAAAATTTCAAACCGCTACTGCTTGCTTGTATGAGTAGGTAGCCATCTGAAACTTGGCATGTATAAAGGCCATTAACATGTCTACATGCATGCACAATCTTATGTCAACTGATTGCATAACTTGCGAACTATAGGCCATCGAAATTTTTGTAAACAAAAGTTTGTGCGACTTTAGCTCCAAAATGGAATAAAAGCTAAAGCTGAAATAGCCTTCATTCTATTTCATTTATTTGTGTCTACACATGTATATGTTTTGCAGAGACTCAAAGCTCTTGAGAATGGAGAAAATGAGGTGTCAATTTTGCATTGGACCCTATGGGAAAATGCATTAAACGCCTACTGCTCCGACGTTCAGCGACCGATAACATCCATCTTTACACTGTAAACGGTAATTACATAGGTACATGCCTGGGGCAAATAACAGCGCAAATAATTGTCCATGTGCAGAGTAATAAAGGAGCAAACTTTTATGTATGGGCTGCAGTGGAAGTTATTCTGAAAGGGTGACTTTCACGAATCGTTCTGAAACTCTGCTAAAATTACAGATAATTCCCATATATTTCTTGGGAAAAAATCCCAGAAATTCTCCTTTCTCCGTTGTCGAGATATTCGAGGGCAAAGTCGTGCGGTTTACGACTTTCAGGGGCTATAACTCGAAAACTAAAGAACGAGAATTTTTGGCACATATGGTCAATTGAATGTTTATCCCAACCCTCTCATTTGGCACTAGTTTCAGCCCGAATTGTGCAAGTCACCTAAGGTTACGAATCGTCCCGAACGTGTAGCCCAAATTGTGAAAATTTCAAACCGCTACTGCTTGCTTGTATGAGTAGGTAGCCATCTGAAACTTGGCATGTATAAAGGCCATTAACATGTCTACATGCATGCACAATCTTATGTCAACTGATTGCATAACTTGCGAACTATAGGCCATCGAAATGTTTGTAAACAAAAGTTTGTGCGACTTTAGCTCCCAAACGGAATAAAAGCTAAAGCTGAAATAGCCTTCATTCTATTTCACTTATTTGTGTCTACACATGTATATGTTTTGCAGAGACTCAAAGCTCTTGAGAATGGAGTAAATGAGGTGTCAATTTTGCATTGGACCCTATGGGAAAATGCATTAAACGCCTACTGCTCCGACGTTCAGCGACCGATAACATCCATCTTTACACTGTAAACGGTAATTACATAGGTACATGCTTGGGGCAAATAACAGCGCAAATAATTGTCCATGTGCAGAGTAATAAAGGAGCAAACTTTTATGTATGGGCTGCAGTGGAAGTTATTCTTAAAAGGTGACTTTCACGAATCGTTCTGAAACTCTGCTAAAATTACAGATAATTCCCATATATTTCTTGGGAAGAAATCCCAGAAATTCTCCTTTCTCCGTTGTCGAGATATTCGAGGGCAAAGTCGTGCAGTTTACGACTTTCAGGGGCTATAACTCGAAAACTAAAGAAAGAGAATTTTTGGCACATATGGTCAATTGAATGTTTATCCCAACCCTCTCATTTGGCACTAGTTTCAGCCCGAATTGTGCAAGTCACCTAAGGTCACGAATGGTCCCGAACGTGTAGCCCAAATTGTGAAAATTTCAAACCGCTACTGCTTGCTTGTATGAGTAGGTAGCCATCTGAAACTTGGCATGTATAAAGGCCATTAACATGTCTACATGCATGCACAATCTTATGTCAACTGATTGCATAACTTGCGAACTATAGGCCATCGAAATTTTTGTAAACAAAAGTTTGTGCGACTTTAGCTCCAAAACGGAATAAAAGCTAAAGCTGAAATAGCCTTCATTCTATTTCACTTATTTGTGTCTACACATGTATATGTTTTGCAGAGACTCAAAGCTCTGGAGAATGGAGAAAATGAGGTGTCAATTTTGCATTGGACCCTATGGGAAAATGCATTAAACGCCTACTGCTCCGACGTTCAGCGACCGATAACATCCATCTTTACACTGTAAACGGTAATTACATAGGTACATGCCTGGGGCAAATAACAGCGCAAATAATTGTCCATGTGCAGAGTAATAAAGGAGCAAACTTTTATGTATGGGCTGCAGTGGAAGTTATTCTTAAAAGGTGACTTTCACGAATCGTTCTGAAACTCTGCTAAAATTACAGATAATTCCCATATATTTCTTGGGAAAAAATCCCAGAAATTCTCCTTTCTCCGTTGTCGAGATATTCGAGGGCAAAGTCGTGCAGTTTACGACTTTCAGGGGCTATAACTCGAAAACTAAAGAACGAGAATTTTTGGCACATATGGTCAATTGAATGTTTATCCCAACCCTCTCATTTGGCACTAGTTTCAGCCCGAATTGTGCAAGTCACCTAAGGTCACGAATTGTCCCGAACGTGTAGCCCAAATTGTGAAAATTTCAAACCGCTACTGCTTGCTTGTATGAGTAGGTAGCCATCTGAAACTTGGCATGTATAAAGGCCATTAACATGTCTACATGCATGCACAATCTTATGTCAACTGATTGCATAACTTGCGAACTATAGGCCATCGAAATTTTTGTAAACAAAAGTTTGTGCGACTTACGCTCCCAAACGGAATAAAAGCTAAAGCTGAAATAGCCTTCATTCTATTTCACTTATTTGTGTCTACACATGTATATGTTTTGCAGAGACTCAAAGCTCTGGAGAATGGAGAAAATGAGGTGTCAATTGTGCATTGGACCCTATGGGAAAATGCATTAAACGCCTACTGCTCCGACGTTCAGCGACCGATAACATCCATCTTTACACTGTAAACGGTAATTACATAGGTACATGCCTGGGGCAAATAACAGCGCAAATAATTGTCCATGTGCAGAGTAATAAAGGATCAAACTTTTATGTATGGGCTGCAGTGGAAGTTATTCTTAAAAGGTGACTTTCACGAATCGTTCTGAAACTCTGCTAAAATTACAGATAATTCCCATATATTTCTTGGGAAAAAATCCCAGAAATTCTCCTTTCTCCGTTGTCGAGATATTCGAGGGCAAAGTCGTGCAGTTTACGACTATCAGGGGCTATAACTCGAAAACTAAAGAACGAGAATTTTTGGCACATATGGTCAATTGAATGTTTATCCCAACCCTCTCATTTGGCACTTGTTTCAGCCCGAATTGTGCAAGTCACCTAAGGTCACGAATCGTCCCGAACGTGTAGCCCAAATTGTGAAAATTTCAAACCGCTACTGCTTGCTTGTATGAGTAGGTAGCCATCTGAAACTTGGCATGTATAAAGGCCATTAACATGTCTACATGCATGCACAATCTTATGTCAACTGATTGCTCCCAAACGGAATAAAAGCTAAAGCTGAAATGGCCTTCATTCTATTTCACTTATTTGTGTCTACACATGTATATGTTTTGCAGAGACTCAAAGCTCTTGAGAATGGAGAAAATGAGGTGTCAATTTTGCATTGGACCCTATGGGAAAATGCATTAAACGCCTACTGCTCCGACGTTCAGCGACCGATAACATCCATCTTTACACTGTAAACGGTAATTACATAGGTACATGCCTGGGGCAAATAACAGCGCAAATAATTGTCCATGTGCAGAGTAATAAAGGAGCAAACTTTTATGTATGGGCTGCAGTGGAAGTTATTCTTAAAAGGTGACTTTCACGAATCGTTCTGAAACTCTGCTAAAATTACAGATAATTCCCATATATTTCTTGGGAAAAAATCCAAGAAATTCTCCTTTCTCCGTTGTCGAGATATTCGAGGGCAAAGTCGTGCAGTTTACGACTTTCAGGGGCTATAACTCGAAAACTAAAGAACGAGAATTTTTGGCACATATGGTCAATTGAATGTTTATCCCAACCCTCTCATTTGGCACTAGTTTCAGCCCGAATTGTGCAAGTCACCTAAGGTCACGAATCGTCCCGAACGTGTAGCCCAAATTTTGAAAATTTCAAACCGCTACTGCTTGCTTGTATGTTTAGGTAGCCATCTGAAACTTGGCATGTATAAAGGCAATTAACATGTCTACATGCATGCACAATCTTATGTCAACTGATTGCATAACTTGCGAACTATAGGCCATCGAAATTTTTGTAAACAAAAGTTTGTGCGACTTTAGCTCCCAAACGGAATAAACGCTAAAGCTGAAATAGCCTTCATTCTATTTCACTTATTTGTGTCTACACATGTATATGTTTTGCAGAGACTCAAAGCTCTTGAGAATGGAGAAAATGAGGTGTCAATTTTGCATTGGACCCTATGGGAAAATGCATTAAACGCCTACTGCTCCGACGTTCAGCGACCGATAACATCCATCTTTACACTGTAAACGGTAATTACATAGGTACATGCCTGGGGCAAATAACAGCGCAAATAATTGTCCATGTGCAGAGTAATAAAGGAGCAAACTTTTATGTATGGGCTGCAGTGGAAGTTATTCTTAAAAGGTGACTTTCACGAATCGTTCTGAAACTCTGCTAAAATTACAGATAATTCCCATATATTTCTTGGGAAAAAATCCCAGAAATTCTCCTTTCTCCGTTGTCGAGATATTCGAGGGCAAAGTCGTGCAGTTTACGACTTTCAGGGGCTATAACTCGAAAACTAAAGAACGAGAATTTTTGGCACATATGGTCAATTGAATGTTTATCCCAACCCTCTCATTTGGCACTAGTTTCAGCCCGAATTGTGCAAGTCACCTAAGGTCACGAATCGTCTCGAACGCGTAGCCCAAATTGTGAAAATTTCAAACCGCTACTGCTTGCTTGTATGAGTAGGTAGCCATCTGAAACTTGGCATGTATATAGGCCATTAACATGTCTACATGCATGCACAATCTTATGTCAACTGATTGCATAACTTGCGAACTATAGGCCATCGAAATTTTTGTAAACAAAAGTTTGTGCGACTTTAGCTCCAAAACGGAATAAAAGCTAAAGCTGAAATAGCCTTCATTCTATTTCACTTATTTGTGTCTACACATGTATATGTTTTGCAGAGACTCAAAGCTCTTGAGAATGGAGAAAATGAGGTGTCAATTTTGCATTGGACCCTATGGGAAAATGCATTAAACGCCTACTGCTCCGACGTTCAGCGACCGATAACATCCATCTTTACACTGTAAACGGTAATTACATAGGTACATGCCTGGGGCAAATAACAGCGCAAATAATTGTCCATGTGCAGAGTAATAAAGGAGCAAACTTTTATGTATGGGCTGCAGTGGAAGTTATTCTTAAAAGGTGACTTTCACGAATCGTTCTGAAACTCTGCTAAAATTACAGATAATTCCCATATATTTCTTGGGAAAAAATCCCAGAAATTCTCCTTTCTCCGTTGTCGAGATATTCGAGGGCAAAGTCGTGCGGTTTACGACTTTCAG
The DNA here is from genome assembly GCA_963989385.1 of Ctena decussata. Lineage (NCBI taxonomy): Eukaryota > Metazoa > Mollusca > Bivalvia > Lucinida > Lucinidae > Ctena > Ctena decussata. The sequence goes on along the minus strand of OZ022512.1, from coordinate 21,604,954 downwards.
GGGCTATAACTCGAAAACTAAAGAACGAGAATTTTTGGCACATATGGTCAATTGAATGTTTATCCCAACCCTCTCATTTGGCACTAGTTTCAGCCCGAATTGTGCAAGTCACCTAAGGTCACAAATCGTCCCGAACGTGTAGCCCAAATTGTGAAAATTTCAAACCGCTACTGCTTGCTTGTATGAGTAGGTAGCCATCTAAAACTTGGAATGTATAAAGGCCATTAACATGTCTACATGCATGCACAATCTTATGTCAACTGATTGCATAACTTGCGAACTATAGGCCATCGAAATTTTTGTAAACAAAAGTTTGTGCGACTTTAGCTCCCAAACGGAATAAAAGCTAAAGCTGAAATAGCCTTCATTCTATTTCACTTATTTGTGTCTACACATGTATATGTTTTGCAGAGACTCAAAGCTCTTGAGAATGGAGAAAATGAGGTGTCAATTTTGCATTGGACCCTATGGGAAAATGCATTAAACGCCTACTGCTCCGACGTTCAGCGACCGATAACATCCATCTTTACACTGTAAACGGTAATTACATAGGTACATGCCTGGGGCAAATAACAGCGCAAATAATTGTCCATGTGCAGAGTAATAAAGGAGCAAACTTTTATGTATGGGCTGCAGTGGAAGTTATTCTTAAAAGGTGACTTTCACAAATCGTTCTGAAACTCTGCTAAAATTACAGATAATTCCCATATATTTCTTGGGAAAAAATCCCAGAAATTCTCCTTTCTCCGTTGTCGAGATATTCGAGGGCAAAGTCGTGCAGTTTACGACTTTCAGGGGCTATAACTCGAAAACTAAAGAACGAGAATTTTTGGCACATATGGTCAATTGAATGTTTATCCCAACCCTCTCATTTGGCACTAGTTTCAGCCCGAATTGTGCAAGTCACCTAAGGTCACGAATCGTCTCGAACGTGTAGCCCAAATTGTGAAAATTTCAAACCGCTACTGCTTGCTTGTATGAGTAGGTAGCCATCTGAAACTTGGCATGTATAAAGGCCATTAACATGTCTACATGCATGCACAATCTTATGTCAACTGATTGCATAACTTGCAAACTATAGGCCATCGAAATTTTTGTAAACAAAAGTTTGTGCGACTGTAGCTCCCAAACGGAATAAAAGCTAAAGCTGAAATAGCCTTCATTCTATTTCACTTATTTGTGTCTACACATGTATATGTTTTGCAGAGACTCAAAGCTCTTGAGAATGGAGAAAATGAGGTGTCAATTTTGCATTGGACCCTATGGGAAAATGCATTAAACGCCTACTGCTCCGACGTTCAGCGACCGATAACATCCATCTTTACACTGTAAACGGTAATTACATAGGTACATGCCTGGGGCAAATAACAGCGCAAATAATTGTCCATGTGCAGAGTAATAAAGGAGCAAACTTTTATGTATGGGCTGCAGTGGAAGTTATTCTTAAAAGGTGACTTTCATGAATCGTTCTGAAACTCTGCTAAAATTACAGATAATTCCCATATATTTCTTGGGAAAAAATCCCAGAAATTCTCCTTTCTCCGTTGTCGAGATATTCGAGGGCAAAGTCGTGCAGTTTACGACTTTCAGGGGCTATAACTCGAAAACTAAAGAACGAGAATTTTTGGCACATATGGTCAATTGAATGTTTATCCCAACCCTCTCATTTGGCACTAGTTTCAGCCCGAATTGTGCAAGTCACCTAAGGTCACAAATCGTCCCGAACGTGTAGCCCAAATTGTGAAAATTTCAAACCGCTACTGCTTGCTTGTATGAGTAGGTAGCCATCTGAAACTTGGCATGTATAAAGGCCATTAACATGTCTACATGCATGCACAATCTTATGTCAACTGATTGCATAACTTGCGAACTATAGGCCATCGAAATTTTTGTAAACAAAAGTTTGTGCGACTTTAGCTCCCAAACGGAATAAAAGCTAAAGCTGAAATAGCCTTCATTCTATTTCACTTATTTGTGTCTACACATGTATATGTTTTGCAGAGACTCAAAGCTCTTGAGAATGGAGAAAATGAGGTGTCAATTTTGCATTGGACCCTATGGGAAAATGCATTAAACGCCTACTGCTCCGACGTTCAGCGACCGATAACATCCATCTTTACACTGTAAACGGTAATTACATAGGTACATGCCTGGGGCAAATAACAGCGCAAATAATTGTCCATGTGCAGAGTAATAAAGGAGCAAACTTTTATGTATGGGCTGCAGTGGAAGTTATTCTTAAAAGGTGACTTTCACGAATCGTTCTGAAACTCTGCTAAAATTACAGATAATTCCCATATATTTCTTGGGAAAAAATCCCAGAAATTCTCCTTTCTCCGTTGTCGAGATATTCGAGGGCAAAGTCGTGCAGTTTACGACTTTCAGGGGCTATAACTCGAAAACTAAAGAACGAGAATTTTTGGCACATATGGTCAATTGAATGTTTATCCCAACCCTCTCATTTGGCACTAGTTTCAGCCCGAATTGTGCAAGTCACCTAAGGTCACGAATCGTCTCGAACGTGTAGCCCAAATTGTGAAAATTTCAAACCGCTACTGCTTGCTTGTATGAGTAGGTAGCCATCTGAAACTTGGCATGTATAAAGGCCATTAACATGTCTACATGCATGCACAATCTTATGTCAACTGATTGCATTACTTGCGAACTATAGGCCATCGAAATTTTTGTAAACAAAAGCTTGTGCGACTTTAGCTCCCAAACGGAATAAAAGCTAAAGCTGAAATAGCCTTCATTCTATTTCACTTATTTGTGTCTACACATGTATATGTTTTACAGAGACTCAAAGCTCTTGAGAATGGAGAAAATGAGGTGTCAATTTTGCATTGGACCCTATGGGAAAATGCATTAAACGCCTACTGCTCCGACGTTCAGCGACCGATAACAACCATCTTTACACTGTAAACGGTAATTACATAGGTACATGCCTGGGGCAAATAACAGCGCAAATAATTGTCCATGTGCAGAGTAATAATGGAGCAAACTTTTATGTATGGGCTGCAGTGGTAGTTATTCTTAAAAGGTGACTTTCACGAATCGTTCTGAAACTCTGCTAAAATTACAGATAATTCCCATATATTTCTTGGGAAAAAATCCCAGAAATTCTCCTTTCTCCGTTGTCGAGATATTCGAGGGCAAAGTCGTGCAGTTTACGGCTTTCAGGGGCTATAACTCGAAAACAAAAGAACGAGTATTTTTGGCACATATGGTCAATTGAATGTTTATCCCAACCCTCTCATTTGGCACTAGTTTCAGCCCGAATTGTGCAAGTCACCTAAGGTCACGAATCGTCCCGAACGTGTAGCCCAAATTGTGAAAATTTCAACCGCTACTGCTTGCTTGTGTGAGTAGGTAGCCATCTGAAACTTGGCATGTATAAAGGCCATTAACATATCTACATGCATGCACAATCTTATGTCAACTGATTGCATAACTTGCGAACTATAGGCCATCGAAATTTTTGTAAACAAAAGTTTGTGCGACTTTAGCTCCAAAACGGAATAAAAGCTAAAGCTGAAATAGCCTTCATTCTAGTTCACTTATTTGTGTCTACACATGTATATGTTTTACAGAGACTCAAAGCTCTTGAGAATGGAGAAAATGAGGTGTCAATTTTGCATTGGACCCTATGGGAAAATGCATTAAACGCCTACTGCTCCGACGTTCAGCGACCGATAACATCCATCTTTACACTGTAAACGGTAATTACATAGGTACATGCCTGGGGCAAATAACAGCGCAAATAATTGTCCATGTGCAGAGTAATAAATGAGCAAACTTTTATGTATGGGCTGCAGTGGAAGTTATTCTTAAAATCTTAAAAGGTGACTTTCACGAATCGTTCTGAAACTCTGCTAAAATTACAGATAATTCCCATATATTTCTTGGGAAAAAATCCCAGAAATTCCCTTTCTCCGTTGTCGAGATATTCGAGGGCATAGTCGTGCAGTTTACGACTTTCAGGGGCTATAACTCGAAAACTAAAGAACGAGAATTTTTGGCACATATGGTCAATTGAATGTTTATCCCAACCCTCTCATTTGGCACTAGTTTCAGCCCGAATTGTGCAAGTCACCTAAGGTCACGAATCGTCCCGAACGTGTAGCCCAAATTGTGAAAATTTCAAACCGCTACTGCTTGCTTGTATGAGTAGGTAGCCATCTGAAACTTGGCATGTATAAAGGCCATTAACATGTCGACATGCATGCACAATCTTATGTCAACTGATTGCATAACTTGCGAACTATAGGCCATCGAAATTTTTGTAAACAAAAGTTTGTGCGACTTTAGCTCCCAAACGGAATAAAAGCTAAAGCTGAAATAGCCTTCATTCTATTTCACTTATTTGTGTCTACACATGTATATGTTTTGCAGAGACTCAAAGCTCTTGAGAATGGAGAAAATAACATGTCAATTTTGCATTGGTCCCTATGGGAAAATGCATTAAACGCCTACTGCTCCGACGTTCAGCGACCGATAACATCCATCTTTACACTGTAAACGGTAATTACATAGGTACATGCCTGGGGCAAATAACAGCGCAAATAATTGTCAATGTGCAGAGTAATAAAGGAGCAAACTTTTATGTATGGGCTGCAGTGGAAGTTATTCTTAAAAGGTGACTTTCACGAATCGTTCTGAAACTCTGCTAAAATTACAGATAATTTCCATATATTTCTTGGGAAAAAATCCCAGAAATTCTCCTTTCTCCGTTGTCGAGATATTCGAGGGCAAAGTCGTGCAGTTTACGACTTTCAGGGGCTATAACTCGAAAACTAAAGAACGAGAATTTTTGGCACATATGGTCAATTGAATGTTTATCCCAACCCTCTCATTTGGCACTAGTTTCAGCCCGAATTGTGCAAGTCACCTAAGGTCACGAATCGTCCCGAACGTGTAGCCCAAATTGTGAAAATTTCAAACCGCTACTGCTTGCTTGTATGAGTAGGTAGCCATCTGAAACTTGGCATGTATAAAGGCCATTAACATGTCTACATGCATGCACAATCTTATGTCAACTGATTGCATAACTTGCGAACTATAGGCCATCGAAATTTTTGTAAACAAAAGTTTGTGCGACTTTAGCTCCCAAACGGAATAAAAGCTAAAGCTGAAATAGCCTTCATTCTATTTCACTTATTTGTGTCTACACATGTATATGTTTTGCAGAGACTCAAAGCTCTTGAGAATGGAGAAAATAAGGTGTCAATTTTGCATTGGTCCCTATGGGAAAATGCATTAAACGCCTACTGCTCCGACGTTCAGCGACCGATAACATCCATCTTTACACTGTAAACGGTAATTACATAGGTACATGCCTGGGGCAAATAACAGCGCAAATAATTGTCCATGTTCAGAGAAATAAAGGAGCAAACTTTTATGTATGGGCTGCAGTGGAAGTTATTCTTAAAAGGTGACTTTCACGAATCGTTCTGAAACTCTGCTAAAATTACAGATAATTCCCATATATTTCTTGGGAAAAAATCCCAGAAATTCTCCTTTCTCCGTTGTCGAGATATTCGAGGGCAAAGTCGTGCAGTTTACGACTTTCAGGGGCTATAACTCGAAAACTAAAGAACGAGAATTTTTGGCACATATGGTCAATTGAATGTTTATCCCAACCCTCTCATTTGGCACTAGTTTCAGCCCGAATTGTGCAAGTCACCTAAGGTCACAAATCGTCCCGAACGTGTAGCCCAAATTGTGAAAATTTCAAACCGCTACTGCTTGCTTGTATGAGTAGGTAGCCATCTGAAACTTGGAATGTATGAAGGCCATTAACATGTCTACATGCATGCACAATCTTATGTCAACTGATTGCATAACTTGCGAACTATAGGCCATCGAAATTTTTGTAAACAAAAGTTTGTGCGACTTTAGCTCCCAAACTGAATAAAAGCTAAAGCTGAAATAGCCTTCATTCTATTTCACTTATTTGTGTCTACACATGTATATGTTTTGCAGAGACTCAAAGCTCTTGAGAATGGAGAAAATGAGGTGTCAATTTTGCATTGGACCCTATGGGAAAATGCATTAAACGCCTACTGCTCCGACGTTCAGCGACCGATAACATCCATCTTTACACTGTAAACGGTAATTACATAGGTACATGCCTGGGGCAAATAACAGCGCAAATAATTGTCCATGTGCAGAGTAATAAAGGAGCAAACTTTTATGTATGGGCTGCAGTGGAAGTTATTCTTAAAAGGTGACTTTCACGAATCGTTCTGAAACTCTGCTAAAATTACAGATAATTCCCATATATTTCTTGGGAAAAAATCCCAGAAATTCTCCTTTCTCCGTTGTCGAGATATTCGAGGGCAAAGTCGTGCAGTTTACGACTTTCAGGGGCTATAACTCGAAAACTAAAGAACGAGAATTTTTGGCACATATGGTCAATTGAATGTTTAACCCAACCCTCTCATTTGGCACTAGTTTCAGCCCGAATTGTGCAAGTCACCTAAGGTCACGAATCGTCTCGAACGTGTAGCCCAAATTGTGAAAATTTCAAACCGCTACTGCTTGCTTGTATGAGTAGGTAGCCATCTGAAACTTGGCATGTATAAAGACCAGTAACATGTCTCTATGCATGCACACTCTTATGTCAACTGATTGCATAACTTGCGAACTATAGGCCATCGAATTTTTTGTAAACAAAAGTTTGTGCGACTGTAGCTCCCAAACGGAATAAAAGCTAAAGCTGAAATAGCCTTCATTCTATTTCACTTATTGGTGTCTACACATGTATATGTTTTGCAGAGACTCAAAGCTCTTGAGAATGGAGAAAATGAGGTGTCAATTTTGCATTGGACCCTATGGGAAAATGCATTAAACGCCTACTGCTCCGACGTTCAGCGACCGATAACATCCATCTTTACACTGTAAACGGTAATTACATAGGTACATGCCTGGGGCAAATAACAGCGCAAATAATTGTCCATGTGCAGAGTAATAAAGGAGCAAACTTTTATGTATGGGCTGCAGTGGAAGTTATTCTTAAAAGGTGACTTTCACGAATCGTTCTGAAACTCTGCTAAAATTACAGATAATTCCCATATATTTCTTGGGAAAAAATCCCAGAAATTCTCCTTTCTCCGTTGTCGAGATATTCGAGGGCAAAGTCGTGCGGTTTACGACTTTCAGGGGCTATAACTCGAAAACTAAAGAACGAGAATTTTTGGCACATATGGTCAATTGAATGTTTATCCCAACCCTCTCATTTGGCACTAGTTTCAGCCCGAATTGTGCAAGTCACCTAAGGTCACAAATCGTCCCGAACGTGTAGCCCAAATTGTGAAAATTTCAAACCGCTACTGCTTGCTTGTATGAGTAGGTAGCCATCTGAAACTTGGCATGTATAAAGGCCATTAACATGTCTACATGCATGCACAATCTTATGTCAACTGATTGCATAACTTGCGAACTATAGGCCATCGAAATTTTTGTAAACAAAAGTTTGTGCGACTTTAGCTCCCAAACGGAATAAAAGCTAAAGCTGAAATAGCCTTCATTCTATTTCACTTATTTGTGTCTACACATGTATATGTTTTGCAGAGACTCAAAGCTCTTGAGAATGGAGAAAATGAGGTGTCAATTTTGCATTGGACCCTATGGGAAAATGCATTAAACGCCTACTGCTCCGACGTTCAGCGACCGATAACATCCATCTTTACACTGTAAACGGTAATTACATAGGTACATGCCTGGGGCAAATAACAGCGCAAATAATTGTCCATGTGCAGAGTAATAAAGGAGCAAACTTTTATGTATGGGCTGCAGTGGAAGTTATTCTTAAAAGGTGACTTTCACGAATCGTTCTGAAACTCTGCTAAAATTACAGATAATTCCCATATATTTCTTGGGAAAAAATCCCAGAAATTCTCCTTTCTCCGTTGTCGAGATATTCGAGGGCAAAGTCGTGCAGTTTACGACTTTCAGGGGCTATAACTCGAAAACTAAAGAACGAGAATTTTTGGCACATATGGTCAATTGAATGTTTATCCCAACCCTCTCATTTGGCACTAGTTTCAGCCCGAATTGTGCAAGTCACCTAAGGTCACGAATCGTCTCGAAAGTGTAGCCCAAATTGTGAAAATTTCAAACCGCTACTGCTTGCTTGTATGAGTAGGTAGCCATCTGAAACTTGGCATGTATAAAGGCCATTAACATGTCTACATGCATGCACAATCTTATGTCAACTGATTGCATAACTTGCGAACTATAGGCCATCGAAATTTTTGTAAACAAAAGCTTGTGCGACTTTAGCTCCCAAACGGAATAAAAGCTAAAGCTGAAATAGCCTTCATTCTATTTCACTTATTTGTGTCTACACATGTATATGTTTTACAGAGACTCAAAGCTCTTGAGAATGGAGAAAATGAGGTGTCAATTTTGCATTGGACCCTATGGGAAAATGCATTAAACGCCTACTGCTCCGACGTTCAGCGACCGATAACATCCATCTTTACACTGTAAACGGTAATTACATAGGTACATGCCTGGGGCAAATAACAGCGCAAATAATTGTCCATGTGCAGAGTAATAAAGGAGCAAACTTTTATGTATGGGCTGCAGTGGAAGTTATTCTTAAAAGGTGACTTTCACGAATCGTTCTGAAACTCTGCTAAAATTACAGATAATTCCCATATATTTCTTGGGAAAAAATCCCAGAAATTCTCCTTTCTCCGTTGTCGAGATATTCGAGGGCAAAGTCGTGCAGTTTACGGCTTTCAGGGGCTATAACTCGAAAACAAAAGAACGAGTATTTTTGGCACATATGGTCAATTGAATGTTTATCCCAACCCTCTCATTTGGCACTAGTTTCAGCCCGAATTGTGCAAGTCACCTAAGGTCACGAATCGTCCCGAACGTGTAGCCCAAATTGTGAAAATTTCAAACCGCTACTGCTTGCTTGTATGAGTAGGTAGCCATCTGAAACTTGGCATGTATAAAGGCCATTAACATGTCTACATGCATGCACAATCTTATGTCAACTGATTGCATAACTTGCGAACTATAGGCCATCGAAATTTTTGTAAACAAAAGTTTGTGCGACTTTAGCTCCCAAACGGAATAAAAGCTAAAGCTGAAATAGCCTTCATTCTATTTCACTTATTTGTGTCTACACATGTATATGTTTTGCAGAGACTCAAAGCTCTTGAGAATGGAGAAAATAACATGTCAATTTTGCATTGGACCCTATGGGAAAATGCATTAAACGCCTACTGCTCCGACGTTCAGCGACCGATAACATCCATCTTTACACTGTAAACGGTAATTACATAGGTACATGCCTGGGGCAAATAACAGCGCAAATAATTGTCAATGTGCAGAGTAATAAAGGAGCAAACTTTTATGTATGGGCTGCAGTGGAAGTTATTCTTAAAAGGTGACTTTCACGAATCGTTCTGAAACTCTGCTAAAATTACAGATAATTCCCATATATTTCTTGGGAAAAAATCCCAGAAATTCTCCTTTCTCCGTTGTCGAGATATTCGAGGGCAAAGTCGTGCAGTTTACGACTTTCAGGGGCTATAACTCGAAAACTAAAGAACGAGAATTTTTGGCACATATGGTCAATTGAATGTTTATCCCAACCCTCTCATTTGGCACTAGTTTCAGCCCGAATTGTGCAAGTCACCTAAGGTCACGAATCGTCCCGAACGTGTAGCCCAAATTGTGAAAATTTCAAACCGCTACTGCTTGCTTGTATGAGTAGGTAGCCATCTGAAACTTGGCATGTATAAAGGCCATTAACATGTCTACAAGCATGCACAATCTTATGTCAACTGATTGCATAACTTGCGAACTATAGGCCATCGAAATTTTTGTAAACAAAAGTTTGTGCGACTTTAGCTCCCAAACGGAATAAAAGCTAAAGCTGAAATAGCCTTCATTCTATTTCACTTATTTGTGTCTACACATGTATATGTTTTGCAGAGACACAAAGCTCTTGAGAATGGAGAAAATAAGGTGTCAATTTTGCATTGGACCCTATGGGAAAATGCATTAAACGCCTACTGCTCCGACGTTCAGCGACCGATAACATCCATCTTTACACTGTAAACGGTAATTACATAGGTACATGCCTGGGGCAAATAACAGCGCAAATAATTTTCCATGTGCAGAGTAATAAAGGAGCAAACTTTTATGTATGGGCTGCAGTGGAAGTTATTCTTAAAAGGTGACTTTCACGAATCGTTCTGAAACTCTGCTAAAATTACAGATAATTCCCATATATTTCTTGGGAAAAAATCCCAGAAATTCTCCTTTCTCCGTTGTCGAGATATTCGAGGGCAAAGTCGTGCAGTTTACGACTTTCAGGGGCTATAACTCGAAAACTAAAGAACGAGAATTTTTGGCACATATGGTCAATTGAATGTTTATCCCAACCCTCTCATTTGGCACTAGTTTCAGCCCGAATTGTGCAAGTCACCTAAGGTCACGAATCGTCCCGAACGTGTAGCCCAAATTGTGAAAATTTCAAACCGCTACTGCTTGTTTGTATGAGTAGGTAGCCATCTGAAACTTGGCATGTATAAAAGCCATTAACATGTCTACATGCATGCACAATCTTATGTCAACTGATTGCATAACTTGCGAACTATAGGCCATCGAAATTTTTGTAAACAAAAGTTTGTGCGACTTTAGATCAAAAACGGAATAAAAGCTAAAGCTGAAATAGCCTTCATTCTATTTCACTTATTTGTGTCTACACATGTATATGTTTTGCAGAGACTCAAAGCTCTTGAGAATGGAGAAAATGAGGTGTCAATTTTGCATTGGACCCTATGGGAAAATGCATTAAACGCCTACTGCTCCGACGTTCAGCGACCGATAACATCCATCTTTACACTGTAAACGGTAATTACATAGGTACATGCCTGGGGCAAATAACAGTGCAAATAATTGTCCATGTGCAGAGTAATAAAGGAGCAAACTTTTATGTATGGGCTGCAGTGGAAGTTATTCTTAAAAGGTGACTTTCACGAATCGTTCTGAAATCTGCTAAAATTACAGATAATTCCCATATATTTCTTGGGAAAAAATCCCAGAAATTCTTTCTCCGTTGTCGAGATATTCGAGGGCAAAGTCGTGCAGTTTACGACTTTCAGGGGCTATAACTCGAAAACTAAAGAACGAGAATTTTTGGCACATATGGTCAATTGAATGTTTATCCCAACCCTCTCATTTGGCACTAGTTTCAGCCCGAATTGTGCAAGTCACCTAAGGTCACGAATCGTCCCGAACGTGTAGCCCAAATTGTGAAAATTTCAAACTGCTACTGCTTGCTTGTATGAGTAGGTAGCCATCTGAAACTTGGCATGTATAAAGGCTATTAACATGTCTACATGCATGCACAATCTTATGTCAACTGATTGCATAACTTGCGAACTATAGGCCATCGAAATTTTTGTAAACAAAAGTTGGTGCGACTTTAGCTCCCAAACGGAATAAAAGCTAAAGCTGAAATAGCCTTCATTCTATTTCACTTATTTGTGTCTACACATGTATATGTTTTGCAGAGACTCAAAGCTCTTGAGAATGGAGAAAATGAGGTGTCAATTTTGCATTGGACCCTATGGGAAATGCATTAAACGCCTACTGCTCCGACGTTCAGCGACCGATAACATCCATCTTTACACTGTAAACGGTAATTACATAGGTACATGCCTGGGGCAAATAACAGCGCAAATAATTGTCCATGTGCAGAGTAATAAAGGAGCAAACTTTTATGTATGGGCTGCAGTGGAAGTTATTCTTAAAAAGTGACTTTCACGAATCGTTCTGAAACTCTGCTAAAATTACAGATAATTCCCATATATTTCTTGGGAAAAAATCCCAGAAATTCTCCTTTCTCCGTTGTCGAGATATTCGAGGGCAAAGTCGTGCAGTTTACGACTTTCAGGGGCTATAACTCGAAAACTAAAGAACGAGAATTTTTGGCACATATGGTCAATTGAATGTTTATCCCAACCCTCTCATTTGGCACTAGTTTCAGCCCGAATTGTGCAAGTCACCTAAGGTCACGAATCGTCTCGAACGTGTAGCCCAAATTGTGAAAATTTCAAACCGCTACTGCTTGCTTGTATGAGTAGGTAGCCATCTGAAACTTGGCATGTATAAAGGCCATTAACATGTCTACATGCATGCACAATCTTATGTCAACTGATTGCATAACTTGCGAACTATAGGCCATCGAAATTTTTGTAAACAAAAGTTTGTGCGACTTTAGCTCCCAAACGGAATAAAAGCTAAAGCTGAAATAGCCTTCATTCTAGTTCACTTATTTGTGTCTACACATGTATATGTTTTACAGAGACTCAAAGCTCTTGAGAATGGAGAAAATGAGGTGTCAATTTTGCATTGGACCCTATGGGAAAATGCATTAAACGCCTACTGCTCCGACGTTCAGCGACCGATAACATCCATCTTTACACTGTAAACGGTAATTACATAGGTACATGCCTGGGGCAAATAACAGCGCAAATAATTGTCCATGTGCAGAGTAATAAATGAGCAAACTTTTATGTATGGGCTGCAGTGGAAGTTATTCTTAAAAGGTGACTTTCACGAATCGTTCTGAAACTCTGCTAAAATTACAGATAATTCCCATATATTTCTTGGGAAAAAATCCCAGAAATTCTCCTTTCTCCGTTGTCGAGATATTCGAGGGCATAGTCGTGCAGTTTACGGCTTTCAGGGGCTATAACTCGAAAACAAAAGAACGAGTATTTTTGGCACATATGGTCAATTAAATGTTTATCCCAACCCTCTCATTTGGCACTAGTTTCAGCCCGAATTGTGCAAGTCACCTAAGGTCACGAATCGTCCCGAACGTGTAGCCCAAATTGTGAACATTTCAAACCGCTACTGCTTGCTTGTATGAGTAGGTAGCCATCTGAAACTTGGCATGTATAAAGGCCATTAACATGTCTACATGCATGCACAATCTTATGTCAACTGATTGCATAACTTGCGAACTATAGGCCATCGAAATTTTTGTAAACAAAAGTTTGTGCGACTTTAGCTCCCAAACGGAATAAAAGCTAAAGCTGAAATAGCCTTCATTCTATTTCACTTATTTGTGTCTACACATGTATATGTTTTGCAGAGACTCGAAGCTCTTGAGAATGGAGAAAATAACATGTCAATTTTGCATTGGACCCTATGGGAAAATGCATTAAACGCCTACTGCTCCGACGTTCAGCGACCGATAACATCCATCTTTACACTGTAAACGGTAATTACATAGGTACATGCCTGGGGCAAATAACAGCGCAAATAATTGTCAATGTGCAGAGTAATAAAGGAGCAAACTTTTATGTATGGGCTGCAGTGGAAGTTATTCTTAAAAGGTGACTTTCACGAATCGTTCTGAAACTCTGCTAAAATTACAGATAATTCCCATATATTTCTTGGGAAAAAATCCCAGAAATTCTCCTTTCTCCGTTGTCGAGATATTCGAGGGCAAAGTCGTGCAGTTTACGACTTTCAGGGGCTATAACTCGAAAACTAAAGAACGAGAATTTTTGGCACATATGGTCAATTGAATGTTTATCCCAACCCTCTCATTTGGCACTAGTTTCAGCCCGAATTGTGCAAGTCACCTAAGGTCACGAATCGTCCCGAACGTGTAGCCCAAATTGTGAAAATTTCAAACCGCTACTGCTTGCTTGTATGAGTAGGTAGCCATCTGAAACTTGGCATGTATAAAGGCCATTAACATGTCTACATGCATGCACAATCTTATGTCAACTGATTGCATAACTTGCGAACTATAGGCCATCGAAATTTTTGTAAACAAAAGTTTGTGCGACTTTAGCTCCCAAACGGAATAAAAGCTAAAGCTGAAATAGCCTTCATTCTATTTCAATTATTTGTGTCTACACATGTATATGTTTTGCAGAGACTCAAAGCTCTTGAGAATGGAGAAAATAAGGTTTCAATTTTGCATTGGACCCTATGGGAAAATGCATTAAACGCCTACTGCTCCGACGTTCAGCGACCGATAACATCCATCTTTACACTGTAAACGGTAATTACATAGGTACATGCCTGGGGCAAATAACAGCGCAAATAATTTTCCATGTGCAGAGTAATAAAGGAGCAAACTTTTATGTATGGGCTGCAGTGGAAGTTATTCTTAAAAGGTGACTTTCACGAATCGTTCTGACACTCTGCTAAAATTACAGATAAATCCCATATATTTCTTGGGAAAAAATCCCAGAAATTCTCCTTTCTCCGTTGTCGAGATATTCGAGGGCAAAGTCGTGCAGTTTACGACTTTCAGGGGCTATAACTCGAAAACTAAAGAACGAGTATTTTTGGCACATATGGTCAATTGAATGTTTATCCCAACCCTCTCATTTGGCACTAGATTCAGCCCGAATTGTGCAAGTCACCTAAGGTCACGAATCGTCCCGAACGTGTAGCCCAAATTGTGAAAATTTCAAACCGCTACTGCTTGCTTGTATGAGTAGGTAGCCATCTGAAACTTGGCATGTATAAAGGCCATTAACATGTCTACATGCGTGCACAATCTTATGTCAACTGATTGCATAACTTGCGAACTATAGGCCATCGAAATTTTTGTAAACAAAAGTTTGTGCGACTTTAGCTCCCAAACGGAATAAAAGCTAAAGCTGAAGTAGCCTTCATTCTATTTCACTTATTTGTGTCTACACATGTATATGTTTTGCAGAGACTCAAAGCTCTTGAGAATGGAGAAAATAAGGTGTCAATTTTGCATTGGTCCCTATGGGAAAATGCATTAAACGCCTACTGCTCCGACGTTCAGCGACCGATAACATCCATCTTTACACTGTAAACGGTAATTACATAGGTACATGCCTGGGGCATATAACAGCGCAAATAATTGTCCATGTTCAGAGAAATAAAGGAGCAAACTTTTATGTATGGGCTGCAGTGGAAGTTATTCTTAAAAGGTGACTTTCACGAATCGTTCTGGAACTCTGCTAAAATTACAGATAATTCCAATATATATTTCTTGGGAAAAAATCCCAGAAATTCTCCTTTCTCCGTTGTCGAGATATTCGAGGGCAAAGTCGTGCAGTTTACGACTTTCAGGGGCTATAACTCGAAAACTAAAGAACGAGAATTTTTGGCACATATGGTCAATTGAATGTTTATCCCAACCCTCTCATTTGGCACTAGTTTCAGCCCGAATTGTGCAAGTCATCTAAGGTCACGAATCGTCCCGAACGTGTAGCCCAAATTGTGAAAATTTCAAACCGCTACTGCTTGCTTGGATGAGTAGGTAGCCATCTGAAACTTGGCATGTATAAAGGCCATTAACATGTCTACATGCATGCACAATCTAATGTCAACTGATTGCATAACTTGCGAACTATAGGCCATCGAAATTTTTGTAAACAAAAGTTTGTGCGACTTTAGCTCCAAAACGGAATAAAAGCTAAAGCTGAAATAGCCTTCATTCTATTTCACTTATTTGTGTCTACACATGTATATGTTTTGCAGAGACTCAAAGCTCTTGAGAATGGAGAAAATAAGGTGTCAGTTTTGCATTGGACCCTATGGGAAAATGCATTAAACGCCTACTGCTCCGACGTTCAGCGACCGATAACATCCATCTTTACACTGTAAACGGTAATTACATAGGTACATGCCTGGGGCAAATAACAGTGCAAATAATTGTCCATGTGCAAAGTAATAAATGAGCAAACTTTTATGTATGGGCTGCAGTGGAAGTTATTCTTAAAAGGTGACTTTCACAAATCGTTCTGAAACTCTGCTAAAATTACAGATAATTCCCATATATTTCTTGGGAAAAAATCCCAGAAATTCTCCTTTCTCCGTTGTCGAGATATTCGAGGGCAAAGTCGTGCAGTTTACGACTTTCAGGGGCTATAACTCGAAAACTAAAGAACGAGAATTTTTGGCACATATGGTCAATTGAATGTTTATCCCAACCCTCTCATTTGGCACTAGTTTCAGCCCGAATTGTGCAAGTCACCTAAGGTCACGAATCGTCCCGAACGTGTAGCCCAAATTGTGAAAATTTCAAACCGCTACTGCTTGCTTGTATGAGTAGGTAGCCATCTGAAACTTGGCATGTATAAAGGCCATTAACATGTCTACATGCATGCACAATCTTATGTCAACTGATTGCATAACTTGCGAACTATAGGCCATCGAAATTTTTGTAAACAAAAGTTTGTGCGACTTTAGCTCCCAAACGGAATAAAAGCTAAAGCTGAAATAGCCTTCATTCTATTTCACTTATTTGTGTCTACACATGTATATGTTTTGCAGAGACTCAAAGCTCTTGAGAATGGAGAAAATGAGGTGTCAATTTTGCATTGGACCCTATGGGAAAATGCATTAAACGCCTACTGCTCCGACGTTCAGCGACCGATAACATCCATCTTTACACTGTAAACGGTAATTACATAGGTACATGCCTGGGGCAAATAACAGCGCAAATAATTGTCCATGTGCAGAGTAATAAAGGAGCAAACTTTTATGTATGGGCTGCAGTGGAAGTTATTCTTAAAAGGTGACTTTCACGAATCGTTCTGAAACTCTGCTAAAATTACAGATATTTCCCATATATTTCTTGGGAAAAAATCCCAGAAATTCTCCTTTCTCCGTTGTCGAGATATTCGAGGGCAAAGTCGTGCAGTTTACGACTTTCAGGGGCTATAACTCGAAAACTAAAGAACGAGTATTTTTGGCACATATGGTCAATTGAATGTTTATCCCAACCCTCTCATTTGGCACTAGTTTCAGCCCGAATTGTGCAAGTCACCTAAGGTCACGAATCGTCCCGAACGTGTAGCCCAAATTGTGAAAATTTCAAACCGCTACTGCTTGCTTGTATGAGTATGTAGCCATCTGAAACTTGGCATGTATAAAGGCCGTTAACATGTCTACATGCATGCACAATCTTATGTCAACTGATTGCATAACTTGCGAACTATAGGCCATCGAAATTTTTGTAAACAAAAGTTTGTGCGACTTTAGCTCCAAAACGGAATAAAAGCTAAAGCTGAAATAGCCTTCATTCTATTTCACTTATTTGTGTCTACACATGTATATGTTTTGTAGAGACTCAAAGCTCTTGAGAATGGAGAGTGAGGTGTCAATTTTGCATTGGACCCTATGGGAAAATGCATTAAACGCCTACTGCTCCGACGTTCAGCGACCGATAACATCCATCTTTACACTGTAAACGCTAATCACATAAGTACATGCCTGGGGCATATAACAGCGCAAATAATTGTCCATGTGCAGAGTAATAAAGGAGCAAACTTTTATGTATGGGCTGCAGTGGAAGTTATTCTTAAAAGGTGACTTTCACGAATCGTTCTGAAACTCTGCTAAAATTACAGATTATCCCCATATATTTCTTGGGAGAAAATCCCAGAAATTCTCCTTTCTCCGTTGTCGAGATATTCGAGGGCAAAGTCGTGCAGTTTACGACTTTCAGGGGCTATAACTCGAAAACAAAAGAACGAGAATTTTTGGCACATATGGTCAATTGAATGTTTATCCCAACCCTCTCATTTGGCACTAGTTTCAGCCCGAATTGTGCAAGTCACCTAAGGTCACGAATCGTCCCGAACGTGTAGCCCAAATTGTGAAAATTTCAAACCGCTACTGCTTGCTTGTATGAGTAGGTAGCCATCTGAAACTTGGCATGTATAAAGGCCATTAACATGTCTACATGCATGCACAATCTTATGTCAACTGATTGCATAACTTGCGAACAATAGGCCATCGAAATTTTTGTAAACAAAAGTTTGTGCGACTTTAGCTCCCAAACGGAATAAAAGCTAAAGCTGAAATAGCCTTCATTCTATTTCACTTATTTGTGTCTACACATGTATATGTTTGCAGAGACTCAAAGCTCTTGAGAATGGAGAAAATGAGGTGTCAAATTTGCATTGGACCCTATGGGAAAATGCATTAAACGCCTACTGCTCCGACGTTCAGCGACCGATAACATCCATCTTTACACTGTAAACGGTAATTACATAGGTACATGCCTGGGGCAAATAACAGCGCAAATAATGGTCAATGTGCAGAGTAATAAAGGAGCAAACTTTTATGTATGTGCTGCAGTGGAAGTTATTCTTAAAAGGTGACTTTCACGAATCGTTCTGAAACTCTGCTAAAATTACAGATAATTCCCATATATTTCTTGGGAAAAAATCCCAGAATTTCTCCTTTCTCCGTTGTCGAGATATTCGAGGGCAAAGTCGTGCAGTTTACGACTTTCAGGGGCTATAACTCGAAAACTAAAGAACGAGAATTTTTGGCACATATGGTCAATTGAATGTTTATCCCAACCCTCTCATTTGGCACTAGTTTCAGCCCGAATTGTGCAAGTCACCTAAGGTCACGAATCGTCCCGAACGTGTAGCCCAAATTGTGAAAATTTCAAACCGCTACTGCTTGCTTGTATGAGTAGGTAGCCATCTGAAACTTGGCATGTATAAAGGCCATTAACATGTCTACATGCATGCACAATCTTATGTCAACTGATTGCATAACTTGCGAACTATAGGCCATCGAAATTTTTGTAAACAAAAGTTTGTGCGACTTTAGATCCAAAACGGAATAAAAGCTAAAGCTGAAATAGCCTTCATTCTATTTCACGTATTTGTGTCTACCCATGTATATGTTTTGCAGAGACTCAAAGCTCTTGAAAATGGAGAAAATGAGGTGTCAATTTTGCATTGGACCCTATGGGAAAATGCATTAAACGCCTACTGCTCCGACGTTCAGCGACCGATAACATCCATCTTTACACTGTAAACGGTAATTACATAGGTACATGCCTGGGGCAAATAACAGCGCAAATAATTGTCCATGTGCAGAGTAATAAAGGAGCAAACTTTTATGTATGGGCTGCAGTGGAAGTTATTCTTAAAAGGTGACTTTCACGAATCGTTCTGAAACTCTGCTAAAATTACAGATAATTCCCATATATTTGTTGGGAAAAAATCCCAGAAATTCTCCTTTCTCCGTTGTCGAGATATTCGAGGGCAAAGTCGTGCAGTTTACGACTTTCAGGGGCTATAACTCGAAAACTAAAGAACGAGTATTTTTGGCACATATGGTCAATTAAATGTTTATCCCAACCCTCTTATTTGGCACTAGTTTCAGCCCGAATTGTGCAAGTCACCTTAGGTCACGAATCGTCCCGAACGTGTAGCCCAAATTGTGAAAATTTCAAACCGCTACTGCTTGCTTGTATGAGTAGGTAGCCATCTGAAACTTGGCATGTATAAAGGCCATTAACATGTTTACATGCATGCACAATCTTATGTCAACTGATTGCATAACTTGCGAACTATAGGCCATCGAAATTTTTGTAAACAAAAGTTTGTGCGACTTAAGCTCTCAAACGGAGTAAAAGCTAAAGCTGAAATAGCCTTCATTCTATTTCACTTATTTGTGTCTACACATGTATATGTTTTGCAGAGACTCAAAGCTCTTGAGAATGGAGAAAATGAGGTGTCAATTTTGCATTGGACCCTATGGGAAAATGCATTAAACGCCTACTGCTCCGACGTTCAGCGACCGATAACATCCATCTTTACACTGTAAACGGTAATTACATAGGTACATGCCTGGGGCAAATAACAGCGCAAATAATTGTCCATGTGCAGAGTAATAAAGGAGCAAACTTTTATGTATTGGCTGCAGTGGAAGTTATTCTTAAAAGGTGACTTTCACGAATCGTTCTGAAACTCTGCTAAAATTACAGATAATTCCCATATATTTCTTGGGAAAAAATCCCAGAAATTCTCCTTTCTCCGTTGTCGAGATATTCGAGGGCAAAGTCGTGCAGTTTACGACTTTCAGGGGCTATAACTCGAAACTTAAAGAACGAGAATTTTTGGCACATATGGTCAATTGAATGTTTATCCCAACCCTCTTATTTGGCACTAGTTTCAGCCCGAATTGTGCAAGTCACCTAAGGTCACGAATCGTCCCGAACGTGTAGCCCAAATTGTGAAAATTTCAAACCGCTACTGCTTGCTTGTATGAGTAGGTAGCCATCTGAAACTTGGCATGTATAAAGGCCATTAACATGTTTACATGCATGCACAATCTTATGTCAACTGATTGCATAACTTGCGAACTATAGGCCATCGAAATTTTTTGTAAACAAAAGTTTGTGCGACTTTAGATCCAAAACGGAATAAAAGCTAAAGCTGAAATAGCCTTCATTCTATTTCACTTATTTGTGTCTACACATGTATATGTTTTGCAGAGACTCAAAGCTCTTGAGAATGGAGAAAATGAGGTGTCAATTTTGCATTGGACCCTATGGGAAAATGCATTAAACGCCTACTGCTCCGACGTTCAGCGACCGATAACATCCATCTTTACACTGTAAACGGTAATTACATAGGTACATGCCTGGGGCAAATAACAGCGCAAATAATTGTCCATGTGCAGAGTAATAAAGGAGCAAACTTTTATGTATGGGCTGCAGTGGAAGTTATTCTTAAAAGGTGACTTTCACGAATCGTTCTGAAACTCTGCTAAAATTACAGATAATTCCCATATATTTCTTGGGAAAAAATCCCAGAAATTCTCCTTTCTCCGTTGTCGAGATATTCGAGGGCAAAGTCGTGCAGTTTACGACTTTCAGGGGCTATAACTCGAAAACTAAAGAACGAGAATTTTTGGCACATATGGTCAATTGAATGTTTATCCCAACCCTCTCATTTGGCACTAGTTTCAGCCCGAATTGTGCAAGTCACCTAAGGTCACGAATCGTCCCGAACGTGTAGCCCAAATTGTGAAAATTTCAAACCGCTACTGCTTGCTTGTATGAGTAGGTAGCCATCTGAAACTTGGCATGTATAAAGGCCATTAACATGTCTACATGCATGCAAAATCTTATGTCAACTAATTGCATAACTTGCGAACTATAGGCCATCGAAATTTTTGTAAACAAAAGTTTGTGCGACTTTAGCTCCCAAACGGAATAAAAGCTAAAGCTGAAATAGCCTTCATTCTATTTCACTTATTTGTGTCTACACATGTATATGTTTGCAGAGACTCAAAGCTCTTGAGAATGGAGAAAATGAGGTGTCAAATTTGCATTGGACCCTATGGGAAAATGCATCAAACGCCTACTGCTCCGACGTTCAGCGACCGATAACATCCATCTTTACACTGTAAACGGTAATTACATAGGTACATGCCTGGGGCAAATAACAGCGCAAATAATTGTCAATGTGCAGAGTAATAAAGGAGCAAACTTTTATGTATGTGCTGCAGTGGAAGTTATTCTTAAAAGGTGACTTTCACGAATCGTTCTGAAACTCTGCTAAAATTACAGATAATTCCCATATATTTCTTGGGAAAAAATCCCAGAAATTCTCCTTTCTCCGTTGTCGAGATATTCGAGGGCAAAGTCGTGCAGTTTACGACTTTCAGGGGCTATAACTCGAAAACTAAAGAACGAGAATTTTTGGCACATATGGTCAATTGAATGTTTATCCCAACCCTCTCATTTGGCACTAGTTTCAGCCCGAATTGTGCAAGTCACCTAAGGTCACGAATCGTCCCGAACGTGTAGCCCAAATTGTGAAAATTTCAAACCGCTACTGCTTGTTTGTATGAGTAGGTAGCCATCTGAAACTTGGCATGTATAAAAGCCATTAACATGTCTACATGCATGCACAATCTTATGTCAACTGATTGCATAACTTGCGAACTATAGGCCATCGAAATTTTTGTAAACAAAAGTTTGTGCGACTTTAGATCAAAAACGGAATAAAAGCTAAAGCTGAAATAGCCTTCATTCTATTTCACTTATTTGTGTCTACACATGTATATGTTTTGCAGAGACTCAAAGCTCTTGAGAATGGAGAAAATGAGGTGTCAATTTTGCATTGGACCCTATGGGAAAATGCATTAAACGCCTACTGCTCCGACGTTCAGCGACCGATAACATCCATCTTTACACTGTAAACGGTAATTACATAGGTACATGCCTGGGGCAAATAACAGTGCAAATAATTGTCCATGTGCAGAGTAATAAAGGAGCAAACTTTTATGTATGGGCTGCAGTGGAAGTTATTCTTAAAAGGTGACTTTCACGAATCGTTCTGAAATCTGCTAAAATTACAGATAATTCCCATATATTTCTTGGGAAAAAATCCCAGAAATTCTTTCTCCGTTGTCGAGATATTCGAGGGCAAAGTCGTGCAGTTTACGACTTTCAGGGGCTATAACTCGAAAACTAAAGAACGAGAATTTTTGGCACATATGGTCAATTGAATGTTTATCCCAACCCTCTCATTTGGCACTAGTTTCAGCCCGAATTGTGCAAGTCACCTAAGGTCACGAATCGTCCCGAACGTGTAGCCCAAATTGTGAAAATTTCAAACTGCTACTGCTTGCTTGTATGAGTAGGTAGCCATCTGAAACTTGGCATGTATAAAAACTATTAACATGTCTACATGCATGCACAATCTTATGTTAACTGATTGCATAACTTGCGAACTATAGGCCATCGAAATTTTTGTAAACAAAAGTTTGTGCGACTTTAGATCAAAAACGGAATAAAAGCTAAAGCTGAAATAGCCTTCATTCTATTTCACTTATTTGTGTCTACACATGTATATGTTTTGCAGAGACTCAAAGCTCTTGAGAATGGAGAAAATGAGGTGTCAATTTTGCATTGGACCCTATGGGAAAATGCATTAAACGCCTACTGCTCCGACGTTCAGCGACCGATAACATCCATCTTTACACTGTAAACGGTAATTACATAGGTACATGCCTGGGGCAAATAACAGTGCAAATAATTGTCCATGTGCAGAGTAATAAAGGAGCAAACTTTTATGTATGGGCTGCAGTGGAAGTTATTCTTAAAAGGTGACTTTCACGAATCGTTCTGAAATCTGCTAAAATTACAGATAATTCCCATATATTTCTTGGGAAAAAATCCCAGAAATTCTTTCTCCGTTGTCGAGATATTCGAGGGCAAAGTCGTGCAGTTTACGACTTTCAGGGGCTATAACTCGAAAACTAAAGAACGAGAATTTTTGGCACATATGGTCAATTGAATGTTTATCCCAACCCTCTCATTTGGCACTAGTTTCAGCCCGAATTGTGCAAGTCACCTAAGGTCACGAATCGTCCCGAACGTGTAGCCCAAATTGTGAAAATTTCAAACTGCTACTGCTTGCTTGTATGAGTAGGTAGCCATCTGAAACTTGGCATGTATAAAAACTATTAACATGTCTACATGCATGCACAATCTTATGTTAACTGATTGCATAACTTGCGAACTATAGGCCATCGAAATTTTTGTAAACAAAAGTTGGTGCGACTTTAGCTCCAAAACGGAATAAAAGCTAAAGCTGAAATAGCCTTCATTCTATTTCACTTATTTGTGTCTACACATGTATATGTTTTGCAGAGACTCAAAGCTCTTGAGAATGGAGAGTGAGGTGTCAATTTTGCATTGGACCCTATGGGAAAATGCATTAAACGCCTACTGCTCCGACGTTCAGCGACCGATAACATCCATCTTTACACTGTAAACTGTAATTACATAAGTACATGCCTGGGGCAAATAACAGCGCAAATAATTGTCCATGTGCAGAGTAATAAAGGAGCAAACTATTATGTATGGGCTGCAGTGGAAGTTATTCTTAAAAGGTGACTTTCACGAATCGTTCTGAAACTCTGCTAAAATTACAGATAATTCCCATATATTTCTTGGGAAAAAATCCCAGAAATTCTCCTTTCTCCGTTGTCGAGATATTCGAGGGCAAAGTCGTGCAGTTTACGACTTTCAGGGGCTATAACTCGAAAACTAAAGAACGAGAATTTTTGGCACATATGGTCAATTGAATGTTTATCCCAACCCTCTCATTTGGCACTAGTTTCAGCCCGAATTGTGCAAGTCACCTTAGGTCACGAATCGTCCCGAACGTGTAGCCCAAATTGTGAAAATTTCAAACCGCTACTGCTTGCTTGTATGAGTAGGTAGCCATCTGAAACTTGGCATGTATAAAGGCCATTAACATGTCTACATGCATGCACAATCGTATGTCAACTGATTGCATAACTTGCGAACTATAGGCCATCGAAATTTTTGTAAACAAAAGTTTGTGCGACTTTAGCTCCAAAACGGAATAAAAGCTAAAGCTGAAATAGCCTTCATTCTATTTCACTTATTTGTGTCTACACATGTATATGTTTTGCAGAGACTCAAAGCTCTTGAGAATGGAGAAAATGAGGTGTCAATTTTGCATTGGACCCTATGGGAAAATGCATTAAACGCCTACTGCTCCGACGTTCAGCGACCGATAACATCCATCTTTACACTGTAAACGGTAATTACATAGGTACATGCCTGGGGCAAATAACAGCGCAAATAATTGTCCATGTGCAGAGTAATAAAGGAGCAAACTTTTATGTATGGGCTGCAGTGGAAGTTATTCTTAAAAGGTGACTTTCACGAATCGTTCTGAAACACTGCTAAAATTACAGATAATTCCCATATATTTCTTGGGAAAAAATCCCAGAAATTCTCCTTTCTCCGTTGTCGAGATATTCGAGGTTAAAGTCGTGCAGTTAACGGCTTTCAGGGGCTATAACTCGAAAACTAAAGAACGAGAATTGTTGGCACATATGGTCAATTGAATGTTTATCCCAACCCTCTCATTTGGCACTAGTTTCAGCCCGAATTGTGCAAGTCACCTAAGGTCACGAATCGTCCCGAACGTGTAGCCCAAATTGTGAAAATTTCAAACCGCTACTGCCTTCTTGTATGAGTAGGTAGCCATCTGAAACTTGGCATGTATAAAGGCCATTCACATGTCTACATGCATGCACAATCTTATGTCAACTGATTGCATAACTTGCGAACTATAGGCCATCGAAATTTTTGTAAACAAAAGTTTGTGCGACTTTAGCTCCCAAACGGAATAAAAGCTAAAGCTGAAATAGCCTTCATTCTATTTCACTTATTTGTGTCTACCCATGTATATGTTTTGCAGAGACTCAAAGCTCTTGAGAATGGAGAAAATGAGGTGTCAATTTTGCATTGGACCCTATGGGAAAATGCATTAAACGCCTACTGCTCCGACGTTCAGCGACCGATAACATCCATCTTTACACTGTAAACGGTAATTACATAGGTACATGCCTGGGGCAAAAAACAGCGCAAATAATTGTCCATGTGCAGAGTAGTAAAGGAGCAAACTTTTATGTATGTGCTGCAGTGGAAGTTATTCTTAAAAGGTGACTTTCACGAATCGTTCTGAAACTCTGCTAAAATTACAGATAATTCCCATATATTTCTTGGGAAAAAATCCCAGAAATTCTCCTTTCTCCGTTGTCGAGATATTCGAGGGCAAAGTCGTGCAGTTAACGGCTTTCAGGGGCTATAACTCGAAAACTAAAGAACGAGAATTTTTGGCACATATGGTCAATTGAATGTTTATCCCAACCCTCTTATTTGGCACTAGTTTCAGCCCGAATTGTGCAAGTCACCTTAGGTCACGAATCGTCCCGAACGTGTAGCCCAAAATTGTGAAAATTTCAAACCGCTACTGCTTGCTTGTATGAGTAGGTAGCCATCTGAAACTTGGCATGTATAAAGGCCATTAACATGTCTTCATGCATGCACAATCTTATGTCAACTGATTGCATAACTTGCGAACTATAGGCCATCGAAATTTTTGTAAACAAAAGTTTGTGCGACTTTAGCTCCCAAACGGAATAAGAGCTAAAGCTGAAATAGCCTTCATTCTATTTCACTTATTTGTGTCTACACATGTATATGTTTTGCAGAGACTCAAAGCTCTTGAGAATGGAGAAAATGAGGTGTCAATTTTGCATTGGACCCTATGGGAAAATGCATTAAACGCCTACTGCTCCGACGTTCAGCGACAGATAACATCCATCTTTACACTGTAAACGGTAATTACATAGGTACATGCCTGGGGCAAATAACAGCGCAAATAATTGTCCATGTGCAGAGTAATAAAGGAGCAAACTTTTATGTATGGGCTGCAGTGGAAGTTATTCTTAAAAGGTGACTTTCACGAATCGTTCTGAAACTCTGCTAAAATTACAGATAATTCCCATATATTTCTTGGGAAAAAATCCCAGAAATTCTCCTTTCTCCGTTGTCGAGATATTCGAGGGCAAAGTCGTGCAGTTTACGACTTTCAGGGGCTATAACTCGAAAACTAAAGAACGAGAATTTTTGGCACATATGGTCAATTGAATGTTTATCCCAACCCTCTTATTTGGCACTAGTTTCAGCCCGAATTGTGCAAGTCACCTAAGGTCACGAATCGTCCCGAACGTGTAGCCCAAATTGTGAAAATTTCAAACCGCTACTGCTTGCTTGTATGAGTAGGTAGCCATCTGAAACTTGGCATGTATAAAGGCCATTAACATGTTTACATGCATGCACAATCTT
Organism: Ctena decussata; assembly: GCA_963989385.1. NCBI lineage: Eukaryota > Metazoa > Mollusca > Bivalvia > Lucinida > Lucinidae > Ctena > Ctena decussata. The sequence goes on along the minus strand of OZ022512.1, from coordinate 21,578,475 downwards.
ATGTCAACTGATTGCATAACTTGCGAACTATAGGCCATCGAATTTTCTGTAAACAAAAGTTTGTGCGACTTTAGCTCCAAAACGGAATAAAAGCTAAAGCTGAAATAGCCTTCATTCTATTTCACTTATTTGTGTCTACACATGTATATGTTTTGCAGAGACTCAAAGCTCTTGAGAATGGAGAAAATGAGGTGTCAATTTTGCATTGGACCCTATGGGAAAATGCATTAAACGCCTACTGCTCCGACGTTCAGCGACCGATAACATCCATCTTTACACTGTAAACGGTAATTACATAGGTACATGCCTGGGGCAAATAACAGCGCAAATAATTGTCCATGTGCAGAGTAATAAAGGAGCAAACTTTTATGTATGGGCTGCAGTGGAAGTTATTCTTAAAAGGTGACTTTCACGAATCGTTCTGAAACTCTGCTAAAATTACAGATAATTCCCATATATTTCTTGGGAAAAAATCCCAGAAATTCTCCTTTCTCCGTTGTCGAGATATTCGAGGGCAAAGTCGTGCAGTTTACGACTTTCAGGGGCTATAACTCGAAAACTAAAGAACGAGAATTTTTGGCACATATGGTCAATTGAATGTTTATCTCAACCCTCTCATTTGGCACTAGTTTCAGCCCGAATTGTGCAAGTCACCTAAGGTCACGAATCGTCCCGAACGTGTAGCCCAAATTGTGAAAATTTCAAACCGCTACTGCTTGCTTGTATGAGTAGGTAGCCATCTGAAACTTGGCATGTATAAAGGCCATTAACATGTCTACATGCATGCACAATCTTATGTCAACTGATTGCATAACTTGCGAACTATAGGCCATCGAAATTTTTGTAAACAAAAGTTTGTGCGACTTTAGCTCCCAAACGGAATAAAAGCTAAAGCTGAAATAGCCTTCATTCTATTTCACTTATTTGTGTCTACACATGTATATGTTTTGCAGAGACTCAAAGCTCTTGAGAATGGAGAAAATGAGGTGTCAATTTTGCATTGGACCCTATGGGAAAATGCATTAAACGCCTACTGCTCCGACGTTCAGCGACCGATAACATCCATCTTAACACTGTAAACGGTAATTACATAGGTACATGCCTGGGGCAAATAACAGCGCAAATAATTGTCCATGTGCAGAGTAATAAAGGAGCAAACATTTATTTATGGGCTGCAGTGGAAGTTATTCTTAAAAGGTGACTTTCACGAATCGTTCTGAAACTCTGCTAAAATTACAGATAATTCCCATATATTTCTTGGGAAAAAATCCCAGAAATTCTCCTTTCTCCGTTGTCGAGATATTCGAGGGCAAAGTCGTGCAGTTTACGACTTTCAGGGGCTATAACTCGAAAACTAAAGAACGAGAATTGTTGGCACATATGGTCAATTGAATGTTTATCCCAACCCTCTCATTTGGCACTAGTTTCAGCCCGAATTGTGCAAGTCACCTAAGGTCACGAATCGTCCCGAACGTGTAGCCCAAATTGTGAAAATTTCAAACCGCTACTGCTTGCTTGTATGAGTAGGTAGCCATCTGAAACTTGGCATGTATAAAGGCCATTCACATGTCTACATGCATGCACAATCTTATGTCAACTGATTGCATAACTTGCGAACTATAGGCCATCGAAATTTTTGTAAACAAAAGTTTGTGCGACTTTAGCTCCCAAACGGAATAAAAGCTAAAGCTGAAATAGCCTTCATTCTATTTCACTTATTTGTGTCTACCCATGTATATGTTTTGCAGAGACTCAAAGCTCTTGAGAATGGAGAAAATGAGGTGTCAATTTTGCATTGGACCCTATGGGAAAATGCATTAAACGCCTACTGCTCCGACGTTCAGCGACCGATAACATCCATCTTTACACTGTAAACGGTAATTACATAGGTACATGCCTGGGGCAAAAAACAGCGCAAATAATTGTCCATGTGCAGAGTAGTAAAGGAGCAAACTTTTATGTATGGGCTGCAGTGGAAGTTATTCTTAAAAGGTGACTTTCACGAATCGTTCTGAAACTCTGCTAAAATTACAGATAATTCCCATATATTTCTTGGGAAAAAATCCCAGAAATTCTCCTTTCTCCGTTGTCGAGATATTCGAGGTTAAAGTCGTGCAGTTAACGGCTTTCAGGGGCTATAACTCGAAAACTAAAGAACGAGAATTTTTGGCACATATGGTCAATTGAATGTTTATCCCAACCCTCTTATTTGGCACTAGTTTCAGCCCGAATTGTGCAAGTCACCTTAGGTCACGAATCGTCCCGAACGTGTAGCCCAAAATTGTGAAAATTTCAAACCGCTACTGCTTGCTTGTATGAGTAGGTAGCCATCTGAAACTTGGCATGTATAAAGGCCATTAACATGTCTTCATGCATGCACAATCTTATGTCAACTGATTGCATAACTTGCGAACTATAGGCCATCGAAATTTTTGTAAACAAAAGTTTGTGCGACTTTAGCTCCCAAACGGAATAAAAGCTAAAGCTGAAATAGCCTTCATTCTATTTCACTTATTTGTGTCTACACATGTATATGTTTTGCAGAGACTCAAAGCTCTTGAGAATAGAGAAAATGAGGTGTCAATTTTGCATTGGACCCTATGGGAAAATGCATTAAACGCCTACTGCTCCGACGTTCAGCGACAGATAACATCCATCTTTACACTGTAAACGGTAATTACATAGGTACATGCCTGGGGCAAATAACAGCGCAAATAATTGTCCATGTGCAGAGTAATAAAGGAGCAAACTTTTATGTATGGGCTGCAGTGGAAGTTATTCTTAAAAGGTGACTTTCACGAATCGTTCTGAAACTCTGCTAAAATTACAGATAATTCCCATATATTTCTTGGGAAAAAATCCCAGAAATTCTCCTTTCTCCGTTGTCGAGATATTCGAGGGCAAAGTCGTGCAGTTTACGACTTTCAGGGGCTATAACTCGAAAACTAAAGAACGAGAATTTTTGGCACATATGGTCAATTGAATGTTTATCCCAACCCTCTTATTTGGCACTAGTTTCAGCCCGAATTGTGCAAGTCACCTAAGGTCACGAATCGTCCCGAACGTGTAGCCCAAATTGTGAAAATTTCAAACCGCTACTGCTTGCTTGTATGAGTAGGTAGCCATCTGAAACTTGGCATGTATAAAGGCCATTAACATGTTTACATGCATGCACAATCTTATGTCAACTGATTGCATAACTTGCGAACTATAGGCCATCGAATTTTCTGTAAACAAAAGTTTGTGCGACTTTAGCTCCAAAACGGAATAAAAGCTAAAGCTGAAATAGCCTTCATTCTATTTCACTTATTTGTGTCTACACATGTATATGTTTTGCAGAGACTCAAAGCTCTTGAGAATGGAGAAAATGAGGTGTCAATTTTGCATTGGACCCTATGGGAAAATGCATTAAACGCCTACTGCTCCGACGTTCAGCGACCGATAACATCCATCTTTACACTGTAAACGGTAATTACATAGGTACATGCCTGGGGCAAATAACAGCGCAAATAATTGTCCATGTGCAGAGTAATAAAGGAGCAAACTTTTATGTATGGGCTGCAGTGGAAGTTATTCTTAAAAGGTGACTTTCACGAATCGTTCTGAAACTCTGCTAAAATTACAGATAATTCCCATATATTTCTTGGGAAAAAATCCCAGAAATTCTCCTTTCTCCGTTGTCGAGATATTCGAGGGCAAAGTCGTGCAGTTTACGACTTTCAGGGGCTATAACTCGAAAACTAAAGAACGAGAATTTTTGGCACATATGGTCAATTGAATGTTTATCTCAACCCTCTCATTTGGCACTAGTTTCAGCCCGAATTGTGCAAGTCACCTAAGGTCACGAATCGTCCCGAACGTGTAGCCCAAATTGTGAAAATTTCAAACCGCTACTGCTTGCTTGTATGAGTAGGTAGCCATCTGAAACTTGGCATGTATAAAGGCCATTAACATGTCTACATGCATGCACAATCTTATGTCAACTGATTGCATAACTTGCGAACTATAGGCCATCGAAATTTTTGTAAACAAAAGTTTGTGCGACTTTAGCTCCCAAACGGAATAAAAGCTAAAGCTGAAATAGCCTTCATTCTATTTCACTTATTTGTGTCTACACATGTATATGTTTTGCAGAGACTCAAAGCTCTTGAGAATGGAGAAAATGAGGTGTCAATTTTGCATTGGACCCTATGGGAAAATGCATTAAACGCCTACTGCTCCGACGTTCAGCGACCGATAACATCCATCTTAACACTGTAAACGGTAATTACATAGGTACATGCCTGGGGCAAATAACAGCGCAAATAATTGTCCATGTGCAGAGTAATAAAGGAGCAAACATTGATTTATGGGCTGCAGTGGAAGTTATTCTTAAAAGGTGACTTTCACGAATCGTTCTGAAACTCTGCTAAAATTACAGATAATTCCCATATATTTTTTGGGAAAAAATCCCAGAAATTCTCCTTTCTCCGTTGTCGAGATATTCGAGGGCAAAGTCGTGCAGTTTACGACTTTCAGGGGCTATAACTCGAAAACTAAAGAACGAGAATTTTTGGCACATATGGTCAATTGAATGTTTATCCCAACCCTCTCATTTGGCACTAGTTTCAGCCCGAATTGTGCAAGTCACCTAAGGTCACGAATCGTCCCGAACGTGTAGCCCAAATTGTGAAAATTTCAAACCGCTACTGCTTGCTTGTATGAGTAGGTAGCCATCTGAAACTTGGCATGTATAAAGGCCATTAACATGTCTACATGCATGCACAATCTTATGTTAACTGATTGCATAACTTGCGAACTATAGGCCATCGAAATTTTTGTAAACAAAAGTTTGTGCGACTTTAGCTCCCAAACGGAATAAAAGCTAAAGCTGAAATAGCCTTCATTCTATTTCACTTATTTGTGTCTACACATGTATATGTTTTGCAGAGACTCAAAGCTCTTGAGAATGGAGAAAATGAGGTGTCAATTTTGCATTGGACCCTATGGGAAAATGCATTAAACGCCTACTGCTCCGACGTTCAGCCACCGATAACATCCATCTTTACACTGTAAACGGTAATTACATAGGTACATGCCTGGGGCAAATAACAGCGCAAATAATTGTCCATTTGCAGAGTAATAAAGGAGCAAACTTTTATGTATGGGCTGCAGTGGAAGTTATTCTTCAAAGGTGACTTTCACGAATCATTCTGAAACTCTGCTAAAATTACAGATAATTCCCATATATTTCTTGGGAAAAAATCCCAGAAATTCTCCTTTCTCCGTTGTCGAGATATTCGAGGGCAAAGTCGTGCAGTTTACGACTTTCAGGGGCTATAACTCGAAAACTAAAGAACGAGAATTTTTGGCACATATGGTCAATTGAATGTTTATCCCAACCCTCTCATTTGGCACTAGTTTCAGCCCGAATTGTGCAAGTCACCTAAGGTCACGAATCGTCCCGAACGTGTAGCCCAAATTGTGAAAATTTCAAACCGCTACTACTTGCTTGGATGAGTATGTAGCCATCTGAAACTCGGCATGTATAAAGGCCATTAACATGTCTACATGCATGCACAATCTTATTTTAACTGATTGCATAACTTGCGAACTATAGGCCATCGAATTTTTTGTAAACAAAAGTTTGTGCGACTTTAGCTCCAAAACGGGATAAAAGCTAAAGCTGAAATAGCCTTCATTCTATTTCACTTATTTGTGTCTACACATGTATATGTTTTGCAGAGACTCAAAGCTCTTTAGGTTGGAGAAAATGAGGTGTCAATTTTGCATTGGACCCTATGGATAAATGCATTAAACGCCTACTGCTCCGACGTTCAGCGACCGATAACATCCATCTTTACACTGTAAACGGTAATTACATAGGTACATGCCTGGGGCAAATAACAGCGCAAATAATTGTCCATGTGCAGAGTAATAAAGGAGCAAACTTTTATGTATGGGCTGCAGTGGAAGTTATTCTTAAAAGTTGATTTTCACGAATCGTTCTGAAACTCTGCTAAAATTACAGATAATTCCCATATATTTCTTGGGAAAAAATCCCAGAAATTCTCCTTTCTCCGTTGTCGAGATATTCGAGGGCAAAGTCGTGCAGTTTACGACTTTCAGGGGCTATAACTCGAAAACTAAAGAACGAGAATTTTTGGCACATATGGTCAATTGAATGTTTATCCCAACCCTCTCATTTGGCACTAGTTTCAGCCCGAATTGTGCAAGTCACCTAAGGTCACGAATCGTCCCGAACGTGTAGCCCAAATTGTGAAAATTTCAAACCGCTACTGCTTGCTTGTATGAGTAGGTAGCCATCTGAAACTTGGCATGTATAAAGGCCATTAACATGTCTACATGCATGCACAATCTTATGTCAACTGATTGCATAACTTGCGAACTATAGGCCATCGAAATTTTTGTAAACAAAAGTTTGTGCGACTTTAGCTCCCAAACGGAATAAAAGCTAAAGCTGAAATAGCCTTCATTCTATTTCACTTATTTGTGTCTACACATGTATATGTTTTGCAGAGACTCAAAGCTCTTGAGAATGGAGAAAATGAGGTGTCAATTTTGCATTGGACCCTATGGGAAAATGCATTAAACGCCTACTGCTCCGACGTTCAGCGACCGATAACATCCATCTTAACACTGTAAACGGTAATTACATAGGTACATGCCTGGGGCAAATAACAGCGCAAATAATTGTCCATGTGCAGAGTAATAAAGGAGCAAACATTTATTTATGGGCTGCAGTGGAAGTTATTCTTAAAAGGTGACTTTCACGAATCGTTCTGAAACTCTGCTAAAATTACAGATAATTCCCATATATTTTTTGGGAAAAAATCCCAGAAATTCTCCTTTCTCCGTTGTCGAGATATTCGAGGGCAAAGTCGTGCAGTTTACGACTTTCAGGGGCTATAACTCGAAAACTAAAGAACGAGAATTTTTGGCACATATGGTCAATTGAATGTTTATCCCAACCCTCTCATTTGGCACTAGTTTCAGCCCGAATTGTGCAAGTCACCTAAGGTCACGAATCGTCCCGAACGTGTAGCCCAAATTGTGAAAATTTCAAACCGCTACTGCTTGCTTGTATGAGTAGGTAGCCATCTGAAACTTGGCATGTATAAAGGCCATTAACATGTCTACATGCATGCACAATCTTATGTTAACTGATTGCATAACTTGCGAACTATAGGCCATCGAAATTTTTGTAAACAAAAGTTTGTGCGACTTTAGCTCCCAAACGGAATAAAAGCTAAAGCTGAAATAGCCTTCATTCTATTTCACTTATTTGTGTCTACACATGTATATGTTTTGCAGAGACTCAAAGCTCTTGAGAATGGAGAAAATGAGGTGTCAATTTTGCATTGGACCCTATGGGAAAATGCATTAAACGCCTACTGCTCCGACGTTCAGCCACCGATAACATCCATCTTTACACTGTAAACGGTAATTACATAGGTACATGCCTGGGGCAAATAACAGCGCAAATAATTGTCCATTTGCAGAGTAATAAAGGAGCAAACTTTTATGTATGGGCTGCAGTGGAAGTTATTCTTCAAAGGTGACTTTCACGAATCATTCTGAAACTCTGCTAAAATTACAGATAATTCCCATATATTTCTTGGGAAAAAATCCCAGAAATTCTCCTTTCTCCGTTGTCGAGATATTCGAGGGCAAAGTCGTGCAGTTTACGACTTTCAGGGGCTATAACTCGAAAACTAAAGAACGAGAATTTTTGGCACATATGGTCAATTGAATGTTTATCCCAACCCTCTCATTTGGCACTAGTTTCAGCCCGAATTGTGCAAGTCACCTAAGGTCACGAATCGTCCCGAACGTGTAGCCCAAATTGTGAAAATTTCAAACCGCTACTACTTGCTTGTATGAGTATGTAGCCATCTGAAACTCGGCATGTATAAAGGCCATTAACATGTCTACATGCATGCACAATCTTATGTCAACTGATTGCATAACTTGCGAACTATAGGCCATCGAATTTTTTGTAAACAAAAGTTTGTGCGACTTTAGCTCCAAAACGGGATAAAAGCTAAAGCTGAAATAGCCTTCATTCTATTTCACTTATTTGTGTCTACACATGTATATGTTTTGCAGAGACTCAAAGCTCTTGAGGTTGGAGAAAATGAGGTGTCAATTTTGCATTGGACCCTATGGATAAATGCATTAAACGCCTACTGCTCCGACGTTCAGCGACCGATAACATCCATCTTTACACTGTAAACGGTAATTACATAGATACATGCCTGGGGCAAATAACAGCGCAAATAATTGTCCATGTGCAGAGTAATAAAGGAGCAAACTTTTATGTATGGGCTGCAGTGGAAGTTATTCTTAAAAGGTGACTTTCACGAATCGTTCTGAAACTCTGCTAAAATTACAGATAATTCCCATATATTTCTTGGGAAAAAATCCCAGAAATTCTCCTTTCTCCGTTGTCGAGATATTCGAGGGCAAAGTCGTGCAGTTTACGACTTTCAGGGGCTATAACTCGAAAACTAAAGAACGAGAATTTTTGGCACATATGGTCAATTGAATGTTTATCCCAACCCTCTCATTTGGCACTAGTTTCAGCCCGAATTGTGCAAGTCACCTAAGGTCACGAATCGTCCCGAACGTGTAGCCCAAATTGTGAAAATTTCAAACCGCTACTGCTTGCTTGTATGAGTAGGTAGCCATCTGAAACTTGGCATGTATAAAGGCCATTAACATGTCTACATGCATGCACAATCTTATGTCAACTGATTGCATAACTTGCGATCTATAGGCCATCGAAATTTTTGTAAACAAAAGTTTCTGCGACTTTAGCTCCCAAACGGAATAAAAGCTAAAGCTGAAATAGCCTTCATTCTATTTCACTTATTTGTGTCTACACATGTATATGTTTTGCAGAGACTCAAAGCTCTTGAGAATGGAGAAAATGAGGTGTCAATTTTGCATTGGACCCTATGGGAAAATGCATTAAACGCCTACTGCTCCGACGTTCAGCGACCGATAACATCCATCTTTACACTGTAAACGGTAATTACATAGGTACATGCCTGGTGCAAATAACAGCGCAAATAATTGTCCATGTGCAGAGTAATAAAGGAGCAAACTTTTATGTATGGGCTGCAGTGGAAGTTATTCTTAAAAGGTGACTTTCACGAATCGTTCTGAAACTCTGCTAAAATTACAGATAATTCCCATATATTTCTTGGGAAAAAATCCCAGAAATTCTCCTTTCTCCGTTGTCGAGATATTCGAGGACAACGTCGTGCAGTTTACGACTTTCAGGGGCTATAACTCGAAAACTAAAGAACGAGAATTTTTGGCACATATGGTCAATTGAATGTTTATCCCAACCCTCTCATTTGGCACTAGTTTCAGCCCGAATTGTGCAAGTCACCTAAGGTCACGAATCGTCCCGAACGTGTAGCCCAAATTGTGAAAATTTCAAACCGCTACTGCTTGCTTGTATGAGTAGGTAGCCATCTGAAACTTGGCATGTATAAAGGCCATTAACATGTCTACATGCATGCACAATCTTATGTCAACTGATTGCATAACTTGCGATCTATAGGCCATCGAAATTTTTGTAAACAAAAGTTTCTGCGACTTTAGCTCCCAAACGGAATAAAAGCTAAAGCTGAAATAGCCTTCATTCTATTTCACTTATTTGTGTCTACACATGTATATGTTTTGCAGAGACTCAAAGCTCTTGAGAATGGAGAAAATGAGGTGTCAATTTTGCATTGGACCCTATGGGAAAATGCATTAAACGCCTACTGCTCCGACGTTCAGCGACCGATAACATCCATCTTTACACTGTAAACGGTAATTACATAGGTACATGCCTGGTGCAAATAACAGCGCAAATAATTGTCCATGTGCAGAGTAATTAAGGAGCAAACTTTTATGTATGGGCTGCAGTGGAAGTTATTCTGAAAAGGTGACTTTCACGAATCGTTCTGAAACTCTGCTAAAATTACAGATAATTCCCATATATTTCTTGGGAAAAAATCCCAGAAATTCTCCTTTCTCCGTTGTCGAGATATTCGAGGGCAAAGTCGTGCAGTTTACGGCTTTCAGGGGCTATAACTCGAAAACAAAAGAACGAGTATTTTTGGCACATATGGTCAATTGAATGTTTATCCCAACCCTCTCATTTGGCACTAGTTTCAGCCCGAATTGTGCAAGTCACCTAAGGTCACGAATCGTCCCGAACGTGTAGCCCAAATTGTGAAAATTTCAAACCGCTACTGCTTGCTTGTATGAGTAGGTAGCCATCTGAAACTTGGCATGTATAAAGGCCATTAACATGTCTACATGCATGCACAATCTTATGTCAACTGATTGCATAACTTGCGATCTATAGGCCATCGAAATTTTTGTAAACAAAAGTTTCTGCGACTTTAGCTCCCAAACGGAATAAAAGCTAAAGCTGAAATAGCCTTCATTCTATTTCACTTATTTGTGTCTACACATGTATATGTTTTGCAGAGACTCAAAGCTCTTGAGAATGGAGAAAATGAGGTGTCAATTTTGCATTGGACCCTATGGGAAAATGCATTAAACGCCTACTGCTCCGACGTTCAGCGACCGATAACATCCATCTTTACACTGTAAACGGTAATTACATAGGTACATGCCTGGTGCAAATAACAGCGCAAATAATTGTCCATGTGCAGAGTAATAAAGGAGCAAACTTTTATGTATGGGCTGCAGTGGAAGTTATTCTTAAAAGGTGACTTTCACGAATCGTTCTGAAACCTGCTAAAATTACAGATAATTCCCATATATTTCTTGGGAAAAAATCCCAGAAATTCTCCTTTCTCCGTTGTCGAGATATTCGAGGGCAAAGTCGTGCAGTTTACGACTTTCAGGGGCTATAACTCTAAACTAAAGAACGAGAATTTTTGGCACATAAGGTCAATTGAATGTTTATCCCAACCCTCTCATTTGGCACTAGTTTCAGCCCAAATTGTGCAAGTCACCTAAGGTCACGAATCGTCCCGAACGTGTAGCCCAAATTGTGAGAATTTCAAACCGCTACTGCTTGCTTGTATGAGTAGGTAGCCATCTGAAACTTGGCATGTATAAAGGCCATTAACATGTCTACATGCATGCACAATCTTATGTCAACTGATTGCATAACTTGCGAACTATAGGCCATCGAAATTTTTGTAAACAAAAGTTTGTGCGACTTTAGCTCCCAAACGGAATAAAAGCTAAAGCTGAAATAGCCTTCATTCTATTTCACTTATTTGTGTCTACACATGTATATGTTTTGAAGAGACTCAAAGCTCTTGAGAATGGAGAAAATGAGGTGTAAATTTTGCATTGGACCCTATGGGAAAATGCATTAAACGCCTACTGCTCCGACGTTCCGCGACCGATAACATCCATCTTTACACTGTAAACGGTAATTACATAGGTACATGCCTTGGGCAAATAACAGCGCAAATAATTGTCAATGTGCAGAGTAATAAAGGAGCAAACTTTTATGTATGGGCTGCAGTGGAAGTTATTCTTAAAAGGTGACTTTCACGAATCGTTCTGAAACTCTGCTAAAATTACAGATAATTCCCATATATTTCTTGGGAAAAATCCCAGAAATTCTCCTTTCTCCGTTGTCGAGATATTCGAGGGCAAAGTCGTGCAGTTTACGACTTTCAGGGGCTATAACTCGAAAACTAATGAACGAGAATTTTTGGCACATATGGTCAATTGAATGTTTATCCCAACCCTCTCATTTGGCACTAGTTTCAGCCCGAATTGTGCAAGTCACCTAAGGTCACGAATCGTCCCGAACGTGTAGCCCAAATTGTGAAAATTTCAAACCGCTACTGCTTGCTTGTATGAGTAGGTAGCCATCTGAAACTTGGCATGTATAAAGGCCATTAACATGTCTACAGGCATGCACAATCTTATGTCAACTGATTGCATAACTTGCGAACTATAGGCCATCGAAATTTTTGTAAACAGAAGTTTGTGCGACTTTAGCTCCCAAACGGAATAAAAGCTAAAGCTGAAATAGCCTTCATTCTATTTCACTTATTTGTGTCTACACATGTATATGTTTTGCAGAGACTCAAAGCTCTTGAGAATGGAGAAAATGAGGTGTCAATTTTGCATTGGACCCTATGGGAAAATGCATTAAACGCCTACTGCTCCGACGTTCAGCGACCGATAACATCCATCTTTACACTGTAAACGGTAATTACATAGGTACATGCCTGGGGCAAATAACAGCGCAAATAATTGTCCATGTGCAGAGTAATAAAGGAGCAAACTTTTATGTATGGGCTGCAGTGGAAGTTATTCTTAAAAGGTGACTTTCACGAATCGTTCTGAAACTCTGCTAAAATTACAGATAATTCCGATATATTTCTTGGAAAAAAATCCCAGAAATTCTCCTTTCTCCGTTGTCGAGATATTCGAGGGCAAAGTCGTGCAGTTTACGACTTTCAGGGGCTATAACTCGAAAACTAAAGAACGAGAATTTTTGGCACATATGGTCAATTGAATGTTTATCCCAACCCTCTCATTTGGCACTAGTTTCAGCCCGAATTGTGCAAGTCACCTAAGGTCACGAATCGTCCCGAACGTGTAGCCCAAATTGTGAAAATTTCAAACCGCTACTGCTTGCTTGGATGAGTAGGTAGCCATCTGAAACTTGGCATGTATAAAGGCCATTAACATGTCTACATGCATGCACAATCTTATGTCAATTGATTGCATAACTTGCGAACTATAGGCCATCGAAATTTTTGTAAACAAAAGTTTGTGCGACTTTAGCTCCAAAACGGAATAAAAGCTAAAGCTGAAATAGCCTTCATTCTATTTCACTTATTTGTGTCTACACATGTATATGTTTTGCAGAGACTCAAAGCTCTTGAGAATGGAGAAAATGAGGTGTCAATTTTGCATTGGACCCTATGGGAAAATGCATTAAACGCCTACTGCTCCGACGTTCAGCGACCGATAACATCCATCTTCACACTGTAAACGGTAATTACATAGGTACATGCCTGGGGCAAATAACAGCGCAAATAATTGTCCATGTGCAGAGTAATAAAGGAGCAAACTTTTATGTATGGGCTGCAGTGGAAGTTATTCTTAAAAGGTGACTTTCACGAATCGTTCTGAAACTCTGCTAAAATTACAGATAATTCCGATATATTTCTTGGAAAAAAATCCCAGAAATTCTCCTTTCTCCGTTGTCGAGATATTCGAGGGCAAAGTCGTGCAGTTTACGACTTTCAGGGGCTATAACTCGAAAACTAAAGAACGAGAATTTTTGGCACATATGGTCAATTGAATGTTTATCCCAACCCTCTCATTTGGCACTAGTTTCAGCCCGAATTGTGCAAGTCACCTATGGTCACGAATCGTACCGAACGTGTAGCCCAAATTGTGAAAATTTCAAACCGCTACTGCTTGCTTGGATGAGTAGGTAGCCATCTGAAACTTGGCATGTATAAAGGCCATTAACATGTCTACATGCATGCACAATCTTATGTCAATTGATTGCATAACTTGCGAACTATAGGCCATCGAAATTTTTGTAAACAAAAGTTTGTGCGACTTTAGCTCCAAAACGGAATAAAAGCTAAAGCTGAAATAGCCTTCATTCTTTCACTTATTTGTGTCTACACATGTATATGTTTTGCAGAGACTCAAAGCTCTTGAGAATGGAGAAAATGAGGTGTCAATTTTGCATTGGACCCTATGGGAAAATGCATTAAACGCCTACTGCTCCGACGTTCAGCGACCGATAACATCCATCTTTACACTGTAAACGGTAATTACATAGGTACATGCCTGGGGCAAATAACAGCGCAAATAATTGTCCATGTGCAGAGTAATAAAGGAGCAAACTTTTATGTATGGGCTGCAGTGGAAGTTATTCTTAAAAGGTGACTTTCACGAATCGTTCTGAAACTCTGCTAAAATTACAGATAATTCCCATATATTTCTTGGGAAAAATCCCAGAAATTCTCCTTTCTCAGTTGTCGAGATATTCGAGGACAAAGTCGTGCAGTTTACGATTTTCAGGGGCTATAACTCGAAAACAAAAGAACGAGAATTTTTGGCACATATGGTCAATTGAATGTTTATCCCAACCCTCTCATTTGGCACTAGTTTCAGCCCGAATTGTGCAAGTCACCTAAGGTCACGAATCGTCCCGAACGTGTAGCCCAAATTGTGAAAATTTCAAACCGCTACTGCTTGCTTGGATGAGTAGGTAGCCATCTGAAACTTGGCATGTATAAAGGCCATTAACATGTCTACATGCATGCACAATCTTATGTCAACTGATTGCATAACTTGCGAACTATAGGCACTCGAAATTTTTGTAAACAAAAGTTTGTGCGACTTTAGCTCCAAAACGGAATAAAAGCTAAAGCTGAAATAGACTTCATTCTATTTCACTTATTTGTGTCTACACATGTATATGTTTTGCAGAGACTCAAAGCTCTTGAGAATGGAGAAAATGAGGTGTCAATTTTGATTGGACCCTATAGGAAAATGCATTAAACGCCTACTGCTCCGACGTTCAGCGACCGATAACATCCATCTTTACACTGTAAACGGTAATTACATAGGTACATGCCTGGGGCAAATAACAGCGCAAATAATTGTCCATGTGCAGAGTAATAAAGGAGCAAACTTTTATGTATGGGCTGCAGTGGAAGTTATTCTTAATAGGTGACTTTCACGAATCGTTCTGAAACTCTGCTAAAATTACAGATAATTCTCATATATTTCTTGGGAAAAAATCCCAGAAATTCTCCTTTCTCCGTTGTCGAGATATTCGAAGGCAAAGTCGTGCAGTTTACGACTTCAGGGGCTATAACTCGAAAACTAAAGAACGAGAATTTTTGGCACATATGGTCAATTGAATGTTTATCCCAACCCTCTCATTTGGCACTAGTTTCAGCCCGAATTGTGCAAGTCACCTAAGGTCACGAATCGTCCCGAACGTGTAGCCCAAATTGTGAAAATTTCAAACCGCTACTGCTTGCTTGGATGAGTATGTAGCCATCTGAAACTTGGCATGTATAAAGGCCATTAACATGTCTACATGCATGCACAATCTTATGTCAACTGATTGCATAACTTGCGAACTATAGGCCATCGAAATTTTTGTAAACAAAAGTTTGTGCGACTTTAGCTCCCAAACGGAATAAAAGCTAAAGCTGAAATAGCCTTCATTCTATTTCACTTATTTGTGTCTACACATGTATATGTTTTGAAGAGACTCAAAGCTCTTGAGAATGGAGAAAATGAGGTGTAAATTTTGCATTGGACCCTATGGGAAAATGCATTAAACGCCTACTGCTCCGACGTTCCGCGACCGATAACATCCATCTTTACACTGTAAACGGTAATTACATAGGTACATGCCTGGGGCAAATAACAGCGCAAATAATTGTCAATGTGCAGAGTAATAAAGGAGCAAACTTTTATGTATGGGCTGCAGTGGAAGTTATTCTTAAAACGTGACTTTCACGAATCGTTCTGAAACTCTGCTAAAATTACAGATAATTCCCATATATTTCTTGGGAAAAATCCCAGAAATTCTCCTTTCTCCGTTGTCGAGATATTCGAGGGCAAAGTCGTGCAGTTTACGACTTTCAGGGGCTATAACTCGAAAACTAATGAACGAGAATTTTTGGCACATATGGTCAATTGAATGTTTATCCCAACCCTCTCATTTGGCACTAGTTTCAGCCCGAATTGTGCAAGTCACCTAAGGTCACGAATCGTCCCGAACGTGTAGCCCAAATTGTGAAAATTTCAAACCGCTACTGCTTGCTTGTATGAGTAGGTAGCCATCTGAAACTTGGCATGTATAAAGGCCATTAACATGTCTACAGGCATGCACAATCTTATGTCAACTGATTGCATAACTTGCGAACTATAGGCCATCGAAATTTTTGTAAACAGAAGTTTGTGCGACTTTAGCTCCCAAACGGAATAAAAGCTAAAGCTGAAATAGCCTTCATTCTATTTCACTTATTTGTGTCTACACATGTATATGTTTTGCAGAGACTCAAAGCTCTTGAGAATGGAGAAAATGAGGTGTCAATTTTGCATTGGACCCTATAGGAAAATGCATTAAACGCCTACTGCTCCGACGTTCAGCGACCGATAACATCCATCTTTACACTGTAAACGGTAATTACATAGGTACATGCCTGGGGCAAATAACAGCGCAAATAAGTGTCCATGTGCAGAGTAATAAAGGAGCAAACTTTTATGTATGGGCTGCAGTGGAAGTTATTCTTAAAAGGTGACTTTCACGAATCGTTCTGAAACTCTGCTAAAATTACAGATAATTCCGATATATTTCTTGGAAAAAAATCCCAGAAATTCTCCTTTCTCCGTTGTCGAGATATTCGAGGGCAAAGTCGTGCAGTTTACGACTTTCAGGGGCTATAACTCGAAAACTAAAGAACGAGAATTTTTGGCACATATGGTCAATTGAATGTTTATCCCAACCCTCTCATTTGGCACTAGTTTCAGCCCGAATTGTGCAAGTCACCTAAGGTCACGAATCGTCCCGAACGTGTAGCCCAAATTGTGAAAATTTCAAACCGCTACTGCTTGCTTGGATGAGTAGGTAGCCATCTGAAACTTGGCATGTATAAAGGCCATTAACATGTCTACATGCATGCACAATTTTATGTCAATTGATTGCATAACTTGCGAACTATAGGCCATCGAAATTTTTGTAAACAAAAGTTTGTGCGACTTTAGCTCCAAAACGGAATAAAAGCTAAAGCTGAAATAGCCTTCATTCTATTTCACTTATTTGTGTCTACACATGTATATGTTTTGCAGAGACTCAAAGCTCTTGAGAATGGAGAAAATGAGGTGTCAATTTTGCATTGGACCTTATGGGAAAATGCATTAAACGCCTACTGCTCCGACGTTCAGCGACCGATAACATCCATCTTTACACTGTAAACGGTAATTACATAGGTACATGCCTGGGGCAAATAACAGCGCAAATAATTGTCCATGTGCAGAGTAATAAAGGAGCAAACTTTTATGTATGGGCTGCAGTGGAAGTTATTCTTAAAAGGTGACTTTCACGAATCGTTCTGAAACTCTGCTAAAATTACAGATAATTCCCATATATTTCTTGGGAAAAATCTCAGAAATTCTCCTTTCTCAGTTGTCGAGATATTCGAGGACAAAGTCGTGCAGTTTACGATTTTCAGGGGCTATAACTCGAAAACTAAAGAACGAGAATTTTTGGCACATATGGTCAATTGAATGTTTATCCCAACCCTCTCATTTGGCACTAGTTTCAGCCCGAATTGTGCAAGTCACCCAAGGTCACGAATCGTCCCGAACGTGTAGCCCAAATTGTGAAAATTTCAAACCGCTACTGCTTGCTTGTATGAGTAGGTAGCCATCTGAAACTTGGCATGTATAAAGGCCATTAACATGTCTACATACATGCACAATCTTATGTCAACTGATTGCATAACTTGCGAACTATAGGCCATCGAAATTTTTGTAAACAAAAGTTTGTGCGACTTTAGCTCCAAAACGGAATAAAAGCTAAAGCTGAAATAGACTTCATTCTATTTCACTTATTTGTGTCTACACATGTATATGTTTTGCAGAGACTCAAAGCTCTTGAGAATGGAGAAAATGAGGTGTCAATTTTGCATTGGACCCTATGGGAAAATGCATTAAACGCCTACTGCTCCGACGTTCAGCGACCGATAACATCCATCTTCACACTGTAAACGGTAATTACATAGGTACATGCCTGGGGCAAATAACAGCGCAAATAATTGTCCATGTGCAGAGTAATAAAGGAGCAAACTTTTATGTATGGGCTGCAGTGGAAGTTATTCTTAAAAGGTGACTTTCACGAATCGTTCTGAAACTCTGCTAAAATTACAGATAATTCCGATATATTTCTTGGAAAAAAATCCCAGAAATTCTCCTTTCTCCGTTGTCGAGATATTCGAGGGCAAAGTCGTGCAGTTTACGACTTTCAGGGGCTATAACTCGAAAACTAAAGAACGAGAATTTTTGGCACATATGGTCAATTGAATGTTTATCCCAACCCTCTCATTTGGCACTAGTTTCAGCCCGAATTGTGCAAGTCACCTATGGTCACGAATCGTACCGAACGTGTAGCCCAAATTGTGAAAATTTCAAACCGCTACTGCTTGCTTGGATGAGTAGGTAGCCATCTGAAACTTGGCATGTATAAAAGCCATTAACATGTCTACATGCATGCACAATCTTATGTCAATTGATTGCATAACTTGCGAACTATAGGCCATCGAAATTTTTGTAAACAAAAGTTTGTGCGACTTTAGCTCCAAAACGGAATAAAAGCTAAAGCTGAAATAGCCTTCATTCTATTTCACTTATTTGTGTCTACACATGTATATGTTTTGCAGAGACTCAAAGCTCTTGAGAATGGAGAAAATGAGGTGTCAATTTTGCATTGGACCCTATAGGAAAATGCATTAAACGCCTACTGCTCCGACGTTCAGCGACCGATAACATCCATCTTTACACTGTAAACGGTAATTACATAGGTACATGCCTGGGGCAAATAACAGCGCAAATAATTGTCCATGTGCAGAGTAATAAAGGAGCAAACTTTTATGTATGGGCTGCAGTGGAAGTTATTCTTAAAAGGTGACTTTCACGAATCGTTCTGAAACTCTGCTAAAATTACAGATAATTCCGATATATTTCTTGGAAAAAAATCCCAGAAATTCTCCTTTCTCCGTTGTCGAGATATTCGAGGGCAAAGTCGTGCAGTTTACGACTTTCAGGGGCTATAACTCGAAAACTAAAGAACGAGAATTTTTGGCACATATGGTCAATTGAATGTTTATCCCAACCCTCTCATTTGGCACTAGTTTCAGCCCGAATTGTGCAAGTCACCTAAGGTCACGAATCGTCCCGAACGTGTAGCCCAAATTGTGAAAATTTCAAACCGCTACTGCTTGCTTGGATGAGTAGGTAGCCATCTGAAACTTGGCATGTATAAAGGCCATTAACATGTCTACATGCATGCACAATTTTATGTCAATTGATTGCATAACTTGCGAACTATAGGCCATCGAAATTTTTGTAAACAAAAGTTTGTGCGACTTTAGCTCCAAAACGGAATAAAAGCTAAAGCTGAAATAGCCTTCATTCTATTTCACTTATTTGTGTCTACACATGTATATGTTTTGCAGAGACTCAAAGCTCTTGAGAATGGAGAAAATGAGGTGTCAATTTTGCATTGGACCTTATGGGAAAATGCATTAAACGCCTACTGCTCCGACGTTCAGCGACCGATAACATCCATCTTTACACTGTAAACGGTAATTACATAGGTACATGCCTGGGGCAAATAACAGCGCAAATAATTGTCCATGTGCAGAGTAATAAAGGAGCAAACTTTTATGTATGGGCTGCAGTGGAAGTTATTCTTAAAAGGTGACTTTCACGAATCGTTCTGAAACTCTGCTAAAATTACAGATAATTCCCATATATTTCTTGGGAAAAATCTCAGAAATTCTCCTTTCTCAGTTGTCGAGATATTCGAGGACAAAGTCGTGCAGTTTACGATTTTCAGGGGCTATAACTCGAAAACTAAAGAACGAGAATTTTTGGCACATATGGTCAATTGAATGTTTATCCCAACCCTCTCATTTGGCACTAGTTTCAGCCCGAATTGTGCAAGTCACCCAAGGTCACGAATCGTCCCGAACGTGTAGCCCAAAT
This sequence comes from Ctena decussata, assembly GCA_963989385.1. Classification (NCBI taxonomy): domain Eukaryota; kingdom Metazoa; phylum Mollusca; class Bivalvia; order Lucinida; family Lucinidae; genus Ctena; species Ctena decussata. The sequence continues at coordinate 21,558,714 of OZ022512.1, read as the reverse complement.
TGTGAAAATTTCAAACCGCTACTGCTTGCTTGTATGAGTAGGTAGCCATCTGAAACTTGGCATGTATAAAGGCCATTAACATGTCTACATACATGCACAATCTTATGTCAACTGATTGCATAACTTGCGAACTATAGGCCATCGAAATTTTTGTAAACAAAAGTTTGTGCGACTTTAGCTCCAAAACGGAATAAAAGCTAAAGCTGAAATAGACTTCATTCTATTTCACTTATTTGTGTCTACACATGTATATGTTTTGCAGAGACTCAAAGCTCTTGAGAATGGAGAAAATGAGGTGTCAATTTTGCATTGGACCCTATGGGAAAATGCATTAAACGCCTACTGCTCCGACGTTCAGCGACCGATAACATCCATCTTCACACTGTAAACGGTAATTACATAGGTACATGCCTGGGGCAAATAACAGCGCAAATAATTGTCCATGTGCAGAGTAATAAAGGAGCAAACTTTTATGTATGGGCTGCAGTGGAAGTTATTCTTAAAAGGTGACTTTCACGAATCGTTCTGAAACTCTGCTAAAATTACAGATAATTCCGATATATTTCTTGGAAAAAAATCCCAGAAATTCTCCTTTCTCCGTTGTCGAGATATTCGAGGGCAAAGTCGTGCAGTTTACGACTTTCAGGGGCTATAACTCGAAAACTAAAGAACGAGAATTTTTGGCACATATGGTCAATTGAATGTTTATCCCAACCCTCTCATTTGGCACTAGTTTCAGCCCGAATTGTGCAAGTCACCTATGGTCACGAATCGTACCGAACGTGTAGCCCAAATTGTGAAAATTTCAAACCGCTACTGCTTGCTTGGATGAGTAGGTAGCCATCTGAAACTTGGCATGTATAAAAGCCATTAACATGTCTACATGCATGCACAATCTTATGTCAATTGATTGCATAACTTGCGAACTATAGGCCATCGAAATTTTTGTAAACAAAAGTTTGTGCGACTTTAGCTCCAAAACGGAATAAAAGCTAAAGCTGAAATAGCCTTCATTCTATTTCACTTATTTGTGTCTACACATGTATATGTTTTGCAGAGACTCAAAGCTCTTGAGAATGGAGAAAATGAGGTGTCAATTTTGCATTGGACCCTATGGGAAAATGCATTAAACGCCTACTGCTCCGACGTTCAGCGACCGATAACATCCATCTTTACACTGTAAACGGTAATTACATAGGTACATGCCTGGGGCAAATAACAGCGCAAATAATTGTCCATGTGCAGAGTAATAAAGGAGCAAACTTTTATGTATGGGCTGCAGTGGAAGTTATTCTTAAAAGGTGACTTTCACGAATCGTTCTGAAACTCTGCTAAAATTACAGATAATTCCCATATATTTCTTGGGAAAAATCCCAGAAATTCTCCTTTCTCAGTTGTCGAGATATTCGAGGACAAAGTCGTGCAGTTTACGATTTTCAGGGGCTATAACTCGAAAACAAAAGAACGAGAATTTTTGGCACATATGGTCAATTGAATGTTTATCCCAACCCTCTCATTTGGCACTAGTTTCAGCCCGAATTGTGCAAGTCACCTAAGGTCACGAATCGTCCCGAACGTGTAGCCCAAATTGTGAAAATTTCAAACCGCTACTGCTTGCTTGTATGAGTAGGTAGCCATCTGAAACTTGGCATGTATAAAGGCCATTAACATGTCTACATGCATGCACAATCTTATGTCAACTGATTGCATAACTTGCGAACTATAGGCACTCGAAATTTTTGTAAACAAAAGTTTGTGCGACTTTAGCTCCAAAACGGAATAAAAGCTAAAGCTGAAATAGACTTCATTCTATTTCACTTATTTGTGTCTACACATGTATATGTTTTGCAGAGACTCAAAGCTCTTGAGAATGGAGAAAATGAGGTGTCAATTTTGCATTGGACCCTATAGGAAAATGCATTAAACGCCTACTGCTCCGACGTTCAGCGACCGATAACATCCATCTTTACACTGTAAACGGTAATTACATAGGTACATGCCTGGGGCAAATAACAGCGCAAATAATTGTCCATGTGCAGAGTAATAAAGGAGCAAACTTTTATGTATGGGCTGCAGTGGAAGTTATTCTTAATAGGTGACTTTCACGAATCGTTCTGAAACTCTGCTAAAATTACAGATAATTCTCATATATTTCTTGGGAAAAAATCCCAGAAATTCTCCTTTCTCCGTTGTCGAGATATTCGAAGGCAAAGTCGTGCAGTTTACGACTTCAGGGGCTATAACTCGAAAACTAAAGAACGAGAATTTTTGGCACATATGGTCAATTGAATGTTTATCCCAACCCTCTCATTTGGCACTAGTTTCAGCCCGAATTGTGCAAGTCACCTAAGGTCACGAATCGTCCCTAACGTGTAGCCCAAATTGTGAAAATTTCAAACCGCTACTGCTTGCTTGTATGAGTAGGTAGCCATCTGAAACTTGGCATGTATAAAGGCCATTAACATGTCTACATGCATGCACAATCTTATGTCAACTGATTGCATAACTTGCGATCTATAGGCCATCGAAATTTTTGTAAACAAAAGTTTCTGCGACTTTAGCTCCCAAACGGAATAAAAGCTAAAGCTGAAATAGCCTTCATTCTATTTCACTTATTTGTGTCTACACATGTATATGTTTTGCAGAGACTCAAAGCTCTTGAGAATGGAGAAAATGAGGTGTCAATTTTGCATTGGACCCTATGGGAAAATGCATTAAACGCCTACTGCTCCGACGTTCAGCGACCGATAACATCCATCTTTACACTGTAAACGGTAATTACATAGGTACATGCCTGGTGCAAATAACAGCGCAAATAATTGTCCATGTGCAGAGTAATAAAGGAGCAAACTTTTATGTATGGGCTGCAGTGGAAGTTATTCTTAAAAGGTGACTTTCACGAATCGTTCTGAAACTCTGCTAAAATTACAGATAATTCCCATATATTTCTTGGGAAAAAATCCCAGAAATTCTCCTTTCTCCGTTGTCGAGATATTCGAGTGCAAAGTCGTGCAGTTTACGACTTTCAGGGGCTATAACTCGAAAACTAAAGAACGAGAATTTTTGGCACAGATGGTCAATTGAATGTTTATCCCAACCCTCTCATTTGGCACTAGTTTCAGCCCGAATTGTGCAAGTCACCTAAGGTCACGAATCGTCCCGAACGTGTAGCCCAAATTGTGAAAATTTCAAACCGCTACTGCTTGCTTGTATGAGTAGGTAGCCATCTGAAACTTGGCATGTATAAAGGCCATTAACATGTCTACATGCATGCACAATCTTATGTCAACTGATTGCATAACTTGCGATCTATAGGCCATAGAAATTTTTGTAAACAAAAGTTTGTGCGACTTTAGCTCCCAAACGGAATAAAAGCTAAAGCTGAAATAGCCTTCATTCTATTTCACTTATTTGTGTCTACACATGTATATGTTTTGCAGAGACTCAAAGCTCTTGAGAATGGAGAAAATGAGGTGTCAATTTTGCATTGGACCCTATGGGAAAATGCATTAAACGCCTACTGCTCCGACGTTCAGCGACCGATAACATCCATCTTTACACTGTAAACGGTAATTACATAGGTACATGCCTGGTGCAAATAACAGCGCAAATAATTGTCCATGTGCAGAGTAATAAAGGAGCAAACTTTTATGTATGGGCTGCAGTGGAAGTTATTCTTAAAAGGTGACTTTCACGAATCGTTCTGAAACTCTGCTAAAATTACAGATAATTCCCATATATTTCTTGGGAAAAAATCCCAGAAATTCTCCTTTCTCCGTTGTCGAGATATTCGAGGGCAAAGTCGTGCAGTTTACGACTTTCAGGGGCTATAACTCGAAAACTAAAGAACGAGAATTTTTGGCACATATGGTCAATTGAATGTTTATCCCAACCCTCTCATTTGGCACTAGTTTCAGCCCGAATTGTGCAAGTCACCTAAGGTCACGAATCGTCCCGAACGTGTAGCCCAAATTGTGAAAATTTCAAACCGCTACTGCTTGCTTGTATGAGTAGGTAGCCATCTGAAACTTGGCATGTATAAAGACCATTAACATGTCTACATGCATGCACAATCTTATGTCAACTGATTGCATAACTTGCGATCTATAGGCCATCGAAATTTTTGTAAACAAAAGTTTCTGCGACTTTAGCTCCCAAACGGAATAAAAGCTAAAGCTGAAATAGCCTTCATTCTATTTCACTTATTTGTGTCTACATATGTATATGTTTTGCAGAGACTCAAAGCTCTTGAGAATGGAGAAAATGAGGTGTCAATTTTGCATTGGACCCTATGGGAAAATGCATTAAACGCCTACTGCTCCGACGTTCAGCGACCGATAACATCCATCTTTACACTGTAAACGGTAATTACATAGGTACATGCCTGGTGCAAATAACAGCGCAAATAATTGTCCATGTGCAGAGTAATAAAGAAGCAAACTTTTATGTATGGGCTGCAGTGGAAGTTATTCTTAAAAGGTGACTTTCACGAATCGTTCTGAAACTCTGCTAAAATTACAGATAATTCCCATATATTTCTTGGGAAAAAATCCCAGGAATTCTCCTTTCTCCGTTGTCGAGATATTCGAGGGCAAAGTCGTGCAGTTTACGACTTTCAGGGGCTATAACTCGAAAACTAAAGAACGAGAATTTTTGGCACATATGGTCAATTGAATGTTTATCCCAACCCTCTCATTTGGCACTAGTTTCAGCCCAAATTGTGCAAGTCACCTAAGGTCACGAATCGTCCCTAACGTGTAGCCCAAATTGTGAAAATTTCAAACCGCTACTGCTTGCTTGTATGAGTATGTAGCCATCTGAAACTTGGCATGTATAAAGGCCATTAACATGTCTACATGCATGCACAATCTTATGTCAACTGATTGCATAACTTGCGAACTATAGGCCATCGAATTTTTTGTAAACAAAAGTTTCTGCGACTTTAGCTTCCAAACGGAATAAAAGCTAAAGCTGAAATAGCCTTCATTCTATTTCACTTATTTGTGTCTACACATGTATATGTTTTGCAGAGACTCAAAGCTCTTGAGAATGGAGAATATGAGGTGTCAATTTTGCATTGGACCCTATGGGAAAATGCATTAAACGCCTACTGCTCCGACGTTCAGCGACCGATAACATCCATCTTTACACTGTAAACGGTAATTACATAGGTACATGCCTGGTGCAAATAACAGCCCAAATAATTGTCCATGTGCAGAGTAATAAAGGAGCAAACTTTTATGTATGGGCTGCAGTGGAAGTTATTCTTAAAAGGTGACTTTCACGAATCGTTCTGAAACCTGCTAAAATTACAGATAATTCCCATATATTTCTTGGGAAAAAATCCCAGAAATTCTCCTTTCTCCGTTGTCGAGATATTCGAGGGCAAAGTCGTGCAGTTTACGACTTTCAGGGGCTATAACTCGAAAACTAAAGAACGAGAATTTTTGGCACATAAGGTCAATTGAATGTTTATCCCAACCCTCTCATTTGGCACTAGTTTCAGCCCAAATTGTGCAAGTCACCTAAGGTCACGAATCGTCCCGAACGTGTAGCCCAAATTGTGAGAATTTCAAACCGCTACTGCTTGCTTGTATGAGTATGTAGCCATCTGAAACTTGGCATGTATAAAGGCCATTAACATGTCTACATGCATGCACAATCTTATGTCAACTGATTGCATAACTTGCGAACTATAGGCCATCGAAATTTTTGTAAACAAAAGTTTGTGCGACTTTAGCTCCCAAACGGAATAAAAGCTAAAGCTGAAATAGCCTTCATTCTATTTCACTTATTTGTGATTACACATGTATATGTTTTGAAGAGACTCAAAGCTCTTGAGAATGGAGAAAATGAGGTGTAAATTTTGCATTGGACCCTATGGGAAAATGCATTAAACGCCTACTGCTCCGACGTTCAGCGACCGATAACATCCATCTTTACACTGTAAACGGTAATTACATAGGTACATGCCTGGGGCAAATAACAGCGCAAATAATTGTCCATGTGCAGAGTAATAAAGGAGCAAACTTTTATGTATGGGCTGCAGTGGAAGTTATTCTTAAAAGGTGACTTTCACGAATCGTTCTGAAACTCTGCTGAAATTACAGATAATTCCCATATATTTCTTGGGAAAAATCCCAGAAATTCTCCTTTCTCAGTTGTCGAGATATTCGAGGACAAAGTCGTGCAGTTTACGATTTTCAGGGGCTATAACTCGAAAACTAAAGAACGAGAATTTTTGGCACATATGGTCAATTGAATGTTTATCCCAACCCTCTCATTTGGCACTAGTTTCAGCCCGAATTGTGCAAGTCACCTAAGGTCACGAATCGTCCCGAACGTGTAGCCCAAATTGTGAGAATTTCAAACCGCTACTGCTTGCTTGTATGAGTAGGTAGCCATCTGAAACTTGGCATGTATAAAGGCCATTAACATGTCTACATGCATGCACAATCTTATGTCAACTGATTGCATAACTTGCGAACTATAGGCCATCGAAATTTTTGTATACAAAAGTTTGTGCGACTTTATCTCCAAAACGGAATAAAAGCTAAAGCTGAAATAGACTTCATTCTATTTCACTTATTTGTGTCTACACATGTATATGTTTTGCAGAGACTCAAAGCTCTTGAGAATGGAGAAAATGAGGTGTCAATTTTGCATTGGACCCTATGGGAAAATGCATTAAACGCCTACTGCTCCGACGTTCAGCGACCGATAACATCCATCTTTACACTGTAAACGGTAATTACATAGGTACATGCCTGGGGCAAATAACAGCGCAAATAATTGTCCATGTGCAGAGTAATAAAGGAGCAAACTTTTATGTATGGGCTGCAGTGGAAGTTATTCTTAAAAGGTGACTTTCACGAATCGTTCTGAAACTCTGCTAAAATTACAGATAATTCCGATATATTTCTTGGAAAAAAATCCCAGAAATTCTCCTTTCTCCGTTGTCGAGATATTCGAGGGCAAAGTCGTGCAGTTTACGACTTTCAGGGGCTATAACTCGAAAACTAAAGAACGAGAATTTTTGGCACATATGGTCAATTGAATGTTTATCCCAACCCTCTCATTTGGCACTAGTTTCAGCCCGAATTGTGCAAGTCACCTATGGTCACGAATCGTCCCGAACGTGTAGCCCAAATTGTGAAAATTTCAAACCGCTACTGCTTGCTTGGATGAGTAGGTAGCCATCTGAAACTTGGCATGTATAAAGGCCATTAAAATGTCTACATGCATGCACAATCTTATGTCAACTGATTGCATAACTTGCGAACTATAGGCCATCGAAATTTTTGTAATTAAAAGTTTGTGCGACTTTAGCTCCAAAACGGAATAAAAGCTAAAGCTGAAATAGCCTTCATTCTATTTCACTTATTTGTGTCTACACATGTATATGTTTTGCAGAGACTCAAAGCTCTTGAGAATGGAGAAAATGAGGTGTCAATTTTGCATTGGACCCTATGGGAAAATGCATTAAACGCCTACTGCTCCGACGTTCAGCGACCGATAACATCCATCTTTACACTGTAAACGGTAATTACATAGGTACATGCCTGGGGCAAATAACAGCGCAAATAATTGTCCATGTGCAGAGTAATAAAGGAGCAAACTTTTATGTATGGGCTGCAGTGGAAGTTATTCTTAAAAGGTGACTTTCACGAATCGTTCTGAAACTCTGCTAAAATTACAGATAATTCCCATATATTTCTTGGGAAAAATCCCAGAAATTCTCCTTTCTCAGTTGTCGAGATATTCGAGGACAAAGTCGTGCAGTTTACGATTTTCAGGGGCTATAACTCGAAAACAAAAGAACGAGAATTTTTGGCACATATGGTCAATTGAATGTTTATCCCAACCCTCTCATTTGGCACTAGTTTCAGCCCGAATTGTGCAAGTCACCTAAGGTCACGAATCGTCCCTAACGTGTAGCCCAAATTGTGAAAATTTCAAACCGCTACTGCTTGCTTGTATGAGTAGGTAGCCATCTGAAACTTGGCATGTATAAAGGCCATTAACATGTCTACATGCATGCACAATCTTATGTCAACTGATTGCATAACTTGCGAACTATAGGCCATCGAAATTTTTGTAAACAAAAGTTTGTGCGACTTTAGCTCCAAAACGGAATAGAAGCTAAAGCTGAAATAGACTTCATTCTATTTCACTTATTTGTGTCTACACATGTATATGTTTTGCAGAGACTCAAAGCTCTTGAGAATGGAGAAAATGAGGTGTCAATTTTGCATTGGACCCTATAGGAAAATGCATTAAACGCCTACTGCTCCGACGTTCAGCGACCGATAACATCCATCTTTACACTGTAAACGGTAATTACATAGGTACATGCCTGGGGCAAATAACAGCGCAAATAAATGTCCATGTGCAGACGACTAAAGGAGCAAACTTTTATGTATGGGCTGCAGTGGAAGTTATTCTTAATAGGTGACTTTCACGAATCGTTCTGAAACTCTGCTAAAATTACAGATAATTCTCATATATTTCTTGGGAAAAAATCCCAGAAATTCTCCTTTCTCCGTTGTCGAGATATTCGAAGGCAAAGTCGTGCAGTTTACGACTTTCAGGGGCTATAACTCGAAAACTAAAGAACGAGAATTTTTGGCACATATGGTCAATTGAATGTTTATCCCAACCCTCTCATTTGGCACTAGTTTCAGCCCGAATTGTGCAAGTCACCTAAGGTCACGAATCGTCCCGAACGTGTAGCCCAAATTGTGAAAATTTCAAACCGCTACTGCTTGCTTGTATGAGTAGGTAGCCATCTGAAACTTGGCATGTATAAAGGCCATTAACATGTCTACATGCATGCACAATCTTCTGTCAACTGATTGCATAACTTGCGAACTATAGGCCATCGAATGTTTTGTAAACAAAAGTTTGTGCGACTTTAGCTCCAAAACGGAATAAAAGCTAAAGCTGAAATAGCCTTAATTCTATTTCACTTATTTGTGTCTACACATGTATATGTTTTGCAGAGACTCAAAGCTCTTGAGAATGGAGAAAATGAGGTGTCAATTTTGCATTGGACCCTATGGGAAAATGCATTAAACGCCTACTGCTCCGAGGTTCAGCGACCGATAACATCCATCTTTACACTGTAAACGGTAATTACATAGGTACATGCCTGGGGCAAATAACAGCGCAAATAATTGTCCATGTGCAGAGTAATAAAGGAGCAAACTTTTATGTATGGGCTGCAGTGGAAGTTATTCTTAAAAGGTGACTTTCACGAATCGTTCTGAAACTCTGCTAAAATTACAGATAATTCCCATATATTTCTTGGGAAAAAATCCCAGAAATTCTCCTTTCTCCGTTGTCGAGATATTCGAGGGCAAAGTCGTGCAGTTTACGACTTTCAGGGGCTATAACTCGAAAACTAAAGAACGAGAATTTTTGGCACATATGGTCAATTGAATGTTTATCCCAACCCTCTCATTTGGCACTAGTTTCAGCCCGAATTGTGCAAGTCACCTAAGGTCACGAATCGTCCCGAACGTGTAGCCCAAATTGTGAAAATTTCAAACCGCTACTGCTTGCTTGTATGAGTAGGTAGCCATCTGAAACTTCGCATGTATAAAGGCCATTAACATGGCTACATGCATGCACAATCTTGTGTCAACTGATTGCATAACTTGCGAACTATAGGCCATCGAAATTTTTGTAAACAAAAGTTTGTGCGACTTTAGCTCCAAAACGGAATAAAAGCTAAAGCTGAAATAGCCTTCATTTTATTTCACTTATTTGTGTCTACACATGTATATGTTTTGCAGAGACTCAAAGCTCTTGAGAATGGAGAAAATGAGGTGTCAATTTTGCATTGGACCCTATGGGAAAATGCATTAAACGCCTACTGCTCCGACGTTCAGCGACCGATAACATCCATCTTTACACTGTAAACGGTAATTACAAAGGTACATGCCTGGGGCAAATAACAGCGCAAATAATTGTCCATGTGCAGAGTAATAAAGGAGCAAACTTTTATGTATGGGCTGCAGTGGAAGTTATTCTTAAAAGGTGACTTTCACGAATCGTTCTGAAACTCTGCTAAAATTACAGATAATTCCCATATATTTCTTGGGAAAAAATCCCAGGAATTCTCCTTTCTCCGTTGTCGAGATATTCGAGGGCAAAGTCGTGCAGTTTACGACTTTCAGGGGCTATAACTCGAAAACTAAAGAACGAGAATTTTTGGCACATATGGTCAATTGAATGTTTATACCAACCCTCTTATTTGGCACTAGTTTCAGCCCGAATTGTGCAAGTCACCTAAGGTCACGAATCGTCCCGAACGTGTAGCCCAAATTGTGAAAATTTCAAACCGCTACTGCTTGCTTGTATGAGTAGGTAGCCATCTGAAACTTGGCATGTATAAAGGCCATTAACATGTCTACATGCATGCACAATCTTATGTCAACTGATTGCATAACTTGCGAACTATAGGCCATCGAAATTTTTGTAAACAAAAGTTTGTGCGACTTTAGCTCCAAAACGGAATAAAAGCTAAAGCTGAAATAGCCTTCATTCTATTTCACTTATTTGTGTCTACACATGTATATGTTTTGCAGAGACTCAAAGCTCTTGAGAATGGAGAAAATGAGATGTCAATTTTGCATTGGACCCTATGGGAAAATGCATTAAACGCCTACTGCTCCGACGTTCAGCGACCGATAACATCCATCTTTACACTGTAAACGGTAATTACATAGGTACATGCCTGGGGCAAATAACAGCGCAAATAATTGTCCATGTGCAGAGTAATAAAGGAGCAAACTTTTATGTATGGGCTGCAGTGGAAGTTATTCTTAAAAGGTGACTTTCACGAATCGTTCTGAAACTGTGCTAAAATTACAGATAATTCCGATATATTTCTTGGGAAAAAATCCCAGAAATTCTCCTTTCTCCGTTGTCGAGATATTCGAGGGCAAAGTCGTGCAGTTTACGACTTTCAGGGGCTATAATTCGAAAACTAAAGAACGAGAATTTTTGGCACATATGGTCAATTGAATGTTTATCCCAACCCTCTCATTTGGCACTAGTTTCAGCCCGAATTGTGCAAGTCACCTAAGGTCACGAATCGTCCCGAACGTGTAGCCCAAATTGTGAAAATTTCAAACCGCTACTGCTTGCTTGTATGAGTAGGTAGCCATCTGAAACTTCGCATGTATAAAGGCCATTAACATGGCTACATGCATGCACAATCTTATGTCAACTGATTGCATAACTTGCGAACTATAGGCCATCGAAATTTTTGTAAACAAAAGTTTGGGCGACTTTAGCTCCAAAACGGAATAAAAGCTAAAGCTGAAATAGCCTTCATTCTATTTCACTTATTTGTGTCTACACATGTATATGTTTTGCAGAGACTCAAAGCTCTTGAGAATGGAGAAAATGAGGTGTCAATTTTACATTGGACCCTATGGGAAAATGCATTAAACGCCTACTGCTCCGACGTTCAGCGACCGATAACATCCATCTTTACACTGTAAACGGTAATTACATAGGTACATGCCTGGGGCAAATAACAGCGCAAATAATTGTCCATGTGCAGAGTAATAAAGGAGCAAACTTTTATGTATGGGCTGCAGTGGAAGTTATTCTTAAAAGGTGACTTTCACGAATCGTTCTGAAACTCTGCTAAAATTACAGATAATTCCCATATATTTCTTGGGAAAAAATCCCAGAAATTCTCCTTTCTCCGTTGTCGAGATATTCGAGGGCAAAGTCGTGCAGTTTACGACTTTCAGGGGCTATAACTCGAAAACTAAAGAACGAGAATTTTTGGCACATATGGTCAATTGAATGTTTATCCCAACCCTCTCATTTGGCACTAGTTTCAGCCCGAATTGTGCAAGTCACCTAAGGTCACGAATCGTCCCGAACGTGTAGCCCAAATTGTGAAAATTTCAAACCGCTACTGCTTGCTTGTATGAGTAGGTAGCCATCTGAAACTTGGCATGTATAAAGGCCATTAACATGTCTACATGCATGCACAATCTTATGTCAACTGATTGCATAACTTGCGAACTATAGGCCATCGAATTTTTTGTAAACAAAAGTTTGCGCGACTTTAGCTCCAAAACGGAATAAAAGCTAAAGCTGAAATAGCCTTCATCCTATTTCACTTATTTGTGTCTACACATGTATATGTTTTGCAGAGACTCAAAGCTCTTGAGAATGGAGAAAATGAGGTGTCAATTTTGCATTGGACCCTATGGGAAAATGCATTAAACGCCTACTGCACCGACGTTCAGCGACCGATAACATCCATCTTTACACTGTAAACGGTAATTACATAGGTACATGCCTGGAGCAAATAACAGCGCAAATAATTGTCCATGTGCAGAGTAATAAAGGAGCAAACTTTTATGTATGGGCTGCAGTGGAAGTTATTCTTAAAAGGTGACTTTCACGAATCGTTCTGAAACTCTGCTAAAATTACAGATAATTCCCATATATTTCTTGGGAAAAAATCCCAGAAATTCTCCTTTCTCCGTTGTCGAGATATTCGAAGGCAAAGTCGTGCAGTTTACGACTTTCAGGGGCTATAACTCGAAAACTAAAGAACGAGAATTTTTGGCACATATGGTCAATTGAATGTTTATCCCAACCCTCTCATTTGGCACTAGTTTCAGCCCGAATTGTGCAAGTCACCTATGGTCACGAATCGTACCGAACGTGTAGCCCAAATTGTGAAAATTTCAAACCGCTACTGCTTGCTTGGATGAGTAGGTAGCCATCTGAAACTTGGCATGTATAAAGGTCATTAACATGTCTACATGCATGCACAATCTTATGTCAACTGATTGCATAACTTGCGAACTATAGGCCATCGAATGTTTTGTAAACAAAAGTTTGTGCGACTTTAGCTCCCAAACGGAATAAAAGCTAAAGCTGAAATAGCCTTCATTCTATTTCACTTATTTGTGTCTACACATGTATATGTTTTGCAGAGACTCAAAGCTCTTGAGAATGGAGAAAATGAGGTGTCAATTTTGCATTGGACCCTATGGGAAAATGCATTAAACGCCTACTGCTCCGACGTTCAGCGACCGATAACATCCATCTTTACACTGTAAACGGTAATTACATAGGTACATGCCTGGGGCAAATAACAGCGCAAATAATTGTCCATGTGCAGAGTAATAAAGGAGCAAACTTTTATGTATGGGCTGCAGTGGAAGTTATTCTTAAAAGGTGACTTTCACGAATCGTTCTGAAACTCTGCTAAAATTACAGATAATTCCCATATATTTCTTGGGAAAAAATCCCAGAAATTCTCCTTTCTCCGTTGTCGAGATATTCGAGGGCAAAGTCGTGCAGTTAACGACTTTCAGGGGCTATAACTCGAAAACTAAAGAACGAGAATTTTTGGCACATATGGTCAATTGAATGTTTATCCCAACCCTCTCATTTGGCACTAGTTTCAGCCCGAATTGTGCAAGTCACCTAAGGTCACGAATCGTCCCGAACGTGTAGCCCAAATTGTGAAAATTTCAAACCGCTACTGCTTGCTTGTATGAGTAGGTAGCCATCTGAAACTTGGCATGTATAAAGGCCATTAACATGTCTACATGCATGCACAATCTTATGTCAACTGATTGCATAACTTGCGAACTATAGGCCATCGAAATTTTTGTAAACAAAAGTTTGTGCGACTTTAGCTCCCAAACGGAATAAAAGCTAAAGCTGAAATAGCCTTCATTCTATTTCACTTATTTGTGTCTACACATGTATATGTTTTGCAGAGACTCAAAGCTCTTGAGAATGGAGAAAATGAGGTGTCAATTTTGCATTGGACCCTATTGGAAAATGCATTAAACGCCTACTACTCCGACGTTCAGCGACCGATAATATCCATCTTTACACTGTAAACGGTAATTACATAGGTACATGCCTGGGGCAAACAACAGCGCAAATAATTGTCCATGTGCAGAGTAATAAAGGAGCAAACTTTTATGTATGGGCTGCAGTGGAAGTTATTCTTAAAAGGTGACTTTCACGAATCGTTCTGAAACTCTGCTAAAATTACAGATAATTCCCATATATTTCTTGGGAAAAAATCCCAGAAATTCTCCTTTCTCCGTTGTCGAGATATTCGAAGGCAAAGTCGTGCAGTTTACGACTTTCAGGGACTATAACTCGAAAACTAAAGAACGAGAATTTTTGGCACATATGGTCAATTGAATGTTTATCCCAACCCTCTTATTTGGCACTAGTTTCAGCCCGAATTATGCAAGTCACCTAAGGTCACGAATCGTCCCGAACGTGTAGCCAAAATTGTGAAAATTTCAAACCGCTACTGCTTGCTTGTATGAGTAGGCAGCCATCTGAATCTTGGCATGTATAAAGGCCATTAACATGTCTACATGCATGCACAATCTTATGTCAACTGATTGCATAACTTGCGAACTATAGGCCATCGAAAGTTTTGTAAACAAAAGTTTGTGCGACTTTAGCTCCCAAACGGAATAAAAGCTAAAGCTGAAATAGCCTTCATTCTATTTCACTTATTTGTGTCTACACATGTATATGTTTTGCAGAGACTCAAAGCTCTTGAGAATGGAGAAAATGAGGTGTCAATTTTGCATTGGACCCTATGGGAAAATGCATTAAACGCCTACTGCTCCGACGTTCAGCGACCGATAACATCCATCTTTACACTGTAAACGGTAATTACATAGGTACATGCCTGGGGCAAATAACAGCGCAAATAATTGTCCATGTGCAGAGTAATAAAGGAGCAAACTTTTATGTATGGGCTGCAGTGGAAGTTATTCTTAAAAGGTGACTTTCACGAATCGTTCTGAAACTCTGCTAAAATTACAGATAATTCCCATATATTTCTTGGGAAAAAATCCCAGAAATTCTCCTTTCTCCGTTGTCGAGATATTCGAGGGCAAAGTCGTGCAGTTAACGACTTTCAGGGGCTATAACTCGAAAACTAAAGAACGAGAATTTTTGGCACATATGGTCAATTGAATGTTTATCCCAACCCTCTCATTTGGCACTAGTTTCAGCCCGAATTGTGCAAGTCACCTAAGGTCACGAATCGTCCCGAACGTGTAGCCCAAATTGTGAAAATTTCAAACCGCTACTGCTTGCTTGTATGAGTAGGTAGCCATCTGAAACTTGGCATGTATAAAGGCCATTAACATGTCTACATGCATGCACAATCTTATGTCAACTGATTGCATAACTTGCGAACTATAGGCCATCGAAATTTTTGTAAACAAAAGTTTGTGCGACTTTAGCTCCAAAACGGAATAAAAGCTAAAGCTGAAATAGCCTTCATTCTATTTCACTTATTTGTGTCTACACATGTAT
Source organism: Ctena decussata (assembly GCA_963989385.1). Taxonomy (NCBI): domain Eukaryota; kingdom Metazoa; phylum Mollusca; class Bivalvia; order Lucinida; family Lucinidae; genus Ctena; species Ctena decussata. The sequence goes on along the minus strand of OZ022512.1, from coordinate 21,543,363 downwards.
ATGTTTTGCAGAGACTCAAAGCTCTTGAGAATGGAGAAAATGAGGTGTCAATTTTGCATTGGACCCTATGGGAAAATGCATTAAACGCCTACTACTCCGACGTTCAGCGACCGATAATATCCATCTTTACACTGTAAACGGTAATTACATAGGTACATGCCTGGGGCAAACAACAGCGCAAATAATTGTCCATGTGCAGAGTAATAAAGGAGCAAACTTTTATGTATGGGCTGCAGTGGAAGTTATTCTTAAAAGGTGACTTTCACGAATCGTTCTGAAACTCTGCTAAAATTACAGATAGTTCCCATATATTTCTTGGGAAAAAATCCCAGAAATTCTCCTTTCTCCGTTGTCGAGATATTCGAGGGCAAAGTCGTGCAGTTTACGACTTTCAGGGACTATAACTCGAAAACTAAAGAACGAGAATTTTTGGCACATATGGTCAATTGAATGTTTATCCCAACCCTCTCATTTGGCACTAGTTTCAGCCCGAATTGTGCAAGTCACCTAAGTTCACGAATCGTCCCGAACGTGTAGCCCAAATTGTGAAAATTTCAAACCGCTACTGCTTGCTTGTATGAGTAGGTAGCCATCTGAAACTTGGCATGTATAAAGGCCATTAACATGTCTACATGCATGCACAATCTTGTGTCAACTGATTGCATAACTTGCGAACTATAGGCCATCGAAATTTTTGTAAACAAAAGTTTGTGCGACTTTAGCTCCCAAACGGAATAAAAGCTAAAGCTGAAATAGCCTTCATTCTATTTCACTTATTTGTGTCTACACATGTATATGTTTTGCAGAGACTCAAAGCTCTTGAGAATGGAGAAAATGAGGTGTCAATTTTGCATTGGACCCTATGGGAAAATGCATTAAACGCCAACTACTCCGACGTTCAGCGACCGATAACATCCATCTTTACACTGTAAACGGTAATTACATAGGTGCATGCCTGGGGCAAATAACAGCGCAAATAATTGTCCATGTGCAAAGTAATAAAGGAGCAAACTTTTATGTATGGGCTGCAGTGGAAGTTATTCTTAAAAGGTGACTTTCACGAATCGTTCTGAAACTCTGCTAAAATTACAGATAATTCCCATATATTTCTTGGGAAAAAATCCCAGAAATTCTTCCTTCTCCGTTGTCGAGATATTCGAGGGCAAAGTCGTGCAGTTTACGACTTTCAGGGGCTATAACTCGAAAACTAAAGAACGAGAGTTTTTGGCACATATGGTCAATTGAATGTTTATCCCAACCCTCTCATTTGGCACTAGTTTCAGCCCGAATTGTGCAAGTCACCTAAGGTCACGAATCGTCCCGAACGTGTAGCCCAAATTGTGAAAATTTCAAACCGCTACTGCTTGCTTGTATGAGTAGGTAGCCATCTGAAACTTGGCATGTATAAAGGCCATTAACATGTCTACATGCATGCACAATCTTATGTCAACTGATTGCATAACTTGCGAACTATAGGCCATCGAAATTTTTGTAAACAAAAGTTTGGGCGACTTTAGCTCCAAAACGGAATAAAAGCTAAAGCTGAAATAGCCTTCATACTATTTCACTTATTTGTGTCTACACATGTATATGTTTTGCAGAGACTCAAAGCTCTTGAGAATGGAGAAAATGAGGTGTCAATTTTGCATTGGACCCTATGGGAAAATGCATTAAACGCCTACTGCTCCGACGTTCAGCGACCGATAACATCCATCTTTACACTGTAAACGGTAATTACATAGGTACATGCCTGGGGCAAATAACAGCGCAAATAATTGTCCATGTGCAGAGTAATAAAGGAGCAAACTTTTATGTATGGGCTGCAGTGGAAGTTATTCTGAAAAGGTGACTTTCACGAATCGTTCTGAAACTCTGCTAAAATTACAGATAATTCCCATATATTTCTTGGGAAAAAATCCCAGAAATTCTCCTTTCTCCGTTGTCGAGATATTCGAAGGCAAAGTCGTGCGGTTTACGACTTTCAGGGGCTATAACTCGAAAACTAAAGAACGATAATTTTTGGCACATATGGTCAATTGAATGTTTATCCCAACCCTCTCATTTGGCACTAGTTTCAGCCCGAATTGTGCAAGTCACCTAAGGTCACGAATCGTCCCGAACGTGTAGTCCAAATTGTGAAAATTTCAAACCGCTACTGCTTGCTTGTATGAGTAGGTAGCCATCTGAAACTTGGCATGTATAAAGGCCATTAACATGTCTACATGCCTGCACAATCTTATGTGAACTGATTGCATATCTTGCGAACTATAGGCCATCGAAATTTTTGTAAACAAAAGTTTGTGCGACTTTAGCTCCCAAACAGAATAAAAGCTAAAGCTGAAATAGCCTTCATTCTATTTCACTTATTTGTGTCTACACATGTATATGTTATGCAGAGACTCAAAGCTCTTGAGAATGGAGAAAATGAGGTGTCAATTTTGCATTGGACCCTATGGGAAAATGCATTAAACGCCTACTGTTCCGATGTTCAGCGACCGATAACATCCATCTTTACACTGTAAACGGTAATTACATAGGTACATGCCTGGGGCAAATAACAGCGCAAATAATTGTCCATGTGCAGAGTAATAAAGGAGCAAACTTTTATGTATGGGCTGCAGTGGAAGTTATTCTTAAAAGGTGACTTTCACGAATCGTTCTGAAACTCTGCTAAAATTACAGATAATTCCCATATATTTCTTGGGAAAAAATCCCAGAAATTCTCCTTTCTCCGTTGTCGAGATATTCGAGGGCAAAGTCGTGCAGTTTACGACTTTCAGGGGCTATAACTCGAAAACTAAAGAACGAGAATTTTTGGCACATATGGTCAATTGAATGTTTATCCCAACCCTCTCATTTGGCACTAGTTTCAGCCCGAATTGTGCAAGTCACCTAAGGTCACGAATCGTCCCGAACGTGTAGCCCAAATTGTGAAATTTCAAACCGCTACTGCTTGCTTGTATGAGTAGGTAGCCATCTGAAACTTGGCATGTATAAAGGCCATTAACATGTCTACATGCATGCACACTCTTATGTCAACTGATTGCATAACTTGCGAACTATAGGCCATCGAATTTTTTGTAAACAAAAGTTTGTGCGACCTTAGCTCCCAAACGGAATAAAAGCTAAAGCTGAAATAGCCTTCATTCTATTTCACTTATTTGTGTCTACACATGTATATGTTTTGCAGAGACTCAAAGCTCTTGAGAATGGAGAAAATGAGGTGTCAATTTTGCATTGGACCCTATGGGAAAATGCATTAAACGCCTACTGCTCCGACGTTCAGCGACCGATAACATCCATCTTTACACTGTAAACGGTAATTACATAGGTACATGCCTGGGGCAAATAACAGCGCAAATAATTTTCCATGTGCAGAGTAATAAAGGAGCAAACTTTTATGTATGGGCTGCAGTGGAAGTTATTCTTAAAAGGTGACTTTCACGAATCGTTCTAAAACTCTGCTAAAATTACAGATAATTCCCATATATTTCTTGGGAAAAAATCCCAGAAATTCTCCTTTTTCCGTTGTCGAGATATTCGAGGGCAAAGTCGTGCAGTTTACGACTTTCAGGGGCTATAACTCGAAAACTAAAGAACGAGAATTTTTGGCACATATGGTCAATTGAATGTTTATCCCAACCCTCTCATTTGGCACTAGTTTCAGCCCGAATAGTGCAAGTCACCTAAGGTCACGAATCGTCCCGAACGTGTAGCCCAAATTGTGAAAATTTCAAACCGCTACTGCTTGCTTGTATGAGTAGGTAGCCATCTGAAACTTGGCATGTATAAAGGCCATTAACATGTCTACATGCATGCACAATCTTATGTCAACTGATTGCATAACTTGCGAACTATAGGCCATCGAAATTTTTGTAAACAAAAGTTTGTGCGACTTTAGCTCCCAAACGGAATAAAAGCTAAAGCTGAAATAGCCTTCATTCTATTTCACTTATTTGTGTCTACACATGTATATGTTTTGCAGAGACTCAAAGCTCTTGAGAATGGAGAAAATGAGGTGTCAATTTTGCATTGGACCCTATGGGAAAATGCATTAAACGCCTACTGCTCCGACGTTCAGCGACCGATAACATCCATCTTTACACTGTAAACGGTAATTACATAGGTACATGCCTGGGGCAAATAACAGCGCAAATAATTGTCCATGTGCAGAGTAATAAAGGAGCAAACTTTTATGTATGGGCTGCAGTGGAAGTTATTCTTAAAAGGTGACTTTCACGAATCGTTCTGAAACTCTGCTAAAATTACAGATAATTCCCATATATTTCTTGGGAAAAAATCCCAGAAATTCTCCTTTCTCCGTTGTCGAGATATTCGAGGGCAAAGTCGTGCAGTTTACGACTTTCAGGGGCTATAACTCGAAAACTAAAGAACGAGAATTTTTGGCACATATGGTCAATTGAATGTTTATCCCAACCCTCTTATTTGGCACTAGTTTCAGCCCGAATTGTGCAAGTCACCTAAGGTCACGAATCGTCCCGAACGTGTAGCCCAAATTGTGAAAATTTCAAACCGCTACTGCTTGCTTGTATGAGTAGGTAGCCATCTGAAACTTGGCATGTATAAAGGCCATTAACATGTCTACATGCACGCACAATCTTATGTCAACTGATTGCATAACTTGCGAACTATAGGCCATCGAATTTTTTGTAAACAAAAGTTTGTGCGACTTTAGCTCCAAAACGGAATAAAAGCTAAAGCTGAAATAGCCTTCATTCTATTTCACTTATTTGTGTCTACACATGTATATGTTTTGCAGAGACTCAAAGCTCTTGAGAATGGAGAAAATGAGGTGTCAATTTTGCATTGGACCCTATGGGAAAATGCATTAAACGCCTACTGCTCCGACGTTCAGCGACCGATAACATCCATCTTTACACTGTAAATGGTAATTACATAGGTACATGCCTGGGGCAAATAACAGCGCAAATAATTGTCCATGTGCAGAGTAATAAAGGAGCAAACTTTTATGTATGGGCTGCAGTGGAAGTTATTCTTAAAAGGTGACTTTCACGAATCGTTCTGAAATCTGCTAAAATTACAGATAATTCCCATATATTTCTTGGGAAAAAATCCCAGAAATTCTCCTTTCTCCGTTGTCGAGATATTCGAGGGCAAAGTCGTGCAGTTTACGACTTTCAGGGGCTATAACTCGAAAACTAAAGAACGAGAATTTTTGGCACATATGGTCAATTGAATGTTTATCCCAACCCTCTCATTTGGCACTAGTTTCAGCCCGAATTGTGCAAGTCACCTAAGGTCACGAATCGTCCCGAACGTGTAGCCCAAATTGTGAAAATTTCAAACCGCTACTGCTTGCTTGTATGAGTAGGTAGCCATCTGAAACTTGGCATGTATAAAGGCCATTAACATGTCTACATGCATGCACAATCTTATGTCAACTGATTGCATAACTTGCGAACTATAGGCCATCGAAATTTTTGTAAACAAAAGTTTGTGCGACTTTAGCTCCCAAACGGAATAAAAGCTAAAGCTGAAATAGCCTTCATTCTATTTCACTTATTTGTGTCTACACATGTATATGTTTTGCAGAGACTCAAAGCTCTTGAGAATGGAGAAAATGAGGTGTCAATTTTGCATTGGACCCTATGGGAAAATGCATTAAACGCCTACTGCTCCGACGTTCAGCGACCGATAACATCCAAAAATCCAAAAATGAAAACATGACTTTTAATTTGGGTGGGGATTGTATTATCAACTGTGATGAGGAAGTAAAGCTTTTGGGGGTAACAATTGATTTTAAACTTAAATTTGATATTCACATTTCAAATATCTGTAAAAAGGCTTCAAAACAATTAGGTGTTTTAAAACGTATTGGTAAGAACCTTTGCAAATTGGGTAAACTTAACATTTATCATTCTTTTATTTTGTCAAATTTTAGCTATTGTCCTCTGACTTGGCACTTCTGTGGGGAAGCAAATACTAAGAAACTTGAGAAAATACAGGAAAGAGCACTTCGCTTCATATATAATGATTATGTGTCAGACTATGACGCTCTTCTCTCTCAATCAAAATTGCCTACTCTGAAGTTGCGGAGGCTGAGGACAATGGCACTGGAAGTTTTTAAAATTTTATATAAGGAAACTCCTGTATATTTACATGACTTGATATGTTTTAAAAATAACCATTATACTTTTAGGTACACAAGAATGGCCGAGATCCCACAGGTAAGAACAACAAGATTCGGATCCAGCTCCTTTCGTTCCAGTGCAGCGAAATTGTGGAACTCTCTTCCTCAACATTTCAGAGAGGCCCACAATTTCAATCACTTTAAAAGTTTAATAAATGCCTGGAATGGAGGGGGCTGTATCTGCTCTTTTTGTTCTGCATCTTAGCCTTCTGCATGCTTTTAAACAATTTTCCTTATCCTTTTTGTGCTTGGTTTATATGATATTTCAGTGCTTTTGTATCTGTATGATTTAGTGCTTTTAGTTGCTCCTTGTTAATCTATGATTTATGTGCTTGCTAGTTTAGTTGTGCTTTGCTTTATTAACTTGTGCTTTTATGTGCTTTTCTAGTTGATATTGGTAGATCTATCTTTGCTTCTTGTCTTTCTCCACTTTCGCTTTCGGCTCAAGGGTCCTCGTCTTGTAGCTTGTATGTTCTGCGGGGACACTTGATGCATAAATAATTTTGTTTTTTCGTATTTACACTAGGATAAAAGGCATGTAGCAAAGGTAGAATATGTTTTGCTTTGCTGGGCTCGGATCTGATCTCGAACATTGGCTGGATGGTGGGGTGGAGCCTGATGTTTAGTAATGAGCTGCCACTCGCGAAGCGCCACCATCTAGCACAATGTCACAACATACTTACTCTGTTCAGGCCCTTGCCGAGCACAGTAATAATATAACACTTATATATCATTGTAGTGTTGTTTGAGCATGTACTGTTTTAGTATCCTTTATATGTCTTATATGTTTTGTATGTATACACTACTGTTTTATCTTATCTCTCTTACAGGTCTTACAAGATCCATGCATGTAAAATTGAAAATATTGATATAGTAGTCTCTTATAATGTACATGTATATTTTATATGTTAGTCGGTCTAATAGCTATTCATAGCTAATGTTACTTGTTAGGTAAACACATCCGAATTTAAATAAAATTTGTATCTGTATCTGTATCTGTATCCATCTTTACACTGTAAACGGTAATTACATAGGTACATGCCTGGGGCAAATAACAGCGCAAATAATTGTCCATGTGCAGAGTAATGAAGGAGCAAACTTTTATGTATGGGCTGCAGTGGAAGTTATTCTTAAAAGGTGACTTTCACGAATCGTTCTGAAACTCTGCTAAAATTACAGATAATTCCCATATATTTCTTGGGAAAAAATCCCAGAAATTCTCCTTTCTCCGTTGTCGAGATATTCGAGGGCAAAGTCGTGCAGTTTACGACTTTCAGGGGCTATAACTCGAAAACTAAAGAACGAGAATTTTTGGCACATATGGTCAATTGAATGTTTACCCCAACCCTCTCATTTGGCACTAGTTTCAGCCCGAATTGTGCAAGTCACCTAAGGTCACGAATCGTCCCGAACGTGTAGCCCAAATTGTGAAAATTTCAAACCGCTACTGCTTGCTTGTATGAGTAGGTAGCCATCTGAAACTTGGCATGTATAAAGGCCATTAACATGTCTACATGCATGCACAATCTTATGTCAACTGATTGCATAACTTGCGAACTATAGCCATCGAAATTTTTGTAAACAAAAGTTTGTGCGACTTTAGCTCCCAAACGGAATAAAAGCTAAAGCTGAAATAGCCTTCATTCTATTTCACTTATTTGTGTCTACACATGTATATGTTTTGCAGAGACTCAAAGCTCTTGAGAATGGAGAAAATGAGGTGTCAATTTTGCATTGGACCCTATGGGAAAATGCATTAAACGCCTACTGCTCCGACGTTCAGCGACCGATAACATCCATCTTTACACTGTAAACGGTAATTACATAGGTACATGCCTGGGGCAAATAACAGCGCAAATAATTGTCCATGTGCAGAGTAATAAAGGAGCAAACTTTTATGTATGGGCTGCAGTGGAAGTTATTCTTAAAAGGTGACTTTCACGAATCGTTCTGAAACTCTGCTAAAATTACAGATAATTCCCATATATTTCTTGGGAAAAAATCCCAGAAATTCTCCTTTCTCCGTTGTCGAGATATTCGAGGGCAAAGTCGTGCAGTTTACGACTTTCAGGGGCTATAACTCGAAAACTAAAGAACGAGAATTTTTGGCACATATGGTCAATTGAATGTTTATCCCAACCCTCTCATTTGGCACTAGTTTCAGCCCGAATTGTGCAAGTCACCTAAGGTCACGAATCGTCCCGAACGTGTAGCCCAAATTGTGAAAATTTCAAACCGCTACTGCTTGCTTGTATGAGTAGGTAGCCATCTGAAACTTGGCATGTATAAAGGCCATTAACATGTCTACAGGCAAGCACAATCTTATGTCAACTGATTGCATAACTTGCGAACTATAGGCCATCGAAATTTTTGTAAACAAAAGTTTGTGCGACTTTAGCTCCAAAACGGAATAAAAGCTAAAGCTGAAATAACCTTCATTCTATTTCACTTATTTGTGTCTACACATGTATATGTTTTGCAGAGACTCAAAGCTCTTGAGAATGGAGAAAATGAGGTGTCAATTTTGCATTGGACCCTATGGGAAAATGCATTAAACGCCTACTGCTCCGACGTTCAGCGACCGATAACATCCATCTTTACACTGTAAACGGTAATTACATAGGTACATGCCTGGGGCAAATAACAGCGCAAATAATTGTCCATGTGCAGAGTAATAAAGGAGCAAACTTTTATGTATGGGCTGCAGTGGAAGTTATTCTTAAAAGGTGACTTTCACGAATCGTTCTGAAACTCTGCTAAAATTACAGATAATTCCCATATATTTCTTGGGAAAAAATCCCAGAAATTCTCCTTTCTCCGTTGTCGAGATATTCGAGGGCAAAGTCGTGCAGTTTACGACTTTTAGGGGCTATAACTCGAAAACTAAAGAACGAGAATTTTTGGCACATATGGTCAATTGAATGTTTATCCCAATCCTCTCATTTGGCACTAGTTTCAGCCCGAATTGTGCAAGTCACCTAACGTCACGAATCGACCCAAACGTGTAGCCCAAATTGTGAAAATTTCAAACCGCTACTGCTTGCTTGTATGAGTAGGTAGCCATCTGAAACTTGGCATGTATAAAGGCCATTAACATGTCTACATGCATGCACAATCTTATGTCAACTGATTGCATAACTTGCGAACTATAGGCCATCGAAATTTTTGTAAACAAAAGTTTGTGCGACTTTAGCTCCCAAACGGAATAAAAGCTAAAGCTGAAATAGCCTTCATTCTATTTCTCTTATTTGTGTCTACACATGTATATGTTTTGCAGAGACTCAAAGCTCTTGAGAATGGAGAAAATGAGGTGTCAATTTTGCATTGGACCCTATGGGAAAATGCATTAAACGCCTACTGCTCCGACGTTCAGCGACCGATAACATCCATCTTTACACTGTAAACGGTAATTACATAGGTACATGCCTGGGGCAAATAACAGCGCAAATAATTGTCCATGTGCAGAGTAATAAAGGAGCAAACTTTTATGTATGGGCTGCAGTGGAAGTTATTCTTAAAAGGTGACTTTCACGAATCGTTCTGAAACTCTGCTAAAATTACAGATAATTCCCATATATTTCTTGGGAAAAAATCCCAGAAATTCTCCTTTCTCCGTTGTCGAGATATTCGAGGGCAAAGTCGTGCAGTTTACGACTTTCAGGGGCTATAACTCGAAAACTAAAGAACGAGAATTTTTGGCACATATGGTCAATTGAATGTTTATCCCAACCCTCTCATTTGGCACTAGTTTCAGCCCGAATTGTGCAAGTCACCTAAGGTCACGAATCGTCCCGAACGTGTAGCCCAAATTGTGAAAATTTCAAACCGCTACTGCTTGCTTGTATGAGTAGGTAGCCATCTGAAACTTGGCATGTATAAAGGCCATTAACATGTCTACATGCACGCACAATCTTATGTCAACTGATTGCATAACTTGCGAACTATAGGCCATCGAAATTTTTGTAAACAAAAGTTTGTGCGACTTTAGCTCCAAAACGGAATAAAAGCTAAAGCTGAAATAACCTTCATTCTATTTCACTTATTTGTGTCTACACATGTATATGTTTTGCAGAGACTCAAAGCTTTTGAGAATGGAGAAAATGAGGTGTCAATTTTGCATTGGACCCTATGGGAAAATGCATTAAACGCCTACTGCTCCGACGTTCAGCGACCGATAACATCCATCTTTACACTGTAAACGGTAATTACATAGGTACATGCCTGGGGCAAATAACAGCGCAAATAATTGTCCATGTGCAGAGTAATAAAGGAGCAAACTTTTATGTATGGGCTGCAGTGGAAGTTATTCTTAAAAGGTGACTTTCACGAATCGTTCTGAAACTCTGCTAAAATTACAGATAATTCCCATATATTTCTTGGGAAAAAATCCCAGAAATTCTCCTTTCTCCGTTGTCGAGATATTCGTGGGCAAAGTAGTGCAGTTTACGACTTTCAGGGGCTATAACTCGAAAACTAAAGAACGAGAATTTTTGGCACATATGGTCAATTGAATGTTTATCCCAACCCTCTCATTTGGCACTAGTTTCAGCCCGAATTGTGCAAGTCACCTAAGGTCACGAATCGTCCCGAACGTGTAGCCCAAATTGTGAAAATTTCAAACCGCTACTGATTGCTTGTATGAGTAGGTAGCCATCTGAAACTTGGCATGTATAAAGGCCATTAACATGTCTACATGCATGCACAATCTTATGTCAACTGATTGCATAACTTGCGAACTATAGGCCATCGAAATTTTTGTAAACAAAAGTTTGCGCGACTTTAGCTCCAAAACGGAATAAAAGCTAAAGCTGAAATAGCCTTCATTCTATTTCACTTATTTGTGTCTACACATGTATATGTTTTGCAGAGACTCAAAGCTCTTGAGAATGGAGAAAATGAGGTGTCAATTTTGCATTGGACCCTATGGGAAAATGCATTAAACGCCTACTGCTCCGACGTTCAGCGACCGATAACATCCATCTTTACACTGTAAACGGTAATTACATAGGTACATGCCTGGAGCAAATAACAGCGCAAATAATTGTCCATGTGCAGAGTAATAAAGGAGCAAACTTTTATGTATGGGCTGCAGTGGAAGTTATTCTTAAAAGGTGACTTTCACGAATCGTTCTGAAACTCTGCTAAAATTACCGATAATTCCCATATATTTCTTGGGAAAAAATCCCAGAAATTCTCCTTTCTCCGTTGTCGAGCTATTCGAAGGCAAAGTCGTGCAGTTTACGACTTTCAGGGGCTATAACTCGAAAACTAAAGAACGAGAATTTTTGGCACATATGGTCAATTGAATGTTTATCCCAACCCTCTCATTTGGCACTAGTTTCAGCCCGAATTATGCAAGTCACCTAAGGTCACGAATCGTCCCGAACGTGTAGCCCAAAATTGTGAAAATTTCAAACCGCTACTGCTTGCTTGTATGAGTAGGTAGCCATCTGAAACTTGGCATGTATAAAGGCCATTAACATGTCTACATGCATGCACAATCTTATGTCAACTGATTGCATAACTTGCGAACTATAGGCCATCGAATGTTTTGTAAACAAAAGTTTGTGCGACTTTAGCTCCAAAACGGAATAAAAGCTAAAGCTGAAATAGCCTTCATTCTATTTCACTTATTTGTGTCTACACATGTATATGTTTTGCAGAGACTCAAAGCTCTTGAGAATGGAGAAAATGAGGTGTCAATTTTGCATTGGACCCTATGGGAAAATGCATTAAACGCCTACTGCTCCGACGTTCAGCGACCGATAACATCCATCTTTACACTGTAAACGGTAATTACATAGGTACATGCCTCGGGCAAATAACAGCGCAAATAATTGTCCATGTGCAGAGTAATAAAGGAGCAAACTTTTATGTATGGGCTGCAGTGGAAGTTATTCTTAAAAGGTGACTTTCACGAATCGTTCTGAAACTCTGCTAAAATTACAGATAATTCCCATATATTTCTTGGGAAAAAATCCCAGAAATTCTCCTTTCTCCGTTGTCGAGATATTCGAGGGCAAAGTCGTGCAGTTAACGACTTTCAGGGGCTATAACTCGAAAACTAAAGAACGAGAATTTTTGGCACATATGGTCAATTGAATGTTTATCCCAACCCTCTCATTTGGCACTAGTTTCAGCCCGAATTGTGCAAGTCACCTAAGGTCACGAATCGTCCCGAACGTGTAGCCCAAATTGTGAGAATTTCAAACCGCTACTGCTTGCTTGTATGAGTAGGTAGCCATCTGAAACTTGGCATGTATAAAGGCCATTAACATGTCTACATGCATGCACAATCTTATGTCAACTGATTGCATAACTTCCGAACTAAGGCCATCGAAATTTTTGTAAACAAAAGTTTGTGCGACTTTAGCTCCAAAACGGAATAAAAGCTAAAGCTGAAATAGCCTTCATTCTATTTCACTTATTTGTGTCTACACATGTATATGTTTTGCAGAGACTCAAAGCTCTTGAGAATGGAGAAAATGAGGTGTCAATTTTGCATTGGACCCTATGGGAAAATGCATTAAACGCCTACTGCTCCGACGTTCAGCGACCGATAACATCCATCTTTACACTGTAAACGGTAATTACATAGGTACATGCCTGGGGCAAATAACAGCGCAAATAATTGTCCATGTGCAGAGTAATAAAGGAGCAAACTTTTATGTATGGGCTGCAGTGGAAGTTATTCTTAAAAGGTGACTTTCACGAATCGTTCTGAAACTCTGCTAAAATTACAGATAATTCCCATATATTTCTTTGGAAAAAATCCCAGAAATTCTCCTTTCTCCGTTGTCGAGATATTCGAGGGCAAAGTCGTGCAGTTTACGAATTTTTAGGAGCTATAACTCGAAAACTAAAGAACGAGAATTTTTGGCACATATGGTCAATTGAATGTTTATCCCAACCCTCTCATTTGGCACTAGTTTCAGCCCGAATTGTGCAAGTCACCTAAGGTCACGAATCGTCCCGAACGTGTAGCCCAAATTGTGAAAATTTCAAACCGCTACTGCTTGCTTGTATGAGTAGGTAGCCATCTGAAACTTGGCATGTATAAAGGCCATTAACATGTCTACATGCATGCACAATCTTATGTCAACTGATTGCATAACTTGCGAACTATAGGCCATCGAATTTTTTGTAAACAAAAGTTTGTGCGACTTTAGCTCCCAAACGGAATAAAAGCTAAAGCTGAAATAGCCTTCATTTTATTTCACTTATTTGTGTCTACACATGTATATGTTTTGCAGAGACTCAAAGCTCTTGAGAATGGAGAAAATGAGGTGTCAATTTTGCATTGGACCCTATGGGAAAATGCATTAAACGCCTACTACTCCGACGTTCAGCGACCGATAACATCCATCTTTACACTGTAAACGGTAATTACATAGGTACATGCCTGGGGCAAATAACAGCGCAAATAATTGTCCATGTGCAGAGAAATAAAGGAGCAAACTTTTATGTATGGGCTGCAGTGGAAGTTATTCTTAAAAGGTGACTTTCACGAATCGTTCTGAAACTCTGCTAAAATTACAGATAATTCCCATATATTTCTTGGGAAAAAATCCCAGGAATTCTCCTTTCTCCGTTGTCGAGATATTCGAGGGCAAAGTCGTGCAGTTTACGACTTTCAGGGGCTATAACTCGAAAACTAAAGAACGAGAATTTTTGGCACATATGGTCAATTGAATGTTTATCCCAACCCTCTTATTTGGCACTAGTTTTAGCCCGAATTGTGCAAGTCACCTAACGTCACGAATCGTCCCGAACGTGTAGCCCAAATTGTGAAAATTTCAAACCGCTACTACTTGCTTGTATGAGTAGGTAGCCATCTGAAACTTGGCATGTATAAAGGCCATTAACATGTCTACAGGCATGCACAATCTTATGTCAACTGATTGCATAACTTGCGAACTATAGGCCATCGAAATTTTTGTAAACAAAAGTTTGTGCGACTTTAGCTCCAAAACGGAATAAAAGCTAAAGCTGAAATAGCCTTCATTCTATTTCACTTATTTGTGTCTACACATGTATATGTTTTGCAGAGACTCAAAGCTCTTGAGAATGGAGAAAATGAGGTGTCAATTTTGCATTGGACCCTATGGGAAAATGCATTAAACGCCTACTGCTCCGACGTTCAGCGACCGATAACATCCATCTTTACACTGTAAACGGTAATTACATAGGTACATGCCTGGGGCAAATAACAGCGCAAATAATTGTCCATGTGCAGAGTAATAAAGGAGCAAACTTTTATGTATGGGCTGCAGTTTAAGTTATTCTTAAAAGGTGACTTTCACGAATCGTTCTGAAACTCTGCTAAAATTACAGATAATTCCCATATATTTCTTGGGAAAAAATCCCAGAAATTCTCCTTTTTCCGTTGTCGAGATATTCGAGGGCAAAGTCGTGCAGTTTACGACTTTCAGGGGCTATAACTCGAAAACTAAAGAACGAGAATTTTTGGCACATATGGTCAATTGAATGTTTATCCCAACCCTCTCATTTGGCACTAGTTTCAGCCCGAATAGTGCAAGTCACCTAAGGTCACGAATCGTCCCGAACGTGTAGCCCAAATTGTGAAAATTTCAAACCGCTACTGCTTGCTTGTATGAGTAGGTAGCCATCTGAAACTTGGCATGTATAAAGGCCATTAACATGTCTACATGCATGCACAATCTTATGTCAACTGATTGCATAACTTGCGAACTATAGGCCATCGAAATTTTTGTAAACAAAAGTTTGTGCGACTTTAGCTCCCAAACGGAATAAAAGCTAAAGCTGAAATAGCCTTCATTCTATTTCACTTATTTGTGTCTACACATGTATATGTTTTGCAGAGACTCAAAGCTCTTGAGAATGGAGAAAATGAGGTGTCAATTTTGCATTGGACCCTATGGGAAAATGCATTAAACGCCTACTGCTCCGACGTTCAGCGACCGATAACATCCATCTTTACACTGTAAACGGTAATTACATAGGTACATGCCTGGGGCAAATAACAGCGCAAATAATTGTCCATGTGCAGAGTAATAAAGGAGCAAACTTTTATGTATGGGCTGCAGTGGAAGTTATTCTTAAAAGGTGACTTTCACGAATCATTCTGAAACTCTGCTAAAATTACAGATAATTCCCATATATTTCTTGGGAAAAAATCCCAGAAATTCTCCTTTCTCCGTTGTCGAGATATTCGAGGGCAAAGTCGTGCAGTTTACGACTTTCAGGGGCTATAACTCGAAAACTAAAGAACGAGAATTTTTGGCACATATGGTCAATTGAATGTTTATCCCAACCCTCTTATTTGGCACTAGTTTCAGCCCGAATTGTGCAAGTCACCTAAGGTCACGAATCGTCCCGAACGTGTAGCCCAAATTGTGAAAATTTCAAACCGCTACTGCTTGCTTGTATGAGTAGGTAGCCATCTGAAACTTGGCATGTATAAAGGCCATTAACATGTCTACATGCACGCACAATCTTATGTCAACTGATTGCATAACTTGCGAACTATAGGCCATCGAAATTTTTGTAAACAAAAGTTTGTGCGACTTTAGCTCCAAAACGGAATAAAAGCTAAAGCTGAAATAGCCTTCATTCTATTTCACTTATTTGTGTCTACACATGTATATGTTTTGCAGAGACTCAAAGCTCTTGAGAATGGAGAAAATGAGGTGTCAATTTTGCATTGGACCCTATGGGAAAATGCATTAAACGCCTACTGCTCCGACGTTCAGCGACCGATAACATCCATCTTTACACTGTAAATGGTAATTACATAGGTACATGCCTGGGGCAAATAACAGCGCAAATAATTGTCCATGTGCAGAGTAATAAAGGAGCAAGTTTTATGTATGGGCTGCAGTGGAAGTTATTCTTAAAAGGTGACTTTCACGAATCGTTCTGAAATCTGTTAAAATTACAGATAATTCCCATATATTTCTTGGGAAAAAATCCCAGAAATTCTCCTTTCTCCGTTGTCGAGATATTCGAGGGCAAAGTCGTGCAGTTTACGACTTTCAGGGGCTATAACTCGAAAACTAAAGAACGAGAATTTTTGGCACATATGGTCAATTGAATGTTTATCCCAACCCTCTCATTTGGCACTAGTTTCAGCCCGAATTGTGCAAGTCACCTAAGGTCACGAATCGTCCCGAACGTGTAGCCCAAATTGTGAAAATTTCAAACCGCTACTGCTTGCTTGTATGAGTAGGTAGCCATCTGAAACTTGGCATGTATAAAGGCCATTAACATGTCGACATGCATGCACAATCTTATGTCAACTGATTGCATAACTTGCGAACTATAGGCCATCGAAATTTTTGTAAACAAAAGTTTGTGCGACTTTAGCTCCAAAACGGAATAAAAGCTAAAGCTGAAATAGCCTTCATTCTATTTCACTTATTTGTGTCTACACATGTATATGTTTTGCAGAGACTCAAAGCTCTTGAGAATGGAGAAAATGAGGTGTCAATTTTGCATTGGACCCTATGGGAAAATGCATTAAACGCCTACTGCTCCGACGTTCAGCGACCGATAACATCCAAAAATCCAAAAATGAAAACATGACTTTTAATTTGGGTGGGGATTGTATTATCAACTGTGATGAGGAAGTAAAGCTTTTGGGGGTAACAATTGATTTTAAACTTAAATTTGATATTCACATTTCAAATATCTGTAAAAAGGCTTCAAAACAATTAGGTGTTTTAAAACGTATTGGTAAGAACCTTTGCAAATTGGGTAAACTTAACATTTATCATTCTTTTATTTTGTCAAATTTTAGCTATTGTCCTCTGACTTGGCACTTCTGTGGGGAAGCAAATACTTAGAAACTTGAGAAAATACAGGAAAGAGCACTTCGCTTCATATATAATGATTATGTGTCAGACTATGACGCTCTTCTCTCTCAATCAAAATTGCCTACTCTGAAGTTGCGGAGGCTGAGGACAATGGCACTGGAAGTTTTTAAAATTTTATATAAGGAAACTCCTGTATATTTACATGACTTGATATGTTTTAAAAATAACCATTATACTTTTAGGTACACAAGAATGGCCGAGATCCCACAGGTAAGAACAACAAGATTCGGATCCAGCTCCTTTCGTTCCAGTGCAGCGAAATTGTGGAACTCTCTTCCTCAACATTTCAGAGAGGCCCACAATTTCAATCACTTTAAAAGTTTAATAAATGCCTGGAATGGAGGGGGCTGTATCTGCTCTTTTTGTTCTGCATCTTAGCCTTCTGCATGCTTTTAAACAATTTTCCTTATCCTTTTTGTGCTTGGTTTATATGATATTTCAGTGCTTTTGTATCTGTATGATTTAGTGCTTTTAGTTGCTCCTTGTTAATCTATGATTTATGTGCTTGCTAGTTTAGTTGTGCTTTGCTTTATTAACTTGTGCTTTTATGTGCTTTACTAGTTGATATTGGTAGATCTATCTTTGCTCCTTGTCTTTCTCCACTTTCGATTTCGGCTCAAGGGTCCTCGTCTTGTAGCTTGTATGTTCTGCGGGGACACTTGATGCATAAATAATTTTGTTTTTTCGTATTTACACTAGGATAAAAGGCATGTAGCAAAGGTAGAATATGTTTTGCTTTGCTGGGCTCGGATCTGATCTCGAACATTGGCTGGATGGTGGGGTGGAGCCTGATGTTTAGTAATGAGCTGCCACTCGCGAAGCGCCACCATCTAGCACAATGTCACAACATACTTACTCTGTTCAGGCCCTTGCCGAGCACAGTAATAATATAACACTTATATATCATTGTAGTGTTGTTTGAGCATGTACTGTTTTAGTATCCTTTATATGTCTTATATGTTTTGTATGTATACACTACTGTTTTATCTTATCTCTCTTACAGGTCTTACAAGATCCATGCATGTAAAATTGAAAATATTGATATAGTAGTCTCTTATAATGTACATGTATATTTTATATGTTAGTCGGTCTAATAGCTATTCATAGCTAATGTTACTTGTTAGGTAAACACATCCGAATTTAAATAAAATTTGTATCTGTATCTGTATCTGTATCCATCTTTACACTGTAAACGGTAATTACATAGGTACATGCCTGGGGCAAATAACAGCGCAAATAATTGTCCATGTGCAGAGTAATAAAGGAGCAAACTTTTATGTATGGGCTGCAGTGGAAGTTATTCTTAAAAGGTGACTTTCACGAATCGTTCTGAAACTCTGCTAAAATTACAGATAATTCCCATATATTTCTTGTTAAAAAATCCCAGAAATTCTCCTTTCTCCGTTGTCGAGATATTCGAGGGCAAAGTCGTGCAGTTTACGACTTTCAGGGGCTATAACTCGAAAACTAAAGAACGAGAATTTTTGGCACATATGGTCAATTGAATGTTTATCCCAACCCTCTCATTTGGCACTAGTTTCAGCCCGAATTGTGCAAGTCACCTAAGGTCACGAATCGTCCCGAACGTGTAGCCCAAATTGTGAAAATTTCAAACCGCTACTGCTTGCTTGTATGAGTAGGTAGCCATCTGAAACTTGGCATGTATAAAGGCCATTAACATGTCTACATGCATGCACAATCTTATGTCAACTGATTGCATAACTTGCAAACTATAGGCCATCGAAATTTTTGTAAACAAAAGTTTGTGCGACTTTAGCTCCAAAACGGAATAAAAGCTAAAGCTGAAATAGCCTTCATTCTATTTCACTTATTTGTGTCTACACATGTATATGTTTTGCAGAGACTCAAAGCTCTTGAGAATGGAGAAAATGAGGTGTCAATTTTGCATTGGACCCTATGGGAAAATGCATTAAACGCCTACTGCTCCGACGTTCAGCGACCGATAACATCCATCGTTACACTGTAAACGGTAATTACATAGATACATGCCTGGGGCAAATAACAGCGCAAATAATTGTCCATGTGCAGAGTAATAAAGGAGCAAACTTTTATGTATGGGCTGCAGTGGAAGTTATTCTTAAAAAATGACTTTCACGAATCGTTCTGAAACTCTGCTAAAATTACAGATAATTCCCATATATTTCTTGGGAAAAAATCCCAGAAATTCTCCTTTCTCCGTTGTCGAGATATTCGAGGGCAAAGTCGTGCAGTTTACAACTTTCAGGGGCTATAACTCGAAAACTAAAGAACGAGAATTTTTGGCACATATGGTCAATTGAATGTTTATCCCAACCCTCTCATTTGGCACTAGTTTCAGCCCGAATTGTGCAAGTCACCTAAGGTCACGAATCGTCCCGAACGTGTAGCCCAAATTGTGAAAATTTCAAACCGCTACTGCTTGCTTGAATGAGTAGGTAGCCATCTGAAACTTGGCATGTATAAAGGCCATTAACATGTCTACATGCATGCACAATCGTAAGTCAACTGATTGCATAACTTGCGAACTATAGGCCATCGAAAGTTTTGTAAACAAAAGTTTGTGCGACTTTAGCTCCCAAACGGAATAAAAAATAAAGCTGAAATAGCCTTCATTCTATTTCACTTATTTGTGTCTACACATGTATATGTTTCGCAGAGACTCAAAGCTCTTGAGAATGGAGAAAATGAGGTGTCAATTTGGCATTGGACCCTATGGGAAAATGCATTAAACGCCTACTGCTCCGACGTTCATCGACCGATAACATCCATCGTTACACTGTAAACGGTAATTACATAGGTACATGCCTGGGGCAAATAACAGCGCAAATAATTGTCCATGTGCAGAGTAATAAAGGAGCAAACTTTTATGTATGGGCTGCAGTGGAAGTTATTCTTAAAAGGTGACTTTCACGAATCGTTCTGAAACTCTGCTAAAATTACAGATAATTCCCATATATTTCTTGGGAAAAAATCCCAGAAATTCTCCTTTCTCCGTTGTCGAGATATTCGAGGGCAAAGTCGTGCAGTTTACGACTTTCAGGGGCTATAACTCGAAAACTAAAGAACGAGAATTTTTGGCACATATAGTCAATTGAATGTTTATCCCAACCCTCTCATTTGGCACTAGTTTCAGCCCGAATTGTGCAAGTCACCTAAGGTCACGAATCGTCCCGAACGTGTAGCCCAAATTGTGAAAATTTCAAACCGCTACTGCTTGCTTGTATGAGTAGGTAGCCATCTGAAACTTGGCATGTATAAAGGCCATTAACATGTCTACATGCATGCACAATCTTATGTCAACTGATTGCATAACTTGCGAACTATAGGCCATCGAAATTTTTGTAAACAAAAGTTTGTGCGACTTTAGCTCCAAAACGGAATAAAAGCTAAAGCTGAAATAGCCTTCATTCTATTTCACTTATTTGTGTCTACACATGTATATGTTTTGCAGAAACTCAAAGCTCTTGAGAATGGAGAAAATCAGGTGTCAATTTTGCATTGGACCCTATGGGAAAATGCATTAAACGCCTACTGCTCCGACGTTCAGCGACCACTAACATACATCTTTCCACTGTAAACGGTAATTACATAGGTACATGCCTGGGGAAAATAACAGCGCAAATAATTGTCCATGTGCAGAGTAATAAAGGAGCAAACTTTTATGTATGGGCTGCAGTGGAAGTTATTCTTAAAAGGTGACTTTCACGAATCGTTCTGAAACTCTGCTAAAATTACAGATAATTCCCATATATTTCTTGGGAAAAAATCCCAGAAATTCTCCTTTCTCCGTTGTCGAGATATTCGAGGGCCAAGTCGTGCAGTTTACGACTTTCAGGGGCTATAACTCGAAAACTAAAGAACGATAATTTTTGGCACATATGGTCAATTGAATGTTTATCCCAACCCTCTCATTTGGCACTAGTTTCAGCCCGAATTGTGCAAGTCACCTAAGGTCACGAATCGTCCCGAACGTGTAGCCCAAATTGTGAAAATTTCAAACCGCTACTGCTTGCTTGTATGAGTAGGTAGCCATCTGAAACTTGGCATGTATAAAGGCCATTAACATGTCTACATGCATGCACAATCTTATGTCAACTGATTGCATAACTTGCGAACTATAGGCCATCGAAATTTTTGTAAACAAAAGTTTGTGCGACTTTAGCTCCCAAACGGAATAAAAGCTAAAGCTGAAATAGCCTTCATTCTATTTCACTTATTTGTGTCTACACATGTATATGTTTTGCAGAGACTCAAAGCTCTTGAGATTGGAGAAAATGAGGTGTCAATTTTGCATTGGACCCTATGGGAAAATGCATTAAACGCCTACTACTCCGACGTTCAGCGACCGATAATATCCATCTTTACACTGTAAACGGTAATTACATAGGTACATGCCTGGGGCAAATAACAGCGCAAATAATTGTCCATGTGCAGAGTAATAAAGGAGCAAACTTTTATGTATGGGCTGCAGTGGAAGTTATTCTTAAAAGGTGACTTTCACGAATCGTTCTGAAACTCTGCTAAAATTACAGATAGTTCCCATATATTTCTTGGGAAAAAATCCCAGAAATTCTCCTTTCTCCGTTGTCGAGATATTCGAGGGCAAAGTCGTGCAGTTTACGACTTTCAGGGACTATAACTCGAAAACTAAAGAACGAGAATTTTTGGCACATATGGTCAATTGAATGTTTATCCCAACCCTCTCATTTGGCACTAGTTTCAGCCCGAATTGTGCAAGTCACCTAAGTTCACGAATCGTCCCGAACGTGTAGCCCAAATTGTGAAAATTTCAAACCGCTACTGCTTGCTTGTATGAGTAGGTAGCCATCTGAAACTTGGCATGTATAAAGGCCATTAACATCTCTACATGCATGCACAATCTTGTGTCAACTGATTGCATAACTTGCGAACTATAGGCCATCGAAATTTTTGTAAACAAAAGTTTGTGCGACTTTAGCTCCCAAACGGAATAAAAGCTAAAGCTGAAATAGCCTTCATTCTATTTCACTTATTTGTGTCTACACATGTATATGTTTTGCAGAGACTCAAAGCTCTTGAGAATGGAGAAAATGAGGTGTCAATTTTGCATTGGACCCTATGGGAAAATGCATTAAACGCCTACTGCTCCGACGTTCAGCGACCGATAACATCCATCTTTACACTGTAAACGGTAATTACATAGGTACATGCCTGGGGCAAATAACAGCGCAAATAATTGTCCATGTGCAGAGTAATAAAGGAGCAAACTTTTATGTATGGGCTGCAGTGGAAGTTATTCTTAAAAGGTGACTTTCACGAATCGTTCTGAAACTCTGCTAAAATTACAGATAATTCCCATATATTTCTTGGGAAAAAATCCCAGAAATTCTCCTTTCTCCGTTGTCGAGATATTCGAGGGCAAAGTCGTGCAGTTTACGACTTTCAGGGGCTATAACTCGAAAACTAAAGAACGATAATTTTTGGCACATATGGTCAATTGAATGTTTATCCCAACCCTCTCATTTGGCACTAGTTTCAGCCCGAATTGTGCAAGTCACCTAAGGTCACGAATCGTCCCGAACGTGTAGCCCAAATTGTGAAAATTTCAAACCGCTACTGCTTGCTTGTATGAGTAGGTAGCCATCTGAAACTTGGCATGTATAAAGGCCATTAACATGTCTACATGCATGCACAATCTTATGTCAACTGATTGCATATCTTGCGAACTATAGGCCATCGAAATTTTTGTAAACAAAAGTTTGTGCGACTTTAGCTCCCAAACAGAATAAAAGCTAAAGCTGAAATAGCCTTCATTCTATTTCACTTATTTGTGTCTACACATGTATATGTTTTGCAGAGACTCAAAGCTCTTGAGAATGGAGAAAATGAGGTGTCAATTTTGCATTGGACCCTATGAGAAAATGCATTAAACGCCTACTGTTCCGATGTTCAGCGACCGATAACATCCATCTTTACACTGTAAGCGGTAATTACATAGGTACATGCCTGGGGCAAATAACAGCGCAAATAAGTGTCCATGTGCAGAGTAATAAAGGAGCAAACTTTTATGTATGGGCTGCAGTGGAAGTTATTCTTAAAAGGTGACTTTCACGAATCGTTCTGAAACTCTGCTAAAATTACAGATAATTCCCATATATTTCTTGGGAAAAAATCCCAGAAATTCTCCTTTCTCCGTTGTCGAGATATTCGAGGGCAAAGTCGTGCAGTTTACGACTTTCAGGGGCTATAACTCGAAAACTAAAGAACGATAATTTTTGGCACATATGGTCAATTGAATGTTTATCCCAACCCTCTCATTTGGCACTAGTTTCAGCCCGAATTGTGCAAGTCACCTAAGGTCACGAATCGTCCCGAACGTGTAGCCCAAATTGTGAAATTTCAAACCGTTACTGCTTGCTTGTATGAGTAGGTAGCCATCTGAAACTTGGCATGTATAAAGGCCATTAACATGTCTACATGCATGCACACTCTTATGTCAGCTGATTGCATAACTTGCGAACTATAGGCCATCGAAATTTTTGTAAACAAAAGTTTGTGCGACTTTAGCTCCCAAACGGAATAAAAGCTAAAGCTGAAATAGCCTTCATTCTATTTCACTTATTTGTGTCTACACATGTATATGTTTTGCAGAGACTCAAAGCTATTGAGAATGGAGAAAATGAGGTGTCAATTTTGCATTGGACCCTATGGGAAAATGCATTAAACGCCTACTGCTCCGACGTTCAGCGACCAATAACATCCATCTTTACACTGTAAACGGTAATTACATAGGTACATGCCTGGGGCAAATAACAGCGCAAATAATTGTCCATGTGCAGAGTAATAAAGGAGCAAACTTTTATGTATGGGCTGCAGTGGAAGTTATTCTTAAAAGGTGACTTTCACGAATCGTTCTGAAATCTGCTAAAATTACAGATAATTCCCATATATTTCTTGGGAAAAAATCCCAGAAATTCTTTCTCCGTTGTCGAGATATTCGAGGGCAAAGTCGTGCAGTTTACGACTTTCAGGGGCTATAACTCGAAAACTAAAGAACGAGAATTTTTGGCACATATGGTCAATTGAATGTTTATCCCAACCCTCTCATTTGGCACTAGTTTCAGCCCGAATTGTGCAAGTCACCTAAGGTCACGAATCGTCCCGAACGTGTAGCCCAAATTGTGAAAATTTCAAACCGCTACTGCTTGCTTGTATGAGTAGGTAGCCATCTGAAACTTGGCATGTATAAAGGCCATTAACATGTCTACATGCATGCACAATCTTATGTCAACTGATTGCATAACTTGCGAACTATAGGCCATCGAAATTTTTGTAAACAAAAGTTTGTGCGACTTTAGCTCCCAAACGGAATAAAAGCTAAAGCTGAAATAGCCTTCATTCTATTTCACTTATTTGTGTCTACACATGTATATGTTTTGCAGAGACTCAAAGCTCTTGAGAATGGAGAAAATGAGGTGTCAATTTTGCATTGGACCCTATGGGAAAATGCATTAAACGCCTACTACTCCGACGTTCAGCGACCGATAATATCCATCTTTACACTGTAAACGGTAATTACATAGGTACATGCCTGGGGCAAATAACAGCGCAAATAATTGTCCATGTGCAGAGTAATAAAGGAGCAAACTTTTATGTATGGGCTGCAGTGGAAGTTATTCTTAAAAGGTGACTTTCACGAATCGTTCTGAAACTCTGCTAAAATTACAGATAGTTCCCATATATTTCTTGGGAAAAAATTCCAGAAATTCTCCTTTCTCCGTTGTCGAGATATTCGAGGGCAAAGTCGTGCAGTTTACGACTTTCAGGGACTATAACTCGAAAACTAAAGAACGAGAATTTTTGGCACATATGGTCAATTGAATGTTTATCCCAACCCTCTCATTTGGCACTAGTTTCAGCCCGAATTGTGCAAGTCACCTAAGTTCACGAATCGTCCCGAACGTGTAGCCCAAATTGTGAAAATTTCAAACCGCTACTGCTTGCTTGTATGAGTAGGTAGCCATCTGAAACTTGGCATGTATAAAGGCCATTAACATCTCTACATGCATGCACAATCTTGTGTCAACTGATTGCATAACTTGCGAACTATAGGCCATCGAAATTTTTGTAAACAAAAGTTTGTGCGACTTTAGCTCCCAAACGGAATAAAAGCTAAAGCTGAAATAGCCTTTATTCTATTTCACTTATTTGTGTCTACACATGTATATGTTTTGCAGAGACTCAAAGCTCTTGAGAATGGAGAAAATGAGGTGTCAATTTTGCATTGGACCCTATGGGAAAATGCATTAAACGCCTACTGCTCCGACGTTCAGCGACCGATAACATCCATCTTTACACTGTAAACGGTAATTACATAGGTACATGCCTGGGGCAAATAACAGCGCAAATAATTGTCCATGTGCAGAGTAATAAAGGAGCAAACTTTTATGTATGGGCTGCAGTGGAAGTTATTCTTAAAAGGTGACTTTAACGAATCGTTCTGAAACTCTGCTAAAATTACAGATAATTCCCATATATTTCTTGGGAAAAAATCCCAGAAATTCTCCTTTCTCCGTTGTCGAGATATTCGAGGGCAAAGTCGTGCAGTTTACGACTTTCAGGGGCTATAACTCGAAAACTAAAGAACGATAATTTTTGGCACATATGGTCAATTGAATGTTTATCCCAACCCTCTCATTTGGCACTAGTTTCAGCCCGAATTGTGCAAGTCACCTAAGGTCACGAATCGTCCCGAACGTGTAGCCCAAATTGTGAAAATTTCAAACCGCTACTGCTTGCTTGTATGAGTAGGTAGCCATCTGAAACTTGGCATGTATAAAGGCCATTAACATGTCTACATGCATGCACAATCTTATGTCAACTGATTGCATATCTTGCGAACTATAGGCCATCGAAATTTTTGTAAACAAAAGTTTGTGCGACTTTAGCTCCCAAACAGAATAAAAGCTAAAGCTGAAATAGCCTTCATTCTATTTCACTTATTTGTGTCTACACATGTATATGTTTTGCAGAGACTCAAAGCTCTTGAGAATGGAGAAAATGAGGTGTCAATTTTGCATTGGACCCTATGGGAAAATGCATTAAACGCCTACTGCTCCGACGTTCAGCGACCGATAACATCCATCTTTACACTGTAAACGGTAATTACATAGGTACATGCCTGGGGCAAATAACAGCGCAAATAATTGTCCATGTGCAGAGTAATAAAGGAGCAAACTTTTATGTATGGGCTGCAGTGGAAGTTATTCTTAAAAGGTGACTTTCACGAATCGTTCTGAAACTCTGCTAAAATTACAGATAATTCCCATATATTTCTTGGGAAAAAATCCCAGAAATTCTCCTTTCTCCGTTGTCGAGATATTCGAGGGCAAAGTCGTGCAGTTTACGACTTTCAGGGGCTATAACTCGAAAACTAAAGAACGAGAATTTTTGGCACATATGGTCAATTGAATGTTTATCCCAACCCTCTCATTTGGCACTAGTTTCAGCCCGAATTGTGCAAGTCACCTAAGGTCACGAATCGTCCCGAACGTGTAGCCCAAATTGTGAAAATTTCAAACCGCTACTGCTTGCTTGTATGAGTAGGTAGCCATCTGAAACTTGGCATGTATAAAGGCCATTAACATGTCTACATGCATGCACAATCTTATGTCAACTGATTGCATAACTTGCGAACTATAGGCCATCGAAATTTTTGTAAACAAAAGTTTGTGCGACTTTAGCTCCCAAACGGAATAAAAGCTAAAGCTGAAATAGCCTTCATTCTATTTCACTTATTTGTGTCTACACATGTATATGTTTTGCAGAGACTCAAAGCTCTTGAGAATGGAGAAAATGAGGTGTCAATTTTGCATTGGACCCTATGGGAAAATGCATTAAACGCCTACTGCTCCGACGTTCAGCGACCGATAACATCCATCTTTACACTGTAAACGGTAATTACATAGGTACATGCCTGGGGCAAATAACAGCGCAAATAATTGTCCATGTGCAGAGTAATAAAGGAGCAAACTTTTATGTATGGGCTGCAGTGGAAGTTATTCTTAAAAGGTGACTTTCACGAATCGTTCTGAAACTCTGCTAAAATTACAGATAATTCCCATATATTTCTAGGGAAAAAATCCCAGAAATTCTCCTTTCTCCGTTGTCGAGATATTCGAGGGCAAAGTCGTGCAGTTTACGACTTTCAGGGGCTATAACTCGAAAACTAAAGAACGAGAATTTTTGGCACATATGGTCAATTGAATGTTTATCCCAACCCTCTCATTTGGCACTAGTTTCAGCCCGAATTGTGCAAGTCACCTAAGGTTACGAATCGTCCCGAACGTGTAGCCCAAATTGTGAAAATTTCAAACCGCTACTGCTTGCTTGTATGAGTAGGTAGCCATCTGAAACTTGGCATGTATAAAGGCCATTAACATGTCTACATGCACGCACAATCTTATGTCAACTGATTGCATAACTTGCGAACTATAAGCCATCGAAATTTTTGTAAACAAAAGTTTGTGCGACTTTAGCTCCCAAACGGAATAAAAGCTAAAGCTGAAATAGCCTTCATTCTATTTCACTTATTTGTGTCTACACATGTATATGTTTTGCAGAGACTCAAAGCTCTTGAGAATGGAGAAAATGAGGTGTCAATTTTGCATTGGACCCTATGGGAAAATGCATTAAACGCCTACTGCTCCGACGTTCAGCGACCGATAACATCCATCTTTACACTGTAAACGGTAATTACATAGGTACATGCCTGGGGCAAATAACAGCGCAAATAATTGTCCATGTGCAGAGTAATAAAGGAGCAAACTTTTATGTATGGGCTGCAGTGGAAGTTATTCTTAAAAGGTGACTTTCACGAATCGTTCTGAAATCTGCTAAAATTACAGATAATTCCCATATATTTCTTGGGAAAAAATCCCAGAAATTCTCCTTTCTCCGTTGTCGAGATATTCGAGGGCAAAGTCGTGCAGTTTACGACTTTCAGGGGCTATAACTCGAAAACTAAAGAACGAGAATTTTTGGCACATATGGTCAATTGAATGTTTATCCCAACCCTCTCATTTGGCACTAGTTTCAGCCCGAATTGTGCAAGTCACCTAAGGTCACGAATCGTCCCGAACGTGTAGCCCAAATTGTGAAAATTTCAAACCGCTACTGCTTGCTTGTATGAGTAGGTAGCCATCTGAAACTTGGCATGTATAAAGGCCATTAACATGTCTACATGCATGCACAATCTTATGTCAACTGATTGCATAACTTGCAAACTATAGGCCATCGAAATTTTTGTAAACAAAAGTTTGTGCGACTTTAGCTCCAAAACGGAATAAAAGCTAAAGCTGAAATAGCCTTCATTCTATTTCACTTATTTGTGTCTACACATGTATATGTTTAGCAGAGACTCAAAGCTCTTGAGAATGGAGAAAATGAGGTGTCAATTTTGCATTGGACCCTATGGGAAAATGCATTAAACGCCTACTGCTCCGACGTTCAGCGACCGATAACATCCATCGTTACACTGTAAACGGTAATTACATAGATACATGCCTGGGGCAAATAACAGCGCAAATAATTGTCCATGTGCAGAGTAATAAAGGAGCAAACTTTTATGTATGGGCTGCAGTGGAAGTTATTCTTAAAAGGTGACTTTCACGAATCGTTCTGAAACTCTGCTAAAATTACAGATAATTCCCATATATTTCTTGGGAAAAAATCCCAGAAATTCTCCTTTCTCCGTTGTCGAGATATTCGAGGGCAAAGTCGTGCAGTTTACGACTTTCAGGGGCTATAACTCGAAAACTAAAGAACGAGAATTTTTGGCACATATGGTCAATTGAATGTTTATCCCAACCCTCTCATTTGGCACTAGTTTCAGCCCGAATTGTGCAAGTCACCTAAGGTCACGAATCGTCCCGAACGTGTAGCCCAAATTGTGAAAATTTCAAACCGCTACTGCTTGCTTGTATGAGTAGGTAGCCATCTGAAACTTGGCATGTATAAAGGCCATTAACATGTCTACATGCAAGCACAATCTTAAGTCAACTGATTGCATAACTTGCGAACTATAGGCCATCGAAATTTTTGTAAACAAAAGTTTGTGCGACTTTAGCTTCCAAACGGAATAAAAACTAAAGCTGAAATAGCCTTCATTCTATTTCACTTATATGTGTCTACACATGTATATGTTTCGCAGAGACTCAAAGCTCTTGAGAATGGAGAAAATGAGGTGTCAATTTGGCATTGGACGCTATGGGAAAATGCATTAAACGGCTACTGCTCCGACGTTCAGCGACCGATAACATCCATCGTTACACTGTAAACGGTAATTACATAGGTACATGCCTGGGGCAAATAACAGCGCAAATAATTGTCCATGTGCAGAGTAATAAAGGAGCAAACTTTTATGTATGGGCTGCAGTGGAAGTTATTCTTAAAAGGTGACTTTCACGAATCGTTCTGAAACTCTGCTAAAATTACAGATAATTCCCATATGTTTCTTGGGAAAAAATCCCAGAAATTCTCCTTTCTCCGTTGTCGAGATATTCGAGGGCAAAGTCGTGCAGTTTACGACTTTCAGGGGCTATAACTCGAAAACTAAAGAACGAAAATTTTTGGCACATATAGTCAATTGAATGTTTATCCCAACCCTCTCATTTGGCACTAGTTTCAGCCCGAATTGTGCAAGTCACCTAAGGTCACGAATCGTCCCGAACGTGTAGCCCAAATTGTGAAAATTTCAAACCGCTACTGCTTGCTTGTATGAGTAGGTAGCCATCTGAAACTTGGCATGTATAAAGGCCATTAACATGTCTACATGCATGCACAATCTTATGTCAACTGATTGCATAACTTGCGAACTATAGGCCATCGAAATTTTTGTAAACAAAAGTTTGTGCGACTTTAGCTCCCAAACGGAATAAAAGCTAAAGCTGAAATAGCCTTCATTCTATTTCACTTATTTGTGTCTACACATGTATATGTTTTGCAGAGACTCAAAGCTCTTGAGAATGGAGAAAATGAGGTGTCAATTTTGCATTGGACCCTATGGGAAAATGCATTAAACGCCTACTGCTCCGACGTTCAGCGACCGATAACATCCATCTTTACACTGTAAACGGTAATTACATAGGTACATGCCTGGGGCAAATAACAGCGCAAATAATTGTCCATGTGCAGAGTAATAAAGGAGCGAACTTTTATGTATGGGCTGCAGTGGAAGTTATTCTTAAAAGGTGACTTTCACGAATCGTTCTGAAACTGTGCTAAAATTACAGATAATTCCCATATATTTCTTGGGAAAAAATCCCAGAAATTCTCCTTTCTCCGTTGTCGAGATATTCGAGGGCAAAGTCGTGCAGTTTACGACTTTCAGGGGCTATAACTCGAAAACTAAAGAACGAGAATTTTTGGCACATATGATCAATTAAATGTTTATCCCAACCCTCTCATTTGGCACTAGTTTCAGCCCGAATTGTGCAAGTCACCTAAGGTCACGAATCGTCCCGAACGTGTAGCCCAAATTGTGAAAATTTCAAACCGCTACTGCTTGCTTGTATGAGTAGGTAGCCATCTGAAACTTGGCATGTATAAAGGCAATTAACATGTCTACATGCATGTACAATCTTATGTCAACTGATTGCATAACTTGCGAACTATAGGCCATCGAAATTTTTGTAAACAAAAGTTTGTGCGACTTTAGCTCCCAAACGGAATAAAAGCTAAAGCTGAAATAGCCTTCATTCTATTTCACTTATTTGTGTCTACACATGTATATGTTTTGCAGAAACTCAAAGCTCTTGAGAATGGAGAAAATGAGGTGTCAATTTTGCATTGGACCCTATGGGAAAATGCATTAAACGCCTACTGCTCCGACGTTCAGCGACCGATAACATCCATCTTTACACTGTAATCGGTAATTACATAGGTACATGCCTGGGGCAAATAACAGCGCAAATAATTGTCCATGTGCAGAGTAATAAAGGAGCAAACTTTTATGTATGGGCTGCAGTGGAAGTTATTCTTAAAAGGTGACTTTCACGAATCGTTCTGAAACTGTGCTAAAATTACAGATAATTCCCATATATTTCTTGGGAAAAAATCCCAGAAATTCTCCTTTCTCCGTTGTCGAGATATTCGAGGGCAAAGTCGTGCAGTTTACGACTTTCAGGGGCTATAACTCGAAAACTAAAGAACGAGAATTTTTGGCACATATGGTCAATTGAATGTTTATCCCAACCCTCTCATTTGGCACTAGTTTCAACCCGAATTGTGTAAGTCACCTAAGGTCACGAATCGTCCCGAACGTGTAGCCCAAATTGTGAAAATTTCAAACCGCTACTGCTTGCTTGTATGAGTAGGTAGCCATCTGAAACTTGGCATGTATAAAGGCCATTAACATGTCTACATGCATGCACAATCTTATGTCAACTGATTGCATAACTTGCGAACTATAGGCCATCGAAATTTTTGTAAACAAAAGTTTGTGCGACTTTAGCTCCAAAACGGAATAAAAGCTAAAGCTGAAATAGCCTTCATTCTATTTCACTTATTTGTGTCTACACATGTATATGTTTTGCAGAGACTCAAAGCTCTTGAGAATGGAGAAAATGAGGTGTCAATTTTGCATTGGACCCTATGGGAAAATGCATTAAACGCCTACTGCTCCGACGTTCAGCGACCGATAACATCCATCTTTACACTGTAAACGGTAAATACATAGGTACATGCCTGGGGCAAATAACAGCGCAAATAATTGTCCATGTGCAGAGTAATAAAGGAGCAAACTTTTATGTATGGGCTGCAGTGGAAGTTATTCTTAAAAGGTGACTTTCACGAATCGTTCTGAAACTCTGCTAAAATTACAGATAATTCCCATATATTTCGTGGGAAAAAATCCCAGAAATTCTCCTTTCTCCGTTGTCGAGATATTCGAGGGCAAAGTCGTGCAGTTTACGACTTTCAGGGGCTATAACTCGAAGACTAAAGAACGAGAACTTTTGGCACATATGGTCAATTGAATGTTTATCCCAACACTCTCATTTGGCACTAGTTTCAGCCCGAATTGTGCAAGTCACCTAAGGTCACGAATCGTCCCGAACGTGTAGCCCAAATTGTGAAAATTTCAAACCGCTACTGCTTGCTTGTATGAGTAGGTAGCCATCTGAAACTTGGCATGTATAAAGGCCATTAACATGTCTACATGCATGCACAATCTTATGTCAACTGATTGCATAACTTGCAAAATATAGGCCATCGAAATTTTTGTAAACAAAAGTTTGTGCGACTTTAGCTCCAAAACGGAATAAAAGCTAAAGCTGAAATAGACTTCATTCTATTTCACTTATTTGTGTCTACACATGTATATGTTTTGCAGAGACTCAAAGCTCTTGAGAATGGAGAAATGAGGTGTCAATTTTGCATTGGACCCTATGGGAAAATGCATTAAACGCCTATTGCTCCGACGTTCAGCGACCGATAACATCCATCTTTACACTGTAAACGGTAATTACATAGGTACATGCCTGGGGCAAATAACAGCGCAAATAATTGTCCATGTGCAGAGTAATAAAGGAGCAAACTTTTATGTATGGGCTGCAGTGCGAGTTATTCTTAAAAGGTGACTTTCACGAATCGTTTTGAAACTCTCCTAAAATTACAGATAATTCCATATATTTCTTGGGAAAAAATCCCAGAAATTCTCCTTTCTCCGTTGTCGAGATATTCGAGGGCAAAGTCGTGCAGTTTACGACTTTCAGGGGCCATAACTCGAAAACTAAAGAACGAGAATTTTTGGCACATATGGTCAATTGAATGTTTATCCCAACCCTCTCATTTGGCACTAGATTCAGCCCGAATTGTGCAAGTCACCTAAGGTCACGAATCGTCCCGAACGTGTAGCCCAAATTGTGAAAATTTCAAACCGCTACTGCTTGCTTGTATGAGTAGGTAGCCATCTGAAACTTGGCATGTATAAAGGCCATTAACATGTCTACATGCATGCACAATCTTATGTCAACTGATTGCATAACTTGCAAACTATATGCCATCGAATTTTTTAAAAACAAAAGTTTGTGCGACTTTAGCTCCCAAACGGAATAAAAGCTAAAGCTGAAATAGCCTTCATTCTATTTCACTTATTTGTGTCTACACATGTATATGTTTTGCAGAGACTCAAAGCTCTTGAAAATGGAGAAAATGAGGTGTCAATTTTGCATTGGACCCTATGGGAAAATGCATTAAACGCCTACTGCTCCGACGTTCAGCGACCGATAACATCCATCTTTACACTGTAAACGGTAATTACATAGGTACATGCCTGGGGCAAATAACAGCGCAAATAATTGTCCATGTGCAGAGTAATAAAGGAGCAAACTTTTATGTATGGGCTGCAGTGGAAGTTATTCTTAAAAGGTGACTTTCACGAATCGTTCTGAAACTCTGCTAAAATTACAGATAATTCCCATATGTTTCTTGGGAAAAATCCCAGAAATTCTCCTTTCTCCGTTGTCGAGATATTCGAGGGCAAAGTCGTGCAGTTTACGACTTTCAGGGGCTATAACTCGAAAACTAAAGAACGAGAATTTTTGGCACATATGATCAATTAAATGTTTATCCCAACCCTCTCTTTTGGCACTAGTTTCAGCCCGAATTGTGCAAGTCACCTAAGGTCACGAATCGTCCCGAACGTGTAGCCCAAATTGTGAAAATTTCAAACCGCTACTGCTTGCTTGTATGAGTAGGTAGCCATCTGAAACTTGGCATGTATAAAGGCAATTAACATGTCTACATGTTAAAAGGTGACTTTCACGAATCGTTCTGAAACTGTGCTAAAATTACAGATAATTCCCATATATTTCTTGGGAAAAAATCCCAGAAATTCTCCTTTCTCCGTTGTCGAGATATTCGAGGGCAAAGTCGTGCAGTTTACGACTTTCAGGGGCTATAACTCGAAAACTAAAGAACGAGAATTTTTGGCACATATGGTCAATTGAATGTTTATCCCAACCCTCTCATTTGGCACTAGTTTCAACCCGAATTGTGCAAGTCACCTAAGGTCACGAATCGTCCCGAACGTGTAGCCCAAATTGTGAAAATTTCAAACCGCTACTGCTTGCTTGTATGAGTAGGTAGCCATCTGAAACTTGGCATGTATAAAGGCCATTAACATGTCTACATGCATGCACAATCTTATGTCAACTGATTGCATAACTTGCGAACTATAGGCCATCGAAATTTTTGTAAACAAAAGTTTGTGCGACTTTAGCTCCAAAACGGAATAAAAGCTAAAGCTGAAATAGCCTTCATTCTATTTCACTTATTTGTGTCTACACATGTATATGTTTTGCAGAGACTCAAAGCTCTTGAGAATGGAGAAAATGAGGTGTCAATTTTGCATTGGACCCTATGGGAAAATGCATTAAACGCCTACTGCTCCGACGTTCAGCGACCGATAACATCCATCTTTACACTGTAAACGGTAAATACATAGGTACATGCCTGGGGCAAATAACAGCGCAAATAATTGTCCATGTGCAGAGTAATAAAGGAGCAAACTTTTATGTATGGGCTGCAGTGGAAGTTATTCTTAAAAGGTGACTTTCACGAATCGTTCTGAAACTCTGCTAAAATTACAGATAATTCCCATATATTTCGTGGGAAAAAATCCCAGAAATTCTCCTTTCTCCGTTGTCGAGATATTCGAGGGCAAAGTCGTGCAGTTTACGACTTTCAGGGGCTATAACTCGAAGACTAAAGAACGAGAACTTTTGGCACATATGGTCAATTGAATGTTTATCCCAACACTCTCATTTGGCACTAGTTTCAGCCCGAATTGTGCAAGTCACCTAAGGTCACGAATCGTCCCGAACGTGTAGCCCAAATTGTGAAAATTTCAAACCGCTACTGCTTGCTTGTATGAGTAGGTAGCCATCTGAAACTTGGCATGTATAAAGGCAATTAACATGTCTACATGCATGTACAATCTTATGTCAACTGATTGCATAACTTGCGAACTATAGGCCATCGAAATTTTTGTAAACAAAAGTTTGTGCGACTTTAGCTCCCAAACGGAATAAAAGCTAAAGCTGAAATAGCCTTCATTCTATTTCACTTATTTGTGTCTACACATGTATATGTTTTGCAGAAACTCAAAGCTCTTGAGAATGGAGAAAATGAGGTGTCAATTTTGCATTGGACCCTATGGGAAAATGCATTAAACGCCTACTGCTCCGACGTTCAGCGACCGATAACATCCATCTTTACACTGTAATCGGTAATTACATAGGTACATGCCTGGGGCAAATAACAGCGCAAATAATTGTCCATGTGCAGAGTAATAAAGGAGCAAACTTTTATGTATGGGCTGCAGTGGAAGTTATTCTTAAAAGGTGACTTTCACGAATCGTTCTGAAACTGTGCTAAAATTACAGATAATTCCCATATATTTCTTGGGAAAAAATCCCAGAAATTCTCCTTTCTCCGTTGTCGAGATATTCGAGGGCAAAGTCGTGCAGTTTACGACTTTCAGGGGCTATAACTCGAAAACTAAAGAACGAGAATTTTTGGCACATATGATCAATTAAATGTTTATCCCAACCCTCTCTTTTGGCACTAGTTTCAGCCCGAATTGTGCAAGTCACCTAAGGTCACGAATCGTCCCGAACGTGTAGCCCAAATTGTGAAAATTTCAAACCGCTACTGCTTGCTTGTATGAGTAGGTAGCCATCTGAAACTTGGCATGTATAAAGGCAATTAACATGTCTACATGTTAAAAGGTGACTTTCACGAATCGTTCTGAAACTGTGCTAAAATTACAGATAATTCCCATATATTTCTTGGGAAAAAATCCCAGAAATTCTCCTTTCTCCGTTGTCGAGATATTCGAGGGCAAAGTCGTGCAGTTTACGACTTTCAGGGGCTATAACTCGAAAACTAAAGAACGAGAATTTTTGGCACATATGGTCAATTGAATGTTTATCCCAACCCTCTCATTTGGCACTAGTTTCAGCCCGAATTGTGCAAGTCACCTAAGGTCACGAATCGTCCCAAACGTGTAGCCCAAATTGTGAAAATTTCAAACCGCTACTGCTTGCTTGTATGAGTAGGTAGCCATCTGAAACTTGGCATGCATAAAGGCCATTAACATGTCTACAGGCATGCACAATCTTATGTCAACTGATTGCATAACTTGCGAACTATAGGCCATCGAAATTTTTGTAAACAAAAGTTTGTGCGACTTTAGCTCCAAAACGGAATAAAAGCTAAAGCTGAAATAACCTTCATTCTATTTCACTTATTTGTGTCTACACATGTATATGTTTTGCAGAGACTCAAAGCTCTTGAGAATGGAGAAAATGAGGTGTCAATTTTGCATTGGACCCTATGGGAAAATGCATTAAACGCCTACTGCTCCGACGTTCAGCTACTGATAACATCCATCTTTACACTGTAAACGGTAATTACATAGGTTCATGCCTGGGGCAAATAACAGCGCAAATAATTGTCCATGCGCAGAGTAATAAAGGAGCAAACTTTTATGTATGGGCTGCAGTGGAAGTTATTCTTAAAAGGTGACTTTCACGAATCGTTCTGAAACTCTGCTAAAATTACAGATAATTCCCATATATTTCGTGGGAAAAAATCCCAGAAATTCTCCTTTCTCCGTTGTCGAGATATTCGAGGGCAAAGTCGTGCAGTTTACGACTTTCAGGGGCTATAACTCGAAAACTAAAGAACGAGAATTTTTGGCACATATGGTCAATTGAATGTTTATCCCAATCCTCTCATTTGGCACTAGTTTCAGCCCGAATTGTGCAAGTCACCTAAGGTCACGAATCGACCCAAACGTGTAGCCCAAATTGTGAAAATTTCAAACCGCTACTGCTTGCTTGTATGAAAAGGTAGCCATCTGAAACTTGGCATGTATAAAGGCCATTAACATGTCTACATGCATGCACAATCTTATGTCAACTGATTGCATAACTTGCGAACTATAGGCCATCGAAATTTTTGTAAACAAAAGTTTGTGCGACTTTAGCTCCAAAACGGAATAAAAGCTAAAGCTGAAATAGCCTTCATTCTATTTCACTCATTTGTGTCTACACATGTATATGTTTTGCAAAGACTCAAAGCTCTTGAGAATGGAGAAAATGAGGTGTCAATTTTGCATTGGACCCTATGGGAAAATGCATTAAACGCCTACTGCTCCGACGTTCAGCGACCGATAACATCCATCTTTACACTGTAAACGGTAATTACATAGGTACATGCCTGGGGCAAATAACAGCGCAAATAATTGTCCATGTGCAGAGTAATAAAGGAGCAAACTTTTATGTATGGGCTGCAGTGGAAGTTATTCTTAAAAGGTGACTTTCACGAATCGTTCTGAAACTCTGCAAAAATTACAGATAATTCCCATATATTTCTTTGGAAAAAATCCCAGAAATTCTCCTTTCTCCGTTGTCGAGATATTCGAGGGCAAAGTCGTGCAGTTTACGACTTTCAGGGGCTAAAACTCGAAAACTAAAGAACGAGAATTTTTGGCACATATGGTCAATTAAATGTTTATCCCAACCCTCTCATTTGGCACTAGTTTCAGCCCGAATTGTGCAAGTCACCTAAGGTCACGAATCGTCCCGAACGTGTAGCCATAATTGTGAAAATTTCAAACCGCTACTGCTTGCTTGTATGAGTAGGTAGCCATCTGAAACTTGGCATGTATAAAGGCCATTAACATGTCTACATGCATGCACAATCTTATGTCAACTGATTGCATAACTTGCGAACTATAGGCCATCGAAATTTTTGTAAACAAAAGTTTGTGCGACTTTAGCTCCAAAACGGGATAAAAGCTAAAGCTGAAATAGCCTTCATTCTATTTCACTTATTTGTGTCTACACATGTATATGTTTAGCAGAGACTCAAAGCTCTTGAGGTTGGAGAAAATGAGGTGTCAATTTTGCATTGGACACTATGGATAAATGCATTAAACGCCTACTGCTCCGACGTTCAGCGACCGATAACATCCATCTTTACACTGTAAACGGTAATTACATAGGTACATGCCTGGGGCAAATAACAGCGCAAATAATTGTCCATGTGCAGAGTAATAAAGGAGCAAACTTTTATGTATGGGCTGCAGTGGAAGTTATTCTTAAAATGTGACTTTCACGAATCGTTCTGAAACTCTGCTAAAATTACAGATAATTCCCATATATTTCTTGGGAAAAAATCCCAGAAATTCTCCTTTCTCCGTTGTCGAGATATTCGAGGGCAAAGTCGTGCAGTTTACGACTTTCAGGGGCTAAAACTCGAAAACTAAAGAACGAGAATTTTTGGCACATATGGTCAATTAAATGTTTATCCCAACCCTCTCATTTGGCACTAGTTTCAGCCCGAATTGTGCAAGTCACCTAAGGTCACGAATCGTCCCGAACGTGTAGCCATAATTGTGAAAATTTCAAACCGCTACTGCTTGCTTGTATGAGTAGGTAGCCATCTGAAACTTGGCATGTATAAAGGCCATTAACATGTCTACATGCATGCACAATCTTATGTCAACTGATTGCATAACTTGTGATCTATAGGCCATCGAAATTTTTGTAAACAAAAGTTTCTGCGACTTTAGCTCCCAAACGGAATAAAAGCTAAAGCTGAAATAGCCTTCATTCTATTTCACTTATTTGTGTCTACACATGTATATGTTTTGCAGAGACTCAAAGCTCTTGAGAATGGAGAAAATGAGGTGTCAATTTTGCATTGGACCCTATGGGAAAATGCATTAAACGCCTACTGCTCCGACGTTCAGCGACCGATAACATCCATCTTTACACTGTAAACGGTAATTACATAGGTACATGCCTGGTGCAAATAACAGCGCAAATAATTGTCCATGTGCAGAGTAATAAAGGAGCAAACTTTTATGTATGGGCTGCAGTGGAAGTTATTCTTAAAAGGTGACTTTCACGAATCGTTCTGAAACTCTGCTAAAATTACAGATAATTCCCATATATTTCTTGGGAAAAAATCCCAGAAATTCTCCTTTCTCCGTTGTCGAGATGTTCGAGGGCAAAGTCGTGCAGTTTACGACTTTCAGGGGCTATAACTCGAAAACTAAAGAACGAGAATTTTTGGCACATATGGTCAATTGAATGTTTATCCCAACCCTCTCATTTGGCACTAGTTTCAGCCCGAATTGTGCAAGTCACCTAAGGTCACGAATCGTCCCGAACGTGTAGCCCAAATTGTGAAAATTTCAAACCGCTACTGCTTGCTTGTATGAGTATGTAGCCATCTGAAACTTGGCATGTATAAAGGCCATTAACATGTCTACATGCATGCACAATCTTATGTCAACTGATTGCATAACTTGCGAACTATAGGCCATCGAAATTTTTGTAAACAAAAGTTTGTGCGACTTTAGCTCCCAAACGGAATAAAAGCTAAAGCTGAAATAGCCTTCATTCTATTTCACTTATTTGTGTCTACACATGTATATGTTTTGCAGAGACTCAAAGCTCTTGAGAATGGAGAAAATGAGGTGTCAATTTTGCATTGGACCCTATGGGAAAATGCATTAAACGCCTACTGCTCCGACGTTCAGCGACCGATAACATCCATCTTTACACTGTAAACGGTAATTACATAGGTACATGCCTGGTGCAAATAACAGCGCAAATAATTGTCCATGTGCAGAGTAATAAAGGAGCAAACTTTTATGTATGGGCTGCAGTGGAAGTTATTCTTAAAAGGTGACTTTCACGAATCGTTCTGAAACTCTGCTAAAATTACAGATAATTCCCATATATTTCTTGGGAAAAAATCCCAGAAATTCTCCTTTCTCCGTTGTCGAGATATTCGAGGGCAAAGTCGTGCAGTTTACGACTTTCAGGGGCTATAACTCGAAAACTAAAGAACGAGAATTTTTGGCACATATGGTCAATTGAATGTTTATCCCAACCCTCTCATTTGGCACTAGTTTCAGCCCGAATTGTGCAAGTCACCTAAGGTCACGAATCGTCCCGAACGTGTAGCCCAAATTGTGAAAATTTCAAACCGCTACTGCTTGCTTGTATGAGTAGGTAGCCATCTGATACTTGGCATGTATAAAGGCCATTAACATGTCTACATGCATGCACAATCTTATGTCAACTGATTGCATAACTTGCGAACTATAGGCCATCGAAATTTTTGTAAACAAAAGTTTGTGCGACTTTAGCTCCCAAACGGAATAAAAGCTAAAGCTGAAATAGCCTTCATTCTATTTCACTTATTTGTGTCTACACATGTATATGTTTTGCAGAGACTCAAAGCTCTTGAGAATGGAGAAAATGAGGTGTCAATTTTGCATTGGACCCTATGGGAAAATGCATTAAACGCCTACTGCTCCGACGTTCAGCGACCGATAACATCCATCTTTACACTGTAAACGGTAATTACATAGGTACATGCCTGGTGCAAATAACAGCGCAAATAATTGTCCATGTGCAGAGTAATAAAGGAGCAAACTTTTATGTATGGGCTGCAGTGGAAGTTATTCTTAAAAGGTGACTTTCACGAATCGTTCTGAAACTCTGCTAAAATTACAGATAATTCCCATATATTTCTTGGGAAAAAATCCCAGAAATTCTCCTTTCTCCGTTGTCGAGATATTCGAGGGCAAAGTCGTGCAGTTTACGACTTTCAGGGGCTATAACTCGAAAACTAAAGAACGAGAATTTTTGGCACATATGGTCAATTGAATGTTTATCCCAACCCTCTCATTTGGCACTAGTTTCAGCCCGAATTGTGCAAGTCACCTAAGGTCACGAATCGTCCCTAACGTGTAGCCCAAATTGTGAAAATTTCAAACCGCTACTGCTTGCTTGTATGAGTATGTAGCCATCTGAAACTTGGCATGTATAAAGGCCATTAACATGTCTACATGCATGCACAATCTTATGTCAACTGATTGCATAACTTGCGAAAATATAGGCCATCGAATTTTTTGCAAACAAAAGTTTCTGCGACTTTAGCTCCCAAACGGAATAAAAGCTAAAGCTGAAATAGCCTTCATTCTATTTCACTTATTTGTGTCTACACATGTATATGTTTTGCAGAGACTCAAAGCTCTTGAGAATGGAGAAAATGAGGTGTCAATTTTGCGTTGGACCCTAAGGGAAAATGCATTAAACGCCTACTGCTCCGACGTTCAGCGACCGATAACATCCATCTTTACACTGTAAACGGTAATTACATAGGTACATGCCTGGTGCAAATAACAGCGCAAATAATTGTCCATGTGCAGAGTAATAAAGGAGCAAACTTTTATGTATGGGCTGCAGTGGAAGTTATTCTTAAAAGGTGACTTTCACGAATCGTTCTGAAACTCTGCTAAAATTACAGATAATTCCCATATATTTCTTGGGAAAAAATCCCAGAAATTCTCCTTTCTCCGTTGTCGAGATTTTCGAGGGCAAAGTCGTGCAGTTTACGACTTTCAGGGGCTATAACTCGAAAACTAAAGAACGAGAATTTTTGGCACATATGGTCAATTGAATGTTTATCCCAACCCTCTCATTTGGCACTAGTTTCAGCCCGAATTGTGCAAGTCACCTAAGGTCACGAATCGTCCCGAACGTGTAGCCCAAATTGTGAAAATTTCAAACCGCTACTGCTTGCTTGTATGAGTAGGTAGCCATCTGAAACTTGGCATGTATAAAGGCCATTAACATGTCTACATGCATGCACAATCTTATGTCAACTGATTGCATAACTTGCGAACTATAGGCCATCGAAATTTTTGTAAACAAAAGTTTGTGCGACTTTAGCTCCCAAACGGAATAAAAGCTAAAGCTGAAATAGCCTTCATTCTATTTCACTTATTTGTGTCTACACATGTATATGTTTTGCAGAGACTCAAAGCTCTTGAGAATGGAGAAAATGAGGTGTCAATTTTGCATTGGACCCTATGGGAAAATGCATTAAACGCCTACTGCTCCGACGTTCAGCGACCGATAACATCCATCTTTACACTGTAAACGGTAATTACATAGGTACATGCCTGGTGCAAATAACAGCGCAAATAATTGTCCATGTGCAGAGTAATAAAGGAGCAAATTTTTATGTATGGGCTGCAGTGGAAGTTATTCTTAAAAGGTGACTTTCACGAATCGTTCTGAAACTCTGCTAAAATTACAGATAATTCCCATATATTTCTTGGGAAAAAATCCCAGAAATTCTCCTTTCTCCGTTGTCGAGATATTCGAGGGCAAAGTCGTGCAGTTTACGACTTTCAGGGGCTATAACTCGAAAACTAAAGAACGAGAATTTTTGGCACATATGGTCAATTGAATGTTTATCCCAACCCTCTCATTTGGCACTAGTTTCAGCCCGAATTGTGCAAGTCACCTAAGGTCACGAATCGTCCCGAACGTGTAGCCCAAATTGTGAAAATTTCAAACCGCTACTGCTTGCTTGTATGAGTAGGTAGCCATCTGAAACTTGGCATGTATAAAGGCCATTAACATGTCTACATGCATGCACAATCTTATGTCAACTGATTGCATAACTTGCGATCTATAGGCCATCGAAATTTTTGTAAACAAAAGTTTCTGCGACTTTAGCTCCCAAACGGAATAAAAGCTAAAGCTGAAATAGCCTTCATTCTATTTCACTTATTTGTGTCTACACATGTATATGTTTTGCAGAGACTCAAAGCTCTTGAGAATGGAGAAAATGAGGTGTCAATTTTGCATTGGACCCTATGGGAAAATGCATTAAACGCCTACTGCTCCGACGTTCAGCGACCGATAACATCCATCTTTACACTGTAAACGGTAATTACATAGGTACATGCCTGGTGCAAATAACAGCGCAAATAATTGTCCATGTGCAGAGTAATAAAGGAGCAAACTTTTATGTATGGGCTGCAGTGGAAGTTATTCTTAAAAGGTGACTTTCACGAATCGTTCTGAAACTCTGCTAAAATTACAGATAATTCCCATATATTTCTTGGGAAAAAATCCCAGAAATTCTCCTTTCTCCGTTGTCGAGATATTCGAGGGCAAAGTCGTGCAGTTTACGACTTTCAGGGGCTATAACTCGAAAACTAAAGAACGAGAATTTTTGGCACATATGGTCAATTGAATGTTTATCCCAACCCTCTCATTTGGCACTAGTTTCAGCCCGAATTGTGCAAGTCACCTAAGGTCACGAATCGTCCCTAACGTGTAGCCCAAATTGTGAAAATTTCAAACCGCTACTGCTTGCTTGTATGAGTATGTAGCCATCTGAAACTTGGCATGTATAAAGGCCATTAACATGTCTACATGCATGCACAATCTTATGTCAACTGATTGCATAACTTGCGAACTATAGGCCATCGAATTTTTTGTAAACAAAAGTTTCTGCGACTTTAGCT
This sequence comes from Ctena decussata, assembly GCA_963989385.1. NCBI lineage: Eukaryota > Metazoa > Mollusca > Bivalvia > Lucinida > Lucinidae > Ctena > Ctena decussata. The sequence continues at coordinate 21,499,940 of OZ022512.1, read as the reverse complement.
CCCAAACGGAATAAAAGCTAAAGCTGAAATAGCCTTCATTCTATTTCACTTATTTGTGTCTACACATGTATATGTTTTGCAGAGACTCAAAGCTCTTGAGAATGGAGAAAATGAGGTGTCAATTTTGCATTGGACCCTAAGGGAAAATGCATTAAACGCCTACTGCTCCGACGTTCAGCGACCGATAACATCCATCTTTACACTGTAAACGGTAATTACATAGGTACATGCCTGGTGCAAATAACAGCGCAAATAATTGTCCATGTGCAGAGTAATAAAGGAGCAAACTTTTATGTATGGGCTGCAGTGGAAGTTATTCTTAAAAGGTGACTTTCACGAATCGTTCTGAAACCTGCTAAAATTACAGATAATTCCCATATATTTCTTGGGAAAAAATCCCAGAAATTCTCCTTTCTCCGTTGTCGAGATATTCGAGGGCAAAGTCGTGCAGTTTACGACTTTCAGGGGCTATAACTCGAAAACTAAAGAACGAGAATTTTTGGCACATAAGGTCAATTGAATGTTTATCCCAACCCTCTCATTTGGCACTAGTTTCAGCCCGAATTGTGCAAGTCACCTAAGGTCACGAATCGTCCCGAACGTGTAGCCCAAATTGTGAAAATTTCAAACCGCTACTGCTTGCTTGTATGAGTAGGTAGCCATCTGAAACTTGGCATGTATAAAGGCCATTAACATGTCTACACGCATGCACAATCTTATGTCAACTGATTGCATAACTTGCGAACTATAGGCCATCGAAATTTTTGTAAACAAAAGTTTCTGCGACTTTAGCTCCCAAACGGAATAAAAGCTAAAGCTGAAATAGCCTTCATTCTATTTCACTTATTTGTGTCTACACATGTATATGTTTTGCAGAGACTCAAAGCTCTTGAGAATGGAGAAAATGAGGTGTCAATTTTGCATTGGACCCTATGGGAAAATGCATTAAACGCCTACTGCTCCGACGTTCAGCGACCGATAACATCCATCTTTACACTGTAAACGGTAATTACATAGGTACATGCCTGGTGCAAATAACAGCGCAAATAATTGTCCATGTGCAGAGTAATAAAGGAGCAAACTTTTATGTATGGGCTGCAGTGGAAGTTATTCTTAAAAGGTGACTTTCACGAATCGTTCTGAAACTCTGCTAAAATTACAGATAATTCCCATATATTTCTTGGGAAAAAATCCCAGAAATTCTCCTTTCTCCGTTGTCGAGATATTCGAGGGCAAAGTCGTGCAGTTTACGACTTTCAGGGGCTATAACTCGAAAACTAAAGAACGAGAATGTTTGGCACATATGGTCAATTGAATGTTTATCCCAACCCTCTCATTTGGCACTAGTTTCAGCCCGAATTGTGCAAGTCACCTAAGGTCACGAATCGTCCCTAACGTGTAGCCCAAATTGTGAAAATTTCAAACCGCTACTGCTTGCTTGTATGAGTATGTAGCCATCTGAAACTTGGCATGTATAAAGGCCATTAACATGTCTACATGCATGCACAATCTTATGTCAACTGATTGCATAACTTGCGAACTATAGGCCATCGAATTTTTTGTAAACAAAAGTTTCTGCGACTTTAGCTCCCAAACGGAATAAAAGCTAAAGCTGAAATAGCCTTCATTCTATACACTTATTTGTGTCTACACATGTATATGTTTTGCAGAGACTCAAAGCTCTTGAGAATGGAGAAAATGAGGTGTCAATTTTGCATTGGACCCTAAGGGAAAATGCATTAAACGCCTACTGCTCCGACGTTCAGCGACCGATAACATCCATCTTTACACTGTAAACGGTAATTACATAGGTACATGCCTGGTGCAAATAACAGCGCAAATAATTGTCCATGTGCAGAGTAATAAAGGAGCAAACTTTTATGTATGGGCTGCAGTGGAAGTTATTCTTAAAAGGTGACTTTCACGAATCGTTCTGAAACCTGCTAAAATTACAGATAATTCCCATATATTTCTTGGGAAAAAATCCCAGAAATTCTCCTTTCTCCGTTGTCGAGATATTCGAGGGCAAAGTCGTGCAGTTTACGACTTTCAGGGGCTATAACTCGAAAACTAAAGAACGAGAATTTTTGGCACATAAGGTCAATTGAATGTTTATCCCAACCCTCTCATTTGGCACTAGTTTCAGCCCGAATTGTGCAAGTCACCTAAGGTCACGAATCGTCTCGAACGTGTAGCCCAAATTGTGAAAATTTCAAACCGCTACTGCTTGCTTGTATGAGTAGGTAGCCATCTGAAACTTGGCATGTATAAAGGCCATTAACATGTCTACACGCATGCACAATCTTATGTCAACTGATTGCATAACTTGCGAACTATAGGCCATCGAAATTTTTGTAAACAAAAGTTTGTGCGACTTTAGCTCCCAAACGGAATAAAAGCTAAAGCTGAAATAGCCTTCATTCTATTTCACTTATTTGTGTCTACACATGTATATGTTTTGCAGAGACTCAAAGCTCTTGAGAATGGAGAAAATGAGGTGTCAATTTTGCATTGGACCCTATGGGAAAATGCATTAAACGCCTACTTCACCGACGTTCAGCGACCGATAACATCCATCTTTACACTGTAAACGGTAATTACATAGGTACATGCCTGGGGCAAATAACAGCGCAAATAATTGTCCATGTGCAGAGTAATAAAGGAGCAAACTTTTATGTATGGGCTGCAGTGGAAGTTATTCTTAAAAGGTGACTTTCACGAATCGTTCTGAAACTCTGCTAAAATTACAGATAATTCCGATATATTTCTTGGAAAAAAATCCCAGAAATTCTCCTTTCTCCGTTGTCGAGATATTCGAGGGCAAAGTCGTGCAGTTTACGACTTTCAGGGGCTATAACTCGAAAACTAAAGAACGAGAATTTTTGGCACATATGGTCAATTGAATGTTTATCCCAACCCTCTGATTTGGCACTAGTTTCAGCCCGAATTGTGCAAGTCACCTAAGGTCACGAATCGTCCCGAACGTGTAGCCCAAATTGTGAAAATTTCAAACCGCTACTGCTTGCTTGTAGGAGTAGGTAGCCATCTGAAACTTGGCATGTATAAAGGCCATTAACATGTCTACATGCATGCACAATCTTATGTCAACTGATTGCATAACTTGCGAACTATAGGCCATCGAAATTTTTGTAAACAAAAGTTTGTGCGACTTTAGCTCCAAAACGGAATAAAAGCTAAAGCTGAAATAGACTTCATTCTATTTCATTTATTTGTGTCTACACATGTATATGTTTTGCAGAGATTCAAAGCTCTTGAGAATGGAGAAAATGAGGTGTCAATTTTGCATTGGAACCTATAGGAAAATGCATTAAACGCCTACTGCTCCGACGTTCAGCGACCGATAACATCCATCTCTACACTGTAAACGGTAATTACATAGGTACATGCCTGGGGCAAATAACAGCGCAAATAATTGTCCATGTGCAGAGTAATAAAGGAGCAAACTTTTATGTATGGGCTGCAGTGGAAGTTATTCTTAAAAGGTGACTTTCACGAATCGTTTTGAAACTCTGCTAAAATTACAGATAATTCCCATATATTTCTTGGGAAAAATCCCAGAAATTCTCCTTTCTCAGTTGTCGAGATATTCGAGGACAAAGTCGTGCAGTTTACGACTTTCAGGGGCTATAACTCGAAAACTAAAGAACGAGAATTTTTGGCACATATGGTCAATTGAATGTTTATCTCAACCCTCTCATTTGGCACTAGTTTCAGCCCGAATTGTGCAAGTCACCTAAGGTCACGAATCGTCCCGAACGTGTAGCCCAAATTGTGAAAATTTCAAACCGCTACTGCTTGCTTGTATGAGTAGGTAGCCATCTGAAACTTGGCATGTATAAAGGCCATTAACATGTCTACATGCATGCACAATCTTATGTCAACTGATTGCATAACTTGCGAACTATAGGCCATCGAAATTTTTGTAAACAAAAGTTTGTGCGACTTTAGCTCCAAAACGGAATAAAAGCTAAAGCTGAAATAGACTTCATTCTATTTCACTTATTTGTGTCTACACATGTATATGTTTTGCAGAGACTCAAAGCTCTTGAGAATGGAGAAAATGAGGTGTCAATTTTGCATTGGACCCTATAGGAAAATGCATTAAACGCCTACTGCTCCGACGTTCAGCGACCGATAACATCCATCTTTACACTGTAAACGGTAATTACATAGGTACATGCCTGGGGCAAATAACAGCGCAAATAATTGTCCATGTGCAGAGTAATAAAGGAGCAAACTTTTATGTATGGGCTGCAGTGGAAGTTATTCTTAAAAGGTGACTTTCACGAATCGTTCTGAAACTCTGCTAAAATTACAGATAATTCTCATATATTTCTTGGGAAAAAATCCCAGAAATTCTCCTTTCTCCGTTGTCGAGATATTCGAAGGCAAAGTCGTGCAGTTTACGACTTTCAGGGGCTATAACTCGAAAACTAAAGAACGAGAATTTTTGGCACATATGGTCAATTAAATGTTTATCCCAACCCTCTCATTTGGCACTAGTTTCAGCCCGAATTGTGCAAGTCACATAAGGTCACGAATCGTCCCGAACGTGTAGCCCAAATTGTGAAAATTTCAAACCGCTACTGCTTGCTTGTATGAGTAGGTAGCCATCTGAAACTTGGCATGTATAAAGGCCATTAACATGTCTACATGCATGCACAATCTTATGTCAACTGATTGCATAACTTGCGAACTATAGGCCATCGAATGTTTTGTAAACAAAAGTTTGTGCGACTTTAGCTCCAAAACGGAATAAAAGCTAAAGCTGAAATAGCCTTCATTCTATTTCACTTATTTGTGTCTACACATGTATATGTTTTGCAGAGACTCAAAGCTCTTGAGAATGGAGAAAATGAGGTGTCAATTTTGCATTGGACCCTATGGGAAAATGCATTAAACGCCTACTGCTCCGACGTTCAGCGACCGATAACATCCATCTTTACACTGTAAACGGTAATTACATAGGTACATGCCTGGGGCAAATAACAGCGCAAATAATTGTCCATGTGCAGAGTAATAAAGGAGCAAACTTTTATGTATGGGCTGCAGTGGAAGTTATTCTTAAAAGGTGACTTTCACGAATCGTTCTGAAACTCTGCTAAAATTACAGATAATTCCCATATATTTCTTGGGAAAAAATCCCAGAAATTCTCCTTTCTCCGTTGTCGAGATATTCGAGGGCAAAGTCGTGCAGTTTACGACTTTCAGGGGCTATAACTCGAAAACTAAAGAACGAGAATTTTTGGCACATATGGTCAATTGAATGTTTATCCCAACCCTCTCATTTGGCACTAGTTTCAGCCCGAATTGTGCAAGTCACCTAAGGTCACGAATCGTCCCGAACGTGTAGCCCAAATTGTGAAAATTTCAAACCGCTACTGCTTGCTTGTATGAGTAGGTAGCCATCTGAAACTTGGCATGTATAAAGGCCATTAACATGTCTACATGCATGCACAATCTTATGTCAACTGATTGCATAACTTGCGAACTATACGCCATCGAAATTTTTGTAAACAAAAGTTTGTGCGACTTTAGCTCCCAAACGGAATAAAAGCTAAAGCTGAAATAGCCTTCATTCTATTTCACTTATTTGTGTCTACACATGTATATGTTTTGCAGAGACTCAAAGCTCTTGAGAATGGAGAAAATGAGGTGTCAATTTTGCATTGGACCCTATGGGAAAATGCATTAAACGCCTACTGCTCCGACGTTCAGCGACCGATAACATCCATCTTTACACTGTAAACGGTAATTACATAGGTACATGCCTGGGGCAAATAACAGCGCAAATAATTGTCCATGTGCAGAGTAATAAAGGAGCAAACTTTTATGTATGGGCTGCAGTGGAAGTTATTCTTAAAAGGTGACTTTCACGAATCGTTCTGAAACTCTGCTAAAATTACAGATAATTCCCATATATTTCTTGGGAAAAAATCCCAGAAATTCTCCTTTCTCCGTTGTCGAGATTTTCGAGGGCAAAGTCGTGCAGTTTACGACTTTCAGGGGCTATAACTCGAAAACTAAAGAACGAGAATTTTTGGCACATATGGTCAATTGAATGTTTATCCCAACCCTCTCATTTGGCACTAGTTTCAGCCCGAATTGTGCAAGTCACCTAAGGTCACGAATCGTCCCGAACGTGTAGCCCAAATTGTGAAAATTTCAAACCGCTACTGCTTGCTTGTATGAGTAGGTAGCCATCTGAAACTTGGCATGTATAAAGGCCATTAACATGTCTACATGCATGCACAATCTTATGTCAACTGATTGCATAACTTGCGAACTATACGCCATCGAAATTTTTGTAAACAAAAGTTTGCGCGACTTTAGCTCCAAAACGGAATAAAAGCTAAAGCTGAAATAGCCTTCATCCTATTTCACTTATTTGTGTCTACACATGTATATGTTTTGCAGAGACTCAAAGCTCTTGAGAATGGAGAAAATGAGGTGTCAATTTTGCATTGGACCCTATGGGAAAATGCATTAAACGCCTACTGCACCGACGTTCAGCGACCGATAACATCCATCTTTACACTGTAAACGGTAATTACATAGGTACATGCCTGGAGCAAATAACAGCGCAAATAATTGTCCATGTGCAGAGTAATAAAGGAGCAAACTTTTATGTATGGGCTGCAGTGGAAGTTATTCTTAAAAGGTGACTTTCACGAATCGTTCTGAAACTCTGCTAAAATTACAGATAATTCCCATATATTTCTTGGGAAAAAATCCCAGAAATTCTCCTTTCTCCGTTGTCGAGATATTCGAAGGCAAAGTCGTGCAGTTTACGACTTTCAGGGGCTATAACTCGAAAACTAAAGAACGAGAATTTTTGGCACATATGGTCAATTAAATGTTTATCCCAACCCTCTCATTTGGCACTAGTTTCAGCCCGAATTGTGCAAGTCACCTAAGGTCACGAATCGTCCCAAACGTGTAGCCCAAATTTTGAAAATTTCAAACCGCTACTGCTTGCTTGTATGAGTAGGTAGCCATCTGAAACTTGGCATGTATAAAGGCCATTAACATGTCTACATGCATGCACAATCTTATGTCAACTGATTGCATAACTTGCGAACTATAGGCCATCGAAATTTTTGTAAACAAAAGTTTGTGCGACTTTAGCTCCAAAACGGAATAAAAGCTAAAGCTGAAATAGCCTTCATTCTATTTCACTTATTTGTGTCTACACATGTATATGTTTTGCAGAGACTCAAAGGTCTTGAGAATGGAGAAAATGAGGTGTCAATTTTGCATTGGACCCTATGGGAAAATGCATTAAACGCCTTCTGCTCCGACGTTCAGCGACCGATAACATCCATCTTTACACTGTAAACGGTAATTACATAGGTACATGCCTGGGGCAAATAACAGCGCAAATAATTGTCCATGTGCAGAGTAATAAAGGAGCAAACTTTTATGTATGGGCTGCAGTGGAAGTAATTCTTAAAAGGTGACTTTCACGAATCGTTCTGAAACTCTGCTAAAATTACAGATAATTCCCATATATTTCTTGGGAAAAAATCCCAGAAATTCTTCCTTCTCCGTTGTCGAGATATTCGAGGGCAAAGTCGTGCAGTTTACGACTTTCAGGGGCTATAACTCGAAAACTAAAGAACGAGAATTTTTGGCACATATGGTCAATTGAATGTTTATCCCAACCCTCTCATTTGGCACTAGTTTCAGCCCGAATTGTGCAAGTCACCTAAGGTCACGAATCGTCCCGAACGTGTAGCCCAAATTGTGAAAATTTCAAACCGCTACTGCTTGCTTGTATGAGTAGGTAGCCATCTGAAACTTGGCATGTATAAAGGCCATTAACATGTCTACATGCATGCACAATCTTATGTCAACTGATTGCATAACTTGCGAACTATAGGCCATCGAAATTTTTGTAAACAAAAGTTTGTGCGACTTTAGCTCCAAAACGGAATAAAAGCTAAAGCTGAAATAGCCTTCATTCTATTTCACTTATTTGTGTCTACACATGTATATGTTTTGCAGAGACTCAAAGCTCTTGAGAATGGAGAAAATGAGGTGTCAATTTTGCATTGGACCCTATGGGAAAATGCATTAAACGCCTACTGCTCCGACGTTCAGCGACCGATAACATCCATCTTTACACTGTAAACGGTAATTACACAGGTACATGCCTGGGGCAAATAGCAGCGCAAATAATTGTCCATGTGCAGAGTAATAAAGGAGCAAACTTTTATGTATGGGCTGCAGTGGAAGTTATTCTTAAAAGGTGACTTTCACGAATCGTTCTGAAACTCTGCTAAAATTACAGATAATTCCCATATATTTCTTGGGAAAAAATCCCAGAAATTCTCCTTTCTCCGTTGTCGAGATATTCGAAGGCAAAGTCGTGCAGTTTACGACTTTCAGGGGCTATAACTCGAAAACTAAAGAACGAGAATTTTTGGCACATATGGTCAATTGAATGTTTATCCCAACCCATTCATTTGGCACTAGTTTCAGCCCGAATTATGCAAGTCACCTAAGGTCACGAATCGTCCCGAACGTGTAGCCAAAATTGTGAAAATTTCAAACCGCTACTGCTTGCTTGTATGAGTAGGTAGCCATCTGAAACTTGGCATGTATAAAGGCCATTAACATGTCTACATGCATGCACAATCTTATGTCAACTGATTGCATAACTTGCGAACTATAGGCCATCGAAATTTTTGTAAACAAAAGTTTGTGCGACTTTAGCTCCAAAACGGAATAAAAGCTAAAGCTGAAATAGCCTTCATTCTATTTCACTTATTTGTGTCTACACATGTTTATGTTTTGCAGAGACTCAAAGCTCTTGAGAATGGAGAAAATGAGGTGTCAATTTTGCATTGGACCCTATGGGAAAATGCATTAAACGCCTACTGCTCCGACGTTCAGCGACCGATAACATCCATCTTTACACTGTAAACGGTAATTACACAGGTACATGCCTGGGGCAAATAACAGCGCAAATAATTGTCCATGTGCAGAGTAATAAAGGAGCAAACTTTTATGTATGGGCTGCAGTGGAAGTTATTCTTAAAAGGTGACTTTCACGAATCGTTCTGAAACTCTGCTAAAATTACAGATAATTCCCATATATTTCTTGGGAAAAAATCCCAGTAATTCTCCTTTCTCCGTTGTCGAGATATTGGAGGGCAAAGTCGTGCAGTTAACGACTTTCAGGGGCTATAACTCGAAAACTAAAGAACGAGAATTTTTGGCACATATGGTCAATTGAATGTTTATCCCAACCCTCTCATTTGGCACTAGTTTCAGCCCGAATTGTGCAAGTCACCTAAGGTCACGAATCGTCCCGAACGTGTAGCCCAAATTGTGAAAATTTCAAACCGCTACTGCTTGCTTGTATGAGTAGGTAGCCATCTGAAACTTGGCATGTATAAAGACCATTAACATGTCTACATGCATGCACAATCTTATGTCAACTGATTGCATAACTTGCGAACTATAGGCCATCGAAATTTTTGTAAACAAAAGTTTGTGCGACTTTAGCTCCAAAACGGAATAAAAGCTAAAGCTGAAATAGCCTTCATTCTATTTCACTTATTTGTGTCTACACATGTATATGTTTTGCAGAGACTCAAAGCTCTTGAGAATGGAGAAAATGAGGTGTCAATTTTGCATTGGACCCTATGGGAAAATGCATTAAACGCCTACTGCTCCGACGTTCAGCGACCGATAACATCCATCTTTACACTGTAAACGGTAATTACATAGGTACATGCCTGGGGCAAATAACAGCGCAAATAATTGTCCATGTGCAGAGTAATAAAGGAGCAAACTTTTATGTATGGGCTGCAGTGGAAGTTATTCTTAAAAGGTGACTTTCACGAATCGTTCTGAAACTCTGCTAAAATTACAGATAATTCCCATATATTTCTTGGGAAAAAATCCCAGAAATTCTCCTTTCTCCGTTGTCGAGATATTCGAGGGCAAAGTCGTGCAGTTTACGACTTTCAGGGGCTATAACTCGAAAACTAAAGAACGAGAATTTTTGGCACATATGGTCAATTGAATGTTTATCCCAACCCTCTTATTTGGCACTAGTTTCAGCCCGAATTGTGAAGTCACCTAAGGTCACGAATCGTCCCGAACGTGTAGCCCAAATTGTGAAAATTTCAAACCGCTACTGCTTGCTTGTATGAGTAGGTAGCCATCTGAAACTTGGCATGTATAAAGGCCATTAACATGTCTACATGCATGCACAATCTTATGTCAACTGATTGCATAACTTGCGAACTATAGGCCATCGAAATTTTTGTAAACAAAAGTTTGTGCGACTTTAGCTCCCAAACGGAATAAAAGCTAAAGCTGAAATAGCCTTCATTCTATTTCACTTATTTGTGTCTACACATGTATATGTTTTGCAGAGACTCAAAGCTCTTGAGAATGGAGAAAATGAGGTGTCAATTTTGCATTGGACCCTGAGGGAAAATGCATTAAACGCCTACTACTCCGACGTTCAGCGACCGATAATATCCATCTTTACACTGTAAACGGTAATTACATAGGTACATGCCTGGGGCAAATAACAGCGCAAATAATTGTCCATGTGCAGAGTAATAAAGGAGCAAACTTTTATGTATGGGCTGCAGTGGAAGTTATTCTTAAAAGGTGACTTTCACGAATCGTTCTGAAACTCTGCTAAAATTACAGATAGTTCCCATATATTTCTTGGGAAAAAATCCCAGAAATTCTCCTTTCTCCGTTGTCGAGATATTCGAGGGCAAAGTCGTGCAGTTTACGACTTTCAGGGACTATAACTCGAAAACTAAAGAACGAGAATTTTTGGCACATATGGTCAATTGAATGTTTATCCCAACCCTCTCATTTGGCACTAGTTTCAGCCCGAATTGTGCAAGTCACCTAAGTTCACGAATCGTCCCGAACGTGTAGCCCAAATTGTGAAAATTTCAAACCGCTACTGCTTGCTTGTATGAGTAGGTAGCCATCTGAAACTTGGCATGTATAAAGGCCATTAACATGTCTACATGCATGCACAATCTTATGTCAACTGATTGCATAACTTGCGAACTATAGGCCATCGAAATTTTTGTAAACAAAAGTTTGTGCGACTTTAGCTCCCAAACGGAATAAAAGCTAAAGCTGAAATAGCCTTCATTCTATTTCACTTATTTGTGTCTACACATGTATATGTTTTGCAGAGACTCAAAGCTCTTGAGAATGGAGAAAATGAGGTGTCAATTTTGCATTGGACCCTATGGGAAAATGCATTAAACGCCAACTACTCCGACGTTCAGCGACCGATAACATCCATCTTTACACTGTAAACGGTAATTACATAGGTGCATGCCTGGGGCAAATAACAGCGCAAATAATTGTCCATGTGCAGAGTAATAAAGGAGCAAACTTTTATGTATGGGCTGCAGTGGAAGTTATTCTTAAAAGGTGACTTTCACGAATCGTTCTGAAACTCTGCTAAAATTACAGATAATTCCCATATATTTCTTGGGAAAAAATCCCAGAAATTCTTCCTTCTCCGTTGTCGAGATATTCGAGGGCAAAGTCGTGCAGTTTACGACTTCCAGGGGCTATAACTCGAAAACTAAAGAACGAGAATTTTTGGCACATATGGTCAATTGAATGTTTATCCCAACCCTCTCATTTGGCACTAGTTTCAGCCCGAATTGTGCAAGTCACCTAAGGTCACGAATCGTCCCGAACGTGTAGCCCAAATTGTGAAAATTTCAAACCGCTACTGCTTGCTTGTATGAGTAGGTAGCCATCTGAAACTTGGCATGTATAAAGGCCATTAACATGTCTACATGCATGCACAATCTTATGTCAACTGATTGCATAACTTGCGAACTATAGGCCATCGAAATTTTTGTAAACAAAAGTTTGTGCGACTTTAGCTCCAAAACGGAATAAAAGCTAAAGCTGAAATAGCCTTCATTCTATTTCACTTATTTGTGTCTACACATGTATATGTTTTGCAGAGACTCAAAGCTCTTGAGAATGGAGAAAATGAGGTGTCAATTTTGCATTGGACCCTATGGGAAAATGCATTAAACGCCTACTGCTCCGACGTTCAGCGACCGATAACATCCATCTTTACACTGTAAACGGTAATTACATAGGTACATGCCTGGGGCAAATAACAGCGCAAATAATGGTCCATGTGCAGAGTAATAAAGGAGCAACCTTTTATGTATGGGCTGCAGTGGAAGTTATTCTTAAAAGGTGACTTTCACGAATCGTTCTGAAACTCTGCTAAAATTACAGATAATTCCCATATATTTCTTGGGAAAAAATCCCAGAAATTCTCCTTTCTCCGTTGTCGAGATATTCGAGGGCAAAGTCGTGCAGTTTACGACTTTCAGGGGCTATAACTCGAAAACTAAAGAACGAGAATTTTCGGCACATATGGTCAATTGAATGTTTATCCCAACCCTTTCATTTGGCACTAGTTTCAGCCCGAATTGTGCAAGTCACCTAAGGTCACGAATCGTCCCGAACGTGTAGCCCAAATTGTGAAAATTTCAAACCGCTACTGCTTGCTTGTATGAGTAGGTAGCCATCTGAAACTTGGCATGCATAAAAACCATTAACATGTCTACATGCATGCACAATCTTATGTCAACTGATTGCATAACTTGCGAACTATAGGCCATCGAAATTTTTGTAAACAAAAGTTTGTGCGACTTTAGCTCCAAAACGGAATAAAAGCTAAAGCTGAAATAGCCTTCATTCTATTTCACTTATTTGTGTCTACACATGTATATGTTTTGCAGAGACTCAAAGCTCTTGAGAATGGAGAAAATGAGGTGTCAATTTTGCATTGGACCCTATGGGAAAATGCATTAAACGCCTACTGCTCCGACGTTCAGCGACCGATAACATCCATCTTTACACTGTAAACGGTAATTACATAGGTACATGCCTGGGGCAAATAACAGCGCAAATAATTGTCCATGTGCAGAGTAATAAAGGAGCAAACTTTTATGTATGGGCTGCAGTGGAAGTTATTCTTAAAAGGTGACTTTCACGAATCGTTCTGAAACTCTGCTAAAATTACAGATAATTCCCATATATTTCTTGGGAAAAAATCCCAGAAATTCTCCTTTCTCCGTTGTCCAGATATTCGAGGGCAAAGTCGTGCAGTTTACGACTTTCAGGGGCTATAACTCGAAAACTACAGAACGAGAATTTTTGGCACATATGGTCAATTAAATGTTTATCCCAACCCTCTCATTTGGCACTAGTTTCAGCCCGAATTGTGCAAGTCACCTAAGGTCACGAATCGTCCCGAACGTGTAGCCCAAATTGTGAAAAATTTCAAACCGCTACTGCTTGCTTGTATGAGTAGGTAGCCATCTGAAACTTGGCATGTATAAAGGCCATTAACATGTCTACATGCATGCACAATCTTATGTCAACTGATTGCATAACTTGCGAACTATAGGCCATCGAAAGTTTTGTAAACAAAAGTTTGTGCGACTTTAGCTCCAAAACGGAATAAAAGCTAAAGCTGAAATAGCCTTCATTCTATTTCACTTATTTGTGTCTACACATGTATATGTTTTGCAGAGACTCAAAGCTCTTGAGAATGGAGAAAATGAGGTGTCAATTTTGCATTGGACCCTATGGGAAAATGCATTAAACGCCTACTGCTCCGACGTTCAGCGACCGATAACATCCATCTTTACACTGTAAACGGTAATTACATAGGTACATGCCTGGGGCAAATAACAGCGCAAATAATTGTCCATGTGCAGAGTAATAAAGGAGCAAACTTTTATGTATGGGCTGCAGTGGAAGTTATTCTTAAAAGGTGACTTTCACGAATCGTTCTGAAACTCTGCTAAAATTACAGATAATTCCCATATATTTCTTGGGAAAAAATCCCAGAAATTCTCCTTTCTCCGTTGTCGAGATATTCGAGGGCAAAGTCGTGCAGTTTACGACTTTCAGGAGCTATAACTCGAAAACTAAAGAACGAGAATTTTTGGCACATATGGTCAATTGAATGTTTATCCCAACCCTCTCATTTGGCACTAGTTTCAGCCCGAATTGTGCAAGTCACCTAAGGTCACGAATCGTCCCGAACGTGTAGCCCAAATTGTGAAAATTTCAAACCGCTACTGCTTGCTTGTATGAGTAGGTAGCCATCTGAAACTTGGCATGTATAAAGGCCATTAACATGTCTACATGCATGCACAATCTTATGTCAACTGATTGCATAACTTGCGAACTATAGGCCATCGAAATTTTTGTAAACAAAAGTTTGTGCGACTTTAGCTCCAAAACGGAATAAAAGCTAAAGCTGAAATAGCCTTCATTCTATTTCACTTATTTGTGTCTACACATGTATATGTTTTGCAGAGACTCAAAGCTCTTGAGAATGGAGAAAATGAGGTGTCAATTTTGCATTGGACCCTATGGGAAAATGCATTAAACGCCTACTGCTCCGACGTTCAGCGACCGATAACATCCATCTTTACACTGTAAACGGTAATTACATAGGTACATGCCTGGGGCAAATAACAGCGCAAATAATTGTCCATGTGCAGAGTAATAAAGGAGCAAACTTTTATGTATGGGCTGCAGTGGAAGTTATTCTTAAAAGGTGACTTTCACGAATCGTTCTGAAACTCTGCTAAAATTACAGATAATTCCCATATATTTCTTGGGAAAAAATCCCAGAAATTCTCCTTTCTCCGTTGTCCAGATATTCGAGGGCAAAGTCGTGCAGTTTACGACTTTCAGGGGCTATAACTCGAAAACTACAGAACGAGAATTTTTGGCACATATGGTCAATTAAATGTTTATCCCAACCCTCTCATTTGGCACTAGTTTCAGCCCGAATTGTGCAAGTCACCTAAGGTCACGAATCGTCCCGAACGTGTATCCCAAATTGTGAAAAATTTCAAACCGCTACTGCTTGCTTGTATGAGTAGGTAGCCATCTGAAACTTGGCATGTATAAAGGCCACTAACATGTCTACATGCATGCACAATCTTATGTCAACTGATTGCATAACTTGCGAACTATAGGCCATCGAAAGTTTTGTAAACAAAAGTTTGTGCGACTTTAGCTCCAAAACGGAATAAAAGCTAAAGCTGAAATAGCCTTCATTCTATTTCACTTATTTGTGTCTACACATGTATATGTTTTGCAGAGACTCAAAGCTCTTGAGAATGGAGAAAATGAGGTGTCAATTTTGCATTGGACCCTATGGGAAAATGCATTAAACGCCTACTGCTCCGACGTTCAGCGACCGATAACATCCATCTTTACACTGTAAACGGTAATTACATAGGTACATGTCTGGGGCAAATAACAGCGCAAATAATTGTCCATGTGCAGAGTAATAAAGGAGCAAACTTTTATGTATGGGCTGCAGTGGAAGTTATTCTTAAAAGGTGACTTTCACGAATCGTTCTGAAACTCTGCTAAAATTACAGATAATTCCCATATATTTCTTGGGAAAAAATCCCAGAAATTCTCCTTCCTCCGTTGTCGAGATATTCGAGGGCAAAGTCGTGCAGTTTACGACTTTCAGGGGCTATAACTCGAAAACTAAAGAACGAGAATTTTTGGCACATATGGTCAATTGAATGTTTATCCCAACCCTCTCATTTGGCACTAGTTTCAGCCCGAATTGTGCAAGTCACCTACGGTCACGAATCGTCCCGAACGTGTATCCCAAATTGTGAAAATTTCAAACCGCTACTGCTTGCTTGTATGAGTAGGTAGCCATCTGAAACTTGGCATGTATAAAGGCTATTAACATGTCTACATGCATGCACAATCTTATGTCAACTGATTGCATAACTTGCGAACTATAGGCCATCGAAATTTTTGTAAACAAAAGTTTGTGCGACTTTAGCTCCAAAACGGAATAAAAGCTAAAGCTGAAATAGCCTTCATTCTATTTCACTTATTTGTGTCTACACATGTATATGTTTTGCAGAGACTCAAAGCTCTTGAGAATGGAGAAAATGAGGTGTCAATTTTGCATTGGACCCTATGGGAAAATGCATTAAACGCCTACTGCTCCGACGTTCAGCGACCGATAACATCCATCTTTACACTGTAAACGGTAATTACATAGGTACATGCCTGGGGCAAATAACAGCGCAAATAATTGTCCATGTGCAGAGTAATAAAGGAGCAAACTTTTATGTATGGGCTGCAGTGGAAGTTATTCTTAAAAGGTGACTTTCACGAATCGTTCTGAAACTCTGCTAAAATTACAGATAATTCCCATATATTTCTTGGGAAAAAATCCCAGAAATTCTCCTTTCTCCGTTGTCGAGATATTCGAGGGCAAAGTCGTGCAGTTTACGACTTTCAGGGGCTATAACTCGAAAACTACAGAACGAGAATTTTTGGCACATATGGTCAATTAAATGTTTATCCCAACCCTCTCATTTGGCACTAGTTTCAGCCCGAATTGTGCAAGTCACCTAAGGTCACGAATCGTCCCGAACGTGTAGCCCAAATTGTGAAAATTTCAAACCGCTACTGCTTGCTTGTATGAGTAGGTAGCCATCTGAAACTTGGCATGTATAAAGGCCATTAACATGTCTACATGCATGCACCATCTTATGTCAACTGATTGCATAACTTGCGAACTATAGGCCATCGAAATTTTTGTAAACAAAAGTTTGTGCGACTTTAGCTCCAAAACGGAATAAAAGCTAAAGCTGAAATAGCCTTCATTCTATTTCACTTATTTGTGTCTACACATGTATATGTTTTGCAGAGACTCAAAGCTCTTGAGAATGGAGAAAATGAGGTGTCAATTTTGCATTGGACCCTATGGGAAAATGCATTAAACGCCTACTGCTCCGACGTTCAGCGACCGATAACATCCATCTTTACACTGTAAACGGTAATTACATAGGTACATGCCTGGGGCAAATAACAGCGCAAATAATTGTCCATGTGCAGAGTAATAAAGGAGCAAACTTTTATGTATGGGCTGCAGTGGAAGTTATTCTTAAAAGGTGACTTTCACGAATCGTTCTGAAACTCTGCTTAAATTATAGATAATTCCCATATATTTCTTGGGAAAAAATCTCAGAAATTCTCCTTTCTCCGTTGTCGAGATATTCGAGGGCAAAGTCGTGCAGTTTACGACTTTCAGGGGCTATAACTCGAAAACTACAGAACGAGAATTTTTGGCACATATGGTCAATTAAATGTTTATCCCAACCCTCTCATTTGGCACTAGTTTCAGCCCGAATTGTGCAAGTCACCTAAGGTCACGAATCGTCCCGAACGTGTAGCCCAAATTGTGAAAATTTCAAACCGCTACTGCTTGCTTGTATGACTAGGTAGCCATCTGAAACTTGGCATGTATAAAGGCCATTAACATGTCTACATGCATGCACCATCTTATGTCAACTGATTGCATAACTTGCGAACTATAGGCCATCGAAATTTTTGTAAACAAAAGTTTGTGCGACTTTAGCTCCAAAACGGAATAAAAGCTAAAGCTGAAATAGCCTTCATTCTATTTCACTTATTTGTGTCTACACATGTATATGTTTTGCAGAGACTCAAAGCTCTTGAGAATGGAGAAAATGAGGTGTCAATTTTGCATTGGACCCTATGGGAAAATGCATTAAACGCCTACTGCTCCGACGTTCAGCGACCGATAACATCCATCTTTACACTGTAAACGGTAATTACATAGGTACATGCCTGGGGCAAATAACAGCGCAAATAATTGTCCATGTGCAGAGTAATAAAGGTGCAAACTTTTATGTATGGGCTGCAGTGGAAGTTATTCTTAAAAGGTGACTTTCACGAATCGTTCTGAAACTCTGCTAAAATTACAGATAATTCCCATATATTTCTTGGGAAAAAATCCCAGAAATTCTCCTTTCTCCGTTGTCGAGATATTCGAGGGCAAAGTCGTGCAGTTTACGACTTTCAGGGCTATAACTCGAAAACTAAAGAACGAGAATTTTTGGCACATATGGTCAATTGAATGTTTATCCCAACCCTCTCATTTGGCACTAGTTTCAGCCCGAATTGTGCAAGTCACCTAAGGTCACGAATCGTCCCGAACGTGTAGCCCAAATTGTGAAAATTTCAAACCGCTACTGCTTGCTTGTATGAGTAGGTAGCCATCTGAAACTTGGCACGTATAAAGGCCATTAACATGTCTACATGCATGCACAATCTTATGTCAACTGATTGCATAACTTGCGAACTATAGGCCATCGAAATTTTTGTAAACAAAAGTTTGTGCGACTTTAGCTCCAAAACGGAATAAAAGCTAAAGCTGAAATAGCCTTCATTCTATTTCACTTATTTGTGTCTACACATGTATATGTTTTGCAGAGACTCAAAGCTCTTGAGAATGGAGAAAATGAGGTGTCAATTTTGCATTGGACCCTATGGGAAAATGCATTAAACGCCTACTGCTCCGACGTTCAGCGACCGATAACATCCATCTTTACACTGTAAACGGTAATTACATAGGTACATGCCTGGGGCAAATAACAGCGCAAATAATTGTCCATGTGCAGAGTAATAAAGGAGCAAACTTTTATGTATGGGCTGCAGTGGAAGTTATTCTTAAAAGGTGACTTTCACGAATCGTTCTGAAACTCTGCTAAAATTACAGATAATTCCCATATATTTCTTGGGAAAAAATCCCAGAAATTCTCCTTTCTCCGTTGTCCAGATATTCGAGGGCAAAGTCGTGCAGTTTACGACTTTCAGGGGCTATAACTCGAAAACTACAGAACGAGAATTTTTGGCACATATGGTCAATTAAATGTTTATCCCAACCCTCTCATTTGGCACTAGTTTCAGCCCGAATTGTGCAAGTCACCTAAGGTCACGAATCGTCCCGAACGTGTAGCCCAAATTGTGAAAAATTTCAAACCGCTACTGCTTGCTTGTATGAGTAGGTAGCCATCTGAAACTTGGCATGTATAAAGGCCATTAACATGTCTACATGCATGCACAATCTTATGTCAACTGATTGCATAACTTGCGAACTATAGGCCATCGAAATGTTTGTAAACAAAAGTTTGTGCGACTTTAGCTCAAAAACGGAATAAAAACTAAAGCTGAAATAGCCTTCATTCTATTTCACTTATTTGTGTCTACACATGTATATGTTTTGCAGAGACTCAAAGCTCTTGAGAATGGAGAAAATGAGGTGTCAATTTTGCATTGGACCCTATGGGAAAATGCATTAAACGCCTACTGCTCCGACGTTCAGCGACCGATAACATCCATCTTTACACTGTAAACGGTAATTACATAGGTACATGCCTGGGGCAAATAACAGCGCAAATAATTGTCCATGTGCAGAGTAATAAAGGAGCAAACTTTTATGTATGGGCTGCAGTGGAAGTTATTCTTAAAAGGTGACTTTCACGAATCGTTCTGAAACTCTGCTAAAATTACAGATAATTCCCATATATTTCTTGGGAAAAAATCCCAGAAATTCTCCTTTCTCCGTTGTCGAGATATTCGAGGGCAAAGTCGTGCAGTTTACGACTTTCAGGGGCTATAACTCGAAAACTAAAGAACGAGAATTTTTGGCACATATGGTCAATTGAATGTTTATCCCACCCCTCTCATTTGGCACTAGTTTCAGCCCGAATTGTGCAAGTCACCTAAGGTCACGAATCGTCCCGAACGTGTAGCCCAAATTGTGAAAATTTCAAACCGCTACTGCTTGCTTGTATGAGTAGGTAGCCATCTGAAACTTGGCATGTATAAAGGCCATTAACATGTCTACATGCATGCACAATCTTATGTCAACTGATTGCATAACTTGCGAACTATAGGCCATCGAAATTTTTGTAAACAAAAGTTTGTGCGACTTTAGCTCCAAAACGGAATAAAAGCTAAAGCTGAAATAGCCTTCATTCTATTTCACTTATTTGTGTCTACACATGTATATGTTTTGCAGAGACTCAAAGCTCTTGAGAATGGAGAAAATGAGGTGTCAATTTTGCATTGGACCCTATGGGAAAATGCATTAAACGCCTACTGCTCCGACGTTCAGCGACCGATAACATCCATCTTTACACTGTAAACGGTAATTACATAGGTACATGCCTGGGGCAAATAACAGCGCAAATAATTGTCCATGTGCAGAGTAATAAAGGAGCAAACTTTTATGTATGGGCTGCAGTGGAAGTTATTCTTAAAAGGTGACTTTCACGAATCGTTCTGAAACTCTGCTAAAATTACAGATAATTCCCATATATTTCTTGGGAAAAAATCCCAGAAATTCTCCTTTCTCCGTTGTCGAGATATTCGAGGGCAAAGTCGTGCAGTTTACGACTTACAGGAGCTATAACTCGAAAACTAAAGAACGAGAATTTTTGGCACATATGGTCAATTGAATGTTTATCCCAACCCTCTCATTTGGCACTAGTTTCAGCCCGAATTGTGCAAGTCACCTAAGGTCACGAATCGTCCCGAACGTGTAGCCCAAATTGTGAAAATTTCAAACCGCTACTGCTTGCTTGTATGAGTAGGTAGCCATCTGAAACTTGGCATGTATAAAGGCCATTAACATGTCTACATGCATGCACAATCTTATGTCAACTGATTGCATAACTTGCGAACTATAGGCCATCGAATTTTTTGTAAACAAAAGTTTGTGCGACTTTAGCTCCAAAACGGAATAAAAACTAAAGCTGAAATAGCCTTCATTCTATTTCACTTATTTGTGTCTACACATGTATATGTTTTGCAGAGACTCAAAGCTCTTGAGCATGGAGAAAATGAGGTGTCAATTTTGCATTGGACCCTATGGGAAAATGCATTAAACGCCTACTGCTCCGACGTTCAGCGACCGATAACATCCATCTTTACACTGTAAACGGTAATTACATAGGTACATGCCTGGGGCAAATAACAGCGCAAATAATTGTCCATGTGCAGAGTAATAAAGGTGCAAACTTTTATGTATGGGCTGCAGTGGATGTTATTCTTAAAAGGTGACTTTCACGAATCGTTCTGAAACTGTGCTAAAATTACAGATAATTCCCATATATTTCTTGGGAAAAAATCCCAGAAATTCTCCTTTCTCCGTTGTCGAGATATTCGAGGGCAAAGTCGTGCAGTTTACGACTTTCAGGGGCTATAACTCGAAAACTAAAGAACGAGAATTTTTGGCACATATGGTCAATTGAATGTTTATCCCAACCCTCTCATTTGGCACTAGTTTCAGCCCGAATTGTGCAAGTCACCTAAGGTCACGAATCGTCCCGAACGTGTAGCCCAAATTGTGAAAATTTCAAACCGCTACTGCTTGCTTGTATGAGTAGGTAGCCATCTGAAACTTGGCATGTATAAAGGCCATTAACATGTCTACATGCATGCACAATCTTATGTCAACTGATTGCATAACTTGCGAACTATAGGCCATCGAAATTTTTGTAAACGAAAGTTTGTGCGACTTTAGCTCCCAAACGGAATAAAAGCTAAAGCTGAAATAGCCTTCATTCTATTTCACTTATTTGTGTCTACACATGTATATGTTTTGCAGAGACTCAAAGCTCTTGAGAATGGAGAAAATGAGGTGTCAATTTTGCATTGGACCCTATGGGAAAATGCATTAAACGCCTACTGCTCCGACGTTCAGCGACCGATAACATCCATCTTTACACTGTAAACGGTAATTACATAGGTACATGCCTGGGGCAAATAACAGCGCAAATAATTGTCCATGTGCAGAGTAATAAAGGAGCAAACTTTTATGTATGGGCTGCAGTGGAAGTTATTCTTAAAAGGTGACTTTCACGAATCGTTCTGAAACTCTGCTAAAATTACAGATAATTCCCATATATTTCTTGGGAAAAAATCCCAGAAATTCTCCTTTCTCCGTTGTCGAGATTTTCGAGGGCAAAGTCGTGCAGTTTACGACTTTCAGGGGCTATAACTCGAAAACTAAAGAACGAGAATTTTTGGCACATATGGTCAATTGAATGTTTATCCCAACCCTCTCATTTGGCACTAGTTTCAGCCCGAATTGTGCAAGTCACCTAAGGTCACGAATCGTCCCGAACGTGTAGCCCAAATTGTGAAAATTTCAAACCGCTACTGCTTGCTTGTATGAGTAGGTAGCCATCTGAAACTTGGCATGTATAAAGGCCATTAACATGTCTACATGCATGCACAATCTTATGTCAACTGATTGCATAACTTGCGAACTATAGGCCATCGAAATTTTTGTAAACAAAAGTTTGTGCGACTTTAGCTCCCAAACGGAATAAAAGCTAAAGCTGAAATAGCCTTCATTCTATTTCACTTATTTGTGTCTACACATGTATATGTTTTGCAGAGACTCAAAGCTCTTGAGAATGGAGAAAATGAGGTGTCAATTTTGCATTGGACCCTATGGGAAAATGCATTAAACGCCTACTGCTCCGACTTTCAGCGACCGATAACATCCATCTTTACACTGTAAACGGTAATTACATAGGTACATGCCTGGGGCAAATAACAGCGCAAATAATTGTCCATTTGCAGAGTAATAAAGGAGCAAACTTTTATGTATGGGGTGCAGTGGAAGTTATTCTTAAAAGGTGACTTTCACGAATCGTTCTGAAACTCTGCTAAAATTACAGATAATTCCCATATATTTCTTGGGAAAAAATCCCAGAAATTCTCCTTTCTCCGTTGTCGAGATATTCGAGGGCAAAGTCGTGCAGTTTACGACTTTCAGGGGCTATAACTCGAAAACTAAAGAACGAGAATTTTTGGCACATATGGTCAATTGAATGTTTATCCCAACCCTCTCATTTGGCACTAGTTTCAGCCCGAATTGTGCAAGTCACCTAAGGTCACGAATCGTCCCGAACGTGTAGCCCAAATTGTGAAAATTTCAAACCGCTACTGCTTGCTTGTATGAGTAGGTAGCCATCTGAAACTTGGCATGTATAAAGGCCATTAACATGTCTACATGCATGCACAATCTTATGTCAACTGATTGCATAACTTGCGAACTATAGGCCATCGAAATGTTTGTAAACAAAAGTTTGTGCGACTTTAGCTCCAAAACGGAATAAAAGCTAAAGCTGAAATAGCCTTCATTCTATTTCACTTATTTGTGTCTACACATGTATATGTTTTGCAGAGACTCAAAGCTCTTGAGAATGGAGAAAATGAGGTGTCAATTTTGCATTGGACCCTATGGGAAAATGCATTAAACGCCTACTGCTCCGACGTTCAGCGACCGATAACATCCATCTTTACACTGTAAACGGTAATTACATAGGTACATGCCTGGGGCAAATAACAGCGCAAATAATTGTCCATGTGCAGAGTAATAAAGGAGCAAACTTTTATGTATGGGCTGCAGTGGAAGTTATTCTTAAAAGGTGACTTTCACGAATCGTTCTGAAACTCTGCTAAAATCACAGATAATTCCCATTTATTTCTTGGGAAAAAATCCCAGAAATTCTCCTTTCTCCGTTGTCGAGATATTCGAGGGCAAAGTCGTGCAGTTTACGACTTTCAGGGGCTATAACTCGAAAACTAAAGAACGAGAATTTTTGGCACATATGGTCAATTGAATGTTTATCCCAACCCTCTCATTTGGCACTAGTTTCAGCCCGAATTGTGCAAGTCACCTAAGGTCACGAATCGTCCCGAACGTGTAGCCCAAATTGTGAAAATTTCAAACCGCTACTGCTTGCTTGTATGAGTAGGTAGCCATCTGAAACTTGGCATGTATAAAGGCCATTAACTTGTCTACATGCATGCACAATCTTATGTCAACTGATTGCATAACTTGCGAACTATAGGCCATCGAAATTTTTGTAAACGAAAGTTTGTGCGACTTTAGCTCCCAAACGGAATAAAAGCTAAAGCTGAAATAGCCTTCATTCTATTTCACTTATTTGTGTCTACACATGTATATGTTTTGCAGAGACTCAAAGCTCTTGAGAATGGAGAAAATGAGGTGTCAATTTTGCATTGGACCCTATGGGAAAATGCATTAAACGCCTACTGCTCCGACGTTCAGCGACCGATAACTTCCATCTTTACACTGTAAACGGTAATTACATAGGTACATGCCTGTGGCAAATAACAGCGCAAATAATTGTCCATGTGTAGAGTAATAAAGGAGCAAACTTTTATGTATGGGCTGCAGTGGAAGTTATTCTTAAAAGGTGACTTTCACGAATCGTTCTGAAACTCTGCTAAAATTACAGATAATTCCCATATATTTCTCGGGAAAAAATCCCAGAAATTCTCCTTTCTCCGTTGTCGAGATATTCGAGGGCAAAGTCGTGCAGTTTACGACTTTCAGGGGCTATAACTCGAAAACTAAAGAACGAGAATTTTTGGCACATATGGTCAATTGAATGTTTATCCCAACCCTCTCATTTGGCACTAGTTTCAGCCCGAATTGTGCAAGTCACCTCAGGTCACGAATCGTCCCGAACGTGTAGCCCAAATTGTGAAAATTTCAAACCGCTACTGCTTGCTTGTATGAGTAGGTAGCCATCTGAAACTTGGCATGTATAAAGGCCATTAACATGTGTACATGCATGCACAATCTTATGTCAACTGATTGCATAACTTGCGAACTATAGGCCATCGAAATTTTTGTAAACAAAAGTTTGTGCGACTTTAGCTCCAAAATGGAATAAAAGCTAAAGCTGTAATAGCCTTCATTCTATTTCACTTATTTGTGTCTACACATGTATATGTTTTGCAGAGACTCAAACTCTTGAGAATGGAGAAAATGAGGTGTCAATTTTGCATTGGACCCTATGGGAAAATGCATTAAACGCCTACTGCTCCGACGTTCAGCGACCGATAACATCCATATTTACACTGTAAACGGTAATTACATAGGTACATGCCTGGGGCAAATAACAGCGCAAATAATTGTCCATGTGCAGAGTAATAAAGGTGCAAACTTTTATGTATGGGCTGCAGTGGAAGTTATTCTTAAAAGGTGACTTTCACGAATCGTTCTGAAACTCTGCTAAAATTACAGATAATTCCCATATATTTCTTGGGAAAAAATCCGAGAAATTCTCCTTTCTCCGTTGTCGAGATATTCGAGGGCAAAGTCGTGCAGTTTACGACTTTCAGGGGCTATAACTCTAAAACTAAAGAACGAGAATTTTTGGCACATATGGTCAATTGAATGTTTATCCCAACCCTCTCATTTGGCACTAGTTTCAGCCCGAATTGTGCAAGTCACCTAAGGTCACGAATCGTCCCGAACGTGTAGCCCAAATTGTGAAAATTTCAAACCGCTACTGCTTGCTTTTATGAGTAGGTAGCCATCTGAAACTTGGCATGTATAAAGGCCATTAACATGTCTACATGCATGCACAATCTTATGTCAACTGATTGCATAACTTGCGAACTATAGGCCATCGAAATTTTTGTAAACAAAAGTTTGTGCGACTTTAGCTCCAAAACGGAATAAAAGCTAAAGCTGAAATAGCCTTCATTCTATTTCACTTATTTGTGTCTACACATGTATATGTTTTGCAGAGACTCAAAGCTCTTGAGAATGGAGAAAATGAGGTGTCAAATTTGCATTGGACCCTATGGGAAAATGCATTAAACGCCTACTGCTCCGACGTTCAGCGACCGATAACATCCATCTTTACACTGTAAACGGTAATTACATAGGTACATGCCTGGGGCAAATAACAGCGCAAATAATTGTCCATGTGCAGAGTAATAAAGGAGCAAACTTTTATGTATGGGCTGCAGTGGAAGTTATTCTTAAAAGGTGACTTTCACGAATCGTTCTGAAACTCTGCTAAAATTACAGATAATTCCATATATTTCTTGGGAAAAAATCCCAGAAATTCTCCTTTCTCCGTTGTCGAGATATTCGAGGACAAAGTCGTGCAGTTTACGACTTCCAGGGGCTATAACTCGAAAACTAAAGAACGAGAATTTTTGGCACATATGGTCAATTGAATGTTTATCCCAACCCTCTCATTTGGCACTAGTTTCAGCCTGAATTGTGCAAGTCACCTGACGTCACGAATCATCCCGAACGTGTAGCCCAAATTGTGAAAATTTCAAACCGCTACTGCTTGCTTTTATGAGTAGGTAGCCATCTGAAACTTGGCATGTATAAAGGCCATTAACATGTCTACATGCACGCACAATCTTATGTCAACTGATTGCATAACTTGTGAACTTTAGGCCATCGAATTATTTGTAAACAAAAGTTTGTGCGACTTTAGCTACCAAACGGAATAAAAGGTAAAGCTGAAATAGCCTTCATTCTATTTCACTTATTTGTGTCTAGACATGTATATGTTTTGCAGAGACTCAAAGCTCTTGAGAATGGAGAAAATGAGGTGTCAATTTTGCATTGGACCCTATGGGAAAATGCATTAAACGCCTTCTGTTCAGACGTTTAGCGACCGATAACATCCATCTTTACACTGTAAACGGTAATTACATAGGTACATGCCTGGGGCAAATAACAGCGCAAATAATTGTCCATGTGCAGAGTAATAAAGGAGCAAACTTTTATGTATGGGCTGCAGTGGAAGTTATTCTTAAAAGGTGACTTTCACGAATCGTTCTGAAACTCTGCTAAAATTACAGATAATTCCCATATATTTCTTGGGAAAAAATCCCAGAAATTCTCCTTTCTCCGTTGTCGAGATATTCGAGGGCAAAGTCGTGCAGTTTACGACTTCCAGGGGCTATAACTCGAAAACTAAAGAACGAGAATTTTTGGCACATATGGTCAATTGAATGTTTATCCCAACCCTCTCATTTGGCACTAGTTTCAGCCCGAATTGTGCAAGTGACCTAAGGTCATGAATCGTCCCGAACATGTAGCCCAAATTGTGAAAATTTCAAACCGCTACTGCTTGCTTGTATGAGTAGGTAGCCATCTGAAACTTGGCATGTATAAAGGCCATTAACATGTCTACATGCATGCTCAATCTTATGTCAACTGATTGCATAACTTGCGAACTATAGGCCATCGAAATTTTTGTAAACAAAAGTTTGTGCGACTTTAGCTCCCAAACGGAATAAAAGCTAAAGCTGAAATAGCCTTCATTCTATTTCACTTATTTGTGTCTAGACATGTATATGTTTTGCAGAGACTCAAAGCTCTTGAGAATGGAGAAAATACGGTGTCAATTTTGCATTGGACCCTAAGGGAAAATGCATTAAACACCTACTGCTCCGACGTTCAGCGACCGATAACATCCATATTTACACTGTAAACGGTAATTACATAGGTACATGCCTGGGGCAAATAACAGCGCTAATAATTGTCCATGTGCAGAGTAATAAAGGAGCAAACTTTTATGTATGGGCTGCAGTGGAAGTTATTCTTAAAAGGTGACTTTCACGAATCGTTCTGAAACTCTGCTAAAATTACAGATAATTCCCATATATTTCTTGGGAAAAAATCCCAGAAATTCTCCTTTCTCCGTTGTCGAGATATTCGAGGGCAAAGTCGTGCAGTTTACGACTTTCAGGGGCTATAACTCGAAAACTAAAGAACGAGAATTTTTGGCACATATGGTCAATTGAATGTTTATCCCAACCCTCTCATTTGGCACTAGTTTCAGCCCGAATTGTGCAAGTCACCTAAGGTCACGAATCGTCCCGAACGTGTAGCCCAAATTGTGAAAATTTCAAACCGCTACTGCTTGCTTGTATGAGTAGGTAGCCATCTGAAACTTGGCATGTATAAAGGCCATTAACATGTCTACATGCATGCACAATCTTATGTCAACTGATTGCATAACTTGCGAACTATAGGCCATCGAAATTTTTGTAAACAAAAGTTTGTGCGACTTTAGCTCCAAAACGGAATAAAAGCTAAAGCTGAAATAGCCTTCATTCTATTTCACTTATTTGTGTCTACACATGTATATGTTTTGCAGAGACTCAAAGCTCTTGAGAATGGAGAAAATGAGGTGTCAATTTTGCATTGGACCCTATGGGAAAATGCATTAAACGCCTACTGCTCCGACGTTCAGCGACCGATAACATCCATCTTTACACTGTAAACGGTAATTACATAGGTACATGCCTGGGGCAAATAACAGCGCAAATAATTGTCCATGTGCAGAGTAATAAAGGAGCAAACTTTTATGTATGGGCTGCAGTGGAAGTTATTCTTAAAAGGTGACTTTCACGAATCGTTCTGAAACTCTGCTAAAATTACAGATAATTCCCATATATTTCTTGGGAAAAAATCCCAGAAATTCTCCTTTCTCCGTTGTCGAGATATTCGAGGGCAAAGTCGTGCAGTTTACGACTTCCAGGGGCTATAACTCGAAAACTAAAGAACGAGAATTTTAGGCACAAATGGTCAATTGAATGTTTATCCCAACCCTCTCATTTGGCACTAGTTTCAGCCTGAATTGTGCAAGTCACCTGACGTCACGAATCATCCCGAACGTGTAGCCCAAATTGTGAAAATTTCAAACCGCTACTGCTTGCTTGCATGAGTAGGTAGCCATCTGAAACTTGGCATGTATAAAGACCATTAACATGTCTACATGCACGCACAATCTTATGTCAACTGATTGCATAACTTGCGAACTGTAGGCCATCGAATTGTTTGTAAACAAAAGTTTGTGCGACTTTAGCTCCCAAACGGAATAAAAGCTAAAGCTGAAATAGCCTTCATTCTATTTCACTTATTTGTGTCTACACATGTATATGTTTTGCAGAGACTCAAAGCTCTTGAGAATGGAGAAAATGAGGTGTCAATTTTGCATTGGACCCTATGGGAAAATGCATTAAACGCCTTCTGTTTAGACGTTTAGCGACCGATAACATCCATCTTTACACTGTAAACGGTAATTACATAGGTACATGCCTGGGGCAAATAACAGCGCAAATAATTGTTCATGTGCAGAGTAATAAAGGAGCAAACTTTTATGTATGGGCTGCAGTGGAAGTTATTCTTAAAAGGTGACTTTCACGAATCGTTCTGAAACTCTGCTAAAATTACAGATAATTCCCATATATTTCTTGGGAAAAAATCCCAGAAATTCTCCTTTCTCCGTTGTCGAGATATTCGAGGGCAAAGTCGTGCAGTTTACGACTTCCAGGGGCTATAACTCGAAAACTAAAGAACGAGAATTTTTGGCACATATGGTCAATTGAATGTTTATCCCAACCTTCTCATTTGGCACTAGTTTCAGCCCGAATTGTGCAAGTCACCTAAGGTCACGAATCGTCCCGAACATGTAGCCCAAATTGTGAAAATTTCAAACCGCTACTGCTTGCTTTTATGAGTAGGTAGCCATCTGAAACTTGGCATGTATAAAGGCCATTAACATGTCTACATGCATGCACAATCTTATGTCAACTGATTGCATAACTTGCGAAGTATAGGCCATCGAAATTTTTGTAAACAAAAGTTTGTGCGACTTTAGCTCCAAAACGGAATAAAAGCTAAAGCTGAAATAGCCTTCATTCTATTTCACTTATTTGTGTCTACACATGTATATGTTTTGCAGAGACTCAAAGCTCTTGAGAATGGAGAAAATGAGGTGTCAATTTTGCATTGGACCCTATGGGAAAATGCATTAAACGCCTACTGCTCCGACGTTCAGCGACCGATAACATCCATCTTTACACTGTAAACGGTAATTACATAGGTACATGCCTGGGGCAAATAACAGCGCAAATAATTGTCCATGTGCAGAGTAATAAAGGAGCAAACTTTTATGTATGGGCTGCAGTGGAAGTTATTCTTAAAAGGTGACTTTCACGAATCGTTCTGAAACTCTGCTAAAATTACAGATAATTCCCATATATTTCTTGGGAAAAAATCCCAGAAATTCTCCTTTCTCCGTTGTCGAGATATTCGAGGACAAAGTCGTGCAGTTTACGACTTCCAGGGGCTATAACTCGAAAACTAAAGAACGAGAATTTTTGGCACATATGGTCAATTGAATGTTTATCCCAACCCTCTCATTTGGCACTAGTTTCAGCCTGAATTGTGCAAGTCACCTGACGTAACGAATCATCCCGAACGTGTAGCCCAAATTGTGAAAATTTCAAACCGCTACTGCTTGCTTGCATGAGTAGGTAGCCATCTGAAACTTGGCATGTATAAAGGCCATTAACATGTCTACATGCACGCACAATCTTATGTCAACTGATTGCATAACTTGCGAACTTTAGGCCATCGAATTGTTTGTAAACAAAAGTTTGTGCGACTTTAGCTCCCAAACGGAATAAAAGCTAAAGCTGAAATAGCCTTCATTCTATTTCACTTATTTGTGTCTAGACATGTATATGTTTTGCAGAGACTCAAAGCTCTTGAGAATGGAGAAAATGAGGTGTCAATTTTGCATTGGACCCTATGGGAAAATGCATTAAACGCCTTCTGTTCAGACGTTTAGCGACCGATAACATCCATCTTTACACTGTAAACGGTAATTACATAGGTACATGCCTGGGGCAAATAACAGCGCAAATAATTGTCCATGTGCAGAGTAATAAAGGAGCAAACTTTTATGTATGGGCTGCAGTGGAAGTTATTCTTAAAAGGTGACTTTCACGAATCGTTCTGAAACTCTGCTAAAATTACAGATAATTCCCATATATTTCTTGGGAAAAAATCCCAGAAATTCTCCTTTCTCCGTTGTCGAGATATTCGAGGGCAAAGTCGTGCAGTTTACGACTTCCAGGGGCTATAACTCGAAAACTAAAGAACGAGAATTTTTGGCACATATGGTCAATTGAATGTTTATCCCAACCCTCTCATTTGGCACTAGTTTCAGCCCGAATCGTGCAAGTGACCTAAGGTCACGAATCGTCCCGAACATGTAGCCCAAATTGTGAAAATTTCAAACCGCTACTGCTTGCTTTTATGAGTAGGTAGCCATCTGAAACTTGGCATGTATAAAGGCCATTAACATGTCTACATGCATGCTCAATCTTTTGTCAACTGATTGCATAACTTGCGAACTATAGGCCATCGAAATTTTTGTAAACAAAAGTTTGTGCGACTTTAGCTCCCAAACGGAATAAAAGCTAAAGCTGAAATAGCCTTCATTCTATTTCACTTATTTGTGTCTAGACATGTATATGTTTTGCAGAGACTCAAAGCTCTTGAGAATGGAGAAAATACGGTGTCAATTTTGCATTGGACCCTAAGGGAAAATGCATTAAACACCTACTGCTCCGACGTTCAGCGACCGATAACATCCATATTTACACTGTAAACGGTAATTACATAGGTACATGCCTGGGGCATATAACAGCGCTAATAATTGTCCATGTGCAGAGTAATAAAGGAGCAAACTTTTATGTATGGGCTGCAGTGGAAGTTATTCTTAAAAGGTGACTTTCACGAATCGTTCTGAAACTCTGCTAAAATTACAGATAATTCCCATATATTTCTTGGGAAAAAATCCCAGAAATTCTCCTTTCTCCGTTGTCGAGATATTCGAGGGCAAAGTCGTGCAGTTTACGACTTTCAGGGGCTATAACTCGAAAACTAAAGAACGAGAATTTTTGGCACATATGGTCAATTGAATGTTTATCCCAACCCTCTCATTTGGCACTAGTTTCAGCCCGAATTGTGCAAGTCACCTAAGGTCACGAATCGTCCCGAACGTGTAGCCCAAATTGTGAAAATTTCAAACCGCTACTGCTTGCTTGTATGAGTAGGTAGCCATCTGAAACTTGAAATGTATAAAGGCCATTAACATATCTACATGCATGCACAATCTTATGTCAACTGATTGCATAACTTGCGAACTATAGGCCATCGAAATTTTTGTAAACAAAAGTTTGTGCGACTTTAGCTCCCAAACGGAATAAAAGCTAAAGCTGAAATAGCCTTCATTCTATTTCACTTATTTGTGTCTACACATGTATATGTTTTGCAGAGACTCAAAGCTCTTGAGAATGGAGAAAATTAGGTGTCAATTTTGCATTGGACCCTATGGGAAAATGCATTAAACGCCTACTGCTCCGACGTTCAGCGACCGATAACATCCATCTTTACACTGTAAACGGTAATTACATAGGTACATGCCTGGGGCAAATAACAGCGCAAATAATTGTCCATGTGCAGAGTAATAAAGGAGCAAACTTTTATGTATGGGCTGCAGTGGAAGTTATTCTTAAAAGGTGACTTTCACGAATCGTTCTGAAACTCTGCTAAAATTACAGATAATTCCCATATATTTCTTGGGAAAAAATCCCAGAAATTCTCCTTTCTCCGTTGTCGAGATATTCGAGGGCAAAGTCGTGCAGTTTACGACTTCCAGGGGCTATAACTCGAAAACTAAAGAACGAGAATTTTTGGCACAAATGGTCAATTGAATGTTTATCCCAACCCTCTCATTTGGCACTAGTTTCAGCCTGAATTGTGCAAGTCACCTGACGTCACGAATCATCCCGAACGTGTAGCCCAAATTGTGAAAATTTCAAACCGCTACTGCTTGCTTGCATGAGTAGGTAGCCATCTGAAACTTGGCATGTATAAAGACCATTAACATGTCTACATGCACGCACAATCTTATGTCAACTGATTGCATAACTTGCGAACTGCAGGCCATCGAATTGTTTGTAAACAAAAGTTTGTGCGACTTTAGCTCCCAAACGGAATAAAAGCTAAAGCTGAAATAGCCTTCATTCTATTTCACTTATTTGTGTCTACACATGTATATGTTTTGCAGAGACTCAAAGCTCTTGAGAATGGAGAAAATGAGGTGTCAATTTTGCATTGGACCCTATG
The DNA here is from genome assembly GCA_963989385.1 of Ctena decussata. Taxonomy (NCBI): domain Eukaryota; kingdom Metazoa; phylum Mollusca; class Bivalvia; order Lucinida; family Lucinidae; genus Ctena; species Ctena decussata. Next base: position 21,467,209 of record OZ022512.1, on the reverse strand, counting down.
GGAAAATGCATTAAACGCCTTCTGTTCAGACGTTTAGCGACCGATAACATCCATCTTTACACGGTAAACGGTAATTACATAGGTACATGCCTGGGGCAAATAACAGCGCAAATAATTGTTCATGTGCAGAGTAATAAAGGAGCAAACTTTTATGTATGGGCTGCAGTGGAAGTTATTCTTAAAAGGTGACTTTCACGAATCGTTCTGAAACTCTGCTAAAATTACAGATAATTCCCATATATTTCTTGGGAAAAAATCCCAGAAATTCTCCTTTCTCCGTTGTCGAGATATTCGAGGGCAAAGTCGTGCAGTTTACGACTTCCAGGGGATATAACTCGAAAACTAAAGAACGAGAATTTTTGGCACATATAGTCAATTGAATGTTTATCCCAACCTTCTCATTTGGCACTAGTTTCAGCCCGAATTGTGCAAGTGACCTAAGGTCACGAATCGTCCCGAACGTGTAGCCCAAATTGTGAAAATTTCAAACCGCTACTGCTTGCTTTTTTGAGTAGGTAGCCATCTGAAACTTGGCATGTATAAAGGCCATTAACATGTCTACATGCATGCTCAATCTTATGTCAACTGATTGCATAACTTGCGAACTATAGGCCATCGAAATTTTTGTAAACAAAAGTTTGTGCGACTTTACCTCCCAAACGGAATAAAAGCTAAAGCTGAAATAGCCTTCATTCTATTTCACTTATTTGTGTCTAGACATGTATATGTTTTGCAGAGACTCAAAGCTCTTGAGAATGGAGAAAATACGGTGTCAATTTTGCATTGGACCCTAAGGGAAAATGCATTAAACACCTACTGCTCCGACGTTCAGCGACCGATAACATCCATATTTACACTGTAAACGGTAATTACATAGGTACATGCCTGGGGCAAATAACAGCGCTAATAATTGTCCATGTGCAGAGTAATAAAGGAGCAAACTTTTATGTATGGGCTGCAGTGGAAGTTATTCTTAAAAGGTGACTTTCACGAATCGTTCTGAAACTCTGCTAAAATTACAGATAATTCCCATATATTTCTTGGGAAAAAATCCCAGAAATTCTCCTTTCTCCGTTGTCGAGATATTCGAGGGCAAAGTCGTGCAGTTTACGACTTCCAGGGGCAATAACTCGAAAACTAAAGAACGAGAATTTTTGGCACATATGGTCAATTGAATGTTTATCCCAACCCTCTCATTTGGCACTAGTTTCAGCCCGAATTGTGCAAGTCACCTAAGGTCACGAATCGTCCCGAACGTGTAGCCCAAATTGTGAAAATTTCAAACCGCTACTGCTTGCTTGTATGAGTAGGTAGCCATCTGATATTTGGCATGTATAAAGGCCATTAACATGTCTACATGCATGCACAATCTTATGTCAACTGATTGCATAACTTGCGAAGTATAGGCCATCGAAATTTTTGTAAACAAAAGTTTGTGCGACTTTAGCTCCCAAAAGGAATAAAAGCTAAAGCTGAAATAGCCTTCATTCTATTTCACTTATTTGTGTCTACACATGTATATGTTTTGCAGAGACTCAAAGCTCTTGAGAATGGAGAAAATGAGGTGTCAATTTTGCATTGGACCCTATGGGAAAATGCATTAAACGCCTACTGCTCCGACGTTCAGCGACCGATAACATCCATCTTTACACTGTAAACGGTAATTACATAGGCACATGCCTGGGGCAAATAACCGCGCAAATTTTTGTCCATGTGCAGAGTAATAAAGGAGCAAACTTTTATGTATGGGCTGCAGTGGAAGTTATTCTTAAAAGGTGACTTTCACGAATCGTTCTGAAACTCTGCTAAAATTACAGATAATTCCCATATATTTCTTGGGAAAAAATCCCAGAAATTCTCCTTTCTCCGTTGTCGAGATATTCGAGGGCAAAGTCGTGCACTTTACGACTTTCAGGGGCTATAACTCGAAAACTAAAGAACGAGAATTTTTGGCACATATGGTCAATTGAATGTTTATCCCAACCCTCTCATTTGGCACTAGTTTCAGCCCGAATTGTGCAAGTCACCTAAGGTCACGAATCGTCACGAACGTGTAGCCCAAATTGTGAAAATTTCAAACCGCTACTGCTTGCTTGTATGAGTAGGTAGCCATCTGATACTTGGCATGTATAAAGGCCATTAACATGTCTATATGCATGCACAATCTTATGTCAACTGATTGCATAACTTGCGAAGTATAGGCCATCGAAATTTTTGTAAACAAAAGTTTGTGCGACTTTACCTCCCAAACGGAATAAAAGCTAAAGCTGAAATAGCCTTCATTCTATTTCACTTATTTGTGTCTACACATGTATATGTTTTGCAGAGACTCAAAGCTCTTGAGAATGGAGAAAATGAGGTGTCAATTTTGCATTGGACCCTATGGGAAAATGCATTAAACGCCAACTGCTCCGACGTTCAGCGACCGATAACATCCATCTTTACACTGTAAACGGTAATTACATAGGCACATGCCTGGGGCAAATAACCGCGCAAATTTTTGTCCATGTGCAGAGTAATAAAGGAGCAAACTTTTATGTATGGGCTGCAGAGGAAGTTATTCTTAAAAGGTGACTTTCACGAATCGTTCTGAAACTCTGCTAAAATTACAGATAATTCCCATATATTTCTTGGGAAAAAATCCCAGAAATTCTCCTTTCTCCGTTGTCGAGATATTCGAGGGCAAAGTCGTGCAGTTTACGACTTCCAGGGGCTATAACTTGAAAACTAAAGAACGAGAATTTTTGGCACATATGGTCAATTGAATGTTTATCCCAATCCTCTCATTTGGCACTAGTTTCAGCCCGAATTGTGCAAGTCACCTAAGGTCACGAATCGTCCCGAACGTGTAGCCCAAATTGTGAAAATTTCAAACCGCTACTGCTTGCTTGTATGAGTAGGTAGCCATCTGAAACTTGGCATGTATAAAGGCCATTAACATGTCTACATGCATGCTCAATCTTATATCAACTGATTGCATAACTTGCGAACTATAGGCCATCGAAATTTTTGTAAACAAAAGTTTGTGCGACTTTAGCTCCCAAACGGAATAAAAGCTAAAGCTGAAATAGCCTTCATTCTATTTCACTTATTTGTGTCTACACATGTATATGTTTTGCAGAGACTCAAAGCTCTTGAGAATGGAGAAAATGAGGTGTCAATTTTGCATTGGACCCTATGGGAAAATGCATTAAACGCCTACTGCTCCGACGTTCAGCGACCGATAACATCCATCTTTACACTGTAAACGGTAATTACATAGGTACATGCCTGGGGCAAATAACAGCGCACATAATTGTCCATGTGCAGAGTAATAAAGGAGCAAACTTTTATGTATGGCTACAATGGAATTTATTCTTAAAACGTGACTTTCACGAATCGTTCTGAAACTCTGCTAAAATTACAGATAATTCCCATATATTTCTTGGGAAAAAATCCCAGAAATTCTCCTTTCTCCGTTGTCGAGATATTCGAGGGCAAAGTCGTGCAGTTTACGACTTCCAGGGGCTATATATCGAAAACTAAAGAACGAGAATTTTTGGCACATATGGCCAATTGAATGTTTATCCCAACCCTCTCATTTGGCACTAGTTTCAGCCCGAATTGTGCAAGTCACCTAAGGTCACGAATCGTCCCGAACGTGTAGCCCAAATTGTGAAAATTTCAAACCGCTACTGCTTGCTTGTATGAGTAGGTAGCCATCTGAAACTTGGCATGTATAAAGGCCATTAACATGTCTACATGCATGCACAATCTTATGTCAACTGATTGCATAACATGCGAACTATAGGCCATCGAAATTTTTGTAAACAAAAGTTTGTGCGACTTTAGCTCCCAAACGAAATAAAAGCTAAAGCTGAAATAGCCTTCATTCTATTTCACTTATTTGTGTCTACACATGTATATGTTTTGCAGAGACTCAAAGCTCTTGAGAATGGAGACAATGAGGTGTCAATTTTGCATTGGACCCTATGGGAAAATGCATTAAACGCCTACTGCTCCGACGTTCAGCGACCGATAACATCCATCTTTACACTGTAAACGGTAATTACATAGGTACATGCCTGGGGCAAATAACAGCGCAAATAAGTGTCCATGTGCAGAGTAATAAAGGAGCAAACTTTTATGTATGGGCTGCAGTGGAAGTTATTCTTAAAAGGTGACTTTCACGAATCGTTCTGAAACTCTGCTAAAATTACAGATAATTCCCATATATTTCTTGGGAAAAAATCCCAGAAATTCTCCTTTCTCCGTTGTCGAGATATTCGAGGGCAAAGTCGTGCAGTTTACGACTTCCAGGGGCTATAACTCGAAAACTAAAGAACGAGAATTTTTGGCACATATGGTCAATTGAATGTTTATCCCAACCCTCTCATTTGGCACTAGTTTCAGCCCGAATTGTGCAAGTCACCTAAGGTCACGAATCGTCCCGAACGTGTAGCCCAAATTGTGAAAATTTCAAACCGCTACTGCTTGCTTGTATGAGTAGGTAGCCATCTGATACTTGGCATGTATAAAGGCCATTAATATGTCTACATGCACGCACAATCTTATGTCAACTGATTGCATAACTTGCGAACTATAGGCAATCGAATTTTTGTAAACTAAAGTTTGTGCGACTTTAGCTCCCAAACGGAATAAAAGCTAAAGCTGAAATAGCCTTCATTCTATTTCACCTATTTGTGTCTACACATGTATATGTTTTGCAGAGACTCAAAGCTCTTGAGAATGGAGAAAATGAGGTGTCAATTTTGCATTGGACCCTATGGGAAAATGCATTAAACGCCTACTGCTCCGACGTTCAGCGACCGATAACATCCATCTTTACACTGTAAACGGTAATTACATAGGTACATGCCTGGGGCAAATAACAGCGCAAATAATTGTCCATGTGCAGAGTAATAAAGGAGCAAACTTTTATGTATGGGCTGCAGTGGAAGTTATTCTTAAAAGGTGACTTTTACGAATCGTTCTGAAACTCTGCTAAAATTACTGATAATTCCCATACATTTCTTGGGAAAAAATCCCAGAAATTCTCCTTTTTCCGTTGTCGAGATATTCGAGGGCAAAGACGTGCAGTTTACGACTTCCAGGGGCTATAACTCGAAAACTAAAGAACGAGAATTTTTGGCACATATGGTCAATTGAATGTTTATCCCAACCCTCTCATTTGGCACTAGTTTCAGCCCGAATTGTGCAAGTCACCTAAGGTCACGAATCGTCCCGAACGTGTAGCCCAAATTGTGAAAATTTCAAACCGCTACTGCCTGCTTGTATGAGTAGGTAGCCATCTGATACTTGGCATGTATAAAGGCCATTAACATATCTACATGCATGCACATGCACAATCTTATGTCAACTGATTGCATAACTTGCGAACTATAGGCCATCGAAATTTTTGTAAACAAAAGTTTGTGCGACTTTAGCTCCCAAAAGGAATAAAAGCTAAAGCTGAAATAGCCTTCATTCTATTTCACTTATTTGTGTCTACACATGTATATGTTTTGCAGAGACCCAAAGCTCTTGAGAATGGAGAAAATGAGGTGTCAATTTTGCATTGGACCCTATGGGAAAATGTATTAAACGCCTACTGCTCCGACGTTCAGCAACCGATAACATCCATCTTTACACTGTAAACGGTAATTACATAGGCACATGCCTGGGGCAAATAACAGCGCAAATTTTAGTCCATGTGCAGAGTAATAAAGGAGCAAACTTTTATGTATGGGCTGCAGTGGAAGTTATTCTTAAAAGGTGACTTTCACGAATCGTTCTGAAACTCTGCTAAAATTACAGATAATTCCCATATATTTCTTGGGAAAAAATCCCAGAAATTCTCCTTTCTCCGTTGTCGTGATATTCGAGGGCAAAGTCGTGCAGTTTACGACTTCCAGGGGCTATAACTTGAAAACTAAAGAACGAGAATTTTTAGCACATATGGTCAATTGAATGTTTATCCCAACCCTCTCATTTGGCACTAGTTTCAGCCCGAATTGTGCAAGTGACCTAAGGTCACGAATCGTCCCGAACGTGTAGCCCAAATTGTGAAAATTTCAAACCGCTACTGCTTGCTTGTATGAGTAGGTAGCCATCTGAAACTTGGCATGTATAAAGGCCATTAACATGTCTATATGCATGCACAATCTTATGTCAACTGATAGCATAACTTGCGAACTATAGGCCATCGAAATGTTTGTAAACAAAAGTTTGTGCGACTTTAGCTCCCAAACGGAATAAAAGCTAAAGCTGAAATAGCCTTCATTCTATTTCACTTATTTGTGTCTACACATGTATATGTTTTGCAGAGACTCAAAGCTCTTAAGAATGGAGAAAATGAGGTGTCAATTTTGCATTGGACCTTATGGGAAAATGCATAAAACGCCTACTGTTCAGACGTTTAGCGACCGATAACATCCATCTTTACACTGTAAACGGTAATTACATAGGTACATGCCTGGGGCAAATAACAGCGCAAATAATTGTCCATGTGCAGAGTAATAAAGGAGCAAACTTTTATGTATGGGCTGCAGTGGAAGTTATTCTTAAAAGGTGACTTTCACGAATCGTTCTGAAACTCTGCTAAAATTACAGATAATTCCCATATATTTCTTGGGAAAAAACCCCAGAAATTCTCCTTTCTCCGTTGTCGAGATATTCGAGGGCAAAGTCGTGCAGTTTACGAATTCCAGGGGCTATAACTCGAAAACTAAAGAACGAGAATTTTTGGCACATATGGTCAATTGAATGTTTATCCCAATCCTCTCATTTGGCACTAGTTTCAGCCCGAATTGTGCAAGTCACCTAAGGTCACGAATCGTCCCGAACGTGTAGCCCAAATTGTGAAAATTTCAAACCGCTACTGCTTGCTTTTATGAGTAGGTAGCCATCTGAAACTTGGCATGTATAAACGCCATTAACATGTCTACATGCATGCTCAATCTTATGTCAACTGATTGCATAACTTGCGAACTATAGGCCATCGAAATTTTTGTAAACAAGGGTTTGTGCGACTTTAGCTCCCAAACGTTATAAAAGCTAAAGCTGAAATAGCCTTCATTGTATTTCACTTATTTGTGTCTACACATGTATATGTTTTGCAGAGACTCAAAGCTCTTGAGAATGGAGAAAATACGGTGTCAATTTCGCATTGGACCCTAAGGGAAAATGCATTAAACACCTACTGCTCCGACGTTCAGCGACCGATAACATCCATATTTACACTGTAAACGGTAATAACATAGGCACATGCCTGGGGCAAATAACAGCGCTAATAATTGTCCATGTGCAGAGTAATAAAGGAGCAAACTTTTATGTATGGGCTGCAGTGGAAGTTATTCTTAAAAGGTGACTTTCACGAATCGTTCTGAAACTCTGCTAAAATTACAGATAATTCCCATATATTTCTTGGGAAAAATCCCAGAAATTCTCCTTTCTCCGTTGTCGAGATATTCGAGGGCAAAGTCGTGCAGTTTACGACTTCCAGGGGCTATAACTCGAAAACTAAAGAACGAGAATTTTTGGCACATATGGTCAATTGAATGTTTATCCCAATCCTCTCATTTGGCACTAGTTTCAGCCTGAATTGTGCAAGTCACCTAAGGTCACGAATCGTCCCGAACGTGTAGCCCAAATTGTGAAAAATTCAAACCGCTACTGCTTGCTTGTATGAGTAGGTAGCCATCTGATATTTGGCATGTATAAAGGCCATTAACATGTCTACATGCATGCACAATCTTATGTCAACTGATTGCATAACTTGCGAACTATAGGCCATCGAAATTTTTGTAAACAAAAGTTTGTGCGACTTTAGCTCCCAAACGGAATAAAAGCTAAAGCTGAAATAGCCTTCATTCTATTTCACTTATTTGTGTTTACACATGTATATGTTTTGCAGAAACTCAAAGCTCTTGAGAATGGAGAAAATGAGGTGTCAATTTTGCATTGGACCCTATGGGAAAATGCATTAAACGCCTACTGCTCCGACGTTCAGCGACCGATAACATCTATCTTTACACTGTAAACGGTAATTACATAGGCACATGCCTGGGGCAAAAAACCGCTCAAATTTTTGTCCATGTGCAGAGTAATAAAGGAGCAAACTTTTATGTATGGGCTGCAGTGGAAGTTATTCTTAAAAGGTGACTTTCACGAATCCTTCTGAAACTCTGCTAAAATTACAGATAATTCCCATATATTTCTTGGGAAAAAATCCCAGAAATTCTCCTTTCTCCGTTGTCGAGATATTCGAGGGCAAAGTCGTGCAGTTTACGACTTCCAGGGGCTATAACTCGAAAACTAAAGAACGAGAATTTTTGGCACATATGGTCAATTGAATGTTTATCCCAACCCTCTCATTTGGCACTAGTTTCAGCCCGAATTGTGCAAGTGACCTAAGGTCACGAATCGTCCCGAACGTGTAGCCCAAATTGTGAAAATTTCAAACCGCTACTGCTTGCTTGTATGAGTAGGTAGCCATCTGATACTTGGCATGTATAAAGGCCATTAACATGTCTACATGCATGCACAATCTTATGTCAACCGATTGCATAACTTGCGAACTATAGGCCATCGAAATTTTTGTAAACAAAAGTTTGTGCGACTTTAGCTCCCAAACGGAATAAAAGCTAAAGCTGAAATAGCCTTCATTCTATTTCACTTATTTGTGTCTACACATGTATATGTTTTGCAGAGACTCAAATCTCTTGAGAATAGAGAAAATGAGGTGTCAATTTTGCATTGGACCCTATGGGAAAATGCATTAAACGCCTACTGCTCCGACGTTCAGCGACCGATAACATCCATCTTTACACTGTAAACGGTAATTACATAGGCACATGCCTGGGGCAAATAACAGCGCAAATAATTGTCCATGTGCAGAGTGATAAAGGAGCAAACTTTTATGTATGGGCTACAGTGGAAGTTATTCTTAAAAGGTGACTTTCACGAATCGTTCTGAAACTCTGCTAAAATTACAGATAATTCCAATATATTTCTTGGGAAAAAATCCCAGAAATTCTCCTTTCTCCGTTGTCGAGATATTCGAGGGCAAAGTCGTGCAGTTTACGACTTCCAGGGGCTATATATCGAAAACTAAAGAACGAGAATTTTTGGCACATATGGCCAATTGAATGTTTATCCCAACCCTCTCATTTGGCACTAGTTTCAGCCCGAATTGTGCAAGTCACCTAAGGTCACGAATCGTCCCGAACGTGTAGCACAAATTGTGAAAATTTCAAACCGCTACTGCTTGCTTTTATGAGTAGGTAGCCATCTGAAACTTGGCATGTATAAACGCCATTAACATGTCTACATGCATGCTCAATCTTATGTCAACTGATTGCATAACTTGCGAACTATAGGCCATCGAAATTTTTGTAAACAAGGGTTTGTGCGACTTTAGCTCCCAAACGTTATAAAAGCTAAAGCTGAAATAGCCTTCATTCTATTTCACTTATTTGTGTCTAGACATGTATATGTTTTGCAGAGACTCAAAGCTCTTGAGAATGGAGAAAATACGGTGTCAATTTTGCATTGGACCCTAAGGGAAAATGCATTTAACACCTACTGCTCCGACATTCAGCGACCGATAACATCCATATTTACACTGTAAACGATAATAACATAGGTACATGCCTGGGGCAAATAACAGCGCTAATAATTGTCCATGTGCAGAGTAATAAAGGAGCAAACTTTTATGTATGGGCTGCAGTGGAAGTTATTCTTAAAAGGTGACTTTCACGAATCGTTCTGAAACTCTGCTAAAATTACAGATAATTCCCATATTTTTCTTGGGAAAAAATCCCAGAAATTCTCCTTTCTCCGTTGTCGAGATATTCGAGGGCAAAGTCGTGCAGTTTACGACTTCCAGGGGCTATAACTCGAAAACTAAAGAACGAGAATTTTTGGCACATATGGTCAATTGAATGTTTATCCCAATCCTCTCATTTGGCACTAGTTTCAGCCCGAATTGTGCAAGTCACCTAAGGTCACGAATCGTCCCGAACGTGTAGCCCAAATTGTGAAAATTTCAAACCGCTACTGCTTGCTTGTATGAGTAGGTAGCCATCTGATATTTGGCATGTATAAAGGCCATTAACATGTCTACATGCATGCACAATCTTATGTCAACTGATTGCATAACTTGCGAAGTATAGGCCATCGAAATTTTTGTAAACAAACGTTTGTGCGACTTTAGCTCCCAAACGGAATAAAAGCTAAAGCTGAAATAGCCTTCATTCTATTTCACTTATTTGTGTTTACACATGTATATGTTTTGCAGAGACTCAAAGCTCTTGAGAATGGAGAAAATGAGGTGTCAATTTTGCATTGGACCCTATGGGAAAATGCATTAAACGCCTACTGCTCCGACGTTCAGCGACCGATAACATCTATCTTTACACTGTAAACGGTAATTACATAGGCACATGCCTGGGGCAAATAACCGCGCAAATTTTTGTCCATGTGCAGAGTAATAAAGGAGCAAACTTTTATGTATGGGCTGCAGTGGAAGTTATTCTTAAAAGGTGACTTTCACGAATCGTTCTGAAACTCTGCTAAAATTACAGATAATTCCCATATATTTCTTGGGAAAAAATCCCAGAAATTCTCCTTTCTCCGTTGTCGAGATATTCGAGGGCAAAGTCGTGCAGTTTACGACTTCCAGGGGCTATAACTTGAAAACTAAAGAACGAGAATTTTTGGCACATATGGTCAATGTTTATACCAACCCTCTCATTTGGCACTAGTTTCAGCCCGAATTGTGCAAGTCACCTAAGGTCACGAATCGTCCCGAACGTGTAGCCCAAATTGTGAAAATTTCAAACCGCTACTGCTTGCTTGTATGAGTAGGTAGCCATCTGAAACTTGGCATGTATAAAGGCCATTAACATGTCTATAAGCATGCACAATCTTATGTCAACTGATTGCATAACTTGCGAACTATAGGCCATCGAAATTTTTGTAAACAAAAGTTTGTGCGACTTTAGCTCCCAAACGGAATAAAAGCTAAAGCTGAAATAGCCTTCATTCTATTTCACTTATTTGTGTCTACACATGTATATGTTTTGCAGAGACTCAAAGCTCTTGAGAATAGAGAAAATGAGGTGTCAATTTTGCATTGGACCCTATGGGAAAATGCATTAAACGCCTACTGCTCCGACGTTCAGCGACCGATAACATCCATCTTTACACTGTAAACGGTAATTACATAGGTACATGCCTGGGGCAAATAACAGCGCAAATAATTGTCCATATGCAGAGTGATAAAGGAGCAAACTTTTATGTATGGGCTATAGTGGAAGTTATTCTTAAAAGGTAACTTTCACGAATCGTTCTGAAACTCTGCTAAAATTACAGATAATTCCCATATGTTTCTTGGAAAAAAAACCCAGAAATTCTCCTTTCTCCGTTGTCGAGATATTCGAGGGCAAAGTCGTGCAGTTTACGACTTCCAGGGGCTATATATCGAAAACTAAAGAACGAGAATTTTTGGCACATATGGTCAATTGAATGTTTATCCCAACCCTCTCATTTGGCACTAGTTTCAGCCCGAATTGTGCAAGTCACCTAAGGTCACGAATCGTCCCGAACGTGTAGCCCAAATTGTGAAAATTTTTAAACCGCTACTGCTTGCTTGTATGAGTAGGTAGCCATCTGAAACTTGGCATGTATAAAGGCCATTAACATGTCTACATGCATGCACAATCTTATGTCAACTGATTGCATAACATGCGAACTATAGGCCATCGAAATTTTTGTAAACAAAAGTTTGTGCGACTTTTGCTCCCAAACGGAATAAAAGCTAAAGCTGAAATAGCCTTCATTCTATTTCACTTATTTGTGTCGACACATGTATATGTTTTGCAGAGACTCAAAGCTCTTGAGAATGGAGAAAATGAGGTGTCAATTTTGCATTGGACCCTATGGGAAAATGCATTAAACGCCTACTGCTCCGACGTTCAGCGACCGATAACATCCATCTTTACACTGTAAACGGTAATTACATAGGCACATGCCTGGGGCAAATAACAGCGCAAATAATTGTCCATGTGCAGAGTAATAAAGGAGCAAACTTTTATGTATGGGCTAGAGGTGGAAGTTATTCTTAAAAGGTGACTTTCACGAATCGTTCTGAAACTCTGCTAAAATTACAGATAATTCCCATATATTTCTTGGGAAAAAATCCCAGAAATTCTCCTTTCTCCGTTGTCGAGATATTCGAGGGCAAAGTCGTGCAGTTTACGACTTCCAGGGGCTATAACTCGAAAACTAAAGAACGAGAATTTTTGGCACATATGGTCAATTGAATGTTTATCCCAACCCTCTCATTTGGCACTAGTTTCAGCCCGAATTGTGCAAGTGACCTAAGGTCACGAATCGTCCCGAACGTGTAGCCCAAATTGTGAAAATTTCAAACCGCTACTGCTTGCTTGTAAGAGTAGGTAGCCATCTGATACTTGGCATGTATAAAGGCCATTAACATGTCTACATGCATGCACAATCTTATGTCAACTGATTGCATAACTTGCGAACTATAGGCCATCGAAATTTTTGTAAACAAAAGTTTTTGCGACTTTAGCTCCCAAACGGAATAAAAGCTAAAGCTGAAATAGCCTTCATTCTATTTCACTTATTTGTGTCTACACATGTATATGTTTTGCAGAGACTCAAATCTCTTGAGAATAGAGAAAATGAGGTGTCAATTTTGCATTGGACCCTATGGGAAAATGCATTAAACGCCTACTGCTCCGACGTTCAGCGACCGATAACATCCATCTTTACACTGTAAACGGTAATTACATAGGCACATGCCTGGGGCAAATAACAGCGCACATAATTGTCCATGTGCAGGGTAATAAAGGAGGAAACTTTTATGTATGGGCTACAGTGGAAGTTATTCTTAAAAGGTGACTTTCACGAATCGTTCTGAAACTCTGCTAAAATTACAGATAATTCCCATATATTTCTTGGGAAAAAATCCCAGAAATTCTCCTTTCTCCGTTGTCGAGATATTCGAGGGCAAAATCGTGCAGTTTACGACTTCCAGGGGCTATAACTCGAAAACTAAAGAACGAGATTTTTTGGCACATATGGTCAATTGAATGTTTATCCCAACCCTCTCATTTGGCACTAGTTTCAGCCCGAATTGTGCAAGTCACCTAAGGTCACGAATCGTCCCGAACGTGTAGCCCAAATTGTGAAAATTTCAAACCGCTACTGCTTTCTTGTATGAGTAGGTAGCCATCTGAAACTTGGCATGTATAAAGGCCATTAACATGTCTACATGCATGCACAATCTTATGTCAACTGATTGCATAACTTGCGAACTATAGGCCATCGAAATTTTTGTAAACAAAAGTTTGTGCGACTTTAGCTCCCAAACGGAATAAAAGCTAAAGCTGAAATAGCCTTCATTCTATTTCACTTATTTGTGTCTACACATGTATATGTTTTGCAGAGACTCAAAGCTCTTGAGAATGGAGAAAATGAGGTGTCAATTTTGCATTGGACCCTACGGGAAAATGCATTAAACGCCTACTGCTCCGACGTTCAGCGACCGATAACATCCATCTTTACACTGTAAACGGTAATTACATAGGTACATGCCTGGGGCAAATAACAGCGCAAATAATTGTCCATGTGCAGAGTAATAAAGGAGCAAACTTTTATGTATGGGCTGCAGTGGAAGTTATTCTTAAAAGGTGACTTTTACGAATCGTTCTGAAACTCTGCTAAAATTACTGATAATTCCCATACATTTCTTGGGAAAAAATCCCAGAAATTCTCCTTTTTCCGTTGTCGAGATATTCGAGGGCAAAGTCGTGCAGTTTACGACTTCCAGGGGCTATAACTCGAAAACTAAAGAACAATAATTTTTGGAACATATGGTCAATTGAATGTTTATCTCAACCCTCTCATTTGGCACTAGTTTCAGCCCGAATTGTGCAAGTCACCTAAGGTCACGAATCGTCCCGAACGTGTAGCCCAAATTGTGAAAATTTCAAACCGCTACTGCTTGATTGTATGAGTACGTAGCCATCTGAAACTTGGCATGTATAAAGGCCATTAACATGTCTACATGCATGCACATGCACAATCTTATGTCAACTATTTGCATAACTTGCGAACTATAGGCCATCGAAATTTTTGTAAACAAAAGTTTGTGCGACTTTAGCTCCCAAACGGAATAAAAGCTAAAGCTGAAATAACCTTCATTCTATTTCACTTATTTGTGTCTACACATGTATATGTTTTGCAGAGGCTCAAAGCTCTTGAGAATGGAGAAAATGAGGTGTCAATTTTGCATTGGACCCTATGGGAAAATGCATTAAACGCCTACTGCTCCGACGTTCAGCGACCGATAACATCCATCTTTACACTGTAAACGGTAATTACATAGGTACTTGCCTGGGGAAAATAACAGCGCAAATAATTGTCCATGTGCAGAGTAATAAAGGGGCAAACTTTTATGTATGGGCTGCAGTGGAAGTTATTCTTAAAAGGTGACTTTCACGAATCGTTCTGAAACTCTGCTAAAATTACAGATAATTCCCATATATTTCTTGGGAAAAAATCCCATAAATTCTCCTTTCTCCGTTGTCGAGATATTCGAGGGCAAAGTCGTGCAGTTTACGACATCCAGTGGCTATAAATCGAAAACTAAAGAACGAGAATTTTTGGCACATATGGTCAATTGAATGTTTATCTCAACCCTCTCATTTGGCACTAGTTTCAGCCTGAATTGTGCAAGTCACCTGATGTCACGAATCGTCCCGAACGTGTAGCCCAAATTGTGAAAATTTCAAACCGCTACTGCTTGCTTGTATGAGTAGGTAGCCATCTGAAACTTGGCATGTATAAAGGCCATTAACATGTCTACATGCATGCACAATCTTATGTTAACTGATCGCATAACTTGCGAACTATAGGCCATCGAAATTTTTGTAAACAAAAGTTTGTGCGACACTAGCTCCCAAACGGAATAAAAGCTAAAGCTGAAATAGCCTTCATTCTATTTCTCTTATTTGTGTCTACACATGTATATGTTTTGCAGAGACTCAAAGATCTTGAGAATGGAGAAAATGAGGTGTCAATTTTGAAGTGGACCCTATGGGAAAATGCATTAAACGCCTACTGCTCCGACGTTCAGTGACCGATAACATCCATCTTTACACTGTAAACGGTAATTACATAGGTACATGCCCGGGGGCAAATAACAGCGCAAATAATTGTCCATTTGCAGAGTAATAAAAGAGAAAACTTTTATGTATGGGCTGCAGTGGAAGTTATTCTTAAAAGGTGACTTTCACGAATCGTTCTGAAACTCTGCTAAAATTGCAGATAATTCCCATATATTTCTTAGGAAAAAATCCCAGAAATTCTCCTTTCTCCGTTGTCGAGATATTCGAGGGCAAAGTCGTGCAGTTTACGACTTCCAGGGGCTATAACTCGAAAACTAAAGAACGAGAATTTTTGGCACATATGGTCAATTGAATGTTTATCCCAACCCTCTCATTTGGCACTAGTTTCAGCCCGAATTGTGTAAATTCACCTAAGGTCACGAATCGTCCCGAACGTGTAGCCCAAATTGTGAAAATTTCAAACCGCAACTGCTTGCTTGTATGAGTAGGTAGCCATCTGAAACTTGGCATGTATAAAGGCCATTAACATGTCTACATGCATGCACAATCTTATGTTAACTAACTGCATAACTTGCGAACTATAGGCCATCGAAATTTTTGTAAACAAAAGTTTGTGCGACTTTAGCTCCCAAACGGAATAAAAGCTAAAGCTGAAATAGCCTTCATTCTATTTCACTTATTTGTGTCTACACATGTATATGTTTTGCAGAGACTCAAAGCTCTTGAGAATGGAGAAAATGAGGTGTCAATTTTGCATTGGACCCTATGGGAAAATGCATTAAACGCCTACTGCTCCGACGTTCAGCGACCGATAACATCCATCTTTACACTGTAAACGGTAATTACATAGGTACATGCCTGGGGCAAATAACAGCGCAAATAATTGTCCATGTGCAGAGTAATAAAGGAGCAAACTTTTATGTATGGGCTGCAGTGGAAGTTATTCTTAAAAGGTGACTTTCACGAATCGTTCTGAAATCTGCTAAAATTACAGATAATTCCCATATATTTCTTGGGAAAAAATCCCAGAAATTCTCCTTTCTCCGTTGTCGAGATATTCGAGGGCAAAGTCGTGCAGTTTACGACTTTCAGGGGCTATAACTCGAAAACTAAAGAACGAGAATTTTTGGCACATATGGTCAATTGAATGTTTATCCCAACCCTCTCATTTGGCACTAGTTTCAGCCCGAATTGTGCAAGTCACCTAAGGTCACGAATCGTCCCGAACGGGTAGCCCAAATTGTGAAAATTTCAAACCGCTACTGCTTGCTTGTATGAGTAGGTAGCCATCTGAAACTTGGCATGTATAAAGGCCATGAACATGTCCATATGCATGCACAATCTTATGTCAACTGATTGCATAACTTGCGAACTATAGGCCATCGAAATGTTTGTAAACAAAAGTTTGTGCGACTTTAGCTCCCAAACGGAATAAAAGCTAAAGCTGAAATAGCCTTCATTCTATTTCACTTTTTTGTGTCTACACATGTATATGTTTTGCAGAGACTCAAAGCTCTTGAGAATGGAGAAAATGAGGTGTCAATTTTGCATTGGACCCTATGGGAAAATGCATTAAACGCCTACTGTTCAGACGTTCAGCGACCGATAACATCCATCTTTACACTGTAAACGGTAATTACATAGGTACATGCCTGGGGCAAATAACAGCGCAAATAATTGTCCATGTGCAGAGTAATAAAGGAGCAAACTTTTATGTATGGGCTGCAGTGGAAGTTATTCTTAAAAGGTGACTTTCACGAATCGTTCTGAAACTCTGCTAAAATTACAGATAATTCCCATATATTTCTTGGGAAAAAATCCCAGAAATTCTCCTTTCTCCGTTGTCGAGATATTCGAGGGCAAAGTCGTGCAGTTTACGACTTCCAGGGGCTATAACTCGAAAACTAAAGAACACGAATTTTTGGCACATATGGTCAATTGAATGTTTATCCCAACCCTCTCATTTGGCACTAGTTTCAGCCCGAATTGTGCAAGTCACCTAAGGTCACGAATCGTCCCGAACGTGTAGCCCAAATTGTGAAAATTTCAAACCGCTACTACTTGCTTGTATGAGTAGGTAGCCATCTGATACTTGGCATGTATAAAGGCCATTAACATGTCTACATGCACGCACAATCTTATGTCAAGTGATTGCATAACTTGCGAACTATAGGCCATCGAAATTTTTGTAAACAAAAGTTTGTGCGACTTTAGCTCCCAAACGGAATAAAAGCTAAAGCTGAAATTGCCTTCATTCTATTTCACTTATTTGTGTCTACACATGTATATGTTTTGCAGAGACTCAAAGCTCTTGAGAATAGAGAAAATGAGGTGTCAATTTTGCATTGGACCCTATGGGAAAATGCATTAAACGCCTACTGCTCCGACGTTCAGCGACCGATAACATCCATCTTTACACTGTAAACGGTAATTACATAGGTTCATGCCTGGGGCAAATAACAGCGCAAATAATTGTCCATGTGCATAGTAATAAAGGGGCAAACTTTTATGTATGGGCTGCAGTGGAAGTTATTCTTAAAAGGTGACTTTCACGAATCGTTCTGAAACTCTGCTAAAATTACAGATAATTCCCATATATTTCTTGGGAAAAAACCCAGAAATTCTCCTTTCTCCGTTGTCGAGATATTCGAGGGCAAAGTCGTGCAGTTTACGACTTCCAGGGGCTATAACTCGAAAACTAAAGAACGCGAATTTTTGGCACATATGGTCAATTGAATGTTTATCCCAACCCTCTCATTTGGCACTAGTTTCAGCCCGAATTTTGCAAGTGACCTAAGGTCACGAATCGTCCCGAACGTGTAGCCCAAATTGTGAAAATTTCAAATCGCTACTGCTTGCTTGTATGAGTAGGTAGCCATCTGATACTTCGCATGTATAAAGGCCATTAACATGTCTACATGCATGCACAATCTGATGTCAACTGATTGCATAACTTGCGAACTATAGGCCATCGAAATTTTTGTAAACAAACGTTTGTGCGACTTTAGCTCCCAAACGGAATAAAAGCTAAAGCTGAAATAGCCTTCATTCTATTTCACTTATTTGTGTCTACACATGTATATGTTTTGCAGAGACTCAAAGCTCTTGAGAATAGAGAAAATGAGGTGTCAATTTTGCAATGGACCCTATGGAAAATGCATTAAACGCCTACTGCTCCGACGTTCAGCGACCGATAACATCCATCTTTACACTGTAAACGGTAATTACATAGGTACCTGCCTGGGGCAAATAACAGCGCAAATAATTGTCCATGTGCAGAGTAATAAAGGAGCAAACTTTTATGTATTGGCCACAGTGGAAGTTATTCTTAAAAGGTGACTTTCAAGAATCGTTCTGAAACTCTGCTAAAATTACAGATAGTTCCCATATATTTCTTGGGAAAAAAAACCCAGAAATTCTCCTTTCTCCGTTGTCGAGATATTCGAGGGCAAAGTCGTGCAGTTTACGACTTCCAGGGGCTATATATCGAAAACTAAAGAACGAGAATTTTTGGCACATATGGTCAATTGAATGTTTATCCCAACCCTCTCATTTGGCACTAGTTTCAGCCCGAATTGTGCAAGTCACCTAAGGTCACGAATCGTCCCGAACGTGTAGCCCAAATTGTGAAAATTTCAAACCGCTACTGCTTGCTTGTATGAGTAGGTAGCCATCTGAAACTTGGCATGTAAAAGGGCCATTAACATGTCTACATGCATGCACAATCTTATGTCAACTGATTGCATAACATGCGAACTATAGGCCATCGAAATTTTTGTAAACAAAAGTTTGTGCGACTTTAGCTCCCAAACGGAATAAAAGCTAAAGCTGAAATAGCCTTCATTCTATTTCACTTATTTGTGTCTACACATGTATATGTTTTGCAGAGACTCAAAGCTCTTGAGAATGGAGAAAATGAGGTGTCAATTTTGCATTGGACCCTATGGGAAAATGCATTAAACGCCTACTGCTCCGACGTTCAGCGACCGATAACATCCATCTTTACACTGTAAACGGTAATTA
Source organism: Ctena decussata (assembly GCA_963989385.1). Taxonomy (NCBI): domain Eukaryota; kingdom Metazoa; phylum Mollusca; class Bivalvia; order Lucinida; family Lucinidae; genus Ctena; species Ctena decussata. The sequence goes on along the minus strand of OZ022512.1, from coordinate 21,448,046 downwards.
CATAGGTACATGCCTGGGGCAAATAACAGCGCAAATAATTGTCCATGTGCAGAGTAATAAAGGAGCAAACTTTTATGTATGGGCTGCAGTGGAAGTTATTCTTAAAAGGTGACTTTCACGAATCGTTCTGAAACTCTGCTAAAATTACAGATAATTCCCATATATTTCTTGGGAAAAAATCCCAGAAATTCTCCTTTCTCCGTTGTCGAGATATTCGAGGGCAAAGTCGTGCAGTTTACGACTTCCAGGGGCTATAACTCGAAAACTAAAGAACGAGAATTTTTTTGGCACATATGGTCAATTGAATGTTTATCCCAACCCTCTCATTTGGCACTAGTTTCAGCCCGAATTGTGCAAGTGACCTAAGGTCACGAATCGTCCCGAACGTGTAGCCCAAATTTTGAAAGTTTCAAACCGCTACAGCTTGCTTGTATGAGTAGGTAGCCATCTGATACTTGGCATGTATAAAGGCCATTAACATTTTTACATGCATGCACAATTTTATGTCAACTGATTGCATAACTTGCGAACTATAGGCCATCGAAATTTTTGTAAACAAAAGTTTGTGCGACTTTAGCTCCCAAACGGAATAAAAGCTAAAGCTGAAATAGCCTTCATTTTATTTCACTTACTTGTGTCTACACATGTATATGTTTTGCAGAGACTCAAAGCTCTTGAGAATAGAGAAAATGAGGTGTCAATTTTGCATTGGACCCTATGGTAAAATGCATTAAACGCCTACTGCTCCGACGTTCAGCGACCGATAACATCCATCTTTACACTGTAAACGGTAATTACATAGGTACTTGCCTGGGGCAAATAACAGCGCAAATAATTGTCCATGTGCAGAGTAATAAAGGAGCAAACTTTTATGTATGGGCTGCAGTGGAAGTTATTCTTAAAAGGTGACTTTCACGAATCGTTCTGAAACTCTGCTAAAATTACAGATAATTCCCATATATTTCTTGGGAAAAAATCCCAGAAATTCTCCTTTCTCCGTTGTCGAGATATTCGAGGGCAAAGTCGTGCAGTTTACGACTTTCAGGGGCTATATATCGAAAACTAAAGAACGAGAATTTTTTGCACATATGGTCAATTGAATGTTTATCCCAACCCTCTCATTTGGCACTAGTTTCAGCCCGAATTGTGCAAGTCACCTAAGGTCACGAATCGTCCCGAACGTGTAGCCCAAATTGTGAAAATTTCAAACCGCTACTGCTTGCTTGTATGAGTAGGTAGCCATCTGAAACTTGGCATGTATAAAGGCCATTAACATGTCTACATGCATGCACAATCTTATGTCAACTGATTGCAAAACATGCGAACTATAGGCCATCGAAATTTTTGTAAACAAAAGTTTGTGCGACACTAGCTCCCAAACGGAATAAAAGCTAAAGCTGAAATAGCCTTCATTCTATTTCACTTATTTGTGTCTACACATGTATATGTTTTGCAGAGACTCAAAGCTCTTGAGAATGGAGAAAATGCGTTGTCAATTTTGCACGGGACCCTATGGGAAAATGCATTAAACGCCTACTGCTCCGACGTTCAGCGACCGATAACATCCATCTTTACACTGTAAACGGTAATTACATAGGTACATGCCTGGGGCAAATAACAGCGCAAATAATTTTCCATGTGCAGAGTAATAAAGGAGCAAACTTTATGTATGGGCTGCAGTGGAAGTTATTCTTAAAGGTGACTTTCACGAATCGTTCTGAAACTCTGCTAAAATTACAGATAATTCCCATATATTTCTTGGGAAAAAATCCCATAAATTCTCCTTTCTCCGTTGTCGAGATATTCGAGGGCAAAGTCGTGCAGTTTACGACTTCCAGGGGCTATAACTCGAAAACTAAAGAACGAGAATTTTTGGCACATATGGTCAATTGAATGTTTATCCCAACCCTCTCATTTGGCACTAGTTTCAGCCCGAATTGTGCAAGTCACCTAAGGTCACGAATCGTCCCGAACGTGTAGCCCAAATTGTGAAAATTTCAAACCGCAACTGCTTGCTTGTATGAGTAGGTAGCCATCTGAAACTTGGCATGTATAAAGGCCATTAACATGTCTACATGCATGCACAATCTTATGTTAACTGATTGCATAACTTGCGAAGTATAGGCCATCGAAATTTTTGTAAACAAAAGTTTGTGCGACTTTAGCTCCGAAACAGAATAAAAGCTAAAGCTGAAATAGCCTTCGTTCTATTTCACTTATTTGTGTCTACACATGTGTATGTTTTGCAGAGACTCAAAGCTCTTGAGAATGGAGAAAATGAGGTGTCAATTTTGCATTGGACCCTATGGGAAAATGCATTACACGCCTACTGCTCCGACGTTCAGCGACCGATAACATCCATCTTTACACTGTAAACGGAAATTACATAGGCACATGCCTGGGGCAAATAACAGCGCAAATTTTTGTCCATGTGCAGAGTAATAAAGGAGCAAACTTTTATGTATGGGCTGCAGTGGAAGTTATGCTTAAAAGGTGACTTTCACGAATCGTTCTGAAACTCTGCTAAAATTACATTTAATTCCCATATATTTCTTGGGAAAAAATTCCAGAAATTCTCCTGTCTCCGTTGTCGAGATATTCGAGGGCAAAGTCGTGCAGTTTACGACTTCCAGGGGCTATAACTCGAAAACTTAAGAACGAGAATTTTTGGCACATATGGTCAATTGAATGTTTATCCCAACCCTCTCATTTGGCACTAGTTTCAGCCTGAATTGTGCAAGTCACCTGAGGTCACGAATCGTCCCGAACGTGTAGCCCAAGTTGTGAAAATTTCAAACCGCTACTGCTTGCTTGTATGAGTAGGTAGCCATCTGAAACTTGGCATGTATAAAGGCCATTAACATGTCTACATGCATGCACAATCTTATGTTAACTGATTGCATAACTTGCGAACTATAGGCCATCGAAATTTTTGTAAACAAAAGTTTGTGCGACACTAGCTCCCAAACGGAATAAAAGCTAAAGCTGAAATAGCCTTCATTCTATTTCTCTTATTTGTGTCTACACATGCATATGTTTTGCAGAGACTCAAAGATCTTGAGAATGGAGAAAATGAGGTGTCAATTTTGCATTGGACCCTATGGGAAAATGCATTAAACGCCTACTGCTCCGACGTTCAGTGACCGATAACATCCATATTTACACTGTAAACGGTAATTACATAGGTACATGCCCGGGGGCAAATAACAGCGCAAATAATTGTCCATTTGCAGAGAAATAAAGGAGCAAACTTTTATGTATGGGCTGCAGTGGAAGTTATGCTTAAAAGGTGACTTTCACGAATCGTTCTGAAACTCTGCTAAAATTACAGTTAATTCCCATATATTTCTTGGGAAAAAATCCCAGAAATTCTCCTTTCTCCGTTGTCGAGATATTCGAGGGCAAAGTCGTGCAGTTTACGACTTCCAGGGGCTATAACTCGAAAACTAAAGAACGAGAATTTTTGGCACATATGGTCAATTGAATGTTTATCCCAACCCTCTCCTTTGGCACTAGTTTCAGCCTGAATTGTGCAAGTCACCTGAGGTCACGAATCTTCCCGAACGTGTAGCCCAAGTTGTGAAAATTTCAAACCGCTACTGCTTGCTTGTATGAGTAGGTAGCCATCTGAAACTTGGCATGTATAAAGGCCATAACAAGTCTACATGCATGCACAATCTTATGTTAACTGATTGCATAACTTGCGAACTATAGGCCATCGAAATTTTTGTAAACAAAAGTTTGTGCGACACTAGCTCCCAAACGGAATAAAAGCTAAAGCTGAAATAGCCTTCATTCTATTTCACTTATTTGTGTCTACACATGTATATGTTTTGCAGAGACTCAAAGATCTTGAGAATGGAGAAAATGAGGTGTCAATTTTGCATTGGACCCTATGGGAAAATGCATTAAACGCCTACTGCTCCGACGTTCAGCGACCGATAACATCCATATTTACACTGTAAACGGTAATTACATAGGTACATGCCTGGGGCAAATAACAGCGCAAACAATTGTCCATGTACAGAGTAATAAAGGAGCAAACTTTTATGTATGGGCTGCAGTGGAAGTTATTCTTAAAAGGTGACTTTCACGAATCGTTCTGAAACTCTGCTAAAATTACTGATAATTCCCATATATTTCTTGGGAAAAAATCCCAGAAATTCTCCTTTCTCCGTTGTCGAGATATTGAGGGCAACGTCGTGCAGTTTACGACTTCCAGGGGCTATAACTCGAAAACTAAAGAACGAGAATTTTTGGCACATATGGTCAATTGAATGTTTATCCCAACCCTCGCATTTGACACTAGTTTCAGCCCGAATTGTGCAAGTCACCTAAGGTCACGAATCGTCCCAAACGTGTACCCCAAATTGTGAAAATTTCAAACCGCTACTGCTTGCTTGTATGAGTATGTAGCCATCTGAAACTTGGCATTTATAAAGGCCATTCACATGTCTACATGCTTGCACAATCTTATGTCAACTGATTGCATAACTTGCGAACTATAGGCCATCCAAATTTTTGTAAACAAAAGTTTGTGCGACTTTAGCTCCCAAACGGAATAAAAGCTAAAGCTGAAATAGCCTTCATTCTATTTCACTTATTGTGTCTACACATGTATATGTTTTGCAGAGACTCAAAGCTCTTGAGAATGGAGAAAATGAGGTGTCAATTGTGCATTGGACCCTATGGGAAATTGCATTAAACGCCTACTGCTCCGACGTTCAGCGACCGATAACATCCATCTTTACACTGTAAACGGTAACTACATAGGTACATGCCTGGGGCAAATAACAGCGCAAATAATTGTCCATGTGCAGAGTAATAAAGGAGCAAACTTTTATGTATGGGCTGCAGTGGAAGTTATTCTTATAAGGTGACTTTCACGAATCGTTCTGAAACTCTGCTAAAATTGCAGATAATTCCCATATATTTCTTGGGAAAAAATCCCAGAAATTCTCCTTTCTCCGTTGTCGAGATATTCGAGGGCAAAGTCGTGCAGTTTACGACTTCCAGGGGCTATAACTCGAAAACTAAAGAACGAGAATTTTTGGCACATATGGTCAATTGAATGTTTATCCCAACCCTCTCATTTGGCACTAGTTTCAGCCCGAATTGTGCAAGTCACCTAAGGTCACGAATCGTCCCGAACGTGTAGCCGAAATTGTGAAAATTTCAAACCGCAACTGCTTGCTTGTATGAGTAGGTAGCCATCTGAAACTTGGCATGTATAAAGGCCATTAACATGTCTACATGCATGCACAATCTTATGTTAACTGATTGCATAACTTGCGAAGGATAGGCCATCGAAATTTTTGTAAACAAAAGTTTGTGCGACTTTAGCTCCCAAACAGAATAAAAGCTAAAGCTGAAATAGCCTTCATTCTATTTCACTTATTTGTGTCTACACATGTATATGTTTTGCAGAGACTCAAAGCTCTTGAGAATGGAGAAAATGAGGTGTCAATTTTGCATTGGACCCTATGGGAAAATGCATTAAACGCCTACTGCTCCGACGTTCAGCGACCGATAACATCCATCTTTACACTGTAAACGGTAATTACATAGGCACATGCCTGGGGCAAATAACAGCGCAAATTTTTGTCCATGTGCAGAGTAATAAAGGAGCAAACTTTTATGTATGGGCTGCAGTGGAAGTTATGCTTAAAAGGTGACTTTCACGAATCGTTCTGAAACTCTGCTAAAATTACAGTTAATTCCCATATATTTCTTGGGAAAAAATCCCAGAAATTCTCCTTTCTCCGTTGTCGAGATATTCGAGGGCAAAATCGTGCAGTTTACGACTTCCAGGGGCTATAACTCGAAAAATAAAGAACGAGAATTTTTGGCACATATGGTCAATTGAATGTTTATCCCAACCCTCTCATTTGGCACTAGTTTCAGCCTGAATTGTGCAAGTCACCTGAGGTCACGAATCGTCCCGAACGTGTAGCCCAAGTTGTGAAAATTTCAAACCGCTACTGCTTGCTTGTATGAGTAGGTAGCCATCTGAAACTTGGCATGTATAAAGGCCATTAACATGTCTACATGCATGCACAATCTTATGTTAACTGATTGCATAACTTGCGAACTATAGGCCATCGAAATTTTTGTAAACAAAAGTTTGTGCGACACTAGCTCCCAAACGGAATAAAAGCTAAAGCTGAAATAGCCTTCATTCTATTTCACTTATTTGTGTCTACACATGTATATGTTTTGCAGAGACTCAAAGATCTTGAGAATGGAGAAAATGAGGTGTCAATTTTGCATTGGACCCTATGGGAAAATGCATTAAACGCCTACTGCTCCGACGTTCAGCGACCGATAACATCCATATTTACACTGTAAACGGTAATTACATAGGTACATGCCTGGGGCAAAAAACAGCGCAAACAATTGTCCATGTACAGAGTAATAAAGGAGCAAACTTTTATGTATGGGCTGCAGTGGAAGTTATTCTTAAAAGGTGACTTTCACGAATCGTTCTGAAACTCTGCTAAAATTACAGATAATTCCCATATATTTCTTGGGAAAAAATCACAGAAATTCTCCTTTCTCCGTTGTCGAGATATTCGAGGGCAACGTCGTGCAGTTTACGACTTCCAGGGGCTATAACTCGAAAACTAAAGAACGAGAATTTTTGGCACATATGGTCAATTGAATGTTTATCCCAACCCTCGCATTTGGCACTAGTTTAAGCCCGAATTGTGCAAGTCACCTAAGGTCACGAATCGTCCCAAACGTGTACCCCAAATTGTGAAAATTTCAAACCGCTACTGCTTGCTTGTATGAGTAGGTAGCCATCTGAAACTTGGCATTTATAAAGGCCATTCACATGTCTACATGCTTGCACAATCTTATGTCAACTGATTGCATAACTTGCGAACTATAGGCCATCCAAATTTTTGTAAACAAAAGTTTGTGCGACACTAGCTCCCAAACGGAATAAAAGCTAAAGCTGAAATAGCCTTCATTCTATTTCACTTATTTGTGTCTACACATGTATATGTTTTGCAGAGACTCAAAGCTCTTGAGAATGGAGAAAATGAGGTGTCAATTTTGCATTGGACCCTACGGGAAAATGCATTAAACGCCTACTGCTCCGACGTTCAGCGACCGATAACATCCATCTTTACACTGTAAACGGTAATTACATAGGTACATGCTTGGGGCAAATAACAGCGCAAATAATTGTCCTTGTGCAGACTAATAAAGGAGCAAACTTTTATGTATGGGCTGCAGTGGAAGTTATTCTTAAAAGGTGACTTTCACGAATCGTTCTGAAACTCTGCTAAAATTACAGATAATTCCCATATATTTCTTGGGAAAAAATCGGAGAAATTCTCCTTTCTCCGTTGTCGAGATATTCGAGGGCAACGTCGTGCAGTTTACGACTTTCAGGGGCTATAACTCGAAAACTAAAGAACGAGAATTTTTTTGCACATATGGTCCATTGAATGTTTATCCCAACCCTCTCATTTGGCACTAGTTTCAGCCCGAATTGTGCAAGTCACCTAAGGTCACGAATCGTCCCGAACGTGTAGCCCAAATTGTGAAAATATTTAAACCGCAACTGCTTGCTTGTATGAGTAGGTAGCCATCTGAAACTTGGCATGTATAAAGGCCATTAACATGTCTACATGCATGCAAAATCTTATGTCAACTGATTGCATAACTTGCGAACTATAGGCCTTCGAAATTTTTGTAAACAAAAGTTTGTGCGACTTTAGCTCCCAAACGGAATAAAAGCTAAAGCTGAAATAGCCTTCATTCTATTTTACTTATTTGTGTCTACACATGTATATGTTTTGCAGAGACTCAAAGCTCTTGAGAATGAAGAAAATGAGGTGTCAATTTTGCATTGGACCCTATGGGAAAATGCAATAAACGCCTACTGCTCCGACGTTCAGCGACCGATAACATCCATCTTTACACTGTAAACGGTAATTACATAGGTACATGCCTGGGGCAAATAACAGCGCAAATAATTGTCCATGTGCAGAGTAATAAAGGAGCAAACTTTTATGTATGGGCTGCAGTGGAAGTTATTCTTAAAAGGTGACTTTCACGAATCGTTCTGAAACTCTGCTAAAATTACAGATAATTCCTATATATTTCTTGGGAAAAAATCCCAGAAATTCTCCTTTCTCCGTTGTCGAGATATTCGAGGGCAAAGTCGTGCAGTTTACGACTTCCAGGGGCTATAACTCGAAAACTAAAGAATGAGAATTTTTGGCACATATGGTCAATTGAATGTTTATCCAAACCCTCTCATTTGGCACTAGTTTCAGCCTGAATTGTGCAAGTCACCTGAGGTCACGAATCGTCCCGAACGTGTAGCCTAAATTGTTAAAATTTCAAACCGCTACTGCTTGCTTGTCTGAGTAGGTAGCCATCTGAAACTTGGCATGTATAAAGGCCATTAACATGTCTACATGCATGCACAATCTTATGTTAACTGATTGCATAACTTGCGAACTATAGGCCATCGAAATTTTTGTAAACAAAAGTTTGTGCGACACTAGCTCCCAAACGGAATATAAGCTAAAGCTGAAATAGCCTTCATTCTATTTCACTTATTTGTGTCTACACATGTATATGTTTTGCAGAGACTCAAAGCTCTTGAGAATGGAGAAAATGAGGTGTCAATTTTGCATTGGACCCTATGGGAAAATGCATTAAACGCCTACTGCTCCGACATTCAGCGACCGATAGCATCCATATTTACACTGTAAACGGTAATTACAAAGGTACATGCCTGGGGTAAAAAACAGCGCAAACAATTGTCCATGTACAGAGTAATAAAGGAGCAAACTTTTATGTATGGGCTGCAGTGGAAGTTATTCCTAAAAGGTGACTTTCACGAATCGTTCTGAAACTCTGCTAAAATTACAGATAATTCCTATATATTTCTTGGGAAAAAATCCCAGAAATTCTCCTTTCTCCGTTGTCGAGATATTCGAGGGCAAAGTCGTGCAGTTTACGACTTCCAGGGGCTATAACTCGAAAACTAAAGAACGAGAATTTTTGGCACATATGGTCAATTGAATGTTTATCCAAACCCTCTCATTTGGCACTAGTTTTAGCCTGAATTGTGCAAGTCACCTGAGGTCACGAATCGTCCCGAACGTGTAGCCTAAATTGTTAAAATTTCAAACCGCTACTGCTTGCTTGTCTGAGTAGGTAGCCATCTGAAACTTGGCATGTATAAAGGCCATTAACATGTCTACATGCATGCACAATCTTATGTTAACTGATTGCATAACTTGCGAACTATAGGCCATCGAAATTTTTGTGAACAAAAGTTTGTGCGACACTAGCTCCCAAACGGAATAATAGCTAAAGCTGAAATAGCCTTCATTCTATTTCACTTATTTGTGTCTACACATGTATATGTTTTGCAGAGACTCAAAGCTCTTGAGAATAGAGAAAATGAGGTGTCAATTTTGCATTGGACCCTATGGGAAAATGCATTAAACGCCTACTGCTCCGACGTTCAGCGACCGATAACATCCATCTTTACACTGTAAACGGTAATTACATAGGTACATGCCTGGGGCAAATAACAGCGCAAATAATTGTCCATGTGCAGAGTAATAAAGGAGCAAACTTTTATGTATGGGCTGCAGTGGAAGTTATTCTTAAAAGGTGACTTTCACGAATCGTTCTGAAACTCTGCTAAAATTACAGATAATTCCCATATATTTCTTGGGAAAAAATCCCAGAAATTCTCCTTTCTCCGTTGTCGAGATATTCGAGGGCAAAGTCGTGCAGTTTACGACTTCCAGGGGCTATATATCGAAAACTAAAGAACGAGAATTTTTGGCACATATGGTCAATTGAATGTTTATCCCAACCCTCGCATTTGGCACTAGTTTCAGCCCGAATTGTGCTTGTCACCTAAGGTCACGAATCGTTCCAAACGTGTACCCCAAATTGTAAAAATTTCAAACCGCTACTGCTTGCTTGTATGAGTAGGTAGCCATCTGAAACTTGGCATGTATAAAGGCCATTAACATGTCTACATGCTTGCACAATCCTATGTAAACTGATTGCATAACTTGCGAACTATAGGCCATCGAAATTTTTGTAAACAAAAGTTTGTGCGACTTTAGCTCCCAAACGGAATAAAAGCTAAAGCTGAAATAGCCTTCATTCTATTTCACTTATTTGTGTCTACACATGTATATGTTTTGCCGAGACTCAAAGCTCTTGAGAATGGTGAAAATGAGGTGTCAATTTTGCATTGGACCCTATGGGAAAATGCTTTAAACGCCTACTGCTCCGACGTTCAGCGACCGATAACATCCATCTTTACACTGTAAACGGTAATTACATAGGTACATGCCTGGGGCAAATAACAGCGCAAATAATTGTCCATGTGCAGAGTAATAAAGGAGCAAACATTTATGTATGGGCTGCAGTGGAAGTTATTCTTAAAAGGTGACTTTCACGAATCGTTCTGAAACTCTGCTATAAATACAGATAATTCCCATATATTTCTTGGGAAAAAATCCGAGAAATTCTCCTTTCTCCGTTGTCGAGATATTCGAGGGCAACGTCGTGCAGTTTACGACTTTCAGGGGTTATAACTCGAAAACTAAAGAACGAGAATTTTTTGCACAGATGGTCCATTGAATGTTTATCCCAACCCTCTCATTTGGCACTAGTTTCAGCCCGAATTGTGCAAGTCATCTAAGGTCACGAATCGTTCCGAACGTGTAGCCCAAATTGTGAAAATTTTTAAACCGCTACTGCTTGCTTGTATGAGTAGGTAGCCATCTGAAACTTGGCATGTATAAAGGCCATTAACATGTCTACATGCATGCACAATCTTATGTCAACTGATTGCATAACTTGCGAACTATAGGCCATCGAAATTTTTGTAAACAAAAGTTTGTGCGAATTTAGCTACCAAACGGAATAAAAGCTAAAGCTGAAATAGCCTTCATTCTATTTCACTTATTTGTGTCTACACATGTATATGTTTTGCAGAGACTCAAAGCTCTTGAGAATGGAGAAAATGAGGTGTCAATTTTGCATTGGACCCTACGGGAAAATGCATTAAACGCCTACTGCTCCGACGTTCAGCGACCGATAACATCCATCTTTACACTGTAAACGGTAATTACATAGGTACATGCTTGGGGCAAATAACAGCGCATATAATTGTCCTTGTGCAGGCTAATAAAGGAGCAAACTTTTATGTATGGGCTGTAGTGGAAGTTATTCTTAAAAGGTGACTTTCACGAATCGTTCTGAAACTCTGCTAAAATTACAGATAATTCCCATATATTTCTTGGGAAAAAATCCGAGAAATTCTCCTTTCTCCGTTGTCGAGATATTCGAGGGCAACGTCGTGCAGTTTACGACTTTCAGGGGCTATAACTCGAAAACTAAAGAACGAGAATTTTTTTGCACATATGGTCCATTGAATGTTTATCCCAACCCTCTCATTTGGCACTAGTTTCAGCCCGAATTGTGCAAGTCACCTAAGGTCACGAATCGTCCCGAACGTGTAGCCCAAATTGTGAAAATTTTTAAACCGCAACTGCTTGCTTGCATGAGTAGGTAGCCATCTGAAACTTGGCATGTATAAAGGCCATTAACATGTCTACATGCATGCACAATCTTATGTCAACTGATTGCATAACTTGCGAACTATAGGCCTTCGAAATTTTTGTAAACAAAAGTTTGTGCGACTTTAGCTCCCAAACGGAATAAAAGCTAAAGCTGAAATAGCCTTCATTCTATTTTACTTATTTGTGTCTACACATGTATATGATTTGCAGAGACTCAAAGCTCTTGAGAATGGAGAAAATGAGGTGTCAATTTTGCATTGGACCCTATGGGAAAATGCATTAAAGCCTACTGCTCCGACGTTCAGCGACCGATAACATCCATCTTTACACTGTAAACGGTAATTACATAGGTACATGCCTGGGGCAAATAACAGCGCAAATAATTGTCCATGTGCAGAGTAATAAAGGAGCAAACTTTTATGTATGGGCTGCAGTGGAAGTTATTCTTAAAAGGTGAATTTCACGAATCGTTCTGAAACTCTGCTAAAATTACAGATAGTTCCCATATATTTCTTGGGAAAAAATCCCAGAAATTCTCCTTTCTTTGTTGTCGAGATATTCGAGGGCAAAGTCGTGCAGTTTACGACTTCCAGGGGCTATAACTCGAAATCTAAAGAACGAGAATTTTCGGCACATATGGTCAATTGAATGTTTATCCCAACCCTCTCATTTGGCACTAGTTTCAGCCCGAATTGTGCAAGTCACCTAAGGTCGCGAATCGTCCCGAACGTGTAGCCCAAATTGTGAAAATTTCAAACCGCTACTGCTTGCTTGTATGAGTAGGTAGCCATCATAAACTTGGCACGTATAAAGGCCATTAACATGTCTACATGCATGCAATTTTGAGGTGTCAATTATGTATTGGACCCTATGGGAAAATGCATTAAAACGCCTACTACTCCGAGGTTCAGCAACCGATAACATCCATCTTTACACTGTAAACGGTAATTACATAGGTACATGCCTGGGGCAAATAACAGCGCAAATAATTGTCCATGTGCAGAGTAATAAAGGAGCAAACTTTTATGTATGGGCTGCAGTGGAAGTTATTCTTAAAAGGTGACTTTCACGAATCGTTCTGAAACTCTGCTAAAATTACAGATAATTCCCATATATTTCTTGGGAAAAAATCCCAGAAATTCTCCTTTCTCCGTTGTCGAGATATTCGAGGGCAAAGTCGTGCAGTTTACGACTTCCAAGGGCTATAACGCAAAAACTAAAGAACGAGAATTTTTGGCACATATGGTCAATTGAATGTTTATCCCAACCCTCTCATTTGGCACAAGTTTCACCCCGAATTGTGCAAGTCACCTAAGGTCACGAATCGTCCCGAACGTGTAGCCCAAATTGTGAAAATTTAAAACCGCTACTGCTTGCTTGTATGAGTAGGTAGAAATCTGAAACTTGGCATGTATAAAGGCCATAAACATGTCTACATGCATGCACAATCTTATGTCAACTGATTGCATAACTTGCGAACTATAGGCCATCGAAATTTTTGTAAACAAAAGTTTGTGCGACTTTAGCTCCCAAACGGAATAAAAGCTAAAGCTGAAATAGCCTTCATTCTATTTCACTTATTTGTGTTTACACATGTATATGTTTTGCAAAGACTCAAAGCTCTTGAGAATGGAGAAAATGAGGTGTCAATTTTGCATTGGTCCCTATGGGAAAATGCATTAAAAGCCTACTGCTCCGACATTCAGCGACCGATAGCATCCATCTTTACACTGTAAACGGTAATTACAAAGGTACATGCCTGGGGCAAATAACAGCGCAAATAATTGTCCATGTGCAGAGTAATAAAGGAGCAAACTTTTATGTATGGGCTGCAGTGGAAGTTATTCTTAAAAGGTGACTTTCACGAATCGTTCTGAAACTCTGCTAAAATTACAGATAATTCCCATATAATTCTTGGGAAAAAATCCCAGAAATTCTCCTTTCTCCGTTGTCGAGATATTCGAGGGCAAAGTCGTGCAGTTTACGACTTCCAGGGGCTATAACTCGAAAACTAAAGAACGAGAATTTTTGGCACATATGGTCAATTAAATGTTTGTCCCAACCCTCTCATTTGGCACTAGTTTCAGCCCGAATTGTGCAAGTCACCTAAGGTCACGAATCGTCCCGAACGTGTAGCCCAAATTGTGAAAATTTCAAACCGCTACTGCTTGCTTGTATGAGCAGGTAGCAATCTGAAACTTGGCATGTATAAAGGCCATTAACATGTCTACATGCATGCACAATCTTATGTTAACTGATTGCATAACTTGCGAAGGATAGGCCATCGAAATTTTTGTAAACAAAAGTTTGTGCGACTTTAGCTCCCAAACAGAATAAAAGCTAAAGCTGAAATAGCCTTCATTCTATTTCACTTATTTGTGTCTACACATGTATATGTTTTGCAGAGACTCAAAGCTCTTGAGAATGGAGAAAATGAGGTGTCAATTTTGCATTGGACCCTATGGGAAAATGCATTAAACGCCTACTGCTCCGACGTTCAGCGACCGATAACATCCATCTTTACACTGTAAACGGTAATTACATAGGCACATGCCTGGGGCAAATAACAGCGCAAATTTTTGTCCATGTGCAGAGTAATAAAGGAGCAAACTTTTATGTATGGGCTGCAGTGGAAGTTATTCTTAAAAGGTGAGTTTCACGAATCGTTCTGAAACTCTGCTAAAATTACAGATAATTCCCATATATTTCTTGGGAAAAAATTACATACATAAAAGTTTGCTCCTTTATTACTCTGCACATGGACAATTATTTGCGCTGTTATTTGCCCCAGGCATGTACCTATGTAATTACCGTTTACAGTGTAAAGATGGATGTTATAGGTCGCTAAACGTCGGAGCAGTAGGCGTTTAATGCATTTTCCCATAGGGTCCAATGCAAAATTGACACCTCATTTTCTCCATTCTCAAGAGCTTTGAGTCTCTGCAAAACATATACATGTGTAGAGACAAATAAGTGAACTAGAATTAAGGCTATTTCAGCTTTAGCTTTTATTCCGTTTGGGAGCTAAAGTCGCACAAACTTTTGTTTACAAAAATTTCGATGGCCTATAGTTCGCAAGTTATGCAATCAGTTGACATAAGATTGTGCATGCATGTAGACATGTTAATGGCCTTTATACATGCCAAGTTTCAGATGGCTAACTACTCATACAAGCAAGCAGTAGCGGTTTGAATTTTCACAATTTGGGCTACACGTTCGGGACGATTCGTGACCTTAGGTGACTTGCACAATTCGGACTGAAACTAGTGCCAAATGAGAGGGTTGGGATAAACATTCAATTGACCATATGTGCCAAAAATTCTCGTTCTTTAGTTTTCGAGTTATAGCCCCTGGAAGTCGTAAACTGCACGGCTTTGCCCTCGAATATCTCGACAACGGAGAAAGGAGAATTTCTGGGATTTTTTCCCAAGAAATATATGGGAATTATATGTAATTTTAGCAGAGTTTCAGAACGATTCGTGAAAGACACCTTTTAAGAATAACTTCCACTGCAGCCCATACATGAAAGCTTGCTCCTTTATTACTCTGCACATGGACAATTATTTGCGCTGTTATTTGCCCCAGGCATGTACCTATGTAATTACCGTTTACAGTGTAAAGATGGATGTTATCGGTCGCTGAACGTCGGAACGACTTTGCCTTCGAATATCTCAACAACGGAGAAAGGAGAATTTCTGGTATTTTTCCCAAGAAATATATGGGAATTATCTGTAATTTTTGCAGAGTTTCAGAACGATTTTGACCATATGTGCCAAAAATGTATGGGCTGCAGTAGAAGTTATTCTTAATAAGTGATTTTCACGAATCGTTCTGAAACTCTGCTAAAATTACAGATAATTCCCATATATTTCTTGGAAAAAAATCCCAGAAATTCTCCTTTCTCCGTTGTCGAGATATTCGAGGGCAAAGTCGTGCAGTTTACGACTTCCAGGGGCTATAACTCGAAAACTAAAGAACGAGAATTTTTGGCACATATGGTCAATTGAATGTTTATCCCAACCCTCTCATTTGGCACTAGTTTCAGCCCGAATTGTGCAAGTCACCTAAGGTCACAAATCGTCCCGAACGTGTAGCCCAAATTGTAAAACTTTCAAACCGCTACTGCTTGCTTGTATGAGTAGGTACCCATCTGAAACTTGGCATGTATAAAGGCCATTAACATGTGTACATGCATGCACAATCGTATGTCAACTGATTGCATAACTTGCGAACTATAGGCCATCGAAATTTTTGTAAACAAAAGTTTGTGCGACTTTAGCTCACAAACGGAATAAAAGCTATAGCCGAAATAGCCTTCATTCTATTTCACATATTACCGTCTACTCAAAGCTCTTGAGAATGGAGAAAATGAGGTGTCAATTTGGCATTGGATCCTATGGGAAAATGCATTAAACGCCTACTGCTCCGACGTTCAGCGACCGATAACATCCATCTTTACACTGTAAACGGTAATTACATAGGTACATGCCTGGGGCAAATATGAGCGCAAATAATTGTCCTTGTGCAGACTAATAAAGGAGCAAACTTTTATGTAT
Organism: Ctena decussata; assembly: GCA_963989385.1. Taxonomy (NCBI): domain Eukaryota; kingdom Metazoa; phylum Mollusca; class Bivalvia; order Lucinida; family Lucinidae; genus Ctena; species Ctena decussata. The sequence goes on along the minus strand of OZ022512.1, from coordinate 21,431,908 downwards.
GGGCTGCAGTGGAAGTTATTCTTAAAAGGTGAGTTTCACGAATCGTTCTGAAACTCTGCTAAAATTACAGATAATTCCCATATATTTCTTGGGAAAAAATTCCAGAAATTCTACTTTCTCCGTTGTCGAGATATTCGAGGGCAAAGTCGTGCAGTTTACGACTTCCAGGGGCTATAACTCGAAAACTAAAGAACGAGAATTTTTGGCACATAATGGACAATTGAATGTTTATCCAAACCCTTTCATTTGGCACTAGTTTCAGCCCGAATTGTGCAAGTCACCTAAGGTCACGAATCGTCCCGAACGTGTAGCCCAAATTGCGAAAATTTCAAACCGCTACTGCTTGCTTGTATGAGTAGGTAGCCATCTGTAACTTGGCATGTATAAAGGCCATTAACATGTCTACATGCATGCACAATCTTATGTCAACTGATTGCATAACTTGCGAACTATAGGCCATCGGATTTTTTGTAAACAAAAGTTTGTGCGACTTTAGCTCCCAAACGGAATAAAAGCTAAAGCTGAAATAGCCTTCATTCTATTTCACTTATTTGTGTCTACACATGTATATGTTTTGCAGAGACTCAAAGCTCTTGAGAATGGAGAAAATGAGGTGTCAATTTTGCATTGGACCCTATGGGAAAATGCATTAAACGCCTACTGCTCCGACGTTCAGCGACCGATAACATCCATATTTACACTGTAAACGGTACTTACATAGGTACATGCCTGGGGCAAATAACAGCGCAAATAATTGTCCATGTGCAGAGTAATAAAGGAGCAAACTTTTATGTATGGGCTGCAGTGGAAGTTATTCTTAAAAGGTGACTTTCACGAATCGTTCTGAAACTCTGCTAAAATTACAGATAATTCCCATATATTTCTTGGGAAAAAATCCCAGAAATTCTCCTTTCTCCGTTGTCGAGATATTCGAGGGCAAAGTCGTGCAGTTTACGACTTCCAGGGGCTATAACTCGAAAACTAAAGAACGAGAATTTTTGGCACATATAGTCAATTGAATGTTTATCCCAACCCTCTCATTTGGCACTAGTTTCAGCCCGAATTGTGCAAGTCACCTAAGATCACGAATCGTCCCGAACGTGTAGCCCAAATTGTGAAAATTTCAAACCGCTACTGCTTGCTTGTATGAGTAGGTAGCCATCTGTAACATGGCATGTATAAAGGCCATTACCATGTCTACATGCATGCACAATCTTATGTCAACTGATTGCATAACTTGCGAACTATAGGCCATCGAAATTTTTGTAAACAAAAGTTTGTGCGACTTTAGCTCCCAAACGGAATAAAAGCTAAAGCTGAAATAGCCTTCATTCTATTTCACTTATTTGTGTCTACACATGTATATGTTTTGCAGAGATTCAAAGCTCTTGAGAATGGAGAAAATGAGGTGTCAATTTGGCATTGGACCCTATGGGAAAATGCATTAAACGCCTACTGCTCCGACGTTCAGCGACCGATAACATCCATCTTTACACTGTAAACGGTAATTACATAGGTACATGCCTGGGGCAAATACTAGCGCAAATAATTGTCCATGTGCAGAGTAATAAAGGAGCAAACTTTTATGTATGGGCTGCAGTGGAAGTTATTCTTAAAAGGTGACTTTCACGAATCGTTCTGAAACTCTGCTAAAATTACAGATAATTCCCATATATTTCTTGGGAAAAAATCCCAGAAATTCTCCTTTCTCCGTTGTCGAGATATTCGAGGGCAAAGTCGTGCAGTTTACGACTTCCAGGGGCTATAACTCAAAAACTAAAGAACGAGAATTTTTGGCACATATGGTCAATTGAATGTTTATCCCAACCATCGCATTTGGCACTAGTTTCAGCCCGAATTGTGCAAGTCACCTAAGGTCACGAATCGTTCCTGAACGTGTAGCCCAAATTGTGAAAATTTCAAACCGCTACTGCTTGCTTGTATGAGTAGGTAGCCATCTGAAACTTGGCATGTATAAAGGCCATTAACATGTCTACATGCATGCAATTTTGAGGTGTCAATTTTGCATTGGACCCTATGGGAAAATGCATTAAACGCCTCCTACTCCGACGTTCAGCCACAGATAACATCCATCTTTGCACTGTAAACGGTAATTACATAGGTACATACCTAGGGCAAATAACAGCGCAAATAATTGTCCATGTGCAGAGTAATAAAGGAGCAAACTTTTATGTATGGGCTGCAGTGGAAGTTATTCTTAAAAGGTGACTTTCACGAATCGTTCTAAAACTTTGCTAAAATTACAGATAATTCCCATATATTTCTTGGGAAAAAATCCCAGAAATTCTCCTTTCTCCGTTGTCGAGATATTCGAGGGCAAAGTCGTGCAGTTTACGACTTTCAGGGGCTATAACTCGAAAACTAAAGAACGAGAATTTTTGGCACATATGGTCAAGTGAATGTTTATCCCAACCCTCTCATTTGGCACTAGTTTCAGCCCGAATTGTGCAAGTCACCTAAGGTCACGAATCGTCCCGAACGTGTAGCCCAAATTGTGAAATTTTTTTAAACCGCTACTGCTTGCTTGTATGAGTAGGTAGCCATCTGAAACTTGGCATGTATAAAGGCCATTAACATGTCTACATGTATGCACAATCTTATGTCAACTGATTGCATAACTTGCGAACTATAGGCCATCGAAATTTTTGTAAACAAAAGTTTGTGCGACTTTAGCTCCCAAACGGAATAAAAGCTAACGCTGAAATAGCCTTCATTCCATTTCACTTATTAGTGTCTACACATGTATATTTTTTGCAGAGACTCAAAGCTCTTGAGAATGGAGAAAATGAGGTGTCAATTTTGCATTGGACCCTATGGGAAAATGCATTAAACGCCTACTGCTCCGACGTTCAGCGACCGATAACATCCATCTTTACACTGTAAACGGTAATTACATAGGTACATGCCTGGGGCAAATAACAGCGCAAATAATTTTCCATGTGCAGAGTAATAAAGGAGGAAACTTTTATGTATGAGCTGCAGTGGAAATTATTTTTAAAAGGTGACTTTCACGAATCGTTCTGAAACTCTGATAAAATTACAGATAATTCCCATATATTTCTTGGGAAAAAATCCCAGAAATTCTCCTTTCTCCGTTGTCGAGATATTCGAGGGCAAAGGCGTGCAGTTTACGTCTTCCAGGGGCTATAACTCGAAAACTATAGAACGAGAATTTTTGGCACATATGGTCAATTGAATGTTTATCCCAACCCTTTCATTTGGCATTAGTTTCAGCCCGAATTGTGCAAGTCACCTAAGGTCACGAATCGTCCCGAACGTGTAGCCCAAATTGTGAAAATTTCAAACCGCTACTCTTGCTTGTATGAGTAGGTAGACATCTGAAACTTGGCATGTATAAAGACCATTAACATGTCTACATGCATGCACAATCTTATGTTAACTGATTGCATAACTTGCGAACTATAGGCCATCGAAATTTTTGTAAACAAAAGTTATTCTTAAAAGGTGACTTTCACGAATCGTTCCGAAACTCTGTTAAAATTACAGATAATTCCCATATATTTCTTGGGAAAAAATCCCAGAAATTCTCCTTTCTCCGTTGTCGAGATATTCGAGGGCAAAGTCGTGCAGTTTACGACTTTCAGGGGCTATAACTCGAAAACTAAAGAACGAGAATTTTTGGCACATAATGGCCAATTGAATGTTTATCCCAACCCTCTAATTCGGCACTAGTTTCAGCACGAATTGTGCAAGTCACCTAAGGTCACGAATTGTCCCGAACGTGTAACCTAAATTGTGAAAATTTCAAACCGCTACTGCTTGCTTGTATGAGTAGGTAGACATCTGAAACTTGGCATGTATAAAGGCCATTAACATGTCTACATGCATGCACAATCTTATGTCAACTGATTGCATAACTTGCGAACTATAGGCCATCGAATTTTTTGTAAACAAAAGTTTGTGCGACACTAGCTCCCAAACGGAATAAAAGCTAAAGATGAAATAGCCTTAATTCTATTCACTTACTTGTGTCTACACATGTATATGTTTTGCAGAGACTCAAAGCTCTTGAGAATGGAGAAAATGAGGTGTCAATTTTGCATGTGACCCTATGGGAAAATGAATTAAACGCCTACTGCTCCGACGTTCAGCGACCGATAACATCCATCTTTACACTGTAAACGGTAATTACATAGGTACATGCCTGGGGCAAATAACAACGCAAATAATTGTCCATGTGCAGAGTAATAAAGGAGCAAACTTTTATGTATGGGCTGCAGTGGAAGTTATTCTTAAAAGGTGACTTTCACGAATCAATCTGAAACTCTGCTAAACTTACAGATAATTCCCATATATTTCTTGGGAAAAAATCCCAGAAATTCTCCTTTCTCCGTTGTCGAGATGTTCGAGGGCAAAGTCGTGCAGTTTTCGAATTCCAGGGGCTATAACTCGAAAACTAAAGAACGAGAATTTTTGGCACATATGGTCAATTGAATGTTTATCCCAACCCTCTCATTTGGCACTAGTTTCAGCCCGAATTGTGCAAGTCACCAAAAGTCACGAATCGTCCCGAACGTGTAGCCCAAATTGTGAAAATTTCAAACCGCTACTGCTTGCTTGTATGAGTAGGTAGCCACCTGAAACTTGGCATGTATAAAGGCCATTAACATGTCTACATGCATGCAACATCTTATGTCAACTGATTGCATAACTTGCGAACTATAGGCCATCGAAATTTTTGTAAACAAAAGTTTGTGCGACTTTAGCTCCCAAACGGAATAAAAGCTAAAGCTGAAATAGCCTTCATTCTATTTCACTTATTTGTGTCTACACATGTATATGTTTTGCAGAGACTCAAAGCTCTTGAGAATGGAGAAAATGAGGTGTCAATTTTGCATTGGACCCTATGGGAAAATGCATTAAACGCCTACTGCTCCGACGTTCAGCGACCGATAACATCCATCTTTACACTGTAAACGGTAATTACATAGGTACATGCCTGGGGCAAATAACAGCGCAAATAATTGTCCATGTGCAGAGTAATAAAGGAGCAAACTTTTATGTATGGGCTGCAGTGGAAGTTATTCTTAAAAGGTGACTTTCACGAATCGTTCTGAAACTCTGCAAAACTTACAGATATTTCCCATATATTTCTTGGGAAAAAATCCCAGAAATTCTCCTTTCTCTGTTGTCGAGATATTGGAGGGCAAAGTCGTGCAGTTTACGACTTCCAGGGGCTATAACGCGAAAACTAAGGAACGAGAATTTTTGGCACATATGGTCAATTGAATGTTTATCCCAACCCTCTCATTTGGCACTAGTTTCAGCCCGAATTGTGCAAGTCACCTAAGGTCACGAATCGTCCCGAACGTGTAGCCCAAATTGTGAAAATTTCAAACCGCTACTGCTTGCCTGTATGAGTAGGTAGCCATCTGAAACTTGGCATGTATAAAGGCCATTAACATGTCTACATGCATGCACAATCTTATGTCAACTGATTGCATAACTTGCGAACTATAGTCCATCGAAATTTTTGTAAACAAAAGGTTGTGCGACTTTAGCTCCCAAACGGAAAAAAAGCTTAAGCTGAAATAGCCTTCACTCTATTTCACTTATTTGTGTCTACACATGTATATGTTTTGCAGAGACTCAAAGCTCTTGAGAATGGAGAAAATGAGGTGTCAATTTTGCATTGGACCCTATGGGAAAATGCATTAAACGCCTACTGCTCCGACGTTCAGCGACCGATAACATCCATCTTTACACTGTAAACGGTAATTACATAGGTACATGCCTGGGGCAAATACTAGCGCAAATAATTGTCCATGTGCAGAGTAATAAAGGAGCAAACTTTTATGTATGGGCTGCAGTGGAAGTTATTCTTAAAAGGTGACTTTCACGAATCGTTCTGAAACTCTGCAAAACTTACAGATATTTCCCATATATTTCTTGGGAAAAAATCCCAGAAATTCTCCTTTCTCTGTTGTCGAGATATTGGAGGGCAAAGTCGTGCAGTTTACGACTTCCAGGGGCTATAACGCGAAAACTAAGGAACGAGAATTTTTGGCACATATGGTCAATTGAACGTTTATCGCAACCCTCTCATTTGGCACTAGTTTCAACCCGAATTGTGCAAGTCACCTAAGGTCACGAATCGTCCCAAACGTGTAGCCCAAATTGTGAAAATTTCAAACCGCTACTTCTTGCTTGTATGAGTAGGTAGCCATCTGAAACTTGGCATGTATAAAGGCCATTAACATGTCTACATGCATGCACAATCATATATCAACTAATTGCATAACTTGCGAACTATAGGCCATCGAAATTTTTGTAAACAAAAGTTAGTGCGACTTTAGCTCCCAAACGGAATAAAAGCTAAAGCTGAAATAGCCTTCATTCTATTTCACTTATTTGTGTCTACACATGTATATGTTTTGCAGAGGCTCAAAGCTCTTGAGAATGGAGAAAATGAGGTGTCAATTTTGCATTGGACCCTATGGGAAAATGCATTAAACGACTTCTGCTCCGACGTTCAGCGACCGATAACATCCATCTTAACACTGTAAGCGGTAATTACATAGGTTCATGCCTGGGGCAAATAACAGCGCAAATAATTGTCCATGTGCAGAGTAATAAAGGAGCAAACTTTTATGTATGGGCTGCAGTGGAAGTTATTCTTAAAAGGTGACTTTAACGAATCGTTCTGAAACTCTGCTAAAATTACAGATAATTCCCATATATTTCTTGGGAAAAAATCCCAGAAATTCTCCTTTCTCCGTTGTCGAGATATTCGAGGGAAAAGTCGTGCAGTTAAGACTTCCAGGGGCTATAACGCGAAAACTAAAGAACGAGAATTTTTGGCACATATGGTCAATTGAATTTTTATCCCAACCCTCTCATTTGGCACTAGTTTCAGCCCGAATTGTGCAAGTCACCTAGGGTCACGAATCGTCCCGAACGTGTAGCCCAAATTGTGAAAATTTCAAACCGCTACTGCTTGCTTGTATGAGTAGGTAGCCATCTGAAACTTGGCATGTGTAAAGGCCATTAACATGTCTACATGCATGCACAATCTTATGTCAACTGATTGCATAACTTGCGAACCATAGGCCATCGAAATTTTTGTAAACAAAAGTTTGTGCGACTTTAGCTCCCAAACGGAATAAAAGCTAAAGCTGAAATAGCCTTCATTCTATTTCACTTATTTGTGTCTACACATGTATATGTTTTGCAAAGACTCAAAGCTCTTGAGAATGGAGAAATGAGGTGTCAATTTTGCATTGGACCCTATGGGAAAATGCATTAAACGCCTACTGCTCCGACGTTCAGCGACCGATAAAAGCCATCTTTACACTGTAAACGGTAATTACATAGGTACATGCCTGGGGCAAATAACAGCGCAAATAATTGTCCATGTGCAGAGTAATAAAGGAGCAAACTTTTATGTATGGGCTGCAGTGGAAGTTATTCTTAAAAGGTGACTTTCACGAATCGTTCTGAAACTCTGCTAAAGATACAGATAATTCCCATATATTTCTTGGGAAAAATCCCAGAAATTCTCCTTTCTCCGTTGTTGAGATATTCGAGGGCAAAGTCGTGCAGTTTACGACTTCCAGGGGCTATAACTCGAAAACTAAAGAACTAGAATTTTTGGCACATATGGTCAATTGAATGTTTATCCCAACCCTCTCATTTGGCACTAGTTTCAGCCCGAATTGTGCAAGTCACCTAAGGTCACGAATCGTCCCGAACGTGTAGCCCAAATTGTGAAAATTTCAAACCGCTACTGCTTGCTTGTATGAGTAGTGTATGAGTAGGTAGCCATCTGAAACTTGGCATGTATAAAGGCCATTAACATGTCTACATGCTTGCACAATCTTAGGTCAACTGATTGCATAACGTGCGAACTATAGGCCATCGAAACTTTTGTAAACCAAAGTTTGTGCGACTTTAGCTCCCAAACGGAATAAAAGCTAAAGCTGAAATAGACTTCATTCTATTTCACTTATTTGTGTCTACACATGTATATGATTTGCAGAGACTCAAAGCTCTTGAGAATGGAGAAAATGAGGTGTCAATTTTGCATTGGACCCTATGGGAAAATGCATTAAACGCCTACTGCTCCGACGTTCGGCGACCGATAACATCCATCTTTACACTGTAAACGGTAATTACATAGGTACAGGCCTGGGGCAAATAACAGCGCAAATAATTGTCCATGTGCAAGAGTAATAAAGAAGCAAACTTTTATGTATGGGCTGCAGTGGAAGTTATTCATAAAATTACTGATGAAACTGGATTACCCAGAAATTCTCCTTTCTTCGTTGTCGAGATATTCGAGGGCAAAGTCGTGCAGTTTACGACTTCAAGGGGCTATAACTCGAAAACTAAAGAACGAGAATTTTTGGCACATATGGTCAATTGAATGTTTATCCCAACCCTCTCATTTGGCACTAGTTTCAGCCCGAATTGTGCAAGTCACCTAAGGTCACGAATCGTCCCGAACGTGTAGCCCAAATTGTGAAACTTTCAAACCGCTACTGCTTGCTTGTATGAGTAGGTAGCCATCTGAAACTTCGCATGTATAAAGGCCATTAACATGTCTACAGGTATGCACAATCTTATGTTAACTGATTGCATAACTTGCGAACTATAGGCCATCGAAATTTTTGTAAACAAAAGTTTGTGCGACTTTAGCTCCCAAACGGAATAAAAGCTAAAGCTAAAATAGCCTTCATTCTATTTCACTTATTTGTGTCAACACATGTATATGTTTTGCAGAGACTCAAAGCTCTTGAGAATGGAGAAAATGAGGTGTCAATTTTGCATTGGACCCTATGGGAAAATACATTAAACGCCTACTGCTCCGACGTTCAGCGACCGATAACATCCATCTTTACACTGTAAACGGTAATTACATAGATACATGCCTGGGACAAATAACAGCGCAAATAATTGTCCATGTGCAGAGTAATAAAGGAGCAAACTTTTATGTATGGGCTGCAGTGGAAGTTATTCTTAAAAGGTGACTTTCACGAATCGTTCTGAAACTCTGCTAAAATTACAGATAATTCCCATATATTTCTTGGGAAAAAATCCCAGAAATTCTCCTTTCTCCGTTGTCGAGATATTCGAGGGCAAAGTCGTGCAGTTTACGACTTCCAGGGGCTATAACTCAAAAACTAAAGAACGAGAATTTTTGGCATATATGGTCAATTGAATGTTTATCCCAACCCTCTCATTTGGCACTAGTTTCAGCCCGAATTGTGCAAGTCACCTAAGGTCACGAATCGTCCCGAACGTAAAAAGTATGCAAAGACCAGGAACTGAAACAATCAAAATCCAAATCCAGCCCTCAAACCATAGTTGGAAACAACTAAGATTTCAAATAATCAAGATACAGAGAACATATGGCCAACCGAGTGAGCAGCTTGTTCCCAAAAGGTGGCCACTCAGCAACCCAAACCGAACCAAAAATAATAAGAACATACATAAGGTAAAACATCACAGAAACTCTGACACCAAAAACAGGCAACAGAGAACCACAACAGAACTACCGCCTTGGAACGGTCAGTGTAGCCCAAATGGTGAAAATTTCAAACCGCTACTGCTTGCTTGTATGAGTAGGTAGCCATCTGAAACTTGGCATGTATAAAGGCCATTAACATGTCTACATGCAGGCACAATCTTATGTCAACTGATTGCATAACTTGCGAACTATAGGCCATCGAAATTTTTGTAAACAAAAGTTTGTGCGACTTTAGCTCCCAAACGGAATAAAAGCTAAAGCTGAAATAGCCTTCATTCTATTTCACTTATTTGTGTCTACACATGTATATGTTTTGCAGAGACTCAAAGCTCTTGAGAATGGAGAAAATGAGGTGTCAGTTTTGCACAAGACCCTATGGGAAAATGCATTAGTATGTCCTTCCAATCTTTGGCATTAAACAAAGTTAAATATATTTAGCCTGTGTCTTTTTAATAGAATATCATTTCATTTTATTGTTCATGTATTTTAAATGAATTGTTGCTACTTTGCAACTTCCGGCGTGGAGTTTACACCCGTGTAATCCAGTTTCATCAGTAATTTGATGCCAGTCGTAACAAAATATAAATAATGACCTAATGATTTCAGTAATAAGATGTCTGTCATTTGTTGAAAGTGGATGTGAATAAGTCAAAAATCACAATTTATTGATATAATGCATTTACAATAACTTTGCATTTATAAACACATAGAAGAGAAAAAATCTCGTTTATTATGTTACTGGTGTAGAAACTGGAAACGATTTCTGTATAACTTGCTTATTTTACAGTTAAAGGACAGTATTACATGACAGTATTACATGTTTCTTCATTAAAGTTTATCATTTTCTCATTGATAAAACAGCAATTGAACACAAAAGACATTCAGTGAAAATGTACATTTTCCAGTATCCACGCCGTTATGACGTATAAGCACGTGCTGTCATGCATGAGTGACGTAGAAACTCTTTAAACGCACACCATTCTAAAGCACTTGAATTTACCTTTGCAATGATATATAAAACCACTCCTAAATGTCAGCCAATAGACTACACTGAGATCATTTACATTGTTTCTGAAATGCCTCTCGTATATGCTTTGTATTTACTCTAGTGAGGGTTTACAGCTTCCCTTACTGTTGTTTGACACCAATGAATTTTTTGGTGTCGCAATAAGTCCTCATCTTTGAGTCAAAATACTTTTTTATCCGCGAATATTTTTGTTTCTCGTAATAATTCGTAATCGGTTAGGAAAGGGGCGAATTGAATTTATTACTGACAGGTCCAAAGATGTAATTATGTTATGTTTCCTTATTGTCACTTACTTTTGTTGTCCATGTCGGTGTTTTCGTTCATCTGTTTTGTGATTGGTGTTTGTATTTGGGGTTGCGGAATGGTCACCTGTCTGGAAAAAAGCTGATTATTTGGTTTATAGTATGTGCCTTTAGTAAACTGCTGGCAGTTTGTGTATACACTACAACTTTCACTTTTGGCTTTTAGGGCAGCATCTGGAATCTGATTGTATTAATTCTTGAGTATTGCCTATATTTTACTTTGCAATCAATATCACGTTTTCCAAAGATTGACAATTGGAAATAATCAATATTTTTAAAATGTGGAACGACACATTCAATTTTTGATAGCGTGGGGGATGCGGAACTTTCTATTATATGTTTTAGGTTTGCGAGTTACTACGAATGCGCCTCTTTCCTGATGCCTGCTGCTGCTATGGTTCGAGGATTAGGTCAGTAAGTTAAGTTCAGAAACAAATGTCTGTTGCCTGCAGAGATCTGTTCTTCAAAGGTTTGCTTCAGACGTTTGCGGTTTAGCGGCACTGTAGAGGAAAATACAAAAATATACATCTTAGTACAGGTACTTTTATTTTATGTCACAAATAGATTGTGCCATACTTTGTCTACAGTTTTTATAGAAAGGATGTTTCGTTTACTTTAAATTCCATTTATTTTCTTAAAAATATATATATATGCTGAACAAAAAAGAGAAACGTTACATGTACTTTCAATGCTCGTTTTCTTTTAACTGAATTATGATTTTGCCAATTTTATTTCATGTCTAACTGACATAAGTATTTCAAGTTCAAAAAATGAATATCACAATAAAAACTGCGCGACAAGTGCCTCCAGATCAGTTTGATTTAATGAGGGGTCAGAGTTTGAAAGTTCAATTTTGAGGCGCTTTTTGAAGACCCGTATTTCACTCAGGTTGTCAGCCCATGCGAGCAAGCCATTTTTGAGACGTTTATCAGTCACTAGTTGTTACAAAACGGACCAATCTCTGGGTCCAAAGGGTTGATCAGTGAAGCTCAAGGCTTGCAATATCGCTTTTAAGGACACTTGACTCAGACTATGCTATGCACTGAAAATCCCAAAGAAAATGCAAGGTGATACACCACGGACAATTAACCATTTTGATCAAACTTTTTCGTCATGAGCTATTGTCTGAAGAAGCTGAAATAAAATCCCCGGATTAAACTTGAAAAAATTATTGAAACGTACTGGTTAATCGGAGTAAATGATTTTCTATACTTTTAATTGCAAGGGAGACAATTTCAAAGACACAAAATCTTTAACTTCTGATTTCTTTGAACTGCTGATTAAATGTGATAAGGTTCATAGGGTATCTTATTGGCGGTTACAAGGCAAATCCGGGAGCGTAAAAAATTAATCGCTTGTGCATGCGCATTAAGCGTTGTCTTTTGTGTTTTCTGTCAAAGTGGAATAGTTCTGCAACAATTGATGCAATTCGAAACCCGATTAGTTCAGAAGGTTGTCTGACGTCTTGCAAGAGTGTGAATAACGTAGCAGTATTCGAAAATATTGTTCCTCAGCTTAAAATTTATGAATTATCTATGTAACGTTTCTTGTCTTGTTCAGTATATATATATGCGATATCACCTTTTTGCTTAGAATTCGTTATGGAGTTGACAGCAGTCAGTCACATCACCGTTTTGATAAAGCGGATACTCTAAAATAAATATCTATAGCCGATAACAAATAAACGGAAATAAATACTATGCATTTAATTGCCTTTTCCGTGCATGTCGTCTTTAAAAACGATAATTTTATAGTTTACATGATAAAATGTGCCCTAAAATAATGGAAAAGAAACAACTCAGTAAAACAAATGCTTGTTGTACACCCACATAACGCGAAAATCTTCAGCGGCCGCCATCTTGCAACTAGAGTAACGGCGGTTCAGACCTCGGTTGATCTTTAGTTAGTTCGTGACGTCATTTTAGTAGCTACCATCGCACTTTGATAGAAACTTTAGTCAATATAGTAGCTACTACAGTTCGAGTCGAAGTGCGCCAAGATACATTCACTGAGATTTAGAATAGTATTTTTACTTTTTTACTAAGGTTTATTCCCACACTGTGGTACAGCTATTGGACATCAGTTTTATTGGAAGAGATTATAGCCAATATAAATCTTCCCTTTACAGACAAATATAAAAAAGGTCGAAAACAGATTAGATAAAAGTAAGATTTGGGGAAACAAGTCTTAAAAATAATAGGACGTACTGTTCAGCTAAGAAGAATATTTTTAACAAGACGGAGAGGGCAGTGTGTGTGTGTGTGTGTGTGTGTGTGTGTGTGTGTGTGTGTGTGTGTGTGTGTGTGTGTTTGGGGAGAGGGGAGGGGAGGATAATTGGTTGAGCGGCGATTTGAAAACGCTAAATTTGATATATCTAACATAATTGCAACAACGATCGATCACTCAATACCTTGTGACTTATGAAATGCAAAGCATCGTGAAGCTGATTTTTTAACGCCAGTCAAAATAAGCAGCACTGTAAATAAATTAAGTCCTGCCTCCAGTATTTTATAAATGACCTTTTCAAAGCGGTTCTTCCCTTATTGTTTACCGAAGTTAATGTTGTTTTTATCCACTTATATGTAGTCTTCGAAAAATTAGGTTATTCCATATTTATGTATGCCTTGGAGTAGTGGATCTTGGCAATGGTGCTAGCGAAGAATACAGGCATGTTATCATATAAGACTTATCATCTAGTTGAAGAACCACATAAGTTATGAGGATATTGGCACAAAATCCAAATAGCCATTCAGGAGTACGACGAACTGTTGAACATGGTCAACTAAAGGTCAAATGCCAAACGTCCGCCGACGTATTGATATGTTAGTAACTTTGAAAAGTGATATTGAAAGTGGCCATGGTTACAAGTCGAGGGATCGAACCAACTGATTTCGCACCATATTTATATCTACAGACTTACCAAAGGCAGTAACTAGTGCAGAATGAACCGTTTTGTAACCCAAATGATATAGGATTCATGTCAGAGTACGGGAACTATTTATATTCAACGTTTCATGAAACGCAGTTTAAAACGAAAGAGAGCTAACAGCCACAGTATCTGCATAGCTGGACTGAAAAAGCACTATCACTCTACTAGAACATGTCAATCAAAGTCCTGATGATATATGATCTACTTCAGATTGTGATAACTGCAGTCTGAAAGCTTACTGAAGATCGACTGAAAATATAGGAGTAGATACAGTCACAAGATCTACCTCACTTAAACGATCAAGGGCGTTTACTCAGCGGTACCGCTCTGGTGGGCAATTTGTACCACAGGATATTACCCACCAAGGACTCGAAGCATCTGTGCTGATTATGGCTCTTCAGTACTGGGTTCTAAACTTAAATACTGGTTTAACATTACCTTATCAACATGTTTGTGGTAAAAAGGTCTAAAAGGCCTAAACATTTCTGAAACTAAGACTGATCTGTCATAGCAACATGAATGCTATCGGTGTTTTGTTTCCATTCTTTATTTAATTAGTTTGGCTTATTGCGGCATATTGCTGCATCGATCATCTCATTTTTAATGCCCTTGACCGTTGTATTTCTAGGATCATTGGGTTGAGGTGGCTCCGCTGAGGAGAGGGGTAGCTTGCGCTTGCACCATAATACGTTGGCGCCTTCTGCTTGATTTCTGCAGCTGCTCTGCCTCGCGGATTATATTGGTAAGTGTGGCTTGGGTTCGAGGTTATAAAACTTGAGTATAATCTTAAACTCAAAATGAAGCACACTGATTGGCTGTTTCCGAGCACATGCTCGGCTGCACCCAATCAGCGTACTTTATTTTGAGTTTTAGAATGTACTCAAGTTTTATATCCTCGGGGCTTGAAGAGGGCTGTACATTTTTCCTTCAGATCAGCCCTTTACATTAGTTTTTCTCTTAAAAATATTGGAATATAGCGACACTGATGAAGTCGCATCTGTCGCAGTCAGTTTTGAAAAAAGTTAAATTTAAATTCCAAGTGCGAATATTTAGACTAAGACGTGTAGGCAAAACAAATGTTCAGGCATCGATTTTCGGGCAGAATCACGCAAAACTCAGTGCAATCAATGGATACAAATAAGCGTTCACTGCCTCCGCTAAAACTTGTCAGTAAAGTGTTAATCTCATTCACAGAGGCCCTTTCGCTGATACAAGTTAGCAGAACACTTGTTTTCAGGGTGTAGCCACACAATGAAGAATATCTTATAAGCTGCAAACTTGCAAAAAAGGCCCAGTCCAGAAAATATAATTTGTCTATCTATACTTAATAGAAAAATGTCCTACTTAGTAACTAATGTAGAAAGAACTTGTGGTCCGACCCAATTGCTTGACATATTAAGAGGCAATAAAATATGTTTAAACTAAGGAAACAAATCAGCAATAATGCACTTTTTAATTCTATTCTATTATATCCCATAGCCGTATTAGGTTGTTGGGGCACCACAGATGACTTCGAAACAATCCCGTTCCATATTGCCCTGTCTTCAGCTCCTTAGTTGAGCTGGCAAAATCTATCCCTGTCCACTCCCTGATATAGTCCTAAATGTTTTGTACCACTTCAGAAACTGAGGGTGAGGTTGGGCCTGTAAAATCGATTTAAGCCCCCCCCCCCAGTAATTCATTACTGACCGTTCCAAGGCGGTAGTTCTGTTGTGGTTCTCTGTTGCCTGTTTTTGGTGTCAGAGTTTCTGTGATGTTTTACCTTATATATGTTCTTATTATTTTTGGTTCGGTTTGGGTTGCTGAGTGGCCACCTTTTGGGAACAAGCTGCTCACTCGGTTGGCCATATGTTCTCTGTATCTTGATTATTTGTAATCTTAGTTGTTTCCAACTATGGTTTGAGGGCTGGATTTGGATTTTGATTGTTTCAGTTTCTGGTCTTTGCATACTTTTTACTTTTCCTACCTCTTCTTTTGTCTGCCTCTTCTTTTTCCTTTCATTGTGCCCTTTGGAATCGTCTTTGCTAAACCAGAAGACCTCGAGACTAGGCCATATCCCGCTTAGTTTCCGATTCTCGACCAGCGCCAGGAGTTCATCATATTCTCCACTTCCTGCGAACCTCTTCATTGGTTATATGGTCCTTGTACGATATGTTCAGTAACCTTCGGTAGCTCAAAAGCCTGCGTTGTTTCTCTAACTCTGCTGTCAAGGTCCACGATTCACAGGCATACATAAATATCGAAATGACAAGGGAGCCCATCAGTGTCACCTTTGATCCAAGAGATATGTTGTTATCTTTCCAAATTGGTTTCAGCTTTGTAAGAGCTGAAGTGGCTTGTGCAATCTTTGAGAGAACCTCCTGATTTGAGCCACCATATGAGACAACTGCTCCAAGGTATTAGAAGCTTGATACGGTACCCAGCTTCAGCCCTTTTACTTTGATCTCCCTCTGGATGCCATCTGCGCTGTTTGTCATAAGTTTGGTCTTCTCAGCACTGATCTCTTTCTTATCCCATGTGCATGTTTGATCGGGACTTTTAACTAGAGCTTCTAGTTCCTGCTCTTCCTTAGTTAGAGCGTCTATGTCATCGGCAAACCTCAAATTGGTAATGTTACTGCCGCCTATGCTAACCTTCCGGAGCATCAGACATGATCCGTTGGAGAAAAATGTTGAAGAAGGTGGTTGAAGGAAGACATTCTTGTTTTACTCCAACTGTTATTCTGAACCATTCTCCTGTGCTGACATTCATTAGGACGGCACTTGTAACCTTGTCGTATAGCTGCTCAATGGTGCGAATTAGATTTGCACTGATATTGTACTTCCGCGTGGTAGCCCATAAGGCTGCATGCCATACCCTGTCAAAGGTTTTTATTAAATCAATGAAGACATGGTACAGATTCTGCTGATGTTGGAAATACTTTTCACACAGTATTCTAAGGTTGAAGATCTTTTCTTTGGTGCTCCTCCCTGCTCCGAACCCAGCATGTTCCACAGCGATTATCTCTTCTGCTTGTGGTTTGAGCCTGGTCCAGATGAATTTCAGCACAACTTTGCTTGAATAACTGATGAGGCTGATGGTTCTGTAGTAATGATAATGCACACCGGACATCAATAGATGAAGGCAAATCCACCACTGAGTTATTTAATGCGGCATTGAAATATACTCCTCGCCAAAATTTAGCATATTTCAGCTATATCGTTCTGCAGGAAATTAATAAACTATAAAACAACGATATAATTTATGGATTCGGAAAGAAAGAATACTTAAGCATATGCCTCATGACATTTTTGTCCAAAATTATCAGGTAAAAGAATTTTTGCGGGCTGACATTTTTGTGTAAAATAATAGTATTTTATCTTTTATTTTTTGCATAAGATGTCGTGCCAGGAATAAAATGTCGCACGTCATGCAGGAGACCACGGAACAAATAAGTTACACATAAAATTTGAAGTGCCAGTATCAAAGACCAACAGTTTTCAGTAAGACGAAACTGATAAGAATCCATATGAAAATGCATTGTTAATGATTAAGAATACAAGTATTGACAAGAGTTTCTTTTATGTCTGATTAAGAAATGGCTGAGACACAATCAATGTAGCAAGTTACCATTTAACATGTCGTCTACAGACTACGGTAATTTGGTGTGTGAAAAAATAAAACTGATGATGTTTTGGACACACTTTTAAAAAGTGTCAAAAATTTTACTTTAATTACAGTAGTCGTAACTTTTATCGTTGTGTATCCAAACAACTGCAGGATTTCAAAAATCCAATGTGTAGGTGTTTTCATTGTACATTACTGCTTCGGATAGGATCCATATCCACACATTTTTATACTTATAAGAAGTCCCCTTTATCAGTTATTTCTGCTGCTAACTTCACAAATAATTATGCCAAACTTTTGGCGAGTAGTATATATGTTATTTATTATCAACAATACTGAAGTACGACAGGTACTTATCACGCCAGATGAGCTTTTATTTTTTTAATAACTCATGGCGCTTGATAATTTAGGTAAATATTGTGTGTGTTGCGGTGGGGAGCGAGGAGGAGGTCAGCAAGCGGTAGAGGGGATGGTCGGGCGCTAAATGTTGCTATTTGGCGACAAATCATTGTAGTTTTCAATCGGGGAAAGTAACCTAACGCTCTCTTCCCAACTGTTTGGCGTCAGTTTAATACATCCGGGCACTTATAGGTAATTGCTTTTGCAGCTTCAAAACAAGAGCAATACGTTTTTTCCTATCGACCTAAGACTAGGCAAATCACATGAGGAAAACTCTTAGTTGTATGCTAGAAGGAAACATTGTAGATTTACTTCCCTTCGTTTCTAAAAAATAAGGAAAAGAGACTTAGCGAACACTTCAGATAATTTGTTTAAACGCGATCACTTGCACAATTCTTTATCGCTTATTATCCTGAGGCATCTCTGATTTCAATGACCCGTCAAAATGTTATTTTGTTTAGGCTGATCTCCTGAATTCTAGACAGTTCTATTACATAGATTGCTTCATTGTTACCGTCTTTGTATTAATAGCTTGATAGCTTCTAGTGTTGATATGCCAAATTGCTGGCGGACTGATTCTGTTTATATGATTAAAAGAGGGCCTTTTAACAATCATTTCTGCACTCGCACAGCAACCTCGCGTTCTCCTTTTGAACGCGAGCGATCTGCTGAGCATCCGTAGCATGGAGAGTGTATCGCATATGATGACAGTGCAAATAGTTCATTATGCGCTAAAAACTGAACCCCGCCATATTCTACTCGTTGTAGCAGAAATTTATTTTGTTTTCAGAATAATTAAATGCCAATAATGTTTACATGTTTATGTCCTTGTTAGGTAAGGGAAGGTTAGGTGAGGTGTACTACTAGAAAGATAATGGAGTCCCATAATCTGGTTGCTTAAGACGCTTTAGAGGCCCTACGTATCCTGGGCAAAGCAAACAAAAATAGAGCCTATTTCTCTCCTTTTGTTTTTGACGTTCCATGGTTCGAAAAAGGTATTTATTTACTTCTGGGGTGACAGAGGTAGCAGATTCCTAGTCGCTGTTTGGCCCTTTGGAGTTTCGAATTCGCAATATTCCGCACCAGAAGCGAGAGTCTCTACACTTGATCACGGTGCCTTTCTAGTAAAATATATATTTGAGCCGCGACATAAATAAACCAACAGTGTGGTTGTGCGCCCTGCGCAGACTCAGACCAATCTGGGTATCCGCCTAGTCTGATCAGAGTCTTTGCTGTCCCCATGGAGGTAGCTTACACCCATAGCTATCCCTTCAGAAACTAACGAAGAATCTGGTCAAACTTGGCGGATTCAAAGGCTGATCTGAGTCTGCGCTGGGCGCACAACCACGTTGTTGGCTCATTTATAAATGTATCAAACGTTCGAGATAATCGCAAGATCGCCGAAATAGATGAACGCATCTCATATTTTGATACAAAGTGCTACATACGTTCAGTTGTGACGCTGAGTGTTTGTTTTAACATAGTGGATCAGAAAGAATCACCAAAAATCGACAAAATTGTTCAACAATTCATACCTCTAATGCAAAATGGAAAAAAGAAAAAAATTATATACAAAAACGGCACACAAAGCAAAAGCAGACATGCTAAAAGCTAAGAGGTCACACTGTAAATACAATAGGTATATTTTACGGTAGAATAACTTGCAACCAGCAGCCAGTCCATTTCCCGTTATTTTATGTGCGCCCGTAAACATTGGCGTAATCATCACGCAGAGTAGGGTAGAATAAGACAGGTATTATTTGGGTCATATAGCTCTTTAACAATATAAAGGTATTTTCGAGTGCGGTCAGTTAACATAACTCTACCATATCGAGTTTCCAAAATATGTTCTACAGGCAGACGCCCGTAAAAATAACGGTAATTGGACTGGCAGCTGGTTTCCAGGTATTCTATCATAAAATCTATGGAATGTGTTTTTTTTTTTTTTTTTGACAATGAGCTATTACCACAGGGCGTATGCTAAATAGTTCAAAGGCTATTTGGACATTTACCTTGCTTCCAAAGGATCTTTCTCCAGAATTTGCTGCCGTTAAAAGTCCTCAGTATATTATCATAATGCTGATTGAGTAGTGCATGGTCCTTTAGATTATATAGGGTTCATTTTGAGTTTGCAAATAGAGTTCCGCTGAGGCTGATGCTAGGGGCGTAGACAGTGTTGCAACCTGACATTATTGCATATGCATATAGATCTACTTCTTTTACTTTAATTTGTTTTAGGGCAGGGTATGGGATCTGATTGTATTAGTTCCTCAGCAATGCCTATAGACTTTCTTTTCAATTAAACCGGCTCTCTTCTCGTTTCTTCGATCTTTTCCTTGTTCCCAAAAGGATTTTTCCTCCGACATTAATTTACATTATGAATTAATTAGTTATATACAGTCAAATATTAAATTCCTCGTAGAAATAAGTCACATAGCGAGAGGTGGTAGCTTTTGTCAATAACAGACAGCTTTCTTGAGCGTAGTTTACTTTTATTAGGTCCTTGTTTTTGTATCGAGGCACATTTTACTGTGGGAATAAAAAAGAAAGAATAAAGAAAGAAAGAAAGAATACCCCAGAACTAACTTTTCTGTTGGACAAGGTGCATTTGCATGTCTGAGAACTGGCCAGATAAGATACGGAGTCATGTAAACTGCAATAAGTTTTTTCTTTGTAATTATTAAATGAAAATACGTGATGTTTTCTTAAACTGATATTATAAGGCGCTTAAGACTTGGACTCAGTATCATCATTGTACTGTATTCATTGTATTCTCATCATTGTAATCGATTCGGTATTTAGATAGTTTGCACAAACAGAAACAGCTTCTAACAAATTGTTCATACGAGCAGGTTGGTTCGCACAATTCTTTATTTTTCGTATATGAAGCTACAGTGAAGGACAGAAGGCAGACATCAGAGATCTGTCCCAAAACGTAAGTTCATAACCCATCGCGCAAGAAAATACTTTTCGATTTACTGTAACAGTTATGATTCTCTTAATACATGTAATCATTATGTACTTCATTTAATAAAACTTTATGTATTCATTAGTTTGTAAGATGGTTCGTTAATAGTAGATTAGAACCCATTCGTTACTTTGTTTACAAAGAGTTAAGGATTAAGATGGTTGTACAAATTTATTGAATACATTGCTCCAATAAGCAAATGTATTAAGGGCATACCCAATCATCGTGTGAATGTACACCAGAGCCAAAATTATGTTAGTAGTTTGAATATTGAATAAAATTTCAAGTAAGTTGAATTTATGCCACTTCTTTTAAGATTATTTGGTGGGGGTTTACACAAAGGATTGCGTGTCTCTAGCGTTTCTTCCGGAAGTGTTTGCATTAGTTTGCATTAGGGTTGGCACTGGCTGGTGCGGACTAATGGTGGGTAATCTTGTGATGAGTTTGGTTTTGATTTTAATATGCGCGGGGTGGTGCAGGGAGGGGGGGGGAAGATAGAAGGCAAATTCATGCTGTCTCTTGCTGGGGAAAGGTATGAAGGGTGTTGGAATTATTGGGAGTATTTGGGATTTTTGTTCAGTATCTGGATGTTTTGATGATCTGTTGGGCATTTATAGTGTCCAGTGCAACGGTGTGGTCGGGTCTGTTCATCGGAACAGTTGAGTGGAACAGATTTTGGTGCACATTCCCCGTTGGTTTGTACTTTTCTATTTAGACAGGGCAATCAAACGCTATACAAAAGAACGGATATCATTACTAAATTTTCTGGGCATAACTTACTGAGCAGACAAAGATAAACAAAGATGTATGTGCCGTCACTTTAGTGTTTCGATTTAATTTTTATTGGCAATATCGAAAACCGGGTAATGTGTGTGTCAACAATATTTATATCCAGACAAAAGGAAAGAATGACAAACTAAAAAACAAACAAAAAAACAACAAAAAAAAAACCCCTTGAAAATCGCTCTGGACGTCATTTGTCCCAGGGCAGGAGTACGCAATTTCTATAAATTGGTACAAAAGGGTAAAATAGTGTTCTTCGCATGTGGTATAGGCCTCATGTGGTAAAACTAGTCTAGTGTGTCATAAAGAGCCTTAGTAATCGTCCTTAGACTGCCTATTGTATTGGTGTGTGTGTTGGGGGAGGGGGGGGGGGCTAAGTTATCGAGACTGCCCCTTTCCCGAATCAAAATGACTTCCAGTGCAGTTTATAGCTTAGTTCCCTAGAGTTCAAAACTGTGTCTACTCATTATTTACGTTATAAAACAGTTAAAAACGGTCATTGGTGGCACAACATAAAACAATCTCCTGCACCGCCACCTATCGCCTTCAGCACCACCGATCTCCTGGATCACGAATTCCACAACAACTTTCATTATCTGGGCTGAAGGAAGGTAGCAAATTCTGTTTAGGCTCGTAACTGGTACTTATATGAGAGACCTTTAATATACAGGTGATAGATGAAAACATAAATACTCGGCGACTTCAGGAATGCAAATTTGAAATGTTTGCATGTCAACAAAACGGCCACCTCCATGACCTCGCTCCGAGAAAAAATGGAAATCTGTTGCATAACTGAGAATCTGGCTTCGATCAAGACTCGTATTCATAGAAAAACGATTGAAGGGTTGCATGACATTTTCTTTTTCTTTTGTTTTACGCTGGAAAAGAATATATCCCTTTTAAACCGAGACACCTACCTTTCGTGACCTTTATTTTCGAATCGCCTGCAGAACCACCGGAAATCTCCTACACATTTTCCTATACACAACACGGTGTTGTGCTGACGGAGATAAGCAGCCGTGCAATAGTTCCAAATGTTCACAATTTCAGGCACCATTTTGAACATGCATTTTAATACCATAATCATTATTTCAAACAAAAAAAATGGTTTAGCATGCCGGCGTATATCATTTTACTACTTTCATTCTTAACCGATATTATGACCATTGTTGATGCTAATCCCGTCTTTTGTATGTCTAGCACTGTGGTATTCTATCTAACTATCCGCTTAGCTTTCTGGTTTGGTTTCTGGTTTAAGATAGAACATAGAAAAAAATGTACATATGCCGAGAGACGACAAAACCAACAAAGTGGCATGTGCGCCCAGCAAAGATTCAGGTCAGCCTGGACATCCGCTCAGTCTGATCAAAGTCTTGGATGTGCGCTTAAAGGGTAGCTCAGGGTCCAGGCTACCGACATGCTAATAGCGAGGACTCTAATCGGAATGTTGGCCTGATCTGTCTTCGCTGGGTGCACATGCAACTTTGTTGGCTTTTCAGTGTCGTGGTTAATATGTAAACATGTTTTGTGTTTTTTTTTTACTTCATTTTAATAAGTTTTGATGTTGTTGCTTGTACTTTCGGTTGGATATGTGTTTATTTGTTTGACTAGTCTGTAATTGAGCCGCGACACGAGAAAACTGACAAAGTGGTTGTGCGTCTAGCGCAGACTCATATCGCCCTGGGCATCTGCCTAGTCTGATCAGAGTCTTCGCTAAGCGCTTAAAGAATAGCTAAGAATCAAAGCTACCTCCATGCGGACAGCAAAGACTCTGATCAGACTGGGCAGATGCCCAGGCTGATCTGAGTCTGCGCTGGGCGCACAACAACTTTGTTGGTTTTCTCGTGTCGCGGTTTCGTCGTTAGCACTTCTTCCATCTTCTTTCCATGTGTTTGGTAGTTGTGTTATGTGAATGTTGCTTTTCACGGGACCTGCATCTTATTGGGTCCAATGCGGGTTGTTTTGCACCACATATGATGCAAAAAACTTTACCACACATATATATTTAAATATCACTAATATGACAAAGAAAAAAAGAACAACAATAGATTAAAAAAAGACATTTGTTTAATGTGTGTGTTTGTTTTTTTTAATTGGAAAACTGCACCTAACTCTACTAATAAACTCACCATAACTAATCTGGGATGCAAAGATGATTGCATAAGTGGCAAAATTTATAAACAAAGCACTGTCAGGATGTACGGATGACAACAACTTGCATATTGTCGTTGCACGTGCTGCACTTTCTGAAAGATATCCACTAAATAGATGTTTCTTTTAGAGAATTCCAATCTACATTAATTCGATGCATCGTTGCTTGTTATGGGTTTATGAAACGTTCTCTTCTGCAATAATTGGGCACCAAACATAATGAAATAAGTCTGCATGTCGCACTATTTGTAATTGCTGAGCTAAAAGCGTCATATTATCATCGATATAAGAAAATGAGTATAGTGACATTATCAATATGGGTGGGTGCGCAAAGATTGGTCTGATAGCCATTATTGCGTTTTCGTCGGCAGAGATACTTTTAAAAAAACTGAAGCTTATTCAGACAGTTTTCAAGGAATTCAAAGCTATCGTAACGTTTCATAAGGCTATGTCCGTTGCAGTCTCTACCTCATTGGCACTCTTTCCGATGAACGCAATCTCGTCATACCGTCAACAGCTGCAAAGACTTTAGACGTAAGGTGTTCAGATGTTTTTTTTTTAACAAGTAGAATAGTTATGATCCGAGATAGTTATTATTTTTAGTAGAAAAGTTTCAAAAATGTTTTTGTTTTTTATCTGTACAATAAGTAGACACGTGAACATTTTTTCATCATGTGACGCCCTTAAAGGACCAAGTGACTGATTGATGTGTTGCTTTACGTCCACGGTAAACAGCTATGGTCATGTCGGGACGGTCAGTTATCCTAACCATACTATTCCCGGACAAGCCTAGACCTCCTAAGCGGTTAACCAATACTAAGTGCACATACTTTCGCCAGCAACTGACAACTGCCCTCCTTGAAATAGCAGAAGGAGAAACGAAACTATGTGGGCAGACCGGGTATCGAACCCAGGACCTCTGACTTATGAGTCAGGTGCCCTACTGATTGCGCTACGCGCACCCTTAAACGACCAAACTCTATAAAGTGTCTTACTAATTATCGTTTTAACTCCAATCGTTTCTCCTCAGATACTGTCTTGATGTTTGACTGGAAACATTTGCATGAGCAACATAATCAAATTCACCCAAAATATAGGGATCAAACATATTTTTCTCTTTTATTGTAACAATATTAGACTTTGTATAACTCTTGCATACTAGATTTATATTGGTAACTGCTACTGCAATCTACGCGTTTGCTTCTGTATTGACGACGTTTTGCCCTGAAACTTGCATAAGCGAAGCCGCAAAGCCGGTTCTAAGATTTTAATTTTACCTCACTGCAGCTGGTGTTGTGCCGTGTGGCGGCCGTAAAACGTTTCCCCGTACAGCATCCATAGTGTAGATTATATTTTATTTACATCCTTTGAGATCGAAGGATAGTTCTGAGAAATCTAAAATTTGAGATCGATTTAGACTATTATTCTTGATCATCGTCTTTTATATTATTTGGATCCTTTTGAAATTAATCAGTCTCTGAATCGACTGCCCAATCAAATTTAAAAAATCAGGATGTTTTTGCCTGGTTTCGTCACTAGATATTGTCAGGGTCACTGACGAGGCTTTATTAGCCGAAACTACGTAGTCTGGCCCATGTTTCTACTTCTGTATGTATTCCCTGCTCTTGAAGGATCTTTTTACGATTTTAATTTTATCAGCGCTTTAATCACTATGATACTGCAGGATTGGTTTCTCAATGTAGAAACACGGTTATCCTTAGAATGAGGCACAGCTGTAATGGCACATTGTCACCAACGGAGCTCCGACAGGAGAACATTGACGTTACACAATTTGCAAAAAAAAAAAAAAAAAAAAAAAAAAAAAGAAACAGGAAACTCAGATCTGCGGTTTGCGAGCAATATGGCCAGCAGTAAAATAGTTGTCCACTTTTCTGCGTGTTAGTTGTTGACTATTATGCTCTCGTCCTAGTTTTCTGTTGCATTACGGACATCTATCTAGCTTACAAAACCAAACAATAATCTGCACTGTAACCGTGGCAAAGTTTGGGACTTTCAGCCTTTAGCGCATAAAAAGATTAATTAATGATAAAAGTTTAGATCCTTTAAGAGCAAAGAAAACATTCATAAGTAAGAAGTTGGGCCATACCGCGGTTTCGGCTATTCAAGCCTCATCACTGACCCTTTAAATTTGGCACAAGGAGCCAGAGGAAAAAAAACAGTAAATTTGCAGTTTTAACATGGCAGTCGTCTCAAAGACTGATATAAGTCGAAAAATACCAAAATATTTCAAATTTGTTTAGAAAATGAATCTAAACGTATGATCATTTCTGACTTCTCAGAATATATTCCATGATCTCAAAGGACCAAAAGGAAAATATAATCTGCACTATAGATGAGTGCGGGGAGACTTTTTACGGCCGCCACACGGCACAACATCCAGCTGCAGTGATAGTAAATAATGATAAAAGTTTAGATCCTTTAAGAGCAAAGAAAACATTCATAAGTAAGAAGTTGGGCCATACCGCGGTTTCGGCTATTCAAGCCTCATCAGTGACCCTTTAAATTTGGCACAAGGAGCCAGAGGAAAATAACAGTAAATTTGCAGTTTTAACATGGCAGTCGTCTCAAAGACTGATATAAGTCGAAAAATACCAAAATATTTCAAATTTGTTTAGAAAATGAATCTAAACGTATGATCATTTCTGACTTCTCAGAATATATTCCATGATCTCAAAGGACCAACAGGAAAATATAATCTGCACTATAGATGAGTGCGGGGAGACTTTTTACGGCCGCCACACGGCACAACATCCAGCTGCAGTGATAGTAAATAATGATAAAAGTTTAGATCCTTTAAGAGCAAAGAAAACATTCATAAGTAAGAAGTTGGGCCATACCGCGGTTTCGGCTATTCAAGCCTCATCAGTGACCCTTTAAATTTGGCACAAGGAGCCAGAGGAAAAAAAAAACAGTAAATTTGCAGTTTTAACATGGCAGTCGTCTCAAAGACTGATATAAGTCGAAAAACACCAAAATATTTCAAATTTGTTTAGAAAATGAATCTAAACGTATGATCATTTCTGACTTCTCAGAATATATTCCATGATCTCAAAGGACCAAAAGGAAAATATAATCTGCACTATAGATGAGTGCGGGGAGACTTTTTACGGCCGCCACACGGCACAACATCCAGCTGCAGTGATAGTAAATAATGATAAAAGTTTAGATCCTTTAAGAGCAAAGAAAACATTCATAAGTAAGAAGTTGGGCCATACCGCGGTTTCGGCTATTCAAGCCTCATCAGTGACCCTTTAAATTTGGCACAAGGAGCCAGAGGAAAAAAACAGTAAATTTGCAGTTTTAACATGGCAGTCGTCTCAAAGACTGATATAAGTCGAAAAATACCAAAATATTTCAAATTTGTTTAGAAAATGAATCTAAACGTTTGATCATTTCTGACATCTCAGAATATATTCCATGATCTCAAAGGACCAAAAGGAAAATATAATCTGCACTATAGATGAGTGCGGGGAGACTTTTTACGGCCGCCACACGGCACAACATCCAGCTGCAGTGATAGTAAATAATGATAAAAGTTTAGATCCTTTAAGATCCTTTAAGATCCTTTAAACCTGCATGAAAGGTATTTTCGAAAATATATTTATAAAACTATACCTTGCTCTTAAGCTACAACGTTTGATGAGAATCAGCCTGTGGTCTGCTTATAAGATACTTTCAACATTAATACGCTTTCTGCATGTTCCTGTCGTGTATTTTCCAGATAGCCGACATATATTTGCATGCAAACTAATTAATTTCGTTCACAAAATGTATGATAAATTGCAGCCGAAAGACCGAAATCAGATTCTGCAATACAATTGCCAGTTGCAGGAAACAAAATGGATTATCATACTTCGTTTCCGAAGCATTTCCCAATAAAGAGTCAACTCAGCTTAAATAAATCCGGCATAAGACTTTCTTTCAGCCTTTTTAGGACTTTCTTTTATGCTTTTAGTCAAGTAAAAGACTAACAAAATGAGTGACAATTGCTTCTAAACCCTGTCATTGAATACCTAACACGTTTTAATACATATACTTATAAATGACCGCTATATGACCTGATATCAATTTACGTTTATATCGCACAGTCCTACTTATCTGTGGTCTAAAATTATAAACTGCTTTAAACGTCAATCTCTCTCATCTTTAATCGATAGCTATTATTTCTTATCAGCAAATCATATTGTTAAGAGGCAGTACAACCATTGTTTGCATCGTTATGCTAAAAGAACGATGACACGAAAACCGCATAAATCATACGACTTTGCCGGTAATTTTTCTTAAGAATCGGTAGCGTTGCTTGCAGAAGGCTTTAAAATGACATGCGGTACATCGCAGAACTGTTGGTTATAGGATTTAAACACAATATATTTTTTCCTCGATTGCTTTGGATTAATTACTTTTTTCTTCGCGTTCTTATGCCAACGAGGCCAAAGATGCTGTGATGAGTTTATTTATCATGTTTCTGTTTTGGTTTGTTTCTTTGTTTGTTTGGTTGGTTCTATTTCTCTAATGGGTGCATCATCCTATTATAAAGTCAGACAGTATTAAGCAAAAGGTTAGGAGATGAGTGTCATACGAGCATTACGTTTACCGTCTGATCCTATATTGAACTAATTTGTAAATGTATATATATACTGACACAAACAAAAAACGTCCGCTTTACAATTGTGTCTGAGAATTTCAAATGAACACATACATTTCATTTAAATATATTGTTTTAATAACGTCAGTTATTCAGCAGTCGTGTGCGCTGAACGGAAATCAATTCAATGAATATCGACGCCAATGACAATGCCGCAAGCGCTAGTACCCAAATTTCGAAAGTCACAAAATCAGTATCTCGTGTTTTAACCATCGCAGCACATCCCAGCATCACTGAGCAGACACGCTGCTGAGATTTTATGAGTGCTAGATGCATTCCTAATTGTCACAACCACTGGCATAAATTAGTCACTTAAAGTGACATCACAAAACGTCGATCACAACAGTGCGTAGATACACGCAGACATTACCTTGTTGGGCCATCAGTTTGGAAGTCAGTAGCACAGGACTACTTCAAAATTCATTTCTAGCCATCAATAGCATTGAAATCAGCATCATTCAGCATCGCAAAAAGTTGGTCACAAAATTACCTGATTATTTTTCAATAAGGGGTGGGGTAATAAACCCAGACTTTAGCGAACCGGTATTTCTGATTTCAGGTTGAATTTTTATTTCTGATGCATGTTGTCTTTATCGTACACAAGTAAAGTCAAATAAAACAAAAACTGTGTCAAAATAATAAACGGTTATGGAGATATGGAAGTTCCAAAATCGTTATTAATTTAATTAAAAGGGAGATAATTTCATAAATCGAAGCCTTTGGGCTGCTTTCTCGTTCATTTAATAAACGGTATTGCTTTTAAAATGCGATTGTTCGTTTTTCGACGTTTCTGACCCTCGTATAACACAACACATTTCAGGCTTTGGTGAATAAATTGCTGCTGAGGAATAAAAATGGTGTTTTGACATAAAGTTTGATAAATCTTGTGGATATGGAGAAAATTTAAAACGGATACAACTTTATGTGTGCCAGAGGCTCAGGACACATTTTGTTTTATTTTGTATGGCTACGACATTACTGGTTCAAAAGATACAGGACCTTATAAAACGGACATTTCTTTTTTGTGTCAGTAGCGTAGTTTATCTGAATAAAACACTGTTTTAACAGAACAAAGGTTATACAAGAAAACAAGGGTGAAAAAATAAAGGCGAACGATAACCGTTTCATGGGTTTATATTTTTATGCTCTTCCTCTGCGCGCGAGAGAGAGGAGCATTAGATGAGGGTCTTTTACTGTAGCACTCCCGGTTGATTGTTCAATTGTTTTCCAAAGACGAAGGCTGAAATAAGCGTCACTTCGAATCACCTCAGCATGATGTTAGATTCTGATTTTGTTTCCCAGAATGTAGGTGTATAAAATCGGAAATAAATGAAAATAATTTGTTGCTTCAGAAAATCTGAAGTGTCTGTGGAAAGAGTTTCAGTTTGTAATGTCATTGAATATTTAGCGGAGATTGACATACATTGTCATACTCCGGAACCAATGACGCCATATATATGTCACCACACCAACTAAGAGTTCATATTGATGTCACAATGACGTCACCGAAGTGTCATTCTGACAAGGTATTATGAACAGCAGTCGGTAATAATACAGTTGCTATGGTAACAAATCTATCGCGCCATCTCACTTATAATTTGAAGGGAACATGGCATACAGTGTATGTCAAGCTCCTCTCAAATTTTAAGTGAGGTGCTACCTGAAATTTATACAATAGAAACGTGTTATCTTCTCAAGCCATTAATTTATCTCAAATAATTCATTTCTCTGTTATAAATGAATTCCCAAGAAAGACCAAGATCATAGAGCAACCCATTCAGAACACCGCTAAAGAAGAAATGCATACGACAAGACGGGACTGCATCTCTTCGATAAAAGATATATGACTGCGACACGACAAATATATGACTGCGACACGACAAACAAACACAGTAGTATGTGCGCACTGCGAACAGCCGGATCAGCCTGGGCATACATACGCCCAGCCTGATCAGGGTCATTGCTGTATCAGAGTCTTTGCTGCGGATATAAAGAGTAGCTTAGAATCAAAGGCGCATATGTAACTTTGTTTTTTTGTCGTGTCGCGGCTAATATCTAATTAAATAAACAGGTAAAAAGTATGCAAAGACCAGGAACTGAAACAATCAAAATCCAAATCCAGCCCTCAAATCCAGGGACTGTATCAAAATACGTAAAAAACATATAAACAATCCAATATTACATATTTTCCTTTTCTTAAACGATAAACAGCACACCTACCAATCGCTCTCATGCGAAACCGTGGTTCAGAATGCCAATCCATGAGAAGAGTTTCCGGTTTTGCAGGAGGGGGCCGAAATCGTAAACAAATTTGACATCGACACAAGGTTTGAGGTATATATTTTCTCTGAAAACTATTTATGCAAAATATAAGACTGCTATTTTGTCACCTATAGATTGTTTCTTCGGCACATGAAAGGATTAGGCATATGATCTTGCAGTTTTCCAGATATGCATTTTGTACGGTGGAGCATGTGTTCGATGTCAATCGCGGCGATATACATGTAGGGAAAAGTCGCATTCTCTTGCTTGATTTTGAGTCTCTGAGCTTGTCAGTCGTAAACAAGTGAACAGAACTACTGTATGTGTGAATCCAAACGTTGGAAGTAAGTTTTCCGTGATGGACAGTTTAGATTTTAGAAAATATACGCAAAACCTTGGCATCGTCAGCCCAGTTCCGCATGAGATATAAGAAAATGTAAGGAATTTTTATCAAACACAAAAAACAGCTTCTAAACAATAAATGGATCAACACTAACATGAACTCTGTGATATATCATTATTCTATACAATACAGATGACTTTCTGGCTGTTTTAATCCCCGTTTGTCTGTGTTTGAGGCATGCAAGAGGATTTGAAAGAGGGTTTGCAAAAGGCCTAAAAAGACAAACGGGGAATATAAACAACCAGAAAGTCATCTGCCATGTATGAAATAATGATTAATCACAGAGTTCATGTTAGTTTTGATCCAATTATAGTTCAGAAGCTGTTTTTGTGTTTCATAAAAATTCCTTATATTTTCTATTATCTCATGCGGAACTGGGCTGCGTATATGTTCTAAATTCTAAACTGCCCATCACGGAGAACTTACTTCCAACGTTTGGATTTACGCCTACAGTAGTTCTGATCTCTTCTTTGCGACTTACGTGGTCAGAGACACAAAATCTAGCAAGAGAATGCGAATTTTCCCTATATGTGTATATCGCCGAGATTGATCTTGAACACATGCTCCGCCGTACTAAATGCATATCTGGAAAAATGCAAGACCATGTGCCTAATCCTTTCATGTGCCGAAGAACAATATATATGAGACAAAACAGCATTCTTATATTTTGCATAAATAGTTTTCAGAGAAAATAGATACTTCAAACCTTGTGCCGATGTCAACTTTGTTTACGATTTCGGCTCCCCTCCTACAAAACCGGAAACTCCTCTCATGGATTGGCGTTCTGAACCGTGGTTTCGCATGAGAGCGATTGGAAGGCGTGAACAGGGAATAAAAATGAACAGCTATATAGGCGATCACAATGCTAAAAATATAAATAACTAGCCCTGCATCAGATTTATATACGCCCGTTTTGAAACAATGGACATATTATGGCATGACGCTGTCCGTCCGTGCATTCTTCCGTCTGTCCGATAACATTCTTGTACGCACCATATCTCTGTTACCGTTTAGTAATGTATATTAGGTTGGGGCAAAGTGTCGCGTACAATAATGGTTGCTCACCCTTTCTTAGTTAACTTTCTAATTTATGCCCCTTTGATTATATTTTCTTGACTAGACTTGTGCGCACCATAACTAGATAACAGCTTGGGATGTCTTGATAAAACGCCATAACATTGTGTATGAAGTTCCGACAATATGTCGCGTATAACAAGGGTTGCTCTCCCTGCTTTGTTTTGGAGTTGTGTCCCTTTGTTTAGATTTTATCTCTTTGTGTTTGTATACAAATCTTGTGCGCACCGTAACTTGGTAACCATTTTGAATATCTTGATGATACTTCATTATAATGAGTATGAAGATCCGACAATGAGTAACCTGTAACACTGGTTGCTCTTCTTTTTTTCTTTTTAGAGTTGTGTCCCTTTGATTAGATTTTTAGGCACTTTATGTATACTAATCTTGCGCATAACACAATTGGTAACCATTTGGATTATCTTGATGAATCTTTATAAAAATTGTCCATGATCACAAGACAGTGTGACACATGTAAGAATGGTTGCTCCTCCTTACTTAGTTTTGGAGTTACTTTCCTTTGATTAGCTTTTTAAGCTAGTCCCATTCGCTTCATAATTTCTGATCCCTTTGAAATACTAAAATGAAATTTTGTAGGAATGTATATAATAATAATAGAATAATGTTTCATGAGCATGAAAACAAAACTCTGGCTTACTTACTTCCTAAATTATCTGCCCCTGCAACAATTTCCGTTTTACTCTGTAACTTCTTAACCATTAGAATCATTTCAACATGTGGGTATTGTCAAGTAAATATATTTGGATCAAGTATGGTACCTGTAGTTTACTTGATTTATGAATTATCTCTCTTATTGTCCCTCGCTTTTTCGAAGAAAAGCGGAGGGACATAGTTTTCGGCATTCCGTCCTTCCGTCCTTATTTCCGTCCTTCCGTCCCCCTAAAGTAGTAGGTACTTTGTGTGCGCAGCTCCTCCTACAGTTTTATGCCGATTCTTTTGAAACTTTACAGCTGTTTGTGTCATGGTCTGAAAATATGCATGTGGTTTGGATATAATCCTGAGATTATTGTTTGTTCCTTTTTCTACAAGTTGAACTTAGTCATTTTCTAGGCGTTTTTACTATCAAAGTGACTAGATGGTGGATACCTTGTGTGTGCAACTCCTCCAACAGATTTATGCCGATGCCTTTGAAACTTCACAAGTGTTTGGGATATAATCCTCACTTAATTTTTTGTTACTTTTTCCACAAGTTGAACTTAGTCATTTTTAGGCGTTTTTGCTATCATAGTGACAAGATAGTGGGCTACTTGTGTGCGTAACTGCTCCTACAGTTTTATGCCAATTCCTTTCAAAGTTCACAGGTATTTTGGTCATGTCTGAAAATATGCATGTGATTTGGATATAATCCTCACAATATTTTCTATTACTTTTTCCCCAAGTTGTTTATAGCCTTTGTTCATACATTTTTACTATTAAAGTAAATAGATAGTGGTACATTGTGTGTGCAACTCCTCCTACAGTATTAGGCTGATTCCTTTCAAACTTCACAGGTGTTTCAGTCATGGTCTTAATATATGCATCTGGTTTAGATATAATCCTAAAATTAACTTAGCCGTTTCTTCAGCTCAAACGCTATCAAAGTGTATATATAGGCTGGTAGATACCTTGTGTGCGCAACTCCTCCTACAGTGTTATGCCGATACTTTTGAAACTGTTCAAGTAAATAGACATGGTTTGAAGATATGCGTGTGACTTTTGTATAGTCTTGAGATAAACTTTTTTGTTCATTTTAACTTAACCTTTTTTTTTTCAGCTCAAACACTATCTAAGGGTATATGCAGTGGATACCTTGTTTCAAAGTCTGGGGACATAAATTCATCGAATTAGCTCGTTTGACTTTGGCATTTCTCAAATTCTGAGTTGCTTCACCTTGGAAGCTGATGTTAGGTATACTAATAGTCTTTGATGTGTTAGATGATGTAATAACGTTGCAGTCATCATTTACAGAATTTTCCCCCTGTTAGTCTGTCTATCCATCCTTCTATTAACACTTTTGTTCATTTTCCTTCATGACACTGAAACGGGCGTATTATGAGCTGCTTGCGAAGCTCTTGTTGTACTGATGGAAAAGAAAGAAACAAATGCTAAACAAGTAAACACGCGCAACCTCGCCATTATCCTTCGAACAGAGTTGCACCCCACTACCAGATTACAAAACTAATTAAGTCACAAAGAAAACGAAAAAAAACGAAATGGGCAGCTGTTATAAGACAGTTGGCCACAACACAACAAACAAACTACACAATCTAAAGCAAAGCTGAGAGTCATACGGGCGGAAGCTACAATGTCATAAAAAGTTCTGCATCAAAAGACTTCGGCCTTACCATGTTCGTTGTCCAGAAAAGACATCATAATGTCACAGAAGTTGTTCTCCTTAGTAAAATGACTGAAAGAAAAAATAAATAAATAAAAATGGAATTTTACCTAATTATTCATATGCATAAGTCTGTATGTAACTAAGAAAACAATAAACCGGTTTTTATTTCTTAATTCCGGCCAACCAAGCAAATATGAAATTAATATCTGGATTTTTTCGGGTTGGAAAGACGTCTGATAACTTAAATTATGAAAAATTATTGGTTATTTTTAATCTTGTCATGAGTTATCTAACTTATTCCCATTTTAATAATTCAGACCAGAACTGTAAATTGCGCATGCACAGAAGAATTTTTTTTCGTACACAATAAAAAATAGTTCCAGAATAGTTGGCATAGAAAGCACTTTAAACGCTTCTGTTAATTGTAATCACAACCTGAAACTAACGTTTGAAGATTTAAAAAAATCAGATAATCTCCCTTTGAATTAAACATATAGAGTCTTTTGAGATGCCATAGTTTCTGTACCAGTGCGCCTTTTTAATTGTTTTCTTCGAGGTTTGTTTGATTCTCTTACAAACTCAATGTCTTTATTGCTAAATTTATTTGAAAGCAATCTCTTAAACTACATAAAAACTTTAATGTGTAATGGAAATTCCATTAAAACTGAATTCCTGACTTCATAATGGCGTTGGCTGACGTTTATCGTCTGGTCCTCACGGCCTCATAGTCGACCGTGCATTGGCATAATTTCAGCGAATGAGTCCATACAGATTGGATTTAATAATGGAAAGGCATTGCCAACAGAATTTTTATCATTTAAGCAGACTTCAACAATTTTCAATTCGGTAATTGTTTGGTTTTAAGCATAGAAAACAGAAAAGTACCCTCGTGACGTTTACAATAGCCTCAATATTGCTGTATCTACAGAATCATAGATTTTGAGTGACTATTATAATTCAAAATGATTACATTTTCTTACGTTAAGATAATTTTCATGTCTTTCCCGACTACCGTAGAATGAAAATTAGCGACCGTCAAGTTTTTATATTTGCCAGGTGTATATGCACTACAAGTTTATTACCTACTTATTTAGGTCAGTAATGACCAAAGACCGGGTTATGGCAGTAAATGGTCATCATTAGTCCTGCTTCCTGCCGTGGTTCTTCAAATATTTAGTTGTTCAGTCGGCTTGGTGGTTTTCTAGACACCAGAGAAAATACAGTAATGGAGATTGAACAGTATGATAATACAAACACCAGCGCTCGACAGAAAACCCAATACTGGAACTCTAAAGCAAGATAAATTTACCATAACTTAGCAGTAAGGTACCTTGAAGGAGCTATAAGATGCTAAAATAAAACATCTAATGTAAATCAAGGTATCGGAATGCACAGGTCTAAAACAGTACTATACGTATCTGTTAGGCTATATCAGAATACGAATGTATCAAATATTCAATTTAAGTGTTCATCTAATTCTAATTTTTGGAATTGAAACTTTGAAAATAAAAGCAAATGAGTTTATAAAATGTATTCTAAATAAGTGAGATTTCAACCACTTTACTCCCAACATATGTTTTTTTTAGACAAGTGTGCCACATTAGGACTTAAGATCTTTGTGGATCAAGGACGTAAAACTAATACTGATGTATATCGTAGTCGGGTCATGGACGACCGAAAGGCAGGCGGCTTCTTTCTATGAAATAAGTATATGTATTAAATATAAACTGGAGGTATTTCTTTACCATGTTGCCAGTTCTTTATCCATGTGTTTGATGATCTTTTACCTTTTCACAAAGATAGTGTTTTCAGAAATGTCTTCAATTAGTTTGGCAAACGGAAGGGGCGGCGTGATTGTCAGCTTAATGATCAGTTAAATGTGTAATTTTTTGGACTGCAGAGCAATCAGTGACATCAATGCGAACAAAGGTAGACATTAAAATGAACGGAGCTTAGCCTAGATGTCTGTGGTCATGCCAGAATCAGACATAAATCTATTTTTGCCAGTTCAGCAAATGAACTCAAGATTTAATGTTAGCCCAATATACCACGTTAATTGCGGTCAAAGCTACCATGAACAGGGGAAAAAGCAGACATTGCATTATTGCAATAACAAAAAGTGTCTGCCTCATTAACAGCCACTGAAATAAAGACATGCCTTTACGACAAAACAGTTTTGTAGTGCGTTGATTCACTTCCATTTTCCCGCCATGTTTGCTTAGGGAAACAATTTTGTGACTTCCCGTTTGCTTTCGCAAAATCGCACAGCACCCAAAACGGAGCCTGTCCCTAAAATAAAAACGCTGCCCCATCGAGAACAAAGCACATTCTTTCTTTTAAGATGTTTCATTCGTTAAGAAGAACGGTTGAGTAGATATATATAGTTGCTTCCCCTGTGAGTTTACCAATTCACCTCAATTCAAATAAGAGGGGGGAGGGGGGAGCATATAAGACTCTTTCTCTGCCCAAGAGCAAATGTTTTATTTCCGTCTGATGATTAGACCATAGTGTGTGCCAGACTATATCAATACTCGTTATGCTCCGTAAGCACTACTTTTGGATGAACTGGATTATAAAAATTTGGTGGGTAAGTCAGCATGGACCAGGGGAGACGTATTATAATACATGTTTCTTCTGGAGATCTAAAGGCTGACATACATACAGTCCTTCATATATTAAAATAATGTTTTTGGTGAAATATTTTCTCAATTCTACCCTCAAAGTGATATATTATGTCGATATCATCTCTTATGCCCCTGTCACACACACACATTACGGATGGGGCGGATAGTTGCGGACTTTGAATCCACACAATTTGTGGGCGTGGTCTCTCTCCATATCGAATCCGTATCGTATCCGTATGGTATCCGCAAGGTCCGCTGGATATGCCACCAAATTTTGAAAAGTTAAAATACTCGGGCAAGGACGAGTTAACCCTAATGATCCGTAACTGAAGGCATTTATCCGCATTTATGCGTATCTAATCAGTATCTCGACCTATCGTTCCGCGGTCCACCCAAAATTTGTGGACAAATACGGTTTCATGCGGATTGTTACGGTTATTTACGGGTCTTGTTCTGCGTATTGTTACGGATTAATGCCCCAGTCAGATTAGCTGTTCGCAATTATCCTCACCAATACGTATCTGTCAGTATTGAAGTGTAAGTTATCCGTATAGAAACGTATCTGAAGGTAAAAGTCCGTAAAAAAACTTCGAACGAGACCCGTAACCAACCGTAATTGAAGGTAACGATCTGCGCGAAACCGTATCAGTCCACAACTTGGGGTTGAGCTGCGGAATGATAGGTTTATATACTGATTAGATACGGATAAGATAAGGATTAGATACGGGTAATATATGGAATAAGGCGAATGAATGCTTTCAGTTACCTTTTGTTACGGATAAATACGGTTTACTCGTCCGCACCTGA
The DNA here is from genome assembly GCA_963989385.1 of Ctena decussata. NCBI lineage: Eukaryota > Metazoa > Mollusca > Bivalvia > Lucinida > Lucinidae > Ctena > Ctena decussata. The sequence continues at coordinate 21,394,058 of OZ022512.1, read as the reverse complement.
ATTTTGAAAATTTTCAAAATCTGGAATCGGGTCCTGCGGACTCTACGGATTCGATACGAACAGTTACAGACTCTGCGGATGCGATACGGACCTTTACGAAAAAGACCGGACAGATACGGATGGACCATCCGCAGATGCGATACGGACCATTACGAATAAAATCGGACATGTACGAACGGGCCATCCGTAGCATCAACAACATCTTTCCGGATCTAGAAGTAACAGAAGGTAATGAAAGGTAAGTAATAGTATGTATACATTCGTATCATGTCTCATCGTATTGATCCAAAACTATCTGACCGCAGACATCCGCATTTATCCATATCATACGCATCTATAAGTAACTGCATCCATAAATTAAAATAAGCCACGCCTACAAATTCTGCGGTTAATTGTGGATTTTTATCCACAACTATCCGCCCAGTCCATAATGTGTGTGTGTGAGTGGTGCATTACAGAGAAACTGTCAATTTTCACCGATGTTTACACTTTGAATTAAACATGTTCTATCCTATCTCTTGAACGAAAGAATTGATTCTTATCAAACTAATATTGGTTCCCCGTTGGGGGAGTGCAAAATGTTGATAAAGTTTTGGTGACCTCGACTTTAGATTCAGGGTCACAGTGAGACTTATAAAGTAAAGTTGAAGTCAAGCTTTGACAATTTTCTACACATTAGCTCCTGAGGTCACCAAAACTTTATCAACATTTGGCACTTTGCTACCAGCGAACCCATATTACTTTTGTAGGATTCCATCTTTTGGTCCCGGAGATAGAAAATAACTTTGATTTCAAAGTATAACAAGAAATATCTTAAAGAAAAAAAATATCGGCGCAGATTAAATGGAAGTGTGTTTTTTTAATATGTCTGTAGGTGCACAGTTGACAATAACTTTCATAAATAGGACTCAAGTGAGCTATATCGGTAGGCACACGCAATCGTAATTGTGACACTGAGTAGCGACAATGACCTATCTCAAGATTGAGCTGTCCAATTTAAAAGTCTAAAATGGACCGCGGTCAGTCTTGAAACTGACCTGATTCCAGAACAGTTATCAACATTATGCAATGTTTGTTTGTATGTATTAAACCGAAAGTAGATCTACACTGAAAAAAAAGAAAGTATTTTGTATCTGCGTCTGTTTTCGATAGTATTTACATTGTAGATTTACAAACACGAAAAACATTTACATCTGACAGAGTGCAAGTATTCACGCAGTGCCGCCGAGAAAATAATGTTTAAAATTCACAGTTTCTCTGTCAGAGACAATTTAGACATAAAAGTTTAGAGTATTTTGACGGGTAAATTCACTGATTGATTGATTTCTTGCTTAACGTCCATGGTAAACAGCTAAGGTCATGTCGGGACGGTCAGTTAACCTAACCACACTATTCCTGGACAGGCTTAGACCTCCTAAGCGGTTAACCAGTACTAAGTGCACATACTTTTGCCAGTAACTGACAACTGCCCTTCTTGAATCAGCGGAAGGAAAAACGAAAGTATGTGGCCAGACCGGGTTTCGAACCCAGGACCTCTGTTGACTTATGAGTCAGGTGCAATACCGATTGCGCTACGCGGCCCGGCCTTGACGGGTAGAAATTGAAAAAAAAATATTTCACCAAACATCAATTTAGCTTATAAAGGTCTGCATGTATGACAGCCATTAAATTTGAAGAAGAAATAGAGTTATAATATAACTCCCCCGGTTCATGCTGATTTACCCATGACCACTTTTCTAATCCAATTTTGCCAAAAGTAGCGCTATATTTATTTTGCATAGTTTATGCTTTCTTATAGCAATGTGGGCACCTGTATAGCAGCCCACTTTGCTTTCTGTGTTTTTGTAATTTAAAAAAACGAAAATGGTACATATAGATAGTGCATATGCTTTGTATTATTTGTCACTCCGTACTGTCCATACTGCAAATTTCGTTCCTCTTTTATGCGATTGGCAAATTTTGGTTTAGATGAACCATTGCAGAAGCCAAGGGCGTAGGTTTGGATCTAGTAAATTCAAAGAGTCACTACACTTCAGGAACTGACTGAATCAGATCCCAAACCCTATCCCTAACAACAAAGGGAACGATTGACAAGGACATCCCAACAAACAATAAATTACAATTGATAAGCCGAGTCAGCAGCTCTTTCCCAAATAGGTGGCAACTCAGCTATATTTATTGAGCTAAATTATTTAGACCAAGAGAAGGGTTTAAGAACCACAGCCCGCTACGCTCCACCTTCAGCCATTTATCACTGACCCTTACAAGTCGGTACTACTGTCGTTGTTCCTTATTGGTGTTACTGGTTTTTGTTGTTCACCTGTTCGGTGGTAAGTGTTTATATCCCCACTTTGAAAAAGTGGGGTGGGGGTGGGGGTATACCGGTTTACATCTGTCTGTCCGTCCGTTCGTCCTTCATTCCGTCTGTCCTTCCGTCCATACCCCCGTCCCTTTTTAATCAAAGTTTTCGTCAAACATTTCAACACACAACCATACAAGCTAGAATAGTCATGTTGATGATGGTATGCTGTATCATGGGATTGCAAACCAGCCTTCTCCTGCATATTCTTCCTAGTATTTGCCAAATTCTATTTCTTTTCAGACATTGAATAATGAAAGTTTTCGTCAAAGACTTCTCCACAACTGTGCAAGCTAGAGTAGTCAAATTGGTATGCAGGTTGCTGACGACATGTTGTATCATGGGATTGAGAACCAGCCTTCGGGGCTCAACTGGTGACCTTCTTTTGCTTCAGATTTCCAGTGGGGTTGTTTGGCAGGACAGGGATCTCCACCTGTCAGACGGCCCGTTGTATCTGTTGAGTCCTCGTCTTTGCTTCTTCATGGTGTTGAAATTTGATTTATGTGTTTACCGTGATGATTCATTGACGAGTTAGAGGGTTATCATGCGAACCGAACAACCAACTAAATGTTTTGTACCACTTCAGTAACTGAGGGTGAGGTTGGGCCTGTAAAATCGATTTAAGCCCCCCAGTAATTCATTACTGACCGTTCCAAGGCGGTAGTTCTGTTGTGGTTCTCTGTTGCCTGTTTTTGGTGTCAGAGTTTCTGTGATGTTTTACCTTATGTATGTTCTTATTATTTTTGGTTCGGTTTGGGTTGCTGAGTGGCCACCTTTTGGGAACAAGCTGCTCACTCGGTTGGCCATATGTTCTCTGTTTCTTGATTATTTGTAATCTTAGTTGTTTCCAACTATGGTTTGAGGGCTGGATTTGGATTTTGATTGTTTCAGTTCCTGGTCTTTGCATACTTTTTACTTTTATTATCAGAGTTCTTGTGGTTGTGCTGTGTGGCGGCCCCAAAAAGTCTCCCCGCACATCCATTTAATGCTCTTATTCTTCCAATCCTCAGGGGTTGTTTGCAATCATTTTCCATTATTCATGTCCCTTAATACCATTCCATTTCGATACTGAATTGGAGGTCATTAATTGACCGATATTCGCACCCCGTTGTATAACTAATTCTTACGTTTCTGTCTGTGGACTTGTATTAGACATAGATTTGAGAAGTGGGTCTTTGTTATACCATTTCTTTTCAGAGGGAGTTTGCTTTAACAAAATTATGTCTGTTTTATTTAATAACCGGTGTGAATGTCGCGCTTTTCTTGACGGTATCAACCCACTATACACAAATATGACTATTACAAACAGATTAAGAATTACAATATCTCCCCTAAGGTTACATGCTGCGTCTTCTGTACGGATTCCCAATTCTACTCAAAGCTTTCGAGCTTTATTACCTACAGTTAGAATGAGACCTCTAAATTTGTTTTCGGCATCATCTGTCGATCTACATGGAGCATCAAATGCTAACACTTTTCGCAACAATCTACGAGTAAGGTTGTCCCCAATTAAATCACCAGTTTTACGCAAATACCCTTATCCGTTCAAAAGACCTAGTATGTATCCTAGCATTTCTAAATGCAATGCCAAGAGTTGCAACTGTTGTGAACATTTATGTACCGACTCTACTATCACTTCATCTGTGCATGGTAGGACTTTTTCAGTAATTAACGATTCTGATTTGGTTTGAAAATCAGAGAATCTGATATATGTTTTAACTTGAAACACACAGAACTGTAATATGCAATATGTTGGACAAACTTGTCGTAAGCTGAAGACTAGATTTGGTGAGCACTATCGTAAGATTTTAAAGGCTAAAAAGATAGATACTTTTCTATACCAACACTTTAAGCGTACTGGTCATTCTCCTGATAATGTTTCAGTACAAATATCTGAGAAGTTATCATATGCTCATAATTCTTCTGCTCGATTCAATAACATAAAAAGATTCGAAACTGAATTAAAATGGATAAAATTATTGCAATCAGCTTCTCCACTTGGTTTTAACGATAACATCTACCATGAGGGAAATATCTCTAAAATGCCAGGTTTTGATGTGTTTTCTCTTTTAGAAATTCGAAAACGTAAATCCAGATCTCATGGTATAAGACAAAAAGGAAATGATAAACGTAAAGGATGTGCTGCCAAAAAATCTAACACTTCTCTTAATGATTTATCAACAAAATTATTGGAACATGGCCGACATGCTATGCTTTCAATTCTTAGTTCCCTACCCATTCCAGTCTTACGCAAATTGGATATAGAGGCTAATAGGTTTTACGATAGAAATCACCAAATGTACGAAGCGGCACTTCTAACTAGATGTTATACTCAACACGCTCTCCGTCCACTAATTGATTCTGAAAACAACCATAAAAGAAATTTCATTAAAATCCCTTTCATTAACAAAGGTATTGACTTTATAGATTTACCTAGTATATTTCAGGATAAATCTGTTACATCTTCCATACCTGATTATTTCCAAAATTCTGAACCACCTATTATTTGTTATAAGTATAACAAACCGATTAGAAGTATCATATTTAATTTCAATAAACTTGTGTCTGATCTTGACATCGATGCTAATACTCCTGATTCATGAGATTGTAAAGATTCCAAATTTATTTACCCATCAGCAGGTCATGTTGTGACTGGAAATTTGAAGATCATCCCGGATTCTATAATTCGAAACAATGTTTCTAAGGGTCCTAAGTATAGATTCCCTTCCCATATCGATTTCAACAGATGTAGGGAAGAAATTGCAATTGCATTAAATGATTTTGGTAATCGTTGGTGTAAACGAGAGGGTGTTGAAAGTAACGCTTTAAAGAAATGGAAACTAAGTATCTTTAATATTGTGGATAAACGTATAAAGTTTTATTCACACAATACTAATCTTTTACCTCCTAAGCCTAAATCTTCCTTTATATATTTGAAGCAGGGTATCCAGGATTTTCATAGGAAGTATGTTTTGGTTCCTGCTGACAAGGCCGCAAATAACATTGTTGTTGTTTGTCGGATGCACTATATTAACACTTTGAAGCAGGAACTTAACGGCACCACGGCTTACGAAGAGACTTTTACAGATGAGAAGACTGTCGTTAATAGCCACTCAAATAATTTGCCTTTAAAGTTTGCTGTAAACGTTAAGGAACGCCAAGACAAACTTCCTACGATGTATTGGTTACCTAAGCTTCACAAAAAACCGTATAAAGCTAGATTCATTGCCAACTCTAGCTCTTGTACTACTACAGAATTATCTAAATTATTAACTTCTTGCCTCACTGCTGTGAAATCTCGTGTCATTTCGTACTATGAGACAGTGTATGAGAGGTCAGGGAAAAATATGTTTTGGTCTATAAAAAATTCTGGTGAGGTACTTAGTAAACTGAAGTCAAGAGGGTTCCGTGCGACTAGTTTGTCCACTTATGATTTTTCTACTCTTTATACCACATTACCCCATAATTTAATAAAGGAAAAACCTGTTGATTTGATTGAGAGGGCCTTCAAAAAGTTCTCCAAAAATGAAGATACCCTTTATATTGCCTGTAACGATAAGAAAGCGTTTTTCACTTCTACTGACCGTAAAATATATAGAGGATATAGTCTTTGGTCATGTCAGAATGTATGTGACGCCTTATCATATCTCTTAGATAATATTTACATCAGATTTGGTAATAAGTTATACAGACAAATTGTTGGTATTCCGATGGGTACAAATTGTGCTCCTCTTGTGGCCGATTTGTTTTTATTTTGTTATGAAAGAGTTTTCATGACTTCTCTTTCTGTTGATAATCAAGCTGATATCATTGAGGCATTTAATTCAACCTCTAGATATTTAGACGATCTTCTGAATATTGATAATCCTTATTTTGAAAGCATGGTTAACCAAATTTACCCACCTGAACTTAAATTGAATAAAGCTAATACTTCAGATACCGAGGCCCCCTTTTTGGATTTACATCTATCTATTTCTAACGGTTTTGTATCTTCTAAAATTTATGATAAACGTGATGACTTTGACTTTGATATAGTTAATTTTCCATTTTTGGATGGTGACGTTCCACGTCGTCCCTCTTATGGAGGGTATATTTCTCAACTTATAAGATTTGCTAGAGTGTGTAGTCATGTAGATGACTTTAATGCTCGTAATAAATGTTTAACTGCTAAACTTCTTCAACAGGGCTATCGGTATCATAAGCTTAGAAAGGCTTTTTCTAAATTCTATCGCAGACACCATGAATTGGTTTCAAAATTTGATGTTGGATTAAAATTTCTTTTACACCAAGGCCTATCGGAACCAGAATTTTATGGTGACTTAGTATACAAATTCAAAAAGATTAAGGGTAGGACTGATTTTTCTGATCAATTCCGAAAAATAATAATACGTCACAAACGTATTGGCTATAATTTAAATGTTATGCGACAGTCTGCATGCTTAGTGATTAACCCAATCACGGTTGATAACTTTGCTGCACTCTTTAATTGCACACCGGTGGATCGGTCGTCAGACTCTATGATGGCCCCGACCTAAAGCTATATATTTTAGTTGGTTGGGACCGGAGCCTTTTTGTCTGTTGCTTGGTCCACCGGGGCTCAACTGGTGACCTTCTTTTGCTTCAGATTTCTAGTGGGGTTGTTTGGCAGGACAGGGATCTCCACCTGTCAGACGGCCCGTTGTATCTGTTGAGTCCTCGTCTTTGCTTCTTCATGGTGTTGAAATTTGATTTATGTGTTTACCGTGATGATTCATTGACGAGTTAGAGGGTTATCATGCGAACCGAACAACCAACTAAATGTTTTGTACCACTTCAGTAACTGAGGGTGAGGTTGGGCCTGTAAAATCGATTTAAGCCCCCCAGTAATTCATTACTGACCGTTCCAAGGCGGTAGTTCTGTTATGGTTCTCTGTTGCCTGTTTTTGGTGTCAGAGTTTCTGTGATGTTTTACCTTATGTATGTTCTTATTATTTTTGGTTCGGTTTGGGTTGCTGAGTGGCCACCTTTTGGGAACAAGCTGCTCACTCGGTTGGCCATATGTTCTCTGTATCTTGATTATTTGTAATCTTAGTTGTTTCCAACTATGGTTTGAGGGCTGGATTTGGATTTTGATTGTTTCAGTTCCTGGTCTTTGCATACTTTTTACTTCTCCTGCTTACTCTACCCTGTACATGTCCAATTTTCTTTCTTTCCTTACTTTGAATAATGAATTTCTCGTCAGATTTCTCCACAACTATAGAAACTAGAGCAGTCAAATTTGGTATGCAGGTTAATGACGATTTATTGTAATGTGGGATTGCAAACCAGCATTTTCTGCTGCTTATTCTTCCCTGTATTGGTCCGATGTTCTTTCTTTCCATGCTTTGAATAATGAAATTTTTCGTCAAAGATTTCTTCACAACCGTGCAAGCTAGAGCAATTATATTTGGTATGCAGGTTGATGCCACCTTATTATATTGTGGAATTGAGAACCAGCCTTCTTCTGCTTATTTTTTCCTTGTTTTTGTTCGATTATCTTTCTTTCTTAACTTTGAATAATGCAATTTTTATACCCCCGCTTTGAAAAAATGGGAGGTAAACTGGTTTACATCTGTCCGTCCGTCCGTCCTTCCGTTCATCCTTCCGTCCCTCCGTCCGTCCTTCCTTCCGTCTGTCCCCTTCTAATCAAACTTTTCGTCAAAAATTTCTCCACTACCGTACTAGCAAGAATAGTCATATTTGGCATACAGGTTGATGATGGTGTGTTGTATCATTGGATCGCAAGCCAGCCTTATCCTGCTTATTCTTCCCTATATTTGTCCAACTTTCTTTATTTCCATACCTCGAATAATGAAAAATTTTCGTCAAAGATTTCTCTTTTTTTTTCAAGTCGGTGTCAGAAAATATTTCAGAACTCGCCACAGGCGCAATAATACTAGGTGGCGATTTTAATGAAATCGTAGATACGAAATTAGACCGCCGTAATCGCCCTAATAGTGTTCCTAAAAAATCAAAAGCTAGTAACGCATTAGGAAATTTAAATAAAACACACAAACTAATTGACGTATGGCGGTAAAACAGGCGAAAATACAATTTACATGGAAAAGACAAAGCCGAAATGAAGCAAGCCGCATAGATTATTTCTTTTCACTGGACGATCTTGAAACGTGTATCTATTCTTGCGATATAAGGCCAGCACAAATAAGTAAAACTAGTCACTTGTCTGTTTCACTGAAACTTAAAATAAATAAAGAAAACAGAGGTTGCGGCTTCTGGAAAATAAACAGTAGTATTCTTCAAGACCAAGAATATCAATCATTAATTATACGTACCATTGAAAAATACAAACTCAGTGGCGATAATGAAGACTTAACTTTTCAAAATATATGGGAAAAATAAAAGTAGATGTAAGGGAGGCAGTCAGGCTTATATTATTTGGATCCTTTTGAAACTAATCAGTCTTTGAATCGACTGCCCAATTAAAATTAAGAAATTACATTATGCTTTTTTCTGGTTTTTTCGTCACGAGATATTGTCAGGGTCACTGACGAGGCTTTATTAGCCGACACTACGTAGCCTGGCCCATGTTCCTACTTCTGTATGTATTCTCTGCTCTTGAAGGAACTTTTTAAGATTTTAATTATTCTTAGCAAAAAATCAAAACGGTAAAAAGTCAATGCAGTATACTTGATGAAAAACTCTCTTCACTTCAAAAATTACAAGATGAAAACATAGGACATGACAATATAAAGAACGAATTATTAAGAATAGAAAATGAATTGGATAATATTTACGAAAATAAAACTAAAGGTGCCCAAATACGAGCCAGAGTCGAGTGGATAGAAAATGGTGAGAAAAATACTGAATTCTTCTTAGGTCTAGAGGAAAGCAAACAGATTCATAAAAAATCTCACAAATCTGAGCACAATGGACGGACGAATAGTAACAGACAATTCGAAGATTCTTAAAGAACAAGTAAAGTTTTATTGTAATTTATATACATAAAAAATTAACGACACTGTTAAAATAAAACAATATCTTGATGCGTCGCGGATTTCCAATACACTTTCGCACAAAGAAAGGAACAGTTGCGAAAACGAAATAACTAAAGAAGAGTGTAAAAGCGCGTTATTTTCTACGAAGCTTAATAAAAACCCCTGCTCCGACGGACTCTCCGTAGAATTCTATCAAACCTTTTGGAAGCATATTAGTCCTTTCTTCATGAACTGCGTGAGAGAATCCTTTATAAAAGACTAATTAAGCGATACGCAAAAACACGGAATATTAACTCTAATTTTCAAATCTGGCGACTAAACAAAATTGACAAAAAATGGCGTCCCATAACGTTACTCAATGTTGATTACAAGATTATTGCAAGGGTCTTAGCACAGAGACTTCAGAAAGTCATCTCAAAAATCGTAAGCACTGATCTAAACGGCTATATCAAAAATAGATTTATAGGCTTAAGCGTCCGACAAGTACAAGACATAATAGACTACGCCGAAGATAGCAACTTAGATGGAATTCTGCTCTTCCTGGACTTTCAAAAAGCGTTTGACTCCATAGAATGGAACTTCATGAACATGACACTAGAAAAATTTGGATTTGGGGAACATTTTACTAAATGGGTAAAAAGATTATATAAAAACACTACACATAGTATCATAAATATTGGGTGGGTGTCCGAGAGTTTCAAAATCTCACGTGGGATTAGACAAGGTTGTCCAATCTCCGCCTTTCTGTACATCTTATCCGCCGAAATTATGGCAGAAAATATACGGAATAACAAAAATATAAATTGTATTAAAATAGGAAGAGATAAAGAGATAAAACTAACTCCAATGGCGGACGATACAACGATATTTTTACAAGCAGAAAATGACATTCCGAACTTAATAAAAGAGATTTTCGGAGATGTCCGGACTCAATCTAAATACATCAAAAACTAAAAGGCTATTTTTAGGTCGCCACAGAGAGACAAGAAATAAAATACATGGCATTGACTTTTCAGCAACAGCTATAAAATCTTTGGGCGTATACTTCGGTACAAATAAGCAAGAATATCTGCAGCTGAATTAGAACAAACTTATAGAAGATATACAGAACTTACTGAATTCCTGGAAAAAGCGTAAATTGACCTTCTTTGGGAAAATTGAAGTTCTAAAGTCCTTAGTAATGTTAAAGTGCAATTATTTTCTTCAATGCATGACAGATCCTGATCAAATTTTAAATAAAATTGAAGGTTTATTGTTCAAATTTTTATGGAAGGATAAAAACGATAAAATTAAAAGAAAACAACTTATGCAAAAATTCGAAAATGGAGGTTTAAAAATGGTAGACATAAAAACACAGTTAAAACATTTCGGATTAAATGGGTTAGTCGCTTAATAAGCAAAGAGAACTCGAACTGGAAAAGTATACCAAAATTGTATTTTGATAAATATGGGAAGGACTTTTTAATATTCAAACTGAATATAGCAGAATTAAAAACTATTAGTGAAATAAAATTACCGACGTTTTACAAAAATATACTCGAAACATGGAAAAAGGCGAGAAGTGGGTCTTCTGATTTACCGAAGTCGTTTATAACAATAAGAAAATAGATTATATGGGGCAATCAGTTCATTAAATTTAACAGAAAATGTCTACTGTTTGGAATTTGATTTATGTGTTTACCGTGTTGATTCATAGACGAGTTAGAGGGTTATCATGCGAACCGAACAACCAACTAAATATTTTGTACCACTTCAGAAACTGGGGGTGAGGTTGGGCCTGTAAAATCGATTTAAGCCCCCCAGTAATTCTTTACTGACCGTTCCAAGGCGGTAGTTCTGTTGTGGTTCTCTGTTGCCTGTTTTTGGTGTCAGAGGTTCTGTGATGTTTTACCTTATGTATGTTCTTATTATTTTTGGTTCGGTTTGGGTTGCTGAGTGGCCACCTTTTGGGAACAAGCTGCTCACTCGGTTGGCAATATGTTCTCTGTATCTTGATTATTTGTAATCTTAGTTGTTTCCAACTATGGTTTGAGGGCTGGATTTGGATTTTGATTGTTTCAGTTCCTGGTCTTTGCATACTTTTTACTTTTAAAAACTGGATAGACGTAAATATTTTGTACATTAATGATATACTACATCAAAATGGAGAAATTGACTTCACGGCTATATTCGACAAATTAACTAACAAACAGAACTGGATAAGCGAAATATACAAAATCAAAACTTCAATCCCAAAACAATGGAAAAACATACTTAAAAATGATAGTGGTCAAGATACCCTAATCATAAGTCCGAACTCGTAGGTCATTTAAATATAGACAATTCCGGAATATTTTAGATACACAGACATGGACCCCAAAACAAACGAATCAAAGTCTACTGTTGTTAGCAACAAATCCACGTTTAGTAACGTAAATACGAAGGAATATGTAACATTGCTAGGCGACGAGCAAATCAATAAAGGAAAGCTTTCAAATTACCTACAAAGTCAAAGTTTCGTTGAACCAATAATAGAAAAATTTTGGGCGGCAAACGTTACAATAACTTTAACCAGGCAACAATGGAAATATATATATAATGCCATATGTGTTGATTTAAAATACAATAAGTTAAAACAATTTCGATTTAAACTCATTGATTCTGTCTGACCATGCAAAGAAATACTGTTTAAGTGGCGTTTAACAGACAATCCTCTTTGTGAGATATGCAAAGCGACAGAAAATTACGAACACCTATTTATAGAATGTCCAGCTGTTGATGAACTTTGGCAACTTCTAGATCTAAGTTTCAAAAAATGTTAGTTTTCTTATTCAATGAGGCAGGTATATCTTGTGTTAGGTTACAAGCCACACCAACAGAAATGCACAGACCTAAATTATATCTTGTCTCTAATTGGCTATGGGATTTTCAAATGTTATTGTCTCAGCGAGAACAGACGAAGACACTTGGACACTGTTTGCGCCGTTCAATACGAATTTAAAAGTGCGTCACAAATACGCAAATCGTTGAAACTAGACCGCAGCACACTGTTTCAAATCTTTACTGATTATTTCATTCACGATAGAAATAAACCTTCTTTCACCTCTAGAACTGAGAAAAAAAAAGATAAAAATTGAAACTCTTATTACAAGAGTTGCTTCTGCTACTCAAAGGTATACTCTGATATTATGTCACCACCCGTAAGAATAATTCTTGTACAATGAAGTACCAAATATCGAGATCTCCGACGGATCTCCTTGATAAGGAGGTTCTAACAATATATATACCATTAGTGTGTGGCCCCGAATAATTCTCTTTAACTCAAGTTCCTATAGTTGTAACGAATTACGTTCATTCATAGAAATACAGTAATGTGTAGATACCTTGCGGCAATTTCACGGGGATGATCTAAAAATAACTTCTTTGTCCACCAGTCCAGAGTCTACATATAAATATACCTATTTTACTATTTAAAGAAACAACTCAGCAGGCGCGCAACGTCGGATATGCATTAAGTCGACATTTATCCAACCTCACGACGTTGAATCAATGTTGATTCGGTGCCTGTTAGACGTTGTATGCGAAGGTACAATAAAAGCATGTATGAGCATGCATCGTAGTGTTTTTTTTTTTTTTTTTTTTGTTTTTTTTTTAATTTTTATATCACTAATCGGTTCTGCATCTGCACTTTCCTGTAGGTTGCTGGAGCCAGGCAGAAAACGCTGTCGGAAGTTGTGTCCTGCGGAGGCCCAGTTCAGACTGGTCTGAGCATTCGCAGCCAGCCTCCGACAGTAGGACATGCTTCCAGTTATGGCAGCGGTGTATGACCGTAATCACTTGAAGTGACCGTGAGGCGACGTTGTTTTACGTTGTAGGCAGATTATGTTGTATGTCAAATGTGAATCGCAAGATTTATTAAATGTTTTTCATAATTTTGATCTAGTAGATGGACAACGTCGAGACATACCCGGATCGGCGAGGCCCAAGCTACTCGCTTCTAAGCTTGAATTACTGAACTTGAATTTATCATGCTCCTGTTTTAACTTGAAATACAAAACAGGTAAATTAGGCTGCTTAAAAGAAGTTGAGGGGTCCTATCGACGTCGATGCCACTGCATCGACGACGATTTGACGCTCACAACGTTAGTGTTAACTCCCTAAACGTGCCATTGCTTTGTTCCAAGCGGAAGTCACCTTACTTCTTATTTACATCTAGATGTGTAGATTATTTTTAGAAACAACACAGCAGCGATGCGCTGACGCAAACGCAAACCGTCTGCGTGAGTACTTCATTGCTTTGGTGGCGTGCGGTCACTGAAATGTTTGAATCAACTTACTTGTCGTATGTATTTTACTCGCTTCCTGAGGTTACACTCCCTTGAGGCGTTGTGCTGACGTCGACGACGGTACGTCGACGTCAGTACGGAGCCGGTTCGACTGTGTGTCATCGCTGGATGCAGTTAAGTATTGTAGATATTTGTTAATATGTAAATAGTTTACAAAATAAATTAAAAAAAATGGTAAAAAAAAGTTATGTAATAGGTTAGCCCTTTCTTGGCGTGTATATGTATGCACAATTTCTATTGTTTGATTATTTGCTCTTCAGAAATACTGTATTACTAGTTAAGGATATCGGAAATGAGTAATTCATAAACTCTAAAAAAAAAATAAATAAATAAAAAAATTCTCTTCAACCATACAAGCTACAGTAGTCATATTTGGTATGCGGGTTGATGCCGGTGTGTTGTATCGTGGGATTGGTTTGCAGGTTAATGACAACTTATTATATTATGGGATTGCAATCCAGCCATCTCCTGCTTATTATGCCCCCGTGACGATAGTCAGGGGGCATTAAGATTTGCCCCTGTCTGTCTGTCCGTCTGTCCGTCCGTCCGTCCGTCTGTCTGTTCGTCACGCTTTATGGTATAGAGTTTGTGTAATCAACTCCTCCCACAGTTTTCTATGGATCTGTTTCAAACTTTGCATACATGTTGGGGACATATTGAAGATGTGCATGTGTATTTTTGTTGGCCCTAGAATTAATTTTGACAGAATTACGGCCTTTTGAACTTAGTCATTTTAGGCAAATTTTTGCATTGTAGGGTATAGAGTTTGTGTAATCAACTTCTCCCACAGTTTTCAACGGATCTTTTTCAAACCTTGCATACATGTTATGAACATCTTGAAAATGTGCATGTGGATTTTTGTTGGACCTAAAATTAATTTTGACAGAACTACAGCCTTTTGAACTTAGTCATTTTAGGCAAATTTTTGCATTGTAGGGTATAGAGTTTGTGTAATCAACTTCTCCCACAGTTATCTATGGATCTGTTTTAAACTTTGCATACATGTTGTAGACATATTGAAAATGAGCATGTGGATTTTTGTTGGACCTAGAATTAATTTTGACAGAATTACGGCCTTTTGAACTTAGTCATTTTAGGCAAATTTTTGCATTGTAGGGCATAGAGCTTGTGTAATCAACTCCTCTCACAGTTTTCAATGGATCTTTTTCAAACTTTGCATACATGCTGTGAATGTATTGAAGATGTGCATGTAAGTTTTTGATGGCACTAGAATTAATTTTGACAGAATTATGGCCTTTTGAACTTAGTCATTCTAGGGAAATTTTGCATTGTAGGGTATGGATTTTGTGTTATCAACTTGCTCCACAGTTTTCAATGGACCTTTTTCAAACCTTGTCTACATATGGTGGACATATCTGAAGATATGATGAGGCATATTGATAGGTCTAGAATTAATTTTGACAGAATCACAGTCTTTTTAACTTAGTCATTTTGGGCAGTTTTTTTCATGGAAGGTTATGTTTTCAATGGATTCTTTGTAGGTGCTTTATGGATATACATATCATGTGCCAGGCGCTGCACGGGGGCATCATTAGTGTCTTACAGACACAATTTTCTAGTTTTTCTCTGTATTTGTCCGATTTTTGTTCTTTCCATACTTTGAATAATGAAATATTTTTCGTCGCAGATCTCTATGCAACCATGCAAGCTAGAGTAGTCATATTTGGTATGCAGGTTAATGACGATGTGTTGTATTGTATGATTGCAAACCAGCCGTCTCCTGCTTATTCTTTCCTGTATTTGTCTGATCTTTTCTTCTCTATACAATGAAATCCAATTTTTCGTAACAGATTTCACAGCAACCTTTACGGTAGAACGTTCTTATTTGGTATACAGAAGATTGTTAACGACTTATTGTATTGTGGGATTGCAAAAATGCTTATCTGGCATATTCCTCCCTGTATATGTCCGATTTTTTTGCTTTCTCCTCACACTGAATAATACAATTTTTCGTAACAGATTTCACAGCAAACCTTCAAGGTAGAATGTTCATATTTGGTATACAGATTAATAACGACTTTTTGTATTGTGGGATTGCAAACCAGCTGTTAGCTGACATATTCGTCCCTGTATTTGTCTGATTTTATTTCTCTCCATACTTTTACTTATAACTTTTTGTCAAAGATGTCTGTGTAGCCATTGCAAGTTAGAGAAGGGATATTTTGTTTGCAGGTTGATGATAATTGTTGTATTGTGCGATCAAGAACCCGCCTTCTCCGGCTTATTCTTCCCTATATTTTTTCCATTTTTTTTTCTCTCCTTACTTGGAATAATGCATCATTTTTTTACAAAAAGTTTCACAGCATCCCTTCAAGTTTGAATCTTTATATTTTGGTAAACAGATTTATAAAGACTCACGTCTTACATATATTGATTATTTTTGTGTGTGTGTGTGTGAAATCATTTTATTGCGTATTACATAGAAAGGGATTTATTGATATGTGGTATACATGTTGAGGATAAGTTCTGTTCTCTATACTTTATGTAATGAAAATAAAACCATTTGATTAACGCAGTTAAGCGGGGTATAGTCGGATTCTCCGACAGTTCTATTTTAAGTTGGGGTAGCTGAATGAACACCGGTCTGGGAAAGAGCTGTTCATTCGGATTACCGTGCGTGTCTTTCGTGGACTGTTGTCAATTTATGTATATAATTGTCTAGTGGTTTGGAGGCAATGTATTGGATCTGATATCATTAATTGTCGTTTTTACGTACCTGGCATTTAAATACAGGGAGGAACGGAATAGTTACAAAATCTATTTGCAAGACTATGGGTTAGAATGTACATACTGTATATAAAAGAAGTTTCAGAAGCAACCCATAAAATGTCTGTCTTCAGTTGCACTTCACAACATGTACTCCTTTAATTGCAAAAACAAATGCACAGAAAATCCTTAGTCTAAAATAATCGCCTCGGAGACAATGACATTTTCTATGAATGAATTTGCACGTTTGCTTTCGTGCTAACATTACATTATCAGTATTATCATTTTTTTATTAATATCATTACTTCTAATAATTTGTTCACAGACACACTCTTCAAAAACTTAGTAATCTTAGTGGATTAGACGACCGCAATATGACTTCCTCCAAATGCATTTTAGTCCATTACAACAGTATTTTAACAACGACTGTAATTTCTTTTTATCAAACGTATTATTGTCTTGAACCTTAAATCACGATTAATCTCTGAATAACCTCAACAGGAAAAATGATCGATTGATATGCTCTGAGGAACTACTAAAATGAGATTTCGAAACACACAAATATTATTAAAATCATAGAGCTTTTTCTGGTATAAAATCGTAAAGAGTATCCGATGACAATAAGCAATTAGCCGTGAACTTCAAAATTTTGGGATTGGTATGTTTGGGCAAACAGTGTAGACCTAGATCAAACTGCTTCTAGGAACAGTGTTAATTATGATTTACACTGTTTGCCAGTCTATCCGCACCCTTTGTAAAATCTAACTGTTCCACTTTAAGGACAAAAACAGTAATGTAAAAAAAAAATAATTAAAAGAAACACAAGAAACCTATAAAAATAAATTAAGCAAGGAAACCGTTTTGAATCAGTCATAAACTATCCATTTATTTGCCTGAAATCAATATTTTAGACTATCATTAATATTCAAGACTATCAGCGAATCAATTGTTATATGCCGGTGTAGAATACATAAGAGTACTGTTAATGGCGTCTTGTGTCATAAGTGCAACAAGTTTTTTTTCTTTGTTTTTACTTTTTTGCAGTTAATTTAACAAACTATTCATGGTTCTAACAAGACATATGGTTATTCTAATAGAAATGTAAATGACAGATATCAGGTTTACATGTGGCATACCTGAAATAGCCATGTTAACACCATGTGTAGACGAATTTGCATACACTGTAAAACATGTGTTTAGATTCAATGCAAAACATGCAGTCCGATATTTTATGTGGTTAAATCGTAAAATATTCAATTTGCAACATGCTTAGGTTTACGTTTAGAAATTAAACATGTACAAAACTGGTTATATTTACCTTTTACTTTGAAAATTTCCTCTGTCAACATTTTCGTCTCTTTTTTTCGTTCTTCAACGGGGAAAAGAGAGAATGGATACATCCGAAACGCGTAACAGAATAAAACGCGTTTGGCAGACTTTGACCGGGAAAATAATAGAAAAGACGTACATGTGTAGCTATGTGTCATATTCCTAAACGTGTTTACACCTAAGCTTGTAACCATGCTAAGCGCGATTTTTACAGTGTAAAAAGGCTTAACTGCATGTTTGAATGTTCTGGAAAAAATAATCGGGGTATGTTTGGCTACTGCACTCTTGTGACGAAGCTCTGTGACTTCTAGCAGGTACAGTTACATGGATTACAATATAGTTATATCATGAATTCAGCCGTTGCTAGTAGGCGTGAATGGTGTTGGTCATTTCATAATGTATTAAAATTACTCAGTTAAAACGAGACTGTTATTTTCTGTTCCTTTATGAAGTCCACACAATGGTTTGGCATTCAGCACAGACAATGAAGACAAAAGACATGGAACGTGCATATTCCTCTAATAAGGGTGCCAGGTCTGTTTCAGAAGTAAAGCTTCATGGACCATCCGGCCCCGATTCTTGAAATAGGAATCAAACGTTTAACTGAACTCGTATGCATATTCAAGAAATGCATGAAAACAAGTTTCGGGTCACAACGACCATAGCAACGTTTCGGTGAAGAAACTTTTTTTTACAGAGTATAAATTTTCTATATGTATCAGACGGAATTTATTCGAAAATCTTGTCTGATTTTTTACACAGTATTTATTTAATATACCAGACGGAATTTATTCGAAAACCTTGTATGCCAAAGAAATCAAACAAACTGTCGGATCCGTAAGAATGATAACATGAAATTAAACTAGAAGTATGCGAAATAAAAAAGGATTTATATAATAAGTTGCATTCTCTGCCTTTGTTGATTGCCAGACCAGTGAGTCCATACTTCCAAGGATCAACAGTTTAAGAACTTATTGATATACAAAAACGCAGTGGAACGGAAAGTAGTACATGTATACACTACTCGTGGCTAAAACTAGCTTTGTACGCGCAAACAGTGGCGCTGTGTTCGTTTGGTTAGAGGCGTAGAATCTCGCAGTTTCAGAGCCCCAGCTGGCCAGCAAGCAAATGAAAAAAAACTCTATTCTCCCACCTAGTAGTAAATTGGTATCATTTTTTGTATCACGGAAGGTGAAAGGAGTGTAATTTGAGACCAGAGCAAAACGAAAACAGGTTTGACCACGATGGGCCCTACCAAAGGCAAACGTTAAAGCTTCTATAATTTATATACGACATTGCTGCCATTATGTGGGTGTCATTAAGACATTAATTATATTTGCCGTCTTGTTTGCAATTATTTCAATAATGCTTATTCTTGTATTTCTTCAGAATATTTGTTCTGACTTACTTCACTCTAAATAGGTGACCACTAATACTGACACAATTATAGCACCTGTATAACCTGTACATGGTTAACCTTACAAATGTACTGAAGATGACACACGATGTGATATACTTTTGTACGAGAAAGGGATTATTTTAATGGTTCGTAAGGTCTGCACCTACAGATGTCAACGAGACTGATCGGCTGTATCTATTTTTATTTTAGCTGTTTGGTGTAAACTGTTCAGCTGCACTCAGATTCCATTAATCCCATGAATACCGAAGAGACTCTATTTTAGTCTTATTATAACGTTGATATAGGTATTACCTCCAGGCCAGAGAAGCTGTTTACAGATAATTCTGAGCGTCCACGTTTATTATACTCAAACTAGAATAAGCGGAGATAGCGACACCATAATTGAGCCTCATCGCGACAATTCATTAAAGTGGCATGTGCGCCCAGCGAAGACTCAGATCAGTCTGGGCTTCCCCGCAGTCTGGTCAGAGTCGTCGCTGCCCGAATGGGGCTAGCTTAGACCCTTAGCTACCCTTTAAGCACACCGCAAAGACACTGTTCAGACTGGGTGGATGCCCAGGCTGATTAGAGTCTTCGCAGGGCGCATATGCCACTTTGTCGGGTTTGTCGTGTCGCGGCTAGATTATCATGAATGACACTCATAGATGTCATGGTTAATTTATGGGCATATTGTTTCTGGTGTGGATCCCGTCTGCGTCTGCTTCGGGATCAGCGTTAGCGTCGGCGTAGCTTCTTGTATTCACACTTTCTCCTGAAGGGATGCACGGATTTTAACCAAACTGGCAGACACACTACTGGGAGGGTGGGGGCTGATTATATTTTGGTGATCTTGACATTATTTTCAATGTCACGGGAGGTCAAACACGGATGAAAAATAGCTTGTTTGTACCATA
Organism: Ctena decussata; assembly: GCA_963989385.1. Taxonomy (NCBI): domain Eukaryota; kingdom Metazoa; phylum Mollusca; class Bivalvia; order Lucinida; family Lucinidae; genus Ctena; species Ctena decussata. Next base: position 21,374,031 of record OZ022512.1, on the reverse strand, counting down.
TCTCCTGAAGGAATTCATGACTTTTTTACCAAACTGGCACAGGTATATCACTTGGAGATAGCAAAGAACTGATTAGGTTTTGGCGACCTTGATCCCATATTCGTGGTCACAGGAGGTCAAATAGCGTTGAAAAATGCTTTGGCTGCACCATATCTCCTGAAAAAAATGGTGGATTTTTACCAGACTGGCACAGATATATTACTGAGAGATGGCAAAGAGCTGATTAGACTTTGGTGACCTTCACTCTATTTTCAATGTCACAGGAGGTCAAAAATATTGAAAATGAGCTTTTCTGCGCCATATCAACTGAAAGAGTTAACCGATTTTCATTAAACTTGTAAAAATATATTTCTGGGAAATGGCAAAGAACTGATTAGATTTTGGTGACCTTGATCTTATTTTTAGAGTGTTGAAAAATGCCTTGTCATCATCATATCTTCTGAATGGATAAATGGATTTGAATCAAACTGTCATAGATACATCATTGGGAGAAGGCAAAGAACTGATTTGATTTTAGTGACCATGACCCCTTTGCAAGGCCACAGGAGGTCAAAGAGTGTTGAAAAATGCCTTGTCTGCACCATATGTCCTGAATGGACTGCTGGATTTAAACCAAACATGCATAGATATATCACTGGGAGATGGCAAAGAGGTGGTTAGATTTGGTGGCCTTGACCTCATTTTTAACGTCACAGGCGGCCAAAGAGTGTGTCTGTACCATATCTCCTGAATGGATGGATGTATTTGAACCAAACTGTCACAGATACATCACTGAGAGATGAAAAAGAATTGAGAAAATTTTGGTGACCTTGACCCTATTTCAAGGTCACAGGAGGTCTTAACTTGAAGACAATTAGGATAAATGATACTGCTGGGAAAGGTGGGGGACATCTGTTTTGTCAAAAAACATTTCTTGTTTATATTATTCATGTATTTCATACTGCATCTCTTCTCCCTGAAGTCCTTTGATTAAATATATAAATCGATGTTAGACATTAAATGAGATATGATAATGCCAATTTGGCATTTCTATGTATGGCATATGTCTTTTTCTTCAATCTTTCAAAGACACATTCCGTAGAACCAATCCAGACTGCCCCGCCCTGTAAAACATGTGTTTAGAATCAATGCAAAAATGCAGTCCGATTTTTTATGTGTTTAAATCGTAACATGTTCAATTTGCAATATGTTTAGGTTACGGTTAGAAATCAAACATGTACAAAACTGATTATATTTACCTTTTATTTTGAAAATTTCCTGATTTGCATCCCGTAAAAAATAATTTTAAGTCTTATGCGTACAGAAAATTCTGAGATCAAATTGTGCACATTGATCAGATATTTCACTTTTCACGTGTTAGATCCCCCAGGATTTATAGCTCATGCACGTAAACATGACATGCTCTGAGATGACATTACATGCAACTCTTCCTTTTACCTGCACGTCTATGCACTTCTTTCAGGAACCAATGCAATTAGAACGCGCATCCCGCCCTCAAAAGCAACAGGGAAAGAGGCGCAGACTCAGTTTGAGAAATTCGCGACAAAATATGGACGGTACACAATATAAACAGCTCTTTCCAAAACAGTGGACATTCAGCCACCGTAAATGAAAACAACAGCAAAATGTCTTTTACCTATTTTCTATTTTAATTTTAAAACAAGACACAACAAAAAGAAGACTGGGCACCCATTTCAGGTGACCATACTGCTCGAGCCCATAAGCATGCGGTCATGACAACATGTAGTTTTGGGAGCCACAACAGAAGTACTAACTTTGAACGGTCAGCAATAGTTTACAAGGCGTCAACATTTTATGATCTTTAACTTATTTTAAAGTACAATAATTTTATGTTATCAAACACATGCAGAAGAGGAAAGAAAAACACATCATTTATTTCATTACACATATTGGATATCACTGTAGCTGCCTGTTCAAAAGAAATCATCAATAACGAACATGAAAGCTAACCACTTTCTTAGCGCATTAACAGATGATTTATTGCATGAATTTGTTACAGGAACTCTGACAAAACAAACTCTGATAATAATATAATGAATCGTAATTTCAGTCAAATGCCACACAGAGAAATCAATCATAGAACCCAACATAATGCATTTCCGCAAAATAAAATTGAAGAACTCCAAAAACATTGCAGGCTTTTTTATAACATTGCGGTGCCAGACACATTTCAACAGCAGAAATGTACATGTATAAGAATGAAAATATGGCCCGCATGCAATTTTAGATTGATGACTGCAAAGCAAAGAAATGAGCTCAAATGTCCTGTTTCTTTTCCTTCTTTCTTATTTTATTTTGGTTTTGTCATTCTTTATTTACTGAAAAAGAAGATTGTGAAAGAAAGAAATAGAATATCTGGTATTCTTAAACGCCCATCCGAGTGTTAACTAGTTTATTTCGGATGTGAGTGCACTGTTTACAAACTACATTTCGCATTTGTATGTTAAAACGCAATTCATTTAGAAAGGCTTGGTTGAATGGATACGTGTGGAAGGTTAATTGGATAAATAACGTTATGCTACCCTTTCAGAAGAAGGTTAATTGGATAAATAACGTTATGCTGCCCTTTCAGAAGAATTTCAGTCATGTCCAGGCGATAGAAAAATGATAATGAAAGGCCGGAATCCTGATTACAATTGAAAAGTATTCCGCGTCCAGCTCCAGATTTTAACCGACTGACATTCTGGAGATCCCACGTAGTAGTTTGTATTCAAATTAAGGTGAAAAAAGATAACAATTAACGTTTAGGCTATGCGTTACCTTCATCAAATCGCCCGCGTTGGATACCATAAAGACAGTATGCAATCTAGAAGACTAAGTGCTGATTTCAGTCCATGAGTATATACCTCGTATATCTAGACGCAAAAGCAGAGGCACTTAATTCAAACAATAGGTTCTGCAACGGAAGATCATGAATTCTTGAAATAACAATTATACAAGACTACTGTAGATTTGAGGTGTATTGATATACCACCATAGAATTCGCCATTTTTACAACGAAAAACAACTGTGTGAGTTCCAAAGAACCAAGAGCCTTAGATTCAGTATTTAAAACGCATGGCCCTGCTATTAAAATTACGCATAATAATTACTTAAGTGTCTATGAGAATACTTTTATTCAATCGGTTTGGCTGTTTTTAGATTTCAATCAATTTGTTCACATTTTCAAATTAAAATAACGCCATTATGAAACCTACTTTAAAATTATAAGAATTTTTACAAACAGACCTATGCAAACAGAGCAGACATGATCAGACTGCTCCCAAAACGAGCATTTTTGATCAGAATCTTCACTTTTGACATTCTCTCTGCTTATTAAATATGCATTTGTGTTTGTTAAACGAAACTGCTCAATTTCAGGATAGTTATGGTAATTATTTCAGGTGTCGCAATCTTAGGATTTTTCATGGCATTAGATTTTATATGACGCAAGTTCGAAGCCATAATATTTTACAATTGCAGTTTCAATTTAAAACAACATTTATTACGTGACCATGAGCAAGAGCAGGGGCAATAGAATTGTATAGCGTTATATTTATAATTAAGCGGAAAAGCAGAAACTAAATAGAACATATGTAAAAAAAAAAAAAAAAAAAAAAAAAAAAAAAAAAAAAAAACTGGATGATCAAACTCTATATGTTGATGTTCGGTTACGGCTAGCTTTGTGACACCACCTACCTGGGAAAGCTATCCGCTCGTGCAGTCTTATTAAACAAAATGTTACCACATGAGCCGCGACTCGACAAAACCGCCAAAGTGGATGTTAGCTCAGCGAAGACTCAGTTTGGCCTGGTGCTTCCACCCAGTACGATCAACCTCTTTGCTGTGCGCTCAAATGGCAACTTAGGGTGTAAGCTACCATGGAGTCTATGCTGACAGCAAAAATCTCTGATCAGACTGGGAAGATATCAAGGCTGATCTGAGTCTTCAATAGGCGCACATGTCACTTTGTTGGTTTTGTCGTGTTGCGGCCCAATAACTTTTAATTTTATCGTCGTAAAAGGAATGGGAAATTTGATTGTATCATTTTCTGATTATGTTGCCCTTTACACTTCTTTACATACATGTAAGATGAAAAATACTGAAAAGGAACCGAATCAACATTGGAAAGCGTGGCCATCTCGGATCAATTATTTCTGGCATATGAGAACGACGCTTGTGAATATCGTCAACAGGGCAAGACGTTTGAAACAGATAATGTCGTAAGCAGTGTTTGAGTGTCTTACACAGAAAGCAGAGCAAACAAGCACCTTTCTATCAACGCAATTTGTTTATAGAAAAAAAGTTAATTCAAACCACAATCCATTCCTATATTTGGTGATAGTGTTTTTCAGTACTAAGCTGCAAGTATATTTAATGTATAAAGCACAAACCATAATGGACAAAACGGTGTATTTAATAAATATAATGCGTAAAACATAACTGTTCTGGTAATTTGTTTATGTTTAATACCATGAAGGGATAAAGCTCGGTTAAGCAATGATACTTCGATTTAATCTCGCGGCAAAAACATATATTGTTCTCTGGCATGATGTGTCTGTCACAAGCCAATACCAATAAATTTTCTATTCAATGATCCAACCTGTCCCTGGTAAATGCAAAGACCACGCGATGTTAGAAATATTTCTTTTACATTCTTTTATGTGATTTCCGAAGACAAAGTCTATCAATCACACTGAAGGGCTATTGTTTTGTCTCTTTTGATTTATCACCACGGGTTTTGATATAACACTCAGTCAGACAAGATAATCACTATGCGAGTGATGTTGTTACTTGAATGAAATACTATCGCCTGATAGTATCAAAAACGAAAACTTGTTTCTAGGCTTGTTATTAGCACTTTCATGCCACATACAAAATGTTCCCTGTTTCAGATATATTGTATTGTTATTATTATTATGATTAGATTCTGTTTGTGTCGTGGCTCGTTTCTGCACCTTATTATCTCTAATGCCTGTCAAAGTATATAACGTCTCGTTGGAACTATTAAATATATGAAAATAATACAGAAAAAGTAAAACGATAGGCAAGGATCAGGAATTAATACAATCAAATCCCACATCCTGCCCTTCAGTCCAATGGGAAAGAAACACGCATTGCTACGCAATAACGGACACTGCTTAGGAACAATACTAAGCAATCAGTCAAACGTTGAATTCGAGGTAATTTTAGAATGTGTCTTTGATTTTCAGGTAACGGTTGTCCTTTGATTATTCATGATACATGTGTGATCTGTAGCTGTACATATGGAATTATGCGTTTTTAATTTGTATTAAAATGATTGGTTATCAGACAGACAAGACAATGGAGATGCAATTTCTTCTTAAAAAGAGAACTTCTTCATGGTCGGTTATTCAGGTATCTTCAAAATCTTATTTCTTCTGTAACTTAATTTATTGTTGATTGTTGATAGTCAAACTGATGCTCAAAACAAAACTACTTTCGATTCCTTATAACGCATGTCAGTTCCATGGATAACTGTGGAAATCGAAACATCAGAGTGGTCATCTTGAAAATGGTTTACATTTTATGGTTTTGAAATAATAAATAAGAATTTGTCGGTGATAAAAGAGATGGCGTTTGTTATTGTCAATTCGGACGATTCTGATGTAAGTGTTGCGATTTAAGTCGCTGCTGTAATCCAAACAATTATTCATTAATGTCCTTCTCACGGTTTATAGGTTTTGAAATCGATCACAACTGAGTGTGATTGAGTTGTCTCTTTGTCAGATTTGACTTGTTTATCCATTGTTAGATAATGGACGAATCAACTGCTATAAATTGCGTTGTCTTGTTCAGAAACGCACTTCAAATGGAAGTGGAGTGAGTAAACCAGTGTAAGGATTGGTGATATAGCTGAACGCAAGTGGGTCATGAAGCCCTGCATCGCTTATCTGAGTAAAAAGGTAAAACGTCAGCCTACTCTCTTGTTGACACACCCAGCAAGTGTTTTTTTTCAAAGTTTATACTTAAAAGATAAGAAATCAGCAAATTCCACTTACCTGGTTAAATTTCCTACCAATTCTCGTAGTCAGATTTGTCCAGTAGAGTTTTAAAAATTCATTGGCATGCTCTCAAGCTAAGAAAGTAATCTCTTGCAATGTATTTTTTTTTTCATTTTCAAAATGGCCGTCTAGGAATGACCAGTATTGCTGTAGGGGTGGTATGTTTCAAGCATATTCTTGAAACTTAACATTTCATATAAAATTAACATGAAAACAGTTCAGAAAAATCTGTTCTTATATTTTATAGCAGTTATTTTCATAAGAAATATCTATCGGGAAAACAAAAAGACGCACGAGTGTGGCTGACACTGCAATGAACCCTTTGCTGAAATGATCATATTCCAAAAAAATCAGGTGATTAGAGATGACATCATTTATGTTGTGATGTCATAATAGGTGGTTCCAAGCTTAATGAAGATTAAAATGAACTTCATCAAAGGCTGGAGACCAGAAGGGATTATCTTTATTATTGGAAGACCCACCTCCAAACAATAAATGATAAAAAAATAGACAAGAGAGGTCATGCCAAATGCTGCAAGTCAGTTTTTAGCTAGGAGAAATGGTTTTAGGTATGTAAAACCTAACATTTTGATATTTAAGCATCTTTAAAGAAAAAAGTTCCACTAAAAACCACTTGCTGGAGTGTGTCAACAAGATAGTAGGTTTGTTATTTGAACAAAACCTATTCCAGCACATGAGTCCTAAATGCTGTCTACCAAGTTCCAATGTCATTGGCACTTTGTGTCTTAACTTTTTCTTAAACATATGGGTATGACGTCCGATTCATCGAGACGTCGTATGAAATTTTGCTTCAGCCGTCTGGATTTAGAACAGAACAGAACATCACTTTATTTAAACTCAGGCCATTTAGAGGTGAAGACGTCTAAAATTGTTCAAATATGAGTGACCTTAGTCAAAGTTCCTTAACGACCTTGACATCTGGTGCTCAGAAATCTTCATGATCTCGTTTAGCTGACTTTATACCGACTTTTATACCAATGTCTTAGTTTCCAAGAGATCCAGTAATTAAGCATTTCATATAATAAAGTTACGGAGGAAATTAAACAGAGTGGTCCCCATCTTAATTCATCTCCGTAGACGTAATTTGTTTATCCAGTTGATAATTTATTTTATTTATTTTTTATTTTTATTTTATTCATTTATTAAATTTTATATTTTTTAGTTCTATTTTTATTTTTTTTCGTTTCTTTCCTTTCCTGATTTTTTATTTTCCCTGCAATTTGTGTGAAGTGCCGTGTGACGAACGTAATAAAGTCTCGCTGTACTTAATCATAGTGCAGATTAATGTGCTTTTAATTCCGTATAGGTCACTGGGCAAATTCTGAACAGTTTGAAAAAGACTTGTGCAGAACTTGGTGCTGGATGGATGGGGGAGGGGGGAGGAGGGTCGTAGCAATGTTGCAGCATTACATTACTGGACTTGATCAGATAAATTAAACCAAGTTTTCTGTTCCTGTTTCCCCGATGTGTTCCTTGCTTACGGCAAAAAAGAGGCAAATACTCGTATATGTTGGTGCTGCTCTCAATTAGAGTAGCTGAACACTGTAGCTGCATGACCACATGTTTGAGAAAGGACTGTTCATTCTGTTAAACGTGCGTCTTTTTTATGATGTTTTTATGCAAATTTGTGTGTGTGTGTTGTTTTCTGTCTTTCGTTCTTTCTTTCTTTCTTTTTGTGGGTGGGGGTGAGGCGGGGGTGGGGTAGGATAATGTGGCATTTGAATGTATCATTGCGTATCTTTTTTTACTTTCAATAAAGAAAAAAAATAGATGCATTGTGAAGTAAATATGTGTGCTGTATTGATGTACAGTTCTGCAACGAACCGATTTATCTATTATCCGTGGATAATTATGCGTTTCTCCTGTTGCCAATTTTCGGTGTCTCGGGTAATGATTCTCGGGTAGGATGTTTTGTTTGACTTGAGCAGTCCTAGAGTGCCTTCACTTTCATATATTACAAGGCTCAATATAAGAAACACGTACTTCTCTGAAGCATAGATGAAATTAGTGAGCCGCGACACGAAAAAACACACACACAAAAAAAAGTTGCATGTGCGGCATACGTAGACTCAGATCAACCTGGGCATTCACTCGATCTGATCAGTGTCTTGCTGTACGTTTAACGGGTAGCTTAGGGTCTAAGTTACTTCCATGGCGACAACGAAGACTCGGACCATACTGGGCGAATGTCCCAGATGATGAGAGTCTTTGCATGGCGCACATGCCACCGTGTTGGTTTTGTCGTGCCTCAAATGTTTCCTTGAATAAAACCTTTTGGATTGGGGCAACGGTGCATGATCTCTCCGACACCTTCTTCGTTGCACATGAATAATTTAACAAGAGGTATTCAAACAGCGGTTAAAGAGGTGTCCAACTATACCCAGGACTAATTTAGATAGCATTGTTATTCATGATTTCGGTGTCTTATATGATACTTTTACTGGGTAGCAGAGGCAGCTTAGTAATTTGGAGACCTATCTTACCGACTATACTAAATCAGTAAAGGGTCACATTTATTAAGCGTTGGCAAAATGAATTTAGCTAAGGAAAATAACAAAATAGGCAATTTCAAAAACTAATAAAATCAGTTCCCACAACTCGCCCTTAGGACCAAAACGGAAAGACATTCATCGAAATTGACATCAGGTACGAAAGGCAAGCGCGCAGCAAACCGAATGGACAGCTCTTTCTCAGACAGGCAGTCTTTCAGCTACCCAAATTGAAAGCACCACTGACACCCGCATACACAAAATGAAAGCACCGCATTGACAATAAAAAAATAAAAAAAAAATAAAAAGATTTTTTAAACATTATTTTATACTTAATCTGAACATCCACTTCACCAAGAAATCATATAAAAAATCTGACCATTAAATTTAAGTATTAATAACGACTAGGGTAATAGCGTAAATACACTAGTGGTTTAATGATGTGCTTATGTGCAGTTAAAACGTGTTTGAAGGCTATTATCTTTGCAAACATCATTTAACAGAATGTCTGATTAGCAAGTACAGAAAGGTAAATTAGTTTCTGTTTCGTTCTTAAAATCCTTATAAGACCTTAGTCACATGCCACGAGACATTTTTTCAGCTGTTTGATCGAAAGATAACCACGGTATGCTGCTTTCTTCTTTCGATGTATAACTTGCTTCCAAAGGATCTAAATTGTCAGACCTTATTTAGTCTTAAATGTACCGACTCTCAAAATTCAAAGGTCTTTTAATGTAAACAGGAAGACTTTGACAAGACTTCGTGGATGTGCAGTTGATTCAGTGTCATTGCCGGTTGCACTGATGTATTTGAACAATTCTTCCTATGTCTTGGCTTATTTAACAACATTTTAATAGCAAGGAAATGGAACTATCAGTGACAGAGCTCCCTCGGGCTTATTGATGAATTAAACGTGTGAGGTTTGTCGACCTATGTCAATCAGCGATTCTGTTGTCAAACGGAAAAGACAAAACTTCCAAATCGGCAGAGATGCTAGCTATTACGTCAATATCAAAAACAGGCAATTCGGCGCTGTCCTCAAATGTCTTATTGACTATGATTTAGATAAAACCATTAATTATCTGCATTGACTAGATTCAATGAAAGGTGCGCGTGTCCTTTACAGTAAAATACAAAATGACGTAGTCGTTGATATTGTAACTTTTACAGGTCACAACATATCTGCACATGCCGCCCCCGTTCAATGTGTCATATAACACTCTGTGACAATCTGTAGGCACACGCCGCCCACGTTCATTGTGTCATATAACACCCTGTGACAATCTGTAGGCACACGCCGCCCATGTTCATTGTGTCATATAACACTCTGTGACAATCTGTAGGCACAAGCCGCCAGTGTTTATTGTGTCATATAACACGCTGTGACAATCTGTAGGCACAAGCCGCCCATGTTCATTTTGTCATATAACACGCTGTGACAATCTGTAGGCACAAGCCGCCCATGTTCATTTTGTCATATAACACTCTGTGAAAATCTGTTGGCCTATTCATTTTTTATTTCAGGATCTACAGGGTGGGAGATCTAGCGATGAGCTTGTCGTCCGGCCTGTCCGTAAACATAATACTCTCCGCCCTGTTATTTGAATCTTAGGAATATTTTCACGATATTTGAGTTATGTGGAACAGTTCATGAATTATGTCGCATGCAAAATATTTCATATTGTCATTTTGTAACTATACATTATTTAGTTTAGGTCGGAGACAAGATTGTAATTATGGTTTAATATTAAACTGGATCCGAATTACCACTTAGTAAAGCAATAATGGTATACTGTTGTATAAATACCATTAATCAACACAAGTATTCACAGGACGATTTGAAGGCATTTACTCCCTACTATGTAGAGCAAACAGTGCGTAGGCAGTTACTTTGGGTATGAATGCGTATCTTTACTGGATGATTGCACAATAGGATAAAGGCAGCGAATAAACAAGACACACGGTGGACATCTGCTTCTGCAGTATAGGGCTCGATTTGGAGAAATGAACGACCTTTGTGAGGATGGCAAGTTAGAATGTGTTTTGGTGCAGCGAGATTATTTGGATCCGGTAATGTGTGCCATGGTGGTATCTAGTACGGTATCGTTGTCATGTTGTCATTTGAATGTATAAAGCTGATATACGGTTATGCGTTTTGCGAGGTTGCCGACTCGGCCTTGTCGGAGATGGGACGATGCAGGTAATTTGTTCGTATAGGGGCTTGGTATATGCTACATGTATGTGTTCGTTTGTTACATATGATTTGGGTACTTTGGCTACTTTCATTTACATAAAATCATGGTATCAATCATTAAAATATATCGATGTCCTAGGAAAAAAACGTTATTTTAAGTCCAACTTAGCAAAAGATAGCTCGCACAATATAACACGCAAGGTAAGCTTGTAGACATTACCGGCGCTGATGATATGTTTTAAAGACGATCTTGTTCGTCATTTCTGCTTTAAATTTGGAATTGTGGATGCTACAAAATTGAGCCACGACACAAGAAAACCAACAATGTGGTTGTGCGCCAAGCGCAGACTCAAATCAGCTTGTGCATCCGTTCAGTCTGATCAACCTCTTCACTAAGCGCTTAAAGGATAGCTAAGGGTCCAAGCTACCTCTATGTGGACGGCGAAGACTCTGCTCAGACCTGGCGGAAGCCCAGGCTGATCTGAGTCTGCGCTGGGTGCACAACCACTTTTTTGGTTTTCTCACGTCGCGGCTCAAATAACCATGGCATTTCCTTTGAAGATGTATAAAGTTCCGGTTTCTATGCTTCTGTTGAGTCCTAATCTTTCTTTTATCCTTATGTCACTCGTATTTCATGATTTATATGCTTTTGATTTTCTGGTGACGTACAAGACTTTTACACGGACGGACCCATGAATCATTAGAGAAGCGAGGGCGAGTACTGGAGCTTTAAAACGCTCCCCACTCTCCAAGAAACAAGGCGATATATTCGTTGTGGTTTTAATATATTATTTGTTTAATTGTAAGATATATCGGAGCATTGTGATCACCTGTATTACTGTCCTATTTCTTCTGCTTTCTTCTGCGGTTTGAAATATTTAATCTTATGTCGGAAAATCGAAAGCGGTGGATTGTAGTCGTTTACGGTCTAGTCTACCAGTCCGGGGGTCAAAGGTTTGAACCCCGCTCATTTGGTCTTTTGAATGGGACTTTCATCCGAGGTCCAGAATCCGTATAGTCACAGCGTCTGTGGAACGATAAAATAGAGTTCACTCATTCGGGAAAATCATTGTCTGACACATTATTTGTATTAAACCGTCCTGTCATAATAAAAATCTCTATCTGTGCTTTGTATGCAATTGTCGAACATTATTTAAACAAAAGAGTGTTGAAAACGATTTATGAACACTGATATCAATGACCAGAGTTACAAACTATGAGATAAGACATTGAGGAACGACATCAAAAAAGAAGAATTAAGTGAGAAATATCAGCCACGAAATAGAATAACACAAGAGCAAATGGAACAGCACATGACAAAATCAACACAGTTGCATGTGCGCCCAGCCAAGACACAGATCAGCCTGGGCATCAGCCCAGTTTGAGTAGAAACTTGCTGTGCGCTTAAAGAATAGCTTCTGAGTGGTCTTAAGTTAACTCCATGCGGACAGCGAAGACTCTGATCAGACTGGGCAGATGTCCAGACTGATCCGAGTCCTCGCTGGGCGCAATGTCCCTTTTTGCATTTTTAACGTGTTTCGGTTCATTAATAGTCGGTACAGAAGTTTTCTGATTTATAGTCAAAATTGCTCCACATCGGGTTTGTGCGCATGATCTGAAAGTAACAGCTGCCAAAATACGGTTTAAAGGCTTATTTTGTGACGGACAAACAACTGGCAATGTAGCTTTCTGTCGAAGCGTAAGCGTTCCGTGTACCACTAATATGACATTGTATGACCTTCTACTTGAACGCGTATATTGCTACTCTGCTTCCGTCGTGATTTATTATAAAATAAGACATTAAACAACAGCCAAATAAAGGTTCTAATTATGGGGATAATAACATTCCATTGATCTGAATGTCGTAACGTCATGATTTTGTCATTCAGCTAGTATTCGATTCTGGTAGGTCCAAAAGATTTCATGCGCCTTTGGCGTATAGAGAGAGTGGGTTATACAACCGAATCATCTGGATAACAATGACAGTCATTTGGTCAATTCAAACATAAATATGTCGATAGATTATCTTGTAGGCCTCGATCGTGTGCGTTATGTATAGTACAAGCATATCAAAAGCATAGAAACAGGCAGTCAAGACTTTTATTGTGAATATGATATAAACTGATAAAACATTCTTCAGTTTATAGGGAATACATGTAGGTCGTTGCAGCTTACATGACGCGTACACGCAGTCTTTAAAACAGATCATATAGCAAATTGCTGAAATAATGACTCGAGATTTTTTATTGTTGTTGTTTTTGTTGCTTATAAATTGGCTTAATGCACTGAAGGAACACAAAATTTATAGAAACAAGCAAATTTAAAGAATTTATGTCCCCCGCCATTATAATGTTATGTGTGAAGAAAATATTTCACCATCTTTTTACTAAAACCTGAGGTGCGCTCCAAAACCTGAGGTACCCTCTACCTATTCAGTTTGGTAGTAAAAACGCATGAAAAAAGACTAAGTTCAAGTCACAGAAAAAGTGACAAAAATATAAATTTTAGGATTATATGTAAACGACATGCATATCTTCAGACCAGGACCAAAACATCTATACAGTTTAAAAAGAATCGGCATAAAACTGTAGGAGGAGTAGCGCACGTAAGGTACCCTCTATCTATTCAGTTTGATAGTAAAACTAAATTGACTATTATTTCATCCAAGTAAGCAGTATAAATGAGTTCTGAAAAGATGAAAACAAAATTCGACATCAATGTATCATTGCATACATTTTTCACGGTTGATAACTTTGCTGCACTCTTTAATTGCACACCGGGGGATCGGTCGTCAGACTCTATGATGGCCCCGACCTAAAGCTATATATTTTAGTTGGTTGGGACCGGAGCCTTTTTGTCTGTTGCTTGGTCCACCGGGGCTCAACTGGTGACCTTCTTTTGCTTCAGATTTCGAGTGGGGTTGTTTGGCAGGACAGGGATCTCCACCTGTCAGACGGCCCGTTGTATCTGTTGAGTCCCCGTCTTTGCTTCTTCATGGTGTTGAAATTTGATTTATGTGTTTACCGTGATGATTCATTGACGAGTTAGAGGGTTATCATGCAAACCGAACAACCAACTAAATGTTTTGTACCATTTCAGAAACTGAGGGTGAGGTTGGGCCTGTAAAATCGATTTAAGCCCCCCAGTAATTCATTACTGACCGTTCCAAGGCGGTAGTTCTGTTGTGGTTCTCTGTTGCCTGTTTTTGGTGTCAGAGTTTCTGTGATGTTTTACCTTATGTATGTTCTTATTATTTTTGGTTCGGTTTGGGTTGCTGAGTGGCCACCTTTTGGGAACAAGCTGCTCACTCGGTTGGCCATATGTTCTCTGTATCTTGATTATTTGTAATCTTAGTTGTTTCCAACTATGGTTTGAGGGCTGGATTTGGATTTTGATTGTTTCAGTTCCTGGTCTTTGCATACTTTTTACTTTCATGACAGTCCGTTCAGGCAGTTTTGTGAGATATTAAACAATTAAAAAATGTATCGATATCGTGATTGTTTTTAGAAATGCGCTTCGTTATGATAGTTCGTTATAATTATTTGCTGATAACTTCCTATTAACAATTGAAAGGACAATCTAGTTAATGTGCTTGTAGCAAAATATATTTATTTATAATTCAGTTGTATCAAATTTGTTTCCAGTTTTTTGTCGTGCATCCGTTCACTGAATACAGCATTCCAGTACTGGTAATACAAATGTTGTTGGAAACAGGTCCAAGTTGTTCTGCTTTTCTACATAAACTGCATGAGTAAATCCGGATAAAGGTGCCTAATAGTCCTATCAGCACATGAATAACGAACAAATTATATCAAAAGAAGGAACACTAAAGACAGTACAAGCTCGTACTAAAGTGTTCCCTTCAAAAATCTGTTAACATTGAACAATATCTCAAAGTTACTGGTGTCACAGGAATGTTTTAACGAACAAAGAAGCATGTACATATATAAACAAGGCGATTCACATTCAAAGAATGACCGGTTTTGCGACTTTTCATATCAAGTTGCAGGGCAATATTCCCAATATTCCATCAGTACAGAAACAAGTGGCAAGATTGCATTTGCAATTATCGATAAAGGACTTGTATGCAAGAGTTATGCAGATTCAGATATTGTAAAAAAATAGTAGAACAGGCGACACTGAGTGAAAGTTATAGTAAAATGATTTTTAGTCGTAAACTGCTGCCTAAGGTTGAATAAACAACACAATTGCTGACCATGGCCTGAAACAAAGATTTGATAGAAATGCATAGTGCGTGTAGGACTTAGCAAGGTAATAGCAATGTTGCCGAAAAATTGTGCACAAACGTTGATTTTATTATAAAAGAATTATTGTTGAATTGCAACAGCTTACGGAACCTGGCAAACATATCTGAATGAAAAAAAAATGTTTGGTCTTTATATTGAAAGATTTTCCCGACTGTTCTGCAACAACATTTCACTCTACTTTGACAAATCGATGGTAAAAATAAACTAAAATGGGCAATTATCAGGACTTTTAAAATACAATCAAATGCCACATTCCGCCCTCAAAGCCAAAAGGGATAGAGTCACATACTCGGAGAAGTTTGAAGCATGGCTACCACAATTTTCGGTCAGGCCATTTTCGTTTATCATGACTTTAAGAACCATTACCAGCCCGGCACTGAATACTTAGCTGTTTTTATTATTATCATCATCAGTAGTAGAAGTAGTAGTAGTAGTAGTAGTATTTTATCGTAACTATTTCAATGATATTGTGTTGATAAGATTGTTTGCAGGTTGTCTGGTCACATGGTTTGGTCCTTGGATCAAATAGGGCAAGTTTAAGGAAAAGACAGAAAGAGAAATAGAACAATATTGTCAGGGTCACTGATGAGGCGTCATAGGCGAAACTTTGAAGTAGAGTCCATGTTCTTGGGTCGAAGATGAGCCTGAACAGCCAAACTTCGAAGTATGGCCCCTTTATTCATTTATTTTTTTAATCTTTTTTCTTTTGTTGAAGGAACTCTTAAAGATTTTTTATTACATTTGGACATGGACCAGCTTTGCAAGCACAAAAAAGACACTTGAAAACAGGAAATATTTTCGCAGATTCATCTGAAGAGCCAAAATGAGCTTGAAGTTTTTGACATAGACTAGACTGTGTGTGTACTGTTGTATGTTAAAGATGCCTTATGATGCACCACTAAACACGTTTTAATTACTTGGAACTGCTTCAAAGTCCAGAGTTAATTTGTGTTCTCGTAAATACATTTAATCTCCAATTATTCGTATTAGTGACCGCTCCAAGGGAGTTATTTTGTTACAGCCCTTTCGATATACTGAGACTGCCTCTGCTCTTGTGTGTTGTCATTTTGTTCTTCACGAGTCGTATATATAAAACCACTTAAGTCGTTGCTATGCTGTTGCTTCGGCTAAATTTCTATGAAGGAGATTCCCTACAACTATGTAATTTGCTCTGGGGGAACAGACTTTTTCTGACAGTTCCTCCAGAGCAAATTTCATAGTTGTAGGGAGCCGTAGCAACAACAAAGCAATCACTTAGGACGTTTTATAAATACGGTTCCAGGTTACTTTCCAATTTTTAGGTAAGTTGTGATATGTAACTGTGGTGTTTTTGCATAATATTTACGCGCTGTTTGATCAAGATATATAAATAAACTATATCTCCATATTACTTTGCTATTTTATACAATAAGGAGTATTTATATAATTCTTATTTACTTTTCTTCACGGCAAACCCCATTCTAAATGTGATATTCTTTGACAAGAAAGAAATCAATCTTAACGAACCAAATCCAGTCTAAGAAATGATCCCATTTATAAAGAGGGCATTTTGAAATTGGCAGCGGTGCTTCTCCCGAAGGCTTTCTATTTATCTTAAAAGATTTAACACCTGGCCTAGCATGAAAAGGTACCTGAAATGCCGAACTGGTTTCTGCATCTGCGCAGTTTTAGAAGAGGCTTCCTCCATTGCGTATAATTGTCCATGTGCAGAGTAATAAAGGAGCAAACTTTTATGAATGGGCCTGCAGTGGAAGTTATTCTTAAAAGGTGACTTTCACGAAGACTCTGTTAGGTTTGTTTCAATGTGCATTTATTATACGCAAATGCCGAAAGGTGCCTTACTCGGGATGTAAGTCAAATAAAGACACTAGTGACAGGATGAGTCCCAACACGTTTAATTGTTTAGAAACTACAAAACATAGGAGGCATCTTAATAAATAATGCACGAAAACATGCACTTGCCTGTAAAACAAAACGGAAAGGGGTTTGCAGCAAGCAAGGCGCGTCTGTCTCTGTGTCCAGTTTAATATAAAAACGGCACATTCCACTCTTGCTTGATTTCAATTGACACACATGCATCGTTTGATGCAATACAAGGCAGTAGCATCATTTAAGTAGCCTGCCAGAATCAGATCTGATCTAGACAAATCTGTATAAAATGTACTACGGATTCCATGTATAAACGCACCTTTCTTTAAATTTGGTAAAGTTACATTAAATTTTTATGTTTTTACCGTAAAAGAAGTACCATGAACATCATATTTTTTGTAATTTTACACCAGCTAGTAATGTAATTTAAGCAACATGAATTGTGTTTTCATGCTGCAGTGTCACTCTTCTTGGATCTATGTCTGGATCACTTTCTGACTTTTCAGTGTTATTGTTAATATGTTTTGTTTCGTTAATAGTTGTGCCATTCTGTAGAGTTTCTATGTGAACTGATGACAAATTTCTGTCTATGTCGTCTTTTGTCGTTCGCTGAATATTCAATATATTAATTTTAACTTTCACATCACTGTCATCTTTACTACTTGTTTCAGCATTACAATTTAACTCTTTCTGGTGTAAAAGGCTGTTTGTTTCTGTTTCAAAATCACAATCATTTTGGATAACCTCATTTGGTTTTTCAAAAGCGTTGAGTGGTAGAGATTCGTCAAAGTTTGTAATGGATGTGTTATTTCGCAGGCAGCCTTTCTTTCTACCATAACAGTTACCCATATTGTAATTCTCTGACACAGGAATATCCTTAGATTGTTTCCGAACTCGACATTGACTTTGATTCATAGATATCGCACTATTTCTTCTGTAATTATGGCGGTTCCATGCCTTCCGTATCTCTCCCCTGACCTGTTAAAAAATAATTATTTCTCTGATTATTTGATTTCAGTCATTTTCATTTACTTTTTCTTGTTCTTAGAGTTTAAGAATATATCGTTTATGCTCCTATTTTACAGACAGGATGAACACCATCGAATCTTTGCTGTTTGATATACCTGGCATTCGTAGAGTTTTTTTTCTTTTGATAATGGCCTCGCCACGTAGTTCAAAAGAATCTTTTATTGTTTTACAATGATGTGTCATTGAACGTTTCTTTTACAACTGAAATCCTCTAAAACCTACAAGCATGACATTTTACGGTTTGCTCTGCCTTTGCACCTCTGATAATATTTGAAGATATTGTATTTTATACGGTGTGTAAGATATAACAACCAGAAAGTTTTAAAATTAAGACGTAATCATTACAGTATAATAATTTGCGCTCTGTCAAACATCCGAAATTGTAGTACTGAAATTCGAAGTTGAAATATGACCTGCGACACAACAAAACCAACAAAGTTGCATGTACGCCACGCAAAAGCAAAGACTCAGGTCAGCCTGGGCGGATGCTTTGCGATTAAATTGTAGCTTAGGGTCTGAGCTACCTCCAAGCCGACAGCGTGAACTCTAATCAGACTGAGCGTATACCTAGGCTGATCTGAGTCTTCGCTGGACGCACATGCCACTTTGTTGATTTAAATGTGTCCTGGCTAAACATGTATGTACTGACCTCAGCATTGACGAAACAGAGAACAATAGCAATGATCACGCCCTGAAATATAAACAAATTTAATAATTCACCCATTTATACCGAGTGGATTCTTCTACCTAGCTCTTTGAACAGGTCCTTCTACAATTTAAGGGATGTTAGT
The DNA here is from genome assembly GCA_963989385.1 of Ctena decussata. NCBI lineage: Eukaryota > Metazoa > Mollusca > Bivalvia > Lucinida > Lucinidae > Ctena > Ctena decussata. Next base: position 21,355,344 of record OZ022512.1, on the reverse strand, counting down.
CATATTTTTGGTATTATTTGTTTTTATTAATTTTTACTTATACGAGGGTTGTCCCAAAATAGCGTGACAAATTCTGGATCGCCTATTTCCCATTGTCCATTTCGTTCTATACATATATATTAGACTTCGAAAAATTCCAATTTTTATTGCCAACAGTGTAGACCCTAATCAGACGCCGCGTTTGTGGCATTTGATCTGGACCAACACTGTTTACCAATATTCATTTTTATGGATCTCCCCTCATAAATGAGTGGGTATGTACAATTTTTATCGCATGTAGTTATGGTATATTCAAAGGAATTTGTAGCCCGGGAATACACTGTTCGATTGTAAGCAACAGCGTATACATACATATATTTGTTTTAATACAGAGAAACATATATTACAATGCAAAATGATACACACGGATATATACACTTATCAGCAAAGACTGCGATGTAAGCTATAAATACCTAACACTTATCAGGGCCCAGTTGTTCAAAGCATTGTTAGCTTCGAAGTCGTTGGTCGAGGATACAAAAATTCAAAGGTAAGTCTGATAATGCCTTGTGTTTGTACAAAGCTTCAACGCAAAGTCTATTTATTTTCTATTTATCCATTATTTATTTATTTATTTATTAATTTTTTTTTTATACTTTCAACCGGTATCACTGCCTCTGTAGCAGACTTCAGAAACAAGTATCGCAATATTTTTTCCCGAAGATCTTTTATAAAAACGAACGCACTATTTACCTCTGAAGGAGCAATATATTGATGAAGAAAAGGTAAAACCGGTAGAATATATCTCATTTCTGGGAAATTACTGCTTAATCGGACTTTAGTAATTTTTCAAGCTTTTCCTCGCATGTGCTTGTATAATTAAAATGAGCCGCGACACGACAAACCAACAATGTGGTTGTGCGCCCAGCGCAGACTCAGATCAGCCTGGGCATCCACCCAGACTGACCAGAGTCTTCGCTGTCCGCATGGAGGTAGCTTAGACTTTTAGCTACCCTTTGAGCACTTAACAAAGAGTCTGATCAAACTAGGTGGCTGCCCAGGCTGATCTGAGTCTTCGCTGGGCGCATTACCACATTGTTGGTTTGTCGTGTCGCGGCTCATATTTACCTGATATGAGTTGAAGAACATCTCTATAAACAGCATGACAAAGGAGGTAGTGTCATCAAGATTGTCTAGTGGAAATGTAAACACGATATAATATACTCCGAAGATGGGAATTAGTACTAGTGTGCTGCGGGCAAGACGTCTGAAAAATAATAAAGCAATTTAGACATACGGCAAACTTTCGAAAATGGGTACTTTTACGAATTAGACTTCCAGAAATTGTTAACAGTTTTTTAAATCCACTATCGTCATGCTAATGCATCAAAAAGGTTACGTTCATGACAATTAAGTAAATCGAAACATTTTGCCAGGGATCTGTTGTACTGCAAATAAAATGTATATTAAGTAAAGCGGGAAGGTTTGCGAGTATATTTCAATGACAGCCGTAGATTCATCTTATGCACAAACAAGCTCGTGACACATGCGCAATGGCCGAGAGCAACAAGCGCGAATAATTCGGTAATCAATGAAAGAAATATATTCTGGCAGTTTTGTGCAGTTTTTGGTATGTGAGAAAACTCACAAGAGTTCAACAAACCGATTGCATTGTCCAGTCCAATATTAAAAAGGAACCGCGCTTTCAATAAGAGAACGGATGAAGCTTGCGGCACCCATAAACTGCACCTTTTGGCGAATAAAACGTATACAATGCAATGAAGGTATCCGATATTGCAGAAAGTTTGAGCTTTATATTTCTGTCGCCGTCACACGGATAAACGTGGATGTTGGAGTTCTGGGTAATTTTATTTTTTGGGGAAACCGGAGATTCTGGAGAAAATTACTGACAATGGTTGGGCGACTACTTTCTTGTAATATCTAAAACATGTCACGGAACCCGTTCCACAGCAGTCATAAACACCGGAAGTGTCTCTTTGCTATACCAGCCGCTGTGCTTAAAAATAGTACATGTAAACAAACACGTGCAGGAACGTGCAGACACTGTCGAATACTTTTCGGCTGTAAAATTTTACAAACGTTTTAATGCATTGTCGTTGTACGTAAATTTATCAATAAATCAAATAGTCATGTCCAAGCCAATATGCAAGTTGTTTTAGCATTTCGTTGAATCGTCTAATTCAGAGCCTATGTAACTTTATGGGGCCATAGAGAACTGTTATCAATGTTCGCGTCAGTTTGCACATTTATTCTTAACATTTCAATTTAAAGAAACGATTTTCAGATCTTAACAAAATGCTGAAAGGCGACAAAGCGTTACCTTCCACTGAATGTACACGCAAAAAGCATTTCAAAATGTCTTGGTGAATTAGGTTTCAAGCAATTTTGCGCTTAATGAAAGAAATGGCTCGCTATTAGCAAAAACAGTTCAACTTAGGCAGACAAGTAATTTTCCACTCAACTTGTTTTTCATCCAATTAAAGCATATTTTAAATATAGATTAATGCTTTAGCGTTTCGATCGGTTCCGAGATTAGTTTTCAAAGCAAAGTTATTCTGTAACTATTATGTTTGAAAGCTTTACTGATGTAACATCCTGTTATGTACACAATGGGAAAACAATCTGCACGAGAATGAACGAGATGTTTGACTTTGGATAAGTACTTTGTAGTTTCACTCCACTGCGAAACTGTTGGTGATAAGAAGCTATGTCCGCAAGACATTATTCAATATCAACCCTTAAAGCGCCAAAAAAAGCAGACGACAAAATTTACGTCTGCAGAATTTCAAACGATGTTTCGTCCAAGCAATATCATATTGAGAATTCCAACATTACAGGGCAAACAGTGTAGATTCAAATGAGGTGGCTCTTAATGAGCCATCTTATCTGGATCTACACTGTTTGCCAATTCAACAATTTTAATTTTTGGCATTTTAAGGGTTAAGATGCGTGATCCTACTGTATGATGAATAATCATATTCCGCTATAGGGTTTTCATGAAAACCTAGTCATATTGTAAATCATCGAAAAAATACGTATGGTTACGCCACTTCATAATCTCGCATTTCAACATTTACGAAACGAGCCGCGACACGCGAAAACAAACAAAGTGGAATGTGCGCCCAGCAAATATTCAGATCAGCCTCGGCCTCAGTCCAGCTTGATCTGTCTTCGCTGTCGCATTGGAGGTACCATAGACTCTTGGCTATCCTTTAAGCGCACAGCGAAACTCTGATCCGACTGGGGAGATGTCGTGTCGTAGCTGATATATGTTTTGATAAGGTTTAAAAGATGACATACCTATATCTTTGTCGTTTCGACTCTGGACAATGTGATGAGGTCAGTTTTGTGAACAAAACCCGTACAATGCTAATGAAAAAAGCAAAGTTGAGCTGAAATGCAAAAAAAGAAAATAATACACCAAACGGTATTTTGAACATATCTAGGCATTATTTGATATTTGGGAGCTCCAATAACAGTTTAAGAAAGTTTAATATTCGATTTTTATTAAAAGTTTTGATTTCATGATATTTTTCTTTTAAATCTAAAGTAGCAAACTACATTATTAGATGAGATACAGCAGTCAAAGGATGACAGCCATAAAGAAAAATGATGTAACGGTTACATAACTGTCATATCATCCAACTTCGTGGACGTTGTGTGTTATAGCTCACGATTACACAATTCATGGATTTGGCTCTTTGAAATAGCAAAGGAGTATGACACTGCTCCTCGACAGATAAGTTTGACCTAAAAGTTCGGCTACCATTTAAGCAGAAAAGTGGTCCTACTAGACTCATTTGTCAGAGAGGCAAATGCTATTCTGTTAGAATACATGTATTTCTCCCTGGCAAAACTGTCGTCTAAACCCTACAAATGTATCCACGTACCTTAAGACTGTGGCTTTTGAGAAAGATTTGATTAAGACGAATATTTACACATACATGCTATCCGCATATATTAAAAAAACGGAAGCATTTTTGTGACTTTCTGGATTGTTTTCATGCAAGAAGGCCCTTTCAAAATTTGATATACTCTTCAAGAGGGGAATGCTCGTATCTACGAGCAAATCATTTCTTTTACTAGTTGACTACTTTGGGAAGAGAGGGAATGTGGTAATTTCTTAGTAGCTGTATAACGAAACGGTATCAATTCGGCATAGCACAAACAAATTTAAATTTGTGTTTTATGGAATATCAGATGTCTGACAGAGGTCCCACCTCAGACAATCAATAGACGAGCGCGCTGACAAGTCAGCGAGACATAAAATATTACTAGCATGAGATATTAGGAAACGACGCAAATATCCAGAATTGCAGCTGTCATAATGAACGGTTTCGCTCATTGATAGTAGTTTTTGAATGTCTATAGGCTTTGAACAAATATGAGCCGCGACACGACAAAACCAACAAAGTGACATGTTCGCAAATCAAAGATTCAGATCAACCTGGGAAATCGCCCATTCTGATCGGAGTATTTGCTGTCCGCATGGATCTAGCTTCGACCCTTATCCACCCTTTAAGCGCTCGGCGAAGATTATGACCAGACTTGGCAGGATGCTCAGGCTAATCTGTTCGCTGGGCGAACATGCCCATTTTTAGCTCACCTGAGCCGAAGGCTCAGAGATGAGCTTATAGGATGAGAGTCGAGCCGTCGTCCGTCCGTGGGCGGGTGCGTCAACACTTTCAAACATAAATATCTGAGAGACCAGTGGGCCGATTGCTATCAAAATTCATCTGAAGCATTATTTGGGTAGGGGAAAGGCTGCATTAGGTTTTGGTGCAGATCAACTCAGAACTCTGGTTTCCATGGCAACAGATAGCCCCCATAATGTTATAATGGGGAAAATGGCGTCATCACGTTTTCTCAACTGTTTTTGATTAGATCCTTATCATACTTGCAGATAATGATAACATACACAAGAGCTTCGATGAGTTCGAAATTTGGCCGGATTCGAGCACAGACTACGGAGTTAGCTGCCCTTGAGCGTTTGAAAAAAATCCCATAGGGTTATAATGGGGAAAACAACGTCATCACATATTTTTAGAAAAACATTGTCATCGCTCTATTGCCTACATTTCTCAACGAATTTTAAAATTACTTCACACAAATGTAGGGCATGACAATATCTCGAGCAAGTTCGACTTTCAGGATGCTGTGCTCAAAGTCAAGGTCACTGTGGCTATTTTTAGAAAAACTTTGTCAGCGCTCTAGCACCTACATTTCTCAGCAGATTTTAAAATAACTTCACACAAATGTAGGGCATGATAATATCTCAAGCAAGTTTGACTTTCAGGATGCTGCGCCCAAGGTCAAGGTCACTGTGGCTATTTTTAGAAAAACTTTGTCAGCGCTCTAGCACCTACATTTCTCAGCAGATTTTAAAATAACTATACACAAATGTAGGGCTGTAATATCTCATGCAAGATAGACTTTCAGGGTGCTACACCCAAGGTCTAGGTCACTGTGACTTTTTTTTAGAAAAACTTGGTCATCGCTCTAGCGCCTACATTTTTCTACGAATTTTAAATCAACTTCACACAAATGTAGGGCATGACAATATCTCAAAGAAGTTTGACTTCCAGGGTGCTGTGCCAAAGGTCAAGGTCACTGTGGCTATTTTTAGAACAACATTGTCAGCGCTCTAGCACATACATTTCTCAATGGATTTTAAAATAAATTCACACAAATGTAGGTGTAGGGCATGACAATATCTCGAGCAAGTTCAACTTTCAAGGTGCTGTGCTCAAGGTCAAGTTCACTGTGGCTATTTTTAGAAAAACTTTGTCATCGCCCTAGCACTTTCATTTCTCCATGGATTTTGAAATAACTTGACACAAATGTAGGGTATGACAATATCTCAAGCAAGTTTGACTTTCAGGATGCTTTACCCAAGGTCAAGGTCACTGTGGCTATTTTTAAAAAAACGTTGTCATCGCTCTAGCCCCTACATTTCTCAACGGATTTTAAAATAAATTCACACAAATGTAGGGCATGACAATATCTCGAGCAAGTTTGACTTTCAGGGTGCTGCTATCAAGGTTTTTAATTAGATCCTTATTATACTTGCAGGTAATGATGACATACATAAGAGCTTAGATGAATTCGAAATTTGGCCGGATTCGAGCACAGACTACGGAGTTAGCTGCCCTTGAGCGTTTGAAAAAATCCCATAGTCTTATAATGGAGAAAACAACGTCATCACATTTTCATTTTTCATCGGATCCTCTTCATACTTGCAGGTAATGAGGATATGCATAAAAGCTTGGATTAGTTAGCATTTCGGCTAGATCCCACCACTGACTATGGAGTACCTGCCCTGAGCATCCAAAAAATCAATGTCGCCACTTTTTCTTGGTTTCTACTAATCCGATCCTTTTCAAACTTGCAGGTAATAAGGAAATGCATAATATCTTTAACAAGTTCAAATTTTGGCCAGATCAGGCCAACCACTACGAAGTTAGCTGCCCTTGACAGCTCTGTCTATTGTGCTCTTGATCGAATACTTTTTAGACTTGCATATATTAAATGAGGGCATACATAATGTCTTGGATGATTTTAATTTTCAGCCTGATTGGACCACTGACTGTGGAGTTAGCTGCCCTTGAGCATCTTAAATATCCCTATAGGTTTACAATGTCTCTCAGGTGAGCAATTGTTGCCCTTTGGGCTACTTGTTTTATTTAGTCGTGTCGCGGGTCAAATATGTTCTTAATAAAGCACAAGATGAGACACTGGGCCATACGAAAATAAACTGCCCATATGATTATGAGCCCGGCTAAGCACTAGAAGCGTCAAGATGAATAAGTACCTCTATGTTTCCTCGCCTTTTCTATAATGAATAACTTATTTTGTGACCACTTGTCCTAGGCAAGGACACTCTTCAAAAATGGGTTCTAATTTTTAATTAAGGAATTCGCTAATATGGAGCAAATTTGTTTAAAAAAATAAGGCCTATACAGAAGAGAAGCAAAATGAAAATGACATAGTTGATCCAAAGGCGCTTGAAGTTCTATGCTAGGAAACATATTTCAATGCCGCTAAACATCTAGGGTATGAGCCATTTTGAAGAAATGGCCAGGTGTGCAAGTTTGTGTTCGACTCCATTACTGTCTTCAATTTCCGGTGTATCAACGTCGCACAGCAACGTCATCAGGTTCTATTACGGGAAAAATGAAGTGATTCTGCGGATAACGATCTTCTAAAATGTACAGCTTCCTACTCTGTCCTATCATCAAATAACAAAATCAACGATCAGACTGTACCGATGTGCAAGCTTATCTGCATCTTTGTTGTTCGGAAAGTCAGTACATGTTGGCCTCAGTCAACATATGAAAATTTTACGCCAACGTTACTGCGTAGTTTTGACGTTGTTGATACGAACGTCATGACGTCATTTTCATCATGTTTGTTTCAAGTTTTCACTCGTTAGAAACGTTTTGATCGAAATTAGAACAAACCTAATATTGTAAATACATGGAAACGGTGATATACAACGACATTGGTCATATCTAAAAGAGTAATTGAATGATATCGCTGATGTGTGAATTTCAAAGCGGACAAATGCTCAACTTTGGCGCAGCACAGTAAACCGGAAGCTGGACACCGTAATGGCGTCGGTATTTTCTGGCAAATTTTGAATTCAGGATTACAGCACCGCATTAACCATAACTGAACAAATTTGTCATGTTTATAGATACATTTTGAAACGATGTTTACAGGTAAGAAGTTTGCTTTTGTTGGGGTGTTTCTAACTGGCAGTTTTAGCAGTCAAAAAATCGAAGCATTTTTGCTTGCATACCTGGCCATTTCCTACGAAATGACCTATAGACTGCGTCAAGTATAAAGAGTTTTGAGGGTTTTTTGAGCATAGAACTTCAAGCGCCTGTGGTTGATCAGAGTTGGTTAAAATGGATAATGGAAAACCAAACATACATTAATGTGATTTTTGTACCACAGTATAGTCAGATTGTTTTCAATTAAACTTTTTTCCGACAAAGCTGAAAATTGTGGTCACAATGCCTCCACAGCCCCTCCCCCCCCCCTTATTTGTATTTGTAGAAGCATGCACTAAACGTAATAAAAGAGACAACCACATACAAGAAACATTATTTATATGAACATGTTTTCAGGTTTGTTTCAATTTCCTATCTACTGTATTCGACATCTTATATATACTGTATCAAAAAAGTTCCTATACAGATATTGCTTGCTTTGCCATGTCAAATGCGGAAGATATGAACATTTGGTTTTTACTTATTTAAGAAGAGTATGCATTTGCCTATTGAACAGACCTATTCGTTATGTTTCTTCAAGACTACATATGCTACATTGGTCGTTTGGATATGCATGGGGTAAGTTTTTCATTTTCGTAACATCATTGAGATTGTTCAGGTTCAAAGTCATTTGAGGTGGGTTTGTGAATAAAGAGTTCCCAATTCTGTATTCCATATGCTACGACAGGCTTTAGGAAGTGCTGCATGCAAATGAAATTGAAATTTGACCCTTTCTGGTGTGAGAATTCGAGTCACAACTCCGGCTACTGTGATTCTTTCAAAGACTGTTTTAAATGCTACTTTCAATGGGATTTCCATAAGAATTCAAAATGGCTACGGCTAGCGGGCATTGCGCAACAACGATGTTCGTTCTAATTAACTCGAGTCGAATTCTGTCAGATAACTCTTATGTGGAAAAGTATGGGTTGACGATTTTCAAAGCAGAATCTTCCTTGGCGGCTTTCAAAACATACATGAGCCTACGGTAATTCAAATATATACTGGGTTCCTTAGAAATATATTCAGTAGCTGTTATCGTTTTTTTTTTTTTTTTTTGAGCGAGTGTATAATTATTTCATGACGTTGTGTGTCGATTTCGAACTACTTAAAGACGAAACTGTCATTGTCTAATACGTTGAGGGATATGAATAATGAGACCAATATATGACCATGAAAGTGTAAATATACTTACAACAATAGAGAGCATTACTGGTCCTTTCATTATCCAGGTCAACCCTGCACTGTTTATGGATGTGTTCCAGCATCTGAGAGAAATATTAGATAACCAGATAGGATTAAGCTAGATACCTCAAAGTACCCTCTTATATCAAAGAATAGAACTTGGACACATTTCCCATTTTTCTTCCAATTTCAACTACTGTTATCTCAAACTACTGGTACGTAAAAGTGAATTTTCTAGGATCAGAAAATTTCCTTTGAGATATCAATAGTTTTTAAAATAGATTTCGATTTTGAGATATCGAGAGCTGACTGTACTACTGACAGGTCCAATGTGCTGCTTCGACCTATTATAGATTCCCTTATTTCATTTAATCATTTTCATAACTCATTGACTGACCCTCGTATAAACATGCATCAGAATGGGAAAACAAGCAAATAAAACGTTTTCAATGGGTGGATGACTTGCAATTTTAACAGCATTTCAGTCATATCTGAGCGATGGTAGGGTGATGGTGATAATGAAAGGCTGAGTGCAGTGGAACCCCGTTTATGGAGGGAAAGATTCTTGTATTTTTTTTCGAAGGCTAGAACAGAACTTACAATAGCGTTGTTAAAATAAAACGTAACCACCGCTTTAGAACAGTCAGTAATCATTTACCGTCGGGGAAGCGGGAAGGGGATGGAGTGGTTCGGAAAACCAAGTTCCGCTTTACAACGTAAATTTGACTATTATCAATGTACAGTTTCGCTCTGCAATTAGGTATTTTGAATAGCACCTTCAGTCATGGTTCTAAAAAGAATCCACGGTATACGTTATCTTTCAAAGAATATTTCCTTAGAATGTCCGCGAAAGGCGTGCGGCATTATTACGCATAGTAAAGGGGCAATAACACGCCAACATAAAAATCAAAAGTGCTAACTTATGGAAAGAAATAACCAAAATGTATCAATGTTATTTATTACTTTTGTAAAACATAATGTTATGTATTCAGTGCAACGTGTTGTCGGAAAAATAACATTCGTTAGATATGACAAAAAGAGTGCAGGTAAACACTTGATAAAAAGAAACAAGAGGACCATTGGTCCTGTAGCTCACCCGAGTCCATTCAGCCTCAGTACTCTAGGGTAAGTTACTCTAAGGCCATCGGTCAACTAGTTCTGGTGAAAAAGATTTTTAAAGGTTTTAACCATATATGGGCATGGAGGACATGTTGGTCATGTGACCTGGACATTTGAAAAAAAATTTCTTTCCCTCAACCCCCTGGGGGCTCTATATGAAGTTTGGTTTCAAAACTGGCCCAGGGGCTTTTGAGGAGATGGTTTGATATTGTCAAAATGACAGAGTTCTGGGTCAAAAGTCAGAATGACCTTGATCTCTTGTACTCATAAATCTTCATGTACTCATTAAGATGACTGTAGATAACAATTTTTAGGCATAAATCTTCAAAACTTTCCATGAAATCTTCTTATGTTCCAGCATTTTCCCACATTTGACCTTGCCGTAAAATAGTCAAGGTCAACCCAAGGTCATCATTTTGAACAATCTTGATAGTACTGGAGATCCCAATGCTACATACCAAGCTTCAAGGCCATCGGTCAATTGGTTCTGGAGAAGAAGATTTTTAAAGGTTTTCACCATATATGGGCCTGGCGGCCATGTTGGTCATGTGATCTGGACCGTTTTAATTAATTTTCATTTCCTCAAACCCCTGGAGGCTCTATATGAAATTTGGTTACAAATTTGGTTTTTGAGGAGATTGTTTGATATTGTCAAAATATGAGAGTTCTGGGTCAAAGGTCAAAGAATGACCTTGACCTCTTGTACTCACAAATCTTCATGTACTCATTTAGATAACTGTATATACCAATTTTTAGGCATAAATCTTCAGAACTTTCCATGAAATCTTATGTTCTAGCATTTTCCCATATTTGACCTTGACGTAAAAAAGATCAAGGTCAACCAAAGGTCATAATTTGAACAACCTTGATAGTACTCAAGTACCCAAAGCTACATACCAAGTTCCAAGGCCATTGGTCAATTGGTTCTGGAGAAGAAGATTTTCAAAGGTTTTTACCATATATGGGCGTGGCAGCCATATTGGTCATGTGACCTGGACCGTATGAATAAGTTTTTGTTCCCTGAACTCCTGGAGGCTCTATATGAAATTTGGTTTCAATTGGCCCAGGGGCTTTTGAGGAGATTGTTTGGAATTGTCAAAATATGAGAGTTCTGGGTCAAAGGTCAAAGAATGACCTTGACCTCTTGTACTCATAAATCTTCATGTACTAATTAAGATGACTGTAGATACGAATTATTAGCCCAAAATTTTCAACAGTTTCCAAGATATCTTATGTTCTAGCATTTTGCCATGGAAAAGCACAAGGAAGAACATTTGACCTTACCGTTAAAGAGGTCAAGGTCAACCTAAGGTCATTATTTGAACAATCTTGGTAGTACTCCCATACCTGATGCTACATACCAAGTTTCAAGGCCATCGGCCTACTGGTTCTGGAGAAGAAGATTTTTTTAGGTTTTTACCATATATGGGAATGGCGGCCATGTTGGTCATGTGACCAGGACCGTTTGAACAACTTTTCGTTCCTAAGGTCCCAGGAGGCTGCATATGAAATTTGGTTACAATTGGCCCAGTGGTTTTAGAGGAGAAGTCGTTTGAAAATGTTGACGGACGGACGACGGACGGATGGACGGACGGACGGACGGACGACGGACGACGACGGACGACGGAGCCTGACTATACTATAAGCTCCCCCGGAGCCTCTGGCTCAGGTGAGCTAAAAAATGTTAACTCATGAAAGCAAATGTTCTTGGAATTTTATAATTATTTTTGACATTTTAAATCAGTCTATTTCTCTTTGCTTGTTTACTGTTTCTTAAATAAGCGTGCATCTCTGCAGTTCTGTTTATGAACTTGACCGCTGTTTGATCTAAGCTATGTCTATATTTGTCAAATCCGTGACGTTGAATCTGATAACGACAAATTAAACGTTATCAAAATGCCAAATTGCTTGAAATGAATGCAGAAAATCGATTTAACTTACTTAACAAGCTTGATTTAAGATGCATCATTACAAAATACGTCAAACGGGGAATCTGAACTGTGCATGAACACAAACATATAAAATATTGACTTGCAATTCACACGTCTACAAAACGGATTTTGTCTTAGTATATTCGTAGCACTAAAATGCACCTGCCCTGACTACAATACACGTAACGTAAAAAATTCTAAAAGTTGAGACGCCTCAAATATCTAGTATCACTGCCCTAAATTAGTTTGGTTTTACAATTCAGTAATTCGTCCAAAATATGGAAACGGAATGCAAACTATGCAGACCCTGAACAAACTGCTCCTTTAGAAGCTCATACCTATCTACTCTACCAATACTTGAGCCGCGACACTACGAAATCAACGAAGTGGCATGAGCGTCACGAGAAGGCTCAGATGAACCTGGGCATCCGCTCAATCTGATTAGAGTCTTTGCTGTAGACAAAGAGTTAGCATAAACCCTTATGTATCCTTTAAGTGCACAGCAAAGACTCTGATCAGTCTTGGCGGATGCCCGGGCTGAGCTGAGTTTTCACGAGTTCATGAGTTTTCAACTTTGTTGGTTTTGTCGTGTCGCGACTCACTTAGAATTTTTAGGTGTTCAATGGCAAGTCTTGCTGTTAGTGTATAACAGACTTTGACGTTCGCTCACATCGGAAACAATTCTAAAAGAAGGACTGCTTATCGTCCACTGCTATTCCTGATTGGCAAAATTTCACATCATCAAGGTAAATTGGTCTTCCACCATGTTTCCGCAATTTTTACAAACTTTTAGACTTTCAGAACGGCCTGTCCGATTTCCTGGATCACGAGAGGGGAGTGTGTGTGTGTGTGTGTGTGTGTGTGTGTGTGTGTGTGTGTGTGTGTGGTGGGGATCTACTCATATAGGAAAGAATTTGCTTCAAGAGGAGCAAATTCTTTGCTTTAAGAAAAGACTCCGTTTGTAAAGGGATGATCAATGAAAATGACAGTTACCTACCCTGAAATTTTACCCATTTACCTCAAGGCAGCGGCATATGAGCCGCGACACGAGAAAACCAACAATGTGGTTGTGCGCCCAGTGCAGACTAAGATCAGCCTGGGATTCCGCCCAGTTTGACCTGACTCTTCGTTAAGTGCTCAAAGGATAGCTAAGGGTCTAGGCTACTTCCATGCGGACAGCAAAGACTCTGATCAGACTGGGCGGATGCCCAGGCTGATCTGAGTCTACGCTGGGCGCACAACCACATTGTTGGTTATGTCGTGTCGCGGCTCATACGTCTTTTTCAAATGTATTCGGTACTCCTTCACATGTATTTCTATTTGGCATTCAATTAAGATAATGTTTGTCATTTACAGGTTTCTGAATTCGTATCTGTTTCTTTAACATGTTCTTGGCAACCAAACTTAAAAAAAAGTGTTGAAACGAATACTGACGGAGGAGCCTCTGGAAGCAAAGAACGTATCAAAGAAAAGGAAATAGCACACTCGGTTAAACTGATTTTGCTGGTGTGCAGCAATGTAAAAACGTTGCAACACTGTTCAAGCCCCCAAGTACCGAATTCAGTGGAGACTTCATTTCAAACTGACTAAGAATGAATTCACTTATCCCACAGGACCAGAAACTATATAATCTGTATATCACGCTTAGGTGCCGCGAAACGACAAACCACCAAATCGGCATGTGTTCCCAGCAAAAATTCAGACCAGCCTGGGCATCTGCCCGGTCTAATCAGAGTCTTTGTTGTCGACATGGAGGTAGCTACATTGAGTCTTCGCTGCCGTTTAAGTGTCAAGCGAAGACTCTGATCAGACTGGGTGAATTGCCAGGCTGGTCCGAGGTTTTGCTTGGCGCACATGCTTCTTTGTTGGTTTTGGCGTGTTGTGGGTCAAATAAATAAGAGAAAAAAATAGACCATGATTCATTTCCTTGTTTATTACTGCTAGTGTATATCTCTTCTGTTTGTAATCATTTTCCTCTTTCAATATGGCCTGTATCTAGACGGTTTACTAGGAAGTCATAAAATATGATTGAAACAAAATTTGCTTACTTACAAGGTATTATCGACAAAGTATCTTGAGATGGCCCAGGCTAGAACAAAAGGCACTGGTAGTGCTAAAAGCAAAAAGAGATAAATTTAACAATTCAAGAAATTTGAATTACGTACTTCTTGTAACATATTTACATATTTTTATCTCAGATATCAACAAATCAGTATAAGAAATTAACGTTTCATTTAAAATATGTAGGATATCTGCCATTCCGCATTACCAAGAACCACGTTAACACCTAATAGTAGGAAACAAACTATCAAAACAATTCGAAAGCTTCTTATAGTCATTATACAACCAAGCCGGCTAACACCGTTCAAACAAGAAAATGCCAAAGTTGATTCAACGTCATGATGCGTCAAGTGGTCAGGGCGCATGTGCGTGATTATGTGGATCACTTCAGCCTTCCGAAACGGATCTATTTTAATGATGTCGAACAAATAAAAATAATAATTTCTTGGAAATAAAATTCAATATCTCTACAATTTACTCGAGAATGGCAGCATAAATCAAACAGTCAATTTAATCTAATAGTGTTTATTGTGCCATATTATTTTTCTTTTAATACATGAGAAAACTGAGGAGCGCCTCTCAGTGTATTGAACTTTACACTGAAAAAGGATCTGCAGGAAAATTATATCAAAATCTATGGTGCTTGCTCTAGAATGGTTTTCCCCATCCAGAAGCTCAGAAATGACAGATAACATTGAATACTTACACCAACCAAAGATCATGTACCACAGAATCCGAGTCTTCTCTGTGAATACGGAGACGAATATCAGCATGTGTAGGTACAGTCCTTCAACAAATATCCAGATATAGCTCGCCATCAGTACATATTGGAACAGAGAGTAAAACAGTCGGCATTCCCAGTGCTATATGAAAACAAAGAAAATGAAAAAGGTCACATCGTATTGGTCGAAGTTATATTAACAAGCAACATACGTTTTATAAATTTGAGAATATATCATAGGCTTGAGAAAATCAAACTTTTCCATTGTATGAACATAACTTGGCATCTCACTTATTTTTCGACGGGAGCATGGCATACACATATGCCATGCTCCCCTCGAATAATAAGTGAGATAACGCTATAGTTCTGTTACCATAGCATCTATGGAATAACCGATTGTTGTGACTAGTACCTCGGCAGAATGACGTCTCGATGACGTCACTTAGATATCAATATGAACTCTTAGTGGTATTTAACAGATAAATGATGTCATTGGTTCCGGAGCATGGTACCAGTGAAATTTATGCTCCGCCGCTTTTCAGCGACTTTACAAACTCTGTAATCTCTGTTACAATTTAATTCACTACCATCATATTTTTTCCTTTAAATGTCCTGCTCGATTGTTTATGTCTTTTATTAGTAAACTGTCAGATAAGTGCAGTGTGCCTCTGATGATGCTTCCTCAGCCAAACCTGGCTAGTATGTGCTATACATGTATTATAAGCCTAAGCTACTGTTTCTGCTTTAATGAATTAACTCGTTCTATGTATTGAAAATCTGTGTAGAAGATTTCTTTTTGCGTAGCTGTTTTAGAACATTTTCTTTACCCAGCTGTGACATTTAAGAATAAAGCTCGTTCTAGAAAATCGGTACAACTCGTTAATTTCTCGCAGTCCCTTAAAGGGTTAGATTTATGATGCTATTTAACGGTAGCAAGTTTCTAATTGTATTCTGATCTAAAAGTTAGTATACTATGGACCAAAAAATCTGTATAAATGCAGTCAATTTTTCAGTAACACTATAAGATCTATTCCATGGTCAGCACGATTAAACTTTTGTCATACCATAACATACTAATGTACATGTATATGCCCTTAAGCTGGTAACCCACAGTAATACATATCGACTCCTCTAATTGTATTATTAGAAGGGGAACCGGATGGCTAACTCAGAACCAAATAGACTGGTCAACCACCAAGAGTATTGCAATCAATGTCAAAACATCTGGTCTTAAGATTAAGCAACATGTAATTACAGATATACTTTTCATCTCCGCATACTTAATCTTTTTACTCACCGACCCTTCCTTGAAGTAAATTGTGTTATTGTCCCAGTTACCGACGTCTCCTGGAAAACCAAGGCTCTGAACAAACAGGTTTTCTTTAATAGTGTTCATCAGCGCTCTTAGAATAAATGCCAGGAACAGGTTAAGATGAATAGCATTCCTGGGACAGTGTAGTCTCCTGAAAATATACAGTAAACTCATAAGATCGTCGAACTTCAGCCCAAACTACTGATATCTCAAAGTAAATTTTCTGGTACCAGAAAATTTGCTTTGAGATAACAGCAGTTTGAGTTAACAGGAGTTAAAATGTAAATAAAAATAGGGAATACATTGTTTGATATAGGAACATACTTTGAGATATCAGTGTTTGAGATATCGGGAGTTCACTGTACATTTAATTTTAATAAGGCTATGTTATGTTTGAGACATGTGCCATGATTATGAATGATACATTGCTAGCAGTCTTTGTATTGTTAGATTCCAAAAGATGCCTTAACTTTTGCGCAACTACCAGTATATGTTTTTATTCTGTTTATATGGGTGGCCGGCAAATACCGGGAATTCAATCATTTTTCAAAATATTTTAAGAATGATAGCGCTAACTAAGATTAATGCCATTATGTTGCCAACGAAGTCGACGTAAACATTGTCAGTTTCCTTTCGGTATGTAGACAATAATACAATAATACATTTGTGCATCCTCTAAACATTCTTGTATTGTATCAATACCCGTACTAGTGCAGTTTTCATGACGTTGACGTATATACGAGGGTTGATCCAGAAGTGATTTCACTGCAGCTATAAGATCGTGTAGAATAAAAAGATAGCAACAAAATTTCGCATACAAGGACAAGGACCTTTATCTATTTGCATTATGGCCTGAACAGTTGATAAAATATATAGTGCATGGTAACTGAGATATCGAGATAGACAGATAGCATGGTAACAAAACGCACCGAACGTCAGTGATGTCGTTGACGCACCAGACGAAGTTTCGAAATTGTGTCATGTCCAAAGTAGCTTATTCTTCGTTCCAGCAAAACACTAATGTCTGTTCACCCATGTTTTACTCATTTTTTAATATTATTGGAACAGCCCCGAATCTCAAATTTAAGAATTTACACAATATTCGAATTGCAGAACATCGATCTTCATAAATTGGATCAGAACAAGAGTGGTGTTATTGTCTGACATTGTACAGAGGTCTTCCGGTTTTCGGACTATCCTCTAGCGACTCATATGCACCCGCATCGCGCTGATTTCACCTTTACACAAGCCTCATACATGTAATAACTGTTATATCACCACATGTCTAACTAAAATCTTAAAGAGTTCCTTCAAAGGCAGAGAACACATTCGGAAGCAGGAACATGGGCCAGACTATGTAAACAGCTCTAGAATCTCTAATAGCGATATTCTAAATTTGAGGCAAAACCGCATATACGAGTATATCCGCTGACGCGTTTGTCAGAAATCAACATTTTTTACTCTCGGCAGTAACAAGCATTAGCATTAGCTAGCGAACTTCATACTGCTGTGACGATATAAAAATTTCAACGGTGTACGGTAGAAATATATTTCGTCATCGTATCAAATTTTCATCTGATTTAGTGCGTTAGTTTGATTTTGATTTGTGATTGCCTTTGAAACTTTTATTTATGTAAATAACATTATTCTAACGTGCGGCGCGATGGCGTCTATGGCATACTTTGAACATCTGTATATTTGGAACGGAAAACGATTCCAAACTTATATCTATTCTGTAAGTCAGAACTGAAATACAGTGCAGATTGATATAATGTTTATAATAATGCTACCTGTAATAAGCGCGCAATGGACACAGTGACATTACTTTTGGATCAACCCTTCTATAAATGTAACGGGAAGAAAGAATACCGTGTTTTGCAAATTAATGGTTAACTTTTACTTTGCACTCTGTTGCTAGACTTTAAGGACGTAATCAAAGCGACGCATTGTTTCCTTGTTAATGTCATTTGTCAGTTTCAAAATAATAGCGCTGATCCATTCCTCTCCTTTTGCTATCATTTATTTATTTATCACAACAAATGGAGCCTCCTAGCAGAAATAGCATGTTTTGCTTTATGTTTTGTTATGTTTACAAGTCTAGCCTAACTGAGCTTAAGCATAAAATATGAGATGAAAATAAAATAGGTTCATCATAGCTATAAACGTTTACTAATTTTGCTGAGCTGTTAAAATACCCTTACAAAAACATTTCAAAGACAGAAAAAAGATAATGAAAACCACCCTCCGATTTGAACACGATTTCAGGAAAAGAAGCAATGGCGTGCTCTAATCAGACTGAGAACGTGATGGAATAGCTACTAGAGATGTCAAGACGATCTGTATTGACCTTTTCAGTAAGAGAGAAAAGTAACACAAAAACAAATAGCTGTAAACAGCCCAAAGGAAACTCATAGCTTGTTAGGAAAGGTCAGTCGGTATAGTCCATTATACTAATGTTGGCACCATAAGTCTAAAATAACTTGAAGGGTTTTATCTGGAGCAATGTTAATAAGATACTGCCTAAAATATTGTTAGGATGATAAAAATAAATATAATACCAAATTTGTTTTCTTCCTTTTTAAGCGGCAAACTATCAAAGGGGAAATGCAAACTGAACATTTCATCCTGTTCACATAAAAAAAGTATTTTGCTATGGTTGTAAGTTTTGTTCTTCTTCATATTATTATCATTGGTATTTTTTTATTATCATTATCATAACTATATTTCTCATATTCCAAGAGGATCAGAGTGTGAGTTAATCTTAAAATTGTTCGTTAATCTGATCACTATTTACATATATATTTTCATCAGGCTGAGACATATTTCTGGATAAACTAGATGCTTTTTCGCTAATATTGTTTTAACGTTTCACTGTTGTGAACACGTAATATAAGATTAAATTTAAATCTTAACTGTATATGTATTGTTTAACTTCGTTTAATTCGGTAAGATTTGAGAGACTGCATTTAGTTCATTGGTACCAATTATGTGCGGCTCCTCTAAAGAAACATTAAGTAGTCTTCCTCATCTATCATTCTACCCAATTATTTTCTAAATATAGATATATTAGTTACATACTTGCTCTTTACAGTTCATTGACAGTCGCTCAAAATGGCTTAATATTTTCTGATCAGCATGCAGAAATTCTCCAATGAAACTACAGATCTTAATTAGTCTGGCGACTAGTAGATGAAATTCAGGTTTCCACGTAAGAGTCAATGTCCATTTTTACTAGCAATGTAGATAAAACATGAATTTTGAGCGTTTATGTCAATAAAGTCCCGAAGATTGATTTGATGCGGTGGTGCGCCAGTGGTTCTGAATTTAAACAAGGTAAAAATAGCTCAAATGGATCATTATGTCAATAGGGTGAAAGGACCTCTGACAGTATCAATGCATATTTGCCCATTTTTCGACAAATTACTGCACCTTCCTCGGGCAGCAAAAGTTGAAATATTTGGCATTAATATGTAGCCTTGTGTACTATAAAGACATTTTAACAGTGATTTTGAAAAATTATCATGCCTCTAGACTAACATAGACCAATTTTATCAAGAGGGGTATGTGAATTTATAAGTCCATTTATTTGATTTTCTAAGATATCAAAATCTTAATTGATAACTATGCTAAAACTGAAGTACACACTACTGTTACTGATATTATGCAATATATTTTCAGTACTAAGGACTTTAGCCTATTTTTAGATATAAAGGGTGTAAGTACCCCACCCACTTTTTCAGTTTTTCAGCTGTAGACTATCTTTTCCCCCCGTGCCTCAGCAAGCCACTCACATATAATGTGTATTATGATAGTACACACATACATGCAAAGTGGCTAGCTGAGGCACGGGGGGAAAAGTATCTTTAAAAAACTTTTCCTGTTTCCATTACGTTTAATTACAAAATTTGGCTTTTTCCACCAAAAATTGAAGTCTATGTGCAAAGTAATCAGAAATTAAATTCATGGACAGTTAGGGGAAGTTGAGAGCAACAAATTTCAAGAGAAATGGCATATCAAAAATTTAATTTTGACTATTTTTATAGGCAAATTAACATTACAACCGTCAGAGGTCCTTAAAGAAAGAAAACAAAAATGATACACACTGTTCTGTGCTGCGGCTGTCTCCTATCTTTGACACGTTTAATAAACAAGCACGGCAGCAGTTTTGTACGTTAGTCGAATGGGAAAATAAAAGGCTATTCAGTGATTTTTCACACAGAAACTAGACGAGAAAGCAATGATGAGATACCAACACAATCTAAGTCCATTTGAGCCGCGACACGAGACAACCAACAATGTGGTTGTGAGGCCCAGCGCAGATTCAGATCAGCCTGGGCATCCGCCCAGTCTGATCAGATTCTTCGCTGTCCGCATGGAGGTAGCTTAGACTCTTAGTTACCCATTAAGCGCTTAGCAAATAGCCTGATCAGATTCGGCGGATGCCCAGGCTGATCTGAGTCTGCATTGGGCGCACAACCACATTGTTGGTTTACTCGTGTCGCGGCGCATATATAAATGGGAAAAGAACACAACAAAGGCAAAGCAGAACAAGGTAAGCAAAACGCCAAGTGACTAGCTCCACCTCACCCAATCTGGCCGCGATGTCAACTTGAACAATAAATTGAAAGCCAACAAATAAATAAATGACAACAATAGCAAACGACAACAGAAGCAAATCATCGGAACAGTTAGCAAAGGCTTAGATTGTTGGCTCGGAAGGTCCAGGACGGGTGAGCAAAAGGTCAAGGACTGCATTTGGTGGTCTGGTTGAGGGACCGTGCAGATGCAGATGCGACACTTCCCTTATTGGGTCATACCCAGCTTCAATACAGATTGCACTTATGAGATAGTGAAGTTTTGTGTTTTGGTACAACGTCGGGAATCATTTTAACGGCCATTGATTGTTAGCAATACTCAAATTTGGTTACTACAAAACAGTAATGTTTCCAGGGTGTCAGGTTCCCCAATTATTCCTGAAATGTATGTTTTGTAGTCAAACCATATCAATTTTAATGCCAGTGAGTTCCTTATGGGCTGAGTAAGAAAATGAATGGGCATGCTTTCCGTATATGATTAACAGTAAAAGAGATATGACCTACGAAAGGCTTTGCTTTTAAGCAAATCAAATGCCGCTTAATTGTTACCGTCAGTTAATGAATACAAGTGCCAAGACTCAGGAGATTTCGTATCGTCCCATTTGTAGGTCCTCGGACTGCTTTTACAGTATCAGCTCTCGGTCTGTCTATCTCGGGCTAAAACAGCAGATCTCGGACGTATAAGTGGGCCGATACGAAAGCACATAATGAATAATATCTCATAATGGTATAGTACTACTTTTTCATGTCATTTGGCATACAACAAAATTGAGCCGCGAAACAAAAAAAACAACAAAGTGACATGTGCGCCAAGTGAAGACTCATATCAGCTTGGGCATTCGCCATGTCTGACCAGAATCTTCGCTGTCCGCATGGAAGTAGCTTAGATCCTTATCTACCCTTTGAGCGCACAGCAAAGACTTTGTTCAGACTGGGCAGGTGTTTTTGTCATGTCGCAGCTTATTTATGAACTGTTAGAAGTGCTATGCCTAAGGACACTGTCAGGCCGTTTTATGGTGAATCGGTACATTTTTAATAGGTACAGGACCTCTGCAATTTTCCTTGTTGACACTTTTCTCAGTACTGGTTAGTTCTCAACGTGAATACAGTTGACTCTTGTTATTTCAAACACTGATATTTCAAAGTACCCTCTTATATAAAAGGATATAGTTCGGCCACATTCTTTTTTCTTCACAGTTTAGCTTGTGTTACCTCAAACTACTGATATCTCCAAGTAAATTTGCTGGAACCAGAAAATTTTCTTAGTGATATCAATAGTTTGAGGGGAATTTCGACTTCGAGATATCAAGAGTTGACTGTAGTTTGCTCCCTTAGCAACAAATTCTTTCCATCAATAGTGAAGCAAATAGATGCCACGAAGTTGTTTCCTTTATTAAAGTGGTGGAAAAACTTCAACATGACTATATTGGTACCTTAACCAAACACCTGTATGCATCGTAACTTATTTATTATACAGTCATAACTGAGCCGCGACAAAACAAAACCAACAAAGTGGCATGTGCGCCAAGCCAAGACTCAGATCAGCCTGACATTCGCCTGATCAGAGTCTTCATTGCCCGCATAGAGCTAGGTTTGTCCCTTAGCTACCCTTTAAACGCACAGACACTGGGCCGATTTGAGTCTTCACTGGGCAAACATGCCACTTTGTTGGTTTTGTGGTAGTCCCGCAGCTATATCAAAAATAAAAGCGGAATGGAGGGTCAGTTCAGAAATTCACTTACCTGAAATACAGCATGATGGCCACGGCGAGAAGAAGACAAACCAGAGACAGCGCGTAACCAATGTTGTACATCAAGCGAAACTCATTCATATGTTTCTGCAATATATGATAAAATATATGGAATATACGATAATATGTGCGCATTATTTTTAAGCACCTTATAGTTATTTTTTTCCAAAAGAGAATTGGCCACGATATGTTAGCAAGAGCAAATGACGCTAATTTAATAACTTGTATAGGCGTGTAGCAATTTTGTTCAGATTTGCATGTTCAAACTCTAAAGAGTTTATCCTTAAGGTGGTGTTAATCACTGATATGGTGACTGCAAAAGTTGCAGAAAAAAGTACAAAATGACTTCCCAAAACTTTGCTGATGCCTTCTTTATGTTGTTTCTCATAATTCAGAATCCAAAAGTGTCTTATTTGTTGATGGTAATAAAAGGTATATATAAGAAAAAACTCCAAAGGTTATTTCCTGCGCAAAATTAAAAAAAAATAATAATAAAAAAATAGCATCGTTAATGAAAATGTTTAGGTTCGGAAGGTTGTGCCAGCAATGATAGGCCCCAACTGTTTCACATCTTATAAGGCTAAGCAGATAAAAAAAAGAAGTAGTCTGTGTCAAATGATGCTTACTATAATGCTTGATCTGGCGTTGGATTGCCTTCAACTACTGTTACCCAGTCTGACCTAAAATGTCCCTTTCCAATTTAAGGGTGTTAGTTTTACTTCGTTTTTACCGATTTATCTTGACAAATACAACATACTGTATATAAAGCAAACCGTATAGACCCTTGAAGCGACTGATCTGGTTCTACACTGTTGACCAATGTCCTTTATAGCTCGCCTGAATGAAAGTTCAGGAAGAGCTATTGTTGTCATCCAGGCGTCGGCTTCGGCGCCCTCGTCCTCGTCAGCGTCGGCGTCCGGTTTGGAGTTTTTTGTTAAAGTTTTTAAAGACCTATATCTCCTTACCCATGGACGGATTCATTTGATACTCGCACTGTAGTTAGATATTGGTCCAAAGTTTAATGAAAATTATCCCCATTTCACTCTGTGACCTTGATGTCAAGGTGATGGTCTTAGAAAATTGGGAGTTTTGTCGGACTGGATGCTTCGGGTAAAGTTTTATACAGCCCAATGTTGATGTTTTAACAGATATTTGTAACAGGATCTGGAGAACAGGAGAATGGCCTACCCCATGGACTCAGTCGCTGATTATTACGCTCCCTAAAAAAGGCAACCTGCAGCTCTGCCAGTATTACAGAACCATCAGCCTCTTCAGTCATTCAAGCAAAGGCATGCTGAAAGTCATCTTGAACAGGCTTAAACCACAAGCCGAGGAGATAATCGCTGAGGAACAGGCTGGGTTCCGAGCAGGAAGGAGCACCACAGAACAAATCTTCAACCTTAGAATCCTGAGTGAAAAGTATCTCCAACATCAGCAGAATCTGTACCATGTCTTCATTGATTTCAAAAAAGCCTTTGACAGGGTATGGCATGCAGCCTTATGGGCCACCATGCGGAAGTACAGTATCAGTGCAAATCTAGTTCGCACCATTGAGCAGCTATATGACAAGGCTACAAGTGCAGTCCTGATAAATGGTAGCACAGGAGAATGGTTCAGAACAACAGTTGGAGTAAGACAAGGATGTCTTCTGTCACCCACCCTCAACATTTTTCTCGAACGGATCATGTCTGATGCTCTGGAAGAACATGAAGGAAAGGTCAGCATAGGCGGCAGAAACATTACCAATCTGCGGTTTGCCGATGACATAGATGCTCTAGCTGAGGAAGAGCAGGAACTGGAAGCTCTAGTTGAAAGTCTCGACCAAACCTGCACAAGGTATAAGATGGAGATCAGTGCTGAGAAGACCAAACTGATGACGAACAGCGCAGACGGCATCCAGAGGGAGATCAAGGTAAAAGGCCAGAAGCTGGGTACCGTAAGCAGCTTCAAATACCTTGGAGCAGTTGTCGCAGATGATGGCTCAAAACAGGAGGTTCTCTCAAGCATTGCACAAGCCTCTTCAGCTCTTACTAAGGTGAAACCAATTTGGAGAGACAACAATATATCTCTTGGATCAAAGGTGAAACTTATGCGCTCCCTTGTCATTTCCATATTTCTGTATGCCTGTGAATCATGGACCTTGACAGCAGAGTTAGAGAAAAGAACGCAGGCCTATGAGATGAGATGCTACCGAAGGTTACTGAACATTTCGTACAAGGACCATATAACCAATGAGGAGGTTCGCAGGAAGATCCAAGCAGCCATTGGAGAATATGATGAACTCCTTACGCTGGTCAAGAAACGGAAACTAAGGTGGTTTGACCACGTCTCAAGTTCTTCTGGTTTAGCAAAGACAATTCTTCAGGGCACAGTGAAAGGAAAAAGAAGAAGCGGTAGACAGCAGAAGAGGTGGGAAGACAATATCAAGGAGTGGACAGAAATGGATTTTGCCAGCTCAACTAGGGCAGCTGAAGACAGGACAAGGTGGAAAGGGATTGTTTTAAAGTCATCTGTGGTGCCCCAACGACCTAGTAAGGTTATGGGATAGAAAAGAATAGAATAGACAGCCCAATATCTCCTTATCCCAAGAATGGGTTCCTTCGATACTTGCCTTCAGTTAGATATTGGACCAACGTTTATCAAGGTACTTACCCCGCCCCCTCAGTGACCTTGATGTCAAGGTCATGGATTTAGATAATTGTCTTTTAATTGATTTGATGTTTTGGTTAAAGTTGTTTAATAACATATATCTCCTGAACCCATAGACGAATTTTTTTATATTTGCACTGAAGTTAAATATTAGTCCATTTTTCTTTACGGAGTACTACACCAACCCCGCTCAGTGACCTTGATGTCAAGGTCAGGGACTTAGGAAATTTGGTCTTTATTAAAATGTTCTAATTGCATACTGATTCATACTGTTTGGCGGAGATTTAGTTTACACTTGAACTGATACGATGTTAGACGCTTTTTTTTATACAAAACACTATATACTTACCCCACTGGATGACCTTTGGATTACCTTGAAGTCAAGGTCATCCACTTTGATTTGTGTCTTCAAGATTTTGGTAAAAGTTATATATTTATGAAGAAATAATTTCAAAGTGCCACAATGGCCTCAGTTGACACTAATACTTGAACTATGTTAGATAATGGTTCAAGGTTTTGATACATCCTAGCCCCACCCCCCCCCCACCCCCCACCACACACACCCGACTCACCCCACCCCCTACCCCTTAGTTCTTTGTCCTCAAGCTCATGGGCTATGACATTTCATGTGGGGTTTTTTATCTTAATTTCATCTTAAGACTTATTTCTGAGATAGATTTTGTTTGTAAATGTGTTGTCATTATGGACATGTTTGCCTGAAGTTTTAAGCAAAGCAGTCCACACCACCATAGCGACTGTGTGATGGGCAAGCACCTATTCATGCGAGCTATGCTGTCAGGCGACAACTCTTGTTATGGACATTCTGACTTGAATGGGTTAAATACACTTATTGGAAAATTTTAATGGTTCTTAGTTTGAAATGAAATTATGAAACGATTTTCGCTGATGCCCAAAATGTGCTTCACAAGATCGCATGAATTAAAAACTAAACGGCTACTGCGCTTTAACACCAAACGTCATACAATGCTATGATTATTTTATGACTGAAGCGCGTTTTGATATCATTCAACTTTTAAACTTTGTCAACAACATTACTTAGATAAATAATTAAAAGATACCGTTGTCAGCATACTGGCGGATGATCTGTTGCTACGCACAAAAATAATGACGTCAATGCATGAAATAATTATTTGGCTGCCTTGTTTCTCCCAAAACAGACGGACAGACGGCAAGGACTGCCACCTCAGTGAAACCAACGCCGATAAAGTGATAGAATAGTTTAGTTCAAGAGCGTTGTTTAAATTGTCCACGTCGGGAAACACGAAAAATACGCAATGGCTCTGAAAAGTAGACCTTTATAAGAATACGGTTAATGGGCAGTTTGACATTTGTTTTAACAGTTTATGCCTTTTTCATCAAGCTAAGGGCGTTGTTATATTTAAGATCTGACTTCTATTTTGCAAGTCGGCGGCTGTTTGCTACTGAGTGCGTTCCTTTTTTTTTTGGTAGTGTGTCTTACTTGTCCTGAAATTTGTCATTCAATATACAACACTAGATAAAAACCTTCTGGTAGTGAATACGGTTCTAGTATTCTTTTTTTACAATTACTATTGCCATTTGTTTTATGCAACTTAGATAGGCAGGAAATTGACGTCACACCATCATTCAACTTTACTCAGTATATGCATCAGTGACACAAAAACAGTTATACGCAGCCCCAAAGACACTCTGCCTGACTAACCAGCGCAGGCGCAAGTTCTCGTGTTTCTTTTGCTGTTTTAGTTTGCTGATTGTTTAAGATATAGACCACCTTTTACAGTAAATTGTTCAGTAACAATTTACTATTTGGAGGTCAGATGTAAAGTGGGTAATATCACGAGCGCAGATCGTGAGTGATGTATATTCTTACAACTACATGACAAATAGTGCATTATTACTCAATAATTCACTGCTAGAGCTGAACTATTTTGATCTAACACTCCAGAACTCTGAAAAAATTATTAGTGTCCTTCTATGGTGGCTTGTTTGTGCCATTTCGTCTTTTCGTCTTTTCGCCGCGAAAAGACGCCACGCGAAAAGACGAAAAGACGAAAAGACGCCATGCGAAAAGACGAAAAGACGAAAAAACGCCAGGCGAAAAGACGAAAAGACGAAATAACGCCATGCGAAAAGACGAAAAGACGAAAGCCGCCACGCGAAAAGACGAAATTTCAGCGCGAAAAGACGAAAAAACGCCATGCGAAAAGACGCCATTTGAAACTCTTAATTTGTCGTCTTTTCGCGTGGCGTCTTTTCGCGTGGCGTCTTTTCGTCTTTTCGCCTGGCGTCTTTTCGTCTTTTCGTCTTTTCGCATGGCGTTATTTCGTCTTTTCGCATGGCATTATTTCGTCTTTTCGTCTTTTCGCGTGGCGTTATTTCGTCTTTTCGTCTTTTCGCATGGCGTCTTTTCGTCTTTTCGTCTTTTCGCATCACGTGTTTTGCATTAAGATGTATCAATAAATCCTATTCTAAATGCAGTTAATACTTTGAAAACTTAGACAGGTGTTTCTTTTTTAAACTGTGTAGACCCTGATCAGAATGCAATCTATAAAGAAGTGTACTAATCACGGTTTGTAGTTTTTGCCGCTAAACTGCTCTTTTAAAAACATTACCAAAAATATGAGGAAAGAAGTCATTATGGTATTTCTACTGAACGGGCAGAAAAGAAAATGAGCCGTCCTAATGTTTTGGAGTAAAATACTCCAAACAAGTTTCAACATATCTTAATTTTGATCTTAAACTGCCTAAAAGATTAACCACTTGTTGACCATGTAATCTCTCTCAAACTATGGAAGACGAAGATGTCTATACAAACATTGAAACATTGTTGCACTTCGCTGTAAGTGTTATGATATGAAAAAATAATGATACAGTATTTTCCCTAATTTGACATACATTTAACTGCAGCTAACCCAAAATTTGAACAAGTTTATAGTTTTCTAAAGACGTGCCTTTGGCTTTCGCGTATGTGTCCCAATATATAAGAATTTTATATTGAAAATGTGCCCCCTTCCGCCATTTTTACAAAGGGGCACAACTACCGTTACTTCCTCTACAAGTCTTCTTTAAACGACAGGGATGGATTTTGCTAGCTCAACTAGGGCAGCTGAAGACAGGACTAGGTGGAAAAGGAGTGTTGTAGAGTCATCTGTGGTACCCCAACGACCTCACCCTTATGGGATAGACTAGACTAGACTAGCGGTTGCAGTCAGTTCGACCCCCCGCCCCCTCCACACACACACACACACACACACACACACACACACACACACACACACACACACACACACACACACTCTCGCCTCAGTGGTCCTTCAGATGTGACTCTAAACGGCGAGGTCATGTCTTCATATGACCTTAGCATTGGTGGCACGGTTTTACCCAATTCTCTCGATCTCTCAGTTTGAACAATTATATTGTAACACAGTTTACTCAGAAAATACATTAAGCAGTAGATTAGGTGCTAGCATTAAGTAATAAATTTGGACCATGTTACCATTATGATCCTAAATCCTAGGACATATGTGTCCTAGGAAAACAGTGGTCTGGTCAGGCTCTGCATTGGTAACCATTCTGCGTATGTTATGATACAGCTCGAGATATTAAAATCTACTTGTTCAAATTTAAAAAGAGAAAAAATGAAAAGAAAAACGGTTATTTTTACGTAGGATGCATGGAGACACAGGCTTCAACATATTTGTATCTGTGCTTAAGGTGAACGGGACCACTCTCAATGGGAAGCAATTTTGCATTTTTGACTCCTTTCTTAAGGAGGGTCAGCTCTTGAAAGTAGAATTTGGTCCTCTAGGAGCAAATTCTTTCCTTGAAGAGTAGACCTATTTAAGAATCTAACTTTCTGTTTGCTTCACTTTCCTATCTTGGGAAGCAAAGAAAATGTCACAAAAGTTGTTCCTCTTTGTAAATATGACAGAAGGGGACAAAATGTTCAATATTAGAGAGATCTTTCTTGGAGGTGTATACATTCAGCTATTGATTGATTGATTGATTTATTGCTTAACGTCCGCAGTAAACATCTATGGTCATGTCGGAACGGTCAGTTAACCTAACCACACTATTCCTGGGCAGGCTTAGACCTCCTAAGCGATTAACCAGTACTAAGTGCACATACTTTCGCCAGTAACTGACAACTGCCCTTCTTGAATCAGCGGAAGGAGAAACGAAAGTATGTGGCTAGACCAGGTATCGAACCCAGAACGAACCCAGAACCTCTGACATAGGAGTCAGGTGCCCTACCGATTGCGCTACGCGGCCCGGCATACATTCAGCTATACAGTCAAACCTGCTTATGGTCAGCTATACAGTCAAACCTGCTTATGTGGTCACCTCTATTAAGGGATAACCTCGCTTAAGCAGCCACCTTTTCTTGGTCCTTTGAACCAAAATACAGTGCAAATGAAATGTATTAAGGGGTCAACTGTCTTAAGTAGCCACTTTTTGTCCTTCCCTTGGGTGACCCCTTAAGACAGGTTTGACGGTATTTCTCAAAAATGATTGCGACAACAATGTACTAGGTCTGCCTATGCTCCTCAATGCGCAAATTTGCGTCTGCTAATTTTTAAGTCAACATGGCCCAGATTTTTAAATCAATAACAGTAATTATTGCCGACCCCATACTAATACTTATAGCTATCCTTTTCACTTTTAACAAGTTTTATTTTTCTGTCGGATAAAATAGAGTTTCAGTGGCAAATCCCTTCTAATTTTCATAAGACTGCTGCTTGACTTGACTGATTATCTTGATTATATCTGTGTTTGATCTGCGTCAACAAGGCACAAATTTGTTATTCAATCTAAACGGTACCATACTGGCCGAAAATGTTGCCGACCCCAGTGCACGTTAATTTTATAGTCTATCCTTACAATTTCTAGCTGTCAAAAAGATATTTTTTAAATATTAAAAAAAGCATTTCAGTGGCAAATTCTGTGATCAGACTGCTTCTGTAGCTGCGTTTGCAGCAGTCTGATATGAGTCTATATTGGTTACTCAGACAAACTGTCTTAATATTAGGAATCAATACAGGAATCAATACAGTTATCAATAGAAGGGTATTTGTGTGTCGTTATTTCGTCTTTTCGCCTGGCGTCTTTTCGTCTTTTCGCATGGCGTTATTTCGTCTTTTCGCGTGGCGTTATTTCGTCTTTTCGTCTTTTCGCATTTCGTTATTTCGTCTTTTCGCGCCGAAAAGACGAAAAGACGCCATGCGAAAAGACGAAAAGACGAAATAACGCCACGCGAAAAGAGGAAAAGGCGAAATAAACGCCACGCGAAAAGACGAAAAAACGAAATAACGCCATGCGGAAAGACGAAAAGACGAAATAACGCCATGCGAAAAGACGAAATAACGCCATGCGAAAAGAAGAAAAGACGAAAAGACGCCACGCGAAAAGACGAAAAGACGAAAAGACGCCACGCGAAAAGACGACAAATTAAGAGTTTCAAATGGCGTCTTTTCGCATGGCGTTTTTTCGTCTTTTCGCGCTGAAATTTCGTCTTTTCGCGTGGCGGCTTTCGTCTTTTCGTCTTTTCGCATGGCGTTATTTCGTCTTTTCGTCTTTTCGCATGGCGTTTTTTCGTCTTTTCGTCTTTTCGCATGGCGTCTTTTCGTCTTTTCGTCTTTTCGCGTGGCGTCTTTTCGCGGCGAAAAGACGAAAAGACGAAATGGCACAAACCAGCCACCATATCCTTCACAACCACCCAGCCTTCCCGTCAGCGTGTTCATAATCCTGTCAATATACTGTATTGTATTACAGACAAATTAATGATTATTGGGCGATTATATAGCGAAAAAATGAGACGCTAAATCGTATTACGTCCAGCAACGTTATCAAACATCATCAAAACCGTTACTTACTGCCAATGTCGTCAACACACTCATGCGCTCCGGAACAGTATATTGTTGCAGAGTAAAAGCTGAACAAAATCCACTGCGTCTATAAACGCATCTTCGGCACCTGCATACGGAGTTTACGTTTCTCAACTATTCCGCTATGCTAGGGCCTGTTTCAAATATCAAGACTTTGTTGAAAGAGGGAAGCTACTCACTCAGGAACTGTTGAAGCAGGGTTATCATAAAACAAAGCTTGTGTCGACAGTTAAAAAGTTTTATGGGAGACACCATGACCTGGTGAATGATTGTCCTTGGACGTATCACCAGTAAACAATTCTGATTCTGATTCTGATCCCTACAATGTGGCCGCTTCTAAACTAATCTCCGATGTGATGGCCTCAGCCGAAGCTTAGTTAAGCTTTCAAATACCGGACTTTCAATTTCACTGACTTTTTTCCACAGATACATAGATAAGGCGGGTGTATTATAATAGGCAGGTGATGCTAACTACCCCGCGGGCACCTGCTCACACCTCTGTTTTGGGATCCATGTCTGTGTATCTAAAATATTCCGGAATTGTCTATGTTTAACTGACCTACGAGTTCGGACTTATGATATGGGTACTTTGACCACTATCATTTAATGCGCGATTGTTCAAGTCAGTCTGTAATTGTTTTGTAAACATTTTCCCTGAGCTTTTACTTATAGCGCATATTGTAAAATCGTATACCAAATGACATGACATTTTTGCACCAATT
The DNA here is from genome assembly GCA_963989385.1 of Ctena decussata. Taxonomy (NCBI): domain Eukaryota; kingdom Metazoa; phylum Mollusca; class Bivalvia; order Lucinida; family Lucinidae; genus Ctena; species Ctena decussata. The sequence goes on along the minus strand of OZ022512.1, from coordinate 21,323,642 downwards.
TCACTAAATAAGCCCCTATTCAAAAGTTTTGTCCAAACCTACTAGAAATAGAGTAGCTGTTTGAGGGAAAGGTACGGTACGTTTGACTATTTGGACACCCAACATAATACAGCGATAATACTAGATTTTGAACAAGTATCCCGCCATTACTGGAGGAGGGGACACCGCTGTTTCGTGAGCTTAATCAGGAAAAATCGGATCTCTACATTGTTTTATGCAGTCCTGACCCAATACAGTCAACTCTCGATATCTCAGAAATAAAGTTCACCTCAAACTATTGATAATCAAAGTAAATTTTCTGGTCGCAGAAAAGTTACTTAGAGATACCTGTAGTATGAAATAACAAGGGCTGAAAAGGAATAGAAAAATAGGAAATGTGTTTAAACTATATTGTTTGATATCGGAGGATACTTTGAGATATCAGTTTTTGAGATAACGAGAGTCAGCTGTATCAAGCTAAGGTAAATGGATAAATCTTAAAAGGAAGCAACCCTGACGATGTCGTTTTGCTACCCTTTTAATAAGCATCTATTCTAAAAAGGAACTATTTACTAACTAAGGACTAACTTCTTGCTTCTTAGAGTAAACCTAATTTTTAAGGTCTTTTTCGTTGTCTTGCGAAATAACAGAGAAGTCTCAAAAGCTGTTCCCGCATGCGCCTTCAACGTTATTATTGCATAAATATCGGTGTCACACGCTATTAATAGGCATATTTTAATGAGCACAAAACCATGTATAAACATGGGTTTTCACGCGCCGATAATGACCACCTTAGCGGCTTTTCGTATGCAAGTTGCAGAGCAATTCTCCGTCAGTACAGAAACGAGTGGCAAGACTGCAGTTGAAGATATCGATTAAAGAATTTAAAGGAAGAGTAATGAAAATTCGACCATTGTAAAAACGAAAGTGCAGTCGATATATGGTGAAAACTTTGATGAACATGAATGCTGCTTCACAGTAGCTTACCATGGCCTGAAACGAGGAATTTTATAGACATGCATAGTGCGTGTAGGAATCAGCAAAGTAATGGCGATGAGACAGAAAAATAATGCGCCAACAAATACGTTATCTTTGTAGAATTATCGTTGATTTTTTTTGCAATAATAGCGATTAAACAGTTTTTCCAATGCATTAACGTGTGCAAGGTCCCTCGGAAAATGTTGAAAACCTCGGGACCTTGCAAATTCCATCCAATCCGGTTTCCTCTGCAGAAGTATGTTCCTCTAAAACAAGTTTTTTTACTGCGCAGTTCCATCAGTAAGCAGCATGTTATACTTGTTATCTGCACAGAGCCCTCTTGAGAAGGAAGACAAAAATGAAAACGGCAAGTTATTGCTACTACAAAGTACCCTATAAACTGAATATAAAGTTGGGCAGTCATCAAAAACAAATATGCCAGACTGGTGAGTGTCTATGTGTGCACATTTCATACAGACCCAGTATTATATATATATTGTGACGCGACTCATGCGAAACTAATGCCAAAATCTAATGAATTAGCCCAATTAAAGTCGTCTTTGCGCACTACTTCAAGGACGTTTCCTGTCATTTCCGTTGAAAATTAAGGAAATAGCAACTGCAATCACTTAAATGCGTAATGCATTTGATTTACTAACAAACCATATTATTGAACGGATTGAAGGATTTTTACTGCTCAAATCGCCTTGTCCTAATAGGTTTGGTTGTCTTTGATATTTTGCAATATTTACTGATTGTATTTTCCAAACACAAGTAATCTGCACTGTAAACGTAATTGTATGACTTTATAAGCCGACTATGTCACATCAAAAATTAAAAAAGGTACTTTGTCCAGATATTTTGTATTTCAGCACAATCTACAGAGATAGGACTATTGTGTTGGTTGCACTATTTTGTTATAAGATGGCAAGAAAGGTAGCAGTTATGTTTCATGTTTTATTAATGTTATACTGTATAAATTTGTATGTAAAGGAGTACAAATAAAGCTTTCACAAAAAGCTTGGTCTACGCTTAGCAACCATTAATAGTTGATGATTTTATCAAGTAAACCATTGCAACCAAACTATTCTAAAATAAAACTTTTGTTTATATCTTTAAAGCCGACCTACAATCTTTATTGGTGAATTTCAAGCACGGGTGTGTAGTATTTGTAGGTATCATGCCATCCCATGGTTGAAAGAAAGTTTAAAAGGCCGTAGAATCACGACTTCTGCTACCTTGTGATACCAGATGTGCGGTATTCCATATAACCACTTACGACATCTATGCGAACAACTTATGGCGCGAATAGCCCTAAGGCCACATATGCGAAAACTAGCATAAATGTCAAGCAGCATTGTGGGCAACTACTGGCTTTACTTCCCATGTCAAAAGCAATTACTAGATAGTCTACGCCCATGGGCGTAGACAATATAATTTATTTCGGACATTTTCAGGTCCTCGCTGAATCAAACGTCTCTTTGCTGATGTTCAAAGATGTTCTCCTTTGGGCCAATGTGGGCTGACGTGGACTGTGCTCTCATGTGGTATATAGAGCGGTGTTCGTGATTCGAGCCGTGACACGACAAAACCAACAAGTGGCATGTGCGCCTAGCGAGGACTCACATCAGCCTTGGCATCCGCCCAGTCTGATCAGAGTCCTCGCCGTGCGCTGAAAGGGTAGCTAATAATCTAAGCTATTTTGATGTCGAAAGCGAAGACTCTGATCAGACTTGAAAGATGTCAAGGCTGATCTGAGTCTTCGCTGGGATACATGCCCCTTTCTTGGTTTTGTCGCGTCGCGATTCATATTCGTTGTCTGTCGTGATATTCGCTGTCTGACGAGACCTGCCCATACGTATTTCTCTCCAAACACATCGGGTTTAGCAACCCTGGAGAAATAAATATAAACAAGAGAGCCATGAGGCCATGAATCCCTCACCTGAGGTCAAACTAGGGTCAAAGGTCAAACTAGGGTCATCATCTGAACAAACCAGATATTTTGATATTGTGACAATATGACAGCCATTGGTTAATGGTCAAATAACAACCTTGGCTTATTGGTTAACAAAATTAAACTTCTTTCCCATTTCTGGTTTCGGAAAAGACGATTTTTTGCTTTAACAGAGTTATCTGCCCTAGCTCCGAGCGTAAATGACTGGTCATGACCAAAGATTCACATAATTGTTACCCCTATATCAACAGTCTCCACATAAAATATCACTTTAATTCACCAATTGTTTTCAAATAAAATATCATTTGAACTTGAGTCTATGGGAGTTTCCTGTCCTGATTTTTAAAAAGTTCACGACCTTGCCTTGGGGGCAATCGGATAAAAGCGTTCCTAATTTTAACAAAGTACCTGGTATGATAATTTTGGGCCCTATTCAAATTCTCTTAGAATTGCACAGTTTCTATTGCTTATTAGCTGTGTGTCTTTGAAACAAGCAGAAATAATATGTTTCATCTTTGTTAATTCTCAGAATAACTTGATTTCTAACATGCCTATGTTGTTTCAATAATATGAAGGAAAAATGCAAGAAAATTTGAGTTTAATACATTTTCCTTTAAAGAAATAATTCATTTACAATAGCTTTTGAAGGCTCTTAATAATAGGCTTTTGATGAAACGCTTATACGGTAAGTAGCACAGCTAATTACCTGTGCACTGCAAATGGCCTCTGCAAGTACCCCACCTACTCAAGTTTGCAAGTCCCGAGACACTAACCAAATAATTCCAACAGATCGAACTAAAATTTATACCAAATTAGTTTTTGTGTTCTAACTAAGAAAATGAATACCCACAATATATGTTTATTCTGTCTATGAGCGGAGACTTGGGCGCTTTTATGTTAGAGAAAAAAATAAAAAAAAATGTTCCAAACGCTGCAAGTTTAGCAAAAAAAGAGTATTCTGAATATATAGAGCCCGGTCTCCAGCACATTATTTTTTTTTTTCAAGGCCTGTTAATATACTCCAAAAAATATTAAGGGGTCAAACTTTTACCCTGCGATTTCTCGAACATTTCAAACGTTTGGTAAAAGAAATTACCTTTACCTTCCATTTCATTCATTTTGCAAGTTTTGTACACATGAAGTTTGAAATTATAGCCTTTATCTTGACCAAGTCCAGATTTCAATTCACACTACCCTCAAAATCAAAGTGGCAAGAAGTCCAGAAGGATAAAATTCACCAAAATTTTTGATTTCGCCATTTCATGATTGTTTTGCAAAATTGCTTGATAGTCATCAGATATGATCATTTTGAAGGTAAGCAAGCTGTAACAAGGTTAAACCTCACAGCAATAATAGAAGTTATGCCCGACCAAACTGACACACTATCAATTCTCTACGGGAATCCAAAACACTTTCATTTTAGTGGTAGTTTGGCTTAAAGCCTAAACTGGGTCAAGACAGAGGTTCAACCCGTCAATCAGATCCACCCTGGCTTTGCAATAATATAAAGAAACTTATGAGAAAAAGAAAACGCCTCTATGATAAATATAAAAGAACAAAATCTAGTACCGACTTTGAAAGCTATAAGCAAACGGGAAATAAATTAACTGCAGCTATAAGGAAGGCAAAGGTACTTGAAACTGACAAATTAGCACAGAAACTTAGAAATGATAATATTAACTCGAAAGACTGGTGGAAAACTCTAAAAAATTTCATTAAACCCGGACAAACATCAGCCATCCCGCCGTTAAACAAAGACGATGTCATTTACTCTGACCCTAATGATAAAGCTAATATATTTAATACTTTTTTTACGGAACAAACAATACTAGATGAAACTAACGCCTCTCTACCCTCAGTGATTCCTATCCCGGCCTCTACTCTTAGTTCAGTGTCAACTACACCCCTTGAAGTTGAATCAATATTTAAATCATTAAAAACTGGTAAAGCCGCAGGCCCTGACTGTATAAATAATAAACTTCTGAAAGAAGCTGCCACCGCTCTATCCTTTCCTGTTTGCGACCTTTTTAACTTCTCCCTGGCACAAGGTAAAGTCCCAATTTTATGGAAACAAGCTAATGTAACACCTATTCATAAAAAGAATGACCCGTCGAACTTTTCTAATTACAGACCAATTTCACTTTTAAGTACCATAGGTAAATCACTAGAAAAGAAAATACATAAACATGTTTTCAATTTTCTTCAAGCTAACTCTTTGTTAACTAACTTACAGTCTGGATTTGTACCAGCAGACTCAACAGTAAACCAACTTGTCGACATTTACAACACTTTCTGCAAGGCCCTAGATAAGGGAAAAGAAGTTCGTGCCATATTCTGTGACGTCAGTAAGGCTTTTGATAGGGTATGGCACCAAGGTCTTTTGTTCAAACTCAAATCAATTGGTGTCACTGATTCTCTCATAGACTGGTTTGAAGATTACCTGAGTAACAGAAAACAAAGAGTTGTCCTACCTGGTGCAACTTCCAGATGGACAAGCATCAAAGCTGGGGTTCCCCAGGGCTCAATACTTGGCCCACTCTTATTTTTGGTGTACATTAACGATATTGTTGATGACATCGATTCAAGTATAAGGCTTTTTGCGGACGACACTAGTCTCTATATAATAGTAGATAACCCTATTGAAGCAGCAATTCAACTTAATGCAGACTTTGAAAAAGTGCACCAGTGGGCCTCAAAGTGGTTAGTTACATTTAACCCAGCTAAGACAGAATCACTTTTATTTACTCGGAAGCAAAATAGACCATATCATCCACCTGTAAGTATGAACCATAATGTAATAACCGAAGTGACTGACCATAAACATTTAGGTCTAACCTTTACCAGTGATTGTACATGGCATGAACACCTAGACTCCGTTAAGCAAAAAGCATGGTTTCGAATTAATATTATGCGAAAATTAAAATTTACTCTTGATAGGCTGTCCTTACAAACAATATACTTTTCTTTCGTTAGACCTCTGCTGGAGTACGCCGACGTTGTCTGGGACAACTGTACACAGTACGAGGTGTCCGAACTTGAAAAAATACAAAACGAAGCAGCTTGGATTGTGACTGGCGCCACAAAACTGGTATCACTTAATTCACTGATTGCAGAAACTGGTTGGGAAACTCTAGCTAAGCGTAGGAAAAAACACAAACTCCAATTATTTTACAAAATGCAAAATAATTTGTCACCTGATTACCTGTCCTCATTAGTCCCGCCAACTGTTGGAAGCACTTCAGCATACCACTTGCGAAATGCTTCAGATATACACCTGATACATGCAAATACACAATTATATTTTAATTCGTTCCTTCCATCGAGAATGGAATGAACTCCCGCAAGACGTGCGCGATTCGAACTGTTTGGGCACATTTAGATGCAAATTAAATGTCGATATTACTAAACCTCCTGCATATTACAACTCTGGCTCCCGTCTAGGTCAGATTTATCATGCTAGATTGAGAACCCATTGCAGCTCATTAAATGAGCACTTGTTCTCAAAAAATCTAGTGGACAGCCCACTGTGTGTTTGTGGTGAGGTAGAAAACACACACCATTATTTGTTTGATTGTACTCGGTATGGTGATCAAAGACGTGATCTCATAAATGCCGTCTCTCATTACTGCGAACCAACTTTTAATACACTATTATTTGGTAACCCAGCACTTGCGTTAACCCTGAATCAGCATATCTTCACTGCCGTCCAGGACTACTTGATAAACACAAAACGATTTCAAGTTAATTAACAAATATCCAGTACATAGGTGAAATTAGTTGCTTTGTCAGCCGCCTTCTAATAGGTAGACGACTGTACTGATACTGTTTGTGTACTGATTGTACATTATATGGATGATTATTTTGCATAAGTCTCTCTCTCTCTCTGTCGAGAAGCAACCAAATTCCATTCCCCGTGGAGCCTTAGTTGGGTGGCATTTATATTGGATGCACATACAACACATGTTCAGCCTCATATACTTACTTTACTTGCATTGTACTGTTGTATTGTAACATGAATCTCAAATCACAAATTACTAGTCAATATTTGCTTGCAACAATGGGATACAGATTACAAAAGTCTCACGACTTTCTTCTGAATCCCAGTTTGTATAATTATGATTTGCTGTTGTCAATGTCACTGTCATATGTCTATTATACAAATAAAATACTGTTTAAACCAAGACAGAGGTTCAAACTTCATGTGTATAATACTTGCAATGAGAATAAAATGGAAGATAGAAATGATTTATTTTACCACACGTTTGAAATGTTTCAGAAATCGCAGGGTAAAAGTTTGACCCTCGTATTTTTTTCCGAGTATATATCAAAATGTTGTCTGTTTACAAAATATAGAATTCGTTGGAGGTTTGGCTCATATATTTTGAAAGCCGCAAAGGCTACCAAAAGATAGCACTCCTGATTACCTGCGCACTGCACACGGCCTGTCCAGTTACCCCATCCACTCAAGTTTGCAAGTCCAGAGACGCTAACCAAAAAAATTCCAACAGATCAAAATAAAATTAGTACAAAATTAATCCTTGTCATCTAACAAAAAAATGAATACCAACAACCTATGTTTATTTTGTCTATGGGCGGAGATATATGCATTTTTACGGAAAAATATTCCAGACGCTGCCAGTTTGGTAACAAATATTAAAAAAAAATAACTTAGAGCCCGGTATCCAGCTCATTTAATATTTTCATGGCATGTAAATAAAAAGTCTAAAGAAACGTCCAAGGGCCACTAACTCCGCGATAGACAAATCTATACCATTATATTATAACAGATATCTGGCAACAGTTTCCTATAAAATGAAACAGTATTTTAGAAATAGAGGTAAGAATCATGTGAAATAACCCCAACCAATTTTATCATGCATACATGTATCAAGGTAAACTGATTTCTGTGCAATCTTATATTTTGTCAATCAAGAGCCAATACACAGTAGTTACAACACGCAGCGTTTAAAGGAAATCTATTCTAGCCATGAAATGGGCCTTATGGAGACCCGTCCTTTTCAAATAAGATATAAAATGTACCTTTATCAAATTTAGTGCGACAAATGTATATTTCTGTATTTAAGTTTTGCAGTGTTGCTAAACCCAAAAAGTTTGAAGCAAAAGGTAATGAGAAGGTCTAGGCATGAAATTGTCAGCCCTCTCCTAACCACGCGGAGCGCTTCAACCCACAACACAGGCGTCTTACACTCAGCAACCTTAACGCCCATAGCCCGCGGAAGACGACAAACCAAGATATCAGGAACGGATTGTCCGATGCAGCGAATACCTCCAACAAGCCAAAACAGCTAAAGAATGAAAGCCAAACTCCACTCAGATTCATGTCGCTGTGACAAGTAAATCCTAGTTTCAGAATATTTTGGTCTATTCAATTGTGTTAATTTCGCAACTTTAAGTCAGTATTACATACTAGAGGGTGCCGTTGTCGAGTGGGTAGAGACACTCATTTATAAAGCAGATAGCCGCTGGACTGTCGTGAATTTGAGCCCGAGCTTGACCAGCCGACGACTGGAAAACTCTCTCTGTCAAACCAGCCGTAAATTGGAATCCGTTTCGAATCAGGTAAGGAAAAGGCAGCAAAAGGAGAGGTATAGGATTCGCCTTTCAAAATGCTGCACCAAATGCTAGGCCTCTAAACCACCTGCACTTTCGGCTACTGCGCTATGGGAAACCTATACCAACGTCACTAATTCTAGCATTGCCATTGCTTAACAAGTTATTAACTTGGTGATTAAGAATAATTGAGGGTATAATTTTCTAAAACATTCTTTTTTATTCTGTTCTCGTCCTTAAGCTCTTGGTTCTTCTTATTGTTTGTAAAAGTATAAATATGAGCCGCGACACGAGACAACCAACAATGTGGTAGTGCGCCCTGCACAGACTCGGATCAAGCTGGACATCCTTCCAGTCTGATCAGACTCTTTGCTAAGCGCTTAAAGGGTAGCTAAGGGTCTAAGCTATCTTCATGCGGACAGCAAAGACTCTGACCAGACTGGGCGGATGCCCAGGCCGATCTGAGTCTGCGCTGGACGCACGACCACATTGTTGGTTTTGTCGTGCCGCGGCTCAAGTATATTTCAATGAGCTCATGCTTAAGACCAAATAAAATAGTGCGAATAATATTAACTGCAACCTTGACAGTTTCAGTCATGACACGAGTCGTTTACATCAATTTCAGGAACTCGTTATCAAAGATCTGACTTCTCATTACGTCAGTCCGCAGCTGTTTTATAGCAGAATATTTTCCTTTTATGGAACAGTTAATCTTGATTTCCATTAAGAAAAGACTTACCTAAGTTATTGACCTCGATAAAATCGGCTGATAAGAATGTATACATATACGACTAATTGCAATCATTGTTCCTGAATGACAATGGCTCATTCTGATAGAAAACAAGCGTTAAGTGTCAAAGTGTGCTTCTCGATATCTCAAACTTTAGTCGAAATTCATCTTAAGCTTCTCATATATAAAAATAAATTTTCTGGTCTCAGAAAACGTACTTTGAGATACATGTACCGGTAGATTGATAGGTTGAGATAGGTTGAGATTAAAGGGGTCGAAATGAAAAGAAAAATAGAAAATAATATTATATTTGAAGATATCAGTGTTTGAGATAAGGATATTCAACTGTATTTGACCGTTCTAGCAATATTGCAAAATGGTAAATTTGAATTCATCTGTGCATCCCAGCAGTTTAGCTATATTTTTCAAGCTGCCTGCCAACTGCTTTGTATTCGTTAAACAAAGAGCCAATATCATAATCACACATTGAAAGCGCACCTGAAAATATTCTGACAAGACATCATGCCTACGCAGTTTGGTATGAATCGTCCATTAACGTGATACGCCAAACCAATCATTTTATATCTTTGTTGATATAAATAACTATCAATGAACTTTGGCGATCTTGCCATTTGCAGATGAGATAATATCCCATTCCAGCTGTCATCGAAATAAGTACACCATTGATCTCTTACATTAGTATAAAGTAACTTTTTGTACAGACATAACTCATCCTGTAAGAAATTGATCGATTCTTCTGGAAATAAGTATATACTTTAACGGTCAAATGGTAGAGCCAATGACGATGACTCTGAATATTGATAGCAGCGTTACCGAAACAAAGAAGATATTTTTTTTTCAATTGATATGCATTTAACTGCTTGTTGGTGTCATAGGGAATGTGTAATATAACCGTGTGGTAAATGTAAATGCGTTTACACGACATGTCCAAACATTCAGGGCCCATTAAGGTAGTTGACAAAATACTAAAATGATATTTCAGTCATTGAAGTCAGTATTATGACGAGAGAGACTAGCAAATCGCATAGGTCGAGAACTAAAAGGCCCGTAAGAGGTAGAACAAGGCACGTCATTGTCCAATACAGGAAAATTTACTACGTCAAAATCAAAGTTATGGCGTGTATCATACATTTTGGATGAAACAAATGCGTTCGAAAAATGTGTAAATCCAAAAACTGGTATCGGATGCATTGGCCTTGTTTAACTACAGCTAAGGTGGTTAGATTCGACTCACCATGCCTTCAAAGTAAGGCCTGTCAACAGTTTAAAAATCGTCTAGATAGCTAGATATAAAAATTTAAAGAGTAACTACACTTCAGGAACTGACTTAATCAGATCCCAAACCCCTTTTCCCAAGATCCAAGGGAAAGAGATAAAGGTAATGATCAGAAACAGATTTGATCCACTTTCAAAAAAAGTAAAAAGTATGCAAAGACCAGGAACTGAAACAATCAAAATCCAAATCCAGCCCTCAAACCATAGTTGGAAACAACTAAGATTACAAATAATCAAGATACAATAAACATATGGCCAACCGAGTGAGCAGCTTGTTTCCAAAAGGTGGCCACTCAGCAACCCAAACCGAACCAAAAATAATAAGAAAATACATAAGGTAAAACATCACAGAAACTCTGACACCAAAAACAGGCAACAGAGAAAAATCCTGCCAGGCAACAGAGAAAAATCCTGAGAAAAATCAGGCAAATCCTGCCCTGATATCAATCGGGAAAGGGACATCAATAGCTAAGACGGCACTAAAATAAGCAGCAGTAATTTTCCAATAATATAAGATTGTTTATCATTAGGAATAAAATTTCTTTCATAGCGACATGAAAACAAATCAGCTACAAAGAGAAGCACAATTAGTACCTATCAGAAAACAACAACTTATCGGTATGACGATGTGTCAAATCTAATGTATATGTTCTGCGCAAAGTAGGAATCGGTACAATTCCGGAATTGTCCTGCGCAAAGTGTGAATTCTTCTGTTACAATTCCGGAATTGTACCGGTACAATTCTAGAATTGCGCAAGGGATTTGGTGGTTTATCGAAAAGGTAAATGTGTCTTTTTAATAGACCAAAAGAATCTTTTGTCTGACCTTTCATAAACTTTTTCACAGTATCGTGTTGCGAGATTTTTGCCAGAAGTGAGGCAAGATATTAATAGTTTAGAAAGTTCAGCAGTAGCACAAGAACTTGAGTAGACAATAAATTGTTAAATTGTGTTTTATATTTTTTAATATATTTTTGGTGAAGCTAAGGTAACAAATACATCGTAGGATGTTTGTCATTGCGTTTCATAACATTTGCAGAAAATATTGGGGGTAAATGACTGCACTGGCCGTTCACCACAGGATTCTCATCGGCAGGTGTCTCTTTGAATGCCCTAGCACCACCAAGTTCCTGCTTTAAAGTGTTTATGTGATATAGCCGTAAAACAACTCCAACGTTGTTTGCGGCCTTGTTTGATAAAACCAAATCATGCTTTCTATGAAATTCTTTGACATCCCGCTGTAGCTGTCAAAAAGTACACGTCGAGCAGACTTCATTTAAGTAATTTAAATAAAACCTTAAACAGCTGTATTCCAGTTCTGAACAATATCAAGTAAGGATCTATTATAGCCTGTTCCAAAGCGGTGGTGGCTTGTGGTGTGTCTATGTTAGTCAATTAGATTTTTCTACTGTTCGTTCCAATGTGAATAATTCTGAAGCAGACCTTGTTTTCTTTTAAATTCTAGCATTATGATCACCTGTGTATCTCTCCACGTTCCTTCCTGCTATGTTTTGTGGTTTAAAATAGATAACAGGCATAATAGATGTAGCGGATGGTTTTTATAGACTTTGTATGACTTTTTGTATGCAGGTCTTTTGTGTTGAGCTGCCTGTGTCTGTTTGCTGTATTGTGTGGGTGGTGCATTGTGAGTTTTGCTTTTTCTGGATATCGCCATTTACGTTTATTTGTTTGTGTGTTCGCTTAGCTGTAGCCTTGGGCAAATCTTGTTGTTTTAATAAATCTTCCCCTTTGTGCAATTAATACCTGTTAAACATTTCTTTCTCGCAGTTTCGACAAGTCTTTATCTGCTTGATTTTATTTTGTGCGGCGTCTGATCTAGATTTAGACTGCTTGCCACGATCCTTTTAATGGAACGCTGGGCATAGATGAGCCGCAACACGACAAAACCAACAATGTGGTTGTGCGCCCAGCGTAGACTCAAATCAGCCTGGGCAGCCGCCCAGTTTTAACAGACTCTTCGTTAAATGCTTAAAGGATAGCTTAGGGTTCAAGCTACATGTACCTCAATGCGGACAGCGTAGACTCTGATCATACTGGGCGGAAGCCCAGGCTGATCTGAGTCTACGCTGGGCGCACAATCACATTGTTGGTTTTGTCGTGTCGCGGCTCAAATAAGTTGATAAATAAATGGCTTCAAATTCAAATATTTATAAGATCATAAATAACGTTTCCAGGCTCAAAAAGCTGCAAAAAGGTTGATAAACATGGTTATTAGAACACTGAAGTATCGAAATCTCAATATGTATCTAATTCCTTGAATCTGTTGTGTTGTAAATCAGGTTAAGTTAGACTGAAAAGTCGGTTAACTGTCAGAGTGACATTTCCACTAATGACTTGTATCATTGAATTCGTTTTGTAAGATTTGAATTCATGGCTTGTCAGTCCACGACCGTTTAATTGCAGAATACCTCTTTTTTATGGAATAGTCGGTCTTAATTATTACCAAATATATTTTATTCATAGTGACATATCAGCCTCGATAAAATCATTGGGTTAAACCATGTCATTGACAGTTCTCCATCTGAATTATTGACTGATTCTTCTGATCATTTTTTGAAGTTAAATTTTAAAGAGTGTTTTAATAACTTGCACATATAAAGAGACTTACACACAAACTCGAATGTACGAGGGTTGTTCAGAAAGTTCTGATTCTAGCCGCATAACTTTGTTTAGCGGCATGCTGGGGACAAATGCAAAGCATGTATTGAAAGCACTCCTTTTCGTCTGCATAATGATACCTAACAATATACAAAGATATATATTCTAATTGAGTTACAACGCATGCTATAAGGCCCCAGTCATACCACTGGGCTAATTTCATATGTGAATATATTTTCAGTGTGTCATTCAAGTAAAAAAAAAATATTTTTGTCAGCTTCTTGTCATTTGTTGTTTTCAATATTCATTCAAAAGTTAGAAGGGCAGCAAACGTTATCGATTTAATCCTTGCAAAGCAATGCGCAGTTCTTATGACGTTAGTGAAAACAACGTCAACGTCATTTTCGAACGCTCGTAGCGGCTTCGTTGTTTACATCAATTTTAATTTTTCGACGGTTTCGAATTGGCCCATACAAAACCGTTGTTTTAGTTACAAAATCATTATAACTTTAGTAGAAAGGGAGAATTAGCTACTATATAAAATACTTATAATCTAAATTGAAAGGACAGTATGGAACCTAGATTAAATATATTTTCCGCGATATTTACAGGTCATAGTTGCCTGGGGAATAAGTTTAAGTAGCAAAGATGAAAACAATTCAAAGACTGTTCATATATGAACTATGACCTTCTTAAGTGAAAATCTGCAGTGGCTGTAGGGTAACCTCTTTAAAAAAACGTTAAGAAATATGTCCTTAAGAAAATATGCAGCACGTTTGCAGCGTTGTCCGGACATATCATACCGTTATACATTTTCGCTATCAGAAGTTCTGTATTTATAATGGTTACCAAAATAAGACGTCACGATCAGAACTTTCTGAACATCCCTCGTATTAATTGCGCAACTTTAAATAACACCACTCAAATTAGTATGTGTATTCGTGAAGTAAATATAGAACACTTTTAATGCGCCACTACTTGATATCCTTAACACGCCATACACTGCATTGGAGAAAAGCATATTGTAGGATTCCTTAACTTAGATCATGGGACAATTAGATCTTTGCTTTTCGCATGAACGTAGCATACCTTTTGTAGAGCGTTTAGAGAAAATTGTTTTGTTAATGTTTTACTAACATCCATGTTATGATTTGCTCACCGGTATTTTACAGACCATATAGTTAGTAACTGCTTATAAATTGCATGGCTTACTACCATCAACACCATCAAAATAATTGTCCTTTTACATTTGTATAATTTTACCGTTTGCATAAATACCACCCATTTTGGAAGAAAATGTGAGATGATGGTCGAGATATGTCCATCCTATTATCTAGGCAACTATTGTGAGCCTGGCGAGTGGCCCATATCGAGATAAATTGTGAGCAGCGTTCATATTATCCTGTACATTAGCATCAAAATGAAGAGAGGTTACAATCAGGCGACTAGTTCGAAATCTGCTAGCCTAGAAGTCTTATCGCACGAGGTTTTAATGCGTTAAGATCTCTGTATGCATTTCAATACGCTAAAGTGTACTAGAATACAAAAGACGAATTAGATTGTGACACTGTGGCAATTTATTAAGCTCGTTGTATTTACATTAATTTAAAGCATGCATAATGTAACATTTGATTTCTCTTTCTGTCGGCATACCGCTCTGATGCAGAAGCATCCTCCTTCACTGGAAAAAACGTCACCACACTAGGGCTGGAATTAAATGTGCTATATCGTCAGACACATGTGAGACCAGAGAAGACACAGATCAAACTTGAGGAAATCATCATTTCATGACCACACCGGGTAGGCGGCAATCGAAAACGCTCGTGCAGTCGACGAACGCGGATCAAAAACCATTAGAAACAGCGTTTTCGATTGCAAACTGGCGACAATTTGCAATCGAAAACACTGTTTCTCATGGTTTTATACCCGCGTTAATCGACCGTTAGTAGTGTTTTCGATTGCCGCCTACCCGGTGTGATAATCTAGAGTAAGATGTAACAGACATATAAATGATATCTAGAGGTGATGACAAGCCGTCATCACGCCTTGTAACACGCAAATCTTTGCGTTTGGAAAATAAAATTAAAGCTATTAGCCAAAACATAACAGTATTGTTCGAATTACATGTATATATTTATATTTGAAGGACACTATATTTGAATAGAATATATAAGCCGATAGTGTATCATAAAATTCCTGAGAGTTTCAAAACCAAAATATTTCAGTTCAGCCACTTTCAGGTGTTTTGTGGGATCTTCAACAGTTTATGTGTACAATGCTGAACATTGAAGTACAGATAAATCGAATGCAATGTTGAATTTCGGCTAAAAAGTAACTGAAACTTGGCGGGGATGGGGGGGGGGGGGGGCTTATGTTGGAATGGTACCTTGTACAGTTATATTGTGTAACAATACCGTTTATAGCTGGTGTAATAATCGAAAAAAAAAGAATGATATTTCAACAGGTAAAAGATGCCTACGTATGAGCTAGCGAGCATAGGCGTCCTTGACAATACACTTCAAATAAAGCGACAGCAACGGGCATCAGGAAGGACATGCCTGATGCAGCCAAAAATTAAGGCAAGCCAAAATAATTCATCACTTAAAAGCCCAAAATCTGCGAAGATTCATGTCGCAAGAAAACAGTTAGCCTAAGTCCAGATTTCACGTCACAGTTATAACTACTATTAACTTACCCAAGTAATATTTGTAAAATTTTTGTGTTCCAAATGCTACATGTAATCCATGTACTTAGTTCGACGCAAAATCGGGCCTAATTAATCTTAGATTTATAAAAAAAAATGTGGAGTTATGAGTTAGTTTGTAGCGTTTTAGTAAGTTATTTAAAAACACCAAGACCAAATACAATATACTGTAGAACTTCAATGGCTCGAACACTGATTGTTCGTTCACCCTGCCTGGCTAGAACTCTTTTCTTAGTTCCTAGAGGTCAGTTTATATGGAAACTAGCCCTGGATGGCTGGAACTTCCCTTGGATGGACTTTATTTTCATGGTGCCAAGCCTGTTTGAGCCAATGAAATTCTACTGTACCTTAAAACTCACGCGCAAAAGGAATATTGCATCCTTCAATGTCAAATTTTGAGGCTTTTAGCGTCAATAAAAAATGGTCTTCGCTGCTCTCACTTGATTTCAGACCGCCAGACACAGCACTATTTTGCTACAGTCCATAGCATGACTAAGAAGGTCTAGGATCTAAAGTCGTTAAGTTTAATATCGTTCAACATAAACAATCAATGACAAATGTTACCACTTTCGTAAAAACTAAGAGACAGGGTGTCAATCGAGATTGGCAACGGCTGTATGCAATAATGGTCGGCCCATGTTCCTACTTCTGTATGTATTCTCTGCTCTTGAAGGAACTTTTCAGATTTTAACTATACGATAATTACGTAATTGT
Organism: Ctena decussata; assembly: GCA_963989385.1. Classification (NCBI taxonomy): domain Eukaryota; kingdom Metazoa; phylum Mollusca; class Bivalvia; order Lucinida; family Lucinidae; genus Ctena; species Ctena decussata. Next base: position 21,307,098 of record OZ022512.1, on the reverse strand, counting down.
CTTTATTTGCAGTGTAAAGGCTCAAACCTTAAAACGCATATACCATACGCTTATTTTAATGTATCTTGAATTTTGACTTACCTTAACCATATTTGCTACCCCTAGATCAATGTTATCGTCCCGTTCCCTGGTATTTGTGACGTTTGTTGGAGCAAGACACGACATGAAATTAGTCCATCCAGTCATAGTTCCATTTAAATATGAGGGAACAAACCAGGTGCCATTTGGGAGACAGATTCGACTTGCATTCTCTGAAACAAAAATAAGCGGTCTCTGATTATTGTCTGTCTTCTCACCTTTTTTTCGAAAAAGCATACTCCTATTTCTGTTTTACTGAGCTATGTAGGTTGTTTTGATCTACAGGCGACATGCTTAAAAATAGTTACATTGTCTCTCGATATGATGATTTATGGAAAATCTTGGATCTCATGGCCATTTCAACGGTATTGTAATCACTTCGGCTGATTGGGAAAGAGGTCGGATCATAATTCGGATGAAATCATCCGGCGGCTGGACAACAGTATGATGGTAGCATAATTATTGCAAATAGCTCGCCTATGCGGGGCCCACTTTGGCTAAAATATGATTATTGCCATCGCAAAGGTAAGCCGTGACACGACAAAACCAACTAGAAGGCATGTGCGCAAAGAAAAGACTCAGCTTGCGCATTCGCCCAGCCTGAATAGAGTTTTCGCTATAGGTATGGAGGTAACTAATATTTAGACCCATAGGAACACCTTTAGCGCACAACGAAGACTCATCAGACTGGTAGGATGCCCAGGTTGATCTAAGTCTTTGCTTAGCGCATATGCCGCTTTGTTGGTTTTGTCGTGTTGAGGCTCAAGGCAACTTTGCTCATCGGTAAACTTGGCCCGGTATTTATCTCATATGTAGCAAATGTTGATACAAAAAAGAGTATCTTATCTGATTTATCTGATATATAGAAATGAAAGCATGTTATAGTCACAGTTGGATATTAAAATTACGGCATATTTTTTTTCATTTAAAACATAAACACAGACCGTGTATATACCGCATGAAATGTTTTGCACGCTAATAGTTCATAGCGAGCATAATTTTACCGGCTGCTGCAAACTTTAATCCCCGCTTCATTGGTTATCATACAGTACTGCTTCACATATAAATTAAAAAACTTCGACATAATGTAAAAAATGGCGCCTCTTTGCACAGTATCTTCATTTTCACTCTCATGTCATCTTTATATGACTCAGATACCATAGCACCGGCTTCAGTGGAACTATTTCAAACTTTCTCAGAATGAGTCATAATATCCCAAAGACCAGGTGCAATACGATGACGTACGGGAAAACTTTTTTTTACGGCGGCCACACTGGGCAACACCAGCTGCAGTGAATATACACAAATTTCTGAAGGAAGACTTTTCTGAAGCAAGGGACACATCAAACAAACGAAAATAGAAGACTCGGTTTTATTGAGTCTGTTCATGTGCAGTATTGTAATGTTTCAACACTGTCCACGCTCTCAAGCACTGTCTGAAACCGCCAAGACATACATACATCCAAAATCAAAAACAGTCACTAAGAAGATCCTGATTAGACACCCCGCTCGGTGGTGTCAACTCTGGGACTACTCTATCTGCAGAATGAAGCCGAACATTGGTTGACTGACTCGCCATGGCTATTTGCTTAGTAGATGTGTAATACGTCCAAACAAGGTTTATACGTATCTCTTATTAAAAAAATAAAATCCGATTACATATGAGCCGCAACATAAGCAAAACAACAAAGTGGTTGTTCGCCAAGCGCAGACTCAGATCAGCCTGGGCATCCGCCCAGTCTGATCAGAGTATTCCCTGTCAGTATGGGGTAGCTTAGACCATTAGCTACCCTTTAAACGCATAGCAAAGAGACTGATAAGACTGGGCAGATGCCCGGGGTAATCGGAATATTTGCTGGGCGCACAACCACTTTGATGGTTTTCTCGTCTCGCGGCTCAAAACACCTGTACTTACCTTCAGTATCAAATCGATTTATATAGGATGGGCATGGCTGTTCAACTGTGCTTCCTGCCGGAGTATCTTGCCAACACATTATGTTATCCCATGTACGGTTACAAAATAAGCCTACAAAAACAGATCAAAGTAAGCAATGAAAATCAAGTATAATGGTAATTACTAATTTACCTCCCTTTAGGTTAAAGAATACACTGTCAGTCGAAGCAGCATTGCTTGTTTCAGTTTGCTTCCGTTCTTGTTACTAACAAATTTCTAAAATAAAGAAATAGTTCATCTACAAGCGTTCGTTCCTCAAAACGTAGATAACATTTAAAAGGGGTTGCTTTGTCCAGGAAAGCAAATAGAACGCTACAAAAGTTGCAGTTCTTTGTAAAATTGGCCGATGCACACAGAGATGCACTAAGCCGTACTAATCCTTTGCCCTCTAGTTTCTCAAACGTATGCAATTTCGAAAATGGCAGAGAGATATAATAAAATAATAATGATACAAACAAATCTGTAGTTCATTATGACTGCTTTAACAATGAAGTTCACCGCATCATCAGAAACAAGCACTGGTGTGCCCTGCATGCTACATGCCCATATGAAGGAGAGATAAGTTGATAAAAATTATTTCAGCTGAAACGTCTAAATCTAATCACAGCTCCCCACCCCTGGTAGACACCTATAGGACCGTCGCAGGACGGTGCCTGACTGCCGTGACTGGGTTAATATTTCCATTATATTGTGTATGATTTGTCAACTTTCCTGTTTGTCTTTGACTACTTGATTGTTATATCGAAGTTAGCTTGGTGACCACCTATCCGTGTATAACCTGTTCACTTTGATTTCCGCGTGACTGTGGTGTCTTACATATGATGTTCGCAGTTGACGTTTCCATTGTTTTTTTTTTTGTTTTGTTTTTTTTGTTATTTTCCTTTCTGTTATATGAGTTATATCAGCTCCCATGACTTGGTTTTATATACAATGAAATGTCTGACGAGTATTAGTGACATCAGCCAATTTCACATGAAATCGAGATGTATCAGAATAGCGTATATAAAGTGAAAAAAAATAATTTCTTGTAATATAATGGATAAAAACTATATTGCTAACAGTAGACCTATTCTTTATGGATGTGGCTTGCTAGCGACAGTCTTGAGCTTACCAGATTAAGAATAAATGTTCCTACTTTTCTACAAACATTTTGTCCTTGCATCTGCTCACCTACTGAAAAAAAGACTACTCAAAAAATGTTATGTTTTAAATTCACCTGCTACGGTGTGCTCCTCTGTTGCCATTCTGTGATAGCACTCTATCTTGCTTTTCAGCAATGCTTTCGTTTGAGCCACATGAGTCAGCTGAACGATCATCTGGAAAAAGTGAAAAAATACTATTTGAATAAAAAATTACGCAGACGAATAAGTTATGAAGGGTAAAAAATGAAACAACTAAACAAAAGTGCACACTACGCAATAATTCTAACACCAGTAATTTTGGTTTGTCACGACTATTTCCAAAATACTTTTATTATGTCTTGCCGACCGTTTATTGAAAGATCTCAACTTTCGGAGAAAAAATGACCTCTCGCTAGCAATACTTGGCTTTTTGTCATGCAAAATGAGTCTGGATTGAACCACAGCAGAGACAGCAAGCGTAATAAAGAGTCAGCATTTTTAACAACTATGTCATGCGGACTGGGTAATTTTAAACACCCCTAGAATATTGCCAGCCGGTACATAAAGAGGAATCAATATTATATTACTCTGGCCGAAACGTAAACCACATGAACATCATCGCAACATCTTGCTGTTATATCGACGTTGATACGACGCTTATACGTTATTTATTCAAAACTCCACCTTTTTTGCTTCCCTATTACACGTCTCTGTTTTAGTTTGTAGAATCGAGTATCAAAATCATAGAAATGTATTTTACTCGAATCATGCTCATAATTTTAAGATAGTAGTACCATATAAATTATAGAAATTATTTTTATTTCTCAGATTGACAACATTAGTTTACAAATGAAACTCTAGAACTTTGTTGTAGTATGATAAAAGTTTAATCTTTTGGTAACGATATAGACATGAACTAATTTACAAGACCATAGGTCATATTAATATAACATATCAGTCAGTTTTCCGCTGATATATGGGAAATATTAGATATTGTATTAGTTTCACAAGACTAATGACTTCATGAACCAACGGACTCCTTTGACTACAAATTTCTGTGGGTTTGCACGCTGTGTCTGTAAATATTAGACATTATTTATTTTAAAAAATGTATAATAGTAAGTCAGAAAGAAGAAAGATAATGACGACCTTTCACGTGTAAGAACTCTTTCAAACTATTATTTCAGTAAATCAGTTCTACCTCCGTGTTTGCTTCGTTGTTGCTCAACCGTAATAAATTTTAAGGTGGTGATTTATGGTAAATGTAAAAATCTGCATAAAACCATAAAAAAGTAACGTGAAAGTTAGCAGACTTCTTATTTTTGTTGTTCTTTACAGTTTAGAATACAAAATAGACGTACATGCTGCTTAATAAAGTGTTTTTATAAGGAAAGATCAGAGGGTAATTTTCTGCGAATCAATCTGAAAAAATAATATTGTTATTGAAAATTTACGTAGGGCTGAAGGTGCATTATTGCATAATGAAGAGCGTCCTAGCAATTATTTACTCCAACTCTTTCTCAAATTGTAATGTAGACCAGATGAAAACGGTAGCTTTTTCTCAAATGTTCAACCATGTACAAAGTAATGTACACTGGACACATTTATTAAATATAGGGTAGGCAAGCATACCTATGTTAACACCTACAATATAAATAATACATTACTGACATGATCAGTGGTGTGTAGATGAAATTGTTCAACCTTGTTAAAATAGTATCACCTGTCTCACCTGTGTGTTTTGACAAAAAATTTGGACACAGACGGCATCTTTTTTCATCTGCTCAGCCTGATAATGTGTGAAAGAGTTTGAAAAAATAATTGCTAGGACGCTCTCCATTATGCAACAAGGTACTCTAAGCACTAAGTATATTTTCAATAATGATATTATTTTTTCAGATTTATTCGCAGAAAATTACCCTTTGATCTTCTCTTATAAAAACACTTTTTAACATTAACAAATGCTGCATTTTGGGATTCTAAATTATGAGAAACAACATAAAGAAGGCATCTGCTAAGTTTTGGAAAGATCAGTGTTATTTTGAGTATTTTATGCAGATTATTGTCTTTGTCCCAAATCAGTGATTATCACCACCTTAATAACTGTATATCTTTAATAGGTTTACTCCCGTTTCGCCTACTCCCATTTCGCCTACTCCCGTTTCGCCTATGATTTGTCCCATTTCGCCTACTCCCATTTCGCCTACTCCCATTTCGCCTACTCCCAGTTCGCCTACTCTAAAATATATCACTATTCCCGTTTCTCCTACTCATTTTTTCTTCATACAAATGGTAATGAAAAATATCTTTTTTAATGTTTTATTTATTTACATTCTTATATTAACACATTTTATAACATGTTGCATAAAATATTTCATCAAGAATGAAAAAAAAAAAAAAATAAAATAATGATAAAAAAAAAAACAGTATAGAAAGTAAGGAGTTGCTTATAAGCTTAACATAAGGGGTACCGCTTCTCCTCCTCCCCATTCTTTTAGTTTTAATAAAACCCATGGTAAATAAAAATGATACAAGAATATGTAATTCTCAATTAAAGTCCAAGCTGTGTTTAAATATTTATGTTAAATGATACGTACACAATATGAGCTAATCATTAACAGGCTTACACTAATGCATAATCCTTCAGTAATTATCAATCAACCAAAGTCCTGACTAACAGGTACTGTAAAGATAGGTTTGATAAAAATTGAAAAAAAAATCATAAAAACAAAAAAAAAACCTAGTCTGTTAAAACAAAATAAATAAATGAATAGAAAATCATAATATGAAAAATGTTCACTGAGTAGGCGAAACGGGAATGTGGTTATATTTGACAGTAGGCGAAATGGGAGTAGGCGAAATGGGAATAGGCGAAACGGGAGTAGGCGAAATGGGAGTAGGCGAAATGGGAACATCCCCTTTAATATTGATGCCAGCTGAGAGTGTAAGGTTTCTGTCACATATTTAAAACAATCATATAGCGTAGATATATAGCATCTACCATTTTCGTAGCATTCTCCAAGCAGGCACGCAAGGTTGAATCAATATTGATCAGCCTTGATTCAACGTCATGACGTTGAATCAAGATTTATTCAAGTTTTATTCAACCTCGTTTGTCCGGTGGGCTGTCTCTGTCTCAGGGCCAACACTTGTACTGTCTCGTGGTACTAGCTGACGATTTAGCGACATGACGGAGTGTTCGTCTTTGCTCTGAGCGGGCCCTCGTAGGGTGTAAATATTATTTAAGAGGCCTGTAACCATCAACTTCTGTCTGGAAGACGGTCCAATCTAAGTTAAAATGCTGGTATTTATCTTTAGCTAGCCTCTAAACACGGATAAGGAGAAGAACCAAATAAGCTCATGCTTCCGTTCTAATCCTATCTATTATGCATATAAGATCTATGTACACTTGAGATTTGTTGAAATAAATATTTTTAAACTAAACACGGATAGTCAATAACAAAAACTTTTAGTGCCCTGGTAAAGGGAGCACTTATTATAAGTTATGTAGCTATTGTGCTCAGGAATTGGTTTGAAATCACTTTTAGAAAGCAAAGCTAAATAGCTGCCCACTTTGCTTTTTTTTTGTTTTTGTAAGAATTGATTTTAAATAGAAAATACGCAAAACTACAAGTTGCTGCTGCTTTCAATTAGGATAGCTAAATGGTCATCTCTTTGGGAAAGAACGGTTTATTCCGTTAGCCGTGCGTGTCTGTCATGAAAGATTGTCAGTCTGTGTGTGTACTACTTTCCCTTTTGGTTTTGAGGGTGGGATGTGGGATTTGATTGTATTAATTTCTGGCTTAACTTTTACTTTTTATCAAGATGTACTCGCCAAACGTACACCTACCAAGCAAACAAGCGAATAATTGGGTTCAAAGACTGAAAATATGTCATTAATTTCTCGGTTTGTTTTGATTGAATCAATTACTGAAAAATGCCGGTTGCATGCTTCGCTCTATAATAAGATTGATTAATGCCGTTTGATTGTTTCTATTATGTCGGCCTTGCAAACTTGCAATACATTATCATTTACTATAACCTGAACCAGCCTTAGGCATTTTTTGGAAGTTTTCTAACTTTCAAAGGGCTGGTTTTTATCTGTTGGTTGAAGTATCATCTACCAAACGAGTAGAGATTTTGCACCCATTACCCGAGACACTGTTACCCGCAGCTACCCAGGTATCCGTTACCATAGGATTTTGAGCATGTCACAGTTATGAAATATACGTTTAGATCAAATATGCCATTTGCCCGCGTGTGCATTGGAAAGGTATGAAAATGTCGAAATATCTCTGTTATAATATGCGTAAATGGTTTGGCAATATACGATTGCATTTTATACAAGGCAGTCACACTAAACGTTGCTCTGATTGCATGGAATTCTATTGAAATATAATATTTACACATAATTTTAAACATTCGGGTAACGGCTGGTAAATCTGTACCCGGTAGGTGGCCAACCCGACCCGACTTCGGGTACCCGGGTACTCGTTCCAGCCACAGTATTATCTGTGAAAATTAATCCACAGGACACGAAAATATGCACTCCTAGATGAGAAAAGATTTTCGAAATGACAGAACGAAACAGAAACCGGAGATTTGGGTCTATTATCTGGCCACATTAGCATGCCAAACTAGTTTGTAAAATAGGAAAAGAATAATACTCAAGCTCCTGCTAGATCCAAAACGTGAAAAGTATTACACTGAACAAGTGTCAAAACAAAAACAACAAATAGTGAAGCATGTTTTAACTTCATTTGGTTTCACAACAGTTGCTGTTTAGTGCAGAGTAGTGGCTATCAACGGTCTCCTCGTACTTCAGCAAAGTGCATAATAGAGTACCAAAGTTCCTCCAGTGACTAAATCGTCTGAACATGAATCATCATGGTAGGTGGTTTAACCGTCAAATCGATGTGTATATACTGAGTCATATAATTGGCAAACTGTAGGGGCACACGAAATGTACTTGAAAAACGACAACTCGCAACACAACATTTTATTTCCTTTTTTCTGGTACCACGTCGAACATAGCAATATCAACAAAAAGCGGGATAGTTTATGAGGTACAACGCCTGTACATTGTTATTTACCATTTTCTTCAAATTGATATTATCGAAAATAGGTCATTTTATTTGCCTATTAAAATGCCCCAATTCATTTTTCAACATTTTAATTAGGCGATTCATGGTCAGTTGCAATGACAAACCTGTAGTGAGAAGCTTGCAGCGATATGTTTTTTTATGAAATGGTAAGTGATTGATACTTCTGATATCACTGATAGAGCAATTGGGCTTTTAAACATCAATCTACATCAGAATAAAAGAGAACACGGACAAAACAAACATAATTTTTCGAAAACTAGCTGAACAATTAGCATCCACAATGGTACCATTGCGTTGGAACGGTCAGAAATTAGTTACTGAGGCAGGGCGTAGGGGCTTGGAGGGAGGGGGTGGATGAGGAGGGCGCGGAAGAGGACTGAACCGATGTAAATGAAGCCCCCAACCCTTGCCCTAGCTTCCGTCCTGATTCAAATATCCTCTCAATTTAGTTCTAGTTCTGTCCGCGTGGAAGTTTCTAGCTAATCAGTGAATTATCATGGTACATGTATTTACAAAAAAACTGTATGATGAAGAAAAGTTGAGGACTCAACAATGATCCAAAAATAGCTAAATCTATAAAATACACTGTGGGGAAGTAAAGCATAAACATTTTTTTTCTTTTTCTTAGAGTAATATTTTTGTGTGCATTATCTCGTTAACGAGGAGACAGATGCTACTAATACATTAATTAAGTTTTATAAATTTGGTCACTGTATGGTAAGACAAGCCATTTGTATAGTTTTTTTATGATTTCACATTGTTCTAAATACCTGAAGTAATCGAACTTACTCGGGTTCGCAATCACTGCTACTCAACAGACACTTGTGACACTTCTGTTTAAATTTAAGGCTATGTAAAACATTTGGTTATGTTTCCTCAACACCTAGCGCATTTACGGTACAAGTTCTTGCAGATAATAGAAAATTAATTTCCAAAGCCTTTCAGTGAATTAAATGTACTATACGATTATCCTTCGATTTGATCCAGACACAGGTATAAGAAACCTTAATAGAAAAGGTACAGGAGGATTTCGCTTTGCAGTAGAGTTTCTTGAAACAAGTATTTTCCATTTGGTCTTTACATGACTGCAAAAATAAAATAAAAAATAATAAAACAATAAAATCTTATGGGCCGCTGTAAAAGTAAATTAAGACTAACTTTACTCATTTCTGCCTAACGGACTTTTCTGTTCTTAAGCATTGGATGAGTCCATTTGTCGTGGTTTAATTTAATTTTATCATTCTTTTAGTTTTAATTCAAGGAGAAATGCTCAATTGTCGTATGCAAATAGTATAGACCCTGATCAGACGGCGCGTGTTTGACGTCTTTTCTTGGTCTGTTCTGTTTGCCAATTTCCCTTTTATAAGAAACTAGGTGTAAATGGGACGAGTAAGATAAAAATATCTCAGGTAAAAAATAATGCCTGATGCGACTCCGATCCCACAAGGAAATTAAAACCTAAGCTGCTGCATAAAGTTAACTAATAATAAACAAAGCGATTCGACGCATATTCTCATAAAGCATATTTGTGCTCCGGTGAATGCTTGCTTTGAAGTGAAAGAACTTGACGAATATCAGAATCTCCTGAAAGATGCCAAACCGCTAAGGCTTAATTGTTCACTTTCATGAGAGGAAAATTTGTATTTATACGGTTTACTTACATACATATATCAAAAGTACGTTTCAAGCTTTTCGGGGTCTAGTGACACTGAGAAATACAAGAATGCGCACCTGTCGCTTTAAAGGTACCTTTATATCTACAAGTCAGATAGCATTGTTTTGTTTTGGCTATCAATTCACAGAAGCAAGACTTAACTATGTATTTTAATCATTTTCAGCGTGTATATGGGAGTAGACCCCAAAACGGCTAAATTTGATCCTATCTTTAACAGCATGTACAGTCAGTGGCAGTTCTGACTGGCCAGTGAATGTTTATTAAACAGGTGCTTATTAGCTTTGAGTGACATCTTGGAACTATGAATTATAGATGTCCGCAATATAGAGGATCTTACATGAGTGCTCCTGTATTATTTAATTTATTAAACGAGTTGGGGAGAAAGATGAGATGCGAGGCTATGCCGAGCATCTTATCGGTTTTTTCACAACGAGTTTAATAAATTCAATAATACAGGAGCAAGAATGCAAGATTTTATTTATCATATGATACTAAAATTGCATTTTATCAGCAACTTTTGCAATGCAACGTCACTGTTTCGCCATTAGAAAACGCGATGTTTTCTGGACGTCAACGCATAGCGTTACGACGTAATATGCATGTTTAATCCACTAGTTGATTATCGTTTTTAATGCATGGCTTTATTACACTCTCGGATGCGACGTCATATATGATAAAAACATGTATCTGCAGGTAAAGTATCTGCCAATACGGTTTTCACACCACGATGATTACGATGAATGACAACTCTTTCAGCGGGACCAAAGTATGTGAAAAGAAAATGCTCAGGAAGCGACATAACCACTTAACACATTTTGTCCTAAACACCAAATGGGAAAGGACAAAATAATAATAATAATAATAATAATGATACTGATAAAGCAGCACGTGAATTGGAACGCAAACGCAGCACGTGAAATGCAACTCTGCAATTTCTATTATCCGTTATATTTCCGTTTCCATGGGGGTCAACTCTTACAGAAAAGAAATTGCTCCTCTTGGAGCAATTTCTTTCCTGTAAGAGTAGAATTTTTTGGGTTGATGACGCCAAAGATTAACAGTATTTGTTTCGCTTTGTCAAATTGGCGAAAAAAAAACACATCGCAGTTTACCTCTTCGCTTGACTCTTGCCTGGCCCAGAGGTTATAAAACTGGAGTACATGCTCGGAAGCAGTCAATCAATGTGCTTTATTTTGAGTTTGAGATTATTCTTAAGTTTTATAACCTCGAATCCTGTTCTTATCAAATGTATAAGGAATACATGTAGGTACTATAATACATCATGGAGAATCACAGCAAAAATGAAAAAAAAAAATAATAAAAAAATAATTAAATAGAATGAAGAAGTAAGAATAAGCGGTAGATCTGTGGTCATAAACTGTGAAGAATAGCAAGTGTTTTATTGGCAAGGTTAGCGTAACGATGTCGTCGAAATTATTTTTTCATCGAATAGCCTTTGGATAAGCTGTTAATGTAGAACATCATCAAGTCGATCAACACATTTATCGTGGAATCCAGGCTGTCAGCTTATGTGTATCTTATGTCACAATGATTGATTTGGTTAAGGAGTTATTTCCATATCTGAGTCTATGGAATTCCTCACACAACGCGTAGTAAACATGTACTTTTATGCGCAGCAAGGGTACAGATATCGCCGGTAGTGCCTGATGAAACTGGAAGCAAATTGGTAAGAACCGTCTTTTATGTCATAAAGTTGTTTACGATTTAGCCTAAAAGGGTAATATTTTCTCAGTAAATATATCGTAAGGGAAAGAGAATATGTCACAGTAGGATCCAATTCTGTTGACTTTGGATATCATATGAAATGTACCATGGCACAGAAAGATAACACCCACAAAAAGGAATCAGGTATGACTGGCGTCGCCTGACAAGGCATGTGCGAACTGGGATGACTCCGATTATTTTGTGCATTCGCGCAGTCTCATCAGACATTTCCTTTTTGGTTTAAAACTTTGAGAATCCCAGTGAACCTTAAAAGTGACAAGAAAAAAAATCTAACCAGTTTGCGCGATTTAAGTGTCTACTTTGCTAAATGTCTCTTTTCAAGATACGTCATTCAAATAAACTGAACACCTAATCTATTAAACTTGACCCAGTAGGGCCATTGCGATTACATTCGGATTCTTGGAAATTCTGTTTAATTGTTGAAGTGAAAGGCATTCTCAATTTACTGCAGGAAATTCAAAGTTACAGAATCCATAAAGGCTGCCTATAAACTGTAAAATTTCTTCTCATTAAGGATAAAGTACTGCAGATAGTGTCGTCCTATAATGGCTGACATTGCTTATTGTAGTTTTGATGGGTTTAAGTGCTAACTTTGTGTAGGAAGCAATCGCTTTAAAAGTTCTGATTTTATAATTGAATGGCCGACATGCAAAAGGGTACCGCAAAAACAGCTAGGAATAAAAGTATGATAAGTTTTGCGGTAGACTATGTATAATCTATTTATGCATTCGGGAATAAGCTACAATGAAGGATTTACAGAGTATATAGGTACGCATGCTGATAAGCGAAATGAAAGTTTGCTCTCACCATATCAAAAACCTTTAGCACAAATATGACCACACATCACAAATGTAGTGCAACAGATACATTCTTTTTATTATTGTGTTCGTTTGTTTGTTTTATTTTTACTTGCTTCCGTTTTGCTCAGCTCCAAGAATTGGGGAAAACTTACCAGATATTGTCAGGGTCACTGACGAGGCTTTATTAGCCGAAACTACGTAGTCTGGCCCATGTTCCTACTTCTGTATGTATTCTCTGCTCTTGAAGGAACTTTTTAAGATTTTAATTACAAAGAAAATAAAGTGATGTTTCCCGTAGACTTAATGCCGTAGGAGCAATAAGTTGTAAGAAGTCCAATGTAACTTGGGCAAGCATGTAAAATCGTAGCCCAGTCTCCTAAAAGCTCTGCAACATAACTTTCCTTGATTCGATTCCGGTACATGTACCAATTTACTATGCAGTCAAATGAGCCGCGACACGAGAAAACCAACAAAGAGGTTGTGCGCCCAGCGCAGACTCAGATCAGCCTAGGCATCCGCCCAGTCTGTTCAGACTCTTCGCTGTCCGAATTGAGCTAGCTGAGACTCTTCGCTACCCTTTAAGCGTTAAGTGAAGAGTCTGATCAGACTGGCGGATGCCCAGTCTAATCTGAGTCTATGTTGGGCGCACAACCACATTGTTGGTTTTCTCGTGTCGCGGCTCAGGTTTAGTGGTAAGGCCTCTGGGATCAACTCCCACGACCTTCTGTACTAAACCCGAGCACTCTAACCATTTGACTGCAGCGCCACAAATATCTTTAAAATCCTAAGTGCTACTATATTTTAATGTGCAGGTATTGAAGAGGCCTACGGTATGAAGACGGTCATAATCCATGATCGGCGCCAGCCTTACATTGCAGATTTTATATAGCCAGTTTAAATGTTTCACTTATAGGCACTTTCAATTAACTGCAGGGATTAAAATTCCAAGAATATAACGAACGGCATCTATAAATGGCGCGGAATGAGTTGCATTAATGAATAAAGCAGGCCAAAAATGTCTCTCTGAATAAAGATAATGGTAATAATTATTGTGACGATGAAAAACTTTTCAAAATGCGTGGGCAGCAATTACTCTCAAAAGAGGCCAGGTTGTAAGGACAGGGTGCACTACAGTATGTACAGTATTTGAACGGCGGATACAAATGCAGGTCAATTGTCAGATCAGTAAAGAGTGACTTTACTAACGATGATTGAAATGTTCGTGTTTTTCTTTTTCTCTCTCTCTCTGACATTAGATTGAGCCTTTATGTGAAAGGTCCCTGGCGCCTAATTAGTAACTTGTATCCGGAAACGACAACATAAGTCTAGTAATACTCTTCTCTCATACTTACACGGGGGCCAACGCAATAAGAATATTTACTTTTTTTCAAAATATGGATGTAAATATATTCAGGAAGTCCGACATCACTGAGCATAAACCATTTACGAGAGTGAAAACAAAGACAAGAAATGGGATAATAGCCATGGGTTGTCCAACAGAGAAGTACAACAGATTAATATCAGCGCTTAGACCATTGTCGCTTGAAACTAATTTTATGCATTACATGTACACATTACTTTATTTTTTTAGCAGTAGTGGGATAAGCGCTGGCTTCGGGTCCCGGTTTCGATTCTCCTCAGCCGCAAATTTTTCAAAGCACACAGCCTTTCATTATCCTGTCGTCTTAATATGACTGAAATACTGTTGAGAAGGATGTGGAATCGCAAGGCATCAATCATCCATCTGATTCAGCTCGAAAAAAACAGAATTTGAGCCGCGACACGAGAAAACCAACAAAGCGGTTGTGCGCTAAGCGTAGACTCATTTAATGCGGACAGCGAAAACTTTGGTCAGACTGGGCGGATGTCCAGGCTGATCTGAGTCTGCGCTGGGCGCATAACAACTTTGGTGATTTTCTCGAGTCTCGGCTCAAATGCTTTACTTCGTCTGCGCCTCATCCCTCATTGCATAAAACCTTTTACCTAGATTGAAGTTGAATAAGCTACAGTAAAACCAAATTGCCAAACAGACCGCGACCAAGTCACTTCACCAGCCGACCTTCTGTAGCAATAAGAGGACTCCGTCAACTGATCAGACCCATGTGTGTTTTGTCAGCTATTTAGTACACAAGAACTCCGCGGAATTTACGAGGATCGTCCAAATAGTTCTGTCACTGGACTCATAACTTTGCTTACAGACGCGAAAGCTTACCAAGGTTTGCAACAGTCAAAGAACAATCTTTTATCTTTATACTAATATCAGGTACATCGTAAAACCAAGCCATCTGGTTGAGTTATAAGCTCAAATACAGACCTTGTATTTGATACTGGCCCATTTTCATTTTTTTATTTTCTAAAGCCCCAGTCACACACACACATTACGGATAGGGCGGATAGTTGCGGATAAAATCCTCAGTTTATCCGCAGAATTTGTGGGCGTGGCCTAATTTTGTTTAATGAATTTACGGATATAGTTACCAATGGATACGTATGGATACGGATAGGTACGAACTACTAACCTTCCGTTACCTTCTGTAATCTTTAGATGCGCATAAATACCTTCAGATGCGGACTGTTGCGCGTGCCTAGCGGATAGAAGACTAGAAAAGATTAACTGCGACGTACACATCTGTGTCTACTCCTTGTTGCTCCAGTCACACACACACATACGGATTGTACGGATACTACGGATGGCCCGTCCGTATATATTCGTTTTATCCGTAATGGATCCGTATCAGATCCGCAGAGTCCGTAACTGTCCGTATCATATCCGCAGAGTCCGCAGGATCCGCGTCGAAATTTTGAAAAGTTTCAAAATTCGGGCGCGGATGAGTAAACCGTAATGGTGCGTTACTAAACGCATATATACGCATCTATCCGTATCTAATCCGTGTCGCAAACGTATCTATTCCGTATCTTATCCGGAAGTTACGGGTCTCGTTCGGCGTACTGTAACGGACTGTTTTCTACAGTTACGTTTCAATACAAAAAGGTTGCGTTCCAATACTGACAGATACCTACAGGATGGTTTGGAGAGGCGGCTGTACGGCAACAACACCAGTAGGGGGGGGGGGGGGGGGGGGGCAAAGAGACAGAGACTGTATCTCAAGGACTACTACAACAGAGAGGCCGGGTCGGTGCAATGGCAGTGACGTATGGTGCAGTTATGGTGCGATGTTATGTTTCTTATTTGTAACAGCCTAGTGGGGTCATCTTTCATGAACATGCCAATAGCAAAAGTAGGGCCATCATTCCATAATCTTATTTGACTTTTATCAATTTGAATTAGTTGTCCAATATAGGACAAAGTATTTTTTTTATCAATTACAATTAGTTGTCCTATATAGAACAACGGTTAATGGTGAAATGAAGCAATAAAGATCTACTGGTCAGGCTTGAGTAGCCGAAACTTCGAAGATGGCCCATGTTCCTTCTTTCGAATGAGTTCTGTGCTCTTGAATGAGCTCTTTTAGATTTCTATTTTACTTCAGTGCCACTGGTTTCGTGCCGTGCGGCGACCGTAAAACGTCTTCCCGTACGTCACCTATAGTGCATTTTATATATATTTTTTTTCCTTTGAGATTAAGAAAATATTCTGAGATATCAGAAATTTTCGTTTGGTTTAAATTTATAGTCTAGATTATTGCATTTTTTTTCCTTTTAGATCTTTAATGGAACTAATTAGTCTTTGAATTTACTGCCTTATCAAAATTAAGAAATTACATTATGCTTTCTCTGGTTTTCGTTACCAAATCATATCGGGGTCACTGATGCGGTTTGAGTAGCCGAATTTTCAAAGTATGGTACCTTCCTTCGAATGTGTGCAGTGTTCTTGAAGGATTAGAATAGTATCTACTTTATCAACTGCCGACTGAATATCTATGTCAACCGAGCAGTAAATGGGTACCTTTTTCAAATCAGGGAAGGACAAGGAAGCGAAAGGAGAGAGATGGGCTTCGCCGTTCATATGCTATGCCCAAGATACATTGACCCTAACCACCTACTCCCACCCCTCCTCCCCCAAGCCACCGCCCCTACGGTCATTAGGCTATAGGAAACCTTTACCTTTACCCAATTTATAGTTTGAATCCAGGTATACAAATTTAAATAAAAATCTAATCCTTCATGAGCACAGAACACAAAACACATTCGAAAGAAGGAGCATGTGCCATACTTCGAGGTTACGATTTTTAGAGCCTCATAAATGACCCTGACATGACCCATTACTTCCGTAACTAAAGGTAAAGCTCCGTATGAAACCGTATCAGTCCTCAACTTGGGACTGCGGAATGATGGGTTCAGTTACGGATAAGATACGGAATAGATACGGATTAGATACGGATAGATGCAGATAAATGCGTTCAGTTACGGACTTTTACGGTTTACTCATCCGCGCCCGAATTTTGAACCTTTTCAAAATTTCGACGCGGCTCCTGCGGACCCTGCGGATATGATACGAACAGTAACGGACTCTGCGGATGCAATACGGATCCATTATGGATTAAATGGATAGATACGAATAGATTCGGACGGGCCATCCGTAGTATCCGCAGAGTCCGTATATGTGTGTGTGACTGGGGCATAATGGCTTGTTATTCATGCTGCATCCTCGTCAATTACATATCGCAGGATTCTGAAATTTTCAGGGTTGCTGTCTGTTGCATTCTGTGGAGCACTACATAAAAATCAGCAACTTCTGTTTATTGTATGCGATGCAAAAGATTGATATCTATGGTACCACATATATATGTTGAAATACACAGTCACGTGATTTTCAAGGACCCACTGTGCCTTCATTTTAGGGAACTTTTTTGAAATTTAGATTGAGATCATATTGACATGATCTACTGCAGTAAATATATATATGTTTCTGAATTTGAAATATTATACATTAATGGGACATTCGTACTTAGAACATGGCCTAGTCGATTTTCGAACGGCGTTGTTTGCATAATGCCGAGATTACGAAATGCTGTAAACTCTTTTAAATGGACAGAATGACTTGAAGATTTTTTCGCTGTAATAGTGGAGCAGCTTAGAGCGAAAATTCAAGGAAATACTTCACTTGATGATACAAGCGTGAAATTTTCACTAAATGTTCCTTACATGGCCCAAATTCAAAAATGATCGCGGGCCACTTAAAAATCATCCATTTTTAAGATGGCCGCCAAATTTCAAAATGTTATCGTTTTAATTTAAAACATGCTTATAGTCCGCAGGCATATGTAGTTCCCGTGGGCATGTGTCTTAGTTTTTGGCAATATCTACATGTAAAAACTTCGTCAATGGATTGTTCACAATGGAAAAGCGCATGTTGTCAAATTTTCTAACGACTATTTTGCCATAAGCATCAATTATATACGTTACCTATGTGTTTTTATTTTAAAATCATAATTTCAAGGTAAACTACTTTTTTATTTTCAAATGCAGTTTCTCCATAGAATCATCATAATGTATTAGAAAATACATTTTAGTACCGTTTTATTTTCATCATTCATTACTACTAGTAGTAACGTAAATAACTTTAATTTATGAGTTAGTCCATTATAATTCGACCTACAGAATTTCTTCATTGTCTCTCAGAGCACAATTATGAAGTTAATATCCTGGCAGTTCTTAAAAAACACTGTTTTCTTGGAACTATCAGCTTATGACTAATTTAGGGACTTCATGAGGTACGTTTTATACGTGATGAAACTCAGAATATTGCAAATGCTAATAATTGGAGACTTGGCAAATTCCATACACGCACAGCAGGTTTTGCTGCTTGTTTATTTCTAAAAGCATATATCTGCACCTTTAATGATTATGTCCAGCTACTCAGTCTTGCGATTCTGAAGACAGTAACATACATGACATTTTGTTGTATAATCAAAAACTGCAAAACAGATACATTTCACTACAGAAAAAATGCAGCAATTATAAGCCAGCAAATAGTTTGTATACAGGCTTCAAATAAAGCAATATATAGTCGGTTGGATAAATCTGAAATCCGATTAGCGACTGTTCTGGTAAGTTTAATACTGTAAGATTACCAGTAATTACCAATTCAAAACATGATATTGCCTCGTTTATTGGACAGAACTGGTATATTTACCCTGCAGATTGAAAGAGTGTAAAACAAAAATGTAACCTTAGGCTTGAAGAGTTAAGCCACACCATTTTCTTACAAAGCTGATGTGAACACTTTCTAACAAAGTGTACTTACTTTGTAAGATTATCGCATATATTACGTTACCTAGGAAACCAACGTTCAGTTAAAATCTTGAAACAAAACACGAGTCAAAATGTTGCATAGTAGTATGAGTTATCTGGTCTGTGTATATAGTTCCTTAAGGTAATGTACCAGCCGGGACATTGAGAGTGCAGCATCAGACACATTTAATTTAGAAGAAAAAGAGGCAAGGGAAGTCGAGACATGGGTTATCACAGCAATATAGAATTACATGTTTTTGTTTAAAAATTAGTTTAATTTCCATGCTATTTTTCTTTCCTTTTCTAGTCTGCTTATATTCAACAGTCCCTTAAATGAGTCGATTTAGCATGGAACCAGCATTAGGACTTACTTTTAATTTGACGAATATTTTACGTTTTAAGGGACCGAGTTCTACAGAATTCTAAGCCTCAAAATTAAGTGGCAACACAAAACGACAGCATATTTGATGTGGGATATTTCTGGGCAAATACCAGTTGTCCTAAAGAATGTAATGACATGTAGTTTCACTTTGCAGTACGGTAACAAAACAAAGAGAAGGAAAACAGATCGATTAACGTATACAACCAGTTACTGGGTAATTTATAAGTTCCTCATATCTCATAAGCTTAAACAGTTATACATTAGTTCTAAATTAAAAATTAGCAAATGATAAGGTAATGCATACTATTCATGTCAAGGACAAACCTTGATATATCTATTTTCAGATGACCTCCTTGACTTTGAAGATATTACTATAATTTTCATTATTAATGATAATTGTTTAGCAATAATTACACGGGTTAACTGCTTATGAATGAAGTCTTACCGCTTTTCTGAATGAGTTCATGTACAGTAAGAAATTGCAGCTTTCTGATACCATTTATATCAATACAATGATAGTAGAAGCATACATATTAAAAGTCGAATGATCAAAACTACATTTGTCTTTCGTAACACTTAATGTATTGATAATAATGTATCAGAACACAAACAGGGACTGTACAGAATTATCTGACCAAATATATCTTGGTAATGTTACAATGAGAGATACACGTCATGAACAGACTCATGAAAAGACGCTTTATATGTGTCTCTTAAAACATATCATTTTCCATTACTTAATTGACATAGTGATAATATGGTGCATTGTAACAGATGGAAGCAACACAAAAAGGTAACGTTGATTACATTCAAGCACGATGATAATAACTATCAAGTGAGCCGATACTTTATCAGTTGCCTCTGCTGACAGCCACTTTTGCATGCAGGTTACCTGATTGCCTCGGTAGACAGCACAGGTAGGGAAACAGGTATCTCCCCTATGATAATTCTAAACATAAACATGGATCAGTTAGGTCAACTTATACATATTATACTGGTCCCCCAAGATTTTAAGTGATGCGTTTTGTGGTGTTGCTGTAAGTCAAAAATGTTAAGAAAATTCTAAATGCTTCAGATGTTCATGTTGAGTTCTTGTGAGTGTATAAAAAGTAAATATTTGCTGTCTTAATATCAATGGTAAGTTAAATGCTTTCTGGCATCCAAGAATTGAGCCTTTGAAAACAACTTACTCAAATAAAAAAAAAATTATTCCTAATACATTACAGATATGTACCGTAATGTTACTGTTACAATGCCTTTCAAATACAGGACAATCCCATATTATCAGACTTGGAGGCACAAACAGTGGTGTTTCTTCATGGCTGCTTCACATGTGTAAACTTAAGACATAAACAGTTACACTGAAAGGCTACATCATCTACAGTTAGATATTTTCGTCAGTAACTGTTTTGGGGAAAATCCTAAGGAAAAGTAAACTTTTCTCTTCAGCTGGCAATGCCACAGCTAACTGCTACTTAACTAATTCAACATATGCAAGCAGTTCTTTCAACATGGTTTAAAGAGAAGTGACTGAGTGTGTTGATTAAGGACCAATCATATAAAATTCATTCCAGCGATTCATGTATGTTAATTGTGTTTTAGTCACGGTTATGTACGTTACTGGCCTTATTTGACTGATGATTATCTTTATCTAAATATGTCAATATTGCTATTTATTCAGATATAAAAAAATCATATTGATAATTTTTAATTGCGCTTTACATTTGTAACGTTAATTGTTCCCTACATTTCGTTTGTAACAGATTGCTGCTGTAACACGCTAATGTTACCCCATCCGTTACTTTGGTCAGTTTCTAGGTAAAACACATAAAATGATATAGCAACAACCATTTTTGAGCTGCTGAAAGACTGCTTTACTGATTATGATAACAACATCAAATTGAAGTTGTTGTCTACATGAAGACCTGATTTTTATTACATATGACCCTGGATTATTCTTCCTGGGACGGATTTCGATTATGTTACGTAATGTTACTGTTTGGGTGCCTTTCAGATACAACCCAAAATTATTATTGTCTAATGAATATAAGAATAGCATTTTACATTGCGTACTTGTACACCTTTTCATTTTAAGACATAATACAGACTACAGCTAATTATACCTTCTCACCAGTGTTTCAGGAATTCATAAGAAATAAGTTATATTCTGTCTTCAACTGATATTGCCACTACTAACTGCAACCTAACTGATTCAAAATATATCAAGGAATTCTGTCAAAGTTGAGATGAGCATGAGTCAAATAAAAGCGATAGATTATGCTTATTTAGGACCACATGTAAAAATTTCATTCCACCGTTTGGTCTGTTTCTCATTGATTATTTGTATTTTAGTTACAGTTATATACGTTACAAATATATCATGCTTTTTGGTCATCATTTCCAGTCTTCAATTTGATTTTTATGTATTAGAACATTTAAAAAGGGATATTTATGACACAAAGTATTTTCTACATTGCGTTTATTGCATTTAGGTGCTGTAATGGACCAGTGTTACCCCACCCACCACTTTGGCCATTTTTTCGGTAAAGTGTTGAAAGAAACACTGGCAACAACCATTTAGCAACTCCCTAAGTCAATGCTCTAAGTGTCTATAATCAGGGCATAAAATAAACATCCATGCCAACGGGCCTGTGGACTATTACCTTAGATAATGTGTTAAAAAGTACATAAAAATGGCGGACATTTTGTTTTTGTGGCGTCCATCTTGAAATTGACATAATTTCAAGTGCCCCACGATCTTATGTTAAAGTGCATGCCAGGTACTTGCTATCCTGTAAATTTCATGCTTGTATCATCAACTGAAGTATTTTCGCTATATCCCGCTCCACTATAATTATTAGCACCGGAGATATCGTCGCCACCAGGCAGCGATAATAGGCAGCCCTTAACTAGGCATTGCCGGATTTGCATCTACTAATTTGCCAGTAGGGTGAGAGTACCCTTCTTTTAAAGCAGATTGTGAATGTTATGTCATTGATACAATGATCAGTTTTTTACAGCTATGTGATAAAAACAGGGTTTCTGAATGGTTATTGTTTTAGGTGAATAGCACCCTTTGTTTTTCGAGATATAAATCCAGTTACAAAACGTTTTTAATGATCCTCGTATTATGATGATCTAATCAAAATTTATATTTTATCGAATGGCTAGAGGAATGATGATTATGCTATAAAACCCCATTATGCTGGTTCTCATATTTCCAGCGAATTTGGGTTGTCAGTTTCAGTGTAACAAAATGAAATGATCTGAGCCGCGACATGACAAAAACAACAAAGTGGTTCTGCGCGCAGCGCAGACTCAGATCAGCCTGGGCATCCGCCCAGCCTAATCGGACATTTTCCTAAACGCTTACAGGGTAGCTAGGGGTCTAAGCTACCTCCATGCGGACAGCGAAGACTCTGATCTGGCTGGGCAGATGCCCAGGCTGATCTGAGTCTGCGCTTGGTGCACCGACACTTTGTTAGTTTTCTCACGCCGCTGCTCAATTTTGATGGATATATTTTGTATTTAAGTATAAAAAAAAATCTGCCTAATTTTGTGTCAGAAGGCGTTGCCAGAGATAGTCATTTTATTTCTAGTCCTAAATATACTCCCCAAAACAGAGTCTGCTTTTTTCTTTTAATTTTGTCCCAAAGAGGTAACTTCCTGGCGCAGTTGTCAGAGATTCAATACATAACGAAGCTATGCGCAAATCTACTATAATTGTAGATAATGGGAGGTAGGAGAGTTGGCCCATAACAAGTTTAATGCAGTTCTGACAGTATGGTATCAATACAAATATAGTAAGAAAACTGAGCTTCAACATAGAAATATTACTACGTTTAATTAAAAATATCAGCCACATAAATTATTCTGGTTCTATGATACTTATTAAGTAATGTGATTCGTGATCCATCTTAATACCGTTATGAATATCGCAACATCTTATCAATTCTTTAATATGTAATGAAGTCCTGTGACGTGCTAATCTATTACTGGTGGAATGGCCAGCATTGTAAGCCACGTGTAGACTGCCTCGGTATAGACTGTTTGCAAGATCATTTCTGTCCTTCTATTTATGAAATCAGTGCGGTACTACATGCGCTGCTTCAGAATCAGTAGGACTTATCATGTCTATCTAATTCTAAGTCGACTAGTATTTTGATTTATGATCAATGCTTTGGATTTCATTTCGTTTGATTACGTAGAGACAATATTAATCTAGGAGGATGTTTTAACATTACGGGCAATTATCCTGACAAGACGTTGACTGTATATAAATCTGTCTGCATGCAAACATCTGAAGAAAAGACAAGGCGGTATATTCAGTGTCACGAGAATTCTTTATATGATAAAACAGTTCTAATGAGTCAATTCAGATTTAAACTTAATATAATAATAAGTCAGCTCATAGACGGAAAAGCAAAGAGGGCATTGTAAACATATTTTTGCCATTCTTGCCAGCACAAGAAAGCATAAGCATTAAGTATTTCGTAGTGAGAATGGTCTAGACTGGTAAGGGGTGGCGGGGGGGGGGGGGGCTCAACGGGCGTTGTGTTCAATGCCCGGATAAGGCAGCAGTGCAGTCGAATCTCGATATCTATTACAATTAATCATTAAATTCCGCGCATTTGAAACATGCATTTGATAGAAAAATTTCGGCGCTTTTGATATATTGATCGGCGATGTCGTAAAACGCCGCATGATACTACTATAGCAAACATTAAATGGAGAATTGAAAACAAACACATACAAATAAAAAAAAAAACTTCAAAAAGCTCTATGAAACAGTTGAGTTATCATTTTAATGAACAAGTAGCAACCTTTTTTCTTTCTGAAATCAAAGTTCTAATAAACCGAGCAACAAATAAATAGCAAGTCAGTCTTTTTTCAGTTGGTTGGTCTGAGGAATGAAGCATTTCGCATTCAAATCAAAAGTATTTTCGATTGATAAGTTTGAGACATAGAAAGTTTTGGGATTTGACTGTCATATATTTCATAAAATGATTCTTTGTCAATTATTTAAGTATTCGTGTCTTCGTGATATAGCTAATCTCCTTGATTGTACGGTTTTGACAAATGAGAAAAGCGTGCAAAAGCTATACCTTATTTTATCTATACGTTTATAAAAGAAACACTATACAGTTTTAGTTTTGCAAACAATGAAACACATACAGCAACGGAAACTGGAATCTCGACTTATTGAGACTAGTCTTGCAACAACAATATCGCTTACAAATTTAAAGAGAAACTGCACTTCAGGAACTGACTGAATCAGATCCCAAACCCTATCCCCAACATCAAAGGAAAGATTGACAAAGACATCCTAACAAACAATAAATTACAAATGATGAGCCGAGTCAGCAGCTCTTTCCCAAATAGGTGGCAACTCAGCTATCTTTACTGAACTAAATAATTTAGACCAACAGAAGGGTTACAACAGATTAAACAAATTATACAAAAAACATTTAACAACTATTTTTACCTATTTTCTATTTTTATTATAGAAAGGGTTAAAATGAGAAGACAATAAATTAAACAGCACCGAACATAATACAAATGCAACCGCAACGAAAGTACCGCCTTGGGACGGTCAGTAATAACTACTGGGGGGTTTCAACCGGTTTTACTGGGTCCAAACCTTCACCCTCACCCTCCGCCGCGGTGGACACAATTAGTTGGTAGTCCGGTTCGTATGGAGGTCCCCTAACTCATCAGAGAGTCATCACGGGCAACAATTAAAATCAAGAAAACACCGTGATGAAGCACGGATGAGGACTCGACAGCCCAAACGTGTTGAGACTCCTGGAGATCCCTAGGGCGTCAGCAAGGCTGTATTAGCCCCGTAGCTCCGGCTTAAGCGGAATTCGAATATTCGACTTTTAAAGTTATTAAAAGGGTCCATTTATCCAAGAAAAATAAAAACATACAAGTTGCATTTAAGATGTTTGCTTGCCGACTATTTATATACAGCTCATAATGTTAAAGCATTTTCGTCTTGATGTGATACGAAATGAATGTTTAATCTTTGATCCTAAATCAAATTATACTTCGACTTAAATAAGATAAACATGGCACATCCTACAGCTTGCCATAAATAGATAGAACACATAATTCGATAAGTAACCTAAAATGTTTATGTAATCGATGATTTTAATTTAATGTGCTCTAGAAACCGGTTCATGTTCCTAATTCTATATTAACACTAGGCACTCGTGCTCTAGAAACATTGTCGTCTTTCTTACCCCATATTTACATTAGGTACTCGTGCTCTTGAAATATTTTTCTCTTTCTTACTTCATACCAACACTAGTACTCTACTTTTACAACATCAGCATAATAGTCTTTTTCTAATATGGTAGACAAGTATAAACCATAAAGTTCAAAAGCAATACTAAATTAATGTACACCATGTGTCACACAGGGAGATCATGTGCAAAATGTCTGAGTCTCCGCACGATCTGGTTGGAGTAGCGTAATGGAGAAAATAGAAAAAAAAATATCGGGTCAATCTGCGCAGATGCCTCGGCTAATCTGAGTTTGCATAAACATGTTCAAATTATATCACAAATTCTTTCAAGCATATTTTATGTCATGTCGGCTGTGAAATACAATGTCATACTGGAGTCTGCTGATTTGCATATGCAAACATAAGCAACAGTACCTAAAAAATAGCTTCATCCGGTGTTTATCTTCCCGTAAAGGCCACAGATAGAGCGTGGGATCTTAGAGAAAACGTACAACAGTGTGTTTACCAAAATAACTGATGACCTAGCCTAGAAAAGGCGACAACCAGAACAACAAAGAAAAGCTTAGTGAATCCAAAGGACGGAGAAATGTGAAGCAAAATACAAAGGGGCTAGAAACCTTGGTTTACAAACATAATCTTATCTCCATATTAGGCAAATGAGGGGGTGGTCGGGTGGTGCGATGGTGCTGTGTGTAACTTCCAGTGCCGGGGTGTCCTACTGATTTGGAACATTGTAGGACAAGGGCCTACTGTGCTTGCAATTGGTGCGGGTGGGGGTTGTTTGGACATGTTTTCCCTCGTCTATCATTTCTCCTCTTTCTCCCTCTCTTAGAGACGGCCCGATATAGACTGAAATACTGTCTCAAAGGGCCGTTAAACCCAAAACAATCAATCAATCAATCAATCAATTAGACAAAGGAATCCCAATTGTGACGGATAGGGCGCTAATACATACTCAATCAAGTCAAACAAGATCCCACAGAGTAAGGCAACTGAAACGCAATTGATTCTGATCCCAAGAATATCAATTTGTGTAAAGACTTCTAAAGCTGGCACAGTTTAGTTCAATTTATATTCGAAACTCACATATCAGGCAAACTGCTGGAATTGAAACATCATGGTATTAAATTCAACGCCATATCATGGGTCTTCTGGGCGTATTACACAATAGAATTGTTGCACTCTTATCAACAGGAGGCAAATAATGGTTTCTTGCTTGTATTTACCGTATCTCAATTTCAAATGTGTCTAGACAGGAACAACTTCAGTATATAGTCGCTATATTCAATTGTGACTCAATCAGTTTCAATTCTAATATTCACGCCATTTGTTCTGTGAAGATTAAGAAACCATTCAAACTACCATTTACGAAATCAAATGGGCCTAATTGAATTGTTATTCACTTAACTTTCAAGAGGTTTGAAGAGCGAAAGTACTTAGTGATGCAAATAAATGATATTGCAATGGTCGAAGACAAGCTAGTATGATGTTAAGTACTTTTATTCTGGCAGCATACTCGACTGATTTTGGAATCCTAGAAAGCTATCGCAGCTTGTAACTTCTCTTCTAGTATCAGTGCTCTTTGATGTATTTATGTCGCAAAAATTTCGCAAAACCCTTAGTTTTGCTTCAATGGCGTTTTTTTTTTTTTTTTTTTTTTTTTTTTTTTTTTTTAATTCGCCTTTCCGTTTAAAATTAAAACACCCGTCTACCAATTATTCTCTGCAATAAAATCAGGGCCCAGTTGTTCAAAGCATCATATGCCTAACGAGCTCGTTAAGAGGTTAACTTGTTAAGTGTTTTATGACTTTTTAACATAAATACACTGATATTTTTTCTTGAAAAAAAATATGAGAAGCTTTTGCATGCTTTTGCAATGCAAAAGCTCCTCAAATATTTTTCAACAAAAAATAGTGGTGTATTTGAGATATTAACGATTGTTAGTTAACGAAACGTTAACTAACGACGTCGTTAGTTTTGAACAACTGGGCCCATAACAGCTAAATGTCTGAAAACTCAGACTTTATACATTTTCACAGTGAGACAAAGAGTGAGAGAGGAGACAGGGGAAAGAGTGATTCAAACGGAGAAGCAGGAGAGACAAATGCAGGGAAATGACAGAGGGAAACAGTAATCAAACAAACAAACCAACTCAAACAGGTTTACTGAGAGAGGGAAAACAGAGTTCAAGACCTAACTGTATTTAGAGAGAGACTAGATTTTACGTTATTCTAGATTTTATTATATCATTTACATCCATGCGGCCAAGACAATTACGTTTTAGAAACCATAATAGCATGTACAAAACGTACCGAGAATATAAAACAAGTCACATAAATTGTCTATCACGCACATACGAACATCATAATTTCATAACAACATGCGCGCTGACATGGCCAAGTCGTTCCTATTGCTGCTCTCACACGCAATGTCGTACTGATTTTAGAAGTTTACGGGACGAAACGCGAAGCGTTAACAAATATGATAAAAGGCCAAAGGCTAAATGTCAATCGATTGAAAACTAAAGGAGGAGTTGCGGCCACAATATTTGGCCGTGTTTACATACAAACGGTCTAAACTCTGACAAAAAAGGGTTCAATCAATACCCTAATGAAATATTATCCACGTCGTGTAGTGGCAATACTATCCTGAACGTCTGATGAAAATCGTTGAAAACAGAAGTAGTTGCGTCCACGTAATTTGGCTAGATTTACTAAGACCCTTAAGTCCGGCATAAAGGGTCCAGTCATGACCAAGATATGACCCACGTCATGTTGTTACAACAGTATCCTGTAAGTTTGATGAAAATCGAATGACCTGATGAACGTGTTGGTCAAGAGTTGGTCAAATTTACAGATAAAGGGTCATAACTCCGCCAAAAAGGGCAAAAACATGATCTCAAATTAAACGTGATCCTCGTCATGTACTGACAACAAAATTCTGTTTCTTGAAAACCCTATGAAAAATAGACGCACGGACGAACAGACGGACGGAACCCATTCCCGTAGTACATTTCACATACGTCGCGGGGAAAAAGGATGTGCAAGATGTCGCTGTATGCCTTCGCTATTTAAAAAAAAAAACAACATTGATGTGTTTTTTTTTTCTGAGGAGGACATCTCTTATTTCCACGTGTTGGCAACCTCAGCGACTTCCAATGTACTTGACATTTGAGCCGCGACACGAGAAAGCCAACAAAGTGGTTGTGCGCCCATCGCAGACTTCGTTCAGCCTCTGCATCCGCCCAGTCTGATCAGACGCTTTGCTAAACGCTCAAAGGGTAGCTAAGGGTTTAAGCTACCTCCAAGCGGTCAGCGAAGACTCTGATCAGACTTGGCGGGTACCCAGGCTGATCTGAGTCTGCGCTGGGCGCACATACACATTGTTGGTTTTGTCGTGTCGTGGCTCATTTTGTAAAAGACTAACAGTTTTTGTAGCAGTCAATTCCAGCGGATAATTAATGTTCCACTAACTACCTATTACCCTTCAGATTCACAGATGACATTTAAAGACATTGCGAAAGGATATCTATTTTATCCAAGTCCCCTCACGTCTTTTTTTTTAATGCAGCTGGCCGCTGCAACCCAAATTTAAATTTTGGGTACTTTATAAACAACTTAATCAATAAATAAATATGAACGAAAACGGAAGTACCGACTTGAGATGGTCAGTAATAAAGTTACAACGAGGTGTGAGTTACACTTTTTCATGCTGTTGCAGCAACCTCCAACCTATATTTTGGTGTGGTTCTTTATATTTTTAGTATTTTGGCCAGCGGGTGAGTGGCTGTTGTGGAGAGGGGGTGTCGAGCGAAGGAGTGTTGGCTGATGAAGGACTTATATGCCCAACAAGTGTCAGTGTAGGGATATTGTGCTATAAAGATGTCGGTAAAATGGCCTTAAGTGTTGTTAAGACAGTTTTAAATGAATAGTAACAAACTGCCACCCAGGCTGAAACATAACGGTGACCCAATTAGGAATAAGCTTTAATAATGAGTTGCGTCGTTATTACAACCTACATGGTAACAACAGACGTCTGGCTTTTGTTTTATTTATTTATCTGTTTATTTATTTGTTTATTTGTTCATTTATTTATTTTTTGTTATTGTTGTTCAGAGCCAGCAAATGGATGCAAATAAGGAAGTGTACAATTTAGATAACGCATGTCTGGTATCCAAGAACTATTAGTTAAAGGTAGGTTCCTGTACTTTGGAATGCAGCATAATTTTGATGATCTTTCATCCAAGTTGTTGGAAAGCACTTATATAAGGGAATGAATAAGTTTCATTAAAAAGTGTAAATCAAAAAAATATTAGAAAAGTTGTTTTGCAAGGGATTTCCTAACTCTGCTTCGCACACCAGTCAGCGCTATTTTTAGTTCACGCCAAAAATAGATAACGCAGCTGAGGTCATGCTGCATTGCATTTTGGGATAGTTTTAACCCATCCGCCATGCCAGGACCTCTAGGAGAGCTCACAGCAAGGGAAAATTGACCTTTAGAGAATGGCATCAGAAATCGTGCACTTATAGACATAATAAACATGGCTATTTTTAGAACTGGAATTCCAACAAAAGAAAATAAACCAAAAGGGAAAACGACTATTTTCTTCAACATCTGACGAGTTTCTCAGTAGCAACAAATTCAGATGAATAAGAGAATTCAATACTGCTCAGAAAAAGACGTAACTATTTTGTGGACATAATTGTCATCGCTTGTCCAGGAACCTACCTTTAAATGATTCAAACAAGCTTCTAAGATTTCCTTATCTTCCGATTCAGGAAATCAAATAAACGGTTCCGTCAAGATTTGAACGACAAACTAATGGAATCATCAGTGCTATTTGAGAATAGGAGTATTTTCGGTAGCTTGTAATACTATGTAAAATGCTGAATTAACGAAGCCGATGCTCATATAAGCACATTGTTAGACTATGCATGTGTCGTACAATCATACCTGCATTCAGAATTTGTATATACCACAAATCACGACGTTAATGATCCCAAAGAACCAGAAATTATATAAGCATCGAGCAAGGAAAGACTTTTTATGGACAAAACACGGCGTTTAAGACACACTTCTAACGAGATGCGTCTGAACGTTTTACGATCGGAACATGACACTAAACGCCAATTTATAGTCAGTGGCCATTTATATATTTCATAAAATTCCAAATTCCCACTGACTTAGTGTATTTTCAAGTTTACTTTTTCAGTTTTGTGGGTTCAGAAATGAAGTTATCGTGGTTAAACTTGTAAGAAAATAAAGCAAAATAAATTTGACATTGAACTATAATTTATCAAACTCGATACAATGTAATATCATAAGATAGTAGCTGTTTAAAAGTGACCAAACTTTCTGAAAACCTTCTTTTGTATTGGCGTCAGTGGCGACGTTGCAAAAATGTAACAGAGAAGTAACACCAATTGGTTTCAGAGAGCTACAACTTCGATGTCAGCGAAGGTAAAATAATGAAACGTTGATGTAAATAGCTGCAATGATCTCGCTTTTTACTGGTATATTTTAATTTTAAATTGCATGAACAGAAGCAAAGTAATTATTTTTTCTCGCTGACAGAAAAATACATTAAAGTCAATAGGAAATTGGAATTTGATGCAATATTTATGGCCACTGACTGTACATATATATACACATTCTGAAAGGTTAGATCCTTTAAACGCAAGTTACAAGACAAAGATATAGAATAAGCAGACACGGTCTGATTTAGGCGTTCCATAACAAGTAATGAAAGGTGCATCACCGTTCACTGTCTTTTGCATGGGCTTAAGCACAACTCTACTTTCAAAATTACGAAAGAGACTCATTGCTAAAAATAAACTAGAAATTACAACTCCTGCACGCATGAGGAAGTAAGGGGAGACGTTTTACAGCCGTTTACACGGCATTTAAGTTGCACTTTGTATGAGCACTGGCCTGCTGATCTAGCGGGCCGAGGTTCGATTCCCGCTAAAGGCGGAATCCATTCAACCGAAAACATGGTTCCATTGCACACAGCCTTTCATTACAATACTCGCATAGTCCTTCCTTACTTGTCAGAAATATTTTTGAAAAGGACGTGAAATCGAATATCATCTATCCATCCGTTGCACCACAAATATTGGCTACACTAAGCCAATGATTCAATCACTAGCCTAAGTTTATTTACAGTTTTGTCACCACCTAAAAAACCAACATCATTGAATCGTGCTAAATAACCAGTTTTATTTCTTGGCCAAGAAGGGACTGGACTTTATGAAATGTAAAAATAATCCTAAAATTAGTAACATCCGGTGGTTTAACGTCTGTTTATACCACCCTTCCAAGAAAACGCAAACTTAGGCGCGAAATATTTAGCAATGAGATAATGGTATTAAAAATAGTTATTATACTATGGTTTGTCCGCCTGTACGGGAGATAATTCACTCGCTTAGGCTCGTGGATTATCTCGTTGTACAAGGCGGACAAATCATGGTATAACTATTACTTATCTGCCGATTCTATAAATGGTACCTTATTGCGACTTGTTATTATTACATAAGATAAGGGATTGATCAATTATTTATGCACTGTCTGTATTCTGTGCCTGTTACAGTGGCTGTTATCTTTGAGATGATGCAACAGCATTTAGGCCAGGGACATTGACAGGGCTCTGGTCGTTTCACGCAAGTATGCGCGCCAACAAACACATATTGTTGTCAGTTGCCAAGGGCATGCACATTTTGCATATGTCTTAACCAATTTATGCCCAGTGGCATGCTCTATTCTTATCAAATGGATGAGTCCACTTGTATATTTAGTGGTGTCTGGTTTAGTTCATTTTTTTTTCATTTTTATTCTTTTTTTAAGGGGAAATACCCATTTACGCAAATTGTGGAGCCCTGATCAGATGTCGCGTGTTGCAGCGTCTGATCTGGGTCTGAACTGTTTGCCTATGTCCTATCTATGGAACCCTTAATAGTATAAGTATAACTTTATTAGCAAATCGGCATGCAAATACATTGCCTTTGGCTATTTACATGATACAACATGACTAACACATCTTGCAGTGCAAATACAAATGCAGTAGTACTCATATTACATACCCTGCAGTCAGCTGGCGCTGTAAGAACGTCGTTTCAGCGTTGCTGACGTTGCAGCAACGCTGAAACGACGTCGAAAAAAAACGCTCACACGACGTCAGCTGACAGCAGTTCAGTAAACAACAAAGTTAAGAAAATTTCCATTCTGAAAAAATCACATAAACGTACAAGAGTTAAAGTGAGAAAGGAATGCATTATTAAAAATAACTTAAGCGGTTAAGCCTGTTTCACATCAGCCGTGCGATTTTTTGTTCGTACGATTTTGGAGGCCATGGGTGCCGTAGACAGATCGCAGACAAATTCGCAGTGCATCTGGGCGGGTCCACCGTGGACTCAGAGGTCGCAAGACAGCCGTACGATGTTCGTACGTCTGTCTCACGGGTCGCACGATTTTGCAGCTTGAAAGTAGGAAAAAAATGAACAACATTTCGTACGGCTGCCGCAAGATGGCCGTGCAGCTGCCGTAAGACTGCCGCACGACTGCCGTGAGACGGTCGTAAGAATTTGTCAAAAATCTTGCGGGCACCGTACGACGAACAAGAACTCGCTAGGCTGTCTTACGAATGTCTTACGATGACCGTACGTTCATCGTACGAATTCGCCTCGAGTGACGAATAAAATGCAAGAGCACCACATGCAGCCCTAATAGTTTCACCATCGATTGTCGACACCACATTGGATCCTGATGGCTATCCCACAGCAGCGTATTGTCCTTCTAAGAAGAAGGCTCCGTGATGAAGAAAAGCGTCACGCCGCCATCCTGGCGCTGCTCATCCCAGCACGGCAAGGTAGAAGAGGACGAGAGAGGCGTTGGTGGGGCAAACCCTGGATCTGTTTCGCTGGGGGCATGCTTCTTCTCTGGAGTCTAGACTATGAGTACCGATCTACTTTTAAGGGAGACGCAAGTGACGCAACAATCGTAGGACTGTCGTGCGCTTGCCGTGCGGCTGTCGTGCAACTGCCGTGCGACTTGCGCGATTGTCTTACGATTCGCAACATTCTTGCGATAGCATTCTGTCAGGACGCACGACTGTCGTAAGATGCTCGTGCGGCAGTCTCGCGACCGTCGCAAGACAAACGCAAGAAATGATTGACAGCAGCCCCGCCTGCAAACTTGCGAACTCCTGCAAAATCGTGAGTCAATCGTGCGGTTGTCTCAAGACTGTCGTGCGGCAGCCTTGCGGCGTCCACAGATTGCCAAAAAATCGCAGAAATAATGTGCATGTTGAGAATTCAGTTTGCGACGTTGCGACGACCTTGCGACGTCTAAAATTCGTACGACGATCTTGCGGCTGCCGCGCGAAACCCAGCGATTTTTGCCAGAAATGTGATCGCAGAGGGCCGTACGGCTGCCGTAAGGCTGATGTGAAACAGGCTTTAACTGGAGCTAAGAATAACTGATCTTACTTTATTTGCTGATACAATAAACTTTGAAATATTGTTAGAAATTTTAGATGTTTTATTTTTCATCAAATTTTCAAATTTTTGCAGGTTTGGCCAGGAAATATAACTTTTTGGAAAATACTTTAATCTAAGATTATGATACGCTGGGCACACTAGTAAAAAGTGATACTCTGATTCCGGTTGCTTCATGTTACAGACCCTACAAAGTCGTTGTTCCCTTGGTATATTATTGTGCCTTCCAATTTCTATTTCAAGACGATGGGAAACTAATCGAAAGGAAGTCAGATTTTGTCGCTGCTTATCATTCACCACAGTGTGCAGATATTTTTCAAACTCAAAATTTTGTTTATATCTTAGATACAACTCAAGTTTTGACATTGTTTGTAAAGTGGCGCTCCATGTTTGTACGAACTGATCTCGTAATCTCTGTTTAATGACTTGGTATGCTGGAACATGCTCGAACTGCGAATTCCAGAAATTACTTAGACCCAAAGTATCTAGAGTGCGCTTTATTTCGGAAGCCCATGTCCTCACATGAGGATGCGAAGCTAATTCGTTTACTTGATGCCGATAAACGTGGAAAAATCGGAGATGTAGAATTACTGCATTTTAATATTTTAATCCAAAACTTAAATGCCCTTTCCTTACATATGACAGACAAAGGATAGCGGCCTAATTCCCCAAATACGGCAAAATTAGGAGTTTGTTGTCTTACACCCAAAATAGCTTTACAATATTTGATATGTATTTTATCTATGCTACTAATATTATAAATTCCCCATACTTCAGCGCCATACAACAAAATTGGAGTGACAAGACTGTCGAAAAGAGAAAGTTTAGTCTTAACATCAAACGACAAACGTTTAAACAAAGCTAAAAGTCCATTTGCAGCTCTCAGTGCCTGGTCCGAAAGTGCTTTTGTGGTAAACTCCACATTTCCAGTATAGTTTATCTTTAAGCCTAAATAACAGAAACTGTCGACGACATCGAGTATGGCATCATTCAGTTTCCAAGACCGGTTTAACTGTTGGCGCCTTTTTTGAAATATTAATACCTTGGTTTTAACTGTATTTATCTTAAGACCCCATTCTGTAGTATATCTGTATAAGTTGTCTAAAAGTGTCTGTAGCTCATCGGGACTCTCAGAAAACAATACCATGTCGTCAGCAAACATCAAAATAAAAAAACACATTCGGTCAATATCAATACCGTTTATGGATGGAGCTTGTTCTTCGTTCTTTAGATATGAATATATGTCGTTAACAAACAAGACAAACAGCAATGGGGACAGTGGCTCTCCCTGTTTCAACCCTAGGCATATATCAAAGCAAGATTAAATATCATGGCTTAATTTGACAGAAGCTGATATTTTGTTATAGATAGCTTTTATAATGGTTATAATTTTACAGCTTAATCCCGCATTAATGAGCTTTATCCACATGGCATCATGAATGATTGTATCGAATGCCTTTTCGTAGTCTATGAAGGTGCAGTAAAGTTTAGACTTCTTTGATAAAATCTTCTGTATTAATGTATGTAATACGAATATACAGTCTGTCGTGCCCCGTTTATCCCTAAAACCAAACTGGAAATCATTCAATAAGTTTTGCTCCTCGCACCAACTATTGACTCGCTTACGGATGACTAGCGAAAATAATTTTGCAAATGAATTTATGAGGGTTATTCCTCTATAATTTGAGGGGTTCGTCATATCACCCTTTTTCGGTATAGGAACGATCAGGCCTTTTAACCAAATTTCTGGATAAACACCAGAATCAAAAATATTGTTATAAACCGTGTGTAAATAGGGTAAAATAAACGGTTTGGCATCTTTCAAGAAATCGCCCAGTATGCCATCAAGCCCGGGACTTTTCCCCCGCTTCAACGAATCGATAGCTTTAGAAATTTCTTCAACTGATATCGGTTGGTCCAGAATTTCTATTTCGACATTTTGAGACTCAAAATCAGGTACCTCAAAATCTCTGTCGGAATGCGGCGAATTCGAAATATGTTCAAAATGGTCAGCAAAGTCATTTAATGAGACTTTGTCTGATGATGACAATTTTCCCTTTCTGAAATCATTGACTTTTTTCCAAAATTGTTTCGGGGAGCTTCGACTCAAGTCAGACATTTTACGCTTCATATTTCGCAAGTGCACATTTTCCGCTTTTCGTTTTGTTTTACGGTATTCTTTTTTGTCAGCAAATAATCTGCTTTTGTTATCATCAGTTGGATATTTTTTAAAAATACGTTTACTCGACAAATGGGTAAAGCCAGAATTTCACATGGTATGCCCTATATGTTGTAGCTTAGGAAAACTGTTTTTGATTTGTAATAAACATAGGCAATACAAAAAGTACGTATAAATCTGTACGAGAATTATTGTTGTTTTCCAAACATTATCGTAAAGCTTAAGGTATTTGAATCAAAGACAAAGAAAATAGAAAGTTAATATTTGATACAATAAAATCGTATATAAGTAAATTAATAAAATTTGAACAATAATACATTAATAAACATTGTATTAAATACAAATAGATATTAAGAAACTTGCAATTTGACGACTGCATCTATCTTATCTACATTGTCGTTCTAACAGACATGTGTAGTTTCTTTTAAATGTAGCTATCGGAGAATTGTAATTTCCATAACTATGTTAGAATTCCAATTACTTCAGAGACAAGATTACTCTCACAAGCCAAGAAGGTCACATTTGATTCAGTATTTTCAATGCTATCCCTTAAATTAGTTTATCGTTTTCTTAATGCCTTTTATTGTCGCTGATTTTTGTGATGTAACAGCGGTATTTTAAGGACAGTTTAAAAACAGTGTAAAACACAGCCCGGAGATGGCTTC
Organism: Ctena decussata; assembly: GCA_963989385.1. Classification (NCBI taxonomy): domain Eukaryota; kingdom Metazoa; phylum Mollusca; class Bivalvia; order Lucinida; family Lucinidae; genus Ctena; species Ctena decussata. The sequence goes on along the minus strand of OZ022512.1, from coordinate 21,270,456 downwards.
TATATAAGCACTTTGCTTACTTTCAGATCATGTACCACCACTATGTATTGTATTGACAAATGTATGCATTTCTAAAAATAGAATATACATGTCAAATATATAGCACGTCAATCAGCTACATGTACTTATGTTTGAAAATCATATCAAAGAATATGTATTAATGTAAAAGAGACTACATCGCTACAATAGACCTTTTTCACATTGTTATCTCCCTTAGTCTCCCGGCCCGTTACCTGGCGAGACTTTGCGTTACCTTGCAGGAATGGGGCAACGTTTGGCCACAACAATATAAATCTATAAGCTTTTTGATGATAAACTAATTAAATATTTATGATTATATAGTGATTTCAGATTATTGTTATTCTGATCGTTTACTGTTAAATATTTATTCATTTTTATTAGTGTATGCGTTCTGCTGTTTTGAAACATCTATTTTCCGACATAATAAACTGAAAAATAGAGTACGTACAGGGAAGTTCTTGCATTTTCCATAGTGCAGCATAGTTGATTTTTTGTTTCAGCTTGTCACTGATTAATGATCAACAGTACTGTTTCATCACTAAAAGCCTCGAATGGATTTTTTTTTTTAAAGATTTCAAAATTATTGGAAAGAAAAAAATCCGGTTTTTAGGTTAATTTTGTTTTTAGTAATACCGAAAAAGCCAAATTTACTTCCAGTTTCTGGTTAAAAGATGCTTTTAAATGAGCCTTTCACATGTTTAAATCATTTTTAAAACGTTACCTTTATTTTAAGAGAAATCGCAATTTTGTGCTGTTTACAATACATATATCCCTTTCACTTTTTTATTTTATTTATTTCATTTTATTCCATTATTTAGCTGTTACATAATTTGGAAATAAATAGTGATATTTGCTTTAATAAATACACAAATAACATCTTACACCAAAAAAAAAAAACTAAATGTGTTGTCAGCCCTTGTATAAACATATCAATCATGCTTAATTCTCTGTTTTCAGAAGGTGTAAAAAAACATGTTTAATGTCATCACACTGCCAATCAATGCTTTTCAAACGTTGTTTCGCAATCTAATAAAAGTCTCTAGAGTCTATGCAGCCTGGAGCCGTGAAACGAAATTCTATCACTTGTTTCAGGACTCTAATAATGAAGTGAATTAGAGATGACTTTTATTTCTAATAGCACTGTTTTATTCAAGGGGGTTCGATTGGAAACGGTATATTTGATAGAACAAAATCAAATGGATTAAAATATATTCTGTGATTTTAGTATCTTAAATTTAACGTATATAATAATACAGTTGGCTCAGTTTCTCTATAATGTGCATCAGGATTTATACCTGTTTCTGAGTTTTGTATTGCTATATTTTTTTTCAAGCCAGTGATCCTATGAATTAAAATCAAATGAAAAAAAGCATAAAGAATGCGGCTGTGTAATTGCAGAGTGCGTATTTTAGGCGGATCATCAGCTTTATTTATAATATAAAGACAAGTCTTCACAATATTTGATGTACAAGATTACAGAAAACAACGATATGAATTTTATTAAATAATTAATAAGAACATAAATTATTAAAACAAGGAAATTATCATTCATTACATATAAAGTCTCATAGGTGGAAAATCTTATGCCCCATCTGTGTAATGTCTCGCCGATTATCGGGACATAACGCGTTACCTGAGCGATATGCGCATGCGCAGAAACAATGTGAAAAAGGTCTATTCAGTTCCAAATCCATTTGTTATATTCCCAAACGATTGTACAATAATTAAAAAGTATTTCTTTTGTAAATATGTAATTTCTTTTTATTCATTTTCTTTTCGCAAAATATCATGCAGTGCATTTGCGCTGAAATGTAGAATGCAGACTAAACACAGCAGCTATCGATGTATGCAGTGTATGTAGACAAACACACTATCATATTTCCTTGATCATAAGACGGGGTTTGTCCCTCCAACACACTCGCAAAGATATAGACCTGTCTTGTAAGACGATCTCGAATTTTGGATTGTTTTGGAAGAGAAAACCCCATTTCGTAGCTGAACTACACAAGCCTGATTTACATATTTGCAATAAGTTTGGAAGGGGCTTCTACCGTCTTACAATAGAATAAATACGGCTTATAGTACATGAGCCGCGACACGACAAAACCAACAAAGTGACACGTACGCCCAGCGAAAAGTCAGATCAGATTGGGTTGTGCGCCTAAAGGGTAGCTAAGGGCCTAAGCTAGCTCCAGGCGGACAGTGAAGACTCTGATCAGACTGGGTGGATGCCAGGTCTGATCTGAGTCATCGGTGAGCGTGCATGCCACTTTGTTGGTTTTGCTGTGTCACGGCTCATATGTACTTCTCAACTTCACCTTTTACCACCCCTACCATGCATCAGTATTTTCTGCAACTATGCTAGTTGCTACTGCAAGAGACAAAATAAATTTGCTTCATAACACCTTTACATGTACTAAGTAAGTCTGAGTTCTGTAAAATGTACATTTGTAAATTAATACCAAACCCATAGCACAATGTCTGCTTCATTGTTGTTTTGTCTATAAAAAGTGTATGTTCTCCAAATAGTAGCGTTTGGTGACTTGATATGTTCTCTAAATAGCAGCGTTCAGCGACTTGTATATAATTACTACAATCTTATTGGAACCTAATTATACCCGATGCATCAGAGACAGTCATTTATTTCTTTTCTGGCTGAAATTGTAAGGAACCAAACGAAGATGATGCCTTAGGTCAAGCTTCTATCATGTGGATAATGACTTTCCTATGACAAGTGAGGGTCATAACAACCATTTGATAAGTTACCCTGCAAAACGTAGCTGCTAGGATGCGGACAATTTCTTTCCCGTTGTAATCAAGGGGACATCAGTGCTTTAGATAAAAAGGGATAACCGGAATACTTTACATGTTTCTCTAAAAACATACGGAATGACCCTAATTAGAACCGTCTCGGAGAGACGGCTCTAATGAGAGGTCACAACATATGTTATCATTGAGAAATAAGAAACATTATCTGAGACTAATTCTCGAAACCCCACCTTATCTGGAGCTCAGTGCAATAGCTCTAGCCAATCGACTGACATTGTTAGAAATTCAAACCTGCATCCCGACATCTAGCCTGATAATGTTGATAAGTTTCCAGAAGATTCATTGAGAAGAAAGCTACTACCACAAGGACATTTTGCCATCATTAGCCCTAGATGATTTAAATATGCATATCAACCAAAGTGCTGAACAGAGCTGATCCAAAAGACCCAAGGAATGTTGCATACTAGTATTTAATTGTGTTATAATTATCTAAGCTTAAGAGATATTCTTGTTTGAATGAGTGGACGACAACAGATCTCTCAAATATCTCAAAAATAACAATATTCCATACCCATTACAACATGGTGTTCGAGATAACCTAGCCGTGAAACTCATTTAATTGAATATGTTCAAGACATAGCATTTAACATGCAGCAGGGTATTCAGAATGAACTTTGCTAGGGCCCTTGATTAGATTGCTCATAACAGACATTTGAGCAGCACACGACAAAACCAACAAAATCATCAAAACCAAGACATCCACTCAGTTTGACAACAGTCTTAGCTTTCGGAATGGAGATAGCTTAGACCCTTAGGTACAGCGAAGGGTCTAATCTTTAGCGCACAGTGAAGCGTCTGATCAGATTAGGTGCTCATGCCACTTTGTTGATTTTGTCGTGTCATAGCTCATTTGTTAAAAACGTGTATCATATGTAAATAAGGGTAATGCTTTGGGCTGAATAAGTTCCTTTCTAGCTGGTAGGTCTCAGATAGTTGTCCTTGAGGAAGAGTCGCCATATTCTGTCTGTTCCGGTGCTTTCTGGTGTATCTCAGGGCTCGGTCTTTGGCTCGGTCTGATTTCTAATAAACATAAATGACTTTCCATTATATGTCACCGACAGCATTGTGAGACTTTTTTGCTGACTACACGCTCTAATACTAAGCACTTCATAATTCTTCTGATTGCACAAAACTTCAGAATGATCAAAATAACTATGAAAGATAAAAATCAGTCTGGCAGATGTCCTTCCGCCTTTAAAAGTCTGACGTGACCCACATAACGACGCAAAAAGGCACCCATCCTGCACGATTGCTTTCTTCATGGCCATACTCTGTCTTCCGTGCCTCAAATCAAGTATATCAATGCCCATACAAGTCAAGAGTCTATGTGGAATACATAGTTAAACTCCATCCTGTCTAAAGCAAATTACACTCTTGACAAAATGCTTTCTTTATTCTTGTTTTTCTTTTTAGTCTGAACAGAAACCGCAGGATATAACTCCTGGACAAGTATGGTTCATAAAGAGCCAAATATATATCCCTTGTTCATCCCAAACATGAACATTGCAGCGTATTTTGAGATTCAACATGTGTTATCTCTGTCGTTGATAGTGACAGGACAGCCCATCGGCCAGTAGAACAACTTCGGATAGTCCAGATAAGGGCTGCAAGGTGGTTAACATTTAGAAACCACAACACTTTAAGTGTCACGAATACACTGATCAGCCTGGAATGAAGGGCTCAGGAACAAAGACGGGTTGATTCTACGCAGTGCAAGCTGTGCAAGATCTGTAACCACCTTGTAGCCACGGATGAAAGGACTTACTTGCGGAGAGGCATAGGAAAATGTCAAAATAAATATCGCTAGTTAAGGGCAGACAGAGACTACACATTTTTTTTTCCTTTTTTTTTTCATGACGATCATACAGTGCAATCAGCTTCCAAGTTTGACTTGCCTGGCAGCGTCGCTGGAAGACTTTAAGACTCAGATCTCGAAGATCCAGCACTCTAGGCTCGTGTCATCTCTAAGACACACCTTCTATATATTTTGTCTAGCTCTTTCTTTACCCTCTTCAATCTCTCCTCATTCATTCTACTCTGGTTCATCTTCTTCCACTTAGGGGATAATTGCACTTAAAATTGTCATTTGGGGAGGTAAGTCATCGGTTTTATGGTCGCAAATTTCTTTTTACTGCTACGCGCAATTTTCAATACAATAATCCCCATTCTAATTATTTTGTCGGTTAAGCATTCAGCAACGTAAAGCGTAACGTGAGCCTATTAGAGTCGACATTTTATGCAGACGTCGAGTTTGCGACAGTGTAGCGCAGTATAGGCTACGCTGTCGCAGCTTTTTGACGTTATCAAATCAGATAACGCGTTCCCTGCGTAAGTGCATTAGAAATCTCTTTAAGCTCCCCTCTTGCATTAAGTTGGTGATGATCATCAAAGCTGAGGGTATACCAGTACACTGGCAAAGCAAAAAAGAGAAAACTTTTCCATCCAAGAATTTTCCAGGAGTTTCGGTTCAATGGAACTAAAAGTAACATGACGGACGAGTTGGTCTCATTCTAGGTCAAACAAGAGGCATGTGTAGTTCCAAAAATATATAGCCACCAGAGACATGTAGTTAACATAATCATGTTAGAGTATCAATTATACCAGTACGTTAGAGACACGGTTACACTAAAAAGCCAATAAACTTGTATTTAGTTGTTTCCATGTCTGTGACCTTCTCTCCAAATTGCTTTAACGTGTTGATAATCAAGTTTATTGTCGCTTTATTTCGGTGATGTAAAAGTTGCTGTTTTTGTTCGATTTCAAACTTTTGTGGTTTAGACATTCAAACTATAGACATAAGCACCAATGCCTATTTATTTGGTTACAAGACGGAGGTTTACATTCCAAAATTACCGAATTATGTAAATCAGTTTTGCTCAATTCTGTTATAAGATGGCCTTCCCCCTTCTCAACAATCCAAAAATACACCAAAACCTAGGTCTGGCCTACAAGACGGATCTATATTTTGGGATTGTTTGGAAGACTAAACCCCCGTCCAATAACCGCAGAAATTTTGTAGCAATATTATTACAATACTTAAAATGCTATATTCACTCAGTTACCTACCTCGCAAGAAAAGTAATAAGGAAGGCGGGTGAAACAATCTTTTTGTCAGACATCACAGTCAATAAGTTCTGAAGAGTTAGATACTTTGGAGGCAAGAAAAAATAACGAAAACAGCAGATTCAGTATAGCAAGGTCTTCATGAGCCGTATTAAATTGTGCAGCACTGACCTCGCCCTCCAGTCCGGGCTAAAGCATAATGTTGCTCTATTAACAAAATGATTTGAAAGGAAGTCAATAATTCCGAAGGACCAACTATTTTATAATCTGCACTATGATGAAGTATCGGGAGACGGTTTACGGCCGTAGCATAGCATTTGACACAACCTGCTGCAGCAGTGAAGATATATGCGGTCTTAAAAAAGAAGATCTTGTTGAAGAAAAGTATACAATAAAGAATGAACAGATTTGATCTGACTGGTTCTCTCATTAGCAGAATTAATATGTGAAACACCGGCCACTCCATTTAGCATCGATTTAAGCAGATTTTTTAAAAAAAATATGAGCCTAATGATTAAAACGGAAGTTTGTAAAAATAATACCACAGATTAAAGAACCAGAACGTATTCCATAAGAACTTTGTCGGCTACTTGTCTTCGACAATCATATCGCACAGAAAATATGTTTGTGCTCTGGAAATTTCTTAACGTCGGCAGTAGGTAATAGGAACCGATATTATAATGATTTCCACACCCTAACCTAAACACAAAATGGGACAGAGAGGCAACAGAGACGGTCATCCTTTTCCCTTTAACCGTTTCAAAATGATTTCTAATGTCCATAGAATGACTACAACGTATCATTTATTTGTGTGGCTGCCTTTTTATGGTTAAAAATGGTTTGGTTTCTCAGTTTGGTTTTTCAACTAAATTAGGAAAACAAGTAAACATATTATGCTTAGAGAACTGGCAAAACGTTCATTAGTTTCATAAACGACCGACATAGGATGTTTACCTCAATAATTGATAAACAAGGATGGTAAAATTCCATTTATAGCCCTCTCTATCAGATACAGAACTGGCCTTTGAATTGGTAAACGGAAAGTGTGTCTACTACATGCTTAGCCTTGAGTACTGCGTAGCTCTGTCAATATCAACGTAGGTCGTGCAAATCCAATAAGCCTTTTTGGTCCCTGATTATTTACGAGGGGATATCAAAAACTTTTGAGCCTCACACATTTTTCATTTAAATAGTACAATGCACCCAACTTGATGAACATCAATGTCTTAGCTTCTGATTCCATAGCACTTTAACTATCCAACTACATGCATGAATAGTTCATAGCTGAGCTGAGTCTTAGATATTTCCACATGCTATTAAGTATATTTTTCTCGGTACCAACATCTAAGATGTTCCAACATGCTATTGAAGACATGTTTTATGGTACAAACATGTAAATATCCTCAGTAGCATTAATGAGTATCTAAGACTTTAATGCAAGATAATTCTAAAGACAAGACCAAATGTGTAAATAATCTTAAGAATGGTATCCATAATCTAGATCAGTCTGGCTAATCTTTATATACATGTAGAGCGCACAGCTAAGAACTGAAGAAAGGTACTCGAATCCAGCTTTGATATGTGTAAGATCACGTTGACGCAAGTCAGTAGTTACATGCTGTCTCTGATCGTTGTATCAGTGGAACTATTAACTTTACAATCTTGCCAAAGTTCTCTAGATCAACAATATTGTACATTCCTAATTGCTACTGCTCACCTAATCCTGATATATAAAGAAAACAAGAAACTGCCTTAAAGCATGCAGTATCTTTAACTTCAACCAATTTGACCACTATATCATATCAGCATGCTTCTTGTGTTACATTAAAATCGCGTATGTATCAACTGTGCAAATAAACAATTTGTTCCTGAAATTCATTGGAAACAGAACTTATACTTTGCATATATAAGTGAGTAACACGCACACCATTAATTTTAGCCCTCCGTGCTTGGGATAAGGATAGGGATATCCACGTGCTTCACCTGTACCTACAAATCTTATCTCACTCATATTTTCTTGCACACCGGATAAGGATATCCGCGTGCTTCCCATGTACCTACAAATCTTATCTCACCCATGTTATCTCACCCAGGACCGGATAAAAATCACAAGCATTCAATGCACTGGTTGTAATGGAGGTCACGTATCTGCGTCGTCAAGTGGCATTGGCGTTTTTTAGATGATTACGTCAAGAAGACGGCAAAATGACGTCAGCTTATGCACGCCAGTCGTTGACATAAAGAGCCAAATGGCGGTCGCTGAAAGCGGCGCCTTCTTTCAAATTCATATTGAAACCTCTCCAGCACTAGAATTATGCATTTTGACAAGTTCTGAAGTTAAAACAAAACGTGGTGTGCAAGAAAAATAGTGTATATCATAGGTGTGGATAGAAAAATACGTCACTCGGAATCACTGTTCGGCATCACTCGGCAAGCCTCGAGATGCCGAACAGTGGCACTCATGACGGATTTTTACATCCACACCTCACACCACTTATATTCCTACATTTCCTGTGAAAACTTATACCAAGCCAAGGAAATATTAAACAAAAGTGATCATTTATTATGATTCAAATATGCAGATGTATACTACCGGTATAAGAATCTATCATGAGTGTGAGGTACGGATAGACAAATCTGTTCCTCGGAACACTGTATGGCATCAATTGGCAAGCCTCGTGATGCTACACAGTGACCCTTGGGACAGATTTGTCTGTCCGTACCTCACACTCATGGTAGATTCTTTTGAAAACTTTCAGGATATTGTCATTGCAAGTTAATATGGATCAATTTTTAGGAATCATGGCCGGGCACTTACTACCAGAGTAACAACCCTTGATCTGTACATCTGCAGACAAATTTTGTGGCTACTATTCCATCTTCAATTTTCAACCATTCTTCGAAACGCGTGTTCTATCGAGGTTGAGAGTGGATTAATTTTACCGTAACATGTATACAAAGCAAATCGTTTTGCGTTTCATGAAACTTTCAAGATATTGTTGTACCCGTCTTGGAAAAAGAGAGTTTTGTTCGATCCCTGTTTGCCAGTGTTACAGCCCTTGATCGGTAATCCGTGCAGCAATGTGACTATTATGGTGAAAACTACTCCTTCCTTTTTGTTAAACTGATAGTCAACAAACTTTCAAGATTCTACCATCCGTATTTAATATAGATAGGATTTATCGGAGTCACAGGCAGACCTTTTATTGAGCTTATACAGTCCAGTGAGATAGAAACTGTGGCCCACAACTCCACATATTAAGTTCTGAGCTGATTTTCAGAAATCCAGGAATCATTCTGTTATCAGCATCTGATGTTGATAATTCTAGCATTTAATCAGGGTTTGCTTCCACATTTATTGCCCTCGATCTTTCCAATAATGTTATCCAGTAACTGGCATGTCCATATATCTGATGACGTTTGGCATTTGACAATATATTTCTTACTTAATTTATAACTATATGGAAAAAAGCACATTAAAAGACAGGGGCGTAGCCAGAAGCAGTTACATTATACGCACAGTCGGGCAGTTTATACTTTTTGAGAGTACATTTAGTAGGGATTTAGCCCCTGTAATATTTCAGTTGCTATTTCAATTGGCAGTTGGTATTGCAATCTTGCCCAGTGGTTAATATTTCAGAATGCAAATACGCAGGTGCGCGTTGATATTGTTAGACAAAATTTCAATACGCACTGCGTATTTTCATATAGGCAGCTACGCCCTTGGATGACAAATGCAAATAACACCAGCGTTTCATTGTATCTGTATTCGATTTTCAACACTTCCTCTGAAACAATTTCTTCTTGTGATTCTGTTCATTCAGTCATAATGCTTAGTGAATGTGATTCGTTAGAAAAAAAAGAAAAAAAACAAAAAAAACTTGTCATACCATTTGACTTCTTATTTCAAGGGTGGTAAAGTTTTCAAATTGACTTCCGCAGAGGTATATGAAAAACATTTTGACAGTTTTCCGGTAGGCAATTTGAATGCATCCTGTCATCAACGGAGGTCAATTTGAACTTTATCACCCGTGTATTTCAAATAACGTATCTCATGGCCAACTTTCCAATAACTGAGTCTCGCCAATACCTGGGCGACATGATACACAAAAATACATTGATTTAGATAGGAGATGACTTTTTAACAACCAATTATAGAATAATTATAGAAGATAGAAACTCTGTGCTGGCGGCATAGAAAACTACATTATTTCCCCATTACTCTGATATGTTTTTCATAATTTTATAGTAAGAACATTTTGGTCTATTTTCGGGTTATTTGTTATGACCAGTAAAATGATTAAATATATAGCAAAATCATCATAATTTTGACAGATTGATACATTTTAAATTAAGATAAGTCCACGATTTGAGATCTAATTGACTCTGTGCTGGCGGCTCCAGTTCCCTTAATATTTGACCTTTATACTGATATAAAATTTATTTAACTAAGCGTTGGACTTTGTAGTCTATTTTGCGATTTAAATTAGAAACCTTAATTTCAAATTTAGTTAGAATCACATTCCGGAGGTGTACGGTTAATGCCGACGGTTTACGAACGGTTGAGAAACTTAAGAACAGCTAAAGTACTGGATCATCGCATGCTATAGGTGCGTGCGTATATTAACTGTATTTATTTATATATTGCCGTAAAATCCAATTCATACGATACGTTTTGCACATCAGATTATCAAATCTGCAATTTAATACAAATAAGTTGATTCCTATTCTTTCTTTCTTTTCTTTCTTTTCATCACATTATTATTATTATTATTATTATTATTATTATTATTAATTATTATTATTTTTATTATTATTATTTGTTAATGCAATTATCTTCGGTACTTTAATCTTAGTAACACTTACTACCAATTATGAATTTGATCCTTTTTGCTAATTATGGCTTTAATATTTGCTGCATCGGTAAAGACTTTGATGGTATTGTAGACGACAGTTTGAAACGGAGAGAACAAATGTTGATAGTAAAGGTGTTAATGCCAATTAATGGCAATTATTGTTCGCTTTACTCAGCTTTAACTCAAACTAGGTAAGTTAATTGTACACAAAAATTGTGCAAGCATCGATTAAGATCTCATCAAAATGTTTTAACTACAAGCGCTGAATGATGGGGAGGTATTTTTATGATGTAAGACTAAACTAGACAGTGAAAGACTGTGCAGTCTGATCGGGTATTCATAGAGTGTGTTGCAGAAAAAAAAAAAACAGAAATAGTAATAATAAATAATAAAATGCAAAAATATGCAGGCTGATCTGAGATGCACTATTTTCATAGATATCTATTGGTGTTCTGAGGGACAAATGAGCCGCGACACGAGAAAACCAACAACGTGGTACTGATTCCAGCGCCCACTCAGATCAGCCTGTCCTCCTCCCAGTCTGAGCAGAGTTTACGCTAAGCGCTAAAAGGGTAGCAAAGAGTTTCCAGGCTGACCTGAGTCTGCGCCCGGCGCACAACCAGTTTTTTTTCTCATGTCGCGGTTCAAATAGTTCTACAGCTTGTCTCCCGGCAGTTGCCCTAAGAATCTCCCGCAAACATAGAACAAATTTCCCATTTAGTGTGCACACATGCACAGGCTGATTTGGGCACACGCATTAATTTTTTTTTTTTTTGGTTGTTTTTTGTTTTTTTGCAAACAGCACACACATACTTAATTATTCTGCAAAATAAATTATCTTTATTTTAAAATGATCTATCTATTTTTTTTAAAATGATCTATCTATTTTATTTATTATTTCCCCGATTTATCGTTTATTTATTTCACGAATAATTAAGGATATTTTTGTCCAGGTAATCTCTGATTTTACGATCGATAATCGATATATTCATGTGCAATAAACACGCTTGACATGTACCCTTCGCTATCAACAGATGATTCAACACTGACAACTTCAGCAAACGAAATTACCATATTGCCATTGAAGCTCCGATTTAGTTAATTTTGAAAATACTTTTGGTTTTATATTTGAATATGCAATATGGGAACAGAAAAAAATAAAAACAATCAGTATGCACATTTGAAACCTGATCATCTGCGCATCTGCTTTAGTTGAATGTTCAACCGTTTTATAAGCTATTCAGATTAGCCTGCACAAACTGATCAAGACGGGACCGGGGTTTCTGGTTAGTTTGCGCAAATGCGCAGTCTTATTTTAAGTAACTACATTGGAATCAGCATTGTTAACGAGTGATACCACAAAGGAACATCAATCGCCAGAACCCGTGACCATTCATTAGTCTGAGCTGATGCGCAGCCTGATCAGTCGCATATGCGCAAACTAAGCAAAGAACCAGAAAAGGGCGTTTAATTTTTATGACACTTCCCACAGTCAAATAATCGATATTATACCTGTTTTAATCACTACCTGTTACCAAGTAAACTGCTACGCTAGGTAACTCAAGAGACCTGCGGGTATTATCGATAAATCGGCGATACCTGTATTTTTCACTCGATAGCGATTATGAAAATAGTTGCGTATGTCATCTTAACTATGCAAACGGTAATACATTCATAGCACATAATGAGGCAGTCTAGCTTATTTTGGTATGTAATAATGACCCGTTATGAAATAAAATGAATACCGAAATCTTTTAATTTTTTATTGGCTCCGTTTAACATTATAAGTTCGGCAAATAAATAAATCGTGAAATAAATAGAATAGATAAATCAATAAATAAATTAATAAATTAATAAATAAGTAAAAAATGAAATAAAATGTATTAAAAACAAAAATCTTTCCTCCATACAGAAAAAATGTTCCGCGATAATTGTGTTTCTTAATAAAGAATATACACCCATAAATCATAATACATTCTAACATTATGTAATAAACGGGTACATACGGAAGTGAATGCAGTCTGTATTAAAGCGGAGAAGGGCAGAGAGAAAAGGAAAAAACAAAACTTCAGAAGTAAACACAAATGAGATGTGTAAAACATAGTTACCTTTGAACTTCTAATAAAATCCACAGATAATTAATACTCAACCTCCTTTCGTTACTTTCAAAATTACCACAAGAATGTTTTACAAAACAATTTACAACTACTTCGCTTACATTCATGAAATAAAACAATTAATGTATTTATTTCACCATGTTAAGTCTAGATTCAATTCCGTTACTTTTTATCTCCTGAATTTCGAATGCTTCGAGTGCTACAAGACGCAAAGCTGGCCATCATTAAAGCGGCATCTCACTATATTGGCTTTATCATTGGTTGAGAAGAACGAAACTTCCTCTTATATAACACTGTGTCAGAAACAAACGAGTTTCTGAAAATAATCTACAACTTAGCAATTTACTGAAGAGGATTTGGTTTGTTTATTTATTGATCGATGATTCTTATTTCACCAAACGATTGTTTTAGTTCTCTCGGAAGATTTTTTGGGTAAACGGTTAAAAAAATTCGCGTGGTGGCAAAGAAGTAACAGGGAGATACGAGCTAAAAGCAATCGAGCCACGCTTTTTATATGTTTTGTTCAAGACACAGCGAGCTGCCCTACTGTCACAAAGCTGCGGACATCCTTATCTTGAGCGATTCACCCATAAGCCCTAATTAGACGGCCTTTCCCATAACATGACAATGGTTCAAAGGCTTAAGCCTCTGCAATAAATGCATTTTGTTTTAAGCGCTTAAAGGGTAGCTAAAGGTCTAAGCTGCCTTGATGCTGACGGCGAAGAGTTTGATCAGACTGGGCGGATGCCCAGGCTGATCTGACTGTTCGCTGGGCGCACAACCATTTTGTTGGTTTTCTCGTGTGGCGGCTCATTTATTTTATTTGATGGAATCAGGGCTGGTTTCAGATTTTTGTTTCGAAACACCAAAGACAAGGTGTTGAATGAGATAATCATGAGCAACTGTTAGAGAGTAAAAACTCTTACATAACACTGTGTCAGAAATAGATGAGTTTTTGCAAATTCTTTGCCACTTAACGAAGTGAGGAATTATAGTAACATTTTGTTCTGCCAACATTTTTGAAACGTTCTTTGAAAGCAAATAAACACCGCTATAAATACATCCGAGAACAAATAGTGTATATAAGGCATAAATGGCAAAGTACCATAAAACTTAGTATTTGGGCAGATAGTTCCGAGCAAATAGTGCAGACTCAGATGAGACTGCTCCTAAAGATTTCTGAATTGTGAAACCTAAGAGAATTGCAGTAATTAGTTAAACTGTCCCGATTGCAGTAATTAGTTAAACTGTCCCAAATTGTACAACGTTACGGTAAAATCGACTCGACTTTAAATTTGAATCAAGTACACCCGGAATATCAAAGTTTAATATAAAATACCGTATTAATCCTAACTAGAAATGTGTCCATAGGACACAGATGTCCCCGCCTAGTGCCTAGAGTAAGATGGCACCATGATTAAATTACTGGCACTTGTAGGATAACTAGGTTCATTGAGGCAGAATGGCAAATCAAGAGACACGAAGTATCAAAACGACCTATGCAGGACTAAGTTATAGGTCGGACACAAAACTGTTTTCACTATAGCCTAAACATAAAGTTTACATGCGCAGTGTGACCTGGACCATCAAGCTAGGGGTTTGTCATGATGATTATTTATGCAATATCGTTTTGAATCCCACCATGCAGGATAAAGTTATGAACAGGACATAAACATGTTTCACTGAAGCCTATGCATAAAGTTTAAACGCAATTGGACCTTGGCCTTTGAGCTAACGATATGATTCCTGCATGTGACACATCAACTTTTTATGATAATTATTTATGCCAGATAATTTTGAAATCCCGTCATGCAGGACAAAATTTCACTACATCCTATGTAAAATACTTAAGTGCTGACTGTGACCTTGATATTCAAGCTAATAGCATGGTTTTTGCACCTGACACACCATCTTGTCACTACAATTACTCATGCCAAATAATTTTGTAATCCCACCATAAAGGACAAAATTATGGATCAGACACGAGTATATTTTATTATAGCCTATGCACAAAGTTAAAGTGTAAACTGTGACCTTGACCTTTAAGATAGTGGCATGGTTCTTGCACGCGACACACCATCTTGTCATGATGATCATTTGTGCCAAATAAATTTTAAATCCCACCGTGCAGTCTAAAGTATGGGTCGGACACGAACATATTCATTATAGCCTATGTACAATGTTTAAGTGCAGACTGTGACCTTGACCTTTGAGATAGTGACACGGTTCTTGCACGCGACACATCGTCTTGTCATAATAATTATTTTTGTCAAATAATTTTTGAATCCCACCATGCAATCCAAAGTTATGGATCGGACACGATTTCGGTAACACACAAACATACATACACACATACATACATACATTAGCACACACGGACAGGGTAAAATCTATATGCCCTTCCGCCATATATGGCGGGGGCATAATAAACGCCTCTGCTCTATTAAACAACACCGTCTTTATACAAAGAATAATGCTATACTAACTTGCATGAACTCCTGTTTGCTTCTCTAAATGATGTACATGTAGCTGTTTGACTGTGTATCAACTCTTAAACAAATAATTTCCCCTTTATAGGATCTACATTCAAACGAAAGAATTTGCTCCTATGGAAGCAAATTCTTTCCTATAAGAGTTGATCTCTGCTGAGAAAAGAGGCAAAAATAGAGGTGTTTTTCTGAAAGTATACCCATTTTCCTAAATGCTGTTGATTGTCCCCCGTCCTTTCGAAGAAAATCGACGGGACATAGTATTCGGCTTTCCGTGGTTCCGAGGTGCCGTATCGAGGGTGGTCCGTTGGTGCGATGGTGTTGCGTGTAACTTCTAGTGCCGGGGTGTCCTGCTGATTTGAATAGTAGTAGGGCAAGGCCTACTTTATTTGCCTCTCTCTGGGAGACTCCCGATATAGACTAAAATACTGTCTCAAAGGGCCGATAAACCAAAAACTACCAACCTACCAACCATGTTCCGTGGTGCCGTAGTTCCGTTCCCCCCATTACAGTAGGTACCTTGTGTGCGCAGATCCTCCTACAGTTTTCCATGAATCATTCTGAAACTTTGCAGGCATCTATTTCTGTGGCATGTAAATGTGCATGTGACTTAGGGGCTATTGTCAGATATTTATACTTTTTTTGCCACTTTTCCGCTTTGTGACCTTAGTCCTTTTTCAGAATCTGAAGACCTTTCTGTATGCAACTTCTCTTACAGTTTTTTTATGAATCATTTTGAAACTTTGCAGGCTTCTTCTACAGGATCTGAAGATGTGAATGTGACTTGTGGGTAATGTTCATGTAATTATTTACCACTTTTAAAACTTTACAGACTTCTTCTTCATTGTCTCTAGATGTGCATGTGCCTTTAAGAGTACAGTCTGAACTTTTATATCATTTTATTCATGATTCAAACTTAGGCCCAAAGACTAAAAATAGACAGTGGGTGCACTATGTGGGCAACTCCTCATAGAGTTTTGAACCAATCATTTTAAGACTGCGCAGGTATTTTTAACATGGTTTGAACAGTGGGTACGTTGTGTGCGCAACTCCCCATACGCTTTTGTACATTTTGGGATTGTGCAGACACCATTCTGTCTTCTTTTTTTTTATGCCCCCGTGACGATAGTCAGGGGGCATTAAGATTTGCCCCTGTCTGTCTGTCTGTTCGTCACGCTTTATAGTATAGAGTTTGTGTAATCAACTCCTCCCACAGTTTTCAATGGAACTTTTTCAAACTTTGCATACATGTTGTAAACATATTGAAAATGTGGATGTGGATTTTTGATGGGGCTAAAATTAATTTTGACAGATTTACGGCCTTTTGAACTTAGACATTTTAGGCAAATTTTTATATAGTAGGGTATAGAGTTTGTGTAATCAACTCCTCCCACATTTTTAATGGCTCTTTTTCAAACTTTGCATACATGTTGTGGACATATTGAAGATGTGCATGTGGGTTTTTGTTGGACCTAGAATAAATTTTGACAAAATTACGGCCTTTTAAACTTAGTCATTTTAGGCAAATTTTTGCATTCTATGGTATAGATTTTGTGTAATCAACTCCTCTTACAGTTTTTAATGGATATTTTTCAAACCTTGCATACATGCTGTGATTGTATTGAAGATGTGCATGTGGGTTTCTGTTGGACCTAGAATTAATTTTGACAGAATTACGGCCTTAAGAACTTAGTCATTTTATGCAAATTTTTGCATTCGAGGGTATAGAGTTTGTGTAATCAACTCCTCTCACAGTTTTCCATGGACCTTTTTTAAACCTTACATACATGCTGTGAATGTATTGAAGATGTGCATGTGGGTTTTTGTTGGACCTAGAATTAATTTTGACAGAATATCGGCCTTTTTAACTTAGTCATTCTAGGGAAATTTTTGCATTGTAGAGTATGGAGTTTCTGTTATCAGCTTGCTCCACAGTTTTAAGTGGATCTTTTTCAAACCTTGTCTACATATTGTGGACATATTTGAAGATATGCATAAGGTATTTTGATAGAACTAGAATTAATTTTGACAGAATCACAGCCTTTTTAACTTAGTCATTTTGGGCAATTTTTACATGGTAGGGTATGTTTTCAATGGATTCTTTGTAGGAGCTTTATGGATATACACGTCATGTGACAGGCACTGCACGGGGGCATCATTAGTGTCTTACAGACACAATTTTCTAGTTTATATATAAATTCAGTTAATTTGCTTAATAGCGGTATTTTAACAGTGGGCTGATTTACCTCACCTAATGCTCTAAATAACGCCCCACCCGCCCCAATTTAATATTATGTTAAATGAATGTTTCTAAATTCTGTTTGGGAAGCCATTGAGCAACGAAATTCGAACGAATTAATGAGTAGCTTATCTGACATGGCTAGACATGTGGGATAAGATTTGCTACTGTCTTGAAAGCACACGAATAACTCTCTCCTACGACAAAAGGCTATACCGTAATCGACCGTATAAGCGCCCCGTAAGCTTAACTTTTTCAAAATGACGGCAAATACTTATAGTTAACTTTATTTCTTATATGGGCATATTTCAAAGAGTTTTTACACATTAAAAGAAACAAAACAAATGGTTAAACAATGGAGAAATTTAAGCTGCTTATGGTCGTAGAAGGAAAAGAGCTTTGCGAGTGACAACGACAAATTCTATACCATTTTCAGTTCCTGTCAACAAGCAAACAAAGGGATAAACCAGTAAAAAATGTGTGCTTATATATATACGCTTCAACAAGTACCACGATGTGCGCTTGTATGGGAATGTGCGCTAATTGAAGTGAAAGAAATGTCCAATTCATAAGGCCATATGCGCTATTACATGCATACGCGCACTGTCATTTTCTGTCAGTCGATTTACTAGTAAACCGGGTGTCGCCTTACAATAAGTATGAAGATCAAAATGTAAGGTTTTGCATCAATTTTATCTTCGAAATCTGGAATCAGCTCAAATAGGCAGTTTGGTCTCAGACGTACCCATTTTTCAATACACCCAATAACTGCTTCTTTTGCTTATAAATATTGAATATAACCATATTCAAGTGCCAATTGTTTTGGGTGCATCTGAGATACGTTTACGTTTTATGTCAATTAAATATGCATTAGCTGCATTCTGATTGTATAAAGTTTATCTTTCAGATTCTTAGATAATGATGTTATCTAATTTATGGATTCTCTTTGCATTTTGTTGGCAAATGCAAAAACAATGAACCACGACACGAGATAACTCACAAAGTGGCATATGAAGCATGCGAAAACTCAGATCAGCCTGAGCATCCGCCCAGTCTGATCAGAGTCTGTGTTGTGTGCTTAAAGGGTAGCTAATGGTCTAAACTACTAACGCGCCGACAGCGAAGACCCTGATCAGACTGGGCACATGTCCAGGCTGATCTGAGTCATCGGTGGGCGCATATGCCACTTTGCTTGTTTTGTCGTGTCGTGGCTCATTCAGATTTATTTCTATGACGTAATTGTTATCGATAAGCGGTACAATTTTATATTGGTTTTGCATCTTACGTAACGGATAGACAACCTTAAACAACGTATTTATCACTGTAGTCAAATCTGTCCGTGCTTTATTGCCTTACTTTATGTCAGAGAATATAACAATAAGTTTTAAATGATATGTAACCGAAGTCTTAAAGAAGGGGTCTGGAAGATGTGACATCAATTTAGTAGCAGGGTTTCAAAGGGAAAAGTGTATATCTCTTTACTATTACGTCACTTTGCTAAATTCAACCATTTTTATTTTGTTCTGAGAAGGCGAATTTCTAACATTCACGACTATTAAAGGTAGACTGAAGTCAGTGTGCCCATATATTTCATTTGCAAAAAAAGAATAAATAAAAAATAGAAAGGCAAACAAAAAGGCGCTATATAACATTAATTCAAGACAAGGCTATTTCAAGACATTTGTATCAAGATTATCACGGCCCTTTATCGACGCTTTATCGACATTTTTTGCGCACAGGGAATAATCTGAGAAAACTTTATCCGCTATTAAATGACATCTAAAAATCAAATTACTATTTCAGCTGTATGGGTACACTTTATTAATTTTTTGCCTGTTTTTGCAAAGGGGAACAACTTTCGTAATTTTCTGTTGGACTTTGCTGAAGACGAAGCCCTTCCACAAAAGAGTCTTCTCTTAAAGGAGGAGAAAATTATTTTCTTTTGAAGCGTACCCGCATTTAAAAGTCAAACAGAACATAGATTCCCCAGCAAGTGAACACATTCCAGCATGCAGACGTCATTACGACGTAATGTGCCCGTCCGGATATACCTAAAATAACAATGATAATAATAAAAAAACGATTAAACACTTCGATCGCTGGTTGTATACGTTTCATACAATAATCTAAACAAACACTAAGACCCTAGTGACCTTAACATACATGGTACCATGGCATGCTAAATATGTAGCTTCGGACGCCAAGGTGATACTGACACAAGACTATGCTCTTGTAACACTGTCTGGTGCCAGCATACTAATAGGTACCAGCGGACATCGTAGTATTCGTACTGTCAGATTAGACAGCTCTTTGTCCAGACAGACAATGTTTGATATGAAAAAATCCGCTGATAGCATGATGCGATTTTCTCAGACGTTTAATGTGCTTCTATTTATGTCTTATGGTGCTTTTTTCTGATCCGTGCTCATAAATTTGAGCCATGGCACGAAAAACCAGCAAACTGGACATCTGCCTAGTTTGATCACTCTTTGTTTCGTGCTTAAAGGGTAGCTAGAAATATAACCTAGCTCCATGCGGACAGCGAAGACTCTGATCAGACTGGGCGGATGCCCAGTGTGATCTGAGTCTGCGCTGAGCGCACAACCACTTTTTGTTTTTCTTTCGTGTCGTGGCTTATATATTGTCTGTATACTCACCGATTCCTGATTATTTGGCTTCTCAATCAATTATCTATCAACCTATTACCTTCTCATTTACTTACCAATACCTGGCTAATACAAATATTTTTGTTAATACATGTTGCTAATTAGAATCATGCAGTTAAGGTAAATGGGTGCACTTTCAGGGGAAGCAACTCTGTCATTTTCATTTTCTCCTCTCCTCTCAATAGGAGCCAACTTTCAAAGGAAAGCCTTTGCTTCAAGAGGAGTAAATTCTTTCCTTTATAAACTGACATTTCTTTACAAAGTCTTTGCCACTAAGGGCAGTAATCAGGAAGTCACAAAAGTTGCCACCGTTTAAAAAATGGAAGAAAAGCATTGAGGTGTAGCCATACACCTTTAACTGACGTCACTTCACATATACATACACATGTAGCATAATTCTGAAGGTTTGCATCTGTGTGAGGGGTCGCTGGGTCGAGTTTGCCCTTTTAGTATGGGAAGTATTAACGCATATCACAATCTGGCATGGAGAAGACCATCCTGCACATAAGTGACTACGGTTTGCGTCTTATCCTAATGCGAGCCGTACCACGTCAATCGAACTTTATCTTTGCCAAAAGCATCTAAAATTTCAGAATCGATCTATATTCAAACGCTGGACGACAGAAAAAAAGTTGGATAGGACTATCTATATATTAGCCGTGACACGACAAAACCAATAAAGTGGCATGTGCGCCCAGCGAAGACTCAGATCAGTCTGTGCATCTGCTTAGCATGAATCTCAGAGTTTTCGCTGTTCGCGTGGAGCTAGCTTAGACCCTTAGCAACCCTTAGCTACTATATCTACCCTTTAAGCGCAAAGCAAAGTCTCTGATCAGACTAGGAGCCCCGGTAGCTCAGTGGGTTAAGCGCTGGCCTAGTGATCTAGCGGTCGCGGGTTCGAGCCCCGCCGGAGGCGGAGCTCTTTCCATCGTAAACGGGGTTCTATTGCACACAGCCTTTCATTATCATCCGCCCATCGTCCTGATATGACTGAAATACTGTTGAAAAGGACGTAAAATCGCAAGTCATCCATCCATCCATCCATCTCTGATCAGACTGGGCGTTTGCCCAGACTGATCTTAGTCTTCGCTGGGCGCACATGCCACTTTGTTGGTTTTGTCGTGTCGCGGCTCATATAGTGAGGTTAATTGTTAACGTTCAAGCTTTCATTTAATGACAGAAGCGCGGGGTCGAGTGGCTTAGGTACGCTCAGCTGGGGTGCAGAAGGCCGCGGGTCCGAATCACAGTTTGTTCAGCCGGTGACTGGAAAACCAGCATTTAATGGGTACCTTTTTTCGACTCAGACAATGTTAAGGCAGCAAAAGGAAAGTGATGGGCTCCGCCGTACATATGCTGTGTCTAAAGCATCACGAAATAGGGCATCCTTCTAAGACCCAAATGTCACTTCGACCAACTTTTGCTTTTTTATTTTTTTTTATTTTCTAAATATAGTTCGATACGTTTTTTCCCAGTGCACTTAGTATGACAAATAATAGTTTACCACAAAAGAAAATAAACAATTTCACTGCAAGCAGAAGAAGCTGTCAACCATTTCGTATAGTTGTTAAATAATGTTGCAATGCATTTTTGTCAAGGTTAATGGCCCGCAACATCTAGTATATCTACAATAAATGCTGGAATCCTATGCATATAAATGAATACTTAGGAACAAAGGAGCCAAACATAAAGACAAAATATGTATAGAACCAATGCAGATTAATAAAATTGAGTAATTGGTTCGAATCTGGCAACCACTGTATTTAATACTTCTAATAACACTAAATAAAGCACGCAACACTAAAAGGCCATTTTTCGATATCCAGGCAACATTCTGAGGCCGCACCAACAGTGATAGGATCCTGCTTAATGAGGTGTATCTGGGTGTAATTCGAGCCGCCCCGTCTAGTCAGAATCTCTTCTGAGCGCTTAAAGGGTACCATGCGGACAGCGAAGACTCTGATCGACTGGGCGGATGTTCAGGCTGTTCTGAGTCTTCGCTGGGCGCGCATGCCACTTTGTTGGTTTTGTCGTGTCGCAGCTCTTTTGGCAAAGTTGATTGAATATATAAATTAAATATTATGAAGTAAATGATACTTACTGCTTCCGAAAAAGTTGTTACGGCCAGAATAATTCCAAAATATATGTGACGCAATTTCATGTCTACACTATAATTTCCACTCGACTTTGCTTATGCTTTTTCCACTCGACTGTGCCGATGCTTTTATAAGTTTACAAGTCAACAGCAAATATCACACAATCCCTTTTATATCAAATAAGCTTTTAATTGGACAGATCGATAATTGCTGAAATTTCCATAATTGTCTTAAGTAAATGGTACACATTAGCCAATTATTGTAACTATCCTAACATTCAAGGTGAACTGATAGACATTCAGGGAACGCAACTCTGCTATTTTCATTAGTGCTGGCCTTCCCGATGGGATCAACTTTAACAAATAAGAATTCACTCCCTTTTCTTACAGAGTAGACCAATTAAGGAACGGCTACATCAGCCACTGAAGCAAACAGGAAGCCCTAAAAGTTGTTCCCCTTTGTAAAAAAGACAGGAAAACATTTACGGAATCCTCATACACCTTCAACAAACTGATATTACTATCTCACGACGTGTCAGAGACTTCTGGCGGAATGCAAAACGATAGAAACGCCGATCCTTGAGAAATATGCCGACTCAGACTCTTTGCGCAAGCACTTTTATCCTCATATTTAGTCATTACGGTAGACTGAGCATATTTTTCCATACATCCATGTTTTCCATATTTTTTAAGGGAGACAACTTTTGTGACTTCCTATTAGCGTCCCTGGAGGAAATAATTCTTTCAGAATGGGATCTACTATTAAAGGAAAGAATGTGTTCCAAGGGAAGCATATTATGTCTTTAAGAGTTGATTCCCAATTATGAGTGATGCAAAAACACGCACATAGTTGCTTCTTCTGAAAGTGCACAAATTCGCCTTAAACACTAGTTAAAACAATCACGTTTCAGCGATGTCATTTCTTTTCAGATCTAAAACTTTTTCCATGCTCAACTTAGCTGAGCATGGCATTTTACTTCCTTATAAATGGCAAAATACCGATAAGTACAGTAGTTTTCTTGCTCGGTTTAGCAGAGTATGTAATTTTCTCTGCTTGTGAATATGAAAATGCCAACATTGGTTGGCATTTTCATATTTATCAGCAGAGAAAATTTCATGCTCAGCTGAGTTGAACATGAAAAATGTTTTATAACCCCGGAGCCAGAAAGGCTTACAGTCCATGGATTTTCTTAGCATTTGTACAGCTAGATTGATTCCGCGTTGATTATTAGCTTGTTGTATTATCTATGAAAACAAACGTTATTCTGATCAACCTATAGGCAGGTCAGTCTTCCCAAGATGAAGAGTGAATTATTCCAACTGCACATATCCAGTCCGATAAGGATATGCCATAATAATCGCCACATGCGCTTATGTTCTTTTCAATGTGAAACACACCTCTCAAAATGCTGACGGAATTAGTCCATTAGCATAGATACTCTTACAGAAAATCAGTTATTTTGAGGTGAAATGATTAAAATACAATTACATGTACTCCTTCGTCGCTGCTTTGATTGCTGCTGTTTTCAAATAATACTGATTAATCTTGATCTTGTTTATGTACGGGTACAAAGTTTGCTTTTGTGGTGAAGTATTTACTTATTCAGTATATCTATATATTTCTCGATTTGTTATTTTTTTGTATTAATTCAAATATTCAATGCTGTTTTACTTATTTACCCACTATTTAAGCCATAAGAAAGCTTCAACTGTATTACGTTGAAGTCTGTGATCTGCGCATGCGCAACAAATCGCGTGTCATTGTGTTATTTTTATTCCGAGACTGTTGTTTGTTACTTCTTATCAGTGCAAGATGCGCGATTCCAAATGCAAAATCATAACAGCCGCGACACAAGAAAACCAACAAAGTGGTTGTGCGCCCAGTGCAGACTCAGATCAGCTTGGGCATCTGCCTAGACCGATTAGAGTCTTCGCTACGTGCTTAAAGGGTAGCTAAACTACCTCCATGCGGACAGCGAAGACT
Source organism: Ctena decussata (assembly GCA_963989385.1). Classification (NCBI taxonomy): domain Eukaryota; kingdom Metazoa; phylum Mollusca; class Bivalvia; order Lucinida; family Lucinidae; genus Ctena; species Ctena decussata. The sequence goes on along the minus strand of OZ022512.1, from coordinate 21,246,100 downwards.
CTGATCAGACTGGGCAGATTCCAAGGCTGATCTGAGTCTGCGCTGGGCGTACAGCCACTTTGTTGCTTTTGTCGTGACGCGGCTCAAATTATTAATTGCAACCAATCTATTGTGCTGCACAATAATTAATTTATAGCGGTTATTAATAGATCAGAATTAACTTTATCAGCGTTCCTATCTTAAAATGCCAAACATGACGCGAACGCTTGGCTCCCTGTTACAAAAATGCGCCGAAAAAGTGCACGGAAACAAGTTGTTTTTATATTAGATCCTCAAGGAATGTTCCCTGGTAGCAGTGAACCCATACATAAGAAACAAAAACGAAAACTCGAGATGCGAGTTCTGTATGCTGTGGTCAAGACTTGCGGGTAAAGACCAGTTAGGCCGAAGATTCTAGGTCAACCTCTAACTCGCCAGTGTATTGCAATCTTTCCTAAAATCAAAAGTAATAAAATGTTGATGTTTTCGTTTTCTTCCCTGTTTTCCTCGCTTCTGACATCACTTAAAGCTCACAAAAACGTGTCGTTTCTAACATAAATTTAGAATGTCACTGAAACTCCGTCCCTGATACAGAAAGACAATGAAAGGTGAAGCCCATTCTGAAATTCGTCAGTGTGTTGGTATGGTACCATTTGGTCCTAAACTGAATTTCTCTTTCCAAAACTCAAAACTTTATTACTTACTGTTAATTTTCTAGAATATGATACTTTGTCCTTGGTTTTAAACTGGTTTTATTTACATCCATATTATGTAATTATTCATCCGTGCTTTTGTTATACAGAGGTAATCCCCACCTTCCAGTCAGTGCATATCACGAGACCTTATTTTGTTTTTATTTTTATTATTTTTTCCATGAACTCATTTGCGCCGCGACACGAGAAAACAAACAAAGTGGTTGTGTGCACAGCACAGACTCAAATCAGCCTCGGCATCCACCCAGTCTGATCAGACTCTTCGCTAAGCGCTTAAAAAGTAGCCAAGGGTCTAATTATAAGCTACCTCAATGCGGACAGCATAGACTCTTGCAGAGTCTTTGCTTGACGCACATGCCTCTTTGTTGGTTTTTGGTTCGTGTCGCGGCTCATTTCTTCTCGTGAAGCAGCGCCACTCATCAAACCTACATGAAAACATAAAGATGCTGTTGAAATATATGTCCGTTATGAATTACTGGAGTTAAAGCTTCTGTAAACTTATGCAGTTGTGTGTGTCTGCGCAATTGCACGAGCGCTCGCGTATGTGTACATGTACATTTGTGTGAGACAGAGAGAGAAAGAGAGATGTATATTAGATGTTGTTTTTTTTTTGATCGCTTGACATTGTGTCGGTAATCAATGATATCTCCTTACAACACGCTTTCAAAGTACGCATTTTCGTGATTATAAAAAGACGCAATATATATTTTGCTTGTAATTGATAAACGAGAAGTTGTACTCGAACTAGTAACATTTGCATGAAGGATATGATTTGCATTCCTAAGTAGTATTGCTATATTGTTAATTAGCTCATATTACGAACACTTATATCAGAAATACAGTATGTGCAACTACTACCCGCACTTTGAATGTGTGCATATTATTGGTATGAGAGCAGCAAAAAATGATTAACTTTATTTACATGCTATACCATAGGTTACAAATCTCCCTGACTCAACACTGGGTAAAAAAATAATACTAGTCTAGGATAGTCTAATCCATCGAATGATATTGCAAGTTTGTTGTTACACCACAGATTACTGCAATAATCTCCCTTCAACTGGTCCAGTTTTAGGCTGCCCTCCTTTCTCTGCTTAAAGCCATCCTTAGTCTTTCTTTATAATTTTCTTCCCTTTTTTGTTTCATCAGCATATCTTCTTTCTCTATCAATGTGCCCCGTAGGATCAGCAAAAAGATAGCAAAACCACCTGAGTTGCCGTTTCCTGACCGTGCTCAATAGTGCATCGTGCGTCCACTTGCTGCGAACGACGTTCCCATTAGTTACGCGTTCTTTGAACGAGATGATCAGCTACCTGTGGCATTTCAACAGCTGACGGAGTGCTTTTACTCAGCTCATAAGCTGCGTCCTTTTGTCTGTCTCTGATATCAGGGTCCCAGTTCCATAGGGATACAAAAAGATGTTTTTGATATGAGTGCTGTCATCTCTCCAAAGTTGGTTATAGCTATGTTAGTGCTACAGTGGCGTGTATAGGTCTTGAAGAAACATTAGGTCTGGGAAACGTTCCATTATTAGAGAGAGATGCTCCAAGGTATTCATTTATATCCCCGATTAAAATCAAAGGGCCAACAGCCCTGAAATGACAGATTCTATCAGAAAAAAAAAACATTCTAAGTCGGCTGAAAATAATTTCAAACGTCAGCCCTGTTGCTTGTATATGGTCTTACTCTAATAATGTCAATAAGTCATTTAAATAGCGCAAATCACTTCATGCACCTGCCAAAATTCTATCTCTTGTACACAAGTAATTTCTGAATTCTGATAATGGTTACTGCTTTACACTGCCTTGTAAGCACTCTGTGTTTGCGGTATTTCGCATTACCTATGGACCAAGAGGGTGTCCACTCCAATGTTTACAACATGGCAGTTCTATAAATAGCCACCGATAAAGACACTATTACCGTATGATTTCCAGTTGATGTGGATAAAGTTACATTACATTTTCTGCAATGATTGACGTGCTCGGAATACTGTTTTAGGCAAGTTTACAACTGTAAAACAGTTTTTTTGTTATTGCTGTTTTTGTTGCTGTTTTAGTGGTAGCCAATTTATTTTACTTACATAGACAGTTGCGATTAAAGGAGGACGAATACGGTAATTAGCCGATTGATTTTAACATTCAGTTTGTATATTCGTAATATTTTCGACCGCTGATATTATTGGTTGGATACTTATCATTTTACAGAACTACATAAATAATTTTACCTGCACAAGAATACGTTATATAGGTCTCATTTAATTTCGTACAAAACTTATTTTCAATTCCAGACGTTTTTGTAGCGAACTTACGATCACTTCATTTCTGAGCGGAAAAAAAAACAGATGTAAGAGCCACTTTCCAAAATACGCTTGTGACAGCATTAAATGATAGAATCAGTCATTAAAAATAGTATTCATCCGAAACGACTCGACCATGGCCCCTCTTAAATTCTCAATTTAAAAACATATATATGTGATCCTCCCGAAGTTTGGTTTGCCAAAGGCATCAGGATCAACAAAATACAATTTGCCTGATGTATCTGCGGCAGAGCTTCTAGTAGAATTAGCAGGATCTAAAAATTATTTATCTTAGGTCAAGTAAAAGGCTAAAAGCCCTACAAATTCACAGGCAACGTCTTGACATGAGTGAAATATTGTTTACTGGGACGTTCAACCACAACTTGACAACAACAGTAAGTTGGTCTGTGTTTTAATTGCTCCACAAACCTACCTTTACATTCATTTTAAGTTGATATTTGAAATCTGCCTTCCTATACAAAATATCACAAGGGTGGCAATAATTTGCAAACTTAATCAATCAAAAATTAAATCCAATCCGTTCCCGATATGGCACTAATTAAACTCGAAGATATATATCGTAAAAGTGCAGACACCGACCATACTGCTCACATGCACGTCCAGATCTGGTTCTACGCTCTTTGATGAGGAGCTTTTGCCCCGATATTTACTTTGCGATTTATCAACTTTGGTAGTAAATGTAATATGCGCCGCGACACGAGAAAACCGACAAAGTGGTTCTGCGCCCAGCGCAGACTCAGATCGGCCTGGGCATGCACCCAGTCTGATAAGAGTCATCGCTAAGCGCTTATCTGGTAGCTAAGGGTCTCAGCTAACTGCATACGGACAGCGAAGACTCTGATCAGACTAGGCGGATGCCAAGGCTGATCTGAGTCTGCGGTGGACGCACAGCCACATTGTTGGATTTGTCGTGTCGCGGCCATATACCATGAAAAGGCGTCCCAACATTTAAATTAATTACCGAACAGTGTCTCAGATTGCTACATTTTTTTTTACTAAGATTGAGGAAAAGTAATTAAAGTAGCAGAATGCATATGGTATGTTCATTAATCATATTGTGCATTTAGGGCATGTTGATTCTGTTATACGAACTGCGAATTCATAATTGGTTATCCCCTCGGGGATAACCATACTAAGATAGGAATTCGTACTCGATTGTACGCCGTCTCCTTTTGCTTTGCATTCGCCGTTTCCTACAGGTCCCACTATTTCCCGGTACTTCTACATTTGGCACACCCAGCTACAGGGTTCTCAACAGCATCGCTAATGCATGATCTTTATAGCTTATATCTTAAAATCCTTTTTGTCACCTTATACAAACAGTTACCTGAAAGTACAGTTAGCACTTTACAGTGCAGATCAATAACAAGTAAAATGCAGGTTCCACTATTAACCGGTACTTGCTCCCATAGTTTGGCGCACCCAGCTGCAGGGTCCCTTCCAGCATCGCTAAGACATGAGCTGTAAAACTATCCTGAAGACTTCATCTCGCCTAATACAAGAAACTCACCTAATACAAGCACTTACCAGAGAGAACTGTTCACTTACGAAGAGCTATTACATCTAACAAAAGTTAATAGCACTGAAGCTCACCTGTTACAAGCAATCACTAGACAAAAAGAAAAAAAAACTGTCAAACTCGCCACTTACCTGCAGCTTTAAAAAATCCAAGAATACAATAAAATTAACTTGAATTGCTGCCATTGTTCTGCTTTACCACTTGCATCCTATAGATTCATTTGCTAAGGAATAACCTCTCAAGCTTTTTTTATTAATTTGACACGTGATCACGACAGTTCCCCTTCGCTTTGAAACCTCTAGGGGAGAGTCGGGTAACTTCGGACAGCGGGTAAATTCGGACACTGACATTTTCCTTTATATGTCAGTTGTTTGGAACTAAAACAAAGCAATTAATGGCCAAAGAGTGAAAATCCTCATGAAACGGCTCATGATGAGCCGTCTCAGCTGGAGTTTTACTGTTTGCAATGGTATGTCCAAATTTACCCGCCTGTCCGAAGTTACCCGACTCTCCCCAAAAACATTTATTGCCATTCCTAAAATGAACAAGTGTCTAGCGTTCCATAAAAATGATACAGGCAAAGACAAATGAAATTAAAATCTAGAAGAGTTCCTTTAAGAGCAGAGAACACATTCGAAAGCAGGAACATGGGCAATACTTCGAAATTTCGGCTATTCAAGCCTCATCAGTGACCCTGAAATTATCTGGTGAGAATGCCAGGGAAAACATACTGTAATTGTACAACCCGCAGGTTTGCACTATAATCACTGTGTTAGTCCGTCCGTCCGTTATCAGTTAGCGAAAACTGTAATCAGCTTGCGAAAACGCTTATAACTCTTGAACCGCATGGGATATTTTGACAAAATTTTGCTTACTTATACATGTCAATATTGTCTAACCACTCACATGCATATATGTAACACCCTTATTTGATAGACGAGGCTTTGCTGAGCACAAGTTGAAAATTTACGGCCAACTACTGAAAATGCTCATAACTCTTGAACACCGTGGTAAATATGGTTCAAATTTTGCATGCTTATGTATTTTAACATAGTCCAGCCTCCGGCATGCAAAACAGTGACGAGGCTTCACCGAGCATCAATTTGGCCGGTCAAGCTCTTTTATGGAAAATGCTGATAAGTCTTGGACCGCTTGGTATATTGGTTTCAAATTTTGTATACTTAATATGTAATTTAACATTGCCCAGCCACTGGTATGCAAAACAGTGACGAGGCTTCACCGAGCATCAATTTGGCCGGTCAAGCTCTTTTATTAAAAATGCTCATAACTCTTGGACCGCTTGGTATATTTGCTTCAAATTTTGTATACTTATGTAACTTAACATTACCCAGCCACAGATATGCAAAACAGTGACGAGGCTTCACCGAGCATCAATTTGGCCGGTCGAGCTCTTTTATTGAAAATGCTTATAACTCTTGGACCGCTTGGTATATTTGCTTCAAATTTTGTATACTTATGTAACTTAACATTGCCCAGCCACTGGTATGCAAAACAGTGACGAGGCTTCACCGAGCATCAATTTGGCCGGTCGAGCTCTTTTACTGAAAATGCTCATAACTCTTGGACCGCTCGGTATATTTGCTTCAAATTTTGTATACTTATGGAATTTTACATTGCCCAGCCACTGGTATGCAAAACAGTGACGAGGCTTCACTGAGCATCAATTTGGCCGGTCAAGTAGTGAAAATGCTCATAACTCTTGAACCCCGTGATATATATGGTTCAAATTTTGTATACTTATGTATTTTAACATTGTCCAGCCACCTGCATGCAAAACGGTGACGAAAGTCCAAACAGTATTGCACGACCCACAGGTGTGCACTTTAATCGCTGTGCAAGTCCATCAGTCTGTTTGTCCTTCCGCTGTTGTCAGTGAGTGCAATTGCTCATAACTCTTAACCACATGGTGTAGTTTGATAAAAATATGCATCATTCTAAAAGAATTGACCAATTTCATTTCCATACATTCCTTCTGGCACCAGAAACTGATTATTCTACATTCACCACGGGTTGTGCACATTACCATCAGTTGATTTCTTAATTTTAATTAGGCAGTCGATTAAAGAACTGACTAGTATCTACAATGGGCCCAAAGGACTAAATGGCGAAGTTCTAGGATATGAATCTAAACAAATCGAAAATTTATGAATTCTCGGAATATATCTTCTGATCTCAAAGGATAAACATAATTCATTACTGACCGTTCCAAGGCGGTAGTTCTGTTGTGGTTCTTTGTTGCCTGTTTTTGGTGTCAGAGTTTCTGTGATGTTTTACCTTATGTATGTTATTATTATTTTTGGTTCGGTTTGGGTTGCTGAGTGGCCACCTTTTGGGAACAAGCTGCTCACTCGGTTGGCCATATGTTCTCTGTATCTTGATTATTTGTAATCTTAGTTGTTTCCAACTATGGTTTGAGGGCTGGATTTGGATTTTGATTGTTTCAGTGCCTGGTCTTTGCATACTTTTTACTTATAGTATATAATCTGCACTATAGATGATGTTCGGGAGACGTTTTACGGCTGCCACACGGCACAACACCTACTGCAGTAAAGTCACATTAAAAACTAGAAGAGTTCCTTTGAGAGCAGAAAACACATTCGAAAGAAGGAACATGGACCATGCTTCGAAGTTTCGGCTATTCAAGCCTCATCAGTGATCCTGAAATTATCTGGTGAGAATGCCAGGGAAAACATACTGTAATTTCTTTATTTTGATTAGGCAGTCGATTTAAAAAATCGATTAGTATCTAAAATGGGACCAAATGAATTAATAGCGATGGTCTAGAATATGAATCTAAACCAATCGAAAATTTATGAATTCTCAGAATATATCCTCTGATCTCAAAGGACAAAGATAAAACATAATCTGCACTATGGGTGATGTACAGGGGAGACGTTTTACGGCCGCCACACGGCACAACACCAGCTGCAGTAAAATCACATTAAAATCTAGAAGAGTTTTTTTTAGAGCAGAAAACACATTCGAAAGAAGGAACATGGGCAAGACAAATCTGTTTTATGAATAAATAAAATAGCCTGATGTTTCTGTGTGATAATTATGAAACTTTTGCTCGCAGTGCCGTATGCGTTTATATATGCAGTATTTCAAACGTTAAACGACTAATTTTGATTAATGTTCTATAGAGGTTTGTTCAGAGCTCTTAGCATTAGTTAGTCAAAAACTTGTCTTTGCCCAGACAGGGTCAGTATTGTCCTCTAACTCTGTCGGGTGTTTAAAGAAACATAAAGGTGCAAGTGACAGAAACATGAAAGCCAAGCAAAGCTGGGCTTTATTGTGTACCTCTTGGAAATAAGTTGACAATGCATTACTGTACGCTAATGCAAAAATATATGATAATGCAAAACATCTTTTGAGTAGAGTATTATTGCAAATTTAATCTGTCAGAACATGAATTGTAATCGAACAAGGACAAGTGGCATAAGCAATTTATCCTCGTTTGAATAATAAACAAACTGAGAGTCTAGCAAACGGAGCAAATTTGGACAAGATTACCGTCTATGTGGGCTAATTATATAATGTGCCTATTGCTGCCAGTATTGATGTTGGTCTTTGTTGCCGTTGTCTGACACAAAAACAACTTGCACACTGTTCGTAATCTTAACTGAATATGCGCAGGTTCCAGCTAACGGTTTCTTTTGCTGCATTTGTATACAGGAACTCAATGATTAAATCTCAGTGGGTTAAGCCATAGCCTGCTGATCTAGACGTCCTGGGTTAGATTCTCGCTGGTAAGGGATTTCTTTTCAACCGTAAACGGAGTTATCATGCGAACCGAACAACCAACTAAATGTTTTGTACCACTTCAGAAACTGAGGGTGAGGTTGGGCCTGTAAAATCGATTTAAGCCCCCCAGTAATTCATTACTGACCGTTCCAAGGCGGTAGTTCTGTTGTGGTTCTCTGTTGCCTGTTTTTGGTGTCAGAGGTTCTGTGATGTTTTACCTTATGTATGTTCTTATTATTTTTGGTTCGGTTTGGGTTGCTGAGTGGCCACCTTTTGGGAACAAGCTGCTCACTCGGTTGGCCATATGTTCTCTGTATCTTGATTATTTGTAATCTTAGTTGTTTCCAACTATGGTTTGAGGGCTGGATTTGGATTTTGATTGTTTCAGTTCCTGGTCTTTGCATACTTTTTACTTTTACATGTACTTTGTATACAGCTTTTCATTGCCAGCTTTCCTGAAATGACTTAAAATACTATTTGACAGGTCGCCAAACTGCAAGTCATCTATACCTGCCCAGACATAAATACACACCAATAATGCCAAAGCCAGCCTTCTTTACGTCTCTGCTCACTGATGTCCATTGACAACGGCCCTCATGCGTCACTCCGTCATTATGCATATTTGTTAATTCCCGAGATACACGTCTATGCAAATACAACCAATTTGTCGCCACCTTAAGACTACGATCTTTTAATCTCATAACAAGATTTCTACCGTCTTCATCAGTCAGGCAATTAGTAAATCCAAGACTGCGTGTCTTTGACAAAAGATTATAATATGACATTATTCCGCATGACAGGGATGAAATACTAGTGCTTGAAAATGATAAATTGTTGTCCAAAGCTCATTGTCAGTCCTAGACCAGTCTATATTGAAAAATATTTGATTGCCCATTAAATGTAGCTCCACTGCCTTCACAAGGTGACACACAGGGACAATTAATCTAACACGAACGGTCCGATCTAGCCAACCTTGTCTCAGGTCTTGTGGCCATAAATTTACTATGTAATTTAGTTATGATGGCTCAATAAATGAGACTATTATTTGCCTATTAACAGTATAAACCTTAAAAAATACCTTTACGGGGGTAACAAGGCAAAGCACACAAGCAGCTTTGCCACAACAGGTACATTACATGTATTCTGACAACAGATGGATGGATGGATGGATGAAAGGACGGACGATGGTTGCAACTAGTTGGCAACTAACACTGACCTACTTTCGATGTCTTAAACTTTGATAAGATGGTGAAACTACAATGTATAGACGTCGGGGCCTATTACTTGTGCCGCTTTTGTCAATATGGCATTGGTAATTTTAACGTCTTGTTACCTAAACACGTCGTTAGTTTTAAACAACTGGACCCTGATTGCAACAAGACGATCGTTGAAGTTTATGGTACTTTTGCCAGCAACTTACAAAATCAAACAAGCTTCCTTCATTAGAAATTAAAACCTCAGGCATGCATGCATATCTGTTGTTGATGTTGCATAATCTGAAGAGAGAATATTGAGAGATATCGATTTTGATGTATATTATGAGCCTTTTCACTGGTAAAGGGGATGTAACGCCTTTCTCCGAGAGATCAAGCACAGTTAACCCTACTCTTTTACATATTGTGACCAGTGCCGTCTTCTAATCCTATAGATCTATAGTCTATGGAATACACAAAGTACAACGCATACGCTCCTACCAGTCTCTGTAGTAACACATGCCATACAGTCAAATTACTGGTGTTTAGGCTAAAATATTCCTTTGCTTCAGAAAAAGCGAAACATTTCTGGAATATATTTTACGATACATCGCATACAAATTATCACATTAGGTGAACGATTCCTTTTTTGGGAAGCTATGCGCTATTTATTAAAGACCTCATTGCTACATTTATCGTGCGGTATCGATACAGGATGCTTCCAAAGGATCTCCTTTCAGAATTTATAATACATGTATGAGCCGCGATACGACAAAACCAACTATGTGGTTGTGCGACCAGCGCAGATTCAGATCAGCCTGAGCATCCGCCCAGTTTGATCAGACTCTTTGTTAAGTACTCAATGGGTCGCTAAGAGTCTAAGCTACCTCCGTGCGGACAGCGAAGGCTCTGATCAGACTGGGCGGATGCCCAGGCTGATCTGAGTCTGCGCTGGGCGCACAACCATATTGTTGGTTTTGTCGTGTCGCGGCTCAAATTTTTGTCCTCACTGAATTTGGTGTTGTGCATTGTGATGGATGTAAACGTCTCCATGTTAACCAAGATAGTGCAGATAATATAAGGATCTCTCATGTGTGTGAGAGGTGTGGATAGAAAAATCTGTCACGAGGTTTGCCTAGTGATGCCGAACAGTGATCCCGAGTGATAGATTTTTCTATCCGCACCTCACATCAATGATAAATACTTTTTCTGCCACACCACGTTTTGCTTTAACTTCAGAACTTCTTAAAATGCGTAATTCTAGTGCTTGAGAGGTTTAAATTTGATTTTGAAAGAAGGCGCCGCTTTCAAAGACCGCCATTCGGCACTTTACGTCAACGACTGATGTGCATAAACTGACGTCATTTTTACCGGCTTCGGGACGTCATCATCTAAAATGCCAACGTCACTTGACGACGCAGGTACGTGAGCTCCTATACAACCAATGCATTGACAGCTCGTGATTTTTCCGGTCCTGGGTCAGAACACCAGGGTTATATAAGATTTTCAATCCCAAATGAAAAGACTGGCATTTATTATCCGGTGTGCAAGAACATATTTTCTGGTTCTTCGGTGTCATTTGGGCTCATTCTTAGTCAGTTTGAAACAAGAATTTCCGCTGAAGTCTGTGCTAGGGCGTGTTGACAGTGTTACTACATTACATTACTGCGAAGGAACATACATGGCGAACATTGATTAGGAACTAATACAATCAGATCAAGTATTTTACACTCAAAACCCAGTCTGTTATAATTTTGTTTCTTTAAATTAATGTCATCCTTGATCGGTGTGAGCCGCGACACGTCAAAACCAACAAAGTGACATGTGCCCCCAGCGGAGATTCAGATAAGCTTGGTCATCCGCCCAGTCTGATAAGAGTCTTCGCTGTCGGTATGAAGGTAGCTTAGACCCTTAGTTGCCGTTTAAGCGCCGTGTGGAGACTCTGGTCAGATTTGGCGGATGTGCAGGCTGATCTGAGTCTTCGCTGGGCATACATGTCACTTTATTGGTTTCGTCATGTTGCGGCTCAATTATTACTGCACAGGAACAGCCTCTACTACAACCGCGTCTGCTAGTGTTTTGATGTTTTGCTTTGCTTCCAAAGAATTTTCCTTCAGAAACTGTTTTGAGACAGTTTTCTTACGGCAGCCACAAAACACTTAACACTAACTTTCGTGAATTTATAAATTGATGCCCCACCCACAAGAAGGAAATGAAAACAGGATATCGTTTTAACTGAACCTATTTACATGTATAAAACTGTTATGATCATAGCTGACTATACACGTAACACCGGCTTTAGTGGAACTCAATATAATAATGTGCCAAAGATCTCAAAATATCAAGACGTGTAAACCCTGAAGCACTGTGATACATGTGTACGTTGTACAAGAATGTAGCTAAACAGCACGAAGCATCTACTTGTTTGAAGTCTTGAAAAAATGGGCATTTTCAAATAGTTTGTGTTGAAGATGCAATACGAAGACATAAATAGCTGACTTTGCTGGTTTTATCAAATTTGTGCACGAACAATTATGGTGTGCGTAATGCGGTCTGCGCATTATCACTGTTTTCAAAATGGTTTTCAATTAGCTCAGTCGTTTCAGAGTACAAGAAAATAAATTAAAACAAACATAATTATATAGGGCATACCAACAATTTCGAATAAGTGTTACACATACGACAAGGTTATCGATACCAGAAGCTACTGTTTGTCATAAGTGCTGATCAATTTTAGTAGAGATAAATGCGTAATGTAGACACGCTATCAATACAAGAGCAGTATAACCCTAGTGTGCAATATTAGATTGTCTACAATTAAGACAGTCACGGAATCACTCTGTTTTTTCATTTGTTAAAACAATAGAGAGTTATTGTTCATGGTGAAAACGATCAACTGTGGAGTATATACAGTTATAACACACACACTAACAATGTCTACCATAAAGACCCTAAGTGTACAAACAGTGGAAACAGAGATCAGACTGTTCCTAGGAACCAAAATGATCAAGGTCTATACAGTTGCCATGTCATCTGCGCATCTTTGTTGGCATTACTCCATGGTAGAATCGGGAAAATAGGAAAATAAATAGAAGGGCAAGGACCGGCTGTGCTTGCAGCCGGTGCAGAATTTGGGCAGTCTGTTTTGGGGATATTTTTTAACTTAAATATTAGTTTCCAAGAAACAAAGCGATGATTAAATTGTTTTGTTTTGTTTTGTTTTATTCTGTAACATGCAAAGTAAATTTTACTAAAATAATATGCATAAGCCTGCCTCATCAATTGTATAAATGATATTTTCGTGGGATTGTTCATGAAATTCAATTTTCTTGCATTGCTTGAAAAACAAAAATGTAAAAATATTCTTATTATCTGGATAACTGAAATTGGTTTACCAGTTTGTTCCAAATATCCTATATTATAGATTAAATGATTTGCAGAAATGAAAGTGCATTCATGTGCTAGAGATATGAATTTCAATGGAAACTGTGTAAAAAAGTATATAGAAATACAAAATATTGTTGTTTTTCGTGTTTTTTTACGAAGACAAATGGTGAACAGTTTTTTTCTTATCCAAATGTGTTATAGCTCTTTGGGTTATTTAGGCGGTATAATGGTTTGAATGTCCTGCCAACACTTCATTCAGTATCCATCTACCTTAATTTCACATTATTCCGGGTAGTAAAATCGATTTATTCAAATTAATGCCCAATGTATATGACAGCTGGCTAAGGTAGCCGTAATACCTGATTTGCTGGGAATATAAAAATCTGTATAAAATGCTGAAAATACAATTGATTTTCCCAAATATTAGCCGTAGCCTTCTTAATATTTTTCGATTGCATTGAAAGCTCACGCGAACTTATTCAAATACTGTTGATGGCACGGGTGTTGGCGCGTTTGTGGTCCTATACTGGTGGAGGAAACCGGAGTACCCGGAGAAAACCACCGACCTCAGACAAGCAACCACTTGCCTCCCACATGACGACGTCGGGAATCGAACCCGGGCCGCAGAGGTGGTAAGCGAATGTTCTATCCACTACACTATCCGGGCCCCTTATGAAAAAAAATCAAAGGGCAGTTGACGGCAAATAAATAAATAAATAGATAAATAAAAAAAATAGAAAAAACTCCAGAAAATACCAAATAACCTGAAAATGCATTTAGGTACGAAGGTTCTTCAGTGCATTAAGAGTAATAACTAACAACTATTTTCCAACTCTTTAACAATTATCAAGTTAACTTTTACAGGAAAAGAAGAGGTGCCTGCGCCTAAATTGTAGACATTATTATGTAGATAACTCAGATGAGTTTACTTTTCAAATGCTGATTTATTTCACTGACAAACCTGCATGGTTAAAATTATATAGATTGTTATTGTGTGTGACATTTAGATCTACCAACGTACCATATATAAAGTAAAATAACGGCAAATCCTCGCTATAACATACTATAATAATGTTCCCCTGCAAAGTGCAGTTCGAAATTTTGAAACGTCAAGACTAAGACAGGCTCTAATACGTCCGTTTTACTAATTCCATTTACAGGCAAAATATTACGAATTCCATTTTTAGGCAAAAGAAGTTTATGGATTTCTGAGATGTAGAATGTATTTATTCGAAACTATTGCACTTATTCTTTCTGTATGTTTCTAACTCCGATGTAAAACGAGAGAGAGAGAACGAGAGTCGAACTATCCAGAGAATCACAGACGCTCCACTACCCGGAACGAACCAAAGACCTTCTGCAAGCGGTAATATGATTTCTTAGCCTATCAACACAGAAGAATGGTAAAAGACTACTCAGGGTTTTCGCGGATAAAAGTTGGGGAACAGGAGAAAGAGAGATAGCAACTCCCGCCAACTGCAAAAAAAAACAAGAGTTGTCAGAAGACAACAAAGCGCGCCTTATGGGTGCCTGATTCTCACAGTCACCAAGACCTACAAATATATCAGGTCATCTGCAGTGTCAGACTGAGCCATTATCCCAGGTATATGATGAATACATACTAAATACACCTAAAATATGAGGCAAATTACTGAATGATAAAATATATGTTAGAGTGACCTCAAATTCCCAAATATGATGTTAATCTATAAACAGCTTTGGAGACACAAGGCAAAATCACTGAACCATGAAATATAGGTCACAGTGATCTATAAATAAAATGAGGTCATGCGGTATGTCAGACCGATCCACTATGCCAGCTGTGATGTTAATCTATCAAACAGTGCTTGAAATATAAGACAAAATCACTGGACAATGAACAAAGGTCAAGGGCACAGGTGTCAGCATGGTAGCTCTGCAGCTGCTGCAATTATAGGGATATGCTATTTGACCAAGTATCAAGTCTCTTCTGCCAAAGGTTTCATCAAAACTAAAAATTTTGCCTTAAAAACAGTGTCAAATGGCAAAGTCAGTCAACCGTGACATTGTGTCATGCAGCTGCTGCAGTCATATGGATGTATATATGTACCAAGTATGATGATTGTAGCTGCTGTAGTGTCTAAGATGCAGAGTTGAACATTGAGCTAAACGCAATTGTTAACATTGGTTAACCTGATAACGGACGCCGACGAGGACGCTGACGGGTACGCTAACGGTGACGCTAACGCTAACGCATACTCGGACTACGACGCCGGGGGTATAGCATAAGCTCTGCTTTGCTTCGCAAAGGCGCGCTAAAAATGTTCACATAGTCTCGGTTTTCCTCAAATTGTTTTCAGTTGTACAATCGCAAATCGGCCGTGGTACATTTAGTTACATTCCGTATGATGACAATTTATTACGTTTTCGCGATACAAAAAATAAAAAATAAAAGAGAGAAATCAAACCGTTTCTGAAAGGGAAGCTATCATTTGTCTTTACCTTGTACTTTATACACTTTTAAAGGTAGGTTCCTGGCCTAGCGATAATAATTATGTTCACAAAATAACTTTGTCTTTTTCTGGGTAGTATTGAATTCTCTTATTTTTCTGAAACTGTTGCTACTGAGAAAATCGTCAGATGTTGTAGAAAATAGTCGTTTTCCCTTTGGTTTATTTTCTTTTGTTGGAATTCCAGTTCTAAAAATAAATATGTATATATGTCTTCAAGTCCGCAGCTTCTGATGTTATTTGCCAACGGTTAATTTTTTCTTGCAGTGAGCTCTTCCAGAGGTCCTGGCATGGCGGATGGGGTAAAACTATCCCGAAATGCAATGCAGCATGACGTCAGCTATGTTATCTATTTTTGGCGCGAACTAAAAATAGCGCTAACTGGTGTGCGAAGCAGAGTTAGGACATCCCTTGCAAAACGACTTTTCTACGATTTTTTTGATTTACACTCTTTAGTGAAACTTATTCATTTCCTCTTTATAATAGCTTTCCAACAACTTGGATAAAAAAAACATCAAAATTATGATGCATTCCAAAGTACAGGAACCTACCTTTAACTATTAACCTTTGTACTTCAGATGAAATTCAAATCAGGTGTTTCTTATTGTAGTATTACAATTAACATTAAATGAGCCGCAACACGAGAAAACCAACAATGTGGTTTTTCGCACAGCGCAGACTCAGATCAGCCTGAGCATCTGCCCAGTCCGATCAGACTCTTTGCTTAGCGCTTAAAGGGTAGCTTCCTCCATGCGGCCAGCGAAGACTCTGATCAGACAGGGCGGATGCCCAGGCTGATCTGAGTCTGCGCTGGGTGCACAACCACTTTGTTGGTTTTCTCGTGTCACGGCTCAAATATGGTGTATAATATCACATATTATTCACTCAGCACCCAACTGATACTATAAATATAATAAATTAACACTATAATTAGTTTCAAGGTTCAACCTTGTATTGGCTGGGGTAAAAGCTGACACGTTTCGGTGACATACTGTTGTGACATAGATGTAAGTAAGCATCAACTGTTACTAAACTTCGTTTTCTCATTCCGCTTTAAAAGCTATACCAAATATTGGATTAAGAAATATAAATGAATAAAGGACAGTACTGCTGCTCATCAAGTTGATTAGTAGACCCGAGTCTCTTGCTCTCCTTTTTGTTTCTTTTCCTCGTTTCCCGATATTATTTGTATTCATGTACATATCAAAATAAACTGCTGCACTGTCTATCGGAACTGTCGTATCGGTGTTTTTCCACCTTATACAGCGATTACTCTTATATTTCGAATAGCAGTCCGGCTAGACTTGACTAGCCGAAACTTCGAAGTGTGGCCCATGTTCCTTCTTTAGAGTGTGTTCTCTGCTCTCGAAGGAACTATTTAAGATTTTAATTTTGTATGTTTTTCATTTTAAGATGTGTACGATGTTGCTGATGAAGTGACTATACAAACCAGAATCTGTTTGATCAGACGGCTACAAGAGGTACAACTTGATATGAGTGTACACTGCAAAGGTTCTACAATATCCAGCGGCGTGTGGCATTTGAAACGAAATCCTAATTATAAAGAAATTCTCTTTGATGTAACATCCAGAACAGATTGTTTCTTCGCATGTTGCAATTGCACAGGTTGTAAGAAAAGGCTGCTGTGTCCCTGTGGGGTAATTTTGATTATAATACGAGGGTTGATCCAGAAGTAATGTCACTGCAGCTATAAAATCGTGTAGAATAAAGAGAGAACAACAAAATTTCGTATCCAAGTACCTTAATGTATGGTCTGAAAATGTCATAAAAATACAGTAAACAGTAACTGAGATATCGAAATAGACGGAAGGCATGGTAACGGATCGCGCCGCACGTCAATGACGTCGTTGGCGTACCAGACGAAGTTTCAATATTGTGTCATATCTAAATGTGTATATTCTTTGTTCCGGCAAAGCACTAGTGTCTGTTCATCCATGTTTATCTCATCTTTTAATAATACTTGAACAGCCCTGCAGCTCATATTAAAAAATAACCACAAAATTGGCATTGCATGTCATCGGTCTTCATATATGGGGTCCGAACAAGAGTGACGCTATTGTCTGACATTACACATAAGGTCTTTTGGTTTTCGGACTATCCTCTACCGACTCATCTGCACTCGTATCGCGCTGATTGTACCTTTACACAAGCCTCATAATCACTCTTATATCAAGACATGTCTAATTAAACAGCTCTAGAGTCTCTAATGGTGACATTGTAAATTTGAAGAAAAACCGCATACATATTCGCTAACGTTTTTGTTATACCCCCATCCACTGGATGACGCTTTGACTGCGCTCTTGGCGATCATGGCGCTTCTCCAAAATTTTTGAAATCGCCGCATAAGCGTAGGCATTTGCCAAAACTTGGAACTTGTGCGCTTCCAGTACGCTGCCAGTACGCTTCTAATAGATCTCGCCACGCTAGTCACGATGGTGCCGCGATTTAGCTGCGCTTCTGTCACGCTTAACGGACTTCAAGGGCGCTTCTAATACGCTGCCACTACGGCAAAGGATTTCAAGCTACGCTTAATCTACGCTTATAACGATGCATTTGCGATCGTTCTACGACCTAAGTGCCGGTGCTGCGCTTGTGTTGCGCTTTGTAACCGCTTCTTTGTAAATCGGCGGAGAATCGGGTTCAGCAGAAGTTAGCCACCAGCCTTCAAACAATATTGATAATATAACAATTCCAGTGGCTATGGCACAGCTGGCAATCATGAACTAGTGACTTCGAACAACTCGTCTTGTTCTTCGTGCAGTTCAGGCTCAACTGGAGCCTCTGCTCGGCGTTCTGAAATGCGCCTATCTGGCTCAGGTTAGAGAGCAAGAGCCTGTCAAAAGCAAAAGGCTAAATCCACACCCAGGTCAGGTCAGGAGATTATTTTCACGCAGTCTGTACCGCAGGAGAGGGTATTCCAACTCCTGCTCCGGGCATCTTGAATGAAACGTGAGAATCGAGTTATGAAACGTCGTGGAAACGCGGCGTTTCATGCCCATATCGCCATAAGAGCAGAGAAAACGCAGATAAAGCGCAAAGAGCGCAGCAGAAGCGTCGTGGATGCGCTATTCATAAAAAATAGAGTCGCAGCGGAAGCGGCAAGAGCGCAACAGGAGCGCAAACAGCGTAGCAGAAGCGTGGCTGGGTCGCAGACGAATCTTACAGCGCTTTCGGCACGATCCCGCTGCGCTGGTACTGCGTTGCTCCCGCTGCTGCTGCGTTCATGAATTTCGAGCTACGTTCTTACTACGCTTTCGTTGCGCTTTGTGTCCACGGCGCTTCCGCTACGTATATTTTGAGCAGAGTCAAAATGGCGATCATGCCGCTACTGATACGCTTTCACTGCGACCTAGAAACTTCTCTTGCGCTGCTGCCGCTTATGCTACGATTCATGGCGCTTTGTCCAAAATTTCGAAGCGCAGTGGAAGCGCCGTCCAGTGGAATGGGGGTATAAGAAATCAACAGTTTAAATCTCGGTTAGCACTAGCTAGCGAACTTCAAACTGCAGTGACGATATTAAAATTCCAACAGTAGGCGGCAGATATATATTCTATCATCCCATCAAGTTGTCATCTGGTTTGGCTAGTTAGATTGACTTTGATTTTGTGATTGCCTTTGAAACTTATGTTCCTGTAATTAACGTTATTCTAACCTGCGGCGCGATGGCGTTAGTGGCGTACTTTGAATGTCTATATAATTGGAACGGAAAGAGATTCCAACTTTATATTTATTCTGAAAATCAGAACTAAATTACAGTGAAGCTTGATATGATTTTCATAATTATGCTACGATGAATAAGCGCGCAATGAACACAGTGACATTACTTCTGGATCAACCCTTGTATGAGAATATATAGGTAGGACAGACTATTTCACACATCTATTCTACAAAAAGAGCTGGCTATTAGAATAGACTGGTCATATTTAGCCTATGGCAAAGGTCAGTAAATAGTTTATGTAAAGAAAATTTATAAATTAAGCCCTTTGCTTTGACTGATACACATATTGACTATATAGTATCGGATCGTTGCCATATTACAATATTACATTACACATAATCTTACCACTATAATGAGGCATTCCCGAATATTCTACATTCGCAGGAAGATCTAGTATATCTAATAAAAAATTGTGAAAATTATACTCACACTTTTAGATGTCCTTGGAAGGATGAGCTATGTCCACCTCTATAGTAGATATAGAATGCTTTTGGTCACAGTTCAGCGCTAATAACAAGCCAAACGAATAACGTATGCGCGCAAACTCTTACACAAAGTTTGTAAAAGAAGATGAAATGTCAATGTTTTACCAGATACATATCTTCTTATTCTAATTTATAACACTTTCTCTCTCCATTTTAGCATATTTTTTCATGTAAACTATTCGAATAATTCGTATTAAGTATTTGAATAATTCGTACACCAGTTATTATACACTTCCGTGAATAATTACTGCCTTCAAAGCATTTGACATACTTAAGTTGAATACAGACACTGAATATCAGTTTTTTGCACAGCAAAATTCATGTTACATGCATTGCACAAAACTGCTTAAATATCATATTTTGCAACTGAAAAGATATGTTAAATCCCTCCGTTGGTAATTGCGACGAGGGTGGCTTTAATTTAAATAATTAATCAATCAGATTTTTAAACCACTCAATCACAGAGTAGAACTAATCACAATCTTAGACATGTGACAAGTACGCCCAGATCGCCATGCAAGGACTGATACAAAGTTTCAATTTAAAGAATCACTTACAGCGGCTCGAGTTACAGAAGTGCATACGATATGAGTTTGTCAAGTGAAAAATGAACTTATGGCATATTGAAAGAGGAAAGGCTTAAATCAACCTGGACATTCGTGCAGTCTTATCAGAACCTGATAGAAATAACAAATTCTTTACCTTGAAGAATCGAGCTTCTAATAAGTGTATACATTAGTGAAGGCCGATATTGATCTCTCTTTCGTACATGCAAGGGGGCATATTGTCCTGTGACCCCGCCATACTGTCCATTAATCATTTGGTACTCTGGGTACAGGTTGATACATTGTTTCAAGTAAGCGCCTTGCGCGTTCAGTATGCAAAATTAATTAATCAGCTTAATTACATCTATTTTGAAAACTGCCATTAAATTAGCCACAATCGAAACATAACAATACGGCTAAGTAATTAACCCGAAATTGAACAACTATCTTACTGTAAATCGAACGAAACTGAGCATATTTAGGCAAAGGTTAATGGCAGGTAGATACTTAATAAGAAATTGATCCTAAAATAGCTGCTGATAAGATAGAATGGGATCTTATTACTTAATGTGCATGTAGCTGTTGGTCTTCATTTTCAGACGAAGTCATTCAAGTGTCAGACAGTCACAATTAAACCGTTTAACAGGAAATAAATATCTAGTTTTTAAATCTCGAATTTGGAGCGATGTAATATGAACAAAATAACCTTTGATGAATTACGCAACAAACGACATATTTCTATTGTCTTAAATATTTTGGAACTCAGTTCGCGGTCTCTTTGTATCATGTGCTGCTAAAAAACTATGATATTCGCAAACATTTCTATACGTTTCGGAACATTTAATTAGCTGTTCGGTCTCTGTGAACATTCCCAAACCCATCAAAGAATCCATCAATGAATCATCACGGGAAACAAAAGAAACAAACAAACAAACAAAAAAAAACTCACTTATAAAAACATCATATAGCAAAGATGAGGACTCGATAACAACAGCGACACATCAGATTTCTTTCAGTGCAATTGCACCGTGCATAAGAAACAATCTATTCAGGCTGTTTTTAGTAGCGTGATTTTTTATAATCAGGATTTCGTTTCAAATGCTGTTTAGCTGTATGCAGTGTATACTGTAGCACATATGCGATATTCACTTATATCACATTGTACCCCTGGTAGCCGTTCGAGTAAACAGATTCTGCTTTGTGTAGTCACTCTGTCAGAAAAATATGAATAAAATGCCCGAGAAAGGGCCTATGCAGATAGCACAGCCCACTCAACACACGAAAATAGAACTGCAGTCAACGTGCCGTCTTTGAGAGATCGGTATGAAGACGACTGTGGAGATAAATCAAGGAATATGGGTACACCTCCTTGTTTTTTCTTCTTTTTTTTGTCGCTATTTCAACAAATGACAAAACCAACAATGTGTAAGATCGGCCTGGGCATCCGCACAGTTTGACCAGACTCTTCATTAAGTGCTCAATGGGTAGCTAAGGGCCTAACCTACTTCCATACGGACAGCGAAGACTCTGATCAGACTGGGCGGATGCCCAGGCTGATCTGAGTCTGCGCTGGGCGCACAACCACATTGTTGGTTTTGTCGTGTCGCGGCTCAAATGGGTACAACTTTTATTACTTTAAATGTGCTTCCCTGAAGAACGAAGCCCTTTTAAAATCGAAATTGGGTCTCCTTTTAAAGGAAAGGACTTGCTCCCAGATGATCATACCTTCCCTTTGAGATTAGACCGCTAATGAGTAGGGAGGCAAACATAGCTAAGTTCGTTACCCAATTAACGTGTGCCCATTTACTTTCAATTAATTGATTCGTGCACGGTCACGCTTATTTCTAATGAAATTCTGAAAACAAGTAGGTTCAAAATGTCTGCATAAATGCCCGCCGACATCACAGTATTCATAGAGTCACCCAAAACCATGATCAAAGCAAACTTGAGGACACAATGTAATTCAAAGTAGAGTTATCGGAAACCATTAAGCAATTTGTACTTAAAGTAAAACAATTAGTATCAGATTTTAAAGAGCATTTGTCGTACAGTAAGAATACGTTTGACCCTACCAGAGATTTCGCTTGTCGGGCACAAACTTTCAGTAACGGTGCCATGATTTAGCCTGGGACCGCCGTCGTGAAATTGAAAAGGGGCCTTGACTAGGTTACCATGAATGCAATATGTCACATGGTATTATTATTGTTACTTAAGATCATTATTATCTACGTTGCTCATTCACAAAGCAGAGTCTGATTTCAAATACTGATGCGTGTCTTTCTGTTTAAGTATTTCTGAATATATTGACTGTAATGAGACGTTCATAGATTGTTTTGGGTTTAACGACCTTTGAGACAGTATTTGAGTCTATATCGGGCCGTTTGCCAGAGAGAAGGAGACAGAAAAAGAACGCGAAAATCGGTAGAACCGATGAATGCTCCCTGAAGGCGTGCAATAGGGGAATGGATATCCTGGTGAGGAGTAATTTTTTGTGTATAGCAGGGGTATTAATAAGGTGGGATTTCTGCATTCTACCTCAAAGTTTTCTTTTTTTTTTTAACTGTTGATATACTACAGTGTGTCTAGTTTATTGAATCACATGTGACTTAGGTCGGAAAGCCCTAATTACTGAGCTATGGATCGACAAAAGTGGTTGGGGTAATTCAACATGTTTTAGTCTGTCTTGTAAAAATATTCTCATTTGGAAGAAGAGAACAACAGACAGACAGCGTCTAATGAAATAAAACGAACGGGTACTCTTTGACATTTTAATTGTCCTTGAGCGATCTTATAGACTTTGTATGGGGGAAATCATGGCTCCACATTTTTCCACTCATTTTTAATCGGATATTTTTCATACTTGCAGGAAACAATGACAGACAAAAAGTCTCGGATGAGTTCGAATATCGGTCAGACTGAACTTATCATAATAGAGTTACTTGCCCATAAGCGTCAAAAAATATAGAGTGCCCTTTGTTTTTTTCGTGAAATAAGTTGGTTATCGCAACTCCTCCTAGATGGTTTGACGGATTTTCTTGAAATTAAGTAAATGAACTGATATTGGTATGAAGATGTGCATTAGGGTTTTGATTTTAAATTCTGCCCCTTTTTGCCTGAATTATGCCCCTTTTTATATATTTCTTGCCCTATTTTATAGGTTTTTTTGCATTAAATTTGCTCCAATTTTCTTCAAATTTTGTCCATGGATGCAGCATATGAAAATAGTGGATATGTATGTTTCATTTTTTCCTGGAAGGTTTTTATTGCGAAGTTATGCCCCTTTGTATTTTTCGTGAAATAAGTTTGTTATCGCAACTCCTCCTAGATGGTTTGACGGATTTTCTTGAAATTAAGTATGTAAACAGATATTGGTATGAAAATGTGCATTAGAGATTGATTTTTTATTCTGCTCCTTTTTGCCTAAGTTTTGCCCCTTTTTGATAGTTTTGCCCTATTTTATAGGGTTTTTGCCTTTTTTTGCTTCCATTTTATTCAAATTGGGTTACTAGATGCAGCGTATGGAAAGAGCTGATACATATTATTCAGTTTTTTCGGAAAGGTTTTCCTGCTGAGTTATTTCCCTTTGTAGTTTTCGTAAGAAAAGTTTGTTATCGCTACTACTCCAAGACCATTTGACAGATTTTCTTGAAATTAAGTATGCGAACAGATATTGGAATGAAGATGTGCATTAACCCTTTTCGCACGAGTTATGCCCCTTTTTATATGTTTTGCCCGAGTATGAAGTTTTTTATGCCATTTTCACTTCCATTTTATTCAGATTTGGTGCACAGATACAGTAGAAGAAAGAGTTGGCACATGTTGCTCTGTTTTTCTCAAACGGGTTTTCCAGCTTTGTTGTGCCCGTTTGTAGTCTTGAAAATCAGAGTTTATTGTCGCTACTTCTCCTAAACCGTTTGACTGATATTAAATATGTGAACAGATATTGGTATATGGATGTGCACTTATAGTTGTCATAACATGTATGCTGTGTAAATGTAAAACTTAAATGACAACGCTGCATGTCTAACTGTCAACCTTGGGGGTATTTAGTAAGCCATGCTTACTGCCAACTCTAGTTTTAGCTCCCTTGAGCCAAAGTCTTTCGGGGATCTTACAGCATAGGTAGGTTGTTTGTCGATTTTCGTCATCCGTCGTCCATCGTCCGTCGTCCATCACTCCTATGAGCAACTTCTCAAAAACTACTGGGCGGATCCAAGTTAAATTGTATGTGTAGACTCCAGACTCCATGCAAAGGAGGAACAAAAGTTTATTACTTTGGTTGCGATTTGTCAACTATGCTGGGAGCTAGTGCAGATAACTCTGTTTTAGGGGAAAATAGAAAATAGGAATGCGAACGAGGTGAAATTTTGCAGGAAGCATCGAGGAAGCCTGCCCACTCGTTTTTTCTTTATAAATCAGGAACGCTTTTCCGTTTGCCCCCAAGGCAGTGTCTCTATTCTATTCTATCCAATAACCTTACTAGGTCGTTGGGGCACCACAGATGACTTCAAAACAATCCCTTTCCGCCTTGTCCTGTCTTCAGCTGCCCTAGTTGAGCTGGCAAAATCCAATCCTGTCAACTCCTTGATATTGTCTTCCCACCTCTTCTTCTGTCTACCTCGTCTTCCTTTCACTGTGCCCTGAAGAATTCTCTTTGCTAAACCAGATGACCTTGAGACGTGGCCAAACCACCTTAGTTTCCGTTTCGAGGCAGTGTCGAGAACTTTTAAAAATCCGGAAGGTAATCTTATAGACTTACAATAGTAAAATGTATTAAGTTTCAAAGGAAATGAACTTTTTAACCAATGCGCTTTCGTTAAGATCCTATTCGCTTATAATTGTGATTGTTGTTTATACGAATAAATATTGTTTAAACTAAATGATATTTTGAAAGCAATTTGCGGATCAAAATGAAATTTTATGTGGAGACGTCTCGTATAGGGGTAACAATAATATGTATATCTGGTCATGATCGGTCATCTACGCTCGGAGCTGGGTAGATAACTCTGTTCAAGCAATAAAATTTTCTTCTCCGAAACCAGAAATGCTAAAGGGCTTAAATTTTGTTTACAAATGGGGGCCAAGGTCGTTCTTGGACCATTAATCAATGTCTGTCATGTTTTGACAGTAATAAACTCTCTGGTTTGTTCAAATAATGACCCTGGTTTGACCTTTGACCTTTTTACTTAGGTGAGCTATTCAGAGCCTCATGGCTCTCTTGTTTGTTTCTAGTAAAACAATTATGATGACGTCTAACTGGTTACCATTTTAACCACGGCACGACAAAATATTTTATGATAACGTGACGTCTCGTTTATTGAACTCTTAAGAACCTCGTATTTCGCGACATAAATTGCTTCCGAAAAAGCAAAACCGGAAAAAATGAACCCCTGCCCTGTTTCAACGCCTCTGTCTAGAAAAAAAAAGAAGCGCCAAATTTAGTTTGACAATAAAATCGACGTTATTTGAAGAGGGGCTATTCTTTTAAAAAAATCTACCTTGTGAAATATTTACACGGTAAAAATCTACATACTAATTCATCAATATTTCAATTTAACATTTCATTAAAACATACCAAAAATTGAGATACATGTATATTTTCGGAGACGTGTTTTTTCTCTTTCAATTTTAACGCGGAAAACAGAAAATTTCAACAGCTAATGAAAATTACATCAATTCACTCGTATTGGGTGGAGATTGAGCAAAACGTATAGCACCGGTTTATGAACCTCTTGATGGCACGTCGTTTGGTATTGGATTTATTTTAATACCGCAAGGGACAACAGAGCAATATAGTTGAAGCTTTAAATTTTGCGTAAAAACGTCAAACCATCACATTTTCACGACGTCATTGGAATAGAAAGTGTTTGTTTCGTGCCCAGAAGAAATTCATTTAGTGAGCCACAAATGACTGAAGATTTTTTATGATATTTTGTTTAACTAGAAAACTGAACATTTTGGTTTTGTCCTATTCTACCTTAAGTTTTGATGCTTCACCAGCAGGAGAGGAATGGGGCCTTTAAACAGCCTTCAAGATTCGATGACAATCTAAATACAGAGTTAACAGAAGCCACAAGTCGGCCGAGAATAACATCGTCGTTTAGTGGAAGGCTGGACCTTTAATTGTTTAAGTAAAGAGGGAGACAATGATGTTAACCATTGCCTGGTTGACTACCAAGCAAACAGTTTGTCGCCATAACATGTATTAGTAGCTAGCATGTATTCCGGACGTTTTGTAGTATAAGATGTTATCATAAAGTTTCCATGACGCAATCAGCAAACATCGTAGCAAAGAGTAATGCAAAACGAACGACGGGACATAACGCTAAAAATTCATGTTTGAATATTTATAGCTTCTAAAGGAGGTATGCACTTATAAACTACTCGTAGCTCATGATTTTTTATTTATAAACCATATTTTGTTTGTGAAATAATCTAATAACTTATTGAAATTAGGTTTTCTTTTGAATTTACAATGCAGTTATTACTTTTTTATGGCAAATGAGAGTGCCTTTAGGAAATGTGTACGCTGAAAACTACGACATAAAAATATTTTTGTTCTACTTGTCATAGCAACCATTCTCTAATGGACGTTCAACTGACAGAAATATGTGGTTTACGACCTTGTTAAAATGAAATTATAGATTGAAGGTTTTATTATAATTGAAAAATGTGTAGATGTCAAGCAAAACAAGACCGTTGCTGTCTCTAGCACAAAATATACGACAATTTACAAAGAGCCAAAAGGCGATGATCGAGATCTAATGCAATCACATTTAGGTACAGATAAATGTAAAGATTTCCCATAGCCTGATGGCCATAGGGGAAATGGGGGCTAGAGGCCCAGCGTCTTGGCCACACCATATGAACGGCGGATACCATCCTTCTCGTTTCACGTTGCCTTATCATTCCCTTATTCGAAACAGGAATCCATTTAATGTTGGGTTGACAGTTTTCCAGTCGCCGGATGGTCCTACCTGCGACCTTCCGGCAACTTTGTGCTTCATAAATGAGCCGCTTCAAATCACTCGAACACAACGCCTCTCTATTTTAATCACATTTCAAATCCCAACAAAGACACCAAACGGGAAGCAGTGACATAAAGTAACAACGCTTATTGTTAAACAACAATATATATATATTTCTTTCCCAGGTAGATTGTCACAAAGTTGGACGGACACACGGCGCCAAGTGTGCGCAACTATGGTTACGTACCACTGAGCCACTTGGGGAACGTCGTTAGGAGAATTTAGCTGAACTGAACTGAAAATTTTCACAAAGTCTGCCGCATTGTGGCTTTTTTGTTTCCAAGCGTATCCTTACTGGCGTGCGACCAGTGGTGGCCGCGTACCAGTGGTGGCCGTTTGCATTCTGCGGCGCAATTACATATTTGATCCGTCTCAGATTTGGCCATTTTGTAAAAGGAAACAAAAGGAACTCCCACAAAAAAGACTGGTTAAATTATCTCCCCGGAAGGCAAAAGGTTAACAAGTTCCCAAAGCTACTCTCATACCAACATTATTGCCTTGCCGGGGATTACAACCCTTGATACACACATAATTAAATACAAAAATGAACATGAACAAATTGCTTTATAAATGATTACCTATGACGAAAATGGTATAACCTGCAACCAGCCTGCAAAAAAGCATCTAAATTCTTGTAAATGACAGCACACGTGTAACCATTATTTATGTTTGTTTTCGACGTAATGTAGCCTGCGCCTACGAAATGACTACGTCAGAGTTTTAAAGTCCGTTTCTGATTGTTGCTTATATTCTATCTGTGCTGAACGCGCTAAAACTATTAAACTCTGACAAAGACCACAGGCTTACAATGACGTATCATCAAAGTTTAAATCCACAACAAGGTTTTGAAAAATGCATCAGTCAACGCATGGCATTCGTGACGGCCATCACTGGTACGCCACGCTCGTATTTCAATGCGTTTTGGTGACCTAGTTTGAGGATCTGTCACAGGCACAAGTTATAGTCTATTTCAAAAAATAAATCAGTATTATAACGGCAGTTACCCCTAGTTTATTAAACCAAAATATAGAATCACTAATCACTATATGTCCGTTACAAGATAAAAAGAGTAACCAAAAAACGGCCACCACTGGTCGCCCGCCAGTATAGATTTTATTTGTTTGACAAAAGTAATGACAAAAAATTGCTAAATAAAGAGCTGAGCCATGTCTACCTGAACATCATCCATAGCACAGATTATATTTTATTTGTTAATAATTATTTTTTTTTTTTTTTTTTTTTTCATTTTTTTTTTTTTTTTTTTTTTTTGAGAAATCGGAAATATTTGATCGGTTTATAGTCTAATATTCTAGAACATCGCTTTTTGATCATTTTTGTGATACTTTGCAGATATTGAATCAACTGCCTAATAAAAATTATAGTTTTGTAAAAGAGATCAAACTCCAAGTAGTTCTGTTTATTTTATTCCCGACTAGTTTCGGTTATTACAACCTTTCTCAAGGGACATATTTGTAAACAATGAAACATAATGACATCAACGTCACATGACGTCAATGGCAACGTCGTCAAAAAAAAGGCAATGACTTTAGCGTAAAAACTTACTGATTAAACAGTGTTAAGCACATTTAACAATAACAGGATCTTAGAAGATGCAAAATCACAGGAAAAATGCAATTTTAAAGCTAAATATTAAGATGCCTGTAATAACAGTCATGCTAACTGAAAACTGAGCCGCAAGACAGCAATGTCTACAAACATATACATAATTGTACACGTAATGCTGATATTAAATGTTAAATGCTGATATTAAATGTTTGTAGACATTGCTGTCCTGCGGCTCAGTTTTCATTTAATAAAAATTATGAAATTACAGTTTGTTTTTATCTGGCTTTTGTCCCTATATCATGTCAGGGTCAGGATGAGGCTTGAGTAGCCAAAACTTCGAAGCATGGCCCATGCTCTTCATTTTGAAAGTGTTTTCTACTTTTTTTTATTTTAATTTGATAGTTGACATGTCAATTTTTTTTGGGATTTTTTTGTATGATTGGACATGTTGCTAAGCTAAAACGCAAGTCCGAAAGTCAGCAGTAAAGATGACCAAAAATGGGCAGGGAAAAGAACGAATTTCCACCTTACGTTGACGTTCATATTGACAGTTGTTGCCACAGCAGAAGTTCATCAATTAAGTTGCTTTATTATGGGCAGAAATAACCAAGAACACTTGACTTTCTATTAAATATTGTAATGGAATAGATCTTAAAATTGGTTTAGTTTCTTTTGGTTTGTTATGACAGGCCGTTTCTTGTATTTGATTGTTAGATAACTACGTCTTCCAGTATTGTGGTCACCTCATGGAGGGCAGACATATCCCGCGCAGTGCTGACCTTTTACTTATGAGTCAACGGATTTCGATTTTGCAGCTTACTATTCTCTACTTGCTAGGGGAGGACTGTGACGTTTGACTGGCTCATCCCATAGAATTTTTCATTGTATGCTTTGAATTTCGAGGGACACACTACAATCCCACACCGTATATTACGCAATGGTAAGTTGTTTCTAACACACATATACACGCAGTGAAATTATGTTTAAAACAGAATATTTAAATAAATCCTTTTCTGATTTAAAGTAAATTACTGTCATATATTACCAAATAACAACAATAAAAAACACGGATTCATTTGTTTGCGAAAAATAACTATCATCATTATTTCTATTGACCGATCGTAGGCATATCCTGGTACCCAGTTTTATTGATGAAAGGACCGGATAAGTATGCACTGACGTCACGCAAACTCTTTCGAAAAGGCTATATTGCAAAAATTTATCATTTGGAAGCAAGAAACGTAACAACCAATAAAAAAAAGCAGTTTCGGTTTCACAGACACATGTAAGATACTTTCCGAATATGCCCACTCTTATCTCATACTGTGTGGTCCTTGTGGTACATTTGTCCACTTGTTCTTTGGGCATTTCTGTATTTATTTATATAGATCGAATCGATAATATGTATATAAGTTGGTTTCACTTCAGTCCTTCACATGTTTTACTGCATGAGATAGACCATCATTTTGAGTGGGAAGGGTATTAGATTCCGAAACAAGCGGTTGCAATTTCCATTCAATAGCATGAAGCGTCACAATTAGTTGGTTTTGGGGTTTATCTTGGGACATATTGCACACATATCTTCTTCTTAAAACTATGCATTTTAAAATCTCGCATGAAACATGAATTGTGTTTTGTTAAGAGCCATTCTCTGTAATGACTTAAATTTTTACATAGGGCCGTGGCACGCATAGTCACCGATTTTGCTCAAACTTTCATATATTACTTATTGTGACACAAAAACAAGAAAACAACATCAGTTTCATTCCAAAGCATGCCCGTTGCCATGGCAACAGCAGCTATACATTTTGGGAAAAATGTGCTAAAAAATGTCCTAAAATGGGCAATTTTTCAACAAAAATATTAACTTTCAAATGCATGACAAGCTCTAATTTCTTTCTACCTAAAAAAATAACTTGTTCACACTAATTTTAAAAAAAGAAATTAAAAAATCATTTGGAAAACCTCTGTTGTCAACAGGCTCAAGCAAAGTGGGTGGGGGTTTCCATATATGGCAAAAATCCAATTTCACACAGCTTTAAGGACATTTCTAGAGTTCTTGCGGCCTCGTCAATATAAAAGGCACTGTCCTCCTACAGAACAGTGTTCTGTTAATATGTTTCTGGAAAAACATGCTTGGGAAAGTATACTTCCTGAAGCGTTACCATAGCAACAATAAGTGTACCGTTGTAAAAAGCAAGTTCTTAGGGGTACAGTCCTTGTAATGTCAAATCATCATAGTTTATGATCATATTTGTTTCTTGATTTTGAAACTCATTTTACAATATATTTATCTTCTATAAACTATGGACATTTTGTTGGTTTCTCTTATCAAGGTCACAGAAACAATAAAAACTGCTAAAAATGCATATTTGTTTCATATTATGTGTTCTGTATCAACCATATATTGCAGCAATGGCTTTTAACCTGGTCATTATCTGACATATTACAGAAGCTTTCAAATACACATATAGCTGGGTTTACACAGGAAGCTCCAAGGTCAAGGTCAAGGTCACACAAACATGAACAAATGCTACAAATACATATTTTTTGAAACATTTTGTGCCCTATATGAACAATAACTTGCAGCAATGTCTTTCTAGTTGAAATTTATTTAATATATTACAAAAGCTTTCAAACAACCAACTTTCCTCCAGAAGCCTCCAAGTTCAAGGTCAATGTCAAGGTCACAGAAACAAGAAAAATACTAAAAGTGCATATTTTTCTCATATTTTGTGTTCTGTATCAACAATATATTGCAGCAATGTCTTTGTACCTGGTCTTTATCTAACACATTACAATAGCTGTCAAATACACATATAGCTTGTTTCATTCAGGAACCTCCAAGGTCAAGGTGAAGGTCATAAAACAAGAAACAAGTAGCCCAAGGGCAACGACCGCTCACCTGAGTTATAAAATGTAAGCTTCCAGCTCAGGTAAGCTAATAAACAGGCTGCAATTCTATAGGATTCGATGACCCCATGGGGTGTGGCAAGTTTGGACCGCAGGGTTTTGATTGGCAGGATTTATGTAGAGGACACCATACACTGCAACATACTAAATACATAAGCTCTTGGCCCCATTGTAAGTCTATGGGAGCTAATGACCTCCTGGGCGTTGCCAATTTGGCCCCAGGGGCATGGTTGGCAGGATTTATGTAGGGGACCACTAGACATTGGTACATACTAAATATGTAAGCTCTGGGCCTCATGGTTTCAGAGAAGAAGATTTTTTAAGATTTTCCCATTGTAAGTCTATGGGAGCTAATGACCCCCCGGGCGTGGCCAATTTGGGCCCCAGGGGCATGGTTGGCAGGATTTATGTAGGGGACCACTAGACATTGGTACATACTAAATATGTAAGCTCTGGGCCTCATGGTTTCAGAGAAGAAGATTTTTTAAGATTTTCCCATTGTAAGTCTATGGGGGCTAATGACTCCCGGGCGTTGGCCAATTTGGGCCCCAGGGGGATGGTTGGCAGGACGTATGTAGGGGACCACTAGACATTGGTACACACTAAATATGTAAGCTCTGGGCCTCATGGTTTCAGAGAAGAAGATTTTTTAAGATCTTCCCATTGTAAGTCTAGGGAGCTAATGACCCCCCGGGCCGTGGCCAATTTGGGCCCCAGGGGCATGGTTGGCAGGATTTATGTAGGGGACCACTAGACATTGGTACATACTTAATATGTAAGCTCTGGGCCTCATGGTTTCAGAGAAGAAGATTTTTGAAGTGTTTTCCCATTATAAGTCTATGGGAGCTATATGTTGCCATGGCAACCAGAGTTCCAACCCAATCTGCCCTAAAACCTTATGCATTCAATCCCCCACCCCAACAATGCTACACATAAAATTTGATCAAGATTAACCTGCTGGTGTAGGAGATATTGGTTTTTAAAAGTGTGGACGACGACGACGCCGACGCCGACGCCGACGCCGACGACGGACGACCGACCATGGCTATACTATAAGCTCACCTTGACAGGTGACCTAAAAATGCTAAAAACGCACTTATTTGCAAAAGTTTGTGTCAGATATCAACAATATACTGCAACAGTGCCTTTGCAGTTGGCATACATTTAATATGTTACAAAAGCTTTCAAACAAACAACTTTTCTTCAGTAGCCTCTAAGGTCAATGTCAAGGTCAAGGTCAGAGAAAGAAGGAAAAAACGCTAAAAGTGCATACTTTTTTCTCACTTTTTTATGTTCTGTATCAAAATATATTGCAGAAATGTCTTTGTACCTAGTCTTTATCTACTATATTACAATAGCTTTCAAATACACATACAGCTAGTTTCCTTCAATAAATTCCAAGGTCAAGGTTAAGGTCACAAAAACAAGCGAAAATGCTAAAATGCACAGAATTTCGGTATTTGTGTCCTATATCAACAATACATTGCAGCCACGTCTTTGTAGTTGGTCTTTATCTAGTATATTACAAAATCTTTCAAACAAACAACTTTCTTTCAGTGGCCCCAAAGGGTGAGGTCAAGGTCACAGAAACAAGATGCCATGAGGCCCTGAATCGCTCACCTAAGCAATTGGCCAAGTGGCTCTTACTTATGTCTGAAATTGTCAAAATATGAGTCTTGGGTCAAAAGTCAATGAATGACCATGACTCATAAATCTCCATGTACTCATTCAGACACAATATATACCATTTTAGGCCAAAATCTTCAAAACTTTCCATGAAATCTTATGTTCTACCATTTTCCCATATTTGACCATGCCGCAGAAAAGGTCAATGTAAACCAAAGGTCATTATTTGAACAGTATTGGTAATACTTTAGTACTCCATGCGACTTACCAAGTTTCAAGGCCATCGGTCTATTGGTTCTTGAGATAAAAAGTATTAACGTTTTATATGATAAATGGGTATGGCGACCCTGTTCATCATGTGACCTGGACCGTTTGAACACATTTTCTTTCCCTCAACCCCTGGAGACTCGATATGAAAATTGGTTGAAATTTGGCTTTTGAGGTAATGTTTGAAAATGTCAAAATATGAGAGACCTGGGTCAAAAGTCAAAAACTGACCTTGACCTCTTGTACTCATAATTCTTCATGACCTAATTTAGAGGAGTGTATATACCAACTTTAAGGCCAAAATCTTCAAAATGTCCCATAGAATCTATGTTCTAGCATTTTCCCATATTTGAACTTGCTGTAGAAAAGGACAAGGTCAATTAAAGGTCATAATTTGAACAACCTTGGAAGAACTTGAGTACCCGATGCTACTTATCAAGTTCGAAGGTCAGTGGTCAATTGCTTCTTACGAAGAATTTTTTAAAGGTCTTTGCCATATATGGGCATGGTGGCCATGTTGATTATGTGACCTGGATCGTTTGAACAACATTTTGTTCTCTCAAGCCCTGGAGGCTCACAAATGAATGGTGGTTACAATTGGCCCAGTGGCTTTTGAGATGATGTTTGAAAATGTCAAAATATAAGAGACCTGGGTCAAAGGTCAAAGAATAACCTTGACTTTTTGTACTCATAAATTCTCATGTACTCATTAAAATGACTGTATTTACCAATTTTAGGCCAAAATCTTCAAAACTTACCATGAAACCTTATGTTCTAGCATTTCCACATATTTGACATTGCCATAAGAAAGGTCAAGGTCAACCTAAGATCATCATTTGAACAATATTGGTAGTACTTGAGTTCTTTATGCTACATACCAAATTTCAAGGCCATTGGGTGTGGCGGCCATGTTGGTCGTGTGACCTGGACCGTTTGAACAAATTTTTTATCAATCAACCCCTGGAGGCTCTATGTGA
Organism: Ctena decussata; assembly: GCA_963989385.1. Classification (NCBI taxonomy): domain Eukaryota; kingdom Metazoa; phylum Mollusca; class Bivalvia; order Lucinida; family Lucinidae; genus Ctena; species Ctena decussata. The sequence goes on along the minus strand of OZ022512.1, from coordinate 21,211,592 downwards.
AATTTGGTTACAATTGGCCCAGTGGCTTTTGAGGAGATGTTTAAAATTGTTGGAACATGAGAGAAAGAATGACCTTGATCTCTTGTACTCATAAATCTTCATGTACTCAGTAAGATGGCTGTGCACACCAATTTTTAGCCCAAAAACTTCAACGGTTTCCAAGATATCATATGTTCTAGCATTTTTCCATATAATAAAGCACAAGGAAGCAAATTTGACCTTACCGTAAAAAAAAGTCAAAATCAGCCCAAGGTCATAATTTAAACAATCTTGGTAGTACTCGCTTACTCGATGCTCCATACCAAGTTTCAAGGCCATCTGCCTATTGGTTCTGGTGAAGATTTTTAAGGGTTTTTATCATATATGGGCGTGGTGGCCATGTTGGTCATGTGACCAGGATGTTTGAACAAATTATCGTTCCTAAGACTCCTGGAGCCTGCATATGAAATTTAGTTACAATCGGCCCAGGGTTTCATAGGAGAAGTCATTTGAAATTGTGGATGGACGACAGATGTACGAGGGACAATGAATCCTACCTATACTATAATCTCCCCTTGAGCCTCTGGATTAGGTGAGCTAACCAGAGGACCATTGGTCCATTCACCCTCAGCACTCAGGAGTAAGTAACTGAAAGAAAGATTGTACAATATGGCCTAATTTCAACTTTGACTGAGTTGTTATGCTTGTCCTAGTTAATATTAGCAAAATTGATGAAGTTACAATAAAAAAACATGTTTGTAAAACTTTATGCCTAAATATTGCAGTAACATAGAAATAAATGCCAATTTGCACTTTCCCAATACAAGTCTATAGAAACTTTAAAATGCCATAGCAATGAAACCACGTGAGCAACAATAACAAGAATTCCGCGGAATGCTATGTTGCACCTGCACTGCGCTTCCAGTTTCAAGGGTAAATTAATTGCAACAGCCCTCAAGAACATTCTAAGAAGAAACTTGATGCCAGGTTTGATGATTCCAGATAACATAGGTTGTGAGAAATGGACTAACACTAGGGTCGACGTAATTTTGAATATAAAATTATACGAAATTAGCAGAGCATGAAATATAGGTCAAGGTAACAATTAGAGGAACAGCCCTCGAGAACATTCATAGAAGAAGCTTAATGCCTGGTTTGATGATTGTAGGTATTATAGTTTGCAAGAAATGGACTTAAACGCTGGGGTTTACATAATTGTTGAGGCACGGTTTTACGAAGTCAGCAGAACAAGAAATATAGGTCAAGGGTAAAAATAAGAGCAACAGGAAGAGAAGTGGACTTAAATGCTAGGGTTGACGCTAGGGTCGACGTAATTGTTGATGGACTGTTTTACAAGGTCAGCAGAGCTTAAAATATAGGTCAAGGGTAAAAATAAGAGCAACAGCCCTCTAGAACATTCTAAGAAGAAGCTTTATGCCAGGTTTGATGATTGTAGGTATCATAGTTTGCGAGAAATGGACTAAAATGCTAGGGTCGACGTAATTGTTGACGGACGGACGTACGGACGGACGGACGGAATGACTGACGGACGGACGGAAAAGTGAACTCCTATATCGCACCTTGCTAAAGCAGGTGCGAAAAAAAAGAACAATATTTATGATGTGGCTAATGTCATAAACATGTATGCAGAGAATCAGCTTCATTCCCCTATATGGTTTTTGTGGGAAAGATTTTTGAATATTGTTTCAAATTTTTTTCCTTTAAGTTGCCATGGCAACGAATCGAAATCAGTGATTTGGACAAAAATTAATATGAATCATAGAGGACTACTCAAGTAACATTTCTGTGGAATAAAAATCCAAATAACTGCAGTGAGGTAGCAAAAAATTGCCAATTTCCATTTTTCCCATTATAAGTCTATGGAAACTATAAGTTGCCATAGCAACCTAACTGCTAAAGCTATTCCCATGAAAAACACAAATTTTATAGAGGCTAGTACTAAAATCCTTTCTGTAAAGTTGAGCTTTATTGGTCACATAGTTTCTGCAAAAATGATATTTTAATATCCTTTCTATTTCTAACCATTTGGTTGCGATAGCAATCAGCCAAATAGTGCAATTTGCATAAATTGAATGAGGGTGGTGGAGGACTACTCTGGGAAGATTTCCATAAAATTTGTCAAAATACCTGCAGTGACATAGCAATAAATGCAAATTTACTATTTTCACATTATAAGTCAATGGCAATCTTATGCTGCCTTAGCAACCAAACTGCTGAGGCAATTGCCAAGAAAAACAGTACTTTTATAGAGGGAAGTACTAAGACCCTTTCTGTGAAGTTTCAGCCTTATTTGTTGCACAGTTTCTGAAAAGATGATGTTTGAATATTTTTTCTAGTTCTAACCATTCGGTTGCCATGGCAACCAGCCAAATTGTGCAATTAACATAAATTTCATGTTATTGATAGAGAGCTGCTGTTAATTTTCATTTTTTCCCATTCGAGTCTATGGAAACTGTAAGTTGCCATAGCAACCTAAGTTTTGAATCGATTTGGATGAAAAACAGTATTATTGGTTCCCCCTGCCTATAGATGCTAGATATGAAATTTGGTAAGAATGAGCCTTGTCGTTTAAGAGGAGATGTATACTAAATAAAGACCAAGCACAAATACATTTTTATATTTAATTTTGAAATATTAACAAAAGGTGCATTTTTAGCATTTTTCTTGTTTTTATGGCCTTGGCCTTGACCTTGACCTTGGAAGTTTCTCGAGGAAACGAACTGTACATGTATTTGAAAGCTATTATAATATTCCAAATAAAGACAAAGTATAAATACACATTCTGTATTTACTGTTGATACGGAACACAAAATATGAATGAAAGGTGCATTTTAGCGTTTTTCTCGTTTTTGTGACCTTGACCTTGACATTGTAGGTTAATGGAAGTTAAAAGTTATATGTGCATTTGAAAGCTATAGTAATATATTAAATAAAGGCCAAGTTCAAAGACATTTGCTCTATTAAGTGTTGATAAAGAACATAAAATGTGAGAAAATGTGCATTTTAGCATTTTTCTTGTGTTTGTTACCTTGACCTTAACCTTGGAAGCTTCTGTAAGAAACAAGCTATATTTGCTTTACAAAATTATTGAAATATATTAGATAAAGACCAAGTACAAATACATTTTCTGTATCTACTATTGATACAGAACATAAAAAATGAGCAAAATGTGCATTTTAAGCATTTTTCTTGTTTTTGTGACCTTGACCTTGACCTTGGAGGTTACTGGAGAAAACAAGCTATATGTGCGTTTGAAAGCTATTGATATATACTAAATAAAGGCCAAGTAGAAAGACATTATATAAATTTACTGTTGATACAGGAAAAAAATATTAATACAAATGTGCATTTTTTAGCATTTTTCTTGTATTTGTGACCTTGACCTTGACCTTGACTGTTATTGGAGAAAGCCAGCTATATGTGTATTTGAAAGTTATTGTCATTCACTAAATAAACTCCAAGTACAAAGACAATGCTGCAATATTTTGTTGCTAGAGAACACAAAAGTATCAGGAAAAAAACGCATTTTAGCCATCTTTTCGTGCTTCTGTGACCTTGACCTTGACCTTGAACAGAGAAACTAGCAATATGTTGATATTTTATAAAAGACCAATTTACTATTACGTGTAGTTAAAACTTTAGGAACACATATATTTATAAAATATGATGATTTGACATTATAATAATTATTACCCTACATTTTGGAATTTTGCGACGGTCCACTTATTGTTGCCATGGTAACGCTTCAGGAAGTATACTTTCCCAGGCATGTTTTTCCAGAAACTTATTCTTGGAATGTTGCTTTGTTAGATGAAGCTGCACACACATGCCGGTATGGATGCAAGAATTCTACAAATAACCCTAAAACTGCCTTAAAATAGCCTTTCGCAATATAGCACTACCCCCACCCACTTTGCCCAAGCCTGATGACATTACAATCATTCCAAACACAATTCAAAAGTTTGGTGTCGACTCAAGGCTAACAAGACATTTACATATGAGAAACATTCTGAGTAAGTCATTCTTTTTCTAATACATAAATTTGTTAGAAATATGTCTATTTTAGTACAATTTTTACCTCAATTTCTGACAAAATATTCAACAGCCGTTGCCATGGCAACGGGCACATGTAGGAATGAAATCGACATGGTTTTCTTGTTTTGGTGTCACAATAAGTAAATAAGGAAAGTTTGAGCAAAATCGATGACTATGCGTGGCGCGACTTTTTAAGTGGTTACATAGAATGGCTCTTAATGCGTATAAGCGGGTGCATTACTCTGATGAAAGACGATAACGATCAAACTGTGCATATATGTTTGGCTCAGTGAATGTTATTTTTAATTGAGTTGATATCATTCAAGCAGGTTTATATCAGCATAACGTGTACCATTATGGATATGTTCCATAAGAGTGGTGGGACAAGCACAACATCCTGCTTTTACAGAACAAAAACGTGCACCGAAAAATAAATTACGTGAATAACAAGCAATCTTGTTATACGTCTATTTAAACCATCAAATTAACCTTATCACTTTCTTGATTAATTTTCCCATTTCATTTCTTGCTATAATCCAGATATGCATGCCGTAGTTACCAATTCTTTGGGTCAGCGTAACTTATTACTGTCATTATTCCATATTTTATCAAGTGAGTATACTATCAGGAGGTATGTCAAAACGCTGCTGGCAGACAGGCAAACAGTGTAGACCTTGATCAGACTGCTCCACATGAGCAGTCTGATCAGGTCTTCACCGTTGCCTCAGTCGCTTGTGTCCCAATATTTCTATGTCATTACGGTATGTCTAATTCTGCAATCTGCAGTACGCCTTATTGCATCTATTACATATTGCACCGATCACTTTTCCGCATACGTTGGATACTTGAAGTCAAATATTGATAAGTTTTCTGAAGCTAAACAGAAATCCGATCAGATTTAGCACCGTGAGTTGTAAGTGGTCTTAAATAGTGGCAGACGTTATTATTGTGTCCGCTGTTTCTACCAATAAAATCGTTATTATTATTATTTGTCTATCTATATCACTGATGTACCATTTGAACTGCATTGATGTCAGCGATCTGATTCAGACACTAAGTAACCCGGTCCTCAAAAATGGACAGTGGTATTTTAGCTCTTTTAAAAGACAGGTAACGTTACAAACATTGGTTTGTTTTATTGTAATGCTTTGTTCTCATGTGACCAATGATATTATCTTAAGAATACGTTTACATGATTAATAGAATGTTTATTGCAAATTTATTTATTTATTTATCTTTATTTTTTATCTTCTTTTTGACCTGTTAGTTTCACAAGAACATTTTCAAATTTTGTTAATGTGCCTTTGGCCGGGAATACAGTATGGATGTTCGACATCCACCATATTATCACCGGACCATTGGAAATAATGCTCTTTGCATGCAAATACGAGTATTTTACATTTGCCACGCCCATCACTAAATGTTATGAGTCGCCACATTACCTAACCGACGACGTTGACAATCTTGCTGATGAAGAACTAGAATCCCATGCTGAATGTCTCGACAAAGCCTGCACAGGATATAATATGAAGATAAGTGCGGAGATGACCGACTTAATGGCATACAGCGCAAACGCATCCAGAGGGAGATCAAGGTAAAATGACAGAAGTTAGGATCGGTAACAAGCTTTAAATACAATATCCCGGAATAATTGTCTCAGATGGTGGCTCTGAACCAGATATTTGCTAAAGGATTGCGCAGACGTTATATTAAGGTAAATGGCGTAACATCGCGAAATAACACCATGCCATCTACCAAACGGAACTGCAATTAGAATTATCTTATGATAAAACATTAATCGACCCATATTTCGGTGAATATGCTTTGCGACGGTCAATATATAATTTAACGCAAATAAAGCAGCAAAAATCACCGCCACATAGGTCAATTATTGGTTATTATTGAATGCCAAAATCTTGTTATGCAACATTACAGTGACACTGCTGTCAAATGAAATACGCCATCTCACATACGTATTGACATAACAGGGCCATAAAACAGCTAACAAGTTGGGGGAATTGGGCTGTTCTTTTTAGAAGAGAATTATGTCTCTAAGGACAGAATTTGCTCGTTTTTTCTCCGTTTAGCGTTGGCTCCCCTTGAGAAGGATGAAAACAATGAAAATAAAATAGTTACCGCCCTTAAAGCGTACTTATTCAATTGAGACAACCTTTCCAATTCTTTCAATTATCCATGACTAGAAAGAAAACAATAAGAACAAGAAAACAGGAAAGAGAAAAACAAGCTCTTTGCTTTGAAATGCTTGCGTAATTTTGTGCAATAAATCATAATGTTAGTTTTGCAAAACTACTTTTTCTTGCTTTAAAAATTGATACACCTTACTTATGCAGTTTTATCAAGAATATCACGTCAGTATCTTTTGATATCAAGTTTATCAGGCGAGTCCTAGAACAGCGTAGGAATGGCGAGGTTTGCCGAGCCATTCGTACGTGTTTCAGGGCAAACTTGATATAACTGATTTCAAAAAATACTTGCATGGTTTTCTATTCATCTTGCATCTTAGACGATTTTTGGGTAAAAAGACCGTCAACAAATCGAAAACAAACGCAGTTTTGTCCACACTAGTGATGTCATGATTGCATGATAATGTATGTTGAGCCACCTCATCTGAATCTTCACTTTTTGCCCTCTAGTGTTCAAATTCTCAATATGATATCGCTTGGACGAAACATTTTTTTGAAATTCTGCAGACGTAGATTTTGTCGTCTGCTTTTTGGCGCATTAAGGGTTAAGACACTGTCTGATATCATTCGTGCAAACGCAGTTCTAAAGTCACATGATGTCAGGTGGAGTTTTGAAGCAGTTCCATAATGAAATAAAACATGTGTATACTAATTTAATGATCCGATGTGGTATCATTTACTGAAGGCGGAATGTGAACAGAGGTAACCTTGCTACTTTAGGAGAAGTCTGATATGGGACTGCATGTTTACTAAGACATTGCTGTGCCAGTCCTTAGGGGCATTACTGTAAGCTTTGCAGCAGCTAATGATAAGCATTGTTCTCTTTTCTCGTCTTTTTTTTGTCGGCGCAGCCGAGTATAATTTCAGTTTTGTTCGACATTTCACAAGATTTCATTGGTCAAATAACGTGTGTGTCAAAGTTAAGTCAATATCAAAGGTCAATTAATATCTAATCTTCGTTTTTTGTCCCGTTGTACTGCACTGCATGAATACTAGCACTCTGTCAGATGCTAATTCACAATTTTTCTCTTGCTTGTAAATTTACAATGGAAATTTTCTCGAAAACAGACGCAGATATTCAAAACTTTTTTGTCGGTAAAGATCTACTTTCGATTTCTACTTTCAGTTTAATACACAGAAACAAACATTGCATCATGATAGTAACTTTGCTTGAATCAGGTCAATCTCAAAGTTGACCGTGGTCCATTTTGGAATTTCAAATTGGACAGCTCAATCTTGAGATAGGTCATTGTCGCTACCCAGTGTCAAAATTACTGTTGCGGGTGTCTACTGACATAGCTCACTTGAGTTATGTTTATGAAAGTTATTGTCAACTCTTCACCTAAAAACATATTACAAAACACAATTCCATTTAATCTGCGCCGATTGTCTTTTTTTTTTTTTTTTTTTTTTTCGTTATTTTTTTTAAACCAAGTATTACTTTTTCTTATTTTACTTGTCACAACAAACTGTTTAAGAGTTACTGATTTTTTTTTGTGTAGTTGCTGTTGCGTTTTCAATTCTAACTGTTAGCTGGATTCGTCCACTTCTATAGCATGCCAAACATTTAAATGATTAGGTAAACTTTCAGAGGGTAGCAAAATTTTCTTTTGCCGCCCTTCAAAATGTGGATCACCTCCTATAGGGAAAAATTGACTCCCCTCCTTTACATTTAGCATGTTAAGAGTAGATGTTTTTTTAAAAAGAACTGCATTGTACAGGAAAGCAAGCAGGACGTAACAAAAACCGCTCTCATTCGGAAAATAGTGCTAAACGATGGCGATGTCCCCATATACATTGAAAGTTCAATGATTATATTACTCAGAGTTGATAAACGATGTTGGAAGTACTGTCTAGCTCGGCGCCCTCTCAGCCATGATATACATTATGCCCTTACATTTGCCTGCTTATTGGATTACGAAACCACTATCTATTCGTTCGAAACTGTCTGGAAGAGACTAGAATGTTTGCTAATTCGGAAATATATTTGTCAGTGTATAGCTTCTTTCAAAGTCTATTTGTCTAAAAATATTTATATGCTTATAATGCCTGCACTTTACAAAGAAAGTGCTGACACAACGTATCCGGCTCCATCAGTCCCCATCGGTCACAAGGGCAACACTTTGACGATGGGAACATGAAACCTAATTTATGGTAAGTATAGTTGGGTACTATGAGGCATTTTTTTTCGAAATGATCTCACTTATTAAGGAGTTATTGCCCTTGATTTGAAATCTATAAGTTTAGCCGTAACTATGTAACCAGTAAATGAAAATTTATGAAAAACACAATTGGAGCTACTTCGGCCGGGATATAAATTCAACGAATTTGCTTGTTTTCATAATTTTTTTCGCTTAAGTTTAAAAACCAGCCTGTCTGCAAATTCCTTGGGACATATAGCACATTTTTATATGTAAAAACGATAATTTCTTTTTCTTTTTTCTTTTTAATTTTTCGAAAGTAAACACAGGGATACTGGATATTTTAATGATAAAGCGGATCTGAAAATAGAAAAGAAGGGAAGAAGGACAATAATTAATAAGTAACTGATACAATCGGATTGCACTTTCCACCAACGACACCAAACAGGAAATTATAGCTTTAAATAGCAACAAAGGTGGTAAATCAATGTGAGCGAGTAAGATATAGAACAGTTCTTTCCAGTGCAAAATATCGCTATTGTAGACTTAACCTATATATGCAATATTTTACGCACACAAAGCATCAATTATTACCTCTTTTCTATTTTTTAAAAGAACATTAAACATATATCAGAATGAAAGAGAACTAAGGGATAAAACAAACCGATTCTGCGAAGATCAAACTTGCAATAATATCGATAAAACACAACCGAAACACCACAATAGAACGGTCATTTACAAACTACTTGATAACGGAACTTCATGAACCACTTTCGCCATCTGACAGATATAGTAGCAGAATAACATGCGAATTCAAATATTGAATTATTTTTCATATAAAGAAAGTCATCTTCTATACGGATTATGGAGGTTTCGCCACTAAAAAGTTCGCCATCGGAGGTTTCGCCACTAAACAAGTTCGCCACTCGGAGGTTTCGCCCCTTGAGAGGTTTCGCCCCTCGGAGGTTTCTCCACAAGTAATGTGAAAAGGCATTGGTCAGAAACGGATACAACATAAGTCCAAACATTGATAGTGGTTTGACTCATATGTATGTTTTCAGCATCGAATGGTGTTAAAGCGTTTTCTTGGGGATCCATAACCCAGTGCTGAGTATACTACAACTCATTGATGATGTTTCCAACATGACTTGTATTTCTCCAACACCTGCAGTCCTCTGCACATCCTCTGTCTGATATAAGTGGCTCTTGGTGCAAGGATACCAAACTGGTGCTGCATGTTCCAGTTTAACACGCACAAACGTTTTCTTTCCAGCTTCCATAGCGCATCTAGGTGTCAGAGCGGAATTCGGGGACAGAAAAAACAAGGACTGTTGCTTTTAATGAAAGGTCATATACATTTTAACCCTAAACTAGATTATCTAGGTGGAAGAAAACAGCACTATGTGTCGTTTACTATATTATAAGGTAGTGTAAAAGGAATGAGCAGGAACTGATACAACCAATTATCATATCAAACCCACAACACCATACGGGGGAAAATAACATTAAGTATGACACTGGTAGTAAGAAACCACAAGCGAATAGCAAAGATAGCAAAATGATCAGCCCTTGCCTATAGGTAGCTGGTCACAAATAAGGCTAACCACATCACTTAAACTTCTCATGATTTGCACATTTTCTATATACCATACGTCAAACATAGTTCAGAATAAAGGGGAGAATTTCCAAATTTTAAAGTATTTTTCATCAATAATAACTCATATGAGAAAGATTAAAATTGGCGAAACCTCCAAAAGCAAAAATGTGAAAAGTGACGAACTCTCTCATCCAGGTGGCGAAACCTCTAATGGCGAACTTGCAGAGTGGCGAAACCTCCATCACCCTTCTATACCATTATAATGTAGACAACGTTATTTCCACTGGGTTGGCTTTAGGTAATGTTTATTTGTTATTTCTACGGAGATAGCTCTTAAAAAAGAGGGTCGTCTCTTTAAGCAGGAATTTGCTCCTTTAAGAGAAGACCCAAATCGAGAATGTAAGAAAAATAGAAATTACAGAGTTGCTTTCCTTAAACGTGTACATATTAGGGTAAAGTCGGGTAAATTCGGAGAGCGGGTAAATTCGGACAGTGACATTGTTTCCTTTATATGTCATTTGATTAGAATTAAACAAAATTAACTGGGCAAACAGTAAAAACCTGATGAGACGGCTCATCATGCGCCGTCTAATCTGGATTTTTACTGGTTTACAATGTATGTCCGAATTTACTCGCTATCCGAAGTTACCCGACTTGACCCTACCGTAAGCCTAAGCTAGTGTCGATGCTTAGAAATTTCTACGGAAGTCACAAAAATTTCATCGGTCCATCAGTGGCTTATTTCTAGTGTTTACACCAATGGAGCCATTCAGGCATTCAAGACCTGATCGATATGGTAAACATCCGTTCTGGAATTCTTTTTTATTTGATAGTCATACTTGATTAGAATATCGCGAGCACCTGTTTCAGCTCGGTTTCCGTTGACTGAAATACTATATAGAAACAGACCTGAGCAATTTGTCAAAATGTGATTTTAGCTTAGAGATTTGAAAAGCATGATGTAGGATTGGGCCTTATATTTTTGCCAAAAGGAGTGTTCAGAAAAGTAAAATGGATTGACGTTCGTGCCGTTTGCTGATACACAAACAATTCTAGCGTTATCGAACATTTTATATACCATGCAAAATATTCAGCATTTTGTATGTTTTGCAATTCTTCTAATCACTCAAGTGCAACATTGGGCGAAATAAAATTGAAAGGAAGGGAACCGTATTTGGGGCGTAAGATACAATAGACTTGCAGGAGCATCTGTAAAATCAATATTTGGGAACAGCGATAAGCGCGGAATAGGTCAGTAGTCGAAATTTGCCATCATTAAAAACACAAAAATGTCAAGCATCAAGTTTTATCTTTTTTTTTTTTGTTTTTTGGTCCTGTCTTACCAATCATTTTGTGCGTATTTTTCTTGTCATGCCTATTGATGGGCTAAAAATGCGATTAAGCTTAACCCCTGATGAATCTAAGAAAGTGTCAGCGGGGTTTAAACGCTATAATTCGGTCGGATTTGCTATGGTTTACGGGGGCTTTAGTACAATAGAGAAACAAAAGCTGAAAAAACATTAGGCTAAACTAAGTAGATAGTATCATCATGTTAACTTTAACTGTGAAGTTTCTAAAATGAAGTGTAACGTAACTGTAAGATAATGATGACGTTAGTCTAAGAATTTTCGTTCAGGATTGTCTACGTGAGCAGATTGGTAGATACCAAACAACCATACACTCGAAAGAGATTCATGAAACACCAATTGGAAACAATGTTTTAAGACGATTGCGTTAAAACATTGTGAAACATCAATTTTTTAAACCGTGTTAACCTGATACTCGTAGCATATTCAAATGTTTTAAAGGGTTTTCTGTTATCTTAACAGCAAACTATCTGCTTCATTATGGGCTTTGCTAATGCACATGCTGAAAAATGTCCTTTATAAATAATGGTCTTAAAAACTGACGTCACGGCAGACCGTACGCTGCAATTGATATGTTTGAATTTTTACCTGGCAATATATCTCAGACAATCGGCGCTTGTATCTTTATGCGATAAAATGACAATACAAGCTCCAGGTTGTGGATCTGGCACATACAACGCAATTGCCAAATTTGTTTTGCATAGTATAGTTGCGATAATGTTTCAGAGGTCTTGCCGTCAATGATTTACAAATAATCCATCTAACGTTCTGTTGTTTCAGTTAGATATTGTGATGACAAAGATTGTCAAGACAAAGCTTCTAAAGCAAGTCAATATGCGGTATTTAAGTGCAGATTATGAAAACGGGACTTGAAAAGCACATTGAAAGGAATCATCAATGTGTATGTAAAAAGGTAAAGGTTTCCCATAGCCTAATAGCCGTAGGGGCAGTGGGGGTTAGAAACCCACTGTATCTTGGGCACAGCTGATGAAAGGCGAAGCCCATCTCTCTCCTTTAGCTGCCTTATCCTTCCCTGATTCGAAAAAGTTACTTTTTTACTGCTGGGTTGACAGAGAGTTTTCCAGACGTCGTATGGCGACGGTGAGCCGCCAACTCACGGCCTTCCGGCGACTTTCTACACCATAACCGAGTCACTCTAATCACTCGACTACGGCGCCTTACTTACTCAGCTATACATACAATGTGTGTGTATAGCTGAGTAAATGTTTGTAACTTCGAAATAAAGTTGTTACCTATATACGAGATCTGTCCAAAAAGTTCGTGGACTGGTCAATTATTTCCGCCTAAAGTTACCATTTTAAATTTTGACTTCAGATCTGATTGCAACTATGTTTCATCAATCATTTTGATAAATTTTGTTCATTTTTATCTTCACGAATGACATATATGTGTTGTCATAGTAACCCACCATAGCGGCCACGGAGCACTTTGGACAAGCATGAAGAAAATTAATTTAGTGTGAAGTTTGTTGCTTCAATACTTTGACAAAAACGCGCGAACGTCACTTAAATTTAACAGACGTCACTTCATGCATAGAGCGAGCGTCAATAGAATTTGTGACGTAATCTATAGAATTTTGAATATTTAGCGCATCAAAGAAGATTAAGGGAGTTATTTCTGAAGGACCAAAAACCATGGACGTTACGTCACGCACGGAGCTGCGCGAAGTGATAAAATTTTGTTCTGGAGCTGGCATGACACCAATTGATATGTTCAAGTTCCTTTCAAAGGGCTCTTCTACCGTAAAATGTTGAAGTGGCATCAGCGGTTTTCGACGGGTGACACCAGTTTAGAGGATAGAAGCAGGTCGGTGCGGCGGAAAATTACGGACGCTGATGAAATTTTGAAGGTCGAACATATGCTTGATGAGGATCGCAGAAAGACTGTTCGGGATTTAGCTGACAAATTGGATTTAAAGAGGTCCACTGTGCATAATGTGTAAAAGAAAGACCTAAAAATGAAAAAAAGTGAGTGCCAGATTGGATCCTCAAGGATGAAGAAAAGCAGCAGCATGTTCTGTGTTCCACAGAGTTCCAGAGCCGGTATGAACGTGAAGGGGATAGATTTTTGCGGCGTATCATCACTACTGACGAGATGTGGATCCATTTATATGAGCCGGAGAGTAAGCGAGAATCTATGATGTAGAAAAGAAGCCAATCACCGCCTCCAATGAAAGTCATGAGAACGAAATCCGCTCATATTTATGTTCATATTCTTCATGGACATGGACGGGATGTTACTACAGCATGCGGTACCTAGAGGCGCTACAGTAAACGCAGAGTATTATCAAAAGGTATTTTACTTTCTAATTTGTTTTAAAAAAGTACAGGGTAATCATAAATTGTTCAAGAATCACCATGTTGTACATGTAAACCGAATATTAATATACGCATGTTAGAAATTGTTTCACTTTTTCAGGTTATTCGACGACACCTATTGCATGCAATCCGAAAGAAGAGACCAGGGGCAGAAGCGGAAAATTTCTTATTCCATCAGGACAATGCTCCGGCTAGTCGTGCGACGGACACGCTCTTAACAATCGATTTCCTGGGATTTGAAAGGATAAATCAGGCTCCCTACAGCCCAGATTGTGCTCCGATTGATTTTGCCGTGTTTCCCAAATTAAGGTCGGATCTACGTGGTAGACGCATTACAGATCTTCAGGAAATACGCATGGCGGTCAGAAAGGCTGTTTCTGGGTACGAAAAGGAGTGGTACAATGACATATATTACAAATGGGTGGATCGACACAGGAAATGTATAGCTCATAATGGCGAATACTTCGAGAAATTGCATGACGCGAACTGATAACGTTGTCATAACGTCACAATGAATTCTCCAAAGTGGGTGGATGCGGGTGTGGTTCGATAAGTTGACTAATCGTTGACGGATTTCTACGAAATTTTAAAGATGTGTTCTTAAAAGGTAAAAAAAAGTCGTGTGCAAAGTTTCAGTTTTTAGAAATAACGTCTTCCTACATAGGCGAACCAGTCCACGAATTTTTTTGACAGACCTCGTATTACTTTTACTGCTGTTGGAAATAAAATCAACCTATCGTAAGGACACTGCTTAGAAGTTAAAAAAAAGAAAAGTGAACGATCGATTAATACTTCAAAAAATTGCACGTGACAAAAATGTAAACATGACATTCTCCTTGGTAACATTTCAAAGGCTGTAATTGATGGATCTCGTTTGCTTTTATATGTGTTTTCTCCTTATATCAGAAGCCAATGCCCGAGACAGACCTTTGTTAAAATGTGTGATATCATTTTGTCTGGCAACTAACTTCATTTCCTTATGGAAATGATAATTTTGTTATTTTAGTGTGCATTGTATTTAATGTAGCCAACACAGTCTGCTGTTGGTTTAAATAACTTCTAAAAGGATTATTATTGCAAACGCATTTATTTTATAAGAAGAAAACAGCAGTAACAGTCGTGTTTTGAGCCATACTAGCTAGTGTTGGCTGTTACTTGGCCTATCCGGGTTCAACTGTTGGTTCCCCTGTACTCCAGTATTTCTGTGGTGTTGTTTGATACCCAAAGGATCTCCAAGCATCGCAACACATTGATCTTCTTCTCGATTCCCCCTCATCTTTGCTTCATCGTAGTTTTTATCTGTGTTATATTTGTTTCCCACGAAGAGTCATGCATGAGTTAGAAAACAGTCTCGGGAACCGAATCTAACTAAATGATTGGAACCATTACGGAAGCGAGGATAGGGTTTCCTAACGCCAGTTTAAGCGCCTCCGATCCCTCTTGATTTATTAGTGATCATTTCTAATGCTATTACCCATATCAGAACTTTCGTTCACCTATTATGTGAATTGCAACTTAGTTAAGATATCTGAATGACCGCCAATCTTAGAAAGCTATTCGTTCGATTAACCGTGAGTGCCTTTCAGGATCTGTCAATTTATACTGAGAGACTTTAGAAACGCACCAATTTGTAGCTATGGATATGCTAGAAAAAAGAATTTTTGTTTCGTACAGCCATCAACTATTGTAATTTTGGTTCGTTCCAATTTTAACCGGGATCACAAGCTGTCAAAATGAATGCAAAATTTGGCTTTAGAATATTTCTAAAGGGAGATAAATTCGTATTAATCCAATGATGATTGAAGCGTGATTTTCAGTTTGTTGCAATTTCGTAAATGCTGATCAGATTTCAATGAAATGATAATCAGAGATTATTCATTGTTCATGCTTTGTGTTCTCTTTTTATCGATTACATTTCTTTCTTTTCAACGTCATTTTGCAAAGATTCGAACTTTTTGCAAAAAAACACGGAAGTAAAAGTAACGGACAACATTTGAATAATTATTCAACTTGGAACTGGTACATTGAGACATACCCTCATGACTTGGGTAGGTATTCCATCAATTGGTCGGCTTTTAAGTTGAGCATCTCCAAATTTTAAACGGTACCCTGTTTTTTTTATAAAACATCTAATCTAATTTTCGAACATCGATAAAACACCTTTTTCAAGGATCTTTGCCATTTTTCATTGTTTTTACAGCGTGTGGCATTCATTCAGATGCATAATCATTAAAATTCGACAAAATGAGAATTCGTTACAATTTTATGCGAAAAAGTAACCAAATTTCCATTTTTCTCGAAATTTGTATGCATGGTTGCACACTCTCTGTAAGCGTTTGCAGACTTAAAGAACTCAACCATGCTAACTCGCACGAGTGCTCAAACGTTTCCAATATTGCAAACTCTGGGTAAAATAACATGACATACAATGGTGCGGTTTTAAAGTCCCTCAGTATATACATGAATACACATATATATGCAGTTTGGTTTTGAAGGCATGACATGGGATCTCACTGTATCACTTCCTGTTAATTGCTTATCTTTTCACTTCAGCGAAACTAAAAATTGATCTGACTATAGAAGGCAGCTAACCTGATAATGAAAGGCAGCTGATCTGACAATAGAAGGCAGCTGATCTGATAATGAAAGACAGTTAATCTGACAATAGAAGGCAACTGATCTGACAGCGAAAAACAGCTGAACTGACAATGGAAGGCAACTGATCTGACAATGAAAGGCAGCTGATCTGACAATGAAAGGCAAATGATCTGACAATGAGGCAGCTGACCTGCAAATAGAAGGAAGCCGATCTGATAATGAAAGGCAGCTAATCTGACAATAGAAGGCAACTGATCTGACAGTGGAAAGCAGCTGAACTGACAATGGAAGGCGAGTGATCTGACAATGAAAGGCAGCAGATCTGACATATAAAGGCAAATGATCTGACAATGAGGCAGCTGACCTGCCAATAGATTGGTTGGTTGGTTGATTTGATGCTTAACGTCCACGGTAAACAACTAAGGGGACGGTCAGTTAACCTAACCACACTATTCCTGGGCAGGCTTAGACCTCCTAAGCGGTTAACCAGTACTAAGTGCACATACTTTCGCCAGTAACTGGCAACTGCCCTTCTTGAATCAGCGGAAGGAGAATCGAAAGTATGTGGCCAGACCGGGATGCGAACCCAGGACGGACCTCTGATTTACGAGTCAGGTGTCCTACCGATTGCGCTACCCGGCCCGTCTGCCAATAGAAGGCAGCTGCTCTGACAATGAAAGTAGCTGATCTGACAAAGAGGCAGCTGATCTGCCAATAGAAGGTAGCTGATCTGACAAGGGAATGCAGCTAATCTGACAATTAAGACAGCTTATCTTGCAGTGGAAAGCAGCTGATCTTAATATGAAAGGCAGCTGTTGCAGCAGCAGAAACAAAAATGCGGCTGACAGTTTGACATACTGATACACAGATTTTCTTTCTCTAGCCCCTTCTGGACAAATGTCGATTTTCAAACAAGAAAAGTCTTTGAAAAAAGATTATCGGCTCAGATTAAATGCAAGTGTGTTCTGTTATATGTCTCTAGTTGAAGATTTGGCAATAACTTTCATGAATAAGTAAGCAGGCACCCACAACCGTAATTTTGACACTGGGTAGCGACAATGACCTATCTGAAAATTAACCTGACCAATATGCAATTCTAAAATGGAACGCGGTCAACCATGAAATGGAACTAATTACAAAATAGTCATCAACATGTTGCTTGATTGTTTGTGTGTATTAAACAGAAAGTAGAAATCGAAAGTAGATCTAGGACAAAAAAGGAAGAAAGTTTTGAATATCTGCGTCTGTCTTTGATAATTGTAAAACAACAAACAAGAGAAACATTTTGAATTAATATAAGATAGGGTGCTAGTATTCAGGCAGTGCAGTACGACGGGAAAAAACGAAGATTAAATATTCGTTGACCTTTGATATTATCGGCTAAATTTTGTCATACGCGTTATTTGACCAATGGAATCTTGTGAAATGTGGAACAATATCCAAATTATACAAGGCTGCACCTCGAAAAAAAACTGGAGTCTCTTATAAATTCCAATATCATATAAAGATATTTCCCTTGTATGATACCTAGCGTGTCTGAGCGCTGTTTGATAGTACACTATTTCAGTTAAATCTATTACAGTACTCGTGTCAGATATTGGATAACAGTTACTGTGTTTGTGATCTTACAATTATAGTATTAGCAATGTAGTGCTTGATCCAGGCGTTTCATAAAACAAGAAATATCCATTGTCTGTTGCATTGCGATCTTATCATTGAAGATCATATCATGTTAGCTCAACAACACCAATGACTACACTACCGGCAATATGGTAAAGTTCTATCATTATATATAAATGTTGACCTGTTTTGAATCAGAAATGACTGTTGAAACTGCGAAAACAAATCTAGGAATCGTCATTGATTGCACAAGTTCGCTTAAGGCTTAGATCACGGTGTCTGAAAGTCCATTTATATGTAAATAGCCGGAGGTATCGGCTGAAAACAGCTGCGAACTCACTAACCTATCCGTTGAAATTGTCTGTGCTTATTTATTTGGACATGGGCTACAAAGAAATCAAGATAAACCCTAGTAATACGGAAATTGTCTACTTAAACATTTCCTAGAAGACATTTTAGGCTAGTTCAACACCTAAAATAAGTTAATTGTTTCGATTACCTTGAATCAAATAATCAATGACAATAACTATTTATTCTGATAGTCACAACAATTAGATTTACTTAGTAAATCTGGCTCGGATACGGATGCCCGTTGCCTGCCGAGACCTAGCCGTCATCCCTTTTCTTTCAGAATTTTGGGATTTAGCGACACTGCAGAAGTTAAATAAAGAAACGCGCGTCTGTCGCACTAAATATGGTATGGGAAAGTAGGTAGGAAAATTCTCAGGACCTGATAAAATTCGATCCAAAATCCCACCAAAGAGACCATGTGCGAAAAAGCCAACACAAAATTTGTCACCACCAAAGACATCACCAGCTGCAGCCATGTGAACAGCCGTTTCCTATGTAGATGGTCACTGGGCTAGACTAAACATCACAATCAATATATCAACAACAGAAATTATAACAAACAAAACAACCAAGAGGAACCAAAACAGAAGTGCTGCCTTGGGACCGCCAGTAATGAAATTACTGGGTTTGAGGGGGGGGGGGGGGCTTTATGATTTTGTGGTAGACCAGACACGAACCTACATGTTACTTTATATTAGTAATATAAATCATATACTATTAGAGAGTAGCCAATAGTGTTTATGTGCGAGCAATCAATAAACGATCATCAACAACGGCTAATGAAGGAGTTTTCTGAATACACACGAAGCTATACAGGTAAGGCGGTATTCCAACAGCAGGAACTGATGACACACAAACGACCACAACAGACCAAACAGAAAGACAGTATCAGACGCATACAGTCTTATAAAATATGTCTGCAACTCTGCTTTTAAGTCTGTCAAATTAGAACGCAAAAACATTACCACCAAGACTTACAAACGGGTACTGAAAAAATGGCCTTTGGGAGGAAATGAATAGATCAGGTTTGAAAGGAATGACAGTTGGTAGCAACAATAATGAAAACATAGTATGTATGGATGGGCCGGACTAGCTAGTGTTCGTAAATTAAACGTAGAATAGGACTGTCAGCGTCAGAAGTTAAAATATACACTATAAGAGATAATAAGAAAAAGGTGGAAAACTTCTAATAAGTTATTCAATGGAGACTGTTCTAGGCCAATTCGTACATGACAGAAGTAAGATAAAGATTAGGTTTCGACGTTAAAAAATTTGAGAATAATCTCAAACTCAAAATAAAGCGCGCTGATTAGATTCTTCCGAGCATGTGCTCGGAAGCAGCCAAACAGTGCGCTTTATTTTGAGTTTGAGAATGTACTTCAGTTTTATAACCTCGGGGCCAGGTTGAGCCTTTTGAATCTGGACTTTTAAAGCCACGTGAATTATTAAAATCATATTCAGCGAGCAAATGTGTGTTTATGTCCTCTTTTATGTGGTAAGGTATATATGTAGTATAATTAACAAAAAATTTATATGTATATGTTATTTGCATGTCAAAGGTATGTGGTATAGACATATTAGATGCTCGATATTTCGGTAATGCATCGACGGAGGTGCGGGATGCGGTTGTAACCTTAGAAATTTCAGTCATTCTAAAATGGAGCAATTTGTATTTACGCCCGTTGCCCGTCCAGACCTATGAACAACTTTTTGTTTGAACGTTTTGGAATTTAGCAACTCTGACGAAGAAAAATGCAGACTTCATCCGGTAGCGGTACATTAATATTTTATCAAATATTATATATGCCTATTAAAGGTTGTTTATAAGGAAATGCATATACCCTATCAATTTTTGACGGGATAATGGACGTGATCTTTCGTCCAGCTTGTGCAAAACAATAATGTATGTCATGGAATCATATCTTCTGAAATCCGTTTCACCCCTGGTTAACTATATATAGACAAGGGCTGTTACGAAACGAAAAAGAGGTTTTAGGAAACGAAAAAGAGTCATAGATAGCAAACGACCTGATGACCAGGTCGTTTGGTAACTATGATTTATTTTCGTTTGGTAACAGCTCTTTTTCGTTGCGTAACATCCTTGAAAACATAGTTAACCAGGTGTGAAATTAAATCATTTTAAAATTATGGCAGTACTTTAATAGCTATTCCTATATTGCAATGCGACGATGGCTTTTGTACATTATTATTATTATTAGTAGTAGTATTGTTATTGTTGTTTTTTTTTCTTCTTGTATGCATTACTTCACTATCAAGGGCGAGGGCATTTACCATAAATTGAAAACAGGCTTCTGAGCATTGTCGTGATTTATCTTTGGGATATTTCTTAGTAGAAATTAATTGTTTATGGTAAGACATGAGTAATCACAAATCACTACCCACACAAGACGCCGAAAGAACCCAAACAGAAAGCATTTTCGGTTAAAGACGCACCAAGTCAAACACAGATAAACCGCGGTAGAAGCAGAGTAAAAGGAGACCACTTCGTGAACCATGATAGTCTCGACATAAGAAATAGGTGGTATAGTGTCAGCTTCTCGAAAAACATTAAGGAGAATAACTGTGTGCACTTTCTAGGTTTTATTGTGTTAACAGAGACCTGAACATTTCGAGGAACATTTTTATATATGAAATTCGTTTTAGTTTTCTTGTAATTATCAGATGTAAAATACCTTATATTTTGTTTGAATAAACATGTGTTGTTATTCAATATAATAAAATGCCAACTGATTAAACATTTTGTAATATGAAGAAAATGTGTGTGTTTGTTTGATAAGATTCAAGGGTATCATACGCAAATAAACACAGATGTGTTAACTATATAAACTTGTTATGGAACTGTTTCTTTTCTTTCAGTATGGTAGGTGCATTTGCTATTAAGCAGAACCTTCGACAGGACGTCAATAAGGGGATCAAATATTGTTTTCGTGCACCGTGCATGTAAATCTGCCAGGTCTCGAGGGAGCTGCTAAAAACCGAGGCCGAAGGTCAAGGTTTTCAACAGTCTCCGAGGGACTCTTCAAATGTTAATGCAATGAAAGTATATGTTTGATGGTTATAAATGCATAAGTCCAACCACAATGCTACAAAAATAATGAAAATATTCGGGCACTATTTTGCAGACGGAATTGAAAAAAATGCTATCCGTTACCTGTTAATTTCTAGCCATCTATAAATGTCAAGGCCCCAGCAGTTGTAATTCTGGAGTTCAAGAGGGCACGTATAATGTTTCTTTACAGATGTATGAATAGTAAGACGTAAATATACATGATCCTCCAACTTACTTGAAGTTTGGGGCATAAAAATGCACGTCTGTCTATGTTTCATAAGAACACATAAAGGCATTTCCTACAACGGCAGATAAATAGTGTTATAGTAATTATTTAAACTGGCTTGTGTCGCGGAAAGAAAAAACAGAAAAAAACAAAGAAGCTCCTAACAGTTCGCCGAATATAAGCATCATTGCTGAAATAGATTTATTTCTTCAAAATTTGGAGAATTTACGTGCATTTATTTATTTATTTTTCATTTATTGTAATAATAAGCCAGCACAACTTAGTAAGTATATGTACACGGTCGTCAGAAAAGAATAATATAAACCTGCTTAGTTTTCATAAAAATTGCATTAATTGCAATAATGCAATTCAAGCAACCAAAGTCCAATTGTTCCTTATTTGTCTTTTCAACTTAAACAGCAACTATTTCCCAGAAACGGTGCATAAATCTGTCAATAATGTATGCAATATGACCTTACCATTATGAAAGAAATTGCCACATCACATATAGCTTCGCTCTGTGATGATCGACCGCTTCAAATATGGAAAATTGCCTTAGTCAAAAAGGTTATTCTACAGTCGTATACATGTATTCACGCAATTTGCCAACACAATAATAAGGTGATCTATTTTTAGCCCCAAACATTCTTTTACATATAAGCGTCCTGGCTTCAGCGCTTCTTCGTGATTTTGGTGAGAACCTTGCATTTCATTTTTCTGAATAAGGGGCATAACTATGTCTGTACAATGTCGCCGAAAATACTCTGCTTTATGTAAAGCCTATCCAAATTTTAAAGAAAACCCAGGCCTCAGAACTATTCAAAAGATAAAGAACATATATAAAATGTTTAATGTTGACTTTTGTATTTAAAAATGGCAAAATCTCTGTAATAACATGACCGACGCAAAAACGTTCGGGTATGCTATTTTTCTGGTTTACCTATCTTTGATTAAATGGAACTAACATATTATGTAATTATGGATCAGTATGCCACTCAACTTTTTCAAAATCAAGTTTTACCGATGTCAATCACATCGAACTAATATTCAAAATAGCACGCGCATCAACTCTGTCTTGTAAGACTTTTTCTGCTCGCATACGGCGTCTTTAAACACTCGAGGTATCTATATGCCAAAAATGGAGTGTTTGACCGCTATGCACGATATTGCGGTTGGTCTAAAAGTCTGCCTTATGTCTGTCGCTACGCACATTTCAAATATTACAAAAATCTCACGCCATCTACATTCATTTTGTTTGTTTGAAAGGGTTTACTAATTTCTTAATGATCGGCAATGGCGTCTTTGCTTCTAGGCATTAATATATCATCTATAACTTTTTTAAATATTTTATCATTTTTCAGGATAATGTGCCATGAGATCCGGATGAGAAAATCTAAAACGAGATAAAATTCAAATCATCTGTCAGATTTAGTGGAGTTTTCCTTTTAATGATTATGAACGTAATAATACCACGGCATCATAGCTCCTGATTAGTCCACGTCTGTTTGATTAACTGTTTGTGTTGAATATATAAATATAACTGTTTCCATTTTATGATTACACAGTTGGTGTCTGCAAATGCATACTTTTACTTAATGGTATGCGTTTTGTCATGGCTCAATTTCTATGCGAACAAGAGGGAACAGGAGTCTCGCTTCTTAGGTCACTTTGAAATGAAAAATGGCCATCGGCCATAGGTCATTCAAAGTTTGACATGTTGACACGTACTACAGCCCTGTATTCAGTTTATATTTGTCTGGTTAAGGTGGTCATAATCACTGATTTGGGGCAAAGACAAATATCTGCATAAAACACTCAAAATACTACTGATCTTTCCAAAACTTAGCATATGCCTTCTTTTTGTTGTTTCTGACAATTCATGCTCCCAAAATGCAGCATTTGTTAATTTAAAAAATGTTTTTATAAGGAAAGATCAAAGGGTAATTTTGTGCGCAATAATCTGACAAAATAATATTGTTATTGAAAATATACTTAGTGCTGAGAGTTCCTTGTTGAGTAATGGAGAGCGAGCTAGAAATTATTTTTTCAAACTCTTTCACACATTATCAGGCTGAGCAGATGAAAAAAGATGCGGTCTGTGTCCAAAATTTTTTGTCAAAACACACAGGTGAAACAGGTGAGACTATTTTAACAAGGTTGAACAATTTCATCTTCAACCAGTGATCATGTAAGTAATGTATTATTTATACTGTAGGTGTTACATAGGTATGCTTGCCTACCCTATATTTAATAAATGCATCCAGTGTACATTACCTTGTACATGCTTGAACATTTGAGAAAAAGCTACCATTTTCCTCTGGTCTACATTACAATTTGAGAAAGAGTTGGAATAAATAATTGCTAGGTCGCTCTTCATTATGCATTAACGCACCTTCAGTACTACGTAAATGTTTAGTTACGATGTTAATTTTTTTGATTATTGCGCAGAAAACTACCCTTTGATCTTTCCTTATAAAAACACTTTTTAAGCAGCATGTACGTCTATTTTGTATTCTAAACGGTAAAGAACAACAAAAATAAGAAGTCTGCTATCTTTCAGGGAGATACCTTACTTTTTTGTGGTTTTATGCAGATTTTTACATTTACCATAAATCACCACCTTAATATACAGAATGAAATTCTGCTATGGCTAGATATACAGATTGAAATTCTGCTATGGCTAATATATAGAATGAAAATCTGCTATCATGGCTAATATACAGGATGAAACTCTTCTATGGCTTATATACAGAATGGTACTCTGTCGATAATGGCTACAGTTTATCTTAAGCCCTATCGAAGAAATTGAAGCATATTCTTTCGACAAAAACATATGTCCCCACGTTCGTTTTTCCGGCAATGTCCTTCTCCTTAGATGTTGCTAAATCCTCGTATAACCTGACAATGAGATGAACGTCATCCCTCCTAAACGTATCAAAGGCTTGTCCCAACAGGGTATCCATCCATGTTAGGTGAAAAATCCATTAACTGGTTTCAAACGATGCATGGTATTTTTGTTGGCTTTTCCAAATTATTTATCTTTGCAAGTTCAATAAACATCCTCCGTTGCTTCAAGAGAAACCTTCATTTAAGTATGAATCATCCTGTGACATAGACAATCGAAGTAGACATGAACATGGTCAAATAATTTCGCTAAGATACACTCGCACATAATGTACACAAGTACACAATGGATTGCCTATGTATTTGTATGCGCATATCAGACGTTTCAAGGCAACCTAAAATGGGCATTTGCATTAAGACCATGGGATTGGGATCCCTCCCCCACTCTTCTTTCATGTACTTCCCAATGAGATAATGTGTGTAAGTATGCAATGTAAACCTACGAGTGCGAAAGTGGTGGAAGCGAGAACTTTAATACAAACTAAAAGATATCTTTTACGTAGATATTCCATTGTATTCAGAATTCTATAGATATAAAACTTTTGGGAAAAGGATATAAGGGGTTGTCGAAATTTGGTAGCATATTGAATAGGTTGTCTAAAACCAGAATTTAGGGCTGGGTGTAGTTTCCCAAATTTGCACCAGATGCTGCTTACTGAACGTTGGTTCTTGCATATATAGATGTGGACAATATTTTTTCAGACCTGTCAAAATTAAAGGAAAGTACTTATTTGGAAACATTATCTTTGTCTGAGTGCCATTAAGTGCGAGTTACGCCTTAACAGTAGAAGTCCTTTATTTAGCTGCGAATTAAGCAACATATTTTACGAAACTTCAGATGTTTCACGGTTTTGTACGTTTAGCGTAAGTTTGACAACATTTTCAAATCAGTCCCTGCTTCAACAGCATTGATGTTGCTCACTGAGGATGTATGTGTACACTTCTATATTTTCCCGCGAATTTTACAACTTTAACAAGCGGAACATTTTTGGTAGCTTCCTATTGGCCCTCTGGTCGACGACACCTTTCCCATAAAAGGCCAGAAGCCAAACGTCCCCCGACGTGTGGACATGTTAGTAACTGGGAATTTCATTTCAAAACAAGCAATGGCTACAAATCGACTGATGAACAGCAGTCACAATTCTAACAGAAATCATCTAGTTATACGATCAATATTTACAGTTATTGAATTCCATTTCTGGTGAGTAGTTGGAGATTCTACAATAAGTTATAACTTGATGGACAGATCAAGGGCCTTCACTCTGGAAGAAATGTTCGTGACCATAATAAAATGTGATTTACATCCAGTGATGAAACCAATTAAGTGACCGTATAACGAAAATCACTTGAATTCCGATGGAAATGCTGTTTTTAGCTCACCTGTCAAGGTGAGCATATAGTATGGCCTTGGTCCGTCGTCCGTCGTCGTCGTCGGCGTCGTCGTCGACGTTGTCGTTCACATCTTCAAACATCTTCTCCTCAAAAACCACCGGGCCGATTGAAGCCATATTTCATATGGAACCTAATTAGGATGGGGGAACGAAAGTAATATATTTGGTCCAGGTCACATGACCAAGCTGGCCGCCATGCCCATGTATGGTAAAAACCTTAAAAAATCTTCTACTCTAGAACCAATAAGCCGATTGCCTTGAAACTTGGTATGTAACATCTTGGACTCTAGTACTACAAAGTTTATATAAATGATGACCATGGGTTGACCTTGACCTATTTTATGGCAAGGTCAGATTTGGTCCCATAGGCTTTTGAATGGCAAAAACTGAAAAAGTGCATTTTTCTGTAGCCATTTATGCTCTGTAATATGGAAATGCAGTCAACTTCAACCCCTATGAATACTAGAGGTCAAGGTCATTTAGTGACCTTGACCAAAGATCTTTGTCCATTGCTTCATGTCAACATATTCAAACATCTTCTCCTCAGAAACCATTAAGCCGACTGAAGCGAAATTTCATATAGAGCCTTAACAGGATGGGGGAACGAAAGTATATATATTTGGTCTAGGTCACATGACCAAGATGGCCGCCATACCCATATATGGTAAAAACCTTAAAAAATCTTCTTCTCTAGAACCACTAGGCTGATTGCCTTGAGACTTGGTATGTAGCATCTTGGACTCTAGTACTACAAAGTTTATATAAATGATGACCATGGGTTGACCTTGACCTATTTTATGGCAAGGTCAGACTTGGTCCCATAGGCTTTTGAATGGCAGAAACTGAAAAAGTGCATTTTCTGTTGCTATTATGCTCTGTGATATAGAAATGCAGTCAACTTCAACCCCTTTGAATACTTGAGGTCAAGGTCATTTAGTGACCTTGACCAAAGATCATTTGTCCATTGCTTCATGTCAACATTTTCAAACATCTTCCCCTCAGAAACCATTGGGCCGATTGAAGCCAAAGTTCATATAGAGACTTAAAAGGATGGGGAAACGAAAATTTATATATTTGTCCCAGGTCACATGACCAAGGTGGCTGCCATGCACATATATGGTAAAAACCTTAAGAAATCTTCTTCTCCAGAACAAATAAGCCAATTGCTTTGAAATTTGGTATGTAGCATCTTGGACTCCAGTAGTACAAAGTTTATATAAATGATGACCTTACATTGACCTTGACCTATTTTACCGCAAAGTTAAATTTGGTCCCTTAGGCTTTTATGTGGGAAAAGCTGAAAAAGTGCATTTTTGTTGCTGTTGTACTCTTTGATATGGAAATGCAGTCAATTTCATCCCCTATGGATAATTGAGGTCAAGGTCATTTAGTGACTTTGGCCAAAAGTCATTTGTCTGTTGTGTGTCAACATTTTTAAAGGACTTCTCCTCTGAAACTACTGGGCCAATTTTAATTAAATTTCATATGCAGCCTTCAGGCAAAGCAGGAAAGGAACTTTATATATTTGGTCCAGGTCACATGACCAAGATTGCCACCATACCCAAATATGGCAAAAACCTTAAAAAATCTTCTTCTCTAGAACCACTAGGCCAATTGCCTTGAAACTTGGTATGTACCATCTGGGACTCTAGTACTCCCTTTTTTATATAAATTGAGCATAAACTGACAGGTGAGCGATCGTTGCCCTCGGGCTACTTGTTTAAGAATGGCAGCAACATACTGATCAAAGTTTGTAACTTTTATGGACCAACTCTTACTGAAATCCTACATCAAATAACATGAAAATACTGCTTTCACAAGAATTACATCAACAGGCTGATCAAGGGTTGTAACGTTAGTAGAACAAATCCTATAGAAATCCGGATAACATGGGGAAATGATGCTTTCACAAGAAGGACATCGAAAGACTGATCAAGGGTTATAGTTTTGGTAGAAAAAATCCTATCATAATCTGGATAACATATAATACATTTCAGATAAGATGAACAATTTCCGGAAAGTTTCATGGAAATCAGTTGAAAATTAAAGGAGTTGCAGCAATAAAATCTGCATTGTTGTTTTGGTAAAAGGTTGTCACTATTGCATGAAAAGTCCAATCATTATCTTTTTGAACTATGATGCACTTCAGATGGTGATACTTGTATCCTGAATATCGGCTGAAAATGTAGAACTAGTCGCAGCTGCCAAATGTACCTCACTAGATTGATCAAGGGAGGTAAATCTTTAAAATTGGTCTGATCCATGTCCCTATAATATATTATCTATTTTAGATGGTGATAACATTTGAAGGTTTCATGAAAACTCACTGCAAACTGAAGGAGGAATTGCGGCCAAAATGTTTTATCGACAGTTTGATCGAGTGCTGGAACTGTCGCAGAAAAGATTCCAGCGTAACCCCTCAAAATATGATCATATGCTGGTGGTGATAACAATAGTCTAAAAGCTTCATAAAAATCGAAGAAACTAGAACAAGAGTGTGGCGACAAGATTTGAGCCGCTGGGCAGATCAAGGGCTGTAACTCTGACAAACAAGAGGGCCATGATGACCCTGGATCGCTCACCTGAGCATCCTGTGAACTTTACCTCTGAGACATCCATACGTACGACAGACAGAGTTTCATAAAGATGCAATGGAAAATGAACCACTTATTGTGTACCTTAGATTTTTATGATTTAACCTAATGACCTTGTTTTTGATCCCACATGACCCAGTTTCAAACCTGGTCTAGATTTCTTAAATACAAACATTCTGACAAAGTTTCATGCATATCGGATCAAATCTGTGCCCTCTAGATCGTAAACAATATTTTTCTAATGTTTGACCTAGTGACCTAGTTTTTGACCCTACATAATCAAGTTGCACCCTTGGTCCAGATTTGTTGGATATAAACATTTTGACAAACTTTCATGAAGATTAGAACAAAACTGTGTCCTCTAAAGCGTTCACATGGTTGATCTATGAACTGACCTCGTGACCTAGTTTTTGACCTGACATGGCCCAGTTTCAAATCAGGTCTAGATTTTATAAAAATAAACATTCTGACAAAGTTTCGTGTAGATTATATCATAACTGTGCCCTCAAGAGTGTGACCTAGATTCTAACCCAACAAAAATCAGATTCTAGATATCATAAAGATAAACATTTTGACAAAGTTTCATGAATATTGGATCATAACTGTGCCCTCTAGAGTGTGCACAAGGTTTTATTAATATTTGACCTAGTGACCTAGTTTTTGACCGAACATAACCCAGTTTCAAAGATGGTCTAGATTTTATTAAGATAAACATTCTGACCAAGTTTCATGATGATTGGATCGTAACTGTTCCCTTTGAGTCATTCTAAGATTTGTTTCTATTTTTAGCTCTTGCGGCCATTTTGTTCAGCGGAGCGAAACCATTTTAGCTATTTTTGTTCAGAACCATGAGCCAAATACTTCTGTGAAATTATTTTGGAATCAAGCCATTGGCTTCAGAGGAGCTGTCGTTTAAAGGTTTTTCTATTTTTAGCTCTGGTGGCCATTTTATACAGCGGAGCGAAACCATTTTAGCAATTTTGGTAGAGGGTCTCTTTAGAAACATTTCTGTGAAATTATTTCAAAATTTGCCCAGCAGTTATGGAGAAAAAGTCGTTAGAAGGTTTTTCTAATTTCAGCTCTGGCGGCCATTTAGTTGAGCGGAGCGGAACTGGTAGAGCAATTTTGATATCGGGACTCCTAGGGAACATTTATGTGAAATTGTTTCAAAATCTGCCCAGCAGTTTTGGAGATGAAGTCGTTTAAAGGTTTTACTAGTTTTAGCTCTGGCGGCCATTTTGTTCAGCGGAGCGGAACCGTTTTAGCAAATTTGGTAAAGGGTCTCCTAAGGAACATTTCTATGAAATTATTTCAAAATCTTCCCAGCAGTTTTGGGGGAGAAAGCGTTTGAAGGTTTTTCTATTTTTTGCTCTGGCGGCCATTTTGTTCAGCGGAGCGAAACCGTTTGAGCGATTTTGGTAGAGGGTCCTTTTTGGAACATTTCTGTGAAATTATTTCAAAATCTGCCGAGCAGTTTTGGAGGAGAAGTTGTTTAAAGGCTTTTCTATCTTTAGCTCTGGCGGCCATTTTGTTCAGTGGAGCGGAACCGTTTGAGCAATTTTGGTAGAGAGTCCCCTAAGAAACATTTCTGTGGAATTATTGCACAATCCGTCTAGCAGTTTTGGAGAAGAAGTCGTTTAAAGCAAAAGTTGACACCGGAGGACGGACAAAGACTGATCACAATACCTCACCTTGAGCACTTCGTGCTCAGGTGAGCTTAAAAGTACGAGCATGTCCCCAATTAAACGTGACTAACATTAATTATGGGTAATAATATTCTAACAGCATTATGAAATTCGGTTATGAATTGAAGGAGTCGTTGCGGCCACAAGATATGACAAGATTTAAAGATAAAGCTGCCAGATAACATCCGATCGTAACCCCAATGTAAACTGATCAAAGAGTCAAATGGTTATAAGAATATCCTGGCAGTGTTATGAAAATCTGTTGTAAACTGAAGGAGAGGTTGCGGCCACAAGATCCGAGTAGATTTACAGATTAAGGGCCAAAACTCTGGTTGAAAGGGTCCTATCATGACCATTATGAAACGCGATCGACATCAAATTATGATAGAAATATCCTGAATGTTTTATGAAAATCAGCTGAAACTGAAGGGGGAGTTGAAGCAACAAGATGTGAACAGATGTACTTGTAAAGGGCCGTAACAAAAATAGTCTGATAAAGACCCCAATATTAGATAATTAATGTCATGTAGTGATAATAATATTCTGAAAGTTTCATGAAAATCAAATGACGAAAATCGGACGAGTGTCCGGACGGACGGAACCCATTCTTATCAGTCTCTTTTACACATCTGAGGACAAAATAAGGGTAAAAATGCTCCTTTAGAAGCGAACGCTTCCTTTTAAGAGTTGACACCCTTTTAGAAAGGAAGTAAACATGACAATGACAGAGTTGCTACCTCTGAAAATATGCCCATTCACCTTTATACGTTCTCGAGTTTTTTATGAAACATACCTGTCTTGTAGAGAATTTTTCTAACATCATATAGTGAACTAACATTTCACATGCCTTCCAACATAACTCATTTTCTTAATAAGCTATAAATTCGTATTGGTTGTACTAAAATCCCTCTCTCATAATATACAAACAATGCTCAATAATATAGCCCTATAATGTCAGATATAATTGGGTACCCTAAAGCAGCTGTCGTGATATCTTGGCTGCATTTCTAAGGTTTTGATCAACAATAATACTGACAACAGCTTTATTGGATTTCCCACGGCGTATACGGTCCTTGAAAACAATAAGAAGTGATTACAGATACATACCGTTCAAAGAAACAAGTACTGACGTCACTGAGGAAAAATACCTCAACCCAAAAAATTGTTCAGTTAAACAAGTTGTCAGAAAGATCACCGCCTGATGATTTTTACACTGTGTATAATGCATTCGTTCAATAAATGTAAAATACATATGGCGTTGCGACTTTACATTGATGATGACAAATACAAGACATGTGAAAAGCCAAGAAATCTGCTTTTGTGCCAGCAGATAACAATGAATTTAATCATTTCAGCGAGATTATTTATTTTAAAAATTCTCAGTTAATTATACAGAGTTTATGTAACCTTTTTGCCTATATTTTAATTTCAAGTGCATACACTGAATGCAAAGTCTATGCCTTTGGAAAAGTGAAGTGATTATGACGGGTCTGTTACATGTAACGTAGCAAGTTAATTCAACATGAGCGATTACTCAAATAAACATAACAAAAAAAAGAAACGTTACCTAGATAAGTCATGAATTTTAAGCTAAAGAACACTATTTTCGAATAATGTTACGTTATTCTCCCACGTGTCAGACGTCAGACAGCCTTATGAACTAATCGGTTTGCGATTTGCATAAA
Source organism: Ctena decussata (assembly GCA_963989385.1). NCBI lineage: Eukaryota > Metazoa > Mollusca > Bivalvia > Lucinida > Lucinidae > Ctena > Ctena decussata. The sequence continues at coordinate 21,179,785 of OZ022512.1, read as the reverse complement.
GTGTTACAGAATTATTCCACTTTGACCAAAAATACCATTGACAATGTGAGACGCTCGATGCGCATGCGCAAGCGCTTAGATTTTTGCACTTTCGGATTTGCCTTGTAACCGCCAATAAGAAACCCTATGAACCGTATGACACTTAACCAGCAGCTCAAAGAAATAAGATGTTAAAGATAATGTGTCTTTGAAATTGTCTCCCTTGCAATTAAAAGTATAGCAAATCATTTACTCCGATTTACCAGTACGTTTTAATAAACTTTTCAAGTTTAATTCAAGGATCTTATTCCAGCTTCTCCAGACAATGGTTCATGATGAAAAAAGTTTGATCAAACTGGTTAATTGTCCGTGGTATATCACCTTGCATTGTCTATGGGAGTTTCAGTGCATAGCATGAAAGTCAGAGTCAAGTGTCATGAAAAGCGATGTTCCAAGCCTTCTGCTTCACTGATCAACCCTTTGGAAGCGGCGATGGGACCGTTTTCGTAACAACTAATTCCTGATAAACGTCTAAGAAGTGACTTGCTCACATGGGCTGACAACTTGAGTGAAACACGGGTCTTCAAAAGGCACCTTAAAATAGCAATTTCAAATTCTGACCCCTCATTGAATCAAACTGATCTGGAGACATTAATCTCGCAGCTTATGTTGTGATATTCATTTTCTTAATTCCGGATACTTTTTGGCAGTTACATATAAAATAAAATTGGAAAAGTCTTAATTCAGTTCAAAGACAACGTGCATTGAATGTGCATGTAACGTTTCGTTTTTTTGTTCAGTATTTTAATCACATAAATTCAGTAACAGATACGGTTTTATTCGTTGAAAGCGGGAAGCTACTTATCGCATTGGTTATCGCAGAGCAAAACTTGCGTCAATATTTAAACACTAAGATATGGAAGACATTATGAACTCGTTAGTCTCTACAGAGTAGCGCATTCTTAACTTAATCGCCGTTTGATGTCCACGTCCGAACATAGCAAGCATTTCAGTTACCGGTCTTCCAGCTTCACTGACTATTCTCAGTGATTCTTGAAAAAAAGGGTACAATTGTGGCTTAAAAAAATCTAAAAAATGAACTTCCTTGCATCGTCTCGAAGATATGAATTTTTGATAGTGCCTTGATCATGTATGCAAAATATTACCCACACTAAGAAAATATTATAAAAAATGGTTTCAGGTCAAAATTTGGCGTTCAAATCGTCGTTATGCAGGTGAGAGATAACCACACAATCCATATAGCCATAGATTTGGCAGGGCTAAAATGTTTGTAGTCTGCGGAATAAGTGCTCATTTCGTAGTTTTGACCTAAAACTCTAATTTCTATATGACACTGATTATTTTGAGTATCCCATATAAAAAATTAATTAAAATGCAAAAAGGAGGCTTTCTTTAAACGTTATATTTAATAAAACTACCCTATTTCCTTTCCTTGCGATGAACAAATTAGACTAACAATTAAAAGAGCCGATGAATGAAGATGCTCATGAACCTATCAATGGTAACTTAATATGACACTTTAAGTGATATATGGTATTTGGAAGCGTACTGTGAACATTTTTTTAAACTACCGTTTCCGTTACGGAGGGGGGGGGGGGGTGCGTTCAATATATACAAAACATGCTTTTTTTCACAAAATCCTTTTAAAAATATGCTGCTTTCAAAGCAATTAGCTGGCTTTTATTGAAATGTGCACCCTTTTGTGCATAACACTGATAGGTTTTTTGACAGAGTGTTATTTTTTATGAATAAAATTACAGTCATGTAGTAAAACACTCAAACAGGATTTATTCTACCAGCTCATTCCAGTATCATTTACAAAAATCTGTTTTTGTCGCATATTCGTTTTTGTAACGATCGAATTTATCCGCTCCCCTCCGTAACGGAACCAAAAAAAATCCATACATATTTATTCAAAAACTGTTTTATCCAATTAAGCATCGCAGTTTCAATACAAGAACGAGTCTACTTGGACTTTTCCACTTTTCATTTACCATTAGAATGCACTGTGCTTGTGCAATGTCACTTTATGGAGTTTTTGTCCCCTCCGTAACGACACAACTGAGTCCGTCATCACTGCACTGAATAACAGCAAATTCACGTTTTCTGTGTTTTATCCCTGCCTTCTTATTATATTTACCCGAATACACAAAAAATCGGTAAGTAAATGTGTATTTAAATGGTGATCACACGTTAAGTTGGAAGCCTGGAAAAATATATCACCTGGAGTCGATTAAATCCCTATAAAAATCTACAACTCCGATGACTGAAATCTTTCTCGTCTGCTTCTTCTTGCGTTGGTGAAGTATGTAAAGGAAAAGCAATTTGAACTTGTTTGAAGCAATAACCTCGTTTATTAAAGATGTTATAGCTACTGTGCTTGCGACAGCGAAAATAGCATACCCCGACACAAAAGCATCGTAAAACGTTCAAGGCTTAGCGTCTGAATTCCAACTGGGAATGCAATAGGGTTTATATATACATAATACATTGCCAAAATATTCTGAAGTCTTTAGTCTAAAGCATATTCGCGTGTGAGTCTGTTAAACATTAGCGACATAGTTTTTCCACAATTGTACCCTCTTTTTTCTGTTATAGGCAGGTGAGATGTTTACTACTCCCGAGCACTTTAACACACCTATGTAAAGGGGCCCAGGTCTGTTTAATCTAAAACAGTCGGATTTGTTAATGTTTCTACGATTTACGAGTGTCAGACCTAACATTTCGGTACTCTGACCACTTTTACCTTTCAAATATATTTTTAATTAATATCAATAATTTAGCAAGTTGCATGCTCTCAAGTATCACCAAAAAGACCAGGACACAGTTGTTCAAAGCATCGTTAGCCCTACGAGTTCGTTGAGGGGTCAACTCGTTAAGTGTTGTTAGCCTTTATAACCAAATTCACAGATATACGAAAGCTTTTCATATTTTTTTCAACAACAAATGCTGGCGTATTTGAGATATAACTGTTTGAAATCTTAACGCAAAGTTAACAAACGACACTGTCCGTTTTGAACAACTGCACCCAGAAATTTAACGAGCTTCATACATTTTTCTCTGTGAAAGATATGCTCCCAAAATTTACTGAAACATTTGAATTATATATGAGCATATATGTGTGACTTGTAGACTCCAAGTACAGAAAATACGTGAAATAATGAACATGTAAAAGAAAGTGGTCAAAGTACCCAAATCTTACGTCCGAACTCATAAATCATTTAAACAATGACAATCCCAGTATATTCTAGATACAAAGACACGAACCCCGAAACAGAAGTGTGATCAGATGCTCGTGAGTAGGAAGCATCACCTGCCTATTATAATACTTCCGCCATATCTATGTATCAGTGGAAATAATCAGTGAAAATAAAAGTCTGGTACTAGAAAGCCTAACTAAGCTTCGGCTGAGGACATCAGATCGGAAATTAGTTTAGAAACGGCTACATTCTAGGAATCAACGAGGTCATGATGTCTCTAATAAAACTTTTTCACTGTCGATACACGCTTCAATTTGCTATAACCCTGTGTCTCAGTTTATGAGTAAGTAGCGTCCCTCTTTCAACAAAGTCTTGATAGTTGAAACAGGCTCTAGCATAGCAGACTAGCTGATAGACATAAACATTTCTACTAAAAACGGAAAGTTAACTATGGGAAAATTGAATCCTCTTGTAATAAAGCCTTGAACTTCCTTTTGAGGTCAGGCAAAAGCATTCATGTAGAAGACCTTTCGTAAGCGACAAAGAACAAGTGATGATATATCGCAGACAAACTGGCCTGGGCAACACTCCGATATATTGTTAATGGATCTGACAGTTTATATATTTGACATGGCAATGTTTTGGTCTGCAAACTTAATTTCCGGAAGTCATCTTTCTTTGTCGTTTGCATACATAATTTGTTTAGCTGTGAACATGCTATATTCGATCGCAGGAGGTCAGTGTACCCAGTAAGAAGATTTGTTTGACATAGAACGATAATTTTTATGTCTTCATTGCTGTCATCGGTTATTATTTTTCTTTAGTTTGGTTTTGTTTTGTCTGCATCATTTGAGCCGCGACACGAGAAAACCAACAAAGTAATTGTGAGCAACGCGTAGACTTAGATCTACCTGGGCATTCGCCCAGACTGATCCGGGTCTTCCCTAAGCGCTTAAAGGATAGGTAAGGTCCTAAGCTACCAACGCGCGGACATTAAAGACACTGATCAGACTTGGTCGATGCCCATGCTGCTCTGAGTCTTCGCTGGGCGCACTTTGTTGGCTTTTGCGTGTCGCGGCTCATTTCTAAATGACGCTACAATCTGTATATGAAAACACAACCCTAAACTTCGAAAATGACATGTAATGCGTAGAATAGAGGCTAAACTGCTTATTGAAGAAGACTTCAACTTAGCCTTTTTAAAAACGTTTCGGAGATGCAGTATGTATCATATCTCCAGGAACCCTTATAAATTAAACTTTTATTATGTGGAACATATTAGACACCTGATCTGAGTCGTGTCACCAACAGAAGAAAGATCTATGTAAAGCAAAAGAAACAACCTTCTGTTCCATGTAATGCTTCGCTGCCTGCCTTGATCTGTTGTTGACTAAATATTAAGCAGACGATACCTACGCCTTTCTACTTACGATTTCTTATTTAAGGCCTGGGGCATGTTGGCTGGTCTGAAATTTTATTCATTTCAAACTACAGTCTGCTGCTGACGTGTATCAGTAAAGTCAAAGGATAGCCATTGATCAAGAATAAATACAATTAAACCCCACATCCAACCCCAAAAACCAAAAGGGAAAAAAGCACCCACACACACATACAAAATGACACAAATTCAGAATAGACACGCACGTCAAACCGAATGAGCAGCTCTTTCCCAAACAAGAAGTCATTCAGCTACCCTAATTGAAACAGTAGCAACATGTATGTTAACCTATTTTTATCTTAAAATACAAATCAAAACAGAAAGCAGAATAGGCAGCTATGCAGGTGACCAGACTGCTAGAGACCATAGACAAGCCGACATAACACACATGTACCACTGGGAACCACAATAGAAGTACCGCCTTGGATCGGTCAGCAAAAGATGTCTTGGAGGTTTAAACTAGTTTTAATGGATCCAAACACTCGACTTCTACTTTTGCGGTGGTTCGAAACATTTAGGTTTGCAAGATGGTTTCCTAACCGATCTATGAAGCACCACATGAAACAAACAAATTACGGATAAGACCTATAATGATTGATTGATTGATTGATTGATTGATTGATTTGATGCTTAACGTCCACGGTAAACAGCTATGGTCTTGTCAGGATGGTCAGTTAACCTAACCACACTGTTTTTTGGGCAGGCTTAGACCTCCTAAGCGGTTAAGCAGTACTATTTTAACTGTTTATTAATCAAACAAACATCAAAAGACATACAAAATACACTATTGTTGTTGCTCTTGTTGTTGTGTTGTTGCTTTGCGTCCAGGATAAACAGCTATGGTCATGGCGGAATAGTCAGTTAACCTAATCACACCATTCCTGGGCAGGTTAAGACCTCCTAAGCGGTACCAAGTGCACATATTTTGCGCCAGATACTGACAACTGAAATAAACATTACATTTAAATATGCTTTTAGCCATTTGTATTTCAAAACAAAACCCAAACAGGGAGCAGGATGGACAACTATACATGAGTGCACCGTGCAACAAAGAACAGGATCCGCTTCAATAGGCAAAGAACAAGAAAGCATGCTATTAGTGCACTCAGTGGCAAATATAAATATAGTTAGCTCAGGAGTAATTGTTGAATAGTTTGTTCATCAAATATGTTATTTAGTATAATAATAAATTATTTGATATTGCTCAAGAGAGGTGCGGTAGACGAGTGGTAAGAGTGGCTCGGTTATTGTGCAGAAAGTCACCGGAAGGTCGTGAGTTCGCAGCTCACCGTCGCCATCCGACGACTGGAAAACTCTCTCTGTCAACCCAGCAGTAAATGGGTACCTTTTTCGAATTAGGGAATGATAAGGCAGCGAGAGGAGAGAGATGGGCTCCAACTTTCATCAGCTGTGCCCAAGATACAGTGGGTCTTTAATCCCCACTGCCCCCACGGTTATTAGGCTATGGAAAACCTTTACCTTTTTTATATTGCTTGAGCAAGAGTGGTTATAAGGTACATGTATAAGATAAGTTTGTCACACAGTAGTGTGCATGCAAAGGGCATGCACACAGAGACTGCTGGGATAGAAACGACTATGCAACATCTTCTGATAGTGTTGTTTCAAGAAAAAGTACCAGATTGACTCTATTACATTAGAATATGATCCATTTAAACGTGCCCTGAAAAGTCTAGACTGTTGTTGAAATTGAAGGAAATGTTGTTAATCAAAGTTTGCAAAATATTACTTTGGAATTACTCTAGACGGGAGAAAATATTTAGCCAATTATGTATATATTAGTCTAGCCAGAATTCGTACACCATGATTAGAGTACCGGTGTATTTTCGTCATAACAAGCGCTGAGAGCAAGTACATTTTGAATGAATATGTATGACTTGCAATTGCAAACAGTCAATTCATTGTTTTGAGAAGCACTATGGTTGGCAGGTCAGGCTTGGCTTTTGTACAGTAGGTCGCAGGTTTGAATCCAAGTTGGCCGACGACTGGAAAGCTCTCTCTTTCTATGTTATCAATCAGCTCAGCAGTGAAAATGCTACTTTAGTCGAGTTAAAAATGGTTTGTAAAACACTATGCACCCAAGTCTATGCGTCACCCTAAACAAGGACAGGTCAGTAAAGACCATGGTCCATAGGATCAAATAGAGTCAGGAGGTACACGTAAGAGCTAGATAACTCGTAACATAACTGGTATCTGAACACCACGCTGGTACTATGAAATTTATATAAATATGTATATATGTACTGATATACAATATCAGCTGTTCCGCAGTTGTAGCTTTAACTTGTAAACCATTACAAGTGGCATAACTCTCTGTTAATAACATGAAAATTAAAGCAATTTACTTCTACAGTGCTACGCTTGGGCCGATATAAATGCTAATGCTAATAACGACGTTAGCCTTGATATTTAAAATAACACTATAAATATCTCACCAGGAAGACTGGTGACATATGATTCTTAATTTAGTGAATCCCATTGCGCGAATTCTGTCTGCTAGGCCAGTTAACTTTGTGTTGTTGTTTTTTTCTAATCTTCGGAAGAAAACAAACTATCAAGGCCACATTTCGCAGCTGGCATACAGCATTTATTTTGACACGAAGTTCTTTCGACGTTGTATTCCTACTGAGATGCCAAGATTAGAGATTAAGTTGCTTGTGGTAAGCTTTTGGTGGCAGTAGCTCTATGAATTATTTCATCATTTAAACTGTAATTGCGGCTATGCGTTGTAAAAATGATAGTTCTCAAACAACAGAAATAATGTGGGCCAGGCGTCGGCCAAATAAATTATATAGTAGAAATGGTTTTATTTACTCTGCTCATAAGCAGTGACTGCACAACGGTTTATATGCTGTGAAGCACCACATTAAAGAAAACTCTGCACTGTTTGCTTACGTATGTTGGGTGTCATAAAATACTGAAGGACCCATCAAGAGGCACTAAGATAAATATTTTCTTCGACTAAACAGTAAATGTCAAGCTGTTTTAAACATGGCTTACAATTACGCACATAGTTTCATTGTATAACTTTACCTTACATAATCATGTAATTCGAAATCTAAATCTATTTCAGGAACAGTTGAGCTGCGACACGAGAAAACCAACAAAGTGGTTGTGCGTCCAGTGCAGACTCAGATCAGCCAGGGTATCCACCAAGTCGAGAATCTTCGCTAAGCGCTTTCATGGTAGGTAAGGGTCTACGCTACCTCTTTGCGGACAGCGCAGACTCTGATCAGACTGGCGGATGCCCAGGCTGATCTCAGTGTGCGCTGGGGGCACAACCACTTTGTTGGCTTTGTCGTGTCGCGGCTCAAATATGAATTTATTTGCCCTGAATTGGATACAAATTTATACTGTATCAATATGGTGGCAAAGATTTGAAGTGACATTTGTCGTATTTTTTTTCTATTTTTGTTATTTGTCCTTGGCGTAGGTCGCCACGTCGGCAGGTCTATTTAAATGTAAATCACTGGGCCAGGCTGCTTTAAACAGGAATATACTCACATTATCCGAACGGTCTGTACCATTGCTTCCGGTTTTCATAGCGTTGAATCGAGAATACAAAATTCGCTTATAACCAGTAGTCGCAAATAATTTTGTTTTTAGATTTTATCCGCAATCTCCTGCGTCATTTATAGTTATTCAATTTTGATAATGTAAAGAGGTAAGTTTAATATAATTTGCTCTTCGGTCTTTTACTATATTGCCCTGTACAATGAAAACCTCATGGCCGTCACAGAAATTTTATTCCGAACAGCCAATTTAACACGAGTTTGTGTCGTGCAGAACCTAGCTATCAGCCTGCTATCAAAACAAACCAACTGTAGATTGATAACGCATTCCGTTTATTTTAAAGATTTTTATAAAACATTTAAGAAAAGGCTCAGAATGGTTTTACAATCATGCCAAGGGCGATTTGAATACGGGACCATTTACTATCCACCCATACACGACATTGTACAGGGCAATAAAGTAAAAGACCGAAGAGCAAATTATAATAAACTTACCTCTTTACATTTTCAAGGCTGAATAACTATATACGACGCAGCAGATTCCGAATAAAATCTCAAAACATAATGATTTCCGACTACTGGTTATAAGCAAATTTTGTACTCTCGATTTAACGCTATGAAAACTGGAAGAGATTGTACAGTGCGTTCGGATACTGTGATACTGTATGACATGCCGGTAGCAAATACGCATTTGCTAATACCTTAAGGTATATGGGTAAAATGAAGAAGAAGTGATTTCAAATAAATACCCGCTAAAATGTGCACATGCAGGTACATTGATGTTGTTTTCTTTGAGTTTTTGTGCTATTTATTATTATTGTCAGTATTTTGTTGTTGTTGTAGTGATTGTTTTTATGCATAATCATTTGTCTGGTCCCGTCCCGATGATCTTGCTTGAACTCGAGGCGACGCAAACGAACAAGTGTCATCGTTGTTTGTGTAGAGGTTAAATTCCATTGAATAACTCACGGAAAATCCTTGAAAAATCTTAGTAATCGTCGTATACAATGTCTTGTTTCTCTATCAACAAAATTGCCTTCTTTTTTATTTAAAGCATGAAGTTAGTTTTATTCCCAGCTGACGACAAACAGAGCTATAGCTATTTATGCCAGAATGTGATTAATGACGAACTTCGTGTGGTATGGGCTTTTAAATAGCAATGGTTTAGGTAAACGGGGGGGGGGGGGAGGGAGGGCATGCACACAATTACATTTGATTTTGTTCCAACAAACCCAGCAAATGAGTTTCTTACATAAACATATCCATACCAAATTGAACAGAAATCGCATTTCAACGCATTAATTTCATTTATCATCTTATTTCCTAACAAATACATTCTGCATAATATAAGTTGCTACAAAAACAACTGTACTCTAATAACAGTTTATGTTTACATTGAAAAACATGAAATAAACAGGGCGAATAAAAACAAAGTGTATAGGTTCGGATAGATCCTAAAGATGGACGAGAACCCAAAGATAAAACAAATGTTTGGGTCTGCATTAGTAGTATGTTAATCGAAGTAAGTTTCGTTATAAAAGTTGTGTTTGTTTTTGCATTCAGGTCGAACTATTTCTACCTGTGAAAGTTTTGTGCTGCAGTAAATTTAGAGCTGACAGATCAAAAATGAAACAGAAACTTTTTATAAGCTGCTGAATAAAAAGCATATCTTACAGACAGATTCAGTGAAGTTTATTTTATTTTGAACATATGGAGAAATAAATCATATATCGCTTTTTTATTTCATAACATGTCAATTTGACACATAAACAGACCAACATGCATTTTAATTTACTGGCTTTCGAAGATTAAAGGATCATTTTTGTCTCCTAATCGCGCTGTGGAATTTACATCCTCTTAAAATATTAGTACCAGCGGTGCGTTTTATGATAAACTGACACAACGTATTCATCATTATCGGGATTTAAGTTCCAATGAGCAGTTTAATTATGAAGCAAACTCATCAACATCAAGGATTTTTTTCTTGCTTATTTTTATTCACTTTCTTTCTTTTTTACATATTGCATACCATAGTATCTAAATATTTGGACAAATGATCTATGCAAACTGTGCATACCAAGACCAGCAGGACGATTCTGATCAGGGTCTACACAGTTTGGCATTTCTTATTCATATTTCAGACACAATACTGCATTGGAAAAACAAACATATGATTTTTAGAATAGCTATGATATATTATTTAAGTTTTCCATTTTTTTCTTCATTATCTATTTATGTACATATTTATTTATTGATAAAAACGCGTATCTTTCTTACATCAGTATGAAACAAAACAAGCAGATAAAGCAAACCGATTTCTAGCGGACACAATAAACAATAACTTTGATAAAAGCCACTGAAACAACGCCTTGAAATCGACAATAATGAGTTACCGGGAACGGCTTCAACGGAATAAACGGATCTCTAATCCGTGCCTTAGCTTACTTTGTGTAGTCAGCTACGAGGGTCATCCAATAAGTCCTGCAAGCGGCCAAGTTTCAGGCAAATGGTAATTGAGAACGAACCAAGCAATCCACATTTCTACATTTCATCTTCTCTTCTTTCCAGTCAACAATTTCCAGAAACGTTATGACCTTGCAAATGGCGTTGCTAGGCAACTAAAGAATACTACAATTATGGGTGCAGCGGTGGCATCTAGTTGTCTGTTTAAGATCCCCTAGCTTAGTTCAGAAAGTTTGTAAATATCTGAAGATTGCTTGGAGATACGGAAAATAATACTGTAGTATGTACACGGTACCAAGGTTAAGATATTGCCGTCAGTCAAGATAATATTATTGTTCAAAGGAAGATCACCATGTTTTTCGGGCAGCTAAAATATCATATAAAATGAGTAAATGAAGAAGAGGCTTTCCCAGCAGATGAAGTGTTTCCTAAACTGTCATTAATTTGTTATCAAAGAATAGTCCCGAGATGCTGAAATGTAAATATTAGAGAAAATATAAGCTCCTAGCCTTGTTTAATGTCGTTTGCAGCCTTAAGAAACCAGAGGTAAACGTAAAAAAACTAGAATTTTGCTAAAACTCTGTAATATTCTCTTGTTGCCTAGCAACCACATTTGTTTGGCAATGTGTAATGATAACTGTCTCTTATCTGAGTTTTTAAATATAAGGCGATTACTTTAGAACATGAATTTTTGTAATTTGACAGAATTTTAAACATATATGCAGGAATTTTCTTCCCCTCACCTCTTGTAAAAGACGTCCTGTTTGTGCAATTTCACCGCCGGTATCGCTTAAACCTTTGCATTCAAAACCCTCCCATATCTGAGAAAGGAATGTCACATGTATGATTTTTAGCACATATGTGTATTACATAAGTAAGTTGTTAATGGTGTAATTTGATAACCCTACCTCAAAAAATGAAGCAGTAATGACGGCGTTTGCAAGACTTATTGGATGACCCTCGTATACATATATGCATAAAATACCCTCACTAGTGAGACAGCAAAGTATAACATAAATAGAAACATCATTGATCTCTGATTCGGACAGGGAAATCTCAGCCCGAGGGCACACGGGGTGTGTCGGAAACGAGGCTTGCCGAGTTTCCGACACATCCCTTGTGCCCGAGGTTCAGGATTTCTCTGACCGCATCGGAGACCAATGATTGAATATTTTATTATTTTTCTTACCTACGATAATAGTTATTTCAAATTGAACGAAAAAATATTAGGCCTATTTCATGCGAACGTGTACAAGTGTAAGTAGTACAACAGTGTCAGCCTCATGGCTTCTGTAGTGAACAAACAAGTAAACAATATAGGTACTTGAAAATCCCGCATTTTTGGATTTCTAATTGAAATTCAAATTAAAGAACAAAATTTATATTGAGACGACTACAGCAAGCGCGGGCATGACGTTAATTGTGACGTAACGTCAAGGTCATTTCAAACGTCAGTTGGTAACGTCTTAAAATGGCGGCACCCTCGACATTGTTTGTCACGGTGCAACATGGACTATTTCGCATCTTTTTCCGACTTTAAGACATAGAAACAGATGATAATGGGGTTATGAATAACCTTTCTTGTGATTTTATTGATTTGAAATATCATTTCTATGAAAAAATAATGCATAAAGTATAGACTCGCCAAGCCGGGCGTACCGGATTTCAAGGAGCGCGTAGTGATGCACAGAACTCAAGCTCGTTTGAGCTGTCCCAGCCCATGGGCCAGACAGAATTTTCCAGCACCGCTAAAAATAGAACAAACTCTGTCTAGTAGGTAAGAAAAAAATATCAAAACCTTTATGAAGCAAGCATGTTGACTCTGTGCAATCCGATGCCAGTACTACATTAAACCACACGTTGGTCGCTATTTGAACTTAAGGTTGTTGTTTCCTTATGATGTAATGTTATTACTCAATCTTTTTTTGTATTGACCCAGGTACAGGTTCTGGGACTGCTGTATTGGCCCTCTAAAGTTGTCCAAGAACCTGTAACTTGGCCAGTACGAAATTTCGTGATTAATGACGATTTTATTAATTGAAACGTCATTAATATTGACCGAGGTCGACGTCATTAATATAGGCCGAGTTATACTGGCCGAGTTTCGCCTCTATTGGCCGAGTTTGGCTTGTAGAGGCCGAGTTGGCCTGTATTGGCAGAGTTCGTCAAAATAATCCCAATTTATGTCTTAAATGATGTAGAATGCTTTTGCCATATATGTATTTATTACTATCAGTTAATTAATATAATCCTTTAGATTGTCATTTGACTTATAAAATACATCGTGCATTCAAGCAATATCACAACATATGATTTATTAACTATAAAAAAGTTCCCGTCATTTCATGCATTTTAATCAATGGTAACCTTATATGATAACTAGAGAGGAATTAACGAATACTATATCATGGACAGGGAATAGCTGTGCAATAGGTCTATTACTGACACAGACAAGCTTGAATATTTGAATGTTTCGAAATTTGTCCGCACATAACCTGTTCTTCTTCATTAAAGTATTCCTCAGTGTCAGTTCTCGGACAAACAATCTGAGAACGAGAGACAAAGTGAGACTCGGTTGATTTAACAGAAAACTGAATGTCAGTAATTTAGTCGCTGACATCACTGATCATCACTCGTAACTGCGTCATATCTTGCAGAAACATAGCATTTTGACAGTATTCCTCTCTGTCTGTTCCAGGCCTGGCTAGGCTGTTTGTTTATTTTGCGGCGGTCTGTAAATTCCTTTTTATCTGTGTCCGCAGATTATCTCTGCGGAATTTAGAACTGCATATCTTTCGTGTATATGCTTGCAGACAATTTCGTTTACGCAATAAAGCAGACCATGACTTTAGACAGGATCCCTTCTAGACTGTAATTGATCTGTTTGCTGTGTTTAGCGATACGAATTTGGAAAAAAACTAGATTAAACATCTGAACTAAACGTTCTTATTAAGTGCTAATTCGAGTTTGTGACACAATTAGCAGATATATATTTCCTACGCATTGTCAAAGATTTCAGGTGGTTCTATCTCTATTTCATCCGCATCTGTATTTTCAAAACAGCTAAACATTTTAATAGGTACTGATAGAGCATGTCGTCAGTCGCTTCCTCGTACAGGTGCGTCTTATTGCAGACCGTTTCAAGGTAGTCGTGCAATTGAAAAGGGTAGCAAAACTGTCAGCCGCTATTAGACTAACTTCCATGCACGAAACTTGCTCCCGTATTTTAATCTCCCTGTTCATACAAAACTGGTTAGATTGTTCCAAATAATCAGGCCTACTACGTAGTCTGGCCCCTGTTCCTTCTGAATATATTCTCTGCTCTTGGAGGAACTCATGAATATTTTAATTTTACTTCGCTGCAGCTGGTGTTGTGCCGTGTGGCGGTCGTAAAAGGTCTCTCCGTACATCATCTATAGTGCGGATATATGTTATGTTCGTCCTTTGAGATCATAGGATATATTCTGAGAAATCAGAAATTTAAGATTGGTTTAGACTCTTATTTTACATGTATATCATCATTTGTTATATCATTTGGACCCTTTTTGATACGAATCTGTCTTTGAATTGACTGCCAAATTGAAAACTAAGAAATTACTTCTCTCTGGTTTCGTAACCAGATATTGTCAGGGTCACTGATGAGCCTTTATTAACCGAAATCACGTAGTCTGACCCCTGTTCCTTCTGAATGTTTTCTCTGCTCTTGACGGATTTCTTTAAGATTTGAATTTTACCAGCAATCTTTTAGAAATTGTATACTAAGTCTCTGTAAATTTTAGCCTCCGATAGTACTTGTTAGAATAAGTACAGATAAAACTTGTCACTGGCAAGCACCCAAAGAAAAGGGAAAACCTGCTTGCTTAAAATAGGTTCTTGCTTAATACAGGTCGGTTTTTATTGAATCACGTCTTTGGAATGTGGGTTATTGGCCTCATCAGTCATGCATTTGCTTAATAGAGATAGCCTTTTGATGAGTCTTATATTTGGACATCAATTGTGAATGATAAAGCAGAGTAAATACAGAGCAGCGAATTCTGATTAAAGAATGAAAGAAAAAGTTAGATAGCAAGTATTGCTGTGTAGTTGAGGTGCATTCAATTGGCGAAGTGCATTCAATAGGTGGCTGTACACGAAAATGGGGGCTGCAAACAGTGTTTTAATGTAGACCTGGCCAGAAGCTGAAGAATACACCCAATGATCAGGAATTCTCTGTTTGCGAACCACAACAGGAAATTTTAACCTTCAGGAACATATGATATAATGATCCCAGACTTCCCTGATATTAGCAGCTTACTTGTCCTTGACACTTAAATAAAAGTGGACAAAGAACCAAAATCATAAGTCCGAATTCGTAAGTAAATTAAACATAGACAGTTCCGGAATATTTTAGATACACAGACATGGACCTCAAACCAGAGGTGTGATCAGCTGCCCGCCGTTAGTAAGCGTCACCTGCCTATTATATTACATCCACCATATCTATGTATCAGTGGAAAAAGTCAGTGAAAATGAAAGTCCGGTATTTGAAAGCTTAACTAAGCTTCGGCTGAGGCCATCAAATAGGAAATAGGTAGATTACACAATACTGTGCAATAAATAAATATCTGTTGTCTTTTTCAGCAAAAGTAACCCAAAATAGCATTATGTTAGGTACTAAAACTACAGTGCGAACGCGTTAATTATAAAGATATTAAGCAACTTTAAATGCAAAATTTACCCTGTCAAATCAAATAACAATCAACTATTGGCTATATTTTCAAGCAATCTAGAATATTGGAGTTACCTAAATCTCATGTATGTCTCGGGAGACGCTAAGAAACAA
Organism: Ctena decussata; assembly: GCA_963989385.1. Taxonomy (NCBI): domain Eukaryota; kingdom Metazoa; phylum Mollusca; class Bivalvia; order Lucinida; family Lucinidae; genus Ctena; species Ctena decussata. Next base: position 21,164,332 of record OZ022512.1, on the reverse strand, counting down.
AACACTTAGAAAATCGTCAACACTTACTTTTCCACATAATAGTTATCTGGCAATATTTGATATGAGCTAATTTGAATGCACTTCATCAGTTCGCATGCGCGGAAACAAATTATGTGTTGTGCAGAGAAGTCCATAATGCAGGAATCTCGAAAAATAATTAAAATGGCAAATATCTTGTACTCAGGCTCTACATGCGAGGTTTAGTTTCTTCAAATCCTCAGATTACTTCCCTTTAGATTAAAAAATATGGCGATTGTCAAGGCATCTTTATTACTGTACCTGTCCGTCTTTTTTTCCAAAGTATCTCCATAAATATTTTGCTATGTCATTGTTTTCATTCCACAATTACAACGATGCGCCCGCAGGCCGTTACGTTTTCGAACTGCTATGAAAATCGCTTTGAATATGACATTTAAACAATTTTTGACGGAATCACTAAATCATGAGTAAAATTTCAATTTGTATGGCATGCAGCCTTGCCTAAGGCCTGCTGAAATGTATTGAGTGCATATTCTGGAAAATCACTATTCGCAAACCACATTTAAATTGGCTTGAACTTGAGCAATTTAAATGCGAAAATGAAGAATTACCCCGTCAAAGGATAATTTTCTACGCAATAATCTAAACATTAACATCGTTATTGAAAATAAATTTACCTTTAAAAGTAATTCAATACATTAAGAAGAGCGTTCCAGCAATTATTTTTTCCAGCCCTTTCACACATTCTACGGTTGAGAAGACAAAAAAGACGTAGCCTGTATTCAATTTTCTAACAAAGATTATGACGAAAACACAGGGTAATCCACTTTTCTCAAGGTTGCACAGTTTCACTTACACACCTAGCATACCTGCATATCCTATATCTAATAAATGCATCCAGTAAACATGCATGTTATTCATGCTTAAACATTTGAGAAAAAGCTAAGTACTGTGTTCATCTCTTCTATCTTATAGTAGTGGTAGTAATAGTATTATTTATTTATGTTTCACCAGTGTGTACAATAAAAACATATCAAACATATAAAAAGCCACACAGGTACCTATACAACTGCCATCCTAAAAAGAATTGTGAGATACAGTAAAACTGCATTTTAAAATACAATAAAACTGCAATTTAAACCATGTTTGGAGCCGTGTCCCGAGAGAACCCATATTCATGGTTTGGTCCTGCAAAACCCAAACCCCACGGTTGGGTCTTATAAGACCCAAACCACAGGGCCTGGTCCCGCGGGACCCAAACCAACCTGCCGTCTCGCCAGCCAGAGTGATAAGACCTTGGATTTAGGAGGCCTATTATACAACATAGGCAAGAAAACATAAACAAACGAAACAATAAACAAAAGGCTGCGCAGATCAGACTGCACTTTGGTGCAGGCTAACAAACGCAGCCCCCGTAAACGTGACATGAACAGGTCCTCTCAGGACATGGCTCGAAATCATTTATATACATAGAACATATTTATATTTTGAGAAAGTGTTGGGACAAATAATTGCTGGGGCGTTATTCTCTATGTATTAAAGTATTTGCAGACTGAAAAGCATTTTCAAAAAAAAGTTTTTTTTTATCATTGTTTCTTTTTATTTTATTATCTATGTGTTAAACATTTTTTTTAGATTCCACGCATACAAATACCCTTTGACCTTTCCTTATAAACACGCTTTATATTCTGCATGTTGCTCCGATTTATAACTTATAACTGCAGTGCATAACAAAACAATTAAACGTCTGCTAATGCTCGGAATATACGTTAAACGTTTATGGTTATATCCATATTTTGTTACCACAAATCATCCCCTGATAAATAACCCTGTGACACCAATTAAAATGTTTACTTCTCCAGAATACGCCTCTTCACAGGGGTTCCGTTAAAATTAAATTTGTCGGATTTGTCAATGTTTCTACGATTTACGAGTTTCGGGCATACATTTTCGGTACTTTGACCCCTTTACCTTTCAAATATACTTAACGTCAATAATTTTGCAAGTTGAATGAAGTATCGCCGAGAAATCAAGAATTTAAACTGGCTTCGTACATTTTTTATCTGATAAATATGCTCCCGAATATTAACTGGTACGTTTGAATTAATACGTGCCATTTGTTGACTCCAAGTGCAGAAAATACATGAAAAGATGAACTTGTAATACAAGGTCCTGCGTTTCTAATAGTGCTAAAACATTCGTGTAGAAGACGTTCTCAAGCGGCAAAGCACAAGAGATCCCAGACAAACTGGTCCGTTCATCACTTCGAAATATCGTTAACAGGTCTGACAGTTTATATATATGACAGCTATGTTTGAACATGGCAATGTTTTGGTCTGTAAATTTAATTTCCGGAAGTCAGCGTTCTTTGTCGTTTGTAGACATAATACGTTCAGCTGTGAGCTTGCTCTTTTCATTGTCTTGATCGAGATCCGGAACATTATTTCAGGCCAGCAAAGATGGCGGAACGCTTTACACACGCTAGGTAGGCGCTTCTTTTTATCAAACTCTCTGACTATATATCGTAGGCAGCAGTCAAACATCCCATTGCACCGAACGTAGAATACATATCTCCATATAAAACAGGCAGTGAAGTGGAGAAAAATACACGCATTTGCTTGTATCGGCATATTTTCAAGTCTGTTATTGTGCAGTTTTAATTTTCTAGTAGTGACCCAAACATTTGTTTTACTTTCCTTTGAAATGTCATTCATATTTTGTTATCACTTTAAAGAATTCGATGTCCGATTCAAGTTGGCTCTAGAACCCGAAAACCATGTTGAAATCGCTTGACTTGTTTTTGAGAAATATTCATTGTTATTAGCCGTGTAATATGCGTTTGCCACCGGAACATATTCGCTAGCTCGGGAAAAAATGTCAACGGAACATCTCAGAGTATGTTCCAGCGAAAATGCAAATTACACGGCTAATAAAAATGAATGTTTCTAAAAAAACTAGCCAAGAGGTTTAAACCCGGTTTTCAGGATCCGGAACTGAATTGGATTGGGCATCGTATTTTATTAAAATAGTAAGAAAATATAGATGGCGTTTCATAGGAAAGTCAAGAATATACTTGTGTTGCCACTAAAAATTCAAACTGTACAATAACAGACTTGAAAATATGACGATACAAGAGAATGCGTATATTTTTCGCCACACCGCTGCCTGTTTTACATGGAGACATGTCGCTGATATAGCTCGTTTGAATGATGCATACGCCATACGATATATAGTCAGAATATTCGATAAAACAAAGCACCTACCTTGAGTGTGTAAACGGGTCTGTCATGCTTGGTGGTCTGTTCCGTTTCCTAAAAAGGATGCTCCGGATCTCGATACAGACAGTGCTATTCGATTGTGGGAGGACAGTGTACCCAGTAAGAGGATTTGTTTGACATATAACTATTAGACCTTGAGCTGACCGTAGACCCCCCTCCCCCCCACCCCCAGGGGGAGTTTTGTACCCTATGGTTTTCTAAAACTACATTATATAAGAAACAAAATGACACATGTTAGCCCTCTGTACGTTGGGGCGTTAACGTGTAACGTCAACGTCAGTTACACTACCCAAAGAACTAGGTATGATTTGGGCCATATTTGGCCCCCTCTCAAAATTTATTCAAAGATTGTTTTTTTCATTAGTCACCTTGTCAACAATATAAATCTAGAAAATGGAGATGTTACGGCATGTACAAGGAAAGTTACAGCCATTCGTTTGCTCATGCATTTCTGCCCTGCTTTTTAGCAAAGTTTAGGGGGTAGGGATACATTTTGCCTTATATAACAAAAAAAGGAATTTAAATGTAAATGATAAGTATCAGATCACATACTGTATGTAATTTTAATACTAAATCTCTTTCACAGTTACTGGTCTGCATTTTATCACGTGCATGAAGGGCGATAACTCTTGATAGATCCCTGAACTTGTCGGATTACAAGAACGCTATATCAAACAGTTTTTTCGATCAAAAATTAACGTTTTAGGGGCGTGCCACAATTGCAGTATTTTGTCTTTCAATGGAATTTAGATAAACCTTTCATTTCAAGATCAATTCATGTGCAGCAGTCACTTTTCACTGAATAGTACATATTAGTCTAAACGAAAACGGAAGAAAAAAATATTCAAAAAATATGGGGGGTATGGATAAAATTTCCATTATTCTTGAGAGTTGATCAGTTGAAAATAGAATAGTAGGAAATGGTTATACAACAACAAGGATATAAAGAAAATAAACATATTTTGCATTCGAAGGAAAAAATATTTCTAAGAAAGAAAAAGGGGGATAACTTATGCTTTACATTGAAACTGCATAGTAGTTAATGGTAATGAACACATATCTTTGTATTACTGCTGACTTAGTTTTGCAAACATCGGCCATATTTTTATGAGCTTCCTTTTATAAACGTTGTTATATACACACAATAAAAAATAATTATTTTACCCTACCCGTTTCCATTGCAACAATTTTCAAAGAAATAGATGAAGCGAAACAAGAAATAAGATATCTTTTATACATGTTTTATACTTGTTTTAATCGTGTGGTTCATTATTTTCGCACGATTTTTAAGTTAGTAGTATGCTAACCGTATATGTAATATGAACTCTTAATCGAAGCTAACCAGCAGAATGATTTAGTCGTGTATTTCATGTATGAGAGTGGGTGGGGTAACTAAGACACCGAATTATTCATACCGTAATACCGGTAACTTGTTAATTCACAATCTTTGTCATATTATATAAACAGCCGTAGATATTGGAAACAAAGGGCAATGACTCTTTTGATTGAATTATGCATTGCGTATACTTTTCCATAGCTTAGCTGTTACTATGGTTCTATTATCAACTACGGCGGACTTTCCTCACAAAGGATCAGTTTTAGATCTTTTTGGTTTAAACATATTTTTTTTCGAAAAAAAATATGTTCAACATATATTGTGATAAATTTATATAAGGATACGAACGGAAGCAAAATGCTCATATAGTTCTTCTCCTTAAATCTTCTTTTTGACGCTGAGTGCAGTCCAGAAATGCATTGTCGCCATAACACTCATGATTGTAGGCCTATAGCTCAGAGCAATGTTCTATCCATCGACTGAGAGTCTATCATTCTTTTGTTAGACATGTCCCAGACTTGTTCTGGATAGTTAGGATCTACCCTGAAAAACAGGCGTAATCCCTTCTTTTCTCAGTTTTGATGTTACTTGGTTTAATTTATGAAATGGGAGCAACTCTAACATGCAATTTAAGGGACGAGTCCTTTTTTATCAGGTGTGTGTGTGTGTATGTGTGTGTGTGGGGGGGGGGCGGGGGGGGGCGACTACAATTTCATATGGTTCACCAATTTTTTTCCGATTCCCTCCCCCCACGCAAGTCTCACTAGAATTTACCTATTCTTTCCAACCCCCCACCCCACCGCCCACCCCCGTCCCCAGATAGGTGACAAAAATTTTTATGACCCCCATCCCCCAATCCCAGCTACCCTTCACACACACACACGCACACACACACACGCACGCACGCACATCTCCCATCACCAACAACACCAATAACAATTAATTGATATATGAATTCAAATATCGTACTACTACTATTACTATTTCAATTTTTCTATCGACGTTCCCCATGTGGCTCAGCGGAAGTACAAGTACCGTCTTTCGGTCCCGTCTTTTATGCGCTGTCCCGACTGCAACATTGCAGTTGCATGTATCCTTCCGAATCTGGAGTTGTTTCTGACAGTAGGTCAAGCGTCGTCATGAATGAAGAAGCGAAAAACTATGTTTTGCATCATATGTCCTGGTATTGCTTACCAAAAAAAGGTAAAGCGGTCTGTTTTGGTTGTTTATTTAGTAATATATCTTGGCGATCCGTAGATTGTCTACCCTCACTGTCAAAAGAGTTCCGGCTGCACGCGCGACCTTGCAAGACAACAGTTGTCAATGACGTTATTTTATATAGAAAAGTTTAAAATTAGGTGTCAGCGCAGGCAAGTGCATAGCTGATTTTTTCACACATTGTTGGCGCTGTTAAAATGCATCATTACACAAAACAATCAGCTGTGCACTTGCCTGCGCTCAGGTAGTGTTTGGCCCAAATGCAAGCAGAAAATGGTCGAAACTGCCAAAATCGGCTGAGGATAGGTACATTTAGAGGCTCAGAAGAAGTTAAGTATCATTAGAATATGGATTATTTTAATCAGAACTGATGGTTAAAGGTTTAAACTCATACATGACATGAAAAGAAGTTAAGAAGTGCAATTTTGAAAATTCATAAATAAGGGGGCCAAATATGGCCCAAATCATACCTAGTCCTTTACATATTCACGTTATAATAGAAAATACACATTGGTATACACATGTTAGTATTCGCCCTAAATAATGTTGAGTTTTGTCTGCTAGTACATAAATCGCTGTTTCAAGGTAATTGACATTGTCAAGGATAGTTGACTAACCCGTATAACGTAGTTTACATTGTATTTGACGTTTTTCCCCTTCAGTGTCTAAATACATGTAATATAAGGAGCTAATTGTAAGAATTGAAGTGAAGAGAAAAGTTATTGTCATATATATGACTGTTTCATTAGTCTGGTATAAAAACAAACAAACTAAAGTCTTAAAAAACTCACCAGCAGTCACAATAAATATGTAACGTATATAACCACAACAAAAATTAGAAAAAAAACAAAAAAAAAAAACAGACAAAATCGCTGAATTGGTGGACTGAAGTTTATACGTGCTCCATCTATCTTCTTTGATTCATGCCCAGCTTAGACAAGTTATGCAGCAGTTAGCAGTGGGTATATTAAATGTGGACATAACCTATCTTATTTTTGAAGAATTTAACCTACAAAATGACGAGAAAAGCACAGAAAGCCAACATCAGCTGCATTTTATTTTCAATGTTATCTGCATTATGTCTTAAGTACTGTTGTATATGTAAATATGAAGAAACGCCAATGTTATGTGTCCTCAAACTATAAAAAAAACACCGGATAGTGTATATCTGAAAAGCAATCTAACAGTAACGTTACGTTACGTAATTGTAATATGTCGGGAGATAAGATTTGTGAGTCATCTGTTATCAAAATTTAGTTCCCAGGTGATATAAATTATTCATTGCTGTAGTATTAGCTTACCACTGGTAGTCAGATGGCAAATTTAGCTCTTTGAAATACACAAGAACTCAGCAAGACGCACGTAGATTGTTATAGCTGAAGCAGTTCGACATTGTCTTCAATTCAGTTTCACTTAAAGTGACTTCATAAAAATGTTTTTTTTTATTTTATGCACAGAATGAAATAAGTATAAGTTTTGATATATGCTGCAACTGATTAATATTTAGGTTCTCATCATGATGGTGATAAAACCAATTTAGCTACCTGTGCTGTTGGCTGAGCCATTCAATTACCCTACATACAAATATGCAAGTGTGACTGCCAGCCGAGGAAATCAAAAGCAGCTCCAACACTGCCAACAGGGATTAACACCATTTTTGCTATGCTGTCAGTCAAATCGTCAGCCACGAGCCTCTTTGCACAGTAACTTCTTTATATAGGTAAGCAAATATGTGTGGCTCCCGTGATCATAACTTACATGCTGATTTGTAATCTACGTGATCTGTTTATGCAGCTGCCGACCATCAAATGCATTATAAACTATAAACAATGTGAAACTTTAAAGTCGATAGAAAGTGACATACTTTATAACGAATCCACATTCTGTCATCAGCCTGTTCAAAGTTTTATTTTTCATTATGTTGTTACAAATATTTAACTGGTCAGGTAATTTTGCAAACCCCATGGTTTTATCCCCACTTGTTACTATCAAGGACTAAAGGTGTTACGAAATACAAATTGCCAAAATGCTGTATTCTCTAACAGCATTTAACATATTTGGACAAAGATGATTAGATAAGCAGTAAGGTATCATAAATAAGCAGTTTTCAACCATATTTATTGCTAAAAAGAAAACAGTATGGTAATATAAGGTCACAAAGATCAAATGCAGTAAGTTATTTAGGTTAGCCCTTCCTTGGCATGTATAGATATGCACTATTTCTATTGTTTGATTATTTGCTCTTTAGAAATACTGTATAACTAGTTAAGGATATCGGAAATGAAGAATCCATAAACTCGCATAAATACGTTGTATGCGTTACTTGTTCGGTCTTTCTTTCTTTTTTTTTCTTCTCAATATTATGCTGCAAAGCATAACTACAGTGTAGGCGAATACATTCTGAAGGAGAACAACTAAGATTTGCTCATAAATATCTGAACAGCGATGACCAACATTAATATATTCTGTCATTTTCATTTGCCATTTCCTTATGTGTGCAGAGCTACTGAAACACTGTCCCCGAAAAAAAAAACATTTTTGTCCAACTAAACGTATCTTTATGTTCTTTGGTGAATAGATGCTTTAATAGATGGTTGAATGTAGTTAGATTCTTTAAGAGATGATTGAATGTAGCTAGACTTTAAAGAGAAAGAAACAATAGCATAGAAATATAGATCATCTTAAACATAGCATTTATAGATTGCTACAGTATACTAATATACTGCCAGTGTCTCTTTTCTGTATTAAATGTTTCTGATACTATTCTCCCAAACTCCCGGTTGACATAGTATTGTTAATTATTAGTTACATAAATGAACTAAATGAAGCAAACCCATAAGATTCTCCATGTTTGTATTAACAACTTTGTCTATTGTAATTTCAAATCACTTTTTATATAAGCATTACTTTTATTGCAAGATCGGGATACAGATTTGAAAAAAGTCAATTGACTTTCTTCTGAATCCCATTTGTATAAAAATATTGTGTTTAGAAATGTGTTTAAATGTATTTTGTATTTATGTTTATACAAATAAAATAAAGTTTAAACTAACTAAATGAAGCAATGTATTGACACTACCATTGAATATTTTCAACAGTTTGTTTCTTAACTGTAACTCAGCAATGTTGTTTCCCTTGGTAACGAAAAATGTACGATAGTCTTACAAAAGTAAGTATACGCTGCCAGCAAATATCTACATTAGCTTTGATGCAGAACTGTATTTGGCTTAAGTCTTCAAACTTCAGGTTAACTGTTCTGTTTTATAGTTTTTTCAGTGTGCACGTAAAAAACTAGACCAAATCCTGTCAATAAACAAGGTGGTACTCCATTTTGCATTGTTAATTACTGATTATTTTATAATTTTATACTAAACACGTCAAAAGCGCTTAGCTTTTAATGTTATCAAACTGATTGTATATCATTTTATTCGAGCCCTATATGCAAAATCTATGCTGGCTTGGCTGCGGCTTTATCTCTTATATATCTTCTGATGTGGTATTTTATTTATTTATTTTTTTTTTAGTTGTATATAACAAAATTTCACATATGTCACTCTCTTTAGAACTAAAATGTACAAATTGTAAAAGAAACAAACTGGGCAATGACATTATGAAATACTTTTATTTTTGATAAAATAACAAAGTAAACAGCCAAAAAACGTTTTACATGTCCAGAATTTGTCAATGCCCTTAACATTACAATTTGAAGTATACTGTGTTTAATCACGTATAAAACACACCTCATGAATCCCTAAAAGTAATAACTGAGAGAAGTGTTGCTAGGTCTAAGTACACAATATGTCATAAAAACACCCAGACTTATATGTGCTATTGTTTTTTATGTGACAGTGGGAAAAAAACCTGATTAAAAGTATAATAATGAAATATTTTAAATGTTAATGTTATTTACGTTACTACTAGTAACAGCTTATCATAGAAAATGAATTAGAATGCATTTTTTCTTTTATATTATAAGATTCTTTTATGAAGAAACTGCTACCAACAAAAATAAAATGATTCTGTCTTCAAATTGTATGAGTTTAACAAAAATAGCCCTCGGTAACGTATATAATCGATCATTATGACCGACTAAAATGCGTTCGAAATATTGTGGAACTGTTCGTTGCTGTTTAGATAGGCTGGCCTATTCAATATTACCTTTTACTTTTGTTTATTGTTTTATACAGTGTAATTCAAGCACTTGAATTATACAGAAAGTGATAATTGTAATATGGAACATTTATAAGGGAATACTGTGTTCAACATCCTATTTCTCCCAAAGTATACAAGATATGATAATAATTTTTGCAGATCTGAAAAGACCAATAAATTGTCTTTAATACAGTAACAAACATATGGTCTAATATTAAAGGAATAACTTACAAAAACAAAGTATTTTGGATGGAAATATCAATTTTAATGGAGTGTAAAGACAAATGTCACGTACATTACACCATGTAGACTAAAGTGACCTTTCAAACATTCTTACTTTTAGCTACTGGATTGTTCTATTAGACTCTACTATAATTTTAAACATGGGAAAGTGACTTCTATTTTTTTTATAATTTTTGATAATTTTTATTTTATGTTTATTTTTTAATGGGTAACGTTTGTAACAGGCTGTTACAGCTTAACGCCCCACTCGCCAGAGGGCTAACATGCTGCAAAATACTTCTAAGATGCTGGGCTTTAAGAAACATATGGTCTACAAAACTCCCCCTGGGGGGGGGGGGGGGGGAGGTAAACCATATTTGGCTCATGGCATATATGTTTTTAATGTCTCCATTGCTTACATCAGTTATTGATTGTGTTGTTGTAGTTTTGTTGTTTTGTATTGTTTGCATCATTTCTAAATCACGCAACTATGTGTGTATACCAAGGTTGTAATGCAGTTTTAGTACGAAAAACAGCATGTTATAATTAGAAAATGACATTTGATGCGCCAAAGTGCGCCAAATAAACTTAAATAGTAGACATGGTTTTATTCACTATGCTCATCAACAGTGACATCATACACAACGCTTTATTATGCTATGAAGCACCACATTATAGAAAACTTTGCAATGGTTGCTTACAAATGTTGCTTGTCATCAAATACCAGGGGCACTAAGATATTTTTCTCGACTAAACAGAAGATGTCGAGCTGTTTTAAACCTGACTTACAATTACGCACATAATTTCATTGTATAACATTACGTTACACTATCATGCTAATGATTTGAAATCCAATTCAGGAATTAACATTAATATCATAATTGAGCCGCGACATGAGAAAACCAACGCAGCCCAGCGCAAACTCAGATCAGACTGTTCTGAGTTGGTTACAAATTTATACTGTATCAATACGGTGGCAAAGATTTGAAGAGGCATTTGTCGTTTCTTTTTGATTTTTTGTTGTTGATGTTGATGTTTTATTTGTCCTTGGCGTAGGTTGCCACGTCGGCAGGTCCATTTACATTAAAATCTCTGGCTGTTATAAGCAGGAATACTGTATGACATATCAGTAGCAAATATTTACAAATAACTTAAGGTATATGGGTATAATAATAAAGAAATGGTTTCCATTAAGTTCACATTTAAACGTGCATGTACAAGTATATTGTTCTTTTCTTTTCTTTTCTTTTTTCGCGGCACAGCTGCGTATAAGTTCAGTATTGTTCCACATTTTACAAGATTTCATTGGTCAAATAACGCGTATGTCAAACTCTAGCCAATAGGATCAAAGGTCGATGAATATTTAATCTTCGTTTTTTTTCCGTCGTACTGCATTGCGTGAATACTAGCGCTCTGTCAGATATTCAAAATGTTTTGTAACTTTGCAATAGAAATTTTATCGAAAACAGACGCAGATATTCAAAACTTTTATTTTGCCGTAGATCTACTTTTGATTTCTACTTTCGGTTTGATACACACAAACAAACAGTGCATCATGTCGGTAGCTATTTTGAAATCAGGTCAATTAATCGCGGTCCATTTTGGAATTCCAAATTGGCTAGCTCAATTTTGAGATAGGTCATTGTCGCTACCCAGTGTCAAAATTACTGGTTTGGGTGCCTACCGACATATTTCAATTGAGTCATATTCATGAAAGTTATTGTCAGCTCTTCACCTTGGGGCATATTGCAAGACACACTTCCATTTAATCTGATTATCTTTTTTAAAGATTTTTCTTGTTTGTTGTTTTTGTTCTTGATTTTAGCTCAGCTAAGCCATAGGCTCAGGACGAGCTATTGTGATCACCAAGTGTCCGTCGTGTTTTGTGCTTCGTTCGTCGTCCGTCGTCAAAAATTTGCTTTCAATGACATCTTCTCTGAAACCGCTAGGCCTAGGGCTTTGATATTATGTATGAAGCATTGTCTAGTGGACCTCTACCAAGCTTGTTCAAATGGTGGCCCCAGGGTGGTCTTGGGTTTGACACTAAAATATACTTAAAAATCTTCTCTTCCAGAACTGCCTGGCTCAGATGATTACAATTTGGCATGTAGCATTGCCTAGTGGTCTTCTACCAAGTTTGTTCAAATGGTGGCCCCTGGGTCTAAGATGGCCCCGGGGCAGGGAGTCCCAGGTTTGGACCATTGACATACATAGAAAAATATTCAAGACCTTTCTCCTTCAGAACTTCAAGGCTTAGATGCTTGAAATGTAGGATGTAGCATTGCCTAATGGTCCTTCACCAAGTTTGTTCAAATGATCGCCCCTGGGTCCACAATGACCCGTTCCAGAGGGGTCCTGGGTTTGAACTATAGAATTACATAGAAAAAATATTCAAAAATCTTCTTCTTCAGAACCGCAATGCTCAGATGCTTGAATTTTGGTATGAAGCATCGCCTAATAATTCTTTACCAACTTTAAAGAGTAACTACACTTCAGGAACTGACTGAATCAGATCCCAAACCCTATCCCCAACATCAAAGGGAAAGATTGACAAAGATATCCCAACAAACAATAAATTACAAGTGATAAGCCGAGTCAGCAGCTCTTTCCCAAATAGGACGCAACTCAGCTACCTTTATTGAACTAAATAATTTAGACCAACAGAAGGGTCACAACAGACTTAGCAAATTATTCGAAAAACATTTAACAATTATTTTTACCTATTTCTATTTTTATTATAGACTGAAGTGTTAAATGAGAACACAATGAATTAAACAGCACCGAACATAAAACAAGTGCAACCGCAACGAAAGTACCGCCTTGGGATGGTCAGTAATAACTGCTGGGGCTTTAAACCGGTTTTACTGAGCCCACACCTTCACCCTCACCCTCTGCCGCGGTGCACACAATTAGTTGGTAGTTCGGTTCGTATGGAGTTTGTTCAAATGGTGGCCCCAGGGTCCAAAATGGCCCCTTGGCATAGAGTCCAAGGTTTGCACCAAAGAATTGCAAAGAAAAATATTCACAAATCTTCTTGTTTAGAACAGCAAGGCTTCGATGCTTCAGATTTAGAAGGATGCTTTGCCTAGTAGTCCTCTACCAAGTTTGTTCAAATGCTGGTCCCAGTGTCTAAAATGGCTCGGCGGCAGGGAGTCCTAGGTTTGAACCATAGAAATACGTAGAAAAATATTCAAAAATTTTCTCCTTTAGAACCACTTGGCTCAGATGCTTGAAATTTGGTATGTTGCATTTCCTAGTAGGTAGTCTTTTACCAAGTTTATTCAAATGATGACCCTAGTGTCTAAAATGATCCTGCCCCAGGGGGTCCTGGGTTTGAAGCGTAGAAATAAATAGAAACTATTCAAAAATCTTCTTTTCAGAACCACTTGGATCAGGTGCTTGAAATTTGGTATGTAAAATTGCCTTGTAGTCCTTTATCAAGTTTGTTCAAATGATGGCCCTATGGTCCAAAATGGCCCGCGGCAGGGAGTCCTGAGTTTGAACAGAGAAATACAAAGAAAACTATTCACAAATCTTCTTCTTCAGAACCACTTGGTTCAGATGCTTGAAATTTGGTATGATGCATTTCCTGGTAGACTCCTACAAAGTTTGTGTAAATGGTGGCCCTGGGATCCAAAATGTCCCGGGTGCGGGAAGTCTTGGGTTTGAAATTCTAATGTACTTAAAATTCTTCTCTTCCAGAACCCTTTAGTACAGATGCTTAAAATGTTGTATGATGCATTGCCTAGTGGTCCTTTACTGAGTTTGTTCAAATGATGGCGCCAGTGTCAAAAACGGCCCCACCCCAGTGGGTCCTGGGTTTGATACTTGGAAATACATAGAAAAAATACTCAAAAATCTTCTTCTTCAGAACCACTTGGCTCAGATGCTTGAAATTTGGTATGTGGCATTGCCTAGTGGTCCTTTACCAAGATTATTCAAATGATGGCCCCAGGTTCTAAAATGGCCGCGTCCTACGAGGTCCAGGGTTTGAATCATAGCAAAACATAGAAAATATTCAGAAATCTGCTTCTCCATAACCATTTGGAAATGGTTGCAAACTATCAGGTTTGTTCAAATGATGACCTGTTAACCTTTTTGCTCAGGTGAGCGATTCAGGGCCTCTTGGCCCTCTCGATTTGTGTGTGTGTTATTTATTTCTTCTTTTTCATCTTTTTTGATGTTTCGTGCATAAACATTTGCCTGGTTCCGTCCCGATGACCTCGTTTGAATTCGAGGTGATGAAAACGAACAAGTGCGATCGTTGTTGTCGATGTGATAATTCAATGCCATTGAAAACTCACCAAAACATTCCCTGAAATAATCTCAGGAATTGCCTTTTACATTGTCTTGTATATCTATTATCAAAAATTGTCATCTCAGAGTGGCAATGAAAAGTAAAGTAAGATGACGCAAACAAATTACAACCCAATATCTGAGTATGTGAGCCTGAACCGATGTTCCAACATCATTACGTTTTTATTATTATTTTTTTGTTGTTGTTGTTGTTGTTGTTTTCTTTTTTATTACTATTTTAGTATTTAAAGCATGAAGTTAGTTTCTTTCCAAACTGACAATAAATAAAGCTACAGGTATGTTACGCAAGAATGTGACGAATGACGAACTTCGTGCGGTATAGACGTTTCAATATCAATGGTAAAGGTCATGAGGGAGGAACTATGGATACAACAATATTTGATTTTTTACCAACAAACCAACAAAAGGTGTTTCTGATATAAACATATCCATACCAAATTGAAAAAAAATCGCATTTCAACAATTTCGTTTCATCATTCCACATTTTTCAAAGTTACTACTATAACAACTGTACTGCAATAACAGTTTATTTGTAGATTGAAGAACATGAGATAAACAGGGCGAATAAAAACTGAGTGTATGGGTTCGGATAGATCCTAAGGATATACGAGAACCCAATGATGAAACAAGTGTTTGGTCCTGCGTTAGCAGTATATTTATCGAAGTATGTTTCAATAAAAGTTTTGTTTGTTTTTGCATTCAAATCGAGCTATAGCTACCTGTGAAAGTTTTATGCTGCAGTCAATTTAGAGCTGACAGCTTAAAAATGAAACAGGAACTTTTTATCGGCTGCTTTATAAAAATCATATCTCACAGACAGATTCAGTAAAGGTTATTTTATTTTGAACATATGGAGGAATAAATCATATACCGCTTTTTTATTGCATAACATGTCAATTTAATACATACACAGACTAACATGCATTTTAATTTACTGGCTTTCGAAGATTAAAGGATCTTTTTTGTCTCTTAATCGCACTGTGGAATTTACATCCTCTTAAAATATTAGTACCAGCGGTGCGTTTTATGATACACTGACATAACGTATTCATCATTATCGAGATTTAAGTTCCAATGAGCAGTTTACTTATGAAGCAAACTCATCAACATCAAGAATTTTTGTCTTGTTTTTTTTTTTTTTTTTTTTCACTTTCATTCTTTTTACATATTGCATTTACCGTAAATATCTAAATATTGGGATAGATAGCTTGTAGCAAACAGTGCAGACCAAGACCTGCAGGACCAGTCTGATCAGGGTCTACTGTGAATTTTTGGACAGTTATGGAAATTATTTCAATTTCTCCATTTTTTTTCTCTTTTTCGTAATTTTTAACGGTATTTATTTATGTATTTGATTTTGTTAACGACTTTTCAAATACTGACATTTGATAAAAGCTTTTATTTTTCTGACATCAGAATAAAAGAGAATAAACAGATAAAATACACCGATTTTTAAAGACCACTGATAAGCGGACATAATAAGCAATAACGTCGATAACGCCTTTGTACTTTGTAGTTAAGCCCTAGTCTCATTGTTATGTTTTGAGGGCTAGGTTGTTCTACGTTTCTCGCCTCTGCGTTTGGCAAAAAAATGTACCCTATTTTGAAGGCTTTTAAGTGTTACGTTTCTAGTAAGTTTCCAATACGTTTAATTAATGTTAAACAACGGTTTACTTCGTATTACCCGGTTACCAAACGGTTTAGTGCCACGATTTTAGAAGGTGTGACATACATTTACTTACCCACTACGATTCAGTACGTTTTACCAGGGGCTTAGGCAGTATCCTCGATATCTTCGTGGTCAAAGTTTCGTTTATGTAGGTGCCGCCAAAACATACTTAAACGTTATAAAATGAGCAGCGACACGAGAAAACCAACAATGTGGTTGTGCGCCCAGCGCAGACTCAGATCAGCCTGGGCATCCGCCCAGTCTGATCAGAATCTTCGCTGTCCGCATGGCGGAAGCTTAGACCCTTAGCTATCATTTGAGCACTAAATGAATAGTCTAGTCAAATTTGGCGGATATCCAGGCTGATCTGAGTCTGTACTGGGCGCAAAACCACATTGTTGGTTTTCTCGTGTCGCGGCTCAAATGTTGAATAAAATAAAGATGTAACAAAGCGTACTTAATGCGTGGTTGTACGTGAAGGAGCTTCTCGTGCGGCTACGTATTTAAAACGTATCATCTACGTTCTTGTACGTTTAGACTACGTTTCAGTTTTCTTTTACTACTCATACAGTAGGTATTTCGAAATGCTACGTTTAAGTTGAATTTCTAACTCAAACGTAGCTAAGCCACGTATGTAGCTGTATATATCCGTATAATGCACGTATGTACTACGTTTTAATACGCATAGTGCCGTTTTTGAACGATTTAAATACCTTGATAAACCTAGTCTTCAATACGTTAACAGTGAGACCTAGATGGGGTCTAAGTTATTCGTGTACGTTTTTGTACGTATTTAGGGCTTTTGCACTTACGTTTTAGTACGTTCAGACCGCGTTCTCTTACGTGTAACTACATTTTACTAAGTATACATTACATATATCAAATGCCATGTTTGAGTCAAACATTCCAAGTCATAAGTACCTTGGCCAAGTATTTAGCTGTATTCATATACGTATTCACAACGTTTTATAACGTAAAATGCCGTTTTGGCACGTTTTAAAAACGTAGTAAAACTAGCCCTAAATACGTGACATTGAGACTGTGGCTTTACTGGGATATGCTTCAACCGGTTTAACGAATCTTCAATTCTAGCGTACTTTGTTTGTCAGCCATGCGTATATGCGTAAAGTGCACTCAACAGTGAGACAGTAAAGTATAATACATAGAACCATTAAAGTAAAAAGATAGGATTAATACAATCAAACACCTCATCTCGCTATCAAACCCAAAAGGGAAAGAAGCACACGCAAAAAATGGCAAAAAATCACAAAGACGCGCACGGTTAACCGAATAAGCAGCTTCACCCAAAACCATCAAAACCTTTATGAAGCAAACATGTTGATTCTGCGCAATCCGATGCTAGAACTATGGGAACTTAAAGTTGTCATCGACTTATAATCAGGTTTGATTGTTATTTTACTAATAATTGCATCATGCATTCAAGCTATGTCACAACGTAAAATTTATTTGAGCCGCGATATGAGAAAACCAACAAAGTGGTTGCGCGGGGCGCGCAGACTTATTTCAGCCTGGGCAACCACCATTTCTGATCAGACTCTTCGCAAAGCGCTTAAAGGGTAGCTCAGGGTCGCGGACACCGAAGACTCTGATCAGCGCAGGCGCACAACCACTTGGTTTGTCGTGTCGCGACTCAAATTTTACCATAAAAAAGGGTCGTATTTTTCAATCGCTTCATACATTGAATCAACGGTAACCATATATAATAATTAGAAAGAAATTAAAGAATCGAATAACATGGACAGGAAAAAGAAAGGCACTAGGTCTGTTACTGAAACAGACAAGATTTCAATATTTGAATGTTTCAAAATTTGTCCGCACAAAACCTGCTTTTCTTCATTAAAGAAGTCCTCAGTAAAATGTCTCGCACAAAAAATCAGAAGACGCGAGGCAAAGTTCGACTCGGTTGGTTTATTTGATTGACATTAACAGAAAACTATATGTCAGTAGATTTATTTTTGAAATCACATCATCACTCGTAACTGCGTCATATCTTGAATAAACATAACAATTTTGACAGTATTCTTCCATATCTGTTCTAGAAAAGACAGTTTATTTATTTAGCAACGATCTTTGAATTGCTTATAATCTATGTCCGCAGTTTCTCTCTGCGGAAATTGGAACTGTATATCATTCGTTTATATCCTTGCAGACGAAATTTGTTACGCAATAAAGCAGACCTTGTCTTTTTGACGGGATCATTTCTAGACTGTAAATGATCTGCATGCTGTGTTTGGCAATACGTTTATGTATAATGAAAAGCTATATTTTACATCTGAACTAGAAGCGTCCTTATTTAGTGCTTATTCGAATTGTGACGCAATTATCAGATAATTTTTCCCTACTCATTGTCAAAGAGTTCAGGTGTTTCTGTCTCTTTTTGTTCGCATCTATACTGAAGGGATTTTAAAATTCCACCCTTTAAGTTTGAATCTCTTAAACATAAATGCAGGTTGGTCAACCAAAATTTCACAACATATATATTCTCGTAAATACTTGATTATGTCTGTATTCCGAATTTGAAATCATTCAACCCAATCGATCAGGAATAAGCACGTCCCCCTCGTGTTCTTTGTACAGTTTACATAAAGATGATTTCAATTCATGTACACAGTTTTCTTAGAGAACATTTCTCTTACAATATCCAATTGAATTTTCAAAGTTTGAAATCGGTCTGAGGTTGTTTTAATTTTGCACATCGCGCCTAAATATCGCAAACAGGTGCATAGCTTTTAGCAAGTTAAATGCTGAAATTTTAAAAAGTGACGTCGCCCGACAATTTTGTGTGTTAATTACGGCATTTTACAATCTCAGACGATGTGCATTGTTTAAAGAAAGCTCAAAAGACGGTCATAAATGCAGCTAAGCAATATTAAAATCCAGAGGTCATGACGTTAACTTACGTCGATACCGTCTCAGTAATAGGCTTCGCGCGACAGCACCGACTGCAATAATAACTGCAACCCAACGCGGATAACGTGACAATATTAACGCAGTTAGAAGTCGTCTAATAAAGTGTTGCAATAGATTACGCCGCCATTGCCTTATGCGTTTCAGAGACGTTTTGCTATTTCACTGACGTGAGTTTAGTAAACGATAAGAACAAACTGCTAATTTTTCAGTCTGATAAGTTTCAAGCATTTTATTGTAAAATATAAAACACGTCAGAAAGGCTCATTAGCCAGCAATCAGAAGTGAAAGTTTTTTTTAACTCCCTTCAATATATATTTTCAAAACAGCTAAGCATTTTAATAGGTAAGTATGGAGCATGGCATTAGTTGGTACCTCGTACATGTACGTCTTACTGCAGACTGTTCAAAGGTAATCGTGCAGTTGAAAAGGGAAGCAAAGCTGTCAGTCGCGATAAAATTAACTTCCATGCACGAAGTTTATCGCCAGTTTTTAATCTGTTTCGTTTATACAAAAACTTGTTTAATTGTTGCAAATAATCAGGCTTACCGGTAATCTTTTAGAACTTGTACACTAAGACTCTGTAAATTTCAGGCTCCGGTAGTCCTAGTTACAATAACCAAGCACCCAAAGGAAAGGCAAAACCTGCTTTAAGTGCTTGCTTAAAGCAGGTTTTTGCTTAATGCTGGTTTGTTTTTTACTGAAACCACGTCTTTACAATATGCGATATTGGCCTCTTCGGACATTAATAGAGATAGCTTTTAAGAATGGGTTGACTGTATTTTCGAGTCCGTCTTATATTGGACATCAATTCTGAATGATAGAGCAGAATGAATGGAAGAGCGACAAATCTTGATTAAAATAAAAGAATGAAAGAAAAGGTGAGACAGTATTCACACTTTCTGTGCTCGATCAAGCAGTTATTTATTTTGTAACGTGGGAGCATTCAAGATGTAAATTTGACTTCACTGCAGCTGCTGTTGTGCCGTGAGGCGGCCGTAGAACGTCCTCACGTATAAAATCCATAGTGCAGATTATATTTTATTTTTGTCCTTTGAGGCCAAAGGATATGTTCTGAGAAATGAAAGATATTTGATTGGTTACGACTTTCATTCTAGATCATTTAATCACTTTGGCCCTCTTTTTGATACTAATCAGTGTTTTAATCTACTGTCTTATTAAAATGAAAAACTGCAGTATGCTTTTCTCTGGCTGTCGTCACCAGTAATTGTCAGGGTCAGTAATTCTCAGGGTCACTGATGAAGCTGTTTTCTGCTCTGGAAGGAGCTTTTTAAGATGTTAATTTACACTGACGAAAATAGTGGTTGGAAACAGTCTTATAATGTTGGCAGACAACCATGGTTACGTAACAAAATGGTTCTAGCTAATTAATCGCTTAGCCCGGGATGGCCCGACAAATTACTTGTTGACAATATGTCGTTCTGTTGTGACCGCAGGTTTTATTAGCCGGAATCGTTAGCTTTTTTATAAAGCTCCTTTGCTTTTCCGACGCAGTTAAATAATACCTTAGCTACCCAAAATACATTAATGACCGTAATTGTTATCTTCTTGGAGAGCTATTTTCCTTTTTCTGCGCAGCTATTACAGTTATGAGCCGCGACACGAGAAAACAAATAAAGTGGTTGTGCACCCAGCGCAGACGCAGATCAGACTGAGCTTCCGCCAGTCTCTTCAGAGTATTCGCTGTCCGCATGGAGGTAGCGTAGACCCTTAGCTAACCTATAAGCGCTTAGCGAAGGGTATAACCAGATTCGGTGGATGCCCAGGCTGATCTGAATCTGCGCTGGGCGCACGGCCATTTAGTTGGTTTTCTTGTGTCGCGGCTTAATTATGAAGTTTTTTTTGTTTCATACATCAGCTTCCTAACATACATCTTTCTTTATTAATACATTGGTGCCAGAAATGTTAAATATTCCTGGTAGTTTGGCATTAAAAGTAGCATGCTGCCAGAGGTCTTCATTTGTCTTTAGCGCAGTATATGCAACCTTCCATTTTCGCTGCCGATAACATTTCCTGAATCGAATCAGTTACCCATTTTCTGTTTGTGACCAGAAAGAGTGTGTTTTTAAGTCAATTTGAATTTGAACAGGCGACATTCGGCATCAAATCATTCGACAAGTGCACCTCTTTTTTAAATGTATACCCCACCCCCAACCCCTCCCCTCAAAGAAAGGGCACTGACAAACTTACAAACATGGTAGACCCTGGCCAGACGCCGAATTTCACAACAAACGATTAAGACGTCTCTTTTTGCGTAACAAAATAAAATATATTTCAAACTTCAGGAAAATATAATAAAATCTCTTGTATGAAACTGGGGTTAGTAACAAGTACATTTCGTTAGCGGTCTGTTTACGAAGAGAATAACGAATGGTTAACGAAGACATAACGAAAACGACATGGCATTAACAAGAAGCTTTCGTTATCCCTTCGTTAGTAGTTGCTTCGTTAGTTAAGTAACGAAGACGCTGTGTAAATAAATAGCCGTGTAGAAGCCGTGTAAATGAATATCTTAAACATGCAAACGTATTTCTCCGATAGCTCACAGCTGCTATTCAGAAATACAAAAAGGCTCTAATAAGCACAGACGCCCTTAATATTCTCAAGAAGAGCTAGAGAAATTTTAAGCAAATTTATGGAAATTTGAAGAACGGCATATGTACAGGTGGTCATTTTAATGACTTCGCCATTTCCCATGTTCCTTGAAACAATATTAGACTGGTTCTTTAGTTCCCTGAAAACCACGGACAGGGCCCCATGATATCGAAGTCGTCAAATTACTGCGCTTGAATTTTGAAATGGGACAGTTTACCCCATAATACCAACTGGACGTAGGGTGGCCTGTTTGGGTTTTTTACCCATGTAATGCAGATATCTTTATTTCAAATACAAACATCTATATTAAGTAAAACATAAATCTGTGGGTTTTTTAATTAAGGATATCTCTAATTGAAATGCAGATGTTTGTTATAGAATTAGAGGTGTCTCTTATTGAAATGCAGATATCTATATTACAAATACAGATATTTCTTTTTCGATCACAATATAGATATCTGCATTTCAGTTAAAGATATCTACATTTGAAATACAGCTGTTTCTAATTAAGCTGAAATTCAGATATCTACATTTAAATACAGATATCTGTATTTGAAAGTGAGATATTTGAATTTATAATCTTAATACAGATGTATGCATTTCGAAAACAGATATCTGCATTTCAATCACAGATATCTGTATTTATGGTTGAAATAGATATATTTCTACTTAATGCATTTTTGGAAAAATGATGCCTCCCTCGCCGATTTTTACACACGCACCGGAGTGGTGTATACAATTTTTTGATTGCTGTAAACTAATCCAATTTCTCAGTAATATTAAGTGAACCAGTATTTATACAGAGCTCTGTAGGAGCATGCTGTCATACACCTTTTCCAATCTTTCTAGGCATATATACATTTTAGTCCTCGTTTGTAGAATGAAGGCCCACCAGTGATTCGATTACCGAACCTGCGCATTGGTAGTTGATATAAGATATCTGCATAGGATAAGATATCTTATACATTACATAAGATACTTTATTTAACAAATAACATATTTCAGATGATTTATATCTTATATCGGATAGAAGCTATCTGCTTTGATAAATAAGATGCATCGGTTATAAGGTATCTAATATGGGATATAAGATATCTAATATAATATATCTTAATGAACAGATACTGATAATTATTAAAATAAATATCTTATATAGGAATTAATATATTCTATTTAAGGGGTTGAGGTGGCTTGTTGGTGGATGCCTGCGTTCGCGAGCTAATAATACGTAGGCGTCTCTTACCAGATATCTGCAGCTACTGTGTCTCGCGGAATGCATCAGTTAGTGTGGCAATTAAAGGGCTGCTCATTGCCTTCTGAGACCTGCTCATGACTTTTTTCTTTCAAACTTTTGGGTTTTAGTGACGCTGAAGAAGTTAAATTTAGAAAGGCGCGTCTGTCGCTCTAAATTTTGTATAGTTATGTTTATATTATTAATGAATAAAGATATTAAATATGTTAAATAAGACATCTGATATGATAAATAAGATATTTTATATATGAGAATATAAAAGGTATCTTATTCAATATATCAAATTCGATATCTTATATGAGATATAAGAGATTTTTTTACGAAATAAAATATCTGGTATGGAATCTTATTTCTCAAAGCGGATATATTATATGTCATATATGTTATGTATGTTAAATAAGATAGCTAATTCAGTTTATATCTAATTTAAGGCAGATATCTTATAAAGTATATAAATATCTTTTATACTATATACTTGTTATCTAATATACTTTGTACATATCTTATTTCACATGTCAAATATCTAATTTAGTATAAAGGATAGCTTATATGTTATATAAGATATTTTATTTTCTTGGATCAAACAGATATCTGTTGTATTTTATCAGATATCTTTTAAATTATGTAAGACATTTGATATAACATATTAGTATAAGTATATAATATTATTATGTTACATTAAATATATATTATATATTGAATTAAATAAGACATTTTATAAAATATATAAGATGTCTGATATGCTATATTTGATACAAAAAATATATTAGATATATTATATGTCATATGAGGTATCTAAATTAAGAAATTTGATATCTTAAATAGTATATAAGATATTTTTTTAATAAAATGAATAGAAAATTGCTTGCCAAACATTTCCATGTCCTTGTACGCTCTTAGTATCAGTTATAAAACACATACTGGGATGACATTGAGGACTCTGGAAGTCGTCTTTTTTCGAACGCCCTACTCAGCTTATACCATACAAGTAGAACTAAAACAAAAATATGGGATACATGCGCAATTAAAAGGCAAATAGAGAGAGAGAGAGAGAGAGAGAGAGAGAGAGAGAGAGAGAGAGAGGGGACCCTTTCGCCGTGACATCTGACGTCATCACAAAAATAAGTGTCATATGTTTAAAAATATTTAATTAAATCTCCTATCGATTGCACTTTCGATTATAAATTTCCTATTGAGACATTTCGATGGAGTGGACAGCCAGTGACGGATTGAAAATGTGTCTTTTGTACTCGCGATATAGGAGATGAATATCATTATTTACTTGCTTGTGAAAAATTTAAAGAAGAACGAAAAGCGCACCTAGACCCGTACTACTATGTCCGCCCAAATGTTCTTAAATATAATAACTTAATGAATACGAAACACGAACCCCACTTAAAAAGGTTAGGCCAATTTGTCGATATAATCCTGAAAATGCCGAATAATAACAGCTAATTTTCTTTTTTCTTTCTTTACAAAATGATGTATACATTGCCTATGCCACCAGCATTTCTTAGTTCAAAAGATGGTTTAGAGTATTGTAAATATTTATATATAGTACATGTGTAGCGATATGGTCCGATCAGATGGGCGTCTTCAACACGTGTCTACATGTTTAATGATCGGTTCCTTTTCTAAAAAATATACATATCTTATAAAAAGTCCTTCAAGTTATACGGAAAAACATAATAATAATAAAAATAAATCGATAAGACTTGTAGATGCAAGCGTTGACAGCAGTCTAGGTAAGGGATATGACCCCATCAGCTGTTAGTCCTACGCATGCATTTACAAGACTTCTAAAGATTCCCTAAGTGCAACTAGTTTGTTTCCTGGGTTATAGAATGTATATCAAATTTGCTTAAATTTGGAAGGAGTTATGGGACGACCTCTCCACTCTGCACATATATTATATTCAGGTGGTAAAAAAGAAAAATTAAAGTTTGTAGATTCCAGTACATCGTCCTCCCACAAGTCGTAAGCAAAAAGTCAGTTAGCTATATAATTTGCCGATTATAACTTGAAGCACTTTCATGCACTCTCCACATAAGTTATTTTCAGCCGAACACGTGATGAAAATGTCTTGTTCACCACTATGCCATGTCTTGTATATGCTTTATATACTGCTCCTTTTGTTGTTTACATATTGTAAACCTAAGTGTAATAAAGAATTTGAAATTGAATTTGATTTGTCTTACAAAGTAGGTAAGTCAAAATTTAGGGTCAAGTGATCGACCCTTACCCCCTTTTCAGCGATTATCTTAAATCCTTTTGCTGTCGAAAGGGTAGAGTTACAAAACGCTCATATCAGTGCCTTAGGGAGAATTTAAACGAATTCGCAAGAAATCTCTGCAAAGTTGAAGTTAAACAAAAATGTTTCTATTTCTTTTTCTTATAAAAGTCACTTTGCCTAAGCATTTCAAGCCTCAAACTAAGATGAAAATGACAAGCTCAGCAGCATTTTGCTTAACGAAGGCTTAACGACGACCCCAGAGTCGTCGTTAAATTTTGTTGTGTTTACGAAAATTCGTTACCTCTTCGTTATTAACGAGGGGTACTTGTTAATAAAGAATTTGCTAACGAGGGCTTAACGAAGACTTAACGAACAAGTTTTGGCTAACGAACTTTCTTGTTACTAACCCCAGTTGTCCGAATACTATTAGGAATATTACATAGTACTATGCAATAACATAGTATCTGTATTCTGTTTCAGTACAAGAAGCCCAAATAGCATTATATTAGTACTAAAACCGAAGTGCGAACATAACCAAAGCGAGCTATTTAGACATAATATGTCTATTATAGTCACGGACACTTATATTTGCTTGCAAATATTCGGCATCAGTTGCCCTATTTAAGACACTCGCCATGTCTACGTATCCGCGAAGCTGGACTATTGCATGATAATAAAATTAAGGCGTACAATACAAAAAGTATTATTTTAGGGTGGTTGATAATCATTGGGCTGGGGTGCGTACAAAAATCTACATAAAATGGTGAAAGGACGTCAGAGCTTCCCCAAACTTTGCAGATGTATTCTTTATGTTATTTCTTATAATTTATTAAGTATTGAGATAATTTAGAATCCCAAAGTGCATGACTTGTTGGCGATGGGTAACAAAGTTTGTCCCTTCCTAAATACCGAACATATTTTATCTCATGTGTTGAAAATATCAGCAATTTCACTCGTGCCACGCACTCGTAAATTCGCTATTTTCAAAACATTCGATGAAATATATTTGAGCGGCGACATGACAAAACCAACAATGTGGCTGTGCGCCCAGCGAAGACTAAGATCAGCCTGGGCATCCGCCCAGTCTGATCAGAGTCTTCGCTGTCCGCATTGAGGTAGCTCAGACCCTTAGCTACCCTTTGAGCACTTAACGAAGAGTCTCGTCAAACTGAGCGAATGCCCAGGCTGATCTGAGTCTGCGCTGGGCGCACGACCACATTGTTGGTTTTGTCGTGTCGCGGCTCATTTGGTATTCACCTAAAGAAGTAAATATTCTTTATATGTTATATCCCATGAAGAAGCCATAATCATGCAGTAAAGAGATAAAATTGGCTCATTAGGCCAAGAGTGAAATGGTACGCATATAACAAGAAACATGTTGACAGTAAGTTTCAAAATAGCGACCGCCGATAAATGCGTTCGTTCATGCGTGCGTGCATTATTTAAAGGGGTCACAAGATATACAAATGTTGATGTTAAAATACTTTATGGCAGCTGTGTTGTTTTGGACACATGTAACTGCTGAGCGTCACCAACTGGGGCTATCGGTACCATAAACTGTGAAAAGCTTTTTTGAAATAGTATCGCTAACACTATAAATTGGTTTCTAAATTCAAGGTCGGATTAAAAAATCTTTTGTAACAGGGCCTATCGGAACAAGAATTTTACGGTAATTTAGTCTGAAATTTAAAAAAAAAGAAATAATGTCTGAATTTTCTGATCAGTGCAGAAAACTTATCAGTCGTTAAAAAGGAATTGGATATAACAGAAATATAATGCCACAGTCTACATGTTAAGTGGTTAACCCAATCATGTTTAATACCTTTGCTTCTCTCTTTAATTGCACGCCTGTTGGTTGGGCATCAGACTCAATGATGGGCCCGACATGAATCTATTTATTTCATTTGGTTGAGGCCGAAGTTTGTCTTGTCTTTTGCTTGGTTATTTGGGGTTCGACTAATAGTTTTCTCTCGCTCTGGTATTTCAGTGGTGTTGTTTGACATCTAAGGGGTCCCCTGGTGTCGCAATACATTGTTTTATAGGTCTGATCCGTGATTTGTTTGTTTCCGGTGATGATTCATTGATGGGTAAGGACCAACCCAAGGAGCTAACTAAATGTCTCCAACCACCGCCGAAGCAGAGAGCGAGGTTTGGATCCAGCCCCCCCCCCACCCCTAGACTTTGAGTACTTTATTACTGAGCGTTCCAAGGGAATACTTCTGTTGTGGTTCTTCAATTTTGTTCTTGTGTCTATTTGTCTATGGTCTGCTAATAATGTGGCCGTCTGTATAGCTGCCAACTTTGCTTCCTGTTATGTTTAGTAAGAAAAAAAAATAGACGATGAATAAATGTCTGATGTATTTCGTATATTTGCTGTCATCGTCCAAATTGATGTCGTTGTTTCTATGATTTCGTTTTGGCTGGGCTGGGTTTAACCATTGCGAACACAAACTGCAAGCCCGAGGTTTGGATCCAGTAAAACTAGTTTAAGCCCCCTAGTAATCGTTTGCTGACAGTTTGATATCCAACTAATACGACGTATTTCGTTGTTAAACTTAATGCCAACTTACTAATTTAGGGTTGTTTTTCCCCGCATGATGACTTGGGTGGGATGAATTGTGTCAGTTGTGTTTTCTTACTTTTAGAGTTCTTTCGGATAAGACGCAGCTGTATAAGTAGCTGTATCGGGACGTATCCGAGAGGGAGAAATCATTATTTCAATTTTGAAACGCAGCTATATAATACCGTCAAATGTTAGTTTGTAGAAGATAGATGCATTTGATTTACATACGATTATGGCTTTTAGTTTTGTTTAAGAGATTTGGTGTATGTCTGCCCAATAGTTCATTGTCCTCAGCCGCCTAATAATTGGATGATTTTGGAAATAGTGCATGTCCGTCCGTCTTTTCGTTCGACTGTCACACTTTCGTTTCCATACTCTTTGAAGTTATTGTTATTAGCCCAAATTTGGCGAACAATGATTTCCTCCCTTGACTACAATAATATCCTCCCTTGTACTCAGTTATATTGAACAGCTTCAACAGGCAATGTCCTAATGTTTTGTTTAGTATTTCTTCGGCTGGTCGTTTGCTTTATAGGGTGTAAAAGGCCTTTGAGGTAGTATTTCAGTCTATGACGAGTTGCCTGCCAGAGATAGTGGACAAGACAGACGAGAGAGAGAGAGAGAGAAAAAAAAGTCAAACAGTCCTCACCCGCACCTACTGCAAGCACGGTAGACCTTGTCCTGCTTTAAGCCAGTTTACCAATGATTTCTTTTTTACCGTTTGGAGTTTTGTTAAATGGACAGTGGAATGGGTTGCAAGTAATAATTGTCTCTGTAAGTTAAGTTCCGGGCTAACATCTTTAGAGTCTCCATAGTCCTATCAGTGGTAAATATATCTAAACATAAATCCTTTGATAAAAAATCTAGGCTACTGTACATATATTGAGTCATATAACTGGCTGAAAGTAGAGGTAACATGTTTTTGGAACAATGAAAAAAAGCTTCCTGGTTGCCCGTCGAGATTTTCAATGTAAACGAAAGCGGGACAACGAAAGGGGACCCAAATTTTTACATTGTATTTTTACCATTTTCTTCAAGCTTGTGACAGCGAAAATATTTCCGTTTAGTACCAGCGTAAAACGACTAAACTCAAATCCCTATACAAAGCGAATTAACCTTCACGTTTGGTGGTAAAATTTGGGTTCATTTGTATCAATTGAGTCAAATAATTTGCAAACACAAGAACATGTTTTTGAAAAATAAAAAACTGCTCCATAAAATACAGTTTTCAATTTCCGGATCCACGTCGAGCAATGTAGTATAAACAAAAACAGGACAACGAAAGGAGTCTCATGTCTATACACTGTATTTTCATTTATTTATTTATTTTTGTCAGGTGTATGATATCGAAAGTCGGTCATTTCAGTTGCCTTCTAAAATGACATTGTATATTAATTCTCACAAGTGCATTATGTGAAACTAAAAAAACACGTTATTTACAACTTTGAAACTGTAGTAAAAAGGCTTGCAGCGGTACCTCGCTATAAAATATCTAACGACAAAGCAAATGAGCCTTCAACCGCTAGTCATATTCCAACACAGAAAGAAAAAGCAATGACTATTGGGTAACTCTCAGTGCATACTACTTTTTTGGATAGCCCTACTGTGCTTGCAGTAGATGCGGGTCGGGGTTGTTTGGCTATTTTGTTCTCTCGTCTATCTCTATTTTCTATCACCCTCTCTCTGGGAGAAGAAGGCTCGACATAGTCTGAAATAATGTCTCAAAGAGCCATTAAACCCAAACCAAACCAACCAATCATTTTCTGATTCCCTTTCGACAGATGCAAAAAGCGGGACATTTAATGGGTCCCATGCCTATACATTGTATTTTTACCATTTAAATCATGCTTATGATATCGAAAGTGTGACCAAAATCAATTTTCAGATCCGTTCTATGTGGAACTCAAGCTTGTTTTATTTGTTTAAAGTTAGCACTGTGAACCTTGCAGCGATACCTCATGATAAAATATTTCATGAATGTTTACCATGATACTGCAATGTGGCTTTTAAGCTTTAAGAGTTTCATGGTGTAGTTTTAACAAGAATTACAATACCTTGCTTATTAGAGCTCATACGTTGAACAAGAGTTCCGCGAAACACTGTGTCGCACCTGCTTTGCACCTTCACATTAAAAACTCAATTAAAGCATCATTGTGTCACACGTGTAAATTTGGTCAAAATCCATTCAGTAGTATTTGAGATATCGTTTTCATGTTTTTCGCTATTTTAGTAGCGGTGGATGGTCAATTTGAAACATCTTGAAGTAGCTTCATGCAAGGGTTTTGATGCAATTTCATTCAGTGGTTCTAGAAAAATTGACATTTTCATGTTTTTTCTATTTTTAGTAACGGTGGCTGGCGGCCATCTTAGATGGTTTCGAATCACTTAATTTGACAGAACTTCATTAAAGGACAATTCTGACCAAATCTGACCAAAATCCGTTCATATTTACTTGAGATATTAGAGTTTTAGCAAAATAAGGCTTGTTAACAGAAAGTATGTCACTGTGACCTAATTCTGCTTCATTTTTTTATTTTAAAGATTTACTCCCTTGATAATAATAACAAAAAAATGTGATGATATATTTCATGCAATACCTCCGACATAATGTAACTATACATTTGAAATAGAGTTTGGATAA
Source organism: Ctena decussata (assembly GCA_963989385.1). NCBI lineage: Eukaryota > Metazoa > Mollusca > Bivalvia > Lucinida > Lucinidae > Ctena > Ctena decussata. The sequence goes on along the minus strand of OZ022512.1, from coordinate 21,133,928 downwards.
TAATATTTGCTAAAACTGACTTTAAACAAAAAAAAAAGATAATTTTTTAAACTATCGCGGACCGCGCTCGAAATCGCATTATTGGACAAAAATAATTTATTCATACGTCACAATCACGTGCACAAATAAGAAAACTACCTGTACATGATCACATGACACATGAGGTCAAAATCGATACTCTTACAGGCCGTGAGGAAGTAGGTAATTTGCATTTTAATTTGAAGATTATTTTTCATTTCACATTTTTCGGGAAAAAAAAACATGCATTCTTCCAAAGCTTGTACGGTTCATTATGAGATTATTACATATTGTTTAACGAAATTTTGTTAAAATATTTGTTTCTGAAAACATGAAATAAACTAGGGAGACAATCTTAAATAAAACCAAGGCCCAACTGATGCTCCTTGCAAAATGTCGACCAAATATACCAAGTGGTTCTGGATAAAAAGTTGGTTTTATTGTTTTTGCTATTTCTAGTAACAGCACCCATCTTTGAAACTGGATTAACATGACTTTAACCATGCTAAAGCCCTGCAATCTGGTCATGGAGCATGTGAAATTTGAGAACCATGGATGCATTGGTTTTGGAGAAAATGTCATTTGAATGGACTTAAATGCTAGGGTCGACGTAACTGTGAACGGACGGACGGACGGGTTGACGGACGGACGGAAAACCGGACGCCTATATCGCACCTTGCTAAAGCAGGTGCAACAATTTTCCCGTGACCCCTAACCCACCCAAAATAGCCACCTATCACCCCTATGGCCCCGGTATTTTGTTCAAGCTACAGCTTGTAAGAGCACACTACGAACATTATTACTTCCCTTGAATAAATGATATGTAAGTGTTGTAATGAATTAAGAAACGCATAATTTCATCAGCTTATTCTTCCTGTTAGCTGAAATTATCAATATATATATATATATATATATATATATATATATATATATATATATATATATATATTGTAAAACATATGAGGTATTGTAAGAAAATGGTTTATAATCGGAAGGTTTCTAAAATAGTTTCTCTTTATCAATTTATTTCATATGCAAACTTAGTTAGTCAACTGTCTATGAAAGTGATTTATTATTTGAACGGAAACTCAAAGAATTGATACTTGGACGGACACACGGCGCCAGGTGTGTGCAACTATGGTTTCGTACCGTTGAGCCACTTGGGTAACGTCGATACGAGAATTGAACAGAACAGAACAGAATTGATAAATTAATAGAATTAAAATATGATGATGATTGAAACAAAAAAAAGTCGGGCAGCTTGGTTACAGAATGGCAACAACAACGAGTCTCCTCTTCGACTTGGAAAGGGGACAGATATACAGACTCGGTACCAGGAGTGTGCAGTTATGGATTTGTTCCGCTGAGCCTCCTGGGGAACATTAGTATGAGAATTCAAAAAAAAAAAAAAATAAGTTACTGCAAAACGGAATAAATTCCCAAAGAATAAATCAGTCAACGGCTGAGACGGTAGAAAAATCCCTTTGCAACGATACAGGTGGGCTCGAGTACCAACGTATCCACTAGCGCATCGACGACCCATGTGCTAAACAGGTCAAATGTAGGGGCGGGAAACGTAGTAAAATCTAGCCCTCAATGCGTGGCAGTGAGCTGGTGTGTGTGTGGGGGGGGGGGGGGAGGGAGGGGGGCTTTAAACGGCATATGAATACATCTGGTTAGCGCCTTATTTTTCCTCTGAAAATGGGGAGAGCATCTATGTATTGACAGAGTAGACTTACCACTGTGCATTTTGTTACTTGTCTAATCACTTTCTTGTTAACCTGTTACGAACGCATAAATGTTTCACCAATTTAAGGTCTTAGCAGTTAGCATATCTGGAAAATTAATAACTGCTATTCTGATACCCATGCCACACAGGTTTACAAACATGAACGTAAAACAGATAGTTATTATGATGTTGTTATATAATATGATCCTGGGAGAATGCCTAAATGTTTAGAGAAACGGAACAGTCATATTATTGCGGTTATGGTTCAACTATTTTATACGCTAAACCCATCAAAGTAACATTTCATCTTTGAATATTTCCTAATAAGACGCCGCAAGTTAGCCCTAAAATTACATTTCGATTTAGATCAAAATTACTTTTGTGTTTCGATAACATTTTTATTGCCAACTTTTCGGGGTTTGGTGGTACAGAAGTTGTTAAATACAGATTGTGTATCAGTCGCACTAAAGTTGGTAAAGATCGATACATATTTTTATTTCATGACATTGGAGGCTTCGTTTGGGTTCTTCTGTATTCATTGCGAAAAACACTTAAAAGGGATTAGTTCATGTTAAGAATCATGTATCTACCATTGCAGAGTCACTCTTAAAAGAAAGCATTTGCTTCCTCCTTTAATACTAACACCAATATTAGCAGAAAATGGGTTGCCAGAGAAATCGTGTGTCTTTGTGCAAATTCTGGAAAACTCATGGGGGTATTCATATCAAAGTAAATATAACCTGCGACACGACAAAACCAACAAAATGGCATGTGCGCCACGCGAAGACTCATATCAACCTGGGCATCCGCCCAGTCTAATCAGAGCCTTCACTTGCGTTTACAGGGCTGCTAAAGGTCTAAGCTACCGCCATGCCGACAGCCATGACTCTGGTCAGACTCGGCGAAGAATCTGATCAAACTAGACAGATTCCCGATCTGAATCTTCACTGGGCGCACAGGCCCCTTTGTTGGTTTTGTCGTGTCGCAGCTCAAATAACGGTTTTAGTTTACTGTATGATTTTGTCGTTACAGATTTCTGTTTCTCCAGTTTAAGATGAGCTTAAATACTGTGTCCTTCCTGATGATCTTCTTCGATGGTTCGGCACATAAATCGTGTTCGATCTGATACTTCACAAACGCTCAAGGAGGTAGATATGAAAGGGCCTTTGCGGTACATCTGCCATGCATATTTGAGCAGCGACACGACAAAACCAACAAAGTTGCATGTGCGCTACGCGTTGACTCAGATCAGAATGGTCATCCAAAAGTCTGATCAGAGTTCTCGCTTTGCGCTTTAAGGGAAGCAAATGGTCTAAACTAGCTCCATGCGGACAGCGAAGAAGCTGATAAGACTGGGCGGATGCCTTGGCTGATCTGATCTTCGCTGGTCGCACATTTCACTTTGTTGGTTTTGTCGGACAAGGTTCAACTATGAAAGTTGGCGTTGCTGGAAAAAAAATCTGAGATGTTAGTTGACAAAAATGCATGATAGCTGGAAATTGTCATATGATAAAGCAGATGTGTCCAATAACCAATAATCAGTCGCTACTGTCTTGTGTTATTTCCGATAGTCTTAAACTTGCTATTTGTTTGAAAATCGCTTTAGAGTTTTGAAAATAACGTCTACATGTATATGGAAGGAAGGTACATACGTGAGAAACAAAAGGTCCAGTTCAATTTATACTGTTCAAGACCAGTAATAAATGATGAAAATCTTGAGTGAATGCTAATACAATGAAGGTCATCATTTTGCAAAGAACATAAGATTCTGGACAGCCTTTGCGAGTAAAATTCCCTGTCAAAAATATAAAGTCGTTTGAATACTGCAAGAGATTTGATTACAAAAAAAATGGCTGGTATTCAAACACAAAACGGCTAAGTAAAGACTAAATGTTTCTCCCAGACATATAATCATGTCTAAAATCAGATTTGTTTTGCTGAGGCAGACTATCTAGCCTCTAATTTTGATTTCACGTAGCCACAGTATCTGACGTTTCATAGACTGCTCCAAGCAAGTTTGATAAGGAAAACAAAACGTGTTATCAAATGATTTTCAAGGTTTACAGAAGGAAACGTTGCATATGATAAAACGAAAACCAAACAAGAAAGTAAGTATGTAGGTAAATAAGTAAATTTTATATTTTACAGGGTGACCCAGTTGGTACAACCAATCTTCCTTGGGGCCCTCTTGTACAAGTTAACATATTTACAACATTGTAACCAATATTTTTTCTTAAATAGAAGATCATGAATGACTATGGAAACGAGATTGTAAGCATAAATGAACATGGATTAACAAACATAATGTTATACAATAAGTCAATAGCAGAAGTTGCTTAAGACAGACATACATTCAGACAGACAGACTACTGGAAGGACGGACGGACAGACAGAGAATGGCGATGGAGGTAAGCAAGTCATCACAGCATAATATAAGTTATACAAGAAAAGCCAATGCTTTATCCATTCGGAGCACCGTTTACTAAACGTGTGTAATGAAGAAAAAATTTTGATGACTAGCGGGATACTGTATTTTACGCGTCAAAAGCGGGTTCAAGCCGTGTCACACATTTACCACAGCACCACAAAAGTTGGATGTGCAGGTTTGATGTAGATCTTAGCCATTTGTATATCGCAAAGCTGTCCTCATAGCACAAATGTCGCAACTATTCATTCGATGGTCATTGTGAAGAAAACAGGATTTTTCCCATAGGTAACAAATAACAGATAGGATTCTACATGTAACACAAGAATTAGCCGATAGGATGATAAAAGCTAGGTGCTTCAAATCAACGTAATCCGATGGGTTCTTGATTTTCTGAAGATCTCCTGACTTCCTGCCGCTCTGCCTTCTGACTGTTTCGAACCCAACATGAAGCGATCTGTAACCCTTACCACCGCCTCCCAAATATTACAAAACATACTGGTTAAATAAAGGTGAAAGACTTGCAAATGTATGGCATAGAATGAAATGCAAATATAAGAAAAGCATGTTAAGCTTCCGTGTTGTCATGCATAATAGCGTGTTTGGCAAGTTCAACAATTTATATTTTGCGTCCTTTGCTGAGAAAGATGAATACAGAATGATTTCATATTGGGTAAGTTCACCATTTTGTATTTTGCGTCGTAATCTGAGATAATAGACTCGTCCAAGTCTTTGTGTTTTAAATGCATTTCTGTACGAAAGCTAACTCTACAAGGAATAATCTTACATCAAGAAATGGCAGAGTTACCCTGCATCAGGCTATCAGAATAAAAACAGCCACGTTAAGACTTGTGCCATTTGAATAAATACAACCATTTAGCCCGGAAGCCAGGCTACTGAGCAAGAAACATACAGAATGATTTCATATTGGGCAAGTTCAACAATTTGTATTTTATGTCCTTTTACACTTTTGAAATGATCTACTGGATTACATGACTTAAGAGTTCTGCTTGCCATAATATGACAGTTGTGTTACATTTAAACACACAGAGAGAGAGAGAGAGAGAGAGAGAGAGAGAGAGTATCAATAACGGACAGCTTTTGTACAGATGTCATGTAATTATAATGTGTAAGAGGTGAGGCGAATTGAATTAGTCTTCAATTCTTTATTATGAGTATATACGTTTTATTCAAAATCAAAAAAAAAATTGCTTATTTAATAAGTTGCAATTTTAGATCTCTTGGAAGCAATGCATATATGAAAGGAAAATAGAAAACTCTGTCTTGTTAAATCTATTCCTTACCAGTAATTGAATGTACATCACTGGCCACGCACGCTGACACCATCTTAAGTAGAACTCTATTTTCAAATAATGACTTTAATAAACTCGTTGATCCCATATACTTTGCACTATGATTATGCGCGGGAAGACGCTGTACGGCCGTCACATAGCACAGCACCAGCTGCAGTAAACATGGTAAAGATAAATAAATAAATATATTATAAAATCCTTTGGAAGCAATGAACACACCGAAGAAATGAAAACAGCAGAGTCGGTGTTTAAAATCCGTATAAAGCTAGAGAAACACAAGGGAAAAATGACCCAATACGCTGACTTGCCCGAGAGGTATAATTTGACGACGCAATCCAACCTGCTCTTAATCTTGAGCATTACCTCTGCAAAATCTAAAATGATTATTACTCTAGCGTCATTGATTTATAGTGCGTCATTAATTCATGGTGCCGGTGATATTACTTTTGTGTTTAAGGCGACCACATATTTAGCTTTTAATGTTAAAACTTCTTCAAAATGAAAAAAAATGATGTTTCATCTGCCAGATTTAACAAATGAACCCATCAATCACATATCGTTGAATCAAAATTGTGTGCCCTGTGGGTAGTTCTGACAACGACACGAATTTCAGATTGTTCAGTTCCATGTTTCCAATTTTGTTATTCGATGCAACTATTTTGTTCGCATTTAAAAATCGTATGTGTAGCTATCTGCAGGCATTTAATCAAATGATCGTTGTCGACTTCAGCCGTGCTGGTTTCTAGTAATAATATCTATGGACTCAGACTGGTTGTCTACGCTTTTGGTCATAAATGATGTTTTGTTCACTTTTGAATTAGTGTATGACAAAAGATAATTTAAAAGGTCAGGCTGGTGTTTGTGGTGTATTTTTAGAATAACTTCAACTGAGCTCGTTCAGCTCGTCCAGTATAGGGATCAAACATGGTTTTTCATGAATTAACGTTTGCCAGGTCCCGAGAAAGATGTTGGAAACCGAGGCAGAACAAATATTTGATCGCTGTTATTGCATAAATTCAACGAATTATTTGTTAGAATTTGAGAAACATATGCCGCTATATTTTGTCACCGTTTGACAACCAACGCGCTAGTGCATCTTGTTATAAATATCCTTCTTCCTGAGCATTAAGCTAGCATCCTATTCAATCCCAGTATTTCGGAGAAGTGTATAAGATGGTCGTTGTAGTTAATGCAAAGACGATTGCAAATTAATCAAGAAAAAGCAGATTTGTTGCGCAATAATTTCAGTGCAAAACAAGCCTGATCCATTTGTGTATCATCCTGCAGTTCTTGATTGATGAAAGCTTGAGATCCATGTTTCCTTTAACACTTATTTACTCTCCATTTGGCATCGTAAGAAAGTTTACACTACACACAGCATCACTTTGAACCCTGAGTCACGACTTGATGACGTAAGAGTACAAAGGCCTCATGACGTCATAAAAGTATAGGTAGGTAGCGCACCATCAATTTTCGTAATCGAAAGGGGGAGAGGCAAGGTTCCATGGCGGTTTTTTAGTGGCCCCGGGACGGACAAATGCAAGTTGCGCTTGAAATCCCTTGTTGATACACGGCTTTTTGCCGGTTGATGCAAGGCTGTTTACACCGTACGGCACTGCTTTTTACGCAATATTCTAACACAGTGCGCCTATAACAGCAATGGAAAGTTGCCGTGTTTTAACCTGCAACAAGTCATTGCTACGGAGCGCGTGAGTCTAATTGCTGACGTCACTGCAATAACTGACGTAATTTTGTGACATTTTGACGTTTTTGCGAGTTAGAATCGAAATAGTTCAGCTCTAGCATTAAATTGTTGAATAATAATTCACTGTTTGTCGGTCAGTTGTAAGTAGATACATCACTCACGCTCCGCGCTCGTGATTTGATCTACTTTACAACTGACCTCCAAACAGTGAATTATTACTCAACAATTCACTGCTAGAGCTGATCTATTTCTTAAACAAGCATTGACAACGTCACGGCTTAAGCCCCTGTCACACCAAGCCGCGTTTCCACTGCGTTAGCACGGAGTTGTTTAATTTTCCGGAACGCCGTGAGATCACAAGAAAACCCTGATATTTTTTGTGGAAAGGGGCCTGTCACGGCGTCCTGACAGCGACCAAGGCGTTGCTACGGAGCTCGCATGGCATTCTATGGCGTTCCTACGGAGTTCTTGTTGGCGATTCTCTGCGCTCTCACGACGCTTTCACTGCGCTTTCACGGCGCTCACAATGCATGCACTGCGCTTTCATGGCGTTCGCACTGCGCTGACGGTGTGTTGAAGACGTTCGTTTGCGGGCGGCACTCGAGTTAATTGAAGTAACTTGAAGGATCCTCATATCGCAGCTCAGGCATGAGACGATGAAAGTGGCCATGCTGAAACCGTCTAGCTTTCTCCAGCCATGGTCGGACACAAAGCATTCTAAGCCTTTGGGCCCTCCTCCGTCGTCGTCTTCCAAGAATGATGTGAACAGCGTCTGCAGCATTTGGAACTGCTGGACCTGCATCTGGGCAAGCAGGAGTCTAGCTTGCTGGCGTACGTCGGATATAGTGAAAGGAATGCTTATTTGCATATCTCGTTTTTATAGTATTTTGTTTGCTTTTGTCATAATTGTTTACATATCCCATTTTTTAATCTATTTTGTTTGCTTTTGTCATACAAACACCGATGGGCGCGGTAAAAGCTCCAAGGGAGCGCAATTATCGCCATGGCAGCTTCTTACAGTCGTTGTAAGAGCGCAGTACAATAAATTGCACTCCGTATAAGCGCCGTAGACACGTCGTATAAGCGCGTTAAAGACGCAGTGACATCTCAAAGAACGCCGTACAATCTCCGTGCAAACGCCACGGACGACCACGGCGTTTGCACAACGACCCTTGTGCGCGCCCGCGGAGCTCCTATTGCGTTGTAGGAGACTTTAATGCGCTGCTGTTAAGACCTTACGGCGACCCCACTGCGCTTTTATTAGAACGCCGAGCGACGGCGTTTGTTTTGAGCATGCTCCAAGTGCGCGCCGTCGCTCGGCGTTCTATGCGATCCCACAGCGTCTACTGGCGATGCCACTGCGTTGCTGCGGTGATGCTTGCGATCGTACTGCGCGCACCTCGGCGTTCTGCATTTTTCTTGGACGCCGTGGGATCGCCGTGAGAACGCTGCTCTGGTGTGACAGGGGTTTTACTGAGAAGACGCACAGACTGAAAATGTTGTATTTCTTTGTCGTTTCTGCGTAATATGTATACACGCCTCTTCTCTGCAAATCCATTAAAATGTAATATATGAAATATATGATGCTATCAGTTTTCCTGCAGCTGTGAAGCTACACTGGAATTGAGCAACAATATACAACTGACACATTGAAATACTGAAAGCTGCATGACTGCAGGGCGGGAAGACATTATAATGGATTCTACAAGGGTGTCTCCTGACACATTATGGAACTTGTTACAATCATGTTTACAGCTTAATAATACCAGCTAATGAAGTATGAAAGATGTCGGAAAGTAGGCACACGTACATCCGTCAAAGCTTAATGACTGCCATTTTTACCAGATTGCATTCTGTAGTATACTAAGAATCTGCAACACGCTAATACATAATACAATTTGCTAAATAAGCTATGCAATGATTATCCACAAAAATGAAAACGAAACTTTGTAAATTAAAGTTTTGTCCGTAAAATCAAGATGGATCCAAGTGTTATCATGGGATTCTTATTTCTTTAAATCATATAGATCACATTAAAACAGAATTCAATCATTTCAGTTTGATCCACTTTACTGTTGCGTTTATTTTTTTGTTATTGTTTTTTTGCGGGGGGGGGGTGCTTTTTAAATGTGCAAGCTGGTCCAAGTATGTGTAGTATGTTTAGTTCGCATGCCCCCAAAATACTTCATCAGTATGTACGTATTATATACTACACGAACCAGAACATGTGTCCCGTCTGGTTATGCTGTCCACTCTTGTTTATGATAGAAAAGGGAGTAACATTTTCTAGTTTTCTCCCTTCAGAATTTATTTTTATTGCAATTGAAAGGCTGCATACTACGGGGAAAACCATGTCCAGACTTGCTGTAATACAAGCAATCAGTCAAGAACATATGATGACATATGATGAAATGATCACAAAATGTGTCCAGTCTGAGTTTTATTTAACGTTGACCGATCACTTCACATAAAAATAATATATTAGGAATAACTGTTTCCATTGTCTCTCTTACTTATCAATATCATTGCTAAATGCCAAAGCGCCACAAGTATCAGACATATAATTTCCCATTACACCTGAGGCTGACCTGAAACTGAAAGCTTCATTTTAGATAATCAAACTTGTTTCAAACTTGTCTGAAATAATTTACGGCACATACCGTAAAAGTTTTAAATATTGGGACTGATAGGTCCGTGCAAACAGTGCCGACCCGAATCAGATTGCTCCTGGCGGAGCCGTCTGATCAGGGTCTACACTGTTTGCCAGTACATCTGCGTCTTTCGGACGTAAATCTGCATTGTAGAACCAAGCTGTTTCATAATAAAGACAATTACAGTAATTATTTTAATTGTTCTATTTTTCTTAAAATAAATACGGTGGAACTGTTCGTTGCCTTTTGTTGACCCGAATGTACTGGACACAAGCCTCGTTCAATGGGTCACCCTATTTGTCCTTTTTTGGCTTGCGCTCTCGGGCGCAAGCCAGTATTCAAGTGGTAGTTATTTGCGGAAGAAACGATACGTCACGCTTAGTCGGAAAATACCAGGAGAGTGTGTACTGCAACGGTTCGTTCTAAAAAAATTTTAGGGCCGCAATTAGCCAAAGAGATCGGAAAGTTCATTCCGGTTTGAGACAGCATTTCTTCATTATTTTCTTCACAGACATAACAAACAAAGACCTCGTCCGATTTTGTCTATTTTCATCCATATCCGATTCGCCTCGTCTGCTAAAAATAACAGATAGAAACTTTATTCTATTTTTGATAGTACATGTACTTTTTTTTTTTTTTAATATTTCCGTTAAAAAGCACGTTTTTCTTTTACAAGTGCCTTGAACTTGGCCACATTTCCTTTGCTTTTTATAGACTGATTGCATAAAAAATGAAACTCTGAATGCAATGCAAAGTATTTGGCTTTGCATCCTAAGAAATATACCAAAACTTGTGTAAGAAACAGTGTTCATATATTGCTTAGCGCAAAGCATTAGCTTTTCCAAAAATCATGTAGCGGCATCGCGAAAAATAGGCCTTAGGGCATCGCATAATCTGACTGGTCAGAGCAGCCGGCACACTGTCCTGCGCCGATGCATTCGTTGGGTCTGATCAGTCTTTTTCGGCATATATATATTCTTCATCTTTCATGCTGAGGCTAGACTGATCAGACTGCGCTTATGGCGGAGTGGGCTGATCTGTGTTTCAGAGTAAAATCTAAAAGAGTAGAGTTCAAATTTATTGTTTAAATTTAGAAACAAGCGCTTTTTACGATTTTCTTCCCTTACCGCATTTACTGAAAAAAAGTATCACATGTATCTGTGTGTGTGGCTTATATGTACAATGGACCGTGTTATATATGTAAAAGTCGGTAATGTCGGTGATTAATTAACGCATACGCATTGCTACAGGCATTTCCATGGCACAAAGCGATATATTATGTACACACTTTAAGCATCTGATAAATTTCCTATTGGCCATCAACATGTTCATGAATAGCATGAACTGGAAGCCTCTTACAATGACACAGGTACAGAAAAAGGGGACAATTCCTTGACAGTTTTATGACAATGAAGGGGTTGGTTGGATGGTGCGATGATGCTGGGTATAACTTCCAGTGCCGGGGCGTTCTACTGATTTGGATTATAGTAGGTGCGGGTGGGGGTTGTGTTGACACTTTTCTTGCTTTTATAACACTCTCTAATGTTGCCATACAAATGTACAGGGAAATATTTACGCTTTTCGACGATTTCCTTAGGTGAACCTATACTGGGCTGACGTTGTTCATACATCCACGAACAACACACATTCATGCAATCTTACGCGTAAGCAACGTCACGGATAATTCAGATAGATGATTGGCCGACGTAACGTTTTATATATGTCACGTCATTGTGACGGCTGCTATACTTCATTACCAAACACGTTGGTTAATAACTATTTTTCGTCCTTTGCTTGGCGTTAAATTAGTCAGAACTTCACGAATGAGTAACAAAATTGATGTAAAACCATAGCATAAATGTAAAAGATAATTTCATTTGTCGGGAGTTCATGGAAAAACGAACGCAATGGGTTCCGTGCTTTGTTGTTCCCAAATGGTGTAAAGCAAGTTATTGTCCCAAACAACAGCAGCATGCATTTTCTTCTCAGAGTGTCAAAATATTGTTCCAGTCACTGCCACTGATGCTACTTAAACCAAAAATAAACTTCAGTAAATATAAATTTATTGTTTTCTTTTGACGCCAAGTTCAGATGTGCCAAGATTCCATAGACATGGATTTGAAACAGTCTTTCCTAAAATTTTGATTCAAACTAAATGTGACTCAACAGCCGTGAAGAAAAGACTTGAAATAGATCCATATAGTTATTTTCCTTAAGACATGCCTAATACGGCCGGCCAAAACGTTGGAAAACTGATTTTTTTTGTTGTTGTTGTTGTGCGTGTGTGTGTCTGTGTGTGTGTGTGTGTGTGTGTGTGTGTGTGTGTGTGCTTAAATATTTCTTCAATTTGTTTTCAAATCAATTCTACACTTGTTTTTACCTTACCCGTGGATAATGCCACCATTCAATAAGTTAGAAATTAAATACTTTGCTAAATAAAAGTTAGCAACAGAAAGTTCACTAACAATCGGGTTCACTTCAATAACAACTCATGAAAATTTCAGTCTTAGCTGAGCAAGCCTTCCTTTTAAAAGGAAATTTTATCAGTATTCAAATTGTCGAGAAAAAAAGAATCTAGCAAAGTTGTTGTGAAGCATGTCATATTTACGCTTGTTAGAAAATAATATAATAACCGTTTTTCCTAATGATTTGTCTTAGCAGAAAACTTTGTCCACATGAAATCTTCGTCGGATAATCGAATATAATAAAAAATAAACCAGTAGCATTGAATAAATATACTCAGCGCCAGTGAAAACGCACCAGTATTATGATATCATGCTTTTTCTTAAATTCAACGATCATACATTATCTACATGAAAATGTTATCATATCGAGCTATGTTATTACGCCCATGATGTCGTTTTGTCTATAAGTACGCTGTGAATGTGTGACGTAACGTAGGCTCTGGAATCAGGAAAAACGGAATTCCAGATTTCACATGCCAGAACTTCGTAAATGATGGATTTTGCTAAAGAGTAGATAGCCTATCAAATTGCCATGGGAAGGAAATCCAGACAGCCGATGGGAACAAAGCGACTTGCAGTCAAACGTCACTATATTGTCACGTTATTCAAATAATGAACAGACAAAAGTACCTTTTGGTAAAAATGTTACCTTTTGAAACCCAAAATGCTGAGATTAGTCGTAGAAACTGAATTTCAGAGTTTTGTGGGGCAAACGTCAACCATTATCCAGACCCGAGATTGACGTTACATGTATAACGTGACCCTCAGTATTTGCTGAACCGCGCCATAACTCCGTGGAGAAACAGTGGTTTGATGTCAAGAGACTTTACAAACAACGATTTATTTGCAATCGAGTGTCTGGCAGAGCACGAAATATGGATTCTTTAAGCTTTAAATGTGTCATTTGATATCGACCGTTTTCAAAGTTGATGTGTCATTATTGACGTCACACTTGATAGCGCCGACTGGTGACCGAAACTTAACTTTTAAACACCCTATTTCAACACAAGAAAATTAAGAAATATTAAATGATCTCAAACATCAAACCAAAGATTAAACCAACATAATGTGCCATACATTCAAAACTGGTCCGTTTTAATTGACGCTGAGTATATTAATTCAACATCAGGGCAGAGTAAGTAAATCAACTTTTATTCGACGGTTAAAAACACTGATTTACTGATGGAATGATGCATCCTAGTGAGATCTGACAGGAACATCATCCGTTGTTGAAGAAATTGTATGTTAGAATACAAACCTATCAAACGCTTCAGGCGGGGGTAGATAATTCCATTTTTATTCATTTTTGTTTTTATAATATTTGTTGCTGTTCGAATTTCAACACTTTCAAAGATACTTACATTGAAAACCCTACTGAAATCGGTGGATATCATTATCTTTGGCGCAAGAAAATTAATTGAAATTTCTAATCATATCAAGCGGGTGTGTTTTGCAATATTATAATAATGAAATGCCAAAATCTTTATTGTGTTTACCTTTTTTTTCTAATAAGCGAAACAATAATGTCTTTGTTTGATAAGGTTCAAGTAATAATGTACTCAAACAATTACGAAAATGTAAGATGATGCGACCTGGCTTTTCAGCACTGCTGTGAAAATAGTATGATATTGTCAATTAGTGAGGCTGTTGAAACGGTTCGATGATATTGTTCCAATAACAATATCACACATGCCCAAAATATATATTATGACAGAAATTCTTGCACTGTCAATTTTAAGCCACATATATGGGTCTACACTGGCACTGTAAGCACCTCTGGCATAATTTTTTGGCAAGTGCATAATGTGTGAGATTGTTATATATTATATAATAATTATATGCATCCCATGCAACTATTACTTCATAAGGAGCTGAATGATCAGATTAGTCTAATGCCATCCATACACGTTGCCGAAACATAAAATCAGTTAGATTAGTTCGAATTTTAGGATAATTTCCTTGACTGTTTACACTACTAATAAGTGTAAAGTGTTTCAGAGTGTGTAGTCATGTAGATGACTTTAATGCTCGTAATAAATGTTTAACTGCTAAACTTCTTCAACAGGGCTATCGGTATCATAAGCTTAGAAAGGCTTTTTCTAAATTCTATCGCAGACACCATGAATTGGTTTCAAAATTTGATGTCGGATTAAAATTTCTTTTACACCAAGGCCTATCGGAACCAGAATTTTATGGTGACTTAGTATACAAATTCAAAAAGATTAAGGGTAGGACTGATTTTTCTGATCAATTCCGAAAAATTATAATACGTCACAAACGTATTGGCTATAATTTAAATGTTATGCGACAGTCTGCATGCTTAGTGATTAACCCAATCACGGTTGATAACTTTGCTGCACTCTTTAATTGCACACCGGGGGATCGGTCGTCAGACTCTATGATGGCCCCGACCTAAAGCTATATATTTTAGTTGGTTGGGACCGGAACCTTTTTGTCTCTTGCTTGGTCCACCGGGGCTCAACTGGTGACCTTCTTTTGCTTCAGATTTCCAGTGGGGTTGTTTGGCAGGACAGGGATCTCCACCTGTCAGACGGCCCGTTGTATCTGTTGAGTCCTCGTCTTTGCTTCTTCATGGTATTGAAATTTGATTTATGTGTTTACCGTGATGATTCATGACGAGTTAGAGGGTTATCATGCGAACCGAACAACCAACTAAATGTTTTGTACCACTTCAGAAACTGAGGGTGAGGTTGGGCCTGTAAAATCGATTTAAGCCCCCCAGTAATTCATTACTGACCGTTCCAAGGCGGTAGTTCTGTTGTGGTTCTCTGTTGCCTGTTTTTGGTGTCAGAGTTTCTGTGATGTTTTACCTTATGTATGTTCTTATTATTTTTGGTTCGGTTTGGGTTGCTGAGTGGCCACCTTTTGGGAACAAGCTGCTCACTCGGTTGGCCATATGTTCTCTGTATCTTGATTATTTGTAATCTTAGTTGTTTCCAACTATGGTTTGAGGGCTGGATTTGGATTTTGATTGTTTCAGTTCCTGGTCTTTGCATACTTTTTTAAAGAGGCTTCTTCCAATAGATGCATGTACTAATCAAAAGACTTTTGCACCACCATATATTTTCCCATAGACATAATGCTAAACCAACTTATTTCGTAGAGATATACAAGTAGAGCTTGCCTCTGGTTTGACTTATGGTTTCTGTAGCTCACACACTTACATCTCTGTAAAGACCTTACAAAATTGAGAACAGAACTGACCCCCGTCAGGTTAGAAAAAAGCTTCTGACTTAATATTTGTATTGGCGTTTAACAAAACATCCTGAATTGGGCTTTTAAATTTTACTCTTTAAAGGCCTATATCTACCAAGACGGATGGACCCGAAAGCCAACGTTTTACATTTATAATACCGAAACATAAAGTTGTTAATTATACAAATGTATGTGTTTCGATGCTATGCCTTTACATACTCAGGTGAAATATGACATTAGCTCTATGGAATAAAGGTAATGTGATGCAAACCTTCGGTTCAGTTTTATATATTCTATATGTTTTACCAGTAAAGATCGGTACAAAAAATAATCTTAAAAATCTTAAAAGGTGAAAACTTATTTCCGTTTTCGACTTTAACGTTTTAAAAAATTAACCATTTCTTTTAGAATAAAATCAATGGAAACATTCATAAGAAAGAATGTGGGTCAGGTTACGTAGTTTCGGCTAGCTAATAAAGTCTCAGCAGTAACATTGTAATGGCCTGGTAGCGAAAGCCACTAGGAAAACATACAACATGTATATCTATAATACTAAATAAACGAAGTAACGCATAAACTGCAAAATTGGTGGCATGTTCAAGCGTAATTTCTATACTGGTTCTTTCGCATATTGCTATCATTGATAATTTCGGTTAGCGTGTGTTTTAGTTTCACGTAGATTTAAAGAATTTGGGAATTAAAATCGTCTTTCATTTTAAATTCTCCCAATTATTTTTCTAGAAACTTCGACTACAGATCAAATTTTGTTTACTGTCGTGTCAATGCACTTTTAATTTTGGACCAAACCTTGAAATAGGTTGAGCAGCTTGTCACGGAAAAAGTCGGCTCTTTCCGTATCAGTCAGAACACCTTTATATATAGCACTGAAAACGTTTTTAAGACGTGTCAGAGTGGTCCAGAGGTTCATCTTGCAGTCTAATAGACTAAATATTCTCGAGTCAGTGGTTCGAAGCCCGTATTTCCCTTTTCTTTTTGCACACCCCTCCCCCTTTTTTGCTTTTTTCACTTATTTATTTATTCATTTATTTTTTTTTCATTTTTTTTATCATTTTAATTTCTCCATTTCTAATAACGATTTCCCCTCTTCTTGTTTTTCTACGAATTATGTGAAACTACACATACATGTAATAGCTAGGGTTTATATAATGCCTAGGGTATTTTGTATCAAAACGAGAATTCACAGGATGAATGGATTAAATGGCGGCTTTACAGTCTATTCAACAATATTTGTCATACCAGGACGATGCAAGGGTGATTGTGAAGGACAATGTGCACTGAAGCACCGGTTAGGTTTAAACAGAGCCTTGTCTGCCATATGGACTCGAAACCGCCGCAACCCAATGATCCAAAGTCGGGAGCGCTAACCACTTGGCTACGCGGACGCTTCAGCATCAAGTGCAACTCAAAAAACAACGCTCAACTGTGACAAAACCGATTCTCTGTCTGACCTGGGGACAACATAAAATTTGTCATTTTAGGCAGCGGGATTGGTTGCGGTCGTGCCGGAGCGTCCAACTAATTTGGATGATAGTAGGGCAAGGACCTACTGTACTTGCAGTATGTGCGGGTGGGGTTGTTTATATATTTTTCTCTCGCCTATCACATCCCTTTTCTTTCTCCGTCTCTCTGGAAGACGGCTGAGTATAGACCGAGATACTGCCCCAACGAGCCGTAAAACCCAAAACAATCAACCAACCAACATTTTGAGCACAAGTTTCTGCTTTGTCTAATCAGCAATATCCTGGTCAGTCTGCATGCTGCGTTGGAGTTATGTTTCGCTCTTTCTCTGTTGGATATGCAAGTTCATGAGTCTTTCAAAAGAGACTTTTTAAACAGATTGATTATGCACGACAAAACAGTACGAAAGAGTACCTAAATCTACATGACAGGCAATCATCCAGGCATAATATGTATGGGTTCAACAGTGTTTGGTTCAATTCTCGTAGAAGATTCGCCACGCGTTATCCCAACTTAGTCCGAAATGTAAGAGGAACGGTTAAAATAAAAACAACAAATATATGAATTCATGTATCATTTGAGTAATACATAAGACGAGGGCAACGACACAGTAGCTCGATAGAATACATTGCTCAGTGCCAATGAGACCCATAAACAGTTGAAAAATCTTACCACCACGCTATATCGGAAAAAAATACCCATCAACCGCCCCTGCTGCTGAAAAAAAAACTGACCAAACGGTATGCCCATGCAAAACTTACTCAAAGTGTTTATCGCTTTATCCACTGTGCCACGGCGGACAGTGCAATTCTGCGTATTATTACTCACGAGTTATACCGTGCACTATGCTCACGGATAATGACGAGTGCATTCGGGTATATTACGAAGAAAGGCGGACGGTTGTTTTGCTACAGATATAGTCGTGGTTACCCATTTACGAGCTTCGAACGGAATCGGCGACCTTTTGACACGACAGGCCAGAAATTTTATCTATATTGGTCGAATTTTTTTTGTCAACAATGGGTGCGTTCGAGTGAAATTATCGTGTACTCGAATACACGTTTTAAATTAATCCAGTCGTTTCGGTTCTACGTCGTTATATCGGCGCTGCTTAGCAATTCCATTTAGCAGGTTCTAATGCAAAAATCCGAACCACGAACGTAAGTCATTCCACATAAATAACGATTTTTTTTTGTATTTTTGCTCAATTGTCTAAACGGTTGAAGAACTAAATGGTCATAGTCCCGACGGCCCTGGCTCGAAACGACCCATTTTCTTCCAGAACGATAGTCAATACGAGTAGCCAATCGAACTCGCCCATTGAAGAATAAAGCTCAACGCACATGGTCTTTCGAAAAGTTGGACGGACATACGGCGCCAAGTGTGTGCGGCTATGGTTACGTACCGCTGAGCCACTTGGGGAACGTCGTTAGGAGAATTCAAACTGAACTGAACTTTCGAAAAGTGTCTAAGGTTAACACACATGCGCCAGGTAAGAAAGGGCATTTTTTCCAGCGAAACAGACAAATCAATTTCAATGATTCAACTAAGCTAAATAAGCATTTAATCTTCAGAGGGCTTGAATATTTTCCCCAAAAACGTTCCAGGACGCAATTTTTCCAGAAAAAAAAATACCCAGGACAGGTCACATATAAACCAAGATGGCAAACATTTATTATGGTAAAAATTTCAAAAATCTTCTCCCCCAGAACCACGCCGGGCCGCGTAGCGCAATCGGTAGGGCACCTGACTCATAAGTCAGAGGTCCTGGGTTCGAAACCCGGTCTGGCCACATACTTTCGTTTCTCCTTCCGCTGATTCAAGAAGGGCAGTTGTCAGCTAATGGCGAAAGTATGTGCACTTAGTACTGGTTAACCGCTTAGGAGGTCTAAGCCTGCCCAGGAATAGTGTGGTTAGGTTAACTGACCGTCCCGACATGACCTTAGCTGTTTACCGTGGATGTTAAGCATCAAATCAACCAATTCTCCCCCAGAACCACAAATCCTATGATCTTGAAACTTAGCATGTCGCATCAAGGACTCAAAAGCTCAACAAAATTTATATAAATGATGACCCTGGGATGACCTTGATCTGTTTTACGGCAAGGTCAACTTTTGAGTCACTTAGGTTTTTCTATAGGAAAAAGTGAAAAAAGTTGACTTTTTTTTAGAAACAATGCAGTCTGCTACCTGAAAGTTTGTAGATGCAGACAACTAATTAGGTAAATGAAGCTTTAGTGAGTATTCATGGGAAAGGTCATATCTTCACCTGGGCCTAAGGCCATTTACATTGAAAAATTAAAACTCGCTTTTTTTATATAAACTTGACCATCATGAAATATTTCCGCGCTTGCGCGGGCTCTTTTCTAGTATTTACATAAAGGGGGGGGGGGGGGGGGGGGGGGGGGGGGGGGGATGCCTATAAAGCCCTTTTTCTGCCCAAGAGCAAAATGTTTTATTTTCAGCTGATGATTAGACTATAGTGTCCCCTATACTGAATCAATAGTGGTTAAGCTCCGTAAGCCCTACTTTTGGAATAATGGGGCTATTAAAGTGGGTGGGGTAAATCAACATGAACCAGGGGTGTCATATTTTAAGCTAGTTTTCTCCTTCAAATTTAATGGCATTCATAAATACCTTCCTTTATAAGTTGAAGTAATGTCTTTGGTGACATCTTTTCTCAAATTCTATCTTTTAAAATAACATCTTATGTCTGCAGAATTTCATTTAGAGACACTGTCAATTTTCATTAATTTTGGTACTTTGAATTCAATATATTCTACCATATCTCTAGAACCAATGGATGACTTCTTACCAAACTAACGTGGGCTCGCCGTTGGGAGAGTGCAAACTGTTGATTAAATTTTGGTGACCTTGACCTTTGTTTCAAGGTCACAGTAAGACATAATGTCAATTTTAAGTCAAGTTTTGGTCATTGTCTACACAGCAGCTCCTGAATTGATGTGGAATTGTTCCCAAAGTGGCCTAAATTAAACATTATGAGGAGTTAGAGCACTAGTTATGATTAAATGGCCATGACATCATGATTAAATGGCCATGACATCATCTTCAAGGTCAAGGTCATGGCTAGACTAAACAGAGTTTAATCATAGATTTCATCAATCAGGTAGCAGAAATGTACCAAATCTGAGTTTTTTTCTTTTGAAAATCAATGTTTAATGTGCACAGAATGACCTTGACCTTGGTCTGAAGGTCAGTATTAGCCAAACATGATGAAACAGAATTGCGTTAAACTTAAAGGTTATGGAAAAGTGTATTGTAAAATAATGAACTTCTGAATGTATTGGTGACCTTCAGATCAAGGTCAAGGTCATTATATGCATATTAAGCATTGACTTACAAATAGAAACATACATATTTGTTAAATTTCTGCTTTCTAGCTGTGTGAGATCTTTGGTCAAACTCTGTCTAGTCTAACCTTGACCTTGACCTTGAAGATGATGTCATGGCCATTTAATCATAACTAGTGCTCTAACTCCTCATAATGTTTAATTTAGGCCACGCTGGTCATGATTTCAGGTCAGTTTAGGAGCTACTGTGTAGACAATGGCCAACACTTGACTTAAAATTAACATTATAAGTCTTACTGTGACCTTGAAACAAATGTCAAGGTCACCAAAATTTAATCAACAGTTTGCACTCTCCCAAGGGTGAACCCATGTTAGTTTGGTAAGAAGTCATCCATTGGTTCTAGAGATATGGTGGAATATATTGAATTCAAAGTACCAAAATTAATGAAAATTGACAGTGTCTCTAAAAGAAATTCTGCAGACATAAGATTTTATTTTAAAAGATAGAATTTGAGAAAAGATGTCACCAAAGACAATACTTCAACTTATAAAGGAAGGTATTTATGAATGCCATTAAATTTGAAGGAGAAATATAGCTTATAATATGACACCCCTGGTTCATGCTGATTTACCCCACCCACTTTAATAACCCCATTATTCCAAAAGTAGGGCTTACGGAGCTTAACCACTATTGATTCAGTGTAGCGGACACTATAGTCTAATCATCAGCTGAAAATAAAACATTTTGCTCTTGGGCAGAAAAAGGGCCTTATAGGCACCTCCCCTTTAAACAAGTTCTTTTTTCCGGAATCCTGTTTGCATTTGAATAGCCTTATGCTGTGTTCATTACCCTTAGAAATTAATAGACATCCCAATTAAACTGAAACGATTGCTCTTAGATATTTATAAATTTTATAAGTACAATATTTTCATGAAAAATAAATAGAACAGTACGTTTCTCCATCGGATGTGTACTTTGTTTTTTACATTTTACATCAAAATAAATGCAGACTTACTTGTAAGATTGCTGGAATAGCTTTTGAAGCTGGACACCGAGATTTGAAACACCGTTGAGTGAGATAAGGTTCAGATCACTTTACAATAGTTTTGGAAATTTTCACATAAGACGGAATTATGACGGTCTGTAACATCGGAGAAGATTTTGTAACAGTTTGGCCTAGAGCGCTGAATGTGCTTTCTGTTTTTTTTTTTTTTTTTTTTTTTCTCTCTTTGTTTTGTTTTTTAATTTAAAATAGAAAATACGTAAAAATAGATGTTACGGTTACTTGCCCAGGTTTTGCATGAAGGTGCTTTTATTCAGCTTTTGTGTGCGTGGGGTTTTCAGTTGTGGTAGCTAAATGAACACCTGTCTTGGAAAGACCTGTTCTTTTGGTTTACCGTGCGTGCCTTCGTGAACTGTTGTCAATGTATTTATAATCTTCTTTTCCCTCAGTTACTCTGCACTGACTCAGTCTGTAAAATAGCAAAACGTTACAACTCGTCAGTATGGAGATCTTCTCCCCTGCCCCGACTCATACAGCTGACAGTTAATTAATCGCTGCACTAACAAGATGCAGCTATGTTTGTTGAACATCTTGGCTGCATTAATTCTGCAACAATTAGCAACTGACATAAGAAACATGACCCTGTTTTACTGCATTGTTTGTTAATTATAGCTTTAAAATAGAACGTATTTACTGTATGTCAGAACTTTTGGATTGTTAACAGTTACACGAGCTATGCCTTGATATAAGAGGGTAGATAAATCGGATGTAGCTTCACGTCAGGATGATTTTTAACTTTTAAACATTTATCTGAAGTAACCTTTGAACATTTGTTTATCATTTCTAAAAGCGGGTGGAATCAGAGTTAGTACCTTAAAAAATAGCGAGAAAACATGCACGCTCTGTTATCTATTTTTCTAACCAAAGGCAAAAAAAAAAAATAAAGCTTACTCTGTTACGTCACGTGCGTCAAGTTTTACGTACTGTTTTGTGCTTCGATGGATATAACATCGCAGGTTTTCGTCAAAATCGGGAATTTGCTGGCAACCAAACATGAAAAATAGTGGCTATGATTATGTTATAATGAAAATATAGGAAAGAGTTTTGATTATCGTCCTCTTTAGAAACCTTCGACCAATATAAGCCCTCCAGTGAAAGCTTTTGGCTGATAGTGGGGTTTCGAATTGATACCGTACAAGTCCTAATTAATACCCCTGCTCTAAGAAACCCCTTGCGGTTTTCTTTTTCTCGAAAATAATGTTATACGTGTATTAAATTGCATGAATTCCTGATTGCTTCTCTAGATAAAGAAGCTCTTTGAAATGGGGTCTACTCTTAAAGGAAAGAATTTACTCCTAGAGTGGCAACGTCCTTCCTTTAAGAGTTGGCACCATCTCTACTGTGAAGGGAGGGAAATATAAAAGAGATACTTCCTCTGAAAGTATACCCGTTTGCCTTTCGACTGTTTCTTAGAGGTATTTTGGCAGTGGCTGAGTTACTGCGATTAAGGCTCAAAATAACGTCCCCTTTCATAAAATGCAACGCCCAGGGGTGTTTAATTAATAGAATTAATATGGTAAATTGGGCAATGACCAAACACTATGTGATAATCTCTATTTAGTTGTGCATGTAACACCAACATAAGGCTGGAATCAGATACTGGACTCGTTGACTCTGTGAAAGCACACGTCTCAACTACGTCAGAATATGTGGTTCCATACAATGTTTTGTTTATTTATTATTTGAGCCACGACACGACAAAACCAACAAAGCAGCATACGCGCCCAGTGAAGACTCAGATCAGCTTGGGCATCCGCCCAGTCTGATCAGAGTCTTCGCTGTCCGCATGGAGCTAGCTTAGACCCTTAGATACCCATTAAGTGCATAGCAAAGACTCTGTTTAGACTAGGCGGATGCATGTGCGCAACGCAAAGACTTTGCGTGGCTCACATGCCACTTTGTTGATTTTATCTTGTCATGGCTCATTTTCTGTCTTCCTGGTGGCTCGGTTCAATCTACTCGACTGCAACTTAACAGCTGCAGTAACAAGATGTAGCAATGTTTTTGGTTAGCATCTCGAATGCACATCTTTTCCGCAGCAATTAGCCATCGACAACAACAAGACGAACATGCTTATTGCATTTTGTAAGTTATAAATATCACATCAGTGTGGTAATTAGTTCATTTAACCCTCTGCATGTCAATATAATTGGATTTTGTTCGGTTGCTGCGATTCTCAAGAATATCTTCTGCATAAAACTATTTTGAAAGAAATAATGCCTTAACTTGATACTAATTGGAAACAAGGAAAATCTTTAAAAAAAAAAAAGATAATCGTCGCAGATTAAATGGAAGTGTGTTTTGTAATATGTCTTTAGTTGAAGAGTTGACAATAACATTCCTGAATATGACTAAAGTAAGCTATGTCGGTAGGTACCCCCTACCGTAATTTTGACACTGGGTAGCGACAATGACCTATCTCAAAATTTGGCTGTCCAATTTGGAATTCAAAAAATGGACTGCGGTAAATTTTGAAATTGACCTGATTTCAAAATAGTTACCAACCTGGTGCATTGTTTATTTGTGTGTATTAATCCGAAAGTAGAAATCAAAAGTAGATCAACGTCGAAAAAACAAGAAAGTTTTGAATATGTGCGTCTGTTTTCTCTTGTAAAATTACCAACAAGAGAAACATTTTGAATTTATATATGACAGAGTGCTAGTATTCACAATGCATGCGACGTGAAAAAATGAAGATTAAATATTCCTTGACCTTTGATATTATTGGCTAAGTTTTGACATACATGTTATTTGACCAATGAAATCTTGTGAAATGTGGAACAATATCGAAATTATACGCGTCTGCGATGCGAAAAAAGACATCTTGACCTGGGCCCAATTCTTAAAAGGTCAGCGTGCCCGCAGTTGGTTTAAAAGTGGCGGGGCTTGAACATTTTGTTTTTGTTTTTGAAAATAATGGGACGTTTGAAACTGCCCAGTCCGAAAGTGGTTTAAAGTGGGGGTGGGTGGACATACTGGTTTTCTAAGAAGACTTCACCCGTATTGACCTAATATGGAAGATAAGAAGTATGGATTAACATCCCCCACATCGTCCCGGAAAACAGATACAGAAGCAAAGTAGCAAAAACGACATCAGTCAGCATTTGTAAGAGCTCAGTATTTGATGCTGTAAATAACTAAACTCATTTCTACTGGAGTAGCAATGAAGCAATTTATGTAATAGAAATGTCAAGAACCTCAGCTTAGCTGACGGAAACAAATTCACTTTCTGATTGTTTGTCAAAACAACAAGGCCCACTGGGTAACAAATGATAAAATAAGCCGCGATACAAGAAAAATCAACAAAGTTGTTGTGCGCCCAGCGCAGACTCAGATCAGCCTGGGCATTCGCCCAGTCTGATCAGAGACTTCGCAGTCCGCATAGAGGTAGCTTAGTCCCTTAGCTACCGTTTGAGCTCTTAACAAAGAGTCTGGTCAAACTGAGCGAATGCCCAGGCTGATCTGAGTCTGCACTGGGCGAACAACCACATTGATGGTTTTCTCGTGTCGTGGCTCAAATATTCCTGCAGAGGATAATTGCTTGGGAAAAGAACTGTTGAAATGGACAGTGCTATATTTATTTTTGATTATTCACACCATTTCTAACTGACCTTATATCTCCAAACAGAGCTTACTCTGAATTTATTATTTTTGTGTGTCTAGGATGTTTCTGTGCAAATCAACCGCACAAGATTTTATTGGATGCAGACAGTTTTGACTAACCATTGATCTGTGATGTGGACTTGATTAATTGTTTTCATATCTCGAATTTGTATGCATCAAAACGGTTTCAAGTTAACCACGAAAACCCACAGTCATTAAACACGCACTTGCCTGGCATTTAACAAATGCAACGAAGAAAAACGTTCATGCCATGAAAACATCTGACCATAAAGTTCGATTGTTTACGCAATACTACTTAATTTAATTATATCATTTTACGGAATAATGAGTTTCTTTACCGATTCGTTTTCATGGTCGTTGTAGCCCGAAAAATGAATTAGCAGTTCTTGAATAGTCATATCAAATCCGTAAAAAATAGTATTCCTATTTAAATGATCGGGAATCAGATGGTCCGTCTTATAAGACGTGTTTAGATCTTAGGAATCGTTTTCGAAAGAAAAGCTCCAACTTTTAACTGAATCAATTTGGTAAACCAGTTTCTGATGCATAACATGATTTAGGCAACATCCGCTCATGCTCATGGAAGAGACTTCCAAAACACACGGATGTTGTTCGGTGGGTCTGTCATCGTCCTGACTTAACAAAATAGCACCGTACAGGATCCAGTTGGGCTAAATTTACTATATGGGACCCACATAGGTCCTATTTGGGCATTTTGCCCAGGTTCTGCCCATATGGGACCAATTTGGCCATGCTTGCTGGGATATAGCCTGTAACTAGAAAATAAAGTAGGACTAGATTTTAACTGCGACTCAGTTCACATAGTTACTTAACCTGAACCTAAGTGATGACTTCGTATACTGTGGTGAGCGATAGTGTCCAGCCTTATGATGTGCCTGGGCAACTGCATGTCCGTATCTGTCGTATTAGTTAGAACTTTAGCAAACGCACTAAATCAGAGCTGCTTCTTAAAAAGATGTATTACCTCGTTCAGCAGGGTTTTGACCAACTCCGCTACCCCACGGTCGCTTCAGAGCTTTGAACGCAAGCTAATGTCATTTATTGCGGTTTTCATAGTGAATGCGGTGGCCTGCGAACAACAGCAGCAACAGTCATGTCTATGCTACATAAAATTTCAATTTATCAAACTGTTTCAATTATAAGAACTTGAATGAATGCAATATATATTCTGCGATATTTCTATTTCTGTTTTATGTGTATTATGGCATCAGTTTGTTTCTTGTAAAAGATTTTTCAGCAACAAGTTTCACTCAGTATCTCAAAGGACTCTTACTTCACCTCTCAAAGTTAATAAAGTAAATTGGAAGATTGTACTAAATTGCTTGAAGAAGTTTATTGTAAAATATATTAGACGGAAACCCATGTTATTTCCTTTATAGTCGTAAAGTGCATTCAATTCGATAAGGGTCCTTATGTCATTATCCTAGTTGTAATGTCTCTAGAAACGTGCATCACGATACGCAGCCGAAGCTCCAGATAAAGTTGTTTAATTATATTAAAATCAGTGCTTAAGAGAAAAACGGTAAGTAACTAACTACTAGGGAACTTATACTTACAAGCGCGAAACGCTCGCCAAGGCCTATGGTACATAAACATCATGAATATATCAAACGAGCACTCATATAAACAAGACTAATCAATAGACAAGAAAACCAGGCCCCAAGGTTATAAAACTTTTTTCATGCTCAACTCAGCTGAGCATGAAATTTAAAATGCCCAGTAATATAAAAATACCAAGAGATTCAGCATTTTTTAGGCTCAGATAAGTCAAAAAGGCTATTTTTTTCTGCTCATAAATATTAAAATGCCAACAATTGTTGGCATTTTAAAATTTATGAGCAGAAAAAATTTCATGCTCAGCTGAGTTGAGCATGAAAAAAGTTTTATAACCTTGGGGCCAGGACTCAACACCAAGCACAACACTGAAACGCTGGCGCAAAAGAAGCTGAACACTTGAAACCCGATGGGCCAGACCAAAGACAGATCATTAAGTAAAACCAACTCCCCAAACCATCTAAGCTATCAGTGCTTAGCTCAGGGCCATTATTTGGTCTGTATGTCTAAATGAAAAAAAAATGATAATGAGGAAAACTCTAGAGAACAGAGTTACACGAGTTAGGCCCGATTCCATGTCACTTTTAGTTATCGAATATTTTATCTTTACCCTAATGCAACACTAGTCATTTATTAGTTCTTAAAATATGTTTTAAGGCGACATGAGATCGGGCCCAAGAGTAAATGCATTCCTCCTACCGCGAAATTTCATAAAGTATCGTCTAGAAGATGATCAGTACGTTCGGCATAATTAATTGGGTACATCCGAGCAATACCCAGGTATTCCTCGAGCTGCTCGAAAATATATTCATATCGTCGAGTAGGCTGAAGAATACCTGGATATTGCCGAACGTGCCGATTATATCGGTACTCAGAGGAAGATATTGAATATCAGAAATACGATCGTACTCACAGCACTAAAGATGATTACTGGGGAGGTTGGGTAGCATCAAGATGCATTTATCCTAGAGGACAAACTGATGCGGATCGCTTTGTTACATTGTCACTGTGTGCCAATTTTATCCAATTTGCATTTACACCAAGTTGATGCGGATCACGCTGGTGCAAATCCAGTTCTGATTAACTGAATAAGTGCTATCCCTACAATGGAAATGTTAGACAGAGAATTTGCTACAGAGTGACCTTTTACTTAGTACGCAGCGACAGAAAAGAGTGATGGTAAATATGCATAATGACACATCATACATGTAGCGGTGCCTTTTTGTCGAACATTCCGAAGGTCTTTTCCTCATTTTTCGTAAACTGTCGTCTGAGTCCGGTGACGCCACCTTGTTCATGGTTTGTACAAACCATGGCGATTGGTCTGATATATTTTGTTTGTATGCTAAAGCGACTGTATATGGTACATGTATAATCTGAACTTGTAGAAAGGGACTTGTTGATGCAAGAGCCTAACGATGACCGAATGGTTTCGTTCTGTGTATTTCTAACACAAATTTTCATTCAAAATATTATTTCTTTTTATTTCAAAGAGATAAAGTTTAAAACAGTTATGCCAAAAATTAAAATTTAGTATGCTATATCATATGGAAAGCATCTTCTTACCTGCATCCATAGCGTCACGCGGCGTTAAGTTGCATCTAAGTTCCGCAGTTCGGAATGATGGTGCACCAGGGTTGGAATGTAAACAAAACGTCACGTGACAACATGGCGGATAGGTTGTTTTTTTAGAAAACGCAGTGGATAGTATTTCCAAAATGTGATTTTCGGTTGACTTTTTGGAGGTTTTTGTAGGAAGTGTAGCTAAATACATGGATTATGTGCTTTTGTCTTAAGTCTGGATAATAATAGATGTAACAGATAAGAAACTTTTACTTATTTCTTATTATAAACTCTATTCTTTTGATATGTAAATTAACTGGATATGCCAGTGTAGCACAAGTTAACAGCATAACTGTAAATTTGGGAAAGTGATCTCACTAAGACAACCCCTGGCAAATTTTTTCGAAAGTACAGGTGGTGCTCATAAGTGATGAGTGGTGAAAGTGAAAGTGTCCAAAATACACCTGGCTCGTACATCAGTAAAAAAAGAGAATTAACATCACCAGATTTTGACATAGAAAGTAAAAAGAATAAGCTTTTGTCTGCCTCGTCAGAATCGGACTTGGATAGTTCAGTAATAGCGGATATTTCCCTAACAGAAAAGAAACCAGATTCTGAGGCAACTATGACATCAAGTACACCGTTGCCAATGGAGGAAACGTCTGACACACCTCACATTACAATACCACCATCTGAGATGATGAAAATCTCTGTTATGCTTAAAGAGACTTTCAGGGGGGAAATTGAATCGATTGTTGATTCTGTGGTGAAGGGAGTTCTGAGAGGGCTACAAGAACGCATAACAGCACTTGAGAAGACCAATGCTGAACTACAGACAGAGAATAAGTCATTAACATCAAAGGTTGCGACACTAGAAAGACAGATTGATCAGGCCGAGCAATATAGCAGAAGAAATTGTCTGCGTATCTCGGGATTGAAAGAGGAGGCAAATGAGGACACGGACACACTGGTCATGGGTATAGCTTCTACCATCGGGTCTGAAATTCAGATTTCAGATATAGACAGGAGCCACAGAGTGGGGAGTCCTAGACAACAGCGAGGTAGACCCAGAGATGTCATTGTTAAGTTTGCGACGTATCGTTCACGTCAGAACTTTTTCAAGCGTCGCACAGCCTTGAAGGATTCCGGTTATCGTGGAGTATTTGTTAATGAAGATTTAACTAGACAAAGAAGTTCGTTGCTCTATGAAGCACGCAAGTTATTTAAGTCTTCACTTGTAAAGGGTGCATGGTCCTCTGATGGAACTATACTTGTCAGAGATCGTTCTGATCGTGTACATCGGATAAATGGGCTCTCGGATCTAAATGAGTTCGCGACAACTCGGGTTCAAGCTACTGTTCCATATTAGTGACATGTTTGGTATGTTTTTTTTGCGATGTAGTGCTTGACTTTTGGCATCGTACTGTACCTATTCTAACTGAGATTAACTATACAAGTACTGGCTTTTCAATAAGCACGGACAAGTGAATTCTGTTTAACTTCCACTTAAATTACCTGTAAACAGCCTGCGCAGTGTTAGGGCCATATAGCTGTGACATTTCCGGTTTAGTTGTTGGGATATAACTGAGCAGTGCAATCCGTGGGCGCTTGGAGCGCTTTCTGGTTGGACTTGACAGGATGATGATTTCTATGTGATAGCAGTAAAGAGGGTGCAAAGTCCCATTTTCGGACTCAACAAATTAGTTGTTGTACCAGTAGTGCCTTAGTGTTAACTCAACGACAATGTGAATCCGGATCATCCTGCTCTACGAGATCAGTCTGGCTCGGATTCCCATTGTCAGAACCAACATCGCTGTCTGCATATGATAGCTTAGCTATTATGTACAGCTATGTCTTAACAGCTTGACAGTAGTGGTCTTGGCCGGGCTGCTCCATGCGATCAGTCTGATTTTGATGTTTGAGTAAACAGTGATGCTTGACAAGTAAATTAATAGTTTGTATTGCCTTATTATCAATTTAATAGCAGTGCAAATCCGAATCAGACTGCTCCACGGGACCAGTCTGCCCGGAGTCTTATTGTCCGACTGAAAAGTTAACTGCGCTGTTGTATTTCTTTGTATCAACTTTCTGACATTGGGGATCCTGATCAGACTGCTCAACTGGTTTAGTATGCACCGGATTCCCATTGTCTGAATTGACATCGCTGTTCGAAAGGTCGATTGCGCTGTTGTACTTCTTTTTCATATGCTTTCTGACATTGTGGATCCTGATTGGCTTGTTTAACTGGATTGGACTGCACAGGATTCCCATCGTCACAATTAACATCGCCGTCTGGATGGCTAGTTACGTTGTTGTAGTGCCTCGTTATACATTACCTGACATAGCGAATCCGGATCAGTCTGCTCATCGGGATCAGGCTGGCCTGGATTCTCATTGTCAGAACCAACACTGCTGTTTGAAGTGTCAGTTGCGCTGTTGTATTTCTGTTTTCTTTAACTTTCCGACAACGTGGATCCTTATCAGATGGTTCAACTTGATCAGTCTGCACAGGATTCCCATTGTTAGAACCGACATCGCTGTCTGAAGGCTAGGTAAACTATTGTATTTTTTTTTCCTAGACTGAATTGAGGAACCAACATTGCTGTCTGAAAGGCTAGTTACGCTATTGTATTGCTTAGTTATAAAATATCTGACATTGTGAATCCGGATCAAACTGCTCAGCTGATCAGTCTGCACCGGATTCCCATTGCCAGAACCAACATTGCTGTCTGAAAGGCTAGTTACGCTGTTGTATTTCTTAGATACAAAATATCTGACATTGTGAATCCGGTCCAGACTGCTCAGCTGGATCAGTCTGCACCGGATTCCCATTGCCAGAACCAACATTGCTGTCTGAAAGGCTAGTTACGCTGTTGTATTGCTTTGTTGTAAAATATCTGATATTGTGAACCCGGATCTGGATGCTCGGCTGATCAGTCTGCACCGGATTCCCATTGCCAGAACCAACATTGCTGTCTGTAAGGTTAGTTATGCTGTTGTATTGCTTAGTTATAAAATATCTGACATTGTGAACCCGGATCAGACTGCTCAGCTGGATCAGTCCGCACCGGATTCCCATTACCAGAACCAACATTCTTGTCTGAAAGGCTAGTTACGCTGTTGTGTTGCTTCGTTATAATACATTCTTGTCTGAAAGGCTAGTTACGCTGTTGTGTTGCTTCGTTATAATACAACTGACATTGTGAATCCGGATCAGACTGCTCAGTTGGATCAGTCTGCTCCGGATTCCCATTGCCAGTACCAACATTCTTGTCTGAAAGGCTAGTTACGTTGTTGTATTGCTTAGTTATAAAATATCTGACATTGCCAGAACCAACATTCTTGTCTGAAAGGCTAGTTACGCTGTTGTGTTGCTTCGTTTTAATACAACTGACATTGTGAATCCGGATTAGACTGTTCAGCTGGATCAGTCTGCACCGGATTCCCATTGCCAGAACCAACATTGCTGTCTGAAAGGCAAGTTACGCTGTTGTATTGCTTAGTTGTAAAATATCTGACATTGTGAACCCGGATCAGGATGCTCGGCTGATCAGTCTGCTCCGGATTCCCATTGCCACAACCAATATTCTTGTCTGAAAGGCTAGTTACGCTGTTGTATTGCTTAGTTATAAAATGTCTGACATTGTGAACCCGGATCAGACTGCTCAGCTGATCAGTCTGCACCGGATTCCCATTGCCAGACCCAACACTGCTATCTGAAAGGCTAGTTACGCTGTTGTATTGCTTAGTTATAAAATATCTGACATTGTGAATCCGGATCAGACTGCTTAGCTGGATCAGTCTGCACCGGATTCCCATTGCCAGAACCAACATTCTTGTCTGAAAGGCTAGTTACGCTGTTGTGTTGCTTCGTTATAATACTACTGACATTGTGAATCCGGATCAGACTGCTCAGTTGGATCAGTCTGCTCCGGATTCCCATAGCCAGAACCAACATTCTTGTCTGAAAGGCTAGTTACGTTGTTGTTTTGCTGCGTTATAATTATACTGACAGTGTGAATCCGGATCAGACTGCCCAGCTGGATCAGTCTGCACCGGATTCCCATTGCCAGAACCAACATTCTTGTCTGAAAGGCTAGTTACGCTGTTGTATTGCTTCGTTATAATACAACTGACATTGTGAATCCGGATCAGCCTGCTCAGCTGGATCAGTCTGCACCGGATTCTCATTGCCAGAACCAAAATCGCTGTTACAGAGGTAAATTAAGCATTTGTGTTACTTTGTTGTTTGCTTGCCGACAGTGTGAATCCTGGCCGGACTGCCAAACGGGGTGGTCTGATCCGGATTCCCATTGTCATGGCGAACATCACAGTTAACATATAGTTAGCCTGGGTTCCTATTGTAAGATGAATACGTTGATAAGGCCATTGTATTGCTTAGTTATTAACTTAATGACTGTGGATCCGGATCAGACTGCTCTATGGGATCAGTCTGCACCGGATCCCATTGTTATAACCAATAATGCTGTCTGAAATCATGAAAGTTGAACTGCTGTACTGCTTTGTTATTATATTTCTGGCAGTGTGGTTCCTGAACAGACTGCACAACGGCCTTGTCTGGATTTCCACTATCAGGATCAACATTGCTTTGATAGATATTGGCTTCCTGCTTGTATTGCTGTGGTATTATTTGTTTTCTCGTTTTTTATCATTCTGGTTCCTAGAACCAATAATTTGGTAGGAAAAGTTAGTTGAGCTGTCAAACCCCTGTGTTTGTTGTTAACTTTCCGACAGTGTGAAGCCGGACTAGACTGTTCAGTAGGATCAGTCTGGTCCGGATTCTCATTGTCGGAACTAACATCACTGCCCGTAAGTTTAGTTAAGATGTGGTATTGCTTTGTTACTAGCTTCTATAAGAGTGGATCCGGATCGGACTGCTCAACGGGATCAGTCTGGCCCGGATTCCTATCATCGGGACCAACATAGCTGTGTGCATAAGTTACTTACTCTGATATACTGGTATTCGTTAATTTTCTGACAGTGGTGATCCTGACCGGGCTGCCCCACGGGATCAGTCTGGTCAGGATTTCCAATGTCGGAACCGACATCGCTGCCCGAAGAGTGAACCAAGTTGTTGTATTGCTTTATTATTAACTTACTGACAGTGTGAGTCTGGATCTGACTGCTCTACCGGTTCAGTCTGTTCCGGATTCCCATTGTCAAAACCACGAGTGGTTGTCTGATAAGTGGGTGAAGCTGTTGTATTGCTTTGTTACTACTAGGGTGACATTGTGGATTGCGACCAGGCTGCTCCACTGGATCAGTCTCGTCTGGATTCCCATTGTCAAAATCAACAGCGATGTATGAAAAGTAACCAAGTGTTTGTATTGGTTTGTTATCGGGGAGCGTGTCTGGCATAATAACTTGTATTACCTCCCTTTGTCTGTTGTGACGATAGTACAGTTGACATGTAGATGTTTTGACTATTGCGAGCTGTGGTGTAGATGATATTGTTCATGGCTTTTGTCCTCCCTTGCCTGTTTTGAGTGATCCTGTCAGTGATATTGCAGTTGTCAGTTACAAGTATTGTCTCCCATTATATAATAAGAGATAGTTTAATTGACAGATGTGTTGTATTACCTTGGTGAGATAGTTTAAATGACAGATGCGTTGTATTACTTTGACTATTGTAAGCTGTGTTATTGGTGAAATTGCTAAAACGACGTATGCGAAAGGCGAGGGCTCCGGTGATTTACTTTTATTATTCGATTTCTACCAAGATGTGAATAGCAGGGACCGATCAGTGGGTGCTGGTGCATAGGCTGATCGGGGTTCTCGCGGTTTTCGCAAATTGGTGTGATTTTCACAGCACAGCTGCAATAGTTATGAAATGTTTTGTGTTGTATATGATAATAAAACTTTCCTGTTGCTGTTTCTGTGAAAGTATGTAAATCCGATATGCAACTGTCTTGTCGTGAATTGTGGTCGTTGGGGCTTCCTGCCTGATGGGCGAACTGCTTTATGCCTGTGAGGCAGGCGTGAAGCTTTTTTGTATCTGGGAGGAAGCTGTGCCTTTGCACTGTGATATTTGCGGTCGGATGCTTATGTCTGGATTCTACCTGCCGTGGATCAAAATGAAGCTTACATAAAATATTTATAGGATGATTATGCGGTCAGGTTTTTTTTTAATAGCGTCGTAATCTTTTCTTTCTCTCTTTCGGCTTTATGCTGAAAATAACATTGTCTGAACTTTACAGATGCTTTTCTTACATATTCCATTAATTTGAAACATACTTACCTCCATATCTATACGATAATGACTTCAGTTGTTTTATTTTTTATCACATCTGGGATTTTGGGAGATGGGGCGGGGGCGCAAAGGGTTGTCACTGGGGCCGTTTTTGTTTATTTTGTTCTTGGTGTGACAGTGCTAACCAGGTTCCTGTTTTCACTTACATCAGTTACATGACCCATTCGCGAGGACAAGTTAAACAAGCTGTCATGCCAAAATACAGTCGCGTGTGCAAATTTAGTATCTTAGTTCACTTAATTATACTTTTTGCTCTACACAAGCATGTTACAAATACATATTCAGTGCTAATATTATTGCGAGATAGTGAGTTCTTGGCCCATAAAACCCATACGCCTTGCAAATCCTTTATTCCTGGTAGGTCGTTTCAAGCAAATAAAACGTTCTCCTTTATCATTTTTACCTGCTTGTCTTGCGTAGTATTTGGTACCTGGCTTAACATTATTTTACTCTGTTCCGGTGATGTTCAACCGAACCCAGGTCCCTCATCGACTTCTTCATCAGAGAGTGTTTCTGGTTTGTCAACTAGTATGTCTACATCTATATTTAGCTCTTTCAGTTCCGGTCATAACCTATCCTTTGTACATTATAATATTCAAAGTATTGCATCTAAACTTGATTTATTGCATACGGAATTATTTCACTTCGATATATTAGCCTTCACAGAAACTTGGCTCGGTGCTTCTGTAGATACAGATGATTTGATTCTTGAGTCATATAATAAACCTGAGCGCAAGGACCGTGTCGGCGATTACCATGGCGGCGTCATGATATATGTTAAAGAAACCTTATTTTATAAGCGCCGAGATGACTTAGAAATTGGAGGAGTTGAAAATATATGGATTGAAATAGCTGATAATCATAAACGTATTCTCTTTGGAGTTTTCTATCGCCCGCCAAATTCTGATGCTACCTACTTTTCAAATATTGAGGACTCCTTAGCTTTGGCAGTCGACACCGGTATATCTGACATTATAGTTACAGGTGACTTTAATTTAAATATGCTTAATGCTCGAACATCGAGAAAGATAGACTCTCTCTGTGTTCAGTTTTCTTTCTATCAGTCTATTGACCAACCAACCCATTTTACTGAGAATAGTTCATCTTTAATTGACATTATCCTTGTTAGTAACAAAGATCACTTACTACTTAGTGGTGTAGGCGATCCTTTTCTGAACCAGGAACTACGGTACCATTGTCCTATATACGGTATATTTAAATTTTCCAAGCCTAAGTTTAAAACGTTTACAAGGCATGTTTGGTACTACGAACGGGGTAATTTTAATCTTTTACGTGATAAAGCTTCAAACTTGGATTGGGAGTCTCTTCGTAACAATGATATAAATATCTATGCTGATAACATAAATACCGCCATTAACTCTATAGCAATCGAATGTATTCCTAATAGGCATATAAAAGTTAAACCTTCAGATCCTCCTTGGTTGACTACTGTTCTGAAAAGACACATTCGTAAACGCAAACGTGCATTTAGAAAGGCTAAGAGAACTAATATGGAAACTCACTGGAAAAAGTTTAAGAAATTACGAAATAAGGTTACTACAATGATTCGTGATTCCAAGAAATCGTATTATGATAAGTTGGCAGATAAACTAAAATCCAGTACTATTAGGACAAAAGATTGGTGGTCTACTCTTAAGAATTTTATTAATCCAAACTCAAGTTCTTCCATTCCTCCCCTTGAATATGAAAACAATATTTATACAGATGAAAACGATAAGGCAAACATCCTCAATAAATACTTTCAAAGTCAAACCATCTTAAATGAGACAAACGCTGTTCCTCCAGATTTGATCCCACTTGCTCTTAATTCAGAATTGAACACGATTGTGCTCACTCCACTCGAAGTTGAATCTGTTCTTAAAACTTTAATTATTGGTAAGGCATCTGGTCCAAATGGACTCAGTAATCGTATTCTTAAAGAACTTTCATCCCAACTCTCCACTCCTTTTTGTTCCCTCTTTAATCAGTCCCTACAGACCGGTCATTTACCAGCTTTTTATAAAGAAGCAAATGTATGTCCTGTCCATAAGAAAGGAGATTTGTCGAATGTCTCTAATTACAGACCCATATCTTTGCTTAATGCGGAAGCCAAAGTTTTTGAGAGGCTTGTTTTCAAATACTTATTTAATCACCTTCGAGATAATAATTTGTTATCGTCTTTGCAATCTGGGTTTATACCGGGTGATTCAACGGTAAATCAATTAACATTTCTTTACAATACTTTCTGTCAAGCTCTTGATTCCGGTAAGGAGGTTAGGGCTGTCTTCTGTGACATCAGCAAAGCATTCGATCGTGTTTGGCATCTAGGCCTCTTGCATAAACTTAAAGCAGCTGGTGTCACAGGGGAAGTCCTTGAATGGTTTAAACATTATCTTTCTGACAGAAAGCAACGCGTTATCCTACCTGGTACTGTTTCTGATTGGGTTTATATTAGGGCTGGAGTTCCTCAAGGATCTATACTGGGGCCTTTACTATTCTTGCTGTATATCAATGATATAGTAATTGATATTGGCGCAAACATTCGACTGTTTGCAGACGACACGAGTCTTTATATAGTTGTAGACGACCCGACAACTGCAGCGAACTGTCTAAATACAGATCTTGATAAGATTTCACGGTGGGCCGCAACCTGGCTAGTATCCTTCAACCCTGCTAAGACTGAATCTCTCCTTATTTCTCGTAAATCTAATAGACCATATCATCCTGCTATCTCTATGCAAAATCACCAAATCACCGAAGTTGACTCTCATAAACACCTTGGCATCTATCTTTCAAATGATTGCACCTGGCATCAACACATAAATTATATCAAAGAAAAGGCTTGGTTTAGGATTAACGTAATGAGAAAATTGAAATTTAAATTAGACAGAAAATCACTTGAAATTATTTATACTGCATTTATAAGACCTCTACTAGAATACGGTGACGTTATATGGGACAACTGTACAGAGTATGAAAAAAATGATTTAGATAAAATACAGAATGAGGCAGCTCGTATTGCTACGGGAGCAACGAAGCTCGTCTCACTTAACACTTTATCTAATGAAATTTGCTGGGAATCACTAGAACAAAGGCGGAAAAATCACAGACTAACCTTATTTTATAAAATGATGCACAATATTACTCCACTTTACTTGTCAAATCTAGTGCCTCAGACTGTTAGCAACCTTTCTCGTTATAACTTGCGTAACTCAAATGATCTTCAAACTGTAGCTGCCAGGTCTAGTCAATACTATTACTCTTTTCTGCCCTCAACAACTAGAGACTGGAACAGCTTATCCATAGAGACTAGACAATCTGATTCTGTTAATTCCTTCAAACGTCTTCTCAATAAGGATAAATCAACAGTGCCTAAACACTATTATATTGGTAGCAGAAAAGCTCAGATTCTTCATACTCGTATTCGTACTAATTGTAGCTCATTGAATCTAGATCTTTTTCTAAAAAACATTACTGAATCACCTCTGTGTCGTTGTGGTAGTATTGAGAACGCACAACACTTTTTCTTTCATTGTAGGTATTATGAAATGCAACGTAGAGAATTGATGAATTCGGTTTCTACATACGTGAACCCCTCTCTTAATATTCTTCTGACCGGTGATTTAACACTGTCACCAGAGGTAAACAATATTATTATTTTAAAGGTACACAAGTATATTATAGATACGCATCGTTTCTGATAATTATTATCATCATGTGTCTAAACACATGCGACTTGTTCCTAGTGGAAAGTAATTGCCAAAGTCTGAAAGCCCCTAGTAACCTGCGCCCCATCTCTTTTTTTCCCCCTTTTTCTCTTTTTTTTCCACAAATGCTGACTTTTCTGTTTCTATATACTTTTTTCTGTCTTTTTTTTTGTTCAGTAGATGTATCTTTTCTTATCCATTTTGTGAAGTACTTGTAATTAATGTTTATGTCAAAATGTTTGCAGTGAATGAATGTTCGTGAACTGGACATCCACTTAGCTAGTTAGCTAGTATCATTTCAGTCTTACATACACTGAGATCTTGAACTTCATTCACTGTGAACATGATTACAGCTAAAGAACTTATTTTTTTTTCACTTACATTTCTGTTAAAAATACATGTTTAGTATAAAGTGCAAGAAATATGTGCTTAAACAAGTTTGCACGGACCGTTTTACTTTCTGCCTAATAGTACACAATTTATTCGAGTTCAGGAGAAGAGCTATATAAGCTATCAGCTTTCGTTCTGATCCTATTGCTTTGTGTAATTGTGTTATTTGTATGTCATTATGTGCATTTTTGAAAATAAAATATGTTTAAACCAATGTAAACGTAGATGCAACTCGATGCTGGCAAACGTTTAGCAACTCCAACCTAGTATACCACAATAACATATGATACACGTCATTATCGGAAATCAAGCGTTCCCTGGTTAGAATCCGGCAGGAGGCGGAATTTTTTCCAACCGTATACGAGGTTCCTTTGCACACTGCTTTCATTTACACTGTCCCATCGTCCTAATAAAACTAAAATACTGTTGACAAGGGCGTAAAATCGCAGTCATCCCACATCCATAATCGGAAAAGACTCAAACCAGGCAAATGAGAAAAGCATCTTCTGTAAGAGAGAAAACTTTATTCAAAAAATAATAATCATTAATATGAGAATTTTCATTTTACTTGATACTGAAGATAAGGTTGTACTGATACTAAACTACATCAGTTAGTTACAGTTGTTAGCTGTCTCCCGGGTTCTTTATTTGATTTATTTGTAGGGCTGGTATGGTTTTTGAACATTGACCAATGTACTTATATAAACAACATATATACCGATGGGGAATAGTTTTATGCTTGTTTCAGTATCCGCAAATTGAATCTAACTGCCCCCAGTATGACCTCATATCAATCTTTCTTCGTCAGCTAATCACTCATTAATCTTTATCAAACGTCATCTGTCCTAAACCTGAAATTAAATTCAGCTGCTTCCAGTAAAACGAAATCTTACGCTACGAAGATTTAAATATACCTGCGCATTAACAACAATACGATTGGAGGCTTCAATTTGTACACTATAGATTTCTCAAGACGAATGGATTGTTACCAAGAACAGAGAAGACTCGGAAAAGCAGATACGCAGACTGATCTGACTCTTCTCTACAATTATGTACAACCTGTAAGGAGGTTTCATGCGACCGTACTCAATCAATTTACTGAACTAGATTTGTTATGCTCAAATTATCACCTCGTTAACAACAAAGATACGCCGATTGATGTGGTTTGCAAAACAAGGCATAATACAATCCATGCCCACAAAACGTTGTAGTAGGCGAAAACTTTGCGATGTGCAGAGACTCCTCGCAATCTGACCCGATTCCTCACTGTCTGCATACACTAAGAAATGTACATATTAATATAACCCTACAGGTATAAGATTATGAGTAAAAGTTTGATTTTTTCAAAACGCGCGCTAATTATGCTAATCACGTTTCGTGTCGTGCGGCTAATACGAGAAAATTAAACTTTTTGCAACTAATGGATGGGTGGATGACATACGATTTAGCGTCCTTTTTAACAGTGTTTCAGTCATATCAAGACGATGAGTGGTTAATAATGAAAGGCTGTGTGCAATGGAACCCACTTTATGATTGAAATGATTCCCGCCTCCAGCGTGGCTCGAACCCGGGACTGCTAGATCAGCAGACCAGCGCTTTACCTATGAGCTACCGGGGCTCCTTGCAGCTAATGAGTCATTATATCTTACTTGAAGTAAGAGCCTACTCTGACTTAAATATATGAGCCGCGACGCAAGAAAAACAACAATGTGGTTGTGCGCCCTGCGCAGACTCAGATCAGCCTGGGCATCCGCCCAGTCTTGTCAGACTCTTCGCTAAGTGCTTAAAGGGTAGCTAAGGGACTAAGCTACCTCCATGCGGACAGCGAAGACTCTGATCAAACTGGGCGGATGCCCAGGCTGATCTGAGTCTGCGCTGGGCGCACAACCACATTGTTGGTTTTGTCGTGTCGCGGCTCATATAGAACATAAACCTCCAAAGAGCCAGAACTATTAGAGATTTCCGACATAAGCTACGGTACG
The DNA here is from genome assembly GCA_963989385.1 of Ctena decussata. NCBI lineage: Eukaryota > Metazoa > Mollusca > Bivalvia > Lucinida > Lucinidae > Ctena > Ctena decussata. The sequence goes on along the minus strand of OZ022512.1, from coordinate 21,093,441 downwards.
ACAACTAACGAACCTTAGCTACCTTAGCCAAACGATAGCAGACGTTAGAAGCTGTTTACTGGGGAGACATTCATATTTTGAACCTGAGACAGTCAAATGCTTATTTAGCAGCCTTTATCCGACACATTAAAAACACACTTCCTGTTGGGTATCAAAACTATATTGATCTTCGTCGGGTGCCGTTTTTTAGTGCTGAAAATCTGAAATTTACGTTTTTCTTGAATCGCTAAATCTTAAATTTTCTTCTAGACGGAAAGGCTCATCTTACTGGCGTTCCGATGTTAGTTTGCATTACTTCACTCGCATCTACGGTGAAACTTTTGTTGGTTTGTGAGCTCTGGTTTGCAATTTAAACTGAAATAATTAATTTGCATTGCGAGTGCGATGCAACGTCTTACAGCGTAAAAACTGACGTTGTTTGGTACTTCAAGACGATGTATTTATTTCTATGTCTCATAAATGAAAATTTTCTATTTATTTTCAAAATACTCAGTAAATAACCTTTTTAAATGGTATGAAATTTATTATGTTTGCTTGTCCGTTAGATGTACTGTATCACGGGGAAATTATAAAGATGACTTGAAAATGAAATTGTCACCAACACCTGACGTTACGTCTAAAGTCTTTTCAACTGATTAAAAAACACTGCTACCATGGTTTCTCAAAGTTAATATGGAACACCACCAGACTGCAACACTTCAGAATGGTAAAATTTAGCCAGATTAAGAATCAGAATCTAAAAGGGCCGCCATTAGTAAATACCGTTCACATATGCGTCAACACTGTAGTTGAGTACTATACAATTGATTTCTACAAAATCACCGCGCTCAGGGTTCTCAAATCATGGAGCATGATCAGACTGCAACACTTTCAGAATTGCAAAATTCAGCCAGGTCAAGTATATTAGAGGTACATGCAAATAAACTACAACAAATAACTAAATCCTTATTATCGATTCCTGGCTCCACCTATGGGCCTGACCCAGCAGCTTAGGTAGTCCGTATGCAATAGAATCATCAAAAACCAAACCAAGAAATCTTCAATGCCGGATTAACGGATGTATGAACGAATGGCCTGGATGATAAAAACTATATAACCCCTGACATACTTCGTATGTCGGGGGTATAATAAGGTGAGATATTTCACTATATATATTTATGTTTCTTATAACCATTTTTCCGGGGGAAAGGGGGGACAGGGAGGCATACACTGTGACAGAAACCTCAAACAACAAAACTATTTCAGTTCGCCTGAACAAAGTTCATGAAGAGTTTGTGACTATAAATGTTATATGTCACAAATCTTCTGATAGCGCTTTACCTATCTGTGAAGTTTTTTTTTTTTTTTTTAAATTCTCTTCAGTTGTTTAAACGTAATCGCAGAGACATGATTTGACCTCTATCCCCTTTGACATTGAGCTTAAGCGTGGAAAATTTTTTATGCAACACACCTTCTCATTATGCTTTATCCCTCTGTGAAGTTTCATCAGATTTGCTTCAGTAGTTTATAAGATATAGCTGAGGCACGATTTAAGACAAAATATGACCTTTGACTCAAATTTGACCTTCACCTTGGGTGTGGGAACTTTCATCATGTGCGCAACACCTCATTATTTTTTAACTTCTGTGAAGTCTCATCAAATTTGCTTCAGTTGTTAGTTTTTAAGTTCTCTCTGATACACAATTTGTTACGGACGGACGCACAGATGCAAATATGGATGGACGGACGGGCGGACGGACGGTGCGATTATGATCCATCCGAAGTCCATTCGGGGCATAAAAAAGAAAAAAATCACCAGTATTACGTTTAGTGGTTGTAGGTCAATTACAGAATTCTTAAGAGAAAAACTGGAGCCATGAAAAGACTGGAGAAATAAAATCATAAGCGTGTCCTGAGAAATATCCACCACATAGCGATGCCGATATATCACTCATTCTGTGGACTTACAGGAAGAGCATGGAACCCGAAAAGCCATTCTGACAATCAGTTTCATGCTCGGAGAACCATGCTCTTTAGACTAAAGTCAGAGTATCCCAATGATTTATGTTAGAATCTTAACAATGACTGTCCAACAACAAAGTCGTTGGTTGGTTGTTTTAGGTTTAACGGCCCTCAGTCTATATCGGGCCGTCTCCCAAAGAGACGGAGAAAGAAGAGCGAAATGATAGACGAGAGAAAAAAATGTCCAAGCAATCTCCCACCCGCACCTACTGCAAACACAGTAGGCCTTTGCCCTACAATGTTCCAAATCAGTAGGACGCCCCGGCACTGGAAGTTACACGCAGCACCATCGCACCACCCGACCAACCCTAATTTGTACAAAATTAGACCGAATCAGTGATGCGATATATGTATGGTTCAGCATATTTCTATAATTGTTCTGTGACTCAGTCTGCAGGACGAGCGATTCACGAGATATCAATTGCAATGCTAGTGGAATGACAAGATTATGTGAAAGTGCGAGAGGTTTTCAGCCGAATTGTTTCTGAGCCCACAAGCGTATACCAACGTTTTGCAAAAACTAATACTTGTTGGTGCTTCCGGTAAGGCACATATCTGCAGTGTTTGCAGTAGGTATGAGATTCAGACTGTTTCTGGTTGTTCTTTCTCGTCTATCCTATCTCTCTCTGGGAGGCTTAGGTCGGGCGATGGTACTGGGTAAATTTCAGTGCCGGGGCATCCTTCTTTCCAACTTATGTAGACAGTAGTATGGCGAAGACCGATTGTGCTTGCAGCAGGTGCGGGATCAATTTTGTTTGTTTGTTTGGGAAGTTGGTGGTGGTGGTGCGGGGGTATATTTTTACCTATCTCCCTCTTTGGGAGGCGTCTCGATATGAACTAAAGTACTGTCTTAAAGAGAGGTTAACAACCAAACTGTTTAGAGAGTGTGTACATGTATGAGCAGCATCCTGAAAACCTTAAAATAAGATTGCGTATTCCCATACCAGCCTGCACATAGACAGTCTCGTCAGAGCGTGCGCAATTTAAGTTGACATTAACTGACTATTGGAGAACATGTCTTGATCAGACTGCGCACTGCGCTGATATAGGCATAAATCGCGTGTGTCAGTTTTTCTGCTCTTTTACAAACGGACTGGATTAATAATGATCGCTCCCTGGAAATTAGCTCCTAACGTATGCTATCGTCGCTAACGTTCGTTCGTTATGGTATCGTAGCTTATGTCGGAATTCCCTATTACTCCAACCCAGTCCAATGATGTCTGCACTATCCGCAATTTGTTTTAGCTTTGTATAACATCTCATCAAAATATGAATGGGCAAATCAATACATGTAATAATTTGGCAGGGGAACTGTTCACTATAATGTAACGGCAATCTGGTTGCAAAACAAGATGTACAAGAATCGCCTAGAAAAATAGAAATGAAGCTAACAATTACCACGAAAAGCCACTATCATAGGGATTAGCCTGCACAAGTCACCTAAAGAAGACGCGAGGGACACTTAAAAGGTGTAAGGACAAAATAACCCTGTAGACACTACAGTAAAAACAACAACAAAAGCATCAAGTTGGAATGAGCTGTACAAATTATAGATGAAGCTTACTGGGAAAGACCACACAGTTCAACAGGAAACCGTCAGAAGAAAAGTGTGAATCACAAAATAACAAACCGAAACTGCGCAGTCACATATTGTCTCTAAAAGGTGAAACAGCACCGGAAGAACTGTCTTGAACCGGTCAGAACTTAGAAAGTCTACTGGGGTTTTATATATATATTTAACATACTCTTGGTTCTGACGCACTGACATTCTGAAGACAGAATCAAAAGTCACCACGGGTGAGACCACAATGGGACCGACTTAAGACATTGATGGTCAGGCGCCAGCTTTCTGTAACAGATTTGTAAAGATGTCGTCACTTAGTATGAGGCCTAGCACACCATAATACATTAAAGAGAGAGTAAAAGTTGTCAACACTGATAGAGTTATCCAACATGCATGGTGTTCATTTGCCGTTTTGAAGTAGATAGGTACAGTTTCAGGAGAATCAATCCTGACCTTGTCATTTTTGCTTCCAGCTCAACTGGGATCTGCTCTTGTACGAAACAATCTACTCCCTTAGGAGCTAATTCTTCCCTTCGAGCATAGTTCCCATTTTACATGGTCTTCTTCGTCCAGAAAATCGCAAAAGCTGTTTCTTTCCATACAAAAAAGGAGGAAATACATGCAGATCTTCCCAAACACCGTATCACCAGTATAATACCAATTTTTTATCCTGTAAATTTATATAGAATGAGACAATTTCGAATTGTTTCAAAAATGAGTTGTACTAAAAATCTGCCTGGCTTTAAAAACTAAATCACCATAAATAATTTTTTGTAATTCAGGTTCCGACAGACCTCGTTGTGATTTCAACATTGGAAATCAGTTCAGAATGTCGAAGACGAAAGTTAGAAGAAATGCGGTTATCAACTGTTTACCATAATTATAATAAACTTTTTAGTCTTTGTCGGCCTTCTTTTGCCAATAATCAACTAATCTTCAACTGAAACCTGTCTTGAAATATCTGTTGATAATTGGCTGAGGAAAGGCGGCAAATGTCGAAAAATTCAAAACAAAAATGTGAACATTGAAAAAAAAATATATTAAAAAAATAAAAGATACCATTAGTCTTACTTTGAAGAAAATCTTCATAGGTAGGACAATTATTATCGATAAGAGTTTAGCTGTCATATGTATTATATTCGATCTCAAAAGCCTGTAAATATGTCTGAAACATTTCAAGTTAATTTTTGGTTCGACCAGGCCACCCACATACAGATATAGTAGAATACGCTTTACATCATTATTTATAAACTCATTTATTCGGAGACAACAATGACGCTATTTATATAATAGAAATGTCCAGAAACTCAGCATAACTGTCAGATTTGACTGTTTACTAAAACAAACAAGCCCTCTGAGAAAAAACGATAGAGTACTTGTGCAAGCGATGTTTGTTTGGGGATAGAAATTGTGAAAATGGACAGTTGGATATGTTTTTCCTGACCATATTATTTAATATCATAAACAGTTTACTTTTTATTTCTATGATCTCATTTCATCGTTAAATTAGATTGTTGGTTGTATAAGTACACGGAATATTTAATAACATGCATGTTTGCTGTTTCAACTGTATTCTACTTATTTATTTATAAAAACATGACTATGCCAGCTGTCTGTTCAAATTAAAAATATATACGGTATTACTCAAAAGAAGTTTTGCATCCCATAGACATATGCTAGACACTGATGATGCATACATCTATCTTCAGTTGCTGATTCTATTATATGCCGATGATACCGCGATTTTTAGCGACACGAAAGATAATTTACAAACTGCACTTAATAATTTTGAAGATTATTGTAAAAAATGGAAACTCACTGTGAACATCTCTAAAACGAAAGTGGTTATCTTTAGCCGCGGTAGAGCCAATAAATATAACTTTTTAACTTTTGAAAATAAACAAATAGAAGTGGTTGACGAGTATAAATATCTTGGAATCTTCTTTGGTCGATCTGGTTCTTATGTCTCAGCTAAAAAACATATTGTTGAACAGGCTAACAAAGCTGTCTTTGCCCTCTTAAAGAAAATACGAACTTTAGGTTTACCCCTCGACATACAAATCGATTTATTTAACAAAACTTATTATATGGATGTGAATTATGGGGAATAGGAAACGTTGATATTATCGAAAGAGTACAGCTGAAATTCTATAAACAGGTTTTAGGGTTGAAAAAATCAACCCCTTCAAACATGATTTACGGGGAACTAGGAATAACTCCATTGTATATAGATATTAATACAAGAATAATTTCATTTTGGACTAAATTAATTGAAAACATTGCGACAAATAAACTATCCTCTGTAATCTACAGTCTTATATTGGAAATGCATAAATCGAACAAAACTCATTCCCCATGGATTGAAAAAAATAAGGAATCTACTTTGTTCCTTAGGCTTCTCTGCTGTTTGGTATAACCAGAGCTTTACTAATGCAAAGTGGCTGGTGAAAGCTGTAAATCAGAAACTTAAAGACATTTTTATTCAAAATTGGTTATCAAAAGTTGAAATAGAGTCCGAGAGTAATATATACAGAATATTCAAAACTAATTTTGAACAAAGTAGCTACATTTCAATTCTGCCAACAACCCTTTGCAAACAGTTTATAGCCTTCCGCACTAGAAACCATAGATTACCCGTGGGATTAGGTAGGTGGAAGGGTACACCGTATAATGAAAGACTCTGAACATTCTGTAATACCGACGTGGGCGACGAGTATCATATGATGCTGGTATGTCCCTATTTTAAGGAAGGCAGGGTAAAATATGTAAAGCCCTATTATTATCGAAACCCAAATATTCTGAAGTTTAAACAACTTATGACCAGTAATAATAAAAACATGTTATCGGGTTTATGTTATTATATACAAATAATAAGTAAAAAGTGCAAATCTAATAGAAATACATAAATAAATGTGCTCATAACAGTCTACTAAGTCTACTAAGTTTTAATTATCATTGCTATTATTATGGACGTTATTAGCAATCATCCTCTTTCAATCGAAATCTCATTTCGGCTTCTGGGTATTGGGACGGACGAGACAGAGCGAGCAGTGCGGACCCGATCAGACTGCTCCTGAATCTGATCGGGGTCTGCAGTGTTTGCTACCCCACCTGTACACGCTGCTCATCTTGCCTATGTATGCTGCATTTGCCCTATATGTTTGGACACTAATATCTTCGCAAGCAATGTCAACAATATTTGCCAAAGGACTATTGCAAAATGTGAAATTTTTGCAAAAATACTGTCGTAGACTCTGTTTGGACTGCTCCAGGTGGAGCAGGCGTAACAGGATCTGCAATGTTTATTACTACCGCGCCATGCAACAGCCTTTTTAGTGGAGCAAATATCATGGGCTATCTTTCAAGGGGGTGGTCTACGGAGTGTAACATTTGTTTTTATATATCAAAATGATCGTCTGGGTCAGTAGTCTCCAAATTCAGCGTTTGCCACCTTGGCAAACCTTGCATAACTCTGCAGTGGCCAGTTATTTACGTTACCCCGTTAAAATTTGAATATCAAAAAAAAAAATATTGAAGTTGTTAAGAAATATGTTGAAACAATATAAATGTATCAAATGTTAATGTTTTATGTAAGAATGGTTAGACTACTATAAATTAGGCTACTTAGAAAACAGTTTAGAACACTGACGATGTTATTTTCGTTACAATATATCATGAACCCCTCGAAAAATTAGAATATATCAAAAGTCATTGCATTTTACAAAGACCCTGTGAAACAATTGTACAAAATGATCATATATCTAACTGCCCGTTTTCAATACCTTTCTAATAAAACAAATTTGAGACCTCTAGCTTTTATACTTTTTCAACAATGTACCGTTTGACATGGTTACACCTGTTACGTGTTGGTGGCTGCAAAGCCATTTTGTCTCACTATTTTTCGTAAAAATATGGCTAATAAGCTAATCAAAAGTGATGAATTGGACCTTTTGCAATAAGTTACTGTTAGATATGATGTTAAACAATGGTTTGAAAATTATATGTGACCATTCAACACATATTTTAACCAAAGTAACGTATTTTACTGAAATAAATATTCGAGTAAAGTGTTTATTGTTCACGCCAGTATTACACTCTTTACAATTCTGACATTTAAACAACGCAGTTTTGATATATATGTTAATTTTCTAAATTAAAATGAAATCTGTGCCTACTTTGGCTGCCTTCTTAGCCAGAAAACAGTGTTATTTACATGACTTACAAAGCTGTAATAGTACTCGAACTAACTAAAAAAAGGCCTTTGTGAATTAATCTGTTCATGGATTTTCTTCATTAATATGCGAATATCTACTAAAAGTCCACAATAACAAACTAACTAATCTTGACTTTACAATTTTAGTTCCCAGAATGGTAACGTTTGTTACCTAGAAGGGTAACGTTTGTTACCTACACTTAAAAGTGGTGCTTGAGATTAAATGTTGCTACTGCCAAGTATTTTGCTTGATATCTTATATTTGTGAGCAGGCAATGACCAATTTGTCAGTCAATAGTGCTTAATTAATAATTTATCACTCTATTTCAGGACATAATTTATATAAGCAGACAGTAGAGTTAGCAGTCATGATAGTCATCTTATAATTGCAAGAAACAGAAACAGTCACATTGATATTAAAAACAATATATTAAATAATAACCATGGCTGAGACCACAGGCCAAAGGTAAACAACAATGGAAGATAGTGTGTATGATTTGGACAGATGTATATTTTGCTCTGAGAGATTTTGTGACAGCAGTCCTGCAGTTAATCCAGATATCACTAAACTAGATAAACTATTTGAAGCATGCAGAAGAAGAAATGACAGTATTGGCAATAAGATCCTTGCACATGCCTCTGAAGTGATACAAGGTTCATACAAACTAAGGTATCACAAAAATTGCAAAGCTACTTATCAGAGCTCTCAACACATACAGAGAGCATTAAAACAAAAGAGTGTTGAAAAGGTAACAGCTGACTCAAAAGATCAGATCAAAACTACCAGTACCCGATCATCAGCTAAGTACTTTGACTGGAAGAGTTTCTGTTTTATTTGCGGTGAGGTTTGTGATAAAGTTCGCAATGACAGCAAAATAGCTGGTAGTTGGTCAATGGTAGAAAGTGCCATAAGTAGTGATACCCCTAATATATATACAAGAGTATATGAAGCAGCAGAGAAACGCGGCGACTTCACTGTTTTAAGTAGATTGCGGGGGCTTACAAATGGTGATTTAGTTGCAGCGGAAGCAAGATATCACCGTAAAAAGAATTGTCTCACAAAATACACGTCTCAGCGACACATCTATTATGAAACCAAAGAAAGCTCGGTGTCATTTAAATATACGGATATAGGCTTAAGACTGAAAGAAGAATACGAGGATTCAATAATAAATGAAAAGCATGTCATAGAATTGTCTGTTCTAAAGGACCGGTTTAAAGAGTTGGCAATTGAGGCTGGGTTAGACGATGTAGAATGCTACAAGACAAACTACATTAAGAACCTCCTTACTTAAATATGGCCAGAAATATCATTCATACATCGAAAGGGTAGGACAGATTTAGTATGCTCAAGTAATTTAAGTGTTGGTGAAGCTCTGTATATGGCAGATCAGATTTCCAATGTAAATCAAGACTCATCTGAAGATGAATGTGATTCACTTGAAATAGAATCAGAGGACACTATTCTTCACAAAGCTGTTGGCATACTGAGGAACAGTATTATGAGAAACACCAGGAAATTGACTGATAATTATTATTCTTCAGATGAGATGAATCTTCCTGCTTTAAAAGCATTCGTTGATCCATTGTTACGAGGGTCATCCAATAAGTCCTGCAAATGGCCGAGTTTCAGGCCAATGATAATTAAAAACGTATCAAGCAAACCACATTCCTACATTGCATCTTTCCTTCTTTTCAGTCAACAATTTCCAGAAACGTCATGATCTTGCAAATGGCGTTGCTAGGCAACTAAAGAATACTACCTTTATGGGTGCGGCGGTGGCTTCTAGTTGTCTGTTTGAGATCCCCTAGCTTAGTTCAGAACCCTTGTAAATATCTGTTAATTGCTGGGAGATACGGAAAATAGTACTGAAGTATGTACACGGTACCAAGGTTAAGATATTGCCGTCAGTCAAAATATAATTATTGTTCAAAGGAAGATCACCATGTTTATCGGACACCTAAAATATCATATAAAATGAGTATATGCAGAAAGGGCTTTCACAGCAGATGAAGTGTTTCCTAAACTGCCATTAATTTATTATCAAAGAATAGTCCCGAGATACTGAAATGTAGATATTAGAGAAAATATAAGCTTCGAGCCTTGTTTAATATCGTTTGCACCCTTAAGAAACCAGAGGTAAACGTCAAAAACTAAAATTTTGCTAAAATTCTGTAATATTCTCTTGTTGCCTAGCAACCACTTTTGTTTGGTAATGTGAAGTGAAAATTGTCTCTTATTTGAATTCTTAAATATAAGGCGATTACTTTAGAACATGAATTCTTGTAATTTGAAAGAATAATAAACATATATGCCCGAATTTTCTTCCCCTAACCTCTTGTAAAAGACGTCATGTTTGTGCAATTTCACCGCCGGTATCGCTTACACCTTTGCATTCAAAACCCTCCCATATCTGAGAAAGGAATGGCACAGGTATGATTTTTAGCACATATGTGTATTATTTACGTAAGCTGTTAATGGTGCAATTTGATAACCCTACCTCAATTAATAAAGCAGTAATGACGGCGTTTGCAAGACTTATTGGATGACCCTCGTATACAAGGCAATAGGTTGGTTAGCAAGTAGTGAGAGATTTGCTGAAGCTTCAGATATATCAGCTGAGCCTAATGATGTGACCTGTCTAGCAAATGCTTGCGATCTTACAAAAGTTGTAACATCTATTGCATCTCCAAAACATTTAGGTCTTGCAGTGCATTTGCATAACGAATATGGGAGCAGACGCTTGATTGAAGAAATGGCCAACCTTGGATATACCATATCATATCATGAATTGAGACGTTTCTTAACATCAGCAGCTAGTTTTATCACAACTACCCAGCCCAGTACACCATCAGGTGGAATTGTTTCATCAGAAATTTTGCCCATCGATCAAGGTGGAAAGCTTATTTTGGGAGCTGCTGATAACTGGGACCACAATGAACGGACAGTGGATGGCAAAAGAACCACTCATGCCATGACCTCTATCTTAGTATCTCCAGAGATGGGTAGAAAGCTGTCTTTCCCTCGAATACCCAGGATCCAAGATAGAACATTTGATGTATCGTCAGTACCAGGTAAAATATGTTAATGACCAAATTAGCGACATTTTAAGTGACATGGTGTATTTATGGTCGACATCTCTAAGACCTATTCACACTACATTGTAAACCATCAATTCAAAAGCTGCTATTGTATTTGCTTTCTCTCCTGCCAACATATGCTTCATTTACTATTTTTCTTGTTTTTTGCAGCTTTCATAGCAGTTCCCACTGTTTGCCATTTTTGTAGCTGTGTACTAATGATAGTTTATCTATTTCATTTTCACACACATACGCTAAATACTCACTGCATTTATCATGTAGTCATTATTTCTTTTACATTTATTATAATATACTAGTCAAAAGAAGTTCCGCCGCATTAACTTGAAAATCATTTTCTGAAAAGGTACTATAATTAAAGAAGTAAAAGAGTCATTATTGTACTGACATGCCATTTTTATATTGCCAAACAGACAGGTTTCAAATGTTTAAGGAAAACCGGAAATTTGCGCAACATTCAGTTTTAGTGGAGGTTATTTCTAATTTTCCGACATTTTTTCACGAAACAAACTCTCCCTTTCTCTTAGTTTTATTCTCATTTTCCCATCTGTTCCTCTTAGACACATTATTTTTGATTCCAAATGTTTCATACACTCAAGAAAATGGGAATTCAGAACGGATTTAACGATAATCTAACACTTCTAAATTTCAACGTTAAGACAGAAAAGCAAACATTTCTAATTTGCAGTGGCATTTCCATAAACATTTTAAAACTGCATGCCTGTCACAATTTTGCAATAAAATGGTGCATTTTTATCTATGAATGTTGCAAATAAAATTATTTACATGTCCAGGAAAGATAAACTAAAATTTGTGACTGAATAGCCGAAAACCCGACAATCAAACTTCCTATAGTTTTAATTCAAAGGGAGGTAATTTACAGTCTCGTGCATTTAAAGATGAGAAGTTCGGTATTTTAAAGTTTGCTCAGGTTCTGTTTAGATGTTTCTGAATTGCAGGATTTCTCACGAATTAAATGAGACAAACTTAATGGTACTGCGCCTGCGCAGTGAACGCCAGTCGCAGTTTTTATTGTTTACAAGTTATGCGAGGTAACTCTTTACATGCAAGCTGAAAACTGTAACGTTTAAACTTTTCCGGGGACAAGTGTTTGGGCAACTAATTAAAAGTAAAATAATTTGAAAATATTACATTTGAAATCGTCAGTATCACTATTGAAATTGCGGCGGAACTTGTTTTGACAAGTATATGTACATTTTATTTAGATCTTTGATCAGTCATATAACAATCTATTTGAGCCACGACACGACCAAACCAACAAAGTAGTATGTGTGCCCAGCGAATACTCAGATCAATTTGGGCATCCACCCAGTCTGATCAAAATTCTTCGCTGTGCGCTTAAAAGGTTGCTAAGGTCTAAGTTACCTCCATGTGACTCCTTGTATGCTTAAAAGGTGGCTAAGATCTAAGTTACCGCCATGCCACCAGCGAAGATTCTTATCAGACTGGGCGAATGCACAGGCTGATCCGAGTCTTTGCGTGGCGCACATGTCAGTTTGTTGGTTTTGTTGTCTTGCGGCTCATTTATAGTTTCATTTACCTTAGTTACTCTGGTAGCTTTGTTTATGGGCTTGGTGATGGTTATATATACACTGCATGTTGTGCTTATATTATCTAACAGGTGGTGGGCTGTCCTTTGTTGTGCCATACAGAAAACCTAATAAGCGACCCGAACCTGTCTTTCTTACACCAGTAAACACTGATGATTTAAAAGTGGTGGAGACAACTGCAACTAGAACTGCTAAAATGAAAGAACTCCTATACAATATTGGCAGATGTGACATTTTTTATGAAGATGTTGCAGATAATACACCTTCTGTTGTTCCACCTTGGAGCGTGTTTCACGCACTGCTTAATCAGGACTGCCCTTTGCCATTATGTAAAGTTTCTTTCAATCCCATTCTTATGGCTACTCCATCAGATTATAGTACTATATACACAACACTTCTGAGAATGAAAGAATCTATCAACGCCTTAGGTCAATTAAATGCACCTGTATTGTTTGATATGGGCCTTCTATCCAAAGCTCTAGAAATTGTCTGGGCAAAACAAGAAGAATTGTCAGGAGTAATACCTTGCGAGGGTGGCATGCACCTGCTCATGTCTGTGTTTGCAGGCATAGGTCATATCTATGGTGATGCAGGGTTAAAACATCTTCTTTCTGATTCAGATGTGTATGCAGCAGGTACAGTAAGGATGATTCTTTCAGGGAAAGATTTTGATCGTGCTTTAATGGCATTTAGATTAGTAGATGAAGTGTTCCATGAGAGGCTTCTTAAGCAGTTTAGTGACTGGTGTGTAGAGAATGACAAGGAAATTGGTTCTAGCTTTAGACAAAAGTTGTGAAAGTTCAGAGATACAATCAGAGAAAGTGATATAGAACACGATAACCTCCTTAAAGCAATATGTGACAACCTTCAAGAAGACATTATTCCTCTGTTACAAGAATTCAAGGAAGAAGGGGCAAGTAAGTCAGCTACATTTAAGTTTTGGAGTAACTATCTTGACAAAGTGTATGTGCCATTAAAACTGTTTCTGTCATCATCTAGAACAGGAGACTGGAAAACACACCAACATGCAAAAGAATGCTTATTGCCATTATTATATGCGTCAAATAGAACAATATATTCACGGTATATGACTGTTGTGCTACTTCAAATGAAGCGTCTACCAGATGCAGTTCTTAGGGGTTTCAACGAAGGTTTATTTGTAGCGAAGTTATCAGAAGGCTGTTTTAATTCTGTATGGATGGATTATGTGTTGGAAACAACTGAAAATAAATCTTTAAAAGGGTCAGGAGGTATAATAGGTATGACACTTAAAGGGAATGCTTTAGCAAGTCGGGTTTTATCCAGGCCTGTATCTGCAAAGTACTCTATGGAGTTTCTTGAAAATGTATGCTTCAGTGCTGAGAACTTGCCCGACCAAGACAAACTGAAAGTACACTATATGGATTCAAAGGCACAGTGTGGAAGATATAATGAAACTGTGAATAAAATTGCAGGAAATTTGACAATGGAGCCTTTATAGACCCATTTGATCTGAAAAACTGTCCCAGTAATTTGGTAAATATAGCAACAGGCGTTGAAGCACCATCAGAAGTTGAAAAGAGTTTACTTGGTTGTTTCGTAAAAGGTGAAGAAATGATGAGAAAGTTTGTTGAAGAAAGATTGGTTACTGATGAACATGGGACAACACAGAAAAGTTTTTTTGACCCACTTCAAAAGTGTAACATTAAAACAATGGCAGATACTAGCAAACCTTCTCAAGTAAAGTCTAAATCAATTCGAATTGATGCTGATGTTATGTTTCAAAGGCTTCTTGCAGTGAATGCATATAAGAAAGTTCCAGCAGAGAGGGTATTTGCATTTGAAAATACACCTGTTCCAGTCAGCCTCTTTGACGAAACTGGAAGAATGCTGAATTCAAAGAAAAGTGACTTTATGCTAAAACTTGAGGATCTGTTGCAGGAAAAGTTATTATCAGTAGATTCAGCTGATTGTGTCATTTTTGATGGCATGGCAGTTGTGCAGATGATTTCTGTACCAAATGCGGCGACTACTTTCAAAGACATGGCTACAGGATTTTTCCGATATGTGCTTAACAAGGCACGTAGCATTTCGTCCACAGTGAAACTTATACATATTGTGTTAGACCGCTACTTGGATGACAGTTTGAAAAAGCACACACGAATGAAAAGAGGGGATAAAGGTTTAGTCCAAACGGTGCATATAGTTGGAAAACAGTGTGTTCCTTCGGTCTGGAAAAACTTCCTGTCAAGCGGATGTAATAAGGATCGCTTGGTGAGGTATTACTCTGGGTTTATTCAAGAAAATGCCAGTTTCGTTCTACAAGATGATGAAATGCTGTACATAACCCATGAGGAAAAAGTCCTGAAAGTTACAACCGATAATGTTGTTGTGATAGACGCACTTCAATCCAATCATGAAGAAGCGGACACAAGGATACTTTTACATGTTTCTTATGCAGCAGACAATGGGGCAAATTCGGTAGTCGTTTGTAGTCCAGATACTGATGTTCTTGTGCTCTTACTGCACCATCGCAAAAACTTGAGTTGTGCCCAGCTGTATATGTTCACCGGCCATGCTGGAAAACATACAGATTTGTCAAGGTTTATTCCCATACATGAGTTATTCGAGATTCTGTCTGAAAATGAACTTAAAATTTTGCTGTCGGTATATTGCTTGACCGGGTGTGACACAACCAGTGCGTTGTATGGAAAAGGAAAAAAGACAGCATTCAAACTGTTAATGCAAAATTCACTGCAATACGCAGGTCTGACAAATCTTGGTAGTATCCTAGATCTAACAGATGCTCAAAAGAGTGCTTGCTGTAGTTTCATAGCATCACTGTATGGAAAAAAAGATTGCTCATCGCTTAACTTACTGCGTGCAGAGAAGGCAAAAATGTTGAAACCTAGAAACTTACCTCCCACAGAAAACAGTTTTGTTCTGCATTGCTTGCGATGTGTATATCAGTTGTTCATATGGCGAAATGCTTTAAAGCCAGTCTTAGAACTTAAATCACCTTCAGAATTTGGGTTTGAGTATGACACTGAAACAAAATGCTGGCAGCCAACTATGATGACTCAGTCAGTGGCTGCTCCAGAATTACTAAATGATATGGTATGCGAGTGTCAAGACGTTTGTGACGAAGACTGTACATGCTCCTTAAGTCGGCAACCCTGTACTGTAGCATGTAGATGTAAAGCTGCAGTCCCTACTGATGAAGATAATGATGCCTCAATGTGCACAAATGTCCATACAATTCTTTCTGTAATGTTCACAGAAGGATATGATAGTGAATCAGACTCAGATAATTAATGCCTAGTCATTTGGTGCACTTGTGTCGGATTACAGTTTATGGGCACATTCGGCATAATAATTTGGGTAAATCCGAAAAATGTCAATGTATTCCGCGGGCTACTTGAAGATATAAATACACATCTTCGAGTAGCCCGGGGAATATCTTGGTATTGCTCGGGATTGCCCAAGTAATTACATATCTTACAGTAACCAAAAGAATATCAGGCTATTGCCTCCTAGGGCAGCCCTAGAATGCTCGGGTCTACCCAAATAATTATGCCGAATGCGCCCTGTATTAACCAGTGTTAATCTTGATTATCATACTTATTCTTTAGTTATTTGACATATAAACATTGATTTGGAGACTGTGAACTGCAAGACGTAACAATGGTTACAGCAATGTTGATAGGAAAGAGCCTTGATTTATTTTGCTTTTTTAAGAGAAGGGGGTGGGGTAATTTCATGCCCTACACTTGTTTGTTGGCAACACTAGAGGCTTTAAAGACCTAGATCTATCCATAAGTATGGTTAGAAATGCCATTTAAAAACAATAAAACAAATAATAACCAAACATATTGCTATATTGGACTTAATCTTTGAACAAAAACTATTTTATCTTACATAGTTGCCACTTGGTGGCCATATTGGATACTTTTTTAGGAAGGTTTTGCCATAAAACTAGAAAATCCTTGCATATTTCACATGCTCATCGTACTAGGCAAACAACAGAAATCATTTGTCTTTTCTTAAAAGCTATTTTCATCACTGAAAAGCTCTCCAAGCTAGATAGTGGCTCTTAAAGTATCAATTTTACTTTTTGCCGCCATCTTGGACGCCATCTTGAATACTGGAGTTATGCAAGGTTTGCCAAGGTGGCAAACGCTGAATTCGTAAACTACAGACTTAAACGAACATTTTGATATATAAAAACAAATGTTACACTCCGTAGACCACTACCTCCCATTTTTAGGCTACTTGTGCAATCATATTTGCTCCACTATTTGTTAGGTTGTGTTACTATTCAGAATACCTGGATCAGCACTGTTGACTCTGGCCGGACTGCAAAAGCGGAGCAGTCTGATCGGGCTCAACAGTGTGTTGATCAGTTGAGTTCTGATCTGGTTATTTCTTACTTCTTTATAAGTATTATGCTGAATATGTGATGCTAATAGCTGAGCGAACAGTGCACATCCTGATCATGCTGCTCCTATGGAGCAGTATGATCTGGATTTGCAGTGTTTGCCGGGTGCCTACAAGCAGCTGCACTAGGTTAATTTTTGTGCCGCATTTATTCCAAATAAGATGATTACATCGGAATTATCAGTGCACACTCTGATGGAACTGCTCCTGCTGAGCAGTTTGACCATGGTCTGCAAGATTAACTGTACCTGCCATATATTACTATTATTGCGACAACGCGACTGTCTTCTAAAGGTTTCTCAGATGTTTTACCATATTCCTTGGTCGGACTGCTCCGACGCAGCGGTCTGGTCATGGTGTGCAGTGCTTGCATCCGGTCGCGTTGTGCTTTATTCTTGAATATTTGGACGCCGACGCCTCCGCAGACATTGCCGATCTCGGCTGGACTGCTCTACGGAGGTCTGATCAGGATCTGCAACGTCTGCCATTTGACTACGCCACGTTGTAGCATATCATGAATGGCCGAGGTTGCTTTTAACTGCAGCTCAGTTTAAAAAGGGGAATTTACTTACGTACGGTACTGGTAATAGTAAATCCATTGAATTTTGTGAAGAATACACCCGCAACACCGATTTTCATTAATAAGTGACATAATTCTGCACGAGGATACTTTGGAATCTTACCGCTAAAGCCCGTGAGCTCGCGATAGTATTACATACGCGTGGCTGCACGTTTTGTTTGTGCTTACCTGTATAAAATATGAACAGCGTTGAGAGAGAAGATGCCTTATGGCATAATACAAAAAGAGAGACCCGATGGGCCTGTGTATATGCACAGACTGATCGAAGTCTCTATTTCTGGTAGGAATAATGTACAAGTATTACCTCTCTGAATTCATAAAAAATTAGAATGTCTCTATCAGTATGAGCGCATGCGAGTCTAAGGCTTCTTTTCTCGCGACACTGTTCAAATGTTGATATGTTAGTGTGTGTGATTGTAGAGTTGCTTAATAAAGACGGGTAGAATTTGTAAGTATATGTATATGCAATGAACTCTCGTTGTCTCAAACACCGATATCTTAAAGTATCTGCTTTTCTCAAAGCCAGATTGAGATACTTTTTGCTCGAGTTAAACTCTTTTTATCGCATACTAACATTAATCCAACGTAAAATTTCTGATTTCTTGGACTTTGAGAGAGCGATGGTTGACTTATATTACCTCATAAGTATTAGCTCTTTCGCCATATCGAACAGGATGATGACAGCGTTGATTCTGATGGGTTGACGTCATGAAACGCCCCATCTGGAACTCCGCTGTCATCAGCTTGTCATATAAGTTACATATTGGGTGGTGAAAGAACTAAACGGTCTCCCGGGATAGATAACTAACTTAAAAAATGGAATCTACAAATAAGGTCTCCGCAATGGGTGCACGGCATGGAGTCAGCTCAGAGTCAATGCTGTGCACCTGCTCTTTTACAATGCAACTGGCTTGTTTGTATTTAATAACTGTAATATTTCACAACGCCAACGCCATAACCATTATTTTATGAATGTTATTGTTGATTCTCTTGCTGTTTACATGTAAACCAGAGATGATCAAATAAACTTGGAAACTTAGATAAACTTATTTCCTAGAGGTATACAAAAACGGCATGCTCCTGTTTGCTTTATGGTTTCTGTAACACATACACTAAATGTCTCTGATAAGATCTGACAAAATTGAAGATATACTGACCCCCATCAAGGTAAGAAAATGTTTCCAACTGACTGATGGTATTGGCTCTTAACAAACTAAATGTGGAAATAATCTTGAATTAGGCTTTGACTCGCCGCTCGTGAAAATACCACTTTCGGTGTTCCTCTGATAAAATAAAATTCGATGTTGCACTGAAAAAATACAAACCTTCTCTATGCTATTATATGAAAACAAAAGCGAAGTAATAGCTGGTGCCTTGCTTTGTTTTCGGCATATGGAGTTACCGTTATTTATATCAGATACTCTTCAGCACTGAAAAGACGACATCACATTAGGAAGAAACACATGCTATTTTCCCATGTCTCCAACATATCCTCCTTATAAAGTAATATACCATTCATTGCCTTGCCATTTTCCATTCCCTTTTTCTTGATAAGAGCCAGGGGCCGAGTGCACAAAGGAGGCGTACACTACGCCGGCGTAGCTTACGAACGTCGGCGCAACTAAGTCTGTACTATGACTGTATTTTGATCCAAGTGCACGAGGCGATTTGTGAGTTTTGAAGCTATTTTGCGACTTAGTTTACGACACGCCTCAGTTGTGCACACGGATTAAAATTCTGCGACATTTTTACGACGGACGTACGTCGGGCGTAGGCTTACGTTTGCTTTGTGCACTCGGCCCCAGTATATTACTGAACTCTGGCGTACATAGCTACGCACGGCGCCTTAAAATGTACTTTCATAATAAATTTGCAGGTATTGTAGTTTATATTTTGTAATTATTTTAGCAACTGTTGTGACTTTAGTAGAAGTAGTAGTAGTTTATTTTGATAAAAAATACATAAAACATAAAGCACACATCAAATGCACAAACGTTAAAAATTATAAAACGTATGTACATAAAATGAGGGCAAAATGTCATATAATCAGTACCAGGGATAACATAAAAAGTAAATGAAATCATTGAACTTATTTCCATTATGGTCCCTCGCGTACTGATCGTATGACATCCGGCAGAAAGACATTAAAATAATACTAAAAATGACTAGGAAAATTTAGACGAAAAGAAGCACTAATAAAATCAAAGCATGAAACACATTAAGAGGCACACCAAAGAAGCACAAAAATCTTCATATCACAGACAGAAATCACCTGAGTTGTACCATGAAAACTTACAGTTTAAAATGAAAAAAAAATCTGACTTATCACTCTGTAGCATTTTGTCAAATAAATAGCTTTTAACAGCGCCTTTAAACATATGTTCCCTAGTTACAAGCTTAATTTCCTTAGGCAAGTCATCCCAAAGCCTAATTGCTGAATAAGTAAAAGTAACTTTTCCTGCACTTTTAACAGAAGGAATACAAAGTGATGATACACTATGGCGTGTTGAGTAGCTATGCATCTGACTGACATGATTAAACTCATTCTGTAAATAATCTGGTGCTGAACCATTGACAATCCTGTTCACTGTAACGGTTACCCTAAAGGGGCATTATAGTTCACTGGAATGTATTTTAGAAGCGAGACTTAATCATGCCTCATTTCATTCAGTTTACAAACAACGGGAATTTTAAATCCAGACCATCCTGTTTTGTAATATGATCAGGAGGCATTTAGGGTAAACAGATTTTATTTCAATTTCGTACGGGCTGTATGTGGATAACAAACAGTAGAGAGCAGTAAAATGATCTAAATTGAAGCCAGCAGTTACTTAGTTTCCCTTCATCAGGAGGCATCTCTATTGAAACGTTAAACGGTAAACATCATTAGCATCTAACTTTCACACTCATACCTTTTCTATTTCCGTGATATAGTTACAATTTCGTCTGATTCTTTGATATATCTAAGAATGGGTTTAACAAATACGAAACCCCTAGCTAAAGATGCAGATGCTTCGTGCTAGA
This sequence comes from Ctena decussata, assembly GCA_963989385.1. Taxonomy (NCBI): domain Eukaryota; kingdom Metazoa; phylum Mollusca; class Bivalvia; order Lucinida; family Lucinidae; genus Ctena; species Ctena decussata. The sequence goes on along the minus strand of OZ022512.1, from coordinate 21,072,973 downwards.
CATCATTTCTGCTTGGCAGATCGAAGTCGTCGAGCACTTGTAGCTCAGGGCAAAGTATATAGATGCATTTACATAAATTGCGTCAAACAGAGCATAACGTGAAAAACTATCACATGACGTCGCTGTTATTCAGTGGATAACGTCGTGTTATAAAAATCATATGACCACACGTGTAATAACACTTGAGCGCGTACACGTTACGTCATTGGCGACGTCTGTAGATGTCAACAATACGTTTTCTCATTAAAATAATATTTATTTTGAAAGCGTTGAAATCCCATTTTAAAGGGTCATATGATAACACACGGTCATTTCATATGAAATTTATGAAACTCGCCAAAGGCTCGTTTCATAAATTTCATATGAAATGACCACTCGTGTAAGATCCTCTACGTAAGATTTGGCTACACAGCCATACGAAAAACAAGTTCACATACTTAGAACTGGAAGCAGTAAGCCCCACGCGGGTTTTAATCGACTTAACGGGTGCATAATCTTCACTTCAGTCCCGTATTCATCTATTCACCTAGAGACAATGAACAAGAGTATCCTTTTGCGACCTAAATTTGTCTGTTTCCATAGATTTGCGTTATCCAAAAGAGGCATTCGGACATGGCCAATTTCCCAGCTGAATCAAACATTTCTAGAAAAGTTGAGAATTTTGTTTCTGCATAATAGCACAGAGTTGCTGCTTTGTTTGTTGAATTGTATGTCTGGTACATTTCTTTCTTGCTCAAGAATTGATAGGCAGGGTTATCGTTTTTGTACACTGCACTTTCTTTCAATGTCAATTTATTGTTTGAAGTTTCAACACAATCCATTAAAGACTTTGTAGTTATACTCCAGACAAATGTATTAACTAATATAGATAAATAACAAAAATAGTGTTATAGTTGGATTTATTGTTGGTACAAAATGCATTTTTGCCTAAAGTCTTCTGGAATGCTGGAGCAATCAATGTGTCAAGTATGAATTATATCCCTTGAATTCTTAATCAATCAAATGCCTAATCAGCTAATAGTAAGAGGGGTTAGTCAAGTATGAATTATATCCCTTGAATTCTTAATCAATCTTTATAAAAAGTAAAATAAATGTGAGAAAGAAAACTCAAAATCTAGGAAATGTGTTTGTGAATTATTACACCCACAACCGTCTCCTTGTCAATAAAGTTATAAAACTTTTTTAAAAATGTTTAAATCTGAAAAGGGGCAAAGAGCTGTTACTTCTTATGGTTATTGAGCCCAGTAGCTGCATAGTATTGACCATAGGGGTGAGGGACTGTATGTTAACGAATGTAGACTTATCTAACCTTTTCCAAAATAATTTTCACACCAAAGACTACTTATATATAAAATATTAGCTTCTTAGGCAATGCGGTACAGAAGTTGGAAGATGTCAAATCCCAATCAGGGGCATAAATTCCAATCAGAGGCATAACTTATATTTTACGGAATTTGCCCAGAAATTAAACCAAGTTTCACCCCAACTTTTTAACTAAATATCATTATCCTAGCACAAATACTTCTAGAGTTATTGCGGTTCTACAATTTCCTTATATTATCAACAAAGAGGAGGTAATTCTAAAAGTAAAAGTCTGACAGAGAAAACAGTTAAGTTCATGTTTCATGATATGAGCCGCGACACGAGAAAACCAACAATGTGGTTGTGTGCATAGCGCAGACTCAGCTCAGCCTGGGCATCCACCCAGTCTGATCAGACTCTTCAATAAGCGCTTAAAGGATAGCTACGGGTTTAAGCTACCTCCATGCGGACAGCGAAGACTCTGATCAGACTGGGCGGATGCCCAGGCTGATCTGAGTCTGCGCTGGGCGCACAACCACATTGTTGGTTTTCTCGTGTCGCGGCTCTCTATATCCAAAAATAAAATTTCAAAACCCTGGGCACAGTGGTACTTGGGAAATATAGTTAATTTTCGTATGTCTGATAGAGTGAAAGAGGTAAATTGTTGCAGTTAGACCAGGAAGAGTTATGGTTCTTAGACGCAGCATTTGTTTTGGTTTAAACATGTTTATTTCGAAAAATCTATGTACAACATATATTGTGACAATATCTATATAAGGAAACGAACGGAAGCAAAATGCTTATATAGTTCTTCTCCTTTAAATTCGATCTGGTAAACATATAGTTGCGAAAAATCTATCAACTATGAGCTTACAAAGTTTGTAATAATCAACATAGTGAAGTATCCAGTCAACAGATTATTTGTAAAAAAGAATATGTTTCAGGAAGAAAGAAAATGAAAAACGTGCATGTATAAAATATTAGAATGAAGACAATTAAATGGAAAAGAGAGAAATTTCTCCCCTTGCTCTTCTGTTACATTTTGAACTGATGCACATCATTTACCACCTCCGGAAGGGCATCATGACCGCTGCCTCTGTCTCTTTTAAAAGAGGGCGGGTCAGCAGCCACAATACGCTTCGAGCTGCGGGTCAATCTCAAACCATAAGGGGCAACAAGAAAGCATGGAGGAAACTCGTCACATAAATGGCATTACAAAAAAGAGACCTACCGGGGAGAAAGGATGCACACAATAAACAGCTAAAAATGTCGATAAAATGACTTATAAACTGTGAAACAAATTATTTACCAAATTTGACGCATGTCACGTACAAAATTCTCACAGATCAAGTAAAGTAAAGTAGTGAATTATTCACTAGATAGATAAGAATCAAATATGTGATACTGTACTTACAAGTGAGAAAATGACGGGCTAAAAAGGTAAAGAGGAGAAAAGCTATGGGAAAGCAGTGGCAATTTTGTAGTGCAAAGGTACCATGTTCGTCCGCAAAGACCGCTAAGATCGCTTTGTATCCAAGATATACTTTTGCACTTGGTCAAAGATAATTTTATTGGTTTCCTGAGACAAAGAAGCATCCCCAAACAGAAGAAGGTGTAGGGTTATTTCACAGTGTTCAGAAATTGCATCAAAAAGCAAAGCTCTTTGAGGAGTGTAGTAACGGCACTGAAAAAAGAAATGATAAGGATTTTCAATACTTCCGCATCGACAAAGTGGAGAATCAGTGATGTTTTTCAGGTATAGATCGTTATTCAATGAACTGCAATTTGTCAAAGGCGTGTATGTAAAATCTGGAGCTGTCCCTTTCCGAAGTAGTATTACATGGGAACGTAAGATTTATCCCTATTAAGGAAGTTTTTGAAAGAATTCAGAGAGTCCATTTGTTTGGCCTCAGGAGGAAAGTTATTCCATGCCCTTAGAGTGGATGGTAGGAAAGAGTGAAAATATTGATTGGTACGACAGTCGATAGTTTGTAAGTTGTCTGAGTTACGTAGATTGTATCGGGAAAGACTATTAACGGTTGGAGGAATTAACGAGGAAAGATAAGCATTTGTTTTGAATGGTCTCCATCTTTATATGCAGTTTGAAGAAATTCGCTTCAGCACTTTTTGAGTTATGATGCAGGTAAACAAATTACCTTGGGATATAATGCAAAAGTAAGAAAGGTAGAGTTATGGTATTTGTACACTGCATTTTTTTTTATCTAAAGTTCTCTATCATCATGAGAAGTTCATGATAATCCCATGAATAATTTTAGGGTTTAACTCCTGACAAAAACAAAAAAGAGAGATAATTCAGAAAGAAAGCAAGACAGTAATGGTTTTTGCACAGTGCATTTCCCTCAATGTCCTCTTTCATTTTGCAAAGTTTCACTCCATTCCCTTTGATAATTTTAAAGATTACCTCAGGACAAAAAAGTAACAAAGGGAGATAATTCAAAAAGTGGGCAAGGCAGATCCATGGCTTATGCTCACTGCACTTTCTCTCAATGTCTTCTATTATGAAATAAAGTTTCAGGACAATCCCTTCGATAGTTTTGGAGTTATGCTGTAGACAGAAGTGTTATCGAAAAATGACTAAGGGATATAATTCATAAAGTAATCAGAGCAGGGGTGTGGTTCTTTTCCAGTGCAGTTCTTATTACCTTTATTGTAGACTAGCGCAAGTCTGATAATGAAATGGTTACCGTCAATAGAAAAGATTTTTTTCTTCTTTTCTCTGGCCAATCTATAAAACTTGAATCTGCTCCTTTTCTGAAGAAGTCCAGCTATAAGTATAGACTAGCTGAAAGAACTGGGAAAATAGAATGGCTGACTGATATAACTTCTTCGCCTAGTGGCTAGGCTACCTTTATTGTTATGTGAAGTTTCAAAACAATCTCTCAAATACATTTGAAGTTGTACACCAGGCAATCAATGGCAAAGGGAAATAATTCAAAAAGTAAGACATGCAGTGTTACAGTTCTTGTACACTGCGGTGTATTGTGGGATTGAGTATCGGGCTCATTGCTCTTATTCTTCCCTTTTTATCCATTTGCTCTATTTTCAAGGTACATTTGTGTCAGAGTGTGCTCAGGAACTAATAGAGCTAGACACTTCATAGTTGGTATACAGAATTACGATGAGCTGTAGCATTATGGGATTGCTCACCAGGATTATTGCTCTTACTCTTTCTATATTTATCCAGTTTCTTACTTTTTTACTTTAAAATGTTGAAAAATTTTAATGGTTTTCTCTGCAACTTATTTATTGCTCTTTTTACATGGCAATGCATTACTAAAGCAGTGCAGCGGGTCTATAGTCAGATCCTCTGACAGTTCTAGTTTTCTTTAGTATCGAAAACAAACAAATTGACGACCAGTTATTCTTTGTTGAAAAACCTGTCGAACGGTTTAGAGCTGTTGGTTCGGTTTTGTTGTAAGGAAGATTTTATGGAGGTTCCGGGAAACAAACCCATCTTAGGCACTATACGAGTACCTTGTGCAAAAGTTTTCCTTTTTACAAGGATAAAAATTCTGAGTTATCAACATACAGCTGGCGTTTTTCATACTGTAACTAAAGCAAGAATAGATCTGAGATTAATGTAGACCGTTCTTAAAAATAGAATATTTGAAGTTGTTAAAATCGTCCTGTTATTCGGCTCGTATAAAAGCCGAACTCAACTAGGGATACATCACGTACAAAACATGTAAATCAAATCAAATCAGTGAGATGAAACAAAGATAAGAGCTTGGGTAACTATTTATTTCGAGAACAATAATATAATTTGTTTTTCTTTGGAAGATTTGCATGCAAATTGTTTTATTGAAGATCACTAGAGCATTGTTAACCACTCAAACCAAGTAAATAAATTGAACGTTAATCCACTGAATTAAATTGAGACCTTCCTGGATACCTTTAAATTTAGAATTGTTTAGATCGAAGAATAAATTATTCCCTCTACGCCTCTAAAGTCTATCCAATTTTAGCAAGATTGTTTTTATCTCATTCTATTTCATGCCGTGCCTACAGCAGCATAAACCTTTAAAAACATTTCAATCAACGCTGATTGCTTTATTTATCTATCTATTTCTAATTCAATGTATTTATAATATCTTTGTATTTCCATTTTTTTTTACTTTTCAGCAGTCTAAATATTATTTTTGTCAAGCTTGCCAAATAGGATGGGTACAATTACTTTCCAGAAGTGTCCTACTCTTGAGTTATTCTGTAGTATTGGTTCGATCTTGCTCGCACGCAAAAATAACGCATATTTTTCTTTTGGGTGTTTTTATGTCAAAATAGAAATCTGCTGAAGTTGACAAAATAGGGAAGGTATCATCAATGCATTTAGTACATTTCGTCGCAAAATTATTGAAAATTTGTTCGTTTATTCATGCGTAACGAAAGTGCAAACAGTCAATGGATCAAACTCAAAATTCTAGTTGTATCTGGCTCCAAAACTGATGTCCTCTTTGTCTAGGACATTACTAAATCTCAGAAACATCAATAAGAAATTTCAGCATTGGTAACTCGTTACAAACAAAATTTTGCCCCTTTATGCAAATGCCGTAAAGTAATCAATTTTTGCAACAGGAAAAGAAAATTTTGTGGAGTTTTCAGCAAACCGAATCGGAGCTGGATTCTAATTCAAGTTAAATTAAAGAGTAGGTGGTCACAGTCAAATGACATATGCTAACAAAGGGTAGTTACTCTGTTCGGTTTTCCAATAATGCCGCATGGAACTTTTGGCCGCTGGATCCCTGAAATTAATGGACAAAATTAAATAAAACTCTTTCTGCATCTTTATCATGAAGGGAAGTCTAAAGTTAGCTTATCAGGTCACAAGATTTTTCCCGAGAAAATATTTTATCAGCCGCTCTAATTTTCGTAGCTCCAACCGGAAGTAAGCCAAATAAAGGCTCATTTCAAACCAAAATTTGTTTTAAACTGGTCCTTTGCTCATAGCCTTATTCATTTTGGATCCAGAATTACCAGATTTTTCTAATAATTTAATGATTTAGGCGATTTTCAAAAACTTTGAAAAACTTTGGAAAATGCAGATTTTGGATGTGGGATTTAACTGTATAAAAGTCATTATTTTTTAATTTTATACCGTTTTCCAGTTGGTTACATCGTGCTGAACTCACATGCAGCAAAATCGTATTTACGATTCAATCTTTGACACTGTGAGCAAGGACTTTGTGATTTTGGACTTTTTGACAAAAATCTGCCTACTTTTTTTCGAACAATTGCACTGTAACAAGAAAATGCTGCAAAACTAAACGCCACGGCATATCCCCTTACTAAGTAGAAAGTAAAAAAACAAACCCATCTTAGGCACCAAGTAAAAAAATCTCATTACATTCAGTGAGGCAAAACGGGACATTAAAAGATATGCGTTCCTTTTGCTGTCGAGTATATTTATGTGGTTATCTTTTGCCTTTTCTGCAAAGTAATGTTATAGTTATCAAGCTACATGCTACTGGTCATGCTAGAAATTTGGCTTCTTCCATTGCCAGGTTAGTTCCAATGTATTCACAATAACTCCTGTCAGGCTTTTTTTTTTTGGGGGGGGGGGGGCGGGGGGGTGAGGGGGGTGTTTTTGTTTTGTTTTGTTTTTTGTCGTTGTTGTTGTTGTTTTTGTTGTTGTTGTTTTCCTTCATCTTCTGTTTGCTTGATTAAAGTGAATGGAAACACCTCTATATCCACCCTCCGTTTTACAAAGGGGAAAAAACCTTTGTGACTTCCTGTTTGCTTCCCTGGACGACGAAAACATTCTTAAAGTGGATATGTGATCTACTTATATGCTGCCTGAGGAGCAAATTACTTCCTTTAAGAGTTGATTCCCTCTTAGAAAGGAGCATGAAAGAAAACGGCTCTGAGTTTGTTTTTTTTCATAGTCCATCTCCTTTTACAAGTATGCCATTTTCCCTATGATTTCCCATGGATGCGGGATACAAAAAATTAAACGCCCTCTTATTTATCTAAATACTACCAGTAGAAAAGGTGTGTTTCTGCAAAATGTTTTCCGTCGATCAGTAGGCTGTTTATTTCCATGTATTTTATAGATTTAATATGGATGGGAAATACATGTTTGTGTGTAAATGTACCGAAAAATATATTTTGCGTCCAAATATATTTAAAGATTTACTCCCTTGATAATAATAACAAAACATGATTTGATGAAATATCTCATGCAATTCCTCTGATAGGGTCTAACTATACATTTAAATTAGAGTTTAGATAATAATATTTGATAAATGTGACTTAAAACAAAAAATTAAAATATATTTTAAACGATCGCGGACCGCGCTCGAAATCGCATTGTTGGACAAAAATAATTTATATATATGTCACAATCACGTGCACGAAAAAGAAAAATATCTGTATATGATAACATGACACACGTGGTCAAAATTGATATTCTTATAGGCCGTGAGGAAATAGGTCATTTGCATTTTAGTTTGACAATTATTTTTCATTCCTCATTTATCGAAAAAATATGCATTTTCTCAAAACTTGTACGGTTGATTATGCGACTATTACACGTGTCTTACGAAATTTTGTTGACTATTTGTTTCTGAAAACATGAAATAAACAAGGGAGACAATCTTCAAAGAATATAAAAGGTATGTGTTTGTCCATAAGAGATATCCTAGGATAGTCTGAGCGATAAATATAGTGGTCTTTTGAAACTTTGAGGCTGAGTAGCCGAAACTTCGCAGTATGGCCCATGTTCCCTCTTTTGAATATGTTCTCTGCTCTTGAAGGATTTCTTTAAGATTCTTATTTGTAAGACCCTTTCAAGAATATAAAGCCAATTAGGATAGATAGATCATATCTCTTGGATCCCAGATAAAACTCGTGCGCTCCGTTGTCTTCTCCACTTTCTGTATGCGTAATCAGTGTTCAAATAAATCAGGCTTTGGACATGAAATGCCACCGAAGGACACTAAACTACTCAAGAGGATGGTCGCAGAAGAATTCAAGCAGACACTGCCGACCTAACCATGATCGAGACACGAAAACTGGTGTGGTTTGTCCATATCCCAAAGTCTTCTGGTTTAGTAAAGATAATCTTAGAGTATATGTACAATGGAGGGACAATAAAATAATTTATGTTGGTAATGTTCAATGATGTTTATTTAGTTCTGAGCTGGGTTTAGACTTTTCGGAACCCTCTGGCAGACGATAAATCGATCAAGCCCATCTCTTCTAATGAATCTTATCAGAATCAGATTTGTTTACCAGTGATAACGTCCAAGGACAATCATTCAACAGGACCAGTGCTCAGGGAAGCTAGTCCTTAGACAGAAGTTAACTTAGTACTGAAATCTCAGCAGCAGATATAAGGGAATCTTCCAGGGAATTCTACTGTCTAATAGTCGGGGGAGGGCGGGGGGGGGGGGGACTGGATTTGTATATACCAGTCCCAGCCAATGGGGTTTGAAATGCCAGGGAATGATGATTCCAGGTACGCCTTCTTCAGGGAACAAGGTCATTTATGGGTATACTGGCTGCACCCTTCAAACCTTTGTAAAGCATTACTGAAAGTTTGAATTAGAAGATAGTTCTACATGTCTCTGTGAGTTCCCATCTTTTCTGCCATTAACTACCCGTAAATGTCCTCGCAGAATGTCTTACGTCTTTCATGGTCACCATTCTGGTATCCTTGGGCAGCGATGCTGCTTCAGTGAGTGGCAGCTTTCTTTGCCAGCTTGTCTGCCGGTTCATTTTCTGGGATTTCAGCATGGCTTGCAGATCAGAGAACGAGGCTGTTTTACTTAGAAAAAAATCATTCCCACAAGCGAGAACAGTCAAACTCCTATCCTTCTTAAGCACTTCAGGGACTTACACTTCTAGAGCCAGTTTTGTCCCAGGGAAGCCTAGCTTGGTATCCTCTGATCCTCTTTGGAGGCCATGATTCTGTCAACACAAGAGAGGGTCCATTGTTCTCGGTTCACCGGTTTGCATGTATGCGGTTTTGCAAACTTGATAAGGGAAAACGCTATTTCCCTTTTTTCTTCCGGAGGCCTTACTACACAAAAGCCGCTTTTTCCGATGCAGCCATGTGTATTCAGCTGCAGCCATGGACGGCCGTCCATAGATATGCGTTACTCCGTGTGTAATATACGTCCAACTGCAATCTTGCTGTTACTATCCATGTAACTGCATTTTATAGCGCATTGCTTGTGTATATTATACATGTTATTGAGATTATGAACTGACATAATCCTTTTTTGAAGTCTGCTTAATAGTTTAAGAGTACCGAAACTGCTGTATACTTTTATTTGTGCTGCATCGTAGGCTTATCGTAAAATCACATTTTTAAAATTTCTACGCCAAACTTTTTTGAGTGTAAAGAAAATGACATCTCATCACTTATTTAATGATTGCTTGACGATAGTTGCTAATGCCTAAATAATCTGAAGGTACTTTTGATTATTCCTTCGTTCTTATTTCTTCTCAGACAGACGGGCACGCGAACCAACAGACACACGAAAAAATGCATAAGCCTTACTTCACAATAGAAAATTAACCCTTTCTTTGAGAATCTCGCCTTCGCTATTTATACTCTTGTCAACTTACATACATATCCACATAAGCAAAGACGTACATACGCATGCAAGCTTACAGGAAAACTCACATACGCGCAGATGAACGCATATACAAAAACATATACATATACGTATGAGCAAAGCCATGCACAGATATCATTTTTAGCAGTGACGGAAAGACAGAGAGTAATTCATAATTCATTACTGACCGTTCCAAGGCGGTACTTCTGTTGTGGTTCTCTGTTGCCTGTTTTTGGTGTCAGAGTTTCTGTGATGTTTTACCTTATGTATGTTCTTATTATTTTTGGTTCGGTTTGGGTTGCTGTGTGGCCACCTTTCGGGAACAAGCTGCTCACTCGGTTGGCCATATGTTCTCTGTATCTTGATTATTTGTAATCTTAGTTGTTTCCACGGGTGGTAAAGTTTCAAATTGACCTCCGCGGAGGTCTGTTGAAAAACAATTTGACTATTTTCCGGTAGGCAATTTGAATATATCCTGTCATGAATATTCGCGGTTCACTGACAGGGTTCAGACAAGATTTTTCTCGCTAGAAAAGGTATTCAGAAAAACGGAGAATGTCATGCTATATATACTGAAAGGATTTAAAAACTTCCACTTTTTATTGCTGGCTGCAGATCTGTTCACTCATGACAATGTTGAATATTTAACGACAAAATGCTTGAAGCTTATCAGATTTAAAGATTACGCAGTTTATTCGTATCACTTACTTAAATGACGTCAGTAAAAGAGCGTTACGTCACTGAAATGCATAAGGCGATACCGGCGTTATCTTATACAACACTCTTTTCGACCATTTCTTACTGTCTTAATATTGTGACGTCATCCACGTTGATTTGCAAATATCATTGCGGATGATGCTGTCGCGCAAAGCCTATTACGGACACGGCGTCGACGTTAGTTAACGTCATGACCACTGGTTTTTAATCGTGGTTAGGTGCTTTTCTGACGGTCTTTTGAGCTTCTTGTAAACAGTGCACGTCGTCTTAGATTCTAAATTGCCATAATTAACACATAAAATTGTCATGCGACGTCACTTTTTGAAATTTCAGCATTTATCTGGCCCAAAACTCTGCGCCTGTTTGCGATATTTAGGCGCGGTAGGCTAAATAAAGCCACAACCGAGTTAAAACTTTTAAAATTGAATTTGATATTGTGAGAGAAATGTTTCACCAGAAAACTGTATACATGAAGCTATTCATCCTTATGCAAACGGTACTAAGAACACGAGGAGCACGTGCTTTTTCCCGACCGATTCGGTTGAACGATTTCAGATTCGATATATTGATATAATCAGGTATAAGAGAATATATATGTTGTAAAATTTTGATGGACGTAGCTGCATTCACTTTTGAGATATTCAAAATTAATGGGTGGAAGTTTTTAAATCCTTTCAGTATATATTTTACAGTTGTATATTGAGACCAAATGACATGGAGCAGTTTGAAGTGGTGTTTTTTAAATAACTTTTGTTCTCCTGGCTCAGTACCGGAAACGAAACTAGGAAGGAGTCCTGCACAGTTAAATCGGCTTTTTGAGTGCATTTGCAGGTTTTCTGTGAAATCTTACAGATGCAGTAAGACACGTAGCTTATATAGCTTCGTTCTAAACATACTTTCAAGAATATGCATGCTTTTGTTACTACATGCTTACCCAATTTATCTCGGCGGTCAATTTGAACACGATGAGAACAATTTGACTAATGGGGATTAACATGGAAAAATTTAATCAGCCAAAAAAAAGAAAATGCGTGCTGAATTTTCGGGAGCCAGATATCGTATGATCTGAATGCATGATTTTATACGTCTTTAGTACACTAGATAATATTGCTCATGCAACATTCTCTTTTTTATCGTGAAATGGTAGCACAATAGTGTTTTATCACTTTCTTTGTTGTAAAACCAGACCTGTGGCTCTCATTTGCTTGTAAAATAAAACGAACCCATCCAGACTAATGCTTGCAGAGAAGAGAACCGATATTCAAACAATTTAGAGTGAACCCATATGAAGATACCAAGCATACATACCCGCATGCTTCCCCCGCTGCGAGGCGATTACACTCCTGAAGTGGCCGTTACATAGAAACACGGCTAATCAACATGAAACAATAACAACATCATTACGACCGCCTTAGAATGATTTGTGAAGGCTGTGATGAAAAAAATCAACGGTCGGCTCAGTTTAGTATTCGTTTTTTCTTTACAGAGACATCGTTCATCTGCGACAAAATCGGTTTGACGACGTACATGTACTTTCAATATTGCTTTCTACAAGTATTTATTAATTTTAACCACAGCAGACCCCAGGGCCAGGGTTATGTCCGCGTTATTATTGTCCCCATTCCTCTTTTGTTTTATCTAGCTGCCGATGTTTTAAAAAAAATGCCGCTTAGTTTTACTTATGGTTTCCTTGTGGCCCTCTGCTGTTAAAAGGTGTTCTTTTATCGCATGACTATATTTTCGATAATGTTTGTTCATAACTTCTACCTTTCTTTCTACTTTGTACTATACAAGGTCGATGAAACCCAATCGGGAGTTGAGCCTGCTCCCTTTAGTGAGCTGAAGTCGAAAGAGCTAACTAATTGGTCACAAAAACTTAACCAGTAATACACTAGTGAGTTCTTCCTGCAAAATGGGATTTCCATGTAAGAGGCATTTGGTAAAATTGAATACTTTTTTTCAGTTTTTATGTTTTCACATCAGAGCGAAGTTTGCTACAGCGACTTCATTAAACCAAACGCTTATTATATATATGCATTGAAACAAAAAAAAAACCAGACAGGCTTTGCCGAACAAGAATTATTATTCCGGGATGAAACGGAATCAAACTGACCTAGCGCTTTTCAAATTGACCACAATGTCAAAACTTTTCTAATATAATATAATTATGAATAGTGAATTTGGTTTCAATTGCACATATTAACCTGCATCGATTCGTGCTATGTTTACAAACAAATCAGTGTCACAGGTCTGGTTTTACAACAAAAGTAAAAAATATAAAGAACTATTGTGCTACTATTTCACGAAAAAAAAAGACAATGTTACATGAGCAATATTATCTGATGTTCTTTAGAAGTACGAAAACATTATTTCAATCCGTTGCTACCTAGCTTCAGAAAAGTAAATTAAGCATTTTCTTCTTTTTAGCTGATTAAATTTTTCCATGTTAATCTCCATTAGTCAAATTGTTCTCATCGTGTTCAAATTGACCGCCGACAAAAATTGGGTCAGCGTGTAGTAATAAAAGCATGCGTATTCTTGAAAGTATGATTAGAATGAAGCTATATTAGCTACGTATCTTCCTGCATCGCTAAGATTTCACAGAAAACCTGCAAATGCACTCAAAAAGCCGATTTAACTGTGCAAGACTCCTTCCTAGTTTCGTTTTCGGTACTGAGTCTGGAGGACAAAAGTTATTTAAAAAACACCGCTTCAAACTGTTCCATGTCATTTGGTCTCAATATACAACTGCAAAATATATATAGCATGACATTCTCCGTGTCTGAACCCTGTCAGTAAACCGCGAAAATGCATGACCGGATATATTCAAATTGCCTACCGGAAAATAGTCAAATTGTTTTTCAACAGACCTCCGCGGAGATCAATTTGAAACTTTACCACCCGTGTGTTTCCAACTATGGTTTGAGGGCTGGTTTTGGATTTTGATTGTTTCAGTTCCTGGTCTTTGCATACGTTTTACTTCTATTTCGATGATGGTAGCTGTTTCTCCCCAAACATAAATGACAGAATGGCTGTTGGAAACTTGCTTGCGGTTCCAGTGGTGTTTTTCGAACAAATACTGACGTTTCTGTTTCAGGTTTAAACCGCATTATTATGCGAGGGAAGGGAGCAAATCCCACCGTAAAAAGTGTTTCCCTGCAACCGTGCTCCACTATAGGGGGTGATATTTGCTGGGGAGAATTCTGCTATAGAACCAGTTTACTATGTAAAAACTAAATAGCTATTTTCCGACGGGAAAGACTACTGTGAAGGGGTGGGCGGGAGGGGCGGGGTGGGGTGTGCTGCTGTCTGTCTGTCGGTTACTACAATTCGACAACAGGCCCTTGCTCCAGCTTAAGCCAGTACTAGTAGTCCACCAAGTTGCCTTAACGCCACTCCTATCGGACAATGTCTTGTTACTCAGGGGCAAATACTGCATAGATCCTAACTCGGAGGCAAACAGTACATGTACTGTTTGCCTCCGAGTTAGGAGCTATGCAGTATATCCTAATTACACAGTCTGATCTGGGCAATTTAATTTCGCTTAGTCACACACAACCACTATTCATGGTAAACATGACGGAAACATGACGGAACTGTAAGTCCAGTTGGATTAACAATTAATAAGGTTTATGCAATACTGTAAGAAAATTTGTGACGATCAAATTTTCAGCCAATCTGTAGGCTTACATTTCATTAAGGTGGTGATTTGTTGTATATACAAAAATCTCAATAAAACCATAAAAAATTGTTGTATCTCCCTGAAATATAGCAGACTTCTTAGTTTTGTTGTTTTTTACAGTTTAAAATACAAAATAGAGGGACATGATGTTTAAAGAAAAGTGTTTTTTTTTTTTTTTATGAAAAGATCAATGGTTAATTTTCTGCGCAGAAATCTGAAAAATAAAATCCGTTGTTGAAAATGTACATAGCTCTGAAGATACTTTGAGGTATTAAAAAGAGCGTCCTAGCAATTATTTGTTCCAGCTCTTTCTAAAATTGTAAGGTAGACCAGATAAAAACTAGCTTTTTCCTCAAATGTCTGACCATGTATATAAGTGCATGTATAGTGGTTGTATTCATTAATTCAGGTAGGTCAGATATACCTATATCATACTCACAGTATAAATATTATACATTACAATGACCAAGACAGGCGTATGATTCAAATTATTCAACCTTGAAAACAGACTCTGCTATGTATTTTAAGACAAATATTTGGACGCAGGCCACATCTTGTTGATAACGTGCAAAAATGGAAAAAATAACTGCTAGGACTCTCTTCATATTACATTAATTTATGATCAGACCTGGTTTCATTTTCAATATTGATGGTCATTTTTTAGATTTATTTGCACCAAATTACCCTTTGATCTTTTCTGATATAAATCTTTTTTAACATCAACATGTCCTGCATTTTGGAATTCTGAATTGTGAGAAACAACATAAAAAAGGCATCTGCTAAGTTTAGTTTAAACATATTTTATTCTCAAAAACATATCGTATACATATCTACATACACAAAATTACAAAAGTGAATAGGATCTGAACGAAAGCTATAAGCTTATTGAGTTCATCTCCAAAAAATGCATAATATTAAAGATGCCAAGGTGGGTTATTAAGTATGTATCATAATGTTATGTTGATGGACATTTAACATGTAAACTATTCTGAAATATTGTAATCATTAGAATAGTAAAATGAGAGAGAGAGAGTGATAGAAAATAATTATACTGATAAAAAAAACAAAAAAAAAAACATAAAATGGAACATAAAAAGGAAGTGGCGGAAGCGACAACGGACAGATTTTTGTCTTTGCCCCAAATCAGTGATAAACACCACCTTCAGGTGATTGGGTACACTTTCAGGGGAAGCAACCTTATAATTTTCTTATTTACCTACTTTATCAAAGGGCATTTCTTCTTTTTAGAGTAGACCCTATTTTAGAAGGGCTTTGTCTCCCAGGATGCAAACATGAACCACCAAATGTTGTGTTCAAACTGGCTGTAAAACATGGACGTATAATATACTCCTCGCCAAAAGTTTAGCATAATGTAAAAGCATATAGAACAAGACCATTAAACATAATAACAACAGAATTCTAAATCAGCACTTTCTGTGGCAGTTCATGCATTCTATCATCAACATAAAATAAGCAAGTTTGATTTGAATTTAAATAAAAACTGCAAAAAGTGAGCACAGGCGTACATGTCCAAGGAAGAAAAAATTATACATGTAGTCTAATTTGACTTTTATTTTACACCAATTTGTCGTTTTGTAACACTAAATGTTTTGGGCGAATACGAAATTACTGCTTCTATAAGCATAAACACGCATTATTTTCTCTCGAAAGTGTGAATTTCTGCGAGCGTATATTCCTATGCTCGCTTTGTGTAGTGCTTACTCAATCAATTAAACTTTAGTGTTTGTACAATGCTTAAGCATTTTGTTAATGAAAGAATGCATCGCTTTTCATACTGAAAGTTAAAACTGGTGTATTATGAGTTCTAATAATCCTGGTACATTTACTTTCAAAACATGCTAAACTTTTGGCGAGGAGTATATTATATTTTAATATATTAACGTTTTAGACATTGTTGTCACTTTAATATGCAAATGATGTGCGTGTGCGGGCGTTTATGGAGATAGATAGATAGATAGTCATCCACCATATCAATGTTATATAGTTGAAACCAGCTTTGAATACTTTTTTGCTCTCGTTTTCTTTGTTTCTTCATTGGTCGGATCAGAAAGAATCAATGAGACACGAGACTATTTCCCCTGATAGACTGTGTCCGTATATATGCGTAAACTACACACAGAAACAATGATCCTGTGATCCGAAAAAAAAAATGAATAAATATAATGAGTATAAAAGAGAAGAGTGATCATACGAAACATCGAAAAGAACTTTACTTTCTATTGAGGCAACAAGGTATTATTTCAGGGAACATGAGGGCGACAAGACAATAGAATTCGAGATACTAATATCAGTGAACAATATGCTGTTACCACCTTTATACAGCCAGATAATATTTTCAGGCATCAAGATAGCATTGCAGGTTTGGGCCCATTAAAACTAGTTTAAGCTCCTCCCCCACCCCCCTCCCAATAAATCTTTTGCTGACCGTTCCAAGGCGTTTTTTCTGTTGCGATTCATTGATGTTATATTGTGCTGGGTCCGCTTGTCTGTGGTCTCTGGTGGTTTGGTCACCTGTATTGATGCAATATAAAATAATAATAAAAAAAAAGTAAAAAATGGTGGTTGATATTGGGGTAGCTGAATGATCATCTTGATCATTGCCTATCTCTTCACTTTATTTGGGAAATAGATATTAATTTGTGGTCATGAAATATCTTGTTCATTCGATATGGTGTCGCTCTGATGAGCCCTGGTTGAGTCCCACCTGTAATATGATGTGCCCAAAACATCATGGACTGCTTACCAAGTTCTGTTCCTATGACTTTAGAGGGGCTATGGAGAATGCTTTAATGGAGGTGTAGGATTAAAAACAAATATTTTATTCATCTGCTCATTCTCAGAGAGCTAGAGAAATCTTACCCTCTTCACATATATACCTACGCACACACACCCACACCCTGGGAATGTCTCAGCTAAGGCGCTAGAGAAATAATGCGCGTAATGATACGTTTTTCGCTATGCAATATTGACGTCAATATCAACGTCAGACGGAGTAGCGAATGTTTATTGACGATGTTATGAAAGTTTGGCAGACATTGCAAAATTTGGCTTGGCAGCGAAAGGGTTAATGGGCGTCAACAGATATATTGACGGATGTTAGTGAAGAATCTAGTAGACTTGTGGGCGTCTGGAAATGTGGTCAACAGCCGTGCGTTCAACAATACGAGCGCTCGCTTGAGCGCTTGAACAAACACAAATAGCATTGTGGAACTCCAGTGGGCGCTCAGTCAACATGCCCGTCTGATCACTGAGGATAAAAGCCGAAGCTGTCCGAACAAACCTGGCAACTCAATCGGAACACCGCTCGGCCAATTCCGTGAATCAACCTCGGATGTATGACGTGGGACTACTTACGTCACACGACTGTTGTTAGGAACAACGATATAAACAAAGATGGCCGCACTGTCGCACCGAGTAAATAATAAAATGAGAAGAATCAAATTTATTTTCTGTCTCGTCATTAATAATTGACAATTTTGTTTTAACAGCAGCAAAGCATTAAATGAATGTCCGTGCAACAGCTGAAACAGGTCGCAGGTCGAGAATTAATTCAGTCGTAGACTTAGAGATCTACGACTTCGGCGTATACTTTCGGCCGAACAACAAACTGTTGGATTTTGCTGCATATTGCTCCGCCTTACATACGCCCGAGGTCTGATTCATGCAATTGGCCGAGGAGTTCCGAATGCTGGCAACTCTCTGCCTGTTATGCGAGCGCTCGCGGGAGCAGCGGCTAGCGCTCTTATTCAGAAAGTAAACAGGTGATCGCTCGGCGAGCGCCCGCATTGCTGAACACACCTCTGGTATGATGGACGTACATAGATTATAGGACGGGCGACCACCAAGACACTGATTATAGACGTCCATATAGAAAACGGCGGACGCCCAGGATGCCAATACGGCTGTCTTAGCGATGGGGCCATGGCATTTCTTTAAAAAGTATTGGAGGTACATAGGTGTCTTGATAGGATTTCATATAGAATATGGACATCTTTTGATTCATTATATGACGGACGTCCGTCAAAAAAGCATTAGACGTCTATATGAAAACTGCAGAACGCCCATGAATCTCATGATCGACGTTCATGAATACACTGATGAACGTCCACGGATGTCACGATGGACATCCATAAAATCTGGTGGGCATTCAGAAATATTATGACTGTTTACGTCTATATCGAAACGGTGGACATCTACGTATGCTGTGTTGGAAGTCACTTAAGATACAGATGGACGTCTATGGACCTAAAGTTGTCGTTATATGATACGTTATATGATACCATATAGAATATGACCGACCTCAACAGATTATATGATAGACGTCATCCAAAAAACTGGTTATAGACGTCTATTTACAAACTTTTGGACACCCACGGATGTCACGATGTACCGTCACAAATGTTTAAATTTATGTCCAAAACTAAATTGGTAGACGTCTAATGGTGTGTTGATTTACCAGTCAGGTCTAAGACCGATAACAGTCCGCGAGAATAGGACGTTTAAACTGTCCGAGCAAGGCTTGGTTGTAAATCTTGCCCTTTCTTGCCAGTCTGCTTCGGATTCCATCATGAATCTATACGAAACCTCTGAAGCTATTTATAAATTTTGCATAGTATACTGAGTGCTTATCATTTGAGTTTCAACACTGCAAAATTGGCGGAACAAGCTCTTTATTTGCTGAATGTATAATGTAATAAATGGACGTTCAGGCCTGTGTCGTGTATCGTTAAATTCCAGAACATAGTTACTTCTAATGATACATCTTTTTACTTTAAAAATCTTTAAAATATACTGAAAGGATTTAAAAACTTCCATCCTTTATTTTTGAATATCTCAAAAATGACTGCAGTTACGTCCACCAAATTTCCAAACATGTATATTCTTTTATACCTGATTATGTCAGTATCTCGAATTTGAAATCGTTCAACCGAATCGGCCAGGAATAAGCACGTGTAACTTATGTTTTAGTACAGTTTACATACAGATGAATCACTTCATGTATACATTTTTTCTGAGGAAACATCTCACTTACAATATCAAATCAACTTTTAAAAGTTTGAAGTCGGTATGTGGCTTTATTTCGCATAACGCGCATAAATAACGCAAACGGGTGCAGAATTTTTTGGCCAGTTAAATGCTGAAATTTCAACAATTGACGTCGCGAGACAATTTTATGAGCTACTTACGGCAATTTACAATCCCAGACGACGTGCACGGTTTACAGGAAGCCAAAAGACCGCCAGAAAAGCAGAACTAAAAACCATAGGCAATGACATTAACTTACGTCGACGCCGTCTCCCTAATAGGTTTTGCGCGACAGCATCGGCTGCAACCAAACCAACGTGAATGACGTAACAATATCTACAAAGTAAGAAACCGTCTAAAAATGTTGCATAAGATAACGACGACATATCTTTATGCATTTCAGAGATGTAATGCTCTTTTACTGACGTCATTAAAGTAAGTGATTCGAATAAACTGCATAATCTTTAAATTTGATGAGTTTCAAGTATTTCGTCATAAAATTTTAAACGTTGTCACTCGTGAAAGGATAATCAGCCAGCAATTAAAAAGTGGAAGTTTTTAAATCCTCTCAGTATAGTAAAGTAATGAAGTTAAGGTCAAAGTGAAATGACGGCAATTCCACCCAGTACAGCTTAAAAATACATCGGATTGCAAGAGCATCCTACGGCATAGGGTGGCATTTCCCTCCTAAAGCGAGAAATTGGAAATCGGATGGATGATGGTCTTTGACCTGACTGTTTACGTCTATTTAGAAATGGTGGACGTCCTCGGATGTCAGTGAAGATACTAGTTAATGTGTATGGATGTGACATAGAATTTCGTAAAGCCATGACGGACGCTTCCGTGGATCATTATGAAATTTCACATAGAATATGATGATGGACGTCCCTAGATGTCCACTATGAAACTCACCTGATTAGAGACATTAACATAGAAATTGGTGGACGTCCACAGATGTCGAAATGGACGTCCAAGAAGAAACTGGTGCATGCCAACAGATATATGGACGTTGTTTACGAAACTTGTAGACGTCTAAGGAAGGCATGAAGGAAGTCATTGAAAATACTGGTTTACGTCTAAAACTGTTGTCATTGAATTTCGAAAAGAAATGGTGGACGTCCACATAAGCATGATGGGATTACAGACAGAATATTATAGACATTTATAGAGGATATGACGGGCGTCTACTAAGATTTTGGTTGTGGACGTCCGTGTAAAAACCGGTCGACATCCAAAAAAGTCATGATGGACGTCCATTAAGATATATGTGGACGTCATAGTTATGATTGGCGTACATAATAACTGGTTAACGTCTAAAGCTGTATTGATGGACGTCTATATAGCATTAGTGGACGTCCATGGATGTCACTGAAGATACTAAAGGAAGATCGCGTAGAGTATGATTTACGGATGGATACTATGAAGCATTTCTAAAAAAAAAGCTTATTAGAAAGGTCTATTAAAAGAACAATGGACGTCCACGGACAATACGATGGACGTAAATGAAGACATTGGTGGACGTCCACAGACAATGACATGGTCCCAAACAAGTGGTGGACGTCCATTTGTGTATTCATGGATATTTATTTATAATTGGACGACGTCTATGATTGCCATTATGGGTGTCATCAATGATATCGGCGGACGTCTATAGAGCTGGTCATGCAATTTCGAAAAACAATGGTGAACATCCACGGATGTCACTTTGGGATGCCATATAGAATATGAGGGACGTCCATGGATTATATGACGACGGACGTCCACCAAGAAACTTATTAAAGACGTCTGTACAAAGACTGATTGACGTCCACGGATCGCACGATAGAAGGCGATGAAGACAGTGGCGGACGTCCAAATATGATACAATTCCTGTCCAAGAGGTGATGGGCGTTCAATTGTGTATTCGTGGACGTGTACATGAGATTGGCAGACGTCTACGGATGTCATGGAATTTCGAAAAGAGATGGTGGACGTCCACAAACCAACGGAAGTCCACAGATATGAACGGACGTCAATGAAAAGATTGTTCGATGTCCAATGATTTACAGATGTTTTTATAGAAAATTTTGGACGTCCATGGACGGAATGAGGAACTTCAAGCTACTGCAGATGGATATCAGTGAGTATAGTCATGATTTTAAGAAATGGTGGCGTTCTACATGTGTCATGATGGGATTTCACATAGAAATTGATGGACATCCACATGTTACATGACGGACGTCTATAAAAAACAGGTGCACGTCCACGGCTGTTATTATAGACGTCTACATTGACACTGGTGAATGTCCAAGCATGCTTTGATGGAGGTCTACAGATTACATGACGGACGTCCATCAAAACAGGCGCACGTCCATGGCTGTCGTTGTAGACGTTTGCATTGGAACTTGTGGTCGTCCAAGGATGCTATGATGGACGTCCACAGATTACATGACGGACGTCAATCAAAAACATATGAACGTCCACGACTGTGATTATAGACGTCTACATTAAAACTGGTGGACGTCCACGGATGTCATGATTTGTGCCAATAAAGAAACTAGCCTAGCTGATGTCAACAGACTATTGATGGACGTCCCTGAAGAAGACAATGGATGCCAACTGTTTTATTGATGGACGGCGATGAAAAAACTGATTGATGTCAGCAGGTATACTGATGGACATCCATAAAATACTGATAGACATCCAATGATGTCATGATAGGCTTCTCTGTATAAATATTAATAGATACATTGATGGTCGTCCATGACGACACTGTCAGATGTCAACAGACACTTTGATGGACGTCCATGAAGAAACTGGTCTATGACGCAAAAATGATCAATAAGAAGTGTATTCCCTGTTGTGCGGCCATGATATCTGCAATAAAAGAAAGGGGTCCTAGACGTCTCTAGACGTCCATATAGAAACTGAATGAGGTCCACAGATGCCATGATGGACGTCCATGTAGAAACTTATTAATATCAATATGTATATTGATGGACGGCCATGAAGAAGTGCTAAATGTCCAAGGATGCCATTATAGCCGTCTGTATAGACATTGATGGACGTCAATGACGACACGTAAAAATAATGAAGAGTTAAAAGTATTTAAGCAGTATTGTATGAATTAGCTGCCCTTTTGGAAAGGAATTTACTAGTAAATAATTATTAAGTCAAAAAGGAAGATGTTAGGCTTGTCATTAGGGCAATTATAGACTTAATAGGCAATCGTGGAGGCACATTATTTCGACAATATCGGTTGGATCTGAACAGTTGTCAGTTCGTCTGAGATTTAATGCCTGGCTTACTTATCTGTAAGTTTCAAGGAGCTAGGCTGGTCAAAAGCATCTCTTAATCATCAGGTAAGGGACATAGGCGTCTCGTACCTGCTGTCTATAGCCAATGTATCCCGCGGAAAGGATAGTGAGTGTGGCTAGGAGAGAGATGCTCGTTGCCTGCCGAGAGCTGCTCATCATCTCTTTTCTTTAAACTTTTGGGGTTTAGCGACACTGAAGAAGTTAAATGCAGAAACGGGCGTCTGTCGCACTAAATGTGGTATATTAATAATAATATTGATATTATTATTATTATTATTATTATATTACAACCAGTGGCCGACACAACTGCTGGTGGACAATTTGTCCCCGAGGATATCATCAACCCAGTTAGTTAGTGTTTCAGTGTTGGTTCTTGTTTTCTGGCATTGCGGTCACTACTTAAATACTGATTCAAAGTATTTCTTATTCAATTTGATGTATATCAGGTTAAATTTCTAAATTGTTCTAAATCTAAGACTGACTTGTCATAGCGACATGAATCTCAGCGGAGTTTGGCTTCCATTATTTTGAGTTGTTATGGCTTTATGCAGGTTCTTGCTGCATCAGACATTTCTTTCCTGATGGCCTTGTCTGTCGCTTTTCTCGAGACACAGGGGTTGAGGTGGCTCGATGGGGGACGCCTCTGCTCGCGGGTTAATACGTAGGCATCTCTTACCAGATGTCTTCGGCCAATGTGTCCCGCGGAATGTGACATTAAGTGTGGCTTGGACAGGGATGCTCCTTGCCTGCCGAGAGCTACTCACCCTCTGTTTTCTTTCAATTTTTATGGGGTTTAGCGACACTGAAGAAGTTAAATACAGAAATGCGCGTCTGTCGTACTAAAGTTGGTACGAATACGTTTATATTAATTATAAGACTACGGGACATTTCACTTGCCGAACCCACTGCGCACATGAGGTCGAATCAACCTTGATTCAACGAATCAAGGTTGATTCAACCTTGTGTGTCTGCTGAAATAGCAACCTACATCTCAAGAAACTATCTTAAAGAACATGACATCGTTCCCCAGTCTTGTGAATGCTCTATATGTCCACAAGAGCCGAAGGCTAAGCGCATTTGGGTCTCAAACTCGTAGTTGGAAAGGGATATCAAATCATTCATTCTCGGTCTTCCTGTGCCGTATGTGTAAAAATGTGTTTCTATTAAAATTCGCTTTAAAACTGCACGCGTTTGTAGCACTGGCAAACTGTGAAGCAAACGACCCCGTTCATCATACAAGTGTGAAAAATGTGTTCTGTGAATATTGCCACCTCCCAGACGTCTTTAGACGTCCACATACAGACTGAATGACGACCACAGATGCCATGATGGACGTCCATGAAGAAACTGACGGATATCAACATGTATATCGATAGACTCCATAAAGAACTGATAGACGTCCAATGATGTCATGATAGACGTCTGTAAAGCAAGGAGGTTCGAAGAAAGATCCAAGCAGCCATTAGAGAATATGATGAACTCCTGACGCTGATCAAGACACGGAAACTAAGGCGGTTTGGTCACGTCTCAAAGTCTTCTGATTTAGCAAAGACGATTCTGCAGGGCACAGTGAAAGGAAAAAGAATAAGAGGTCGGCAGAAGAAGAGGTGGGAAGATAATATGAAAGAGTGGACAAGGATGAAATTTGCCAGCTCAACTAGGGCAGCTGAAAACAGGACAAGGTGGAAAGGGATTGTTGCGAAGTCATCGGTGGTGCACAAACGACCTAGTAAGGTTATGGGATAGAATCGAAATAGAATAGAAATAGAAAGCAATATTACCAGTCACATAGATGGCCGTCATGACGACACTGATGGATGTCATTATCGTGTTATAAGGTCATAATAATTAAGACACATCTTGTATTTTAATGTAAATTATTTCAGAACTAGAAAATTGTGTCTGTAAGACACTAATGATGCCCCCGTGCAGCGCCTGTCACAGGATGTGTACATCCCTAAAGCACATTTTAAGCACAAACACCATCTACAAAGAATCCACCAAAAACATCATACAAACTCTATACCCTCTAGTGTAAAAATGCAGCCTTATAAAATGAAGCATAATAAAAAACTAAGTTTGAAAGGCCATAATTCTGTCAAAATTAGTACTTTTTAAATCAAAAACCAACATGCACATCTTCAGTATATCCACAACAAGTACACAATGTCTGAAAAAATTGTGCCGTTGATTATACAAAGTACTTACCCTACAATGCAAATATATGCCTAAAATGACTAAAAGGCTATAATTTTGTCAAAATTAATTCTAGCTCAAATAAAAAAACCCACTTGCGCATCTTCTACATGTCCGCAGCATGTTTGCAAGGTTTCGAAAAGATCCACCATTGAAAACTGTGGGAGGAGTTGATTACACAAACTCCATACCCTACAATGCCAAAATTTGCCTAAAATGACTAAGTTCAAAAGGCCGTAATTCTGTCAAAATTAATTTCAGTGCCATCAAAAATCTGCATGCACATCTACAATATGTCCGCAACATGTATGCAAGCTTTGAAAAAAAAAGAATCATTGAAAACTGTGGGAGGAGTTGATTACACAAACTCCATACCCTACAATGCTACAATTTGCCTAAAACGACTAATTTCAAAAGGACGTAATTCAGTCAAACTTAATTCTAGCTCCATCAAAAATCCACATGCACATTTTCGATACGTCAACAACATGTATACAAAGTCTAAAAAAGATCCATTGAAAACTGTGGGAGGAGTTGATTACACAAACTCTATACCCTAAAGTATGATGAACGGACGGACAGACGGACGGACAGACAGGAGCAAATCTTAATGCCCCCTGACTGTCGTCACGGGGGCATAAAAAATGAATAAATAAATGGGTTAACAAGTTTTGTTAATACTTATCAATTTATATTTTTTCTATTTTTTTTTGTTGTAAATCCTTTAACAGTATCCCTTATCAGCTCCCCCCCCCCCTTCTCCAAGATTTATCTCAGCAGCCATAAACACCTCATAATCAGCTACATAAGATTAGTCTTTGATATGAACGATGGCTGTAGGTACTGGTTATTGGAAGCGATAATTATGTGGTACCACTCAAAACACTAAGAAATAAAATATGTCTTTAAAGCCAATAATCGCCAAAATTCAAACTGGTGTAAACGATAGAAATTACAAAAAATGTTTTTTTTTCAATCAACGTAAATATATATATTTATACGTATTTTTGGTTATATTATCTCATAGAAAAATCCCTATATTTCACCAGAAAGCATACAAGAATACCCATTTGCACCCTTTTGTAAAGTTTCCATATGATGTGGAAATGCTAAAGTACTTGCAAATATAACGCAATGTCTGACTGGAAACGTCAAGAGAATTGTATATTCTCCGATGTGTTGAGTGATGTCGCTTGTGGTTATACATTGCTTGTGAAGTATGTATTTAATATAAAATACAGAACTGTTGATAAATAAATATGAGAAGTGCTCAAGAATGGGGATACCATGTCCAAAAGTTTCATTTGGAGAGGTATATCCTCTTATTTATGCTTACAGCTCAGCGACAATAAAACCGACGATATACCTTCTTAAATGATATTTTGTATACATGTACAGTTATCTGCTTAAAAACTTCCAAATACATAGTCACGTCACAGTAATTGGTACCATCTTTCAAAAAAAAGTTTATCTAATGCATCATATGTTGCATCTTCAGCCATCTAAATATGCCCAGCTTTTGAATACACTAGAAAGAGCCCGCGCAAGCGCAGAAATATTTCATGATGGTCAAGTTTATATAAAAAAGTGAGTTTTAATTTTTCAATGTAAATGGCCTTAGGCCCAGGTGAAGATATGACCTTTACCATGAATACTCACTAAAGCTTCATTTACCTAATTAGTTGTCTGCATCTACAAACTTTCAGGTAGCAGACTGCATTGTTTCTAAAAAAAATCAACTTTTTTTCACTTTTTCCTATAGAAAAACCTAAGTGACTCAAAAGTTGACCTTGCCGCAAACAGATCAAGGTCATCCCAGGGTCATCATTTATATAAATTTTGTTGAGCTTTTGAGTCCTTGATGCGACATGCTAAGTTTCAAGATTATAGGATTTGTGGTTCTGGTTGATTTGATGCTTAACGTCCACGGTAAACAGCTAAGGTCATGTCGGGACGGTCAGTTAACCTAACCACACTATTCCTGGGCAGGCTTAGACCTCCTAAGCAGTTAACCAGTACTAAGTGCACATACTTTCGCCAGTAACTGACAACTGCCCTTCTTGAATCAGCGGAAGGAGAAACGAAAGTATGTGGCCAGACCGGGTTTCGAACCCAGGACCTCTGACTTATGTCAGGTGCCCTACCGATTGCGCTACGCGGCCCGGCGTGGTTCTGGGGGAGAAGATTTTTGAAATTTTTTACCATAATAAATGTTTGCCATCTTGGTTATGTGACCTGTCCTGGGTATTTTTTTTTCTGAAAAAATTGGGTCCTGGAACGTTTTGGGGGAAAATATTCAAGCCCTCTGAAGACTAAAGGCTGAATCATTGAAATTGATTTGAAAAAATGCCCTTTCTTACCTGGCGCATGTGTGTTAACCTTAGACATTTTTAATTTTTGTCTTTTCGAAAGTTCAGTTCAGTTTGAATTATCCAAACGACGTTACCCAAGTGGCTCAGCGGTACGTAACCATAGCCGCACACACTTGGCGCCGTGTGTCCGTCCAACTTTTCGAAAGACCATGTGCGTTGAGATGGGCGAGTTCGATTTGCTACTCGTATTGACTATCGTTCTGGAAGAAAATGGGTCGTTTCGAGCCAGGGCCGTCGGGACTATGACCATTTAGTTCTTCATCCGTTTAGACATATGAGCAAAAATACAAAAATAAATCGTTATTTATGGGGAATGACGTACGTTCATGGGTCGGATTTTTGCATTAGAACCTGCTAAATTTGGACTTGCTAAGCAGCGCACCGATATAACGACGCAGAACCGAAACGACCGGATTAATTTAAAACGTGTATTCGGGCCCTACTAAAGACAGAAAAGGACTTTTGCCACCGAAAAGGACCGAAAAGAACTTTCGGGCACCGAAAAGGACTTTTTAAATGCCATTTTATGCTATAAAAACGTTTGAAATCTATAAAGGGTAAAATATTTTATTTCTAAACATAATTTTCTAGAACATTAAGTGAAAAATGCCCTTTTCGGTGCCCGAAATTCGGCATTTGCGATGTCCTTTTCGGTACATGGCGTCTCTTCACTGACCAGAAGTGGAGTCTTTTTCGGTGCTGTTTTTGTTGTAAAATTTTAGGATGAAGATACTACAATTCACAAACTTATTGTTCAAGCGCTGATTACTATCATGATGATATTAAAATTTCTAAAACATATGTTTTATATGACATTTAACGGCAAATAAAAGTCCTTTTCGGTGCCCGAAAGTTCTTTTCGGTGGGGTAAGTCCTTTTCTGTTTTTAGTAGGACCGCGTGTATTCGAGTACACGATAATTTCACTCGAACGCACCCATTGTTGACAAACGAAATTCGACCAATAGTTGAAGTTTCTAGAAAAAATACTTGGGAGAATTTAAAATGAAAGACGAATTGAATCCCCAAATTCTTTAAATCTACGTGAAACTAAAACACACGCTAACCGAAATTATCAGTGATAGCAATATGCGAAAGAACCAGTATAGAAATTACGCTTGAAAATGCCATCAATTTTGCAGTTTATGCGTTACTTCGTTTATTTAGTATTATAGATAATACATTATAATGTTTTGCACTAATTATGCTAATCTCACCACAAAACTAAAAATGTTTTTCAAGGTGTGTTGTCCCTCTGGTAGCATCTCTTAATCCTTGTATAATGGGCTGGAGGAAGAAAAATGTCCTTCTAGTAACTTATAAGCCAACTCGAAAAGTTATCACAGACAAAGTTTGGCTTTGCACCAATCATCAATTTAAGGGCATGAACGTTAGAAGTACCTGTGCTTTCGTTCCAGTCCTATTATTTGTATTGTTACAATGTATATACGTATTGGAAATTCTGAATAAAACAAAAGTCATTGTAAATTCGAATCCATTGTGAGAATTCTTTTGAGTAGCTGATTTTCACGACTCCACCTACATGTACTTTGTCTGGTCCAAATCTCTTGACTTCCCAGCACATAAGAATATCATGAGCAGACCTAAGCAGTCATCACAATCTGCAAAAAGTATAGAAAAAAATGAAGTACATAATTTGTCAATGAAAAGTTAATACCAGTCTATGACTGGTATTTACGATTTCCCTCTTAATAACTTGATCAGCTCTTGTCTTTATAACCATACCGAAGATATTATTCATGCTTTTATTCGCCTTGCACTACGATGTACGTCGTCCTTATTTACTACGGTTACCGAAGTTTCTCCAAAAAGAAAGCCCAAATAGCACAGAAGTAAATAGAGCAACTGCTTACCAGAGCAATAAGCTAATATTTTGCTGAGGGTCCCCACTTATCATAGAATATGAATCTTAGAGATGCAATATATTTTATGACTTTTTGAAGAATATATACGATTACATTACAGGTTTGAGCTGTTTAAATTTTTTGCGGCCCGACACAAAGCGAAAGACATGATATAAATCAAGGGCCGCTTAAAACTTAAA
This sequence comes from Ctena decussata, assembly GCA_963989385.1. NCBI lineage: Eukaryota > Metazoa > Mollusca > Bivalvia > Lucinida > Lucinidae > Ctena > Ctena decussata. The sequence goes on along the minus strand of OZ022512.1, from coordinate 21,043,720 downwards.
CAGCTAAAACTCCTAGTTAAATATTATCATTACACGCTGTAAATTTATTTCTAGTCCATGTAGATATTTATTTTCAGCAAATATTCCAACATTTGCTCCATCTTTTTTGTGCCAATATTGAGATGACAGATAAACCTACTGCTGCAATAAACGCCAAGCAGCGTTAAAATCGTGTTTTGAAAAGTTACAGGTTAATAGTCAAATGGGTGGCATCGTCAGGGCGTAGGCACTTGACCGGAGATGGTTTAACATTACACAGGCACATTTCTACATGCTGGAACTCGACTAAATTACAGTAGAAATTCAATGGCTCGAACCCTGATGGCTCGGTCGCCCTGCCTGGCTAGTGGCTAGAACTCTTTTCTTGGTCCCTAGAGTTCACTTTATATGGAAACAAAGCCTGGCTGGCTAGAACTACCCTTGGATGTAACTAATTTTCATGGTCCCAAGCCTGTTCGAGCCAATCTACTATATGCTTTAGTTTGTAATAGTATACTTCATGTATATTAATTCTAGTCAAAGTCCTCTCTCTTACTCTCGCCCTTCCATATTTTTCTAGAGAAAAAGAAATTGCCACCAAAATTGGCCTAAGACAATCGCACTATCTTATTTTTCCCACTGTCTTTCAAAAACATGTGGCCCAGGTTGCACAGATTCACTGTTTGATCACTGTTTGATCAGCAACTTTGCCATTCACTTGTCTTAAAGCATAATTCCCAGCAGAACGACTCTCACTCAAAAACGAAGCTTCAATATGTTATCTGCAGGTATAATACATGTGACCCACACTTCATTTTAGGTTAAGTATGATACCTCTGTCATGTTTTTTTCCATCTTCTGTATGAAAGATGGTTTCTTTTTGGGCCTTTGGTGTTCTATGATGGCCGATCTGTATGTCACCAGCCCGGCCGCCAAAAATCTATCAGCAAATGGTTTCGTAGTGTTTGGCTCAAACATCTCGAGTTCTTTTCACATCTGAAATGTGACAAATATAAATTTACGCTTCTGAAGTGTTTTGTGCATATACAAGCATGAAAATGGGGTCATTATGCAAAACTGTGATCCCTGAAATGTGACAAATATAAATTTACGCTTCTGAAGTGTTTTGTGCATATACAAGGATGAAAATGGGGTCGTTATGCAAAACTGTGGTCCCTGAACCCATTAACGGCAAAATGATCATCTTATCAATAGTACACAAATACAACACAGTGAATATATCGTCTATTTCTCTTCTGTTTTGATAGCCGCTTCTAAACATCATTTCTAAAAATATTGAATCCATAGAAGTCATTGATAAAACAGTCATATATGGATCTTTACCTTTTGCCTATCATTAATTCTGCTGACTGTGATGAACCCTTTGACCTCTGACGACTGGAGTTACCTGTCACGGTTTGTATTCTCTGCACGTAGTCAGATGATACTTTATATTTATACCAAGTTTCATGAAAATGCCTTTGACGGTTTTAAAGTTTATAGAGCGGACACAATTTCCATACCCATCACCAAAGGACATAATTCAGTCAAAATGTAAGTGGCGTTATGGTTCTTATTGTCCCAACAGTGTGTGATGATGCTTTATATTTGTATCAAACTTGATAAAAGTATCTACGACAGTTTCAGAGTTACAGAGCAGACACGATTTCCATACTGAAACTTACATAGGGGCATAATTCCGTAAAACTGTAGGTGGAGGTGTTGTCCTTCTGAACATCGTCTGATAGTAATTTATATGTATAGGTTCTTCTGAACATCGTCTGATAATGCTTTATATGTATACAAAGTTTGCAAATATCTTCCACGGTTTAAAAATTATAGATCGGACATGATTTCTATACTGAAAATTACAAAGGGACATAATGCCTTAAAATGTACGTAGAGTTATCGTCTGAAGATGCTTTATATTTATACCCGCTTTTGAGAATGCATCTGCAGCAGTTTTAGTTATAGAGCGGACACAAGTTCAATACAAAATCACAAGGGGACATAATTCTGAAAATAATGTAGATGGAGTAATGGTTCTTGTTCTGATGGTACTATTTATCTATCTATGTTTACTGCATCGCCCTCTATACTGAGTGTTATGCGCAGGGTAGTAAGAATAATAGTGAAAAAGATAGTGAGATATGTAAGTATGATTTTGAGATAAGAAAACAAGATGAGAGTGTTAGTATTGGTAGCTAAGTGATGAGATAAAAGCAGGGTAAAAACAGATCTTATTTTGTGTCGCCTCTGATCGTTTATCTTGCTAATTCCAATTTGAAGGAGTCAAGATCTCTTAAAAGAATTATACCTGAAGGGAGCCGGTTCCACAAGACAACTCGGAAAAAAAGGAATCAATTATAATCTGTAGTAGCATGTACCTGGCAGAAACGTAGTGGATGCATATGAAGAGATAATCAGATGGGGTGCGCAAATATTATTTGTACCAAGTTTCATGAAAAAATCTATCTTAAGCACTCAACAGTTTCAGAGTTATGGGGGGACGCAATTTGTAACGGACAGACAGACAGAACAGACAGACAACTATGCAACTATGGTAATAGTAACACGTCTCCCTTCTCCCGCCGTGGTGTGTGTGTGTGTGTGTGTGTGTGCAGAGGGTGGGGTGTGTGTGCAGAGGGTGGGGGTATAATCAGAGTATCAAGGGAGATCAACAATATTACTGTTACAATAAAACTTTAGTCCGACCCCAGGTTGAGTATGCCCCCACCGTCTGGAGTCCTTTCACAAAACAGAATATCCAAAAAGTAGAAATGTTGCAAAGAAGGGCTGCCAGATGGGTGACAAGTAGATATTCCTCATATGATAGTGTAACTGAGATGCTGAGTAACCTCGGTTGGCGCTCCCTTGAAAATCGCCGATATGATGCTCGCCTCGCGATGTTCTATAAGATCACGTATGGTCTTGTTGCCGTGCCAATGCCTTCATATTTTGAGCGTCCCATCAGATTATCTCGTCACATGCATCCACTAAGTTTCCGCCAGGTACATGCTACTACAGACTATTATCGGTATTTTTTTTTTTTTCCAATGACTGTTGTGTTGTGGAACCGGCTCCCTACAGGTATAGTTCTCTTAAAAGATCTTGACTCCTTCAAGCTAGAAGTGAGCAAGATATATCATCAAATGCCATAGAAAATAAGATCTGTTTTTATCCTGCTTTTATCTCATTACTTTGCTAACAATACTAACACTTTCATCTTTTTTCTAATCTCACTATCATTCTTTTAGATATCACTATCACTTTTTTACTTTTATTCTTACTAACCCTGCGCATAACACTCAGTAGAGGGTGACGCAGTAAACATAGATAGATAGATAGATAGATAGATAGCTTTTAGTAAAACCCGCACCGCATCGGAAGCGGAGCATTTCGTGGCCAGTGTCCATTTATTGTAGGCCTACTCCCCCCCCCTCACTCTAGCAGCCGCATCAGAAACCTGGTTACTTTGCTGACCATGACTACTCACAGCAGCCCTGTTTTCCCTTCAACAGCATAAAGATACTGCGGTCTTGGATGACAACCTTGTTCGGGTTAATTTTTTAAGTACGGAGAAAGGGAACTCTATTTGCAGTTATAGCTTTGGATACAAACAACTGCATTTTTGTAAGATTTTTTGAAGATTTTTTCTGTGATATTATTTACGAAAACTAGCGGCATTTACATACAATATAAGCTGAAGAAAATCTTTTTGTTGACTTTTGCGGTTAATGCTAAAACATTTTTTGGCACATGCTTCGTCTTCTACCTAAAGAAATGTCAGAATCAGACAGACCCTTTGTCACTGCAAAACTGGCCACTTAGGCTACAACACAAAACCCTTGCCAATTTATTGCTAAACGGAAATTGGTAGATGCCCAAGGATGCTGTAACAGACTACCATTAGGAAACAGTTAGGCGTATTCAATGAGATATCGGCCTTGTATTCCAGAGGCACCGTGCTCGAGTGGTTAAAGGTTCTCTTCAACTGTACCAGAAAGTCACGGGTTCGAATTCCTGTTTCAAAGAGCTATGTCTGCCAACTCCTCAGGCGTAGCTTTTCGAATAGAGGGCTGGCCTCTCTCTGTTTGTATGCTTTGTCCAAAATAGGACGGGTCACTACCCCTACGACCTCAAGCCTACGAGAAACTTTCATCTTTTACCTTGATACAATGATAAAACTAATGTTAAGATGGGCGTCGATTATATTTAGTGTCTGGTGGTGATTACGATCATCAAGGACGGAAATGGTAAACGTCTATGGAAACTGATGGACGTCCACAGATGTCATAATGGGTGCCCATGATCAAACTGATGGTTGTCAGCAGATACATTAATGAACATCAGTGAAGATACTGACAGAATGGTGTCATGAAAAATGTCTTTTCATAAATTGGTGGACTCTGAATAATTATTCACCCTACGACAGTATTACTGCTATGCAGTCTAGTCTTGGCTGGAGGTCTCTGGAGCAGAAAAGAGCAGACGCTCGCCTTTGCATGTTATACAAAATTATTCACAATATTGTTGCTGTACCTCTCCCATCGTATTTTACACATCCTACAAGAACACGTCACAGCAACCCCCTGGCGCTACTTCATATTCACACTCAAGCAAATTTTTATAAGTATTCGTTCTTCCCCCTGGCTGTTGTGCAATGGAATCGACTACCAGCTGACGTTGTTTTGCTGCCTACACTGACTCAGTTCAGTGTGGCAGTCAGGTCTCTTGACCACCAGATGCCATAAATACAACAGATCTGTTTTTAACCTGATTTTGACATCTCACTTCTGTTAACTGTTTTAACCCTTTCATCTTTCTTCACCTCACTTTTGCACTTTTTAGTCTCATCTATTCATCTCATTTTTTTTTCTTCACGTCGCGCAATCATCCTGCACGTAATCCTCGCGAGGGGGTGTTGCAGTACAACTAGAAAGATAGTAGGACTCCATGGACGCCCGTCAAGGATTGGCTTCCACTGAATTCTTGATGGAATTCCGTAAATTGGACTTCTACAGATGTCATCCATTAATGGACGTCCACCGGAAAACGCATGCCATGATAGATTTAAATAAACAAGAAAATAGAAACACACACACACACACACACACACACACACACACACACACACACACACACAAATGTTGGAGAATCAATGTAAATTTACTACGCCGTCTGAGCAAGAAAAATACTCTGACCATGGTGGGACTTAAATCTTCGACCCTCTAGGTCCTAGCGAGACTGCTCTACAAGCTGTGCGACCCTGGCTTCGGACGACCATGTGTCCGTGTAATTTAGCTGGTAGAGCTACGTAATAGAGCTGGGAAAGTCACCGAATAGTGTTTAGATACTACTACAGACATCTTCACAAGCCAAGGTACTAAGTACACATTATTCCTCATGTATGTGGAGCCTCGGTAGTTTAGTGGGCTAATCGCTGGCCTGCTGATGTAGCGGTTCCTGGTTCGAGCCCAGCTGGAGGCAGAAATCTTTCCAACCGCAACCGGGGTCCCAGTGCACACACCCTTTCATCACACCCGGCCTGATATAACTGAAATAGTGTTGAAAAGGATGTAAAATCGCAAGTCATCCATTCATCCATCCTTACGTAGAAACATAGTGGACTTAGTATCATTGGCTTGTGAAGATGTACTAGAGATCACTCGGCTCATTTCTGCATGAATCGATGTTTCATTGTCAGTTTTTTTTCACATATTAAGCTATAGAATTATCTGAATATAATGGAAAAGCTGGTCTCTTGATGGCAACAAATGCTTCGTCTTACATTTATGCACCGAAACAAAACTTTGAAACATGCTTTAATCTTGCTTTCCAATCTACGCACGACAAAGTATCATGATAACTACTCATTTTGTAGTTTGCATTGTCGGGAAAAAATCAAGTGCTTGAAAACTATTGTAGGAGCAAATTCGGGAATTGTAGGAAAAATCCTGGACCTATGAAAAAATAAAGTGACCTAACAGACCCATTTATGTTATTGTAAGGTAAACAAAAATTAGATGCATTTTCCAATGCCAATTTATGATGACAGAATAATTTTTTACCTATGGTAAACTTCGGAGAAGTAGATGTAGAGAATAGTTCATACCCTAAATGAACATATCCAGGTTTCATTTAGCCTATACGTTGACGTAAAACACTTGTGTTTTATGTAATCTGGCGAAGATCTGCCAATACAGAATGTACTTAGGATTTGATAATAAGTAAAATAAATCACCGTTTTGTCGCATCAGCTTCTGTTATGACATCGCGGAGAAAATGGAAAACTTGTCAGCAAAACCATTGACGACTGTCAAGAAAAACATCTACGCCCAACGGGACCAAGCATCCTGTGATGCAGTGTACCCTGAGCTAGAAAAATGGTATCAGGGCGACGAACGGTGATCGCAGTGTCGTTAAACGTAGGCGGGGTGGAGAGAGGGGGGGGGGGGGCTAACGCCTTATCAAACTCGAAAGAAAATATGCAACCATGTGAACGCAAATTCAACACCTGGGGTAATGTCCCTGATATGATATTGTGAGAATGCTAACATCGAGACATCATTGTCCCTTATAAGTCTCCGAAACGGCGGAAAATAGAACTCGTCAGAAAATATATGCCTGTCTCACCTCCCAACAGGCGCAAGACATCGCAAGGACGTCATACTGACTTCGATGCGACGTCATCACGTCGCATCGACGTCAGTGTGACAACATTTTAACGTCATGTGCCCGCTGGGCTACAAGTTCAGCGAAGATATAATGAAAAGTGAAAGTCTGAGTGTGGAAAAATCGTTTCAAGTAAGGTAAGTAAAGGCAACTTTTTCTGCCATAACAATAACAGTTTGATCGGATCTGCCATTCAACCTGATAAAATTGCTTTTATGCTCCAGATGAACTTTTATCGTTTTGGATGTTCTTTTTCATCATCTCAGTGACTGCCTCCCTCAGAATTGAGTAGTCTCGCAATGTGTTGTTCTAAAGAGTAGATGGACGACGGACCTTTGGTATATTAAAAGCGCATTGTTGTACCGAATAAGGCTACCTTTGAATAAAGCTACTCCGTTAGCTCTGTTCATGCGATAAGAGTTATGTGTTTTTGTAGCTGTATTGGAAGACAAACATGCGTCGCAACGAGTACGTCTACTACTGCACAAATTGTGGCATGATTGGTTTGGTGCCGAGCAGACAATAGGTTAGCCGTCCGACTATCTGGAAGCACTGGATCCTGTGGTCTTGCTAAGTGACCAATGTAAATATATAAAGCAGGACAATAAAAAGATAATTAACATCTTTATCTTTCAGCCAACCATAAAGTCTAATTGCTATAGCAATAAAAGAGTAAAGTCCATTTTTGTGCGCGGACAGTCTCACGGACGGTCAACGTGAGAGCATAATACCGCGCCACTAACATGTTATAATTCGAGGCCCACAACCCTAAGAATTATTCATGCAATTTTGATTAAGTAATTTGCACATGCATTGTGCAGCCTATGGTTCCCAATACTACTCGAATGCATATGATTCCAGTCTCAGAGGGGGGAAGGGGGGGGGGGGGGGAGATGGAAACAACAGAAGATAAACAACTCGAAAGTACCATTTAACATGTATGTAGCACTTAATATTTGCTGTCTCTGTAATCTAGGATCACAGAGCCCAGGGTAGTTCGCTTCGAGTATAGCTACTCTTCAGCACGATAGCTCTATTCGTACGAATAGAGCTACTGTGTAACTCTATTCGTGGGCTTCCTCCGAACAGAGTTAAGGAGAAGTTGTATTCGAAAATAGCCCTATTCAGTACAATATCGCATCTTGTAAGCTGTCAGCTGAGGGAAGCTAACAAGACAGGACAGATGATCCCCAGCCCCCTAGTAATTCATGCATGTGCTTATAGCAAGAGGCTGAAAAATACTTTCCCTTGTTTAAGCTAAAAAATGAAACGAAATGCCCATCACTAGATTATACTGAAGAAACACATAAGCTAATAAGGTTTTAGCTTTAAGAAATGTTGCAGAGACACGGTATGTACTGCTTTGTACCATCTGCACCTGGTAGTCCGTTTAAATAGGAACAGATAAAACATATTATCTATCAGAGCATAATAGCAAAGCTACAAGCACATTCTCAAATCATATTAAAGAAGCTTGCTTAAATTTAGAACAGTCAGACCAAAACTCTAAGACTGCGGCACTGATTTGCTAAGACAATATGTGTGCAACTGAAAGATGGTGAAAAATACTTAACCCGCTTAATATTTAAGAGAGAGAGAAAGACAGAGACAGAGACAGAGAGAGAACCGAAAGAGAATACGCATTTGTTAGAGATAACCCCAAAACGGCAAATTCATAGGCTTGTAAAGTTACAAATTCATCGAAGAGAAACTGTAAGAGATGCGCTGATACGATACAGGATTCAAAATCGTTCGGACGTACGGACAGACGGACGTATGTGTAGGAAAAAACGGTTACAATATTCTCCGTCCGGGTATTATACAAACATTGATCAATGGGCTTTTCCAGAAGGTACCGGCAAATACAACTGCTATACTTTTACAGTTGCAGATATAATTCGAAAATGTTTTCAAGAGTCACACATCTTACAGACGTCCGTCATGGATCCCGCAGCATAACCCCTCTCCACCAGACAGTCATTCTTTATTTTGCATCCTTAAAGAAAACGAATACGACTTTCATCAGTTGCTCTCAGTTTATAAGGCTAGCGCACATCAAACTCAAATATAGACTAGTCATAAAACGCTCCACTACGGGTGGTGTATTGCCCGTGAAAATATATCATTAAGAAAAGGGAAATGGATGAAAAGCATTGTACTTGGAGAGGCGGTTATCAAAATCATTTAAAAAAATCGTGAGAAGTAAATTAAGATTATAAATATGATAAAGATTAGAATAATATTTATAGTACCATCAGAATCAATATAAAACATTACAGAACCAGTTTTTGCCTAAAACTTCAGGTGGTGGTGGTAGGATACGCTAGAATGCCTCGAAACTTTCGGCATTGGGGGCATTCAACAGGTATTGGCTCTATTAAGTCCCATTTAGACCTTGAGCTGACCATAGACCCCCCCCCCCCTTCCTCCCCAGGGGGAGTTTTGTACCCTATAATTTTCTAAAACTACATTATATAAGAAACAAAATGACACATGTAAGCCCTCTGTACGTTGGGGTGTGAACGTATAACGTTAACGTGAATTACACTACCCAAATTTACATATTCACGTTATAATAAAAAATACGAATTGTTATACACATGTTAGTATTCGCCCATAATAATGTTGGGTTTTATCTGCTAGTACACAAATCACTGTTTCAAGGTATTTGACATTGTCAAGGATAAGTTTACTTAACCCGTATAGCGTAGTTTACATTGTATTTGACGTTCTTCTCCCTTCAGTTTCAAAATACACGTAATATAAGGAGCAAATTGTAAGAATTGAAGTGTAGAGAAAAGTTAATATATATGACTGTTTCAATATTCTAGTATAAAAAACAAACAAACCGAAGTCTTCCAAAACTCGTCAGCAGTCACGATTAATATGTAACGTATGTTATATACACAACAAAAACACGATAAAAACAACCAGACTCAGACTAAATCGCTGAATTGGTGGACTGAAGTTTATACGTGCTCCATCAATCTTCTTTGATTCATGCTCAGCTTAGATAAGCTAGGCAGCAGTTAGCAGTGGATATATTAAATGGGGAAAGAAACTTATGTTTGAAGAATTTAACCTACAAAATGACAAGAAAAGCTAAGAAAGCCAACATCATCTGCATTTTATTTTTCAATGTTATCTGTAACTTGTCTTAAGTAGACACTGTTGTATATGTAAATATGAAGAAACGCCAATTTTATGTGTCTTCAAACTTGACAAAACATCGGATAGTGCCGGTATTTGAAAAGCAATCTAACAGTAAAGTTACATTACATAATTGTAATATGTCGAGGATAAGATTTGTGAGTCATCTGTTATCAAAATTTTAGTTCCCGGGTGGCATGAATTATTCACTGCTGTAATATTAGCTTACCACTGGTCGTCAGATGGCAAATTTAGCTCTTTGAAATACACATAGACCTCAGCAAGACACACCTATAGATTGTTAGAGCTGAAGCAGTTCGACCTTGCCTTCAATTCAGTCTTACTTAAAATGACTTCATAAAAATGATTTTTTTAATTTTATGCATAGAGTGAGGTAAGTATAAGTTGATATATGCTGCAACTGATGAGTATTTAGATACTCGTTATGATGGGGATAAAACCAATTTCGCTACCTGTGCTGTTGGGCTAAGCCATTCAATTACCCTACATACAAATATGCAACTGAGACTACCAGCTGCGGCAATCAAGATCAGTACCAACTCGGCTGTCGGCATTAACACCATTTGTGCTATGCTGTCAGTCGAATCGTCAACCACGAGCCTCTTTGCACAGTAACTGCTTTACATAGGTTAGCATATATGTGTGGCTCCCATGATCATAACTTACATGTTAATTTGTAGTCTACATGATCTGTTTATGCAGCTCCCGGACATCAAATACATTATAAAATATTAAGAGAAGCTGACTATAAGGATCGAGCATTGGATGGAAACTCAAAATTTTGTAATTTGCTAAAAATGTCATGGTTTACAGTTCTCGACGAAAGATGAAGATTAGTGAAAAAATTAGTGAAATATGTCAAACGGTTCTCGAGATATCTAAGCAATTACTGTTGCCATGGCAACCATTTTTAGGCCACTCAAATTTTACATATTTTCATGAATTTCAAAGGGAAAACGTGTCTGTCCTGAAGCAAGTATCAAATAGTTAACTGGTATGGTGTTTAGGACTAAATGTAATCGTGAGTCTCTGCACCTTCAGAGCACTGGCTACTGCACGTTGTTGAAACCATGGCAACTGGAAGTACATATAGTCGGAGAAAAAATAAAATTTGTGAAAATAGCTCTTTTTCAAATCGAGTTTATTGAAAATGGCAGCCTGACCTGAATATATCATTAACATGTCTTCAAACAGCAACATTAGTACGGTACATAGCAAAAGCAATTAGTTGTAAACTTTCACTGACTACAGAATAAATGCACGTGCAAAGGGTGTCCCTGTCGCATTTACAATTTTACAGAAACAACAGTTTTTTTTAGATTTCTTTACCCAATTTCCACACTTTCAGTTTGAATTTGCTTATCAAACAAATAAAGAGTCACATTTTTATCCCATCCTTGCAAATAACGGCGTAGAAATGTAGCGTTTGATATTGTTTCTATGGTTACGATTCATAAAAATGTGTTACATCAGTTCAAAACGACCCTAAACCCATGTAACTAATATACAACTCTTAATTTGCAGTAGAATCGATATGGTTTTAATGTAGTTCAGTACTTGGTTTCCGTATCTATAATGGGTTTCATTTTTTTTTTCTAATAAACAGATTTAAAGTTGCTGCTTAGATACCCCACCCACTGTATATGCAATAGCAATATCACCGTTTAGTGAAGAGAAAGTGTGTACAAATGTGAAAAAATACGTGATATAGAACTACACGATTAAGAACAATTTTTTTTCTTACCAGTGAATTGTCGCTGATGTATACATGGTGTTGAGCGCGAATCGTAGTTTATATCTCGACAGCGAAGCCGGAGTGAGTTAAGAAAAGCTAAATGTAAAAAACAAGCCGAAAAATCACACGCTCAACCAATAATAATTTCATAACAAAATGGACATTTCAAACATTTTTATGGCACCACAAATTAACATTTAAATGGCAGACTGGAAAACGAAGAGAGTTAATGACAGGTTTGTAGTTTTATGGCCCTTTCAACAGTACTTAGGTCATGCAACAAGGCATGGGTGATTTTTAAAGACTGTGTGCAATGGCACCCCGTGATTGAAAAAAAAAGAGATTCGAACAAGGACTGCTAGCTTAGCACACAGGTGCTTCCCTCGCTAAGCTACAGAAAAGTGGATGAAATTAGATGGGATGAATAAATCACTCATGAGTACTCGTATACTTAAGATGGCACCCCTATCAGGATTACCTAAATAACACGACTTTTTTTGGCTATTCTAGAAGCCCCGGGTAGCACAGTAGGCTAAGTCCTGGCCTGCTGATCAAGTCGTTCAGAGTTCGAGATCTGCTTGATGCATTAATCTTTTCAACCGCAAATTTGGCTCCGCTGCACGGCTTTTCATACTCATCCCTCCCTTCCCCCCACCCCCCGCCCCCGCCCACACACACACACACACTTCCCACCATCCCCCAGCCACATTCCCCAATCGTCCTGATATGACTGAAATACTGTTAAAAAGGACATAAAATCCAAAGTCATTCATCCATCCATTTTAGCTATTCTATGTAGTATGACGATCATAGGTAACAGAACATTGCTTAAAATTTCAGTATCCCTCGGTGAATAGACGCTGTAGGCCTTTTTCTACACCTACACCACTTTCTGTCCTGAAAAATGCCTCTTCTTGCGTATTACCTGCTTCACAGAAGCAATTCATTAAAAAACATGAGTAAATTTATCTATTTCAACATAAAATAAAGATAAGGCAAAAATATTGCTGCAAATAAAACGGTTTTACTCCGTTCTTCTATTCCGTGATTTCTGCAGACGTTTTGCTCGGGACAACTCTTGTCATCAAATGTACCGAATACAACTGCAACTGCAGTCTTGGTAAATGGACCTATTTCATAGATAAAAAAAAGGTCATGGTGAGCATTGTTGACAGTAATCTTATTCTTTCAAAGAGACTATCTTTTATTATTAAAGATCATGGATACTACCTGTAGTGTTCGCAGATTTGTAATCGTCAAGGGAGGTAGATAATGCCAGTTTGAATTATCTCCCTTCCTACTATTTTACAGTATTGACACATTTCAAAGATGGATAACTTTTAAAGTTTTGAGAGTTTACACCTAATTTTTTGACTTTCTTTAACTTCAAACCTTACTCTATCATGCATATATTGCCTTATTGTCAAACGTGACTGCCATTTTTAGTTATCAGGCGAATAAAACACCAATTTTTCACTCAAAATTGGGTCGATTTTTTCCAGTAAAAGCTCTCCCGTTGATAATAAGGGACAGAAAACATTCATATCATGTTATCTTATTACAAACGTATGTATTTTAAAACTATACAAGCGAATAGGAATGGGATAATATTTGTTGTTTGATTTTTATCGAGGAAATATTACATACATGTCTCAATATTGATATTTTCAAAATGGATTCCTGGTTACCATGGAAACGGCCGAACGCTGACCTCTAAAAACTTGTAAAATACAAACAAGCATGGTATATATCAATTTCCCCAAATTTGAGCCAAATCCGTAATTTTCGACTTTCCACGTTATTATGGGCCAATGCTCGATGTTTACAGTCAGCCTCTCTTAACAATTAGAAAATTTAATATCAATTCTCTGTAATCATCAAGAATTTTATAATAGGGGTGGCTCACGCGTGGTCTCAGATTTTGTTCAAACTTGCTGACAGTGTGAGATGTATCACAAAAACAAATGAATGGCCACTGTTTCATTCATTCACACTTCCGTTGCCATGGTAACGGCTTCCAAAGATTTTGGCCAAAAACGAACAAAAATTTCATAAAATTGAACAATTTAATCCATTTAGTATTGTTAAAATTGCCATTATTTGGCCTAAATATGTCTTGTTTGTAAAAATGCAGACCTTTACAAATAATAATAAGTTTTAATATTTCCCTTACTGAATTGCTGTTGTAGTGTCACATGCCATGGAATGTGGGTGGGGTAAGCAGGTCCTGAAAAATGTCATTTTAAGGCATATTTGAATGGGAACACCAAAGTTGCGCGGGCACTCTGACATATACGCTTACTAATAAAGTCTGCAGTGGGATTTAAAAAACATAAAACGAAAAAACATGTATGGGAAGTTACCATCATATGGTCGTAACCATGGCAACAAAACCGCCCCTATAACACAATAGTGTTAAAAAAGAATTCATTTATTTCTATGTGGTGTGATAAGAACAATTTCATAAAGTCAGAATTGTTATTTCAATATCACTCTTGTGTAAACAATCAACAGATACTGTGAAAAACTTAATTTTATGCCATTAAGGGGCACCAAAAGGGGCGAAAAGTGACATTCTCAATAAAAAAAACTCATAAATATCTCGTTTCATTTCTAGAAAACCAGCACTAACAACACAAAAATATGCTTAAAGCTATTCTAAATATATCATGCATTGTATTATGACACTGTATATGCTCTGGTGCCATTTATTTTACAAAAAAGGGGCTCTGAAAGGGCTCAAAACACGGGATGGGGGGGGATCGAAAATGTGAAATGTGAAATATCTCTACGATATCATAATTCAATCATATGTAACCGATGGACTGATTGTCAAATTCTTAAACTTTGCATATGAGAATACAGGTGGAAACAAAAGATGCTGTGAACAAACTAATATTAGCCTCTAAGAGTGGCCCCCAAAGGAGAAAGAAGGGAAATTTCAACTCAAAACACACACAATTTTTATTTTACTTCTGGAATATATAGGCTGTGAGCCAGATATGGTTTACCTCCCCTCAAGGGGGAGTTTTGTAGACCATAATTTTCTAAAAGCCCTGTATCTTAGAAGTATTTTGCAGCATGTTAGCTCTCTGGCGAATGGGGTGTTACGCTGTAACAGCCTGTTATAAACGTTACCCATTACAACAATAAACATAGCATGAAAATGATTGAAAATAATAATAATAAAAAACTAGTCACTTTCCTATGTTTAAAATTATAGTAGTTTCTAGTAGAACAATCCAGTAGCTAAAAGTTATGATGTTTAAATTATCACTTTAGCTAACATGGTTTAATATACGAGATATTTGTCTTTACAATCCATCAAAATTGCTATTTCCATCCAAAATATTTTCTTTTTGTAAATTATTCCTTCCATATTGGACCATATATTTATTACTGTATTAAAGGCAATTTATTCATCTTTTCTGATATGCAAACATTATTATCCTATCTTGTATATTTTGTGAGAAATAGGATGTTGAACACAGTAACATCTTACAAATGTTCCATATTACAGTTATCACATGCAGTATAATTCAAGTGCTTGAATTTCACTGTTGGAGTTGAAAACAACAGCAAAGTCTAATATTGAATATGTCAGCCTATTAAAACAGCAAGGAACAGTGGCACAGTGGGTAATATACGTTACCTATGACTATATTCGTTAAAATCATATAATTTTTTGATAAAATCATTTTGTTTTCTTTGATAGCAGTTTCTTCATAAAAGAATCTTTTAATATTAGAAACAAATACATTCTGGTTTATTCTTTATCATTAAAGCTATTACTATTAGTGATGTAAATTGCATTAATGTATTAGATAGTTCATTATAATACCTCTGATCAGTTGTTTTTAGCTCGCCTGAACGAAAGTTCAGGAAGAGCTATTGTTGTCACCACGGCGTCGGCGTCCGCGTCCGCGTCCGCGTCCGTGTCCGCGTCCGCGTCGGCGTCCGGATGGATGTTTTGGTTAAAGTTTTTTTTAAAGACCTATATCTCCCTAACCCATGGATGGATTCTTTGATACTTGCACTGTAGTTAGATATTGGTCCAAAGTTTAACATGGTACCACCCCCACCCCACTCCTTGACCTTGATGTCAAGGTCATGGACTTAGAAAATTGGGAGTTTTTTGGGACTGGATGTTTTGGTTAAAGTTTTCTAAAGCCCAGTATCTCCTTAACCCATGAATGGATTCCTTTGATACTTGCACTGTAGTTAGATATTGGTCCAAAGTTTTCCAAGGTACCACCCCCACCCCCCTCAGTGACCTTGATGTCAAGGTCATGGACTTAGAAAATTGTCTTTTTATTGATTGGATGTTTTGGTTAAAGTTATTAATGACACATATCTCCTGAACCCATAGATGAATTCTTTTTATATTTGCACTGTAGTTAGATATTCGTCCAAAGTTTTACAGAGTACTACCCCAGCCCTGCTGGGTGACCTTGATGTCAAGGTCAGGGACTTAGGAAATTTGGTCTTTAATAAAGTTTTCTAATTGCGTACTGATTCATAATGCTTGGCAGAGATTTAGTTTACACTTGAACTGATGTTAGACACTTTTTTGAGTTTTTACAAAACACTATATACTTACCCGACTGAATGACCTTGATGTCAAGGTCATGGACTTTGAGTTTTGTCTTAAAGATTTTGATTAGTTTTATATTAATGAAGACATAATTTCACAGTGCCACAATGGACTCAGTTGATACTAATACTTGGACTGATGTTAGATAACGGTTAAAGGCTTTGATACATCCTAGCCCTGCCCTCCTCCCCCCTACCCCTTAGTTCTTTGACCTCAAGCTCATGGACTGTGAAATTTCATGTGGATTTTTTTTTTTTAAACATTTCTGAGATAGCTTTTGTTTATAAATGTGTTTTCATTATGGACATGCTTGCCTGAAGTTTTATACATAGCAGTCTACACCACCATAGCGACTGTGTGATGGGCAAGCACCTATTCAGGCGAGCTATGCTGTCAGGCGACAGCTCTTGTTTTTTTCGTTTTCACATATAAAACAATAACAAATATAAGTCTGGCAGTTCTTATGATATTTTGTGTACATGGACCTAACAACACATTCATCTGTGATTAGTTTTAGGGATTCATGAGGAGTGTTTTATACGTGATTAAACACAGTATACTTTATATTCTTCAAATTGTAATGTTTAGAACGTGACATATTCTGCACATGCAAAACCTGGTTTTGCTATTTACTTGGTTATTATACCAAAAATCAAAGTATTTCATAATGGCATTTCTCAGCATCATTCTTTTAGAATTTTTACAGTTGAGTTTGAAAGATGGTAACATACATGAAATTTTGTTATATAAAGCTGCAAAATGCAAAAAAAAAGAGAAGAAAAAAAAACAGAAAGGCAGAAAGGCGAAAAAAATAGAACTTCAGAGAAGGTAAAGCCACTGCTTTTAAAAGCCAGCATTGATTTTGCATATAGGCTTCGAATAAAATGATATACAATAAGTTTGATAATGTTTAACTTGAGCAGAACTTGAGCAGTTTCGTCCTGTTTTGTATAAAACTATAAAATAATCAGTAATCAACAATACGAAATGTAGTACAACTTGTTTATTGACAGGATTTGGAAAAAAATTACGTGCACACTGAAAAACTCTAAAGCAGGATAGTAAACCTGAAGTTTGAAGACTTCAGCCAAAAACAGCTATGCATCAAAACTAACGTGAATATTTGCTGGCAGCATATACATGTACTTACTTATGTAAAACTATTGTATATTTTACATTACCAAGGGAAACAACATTTCTTAGAAAAGCAGAATGGTAAATCTGTAGTTTGAAGACTTCAGCCCAAAACAGTAACTTATGCATAAAAACTAATGTGAATACTTGCTGGTAGTGTATACTTAGTTGAGTAAAACTATGGGATGTTTTACGTTACCAAGGGAAATAACATTGCTCAGTTACAGTCAAAAAACACACCTACGTTTGAAAATGTTAAATGGTAGTGTTAATACGTTGCTTTATTAAGTTTATTAAACATGTAGTTCCTAATAATAATTTGTCAACCAGGAGTTTGGAAGTATAGTATCAGAAACATTTAATACGGAAAAAGAGAACGGACAGCTTACTCTTGATATTATAGCAATGCATAACTGCTAAGTTTAAGATAATCTATATTTCTATGCTTTCGTTTCTTGCATTTTTAAGTCTCGCTATATTAAATCATCGTTAAACGAATCGATTCACCAAAGAACATATAGATACGTTTAGTTGGACAAAAAAGTTCTTTTTTCCAGGGACAGTGTTACAGTGAGCTCTTCCCACATAATGAAATGGCAAATGAAAATAAAAGAATATATTAATGTTGTTCATTGCTGTTCAGATATTTATAAGCAAATCTTAATTGTTCTCCTTCAGAATTTACTCATCTACACTGAAGTTATACTTTGCAGCATAATAGTAAGAAGAAAAAAAAAAACAAGAAAAGAAAGACGGAACAAGTAACGTATACAACTATTCATTGAGAGTTTACAAAGTCTTTATTACTACTTTGTTTCCTTTGAGAGTTTACAAAGTCTTTATTACTACTTTGTTTCCTGAGTTATAGGATGTATATCAAATCTGCTTAAACTTGGAAGGAGTTATGGGACGACCTCTCCACTCTGGACATATATTATATTCAGGTGGTAAAAAGAAAAAATAAAGTTTGTAGATTCCAGTACATCGTCCTCCCATAAGTCGTAAGCCAAAAGTCAGTTAGCTATATAATTTGCCGATTAAAACTTGAAGCACTTTCATCCCCTCTCCACATAAGTTACTTTCAGCCGAAGCCGTGATGAAAATGTCTTGTTCACCACTATGTCATGTCTTGTATATGATAAATATATACTGCTCCTTTTGTTGTTTACACATTGTAAACCTAAGTGTAATAAAGAATTTGAAGAATTATTTTCAATACCCTTGACCAGTAATACAATATTTCTGAACAGCAATAATCAAACAATAGAGGAAGTGCATACCTATACATGCAAAGGAAGGGCTAACCTAAATAATTTACTGCATTTCATCTCCATGACTTTGTATAACCATTGTTTAGCAATAAATATTGTTGTATACTTCTTATTCATGATATCATACTGCTGCTAATCAAATTATTCTTGTCCAAGTATTTTAAATACTGTTAGATAATACAGCATTTTGGCAATATCCAAACAACAATTAAACAAGCTAACACACTGAAAATTGTCTGACTGAAATTTGTCTTTTGTAACAGCTTTAGTCATTGATAGTTACAACTAAATATTTGTATCAACAGAATGACATATAGAACTCCAACAGGATGATGACAGAATGCTGTTTGCGTTGTAAACAATGTCCATTTCTATAATCCTTAAATTTTCATATTGTTAATATGTTGAAATGTATTCGATGGGGGCTGTGTAAACAGATCACGTAGATAACAATTTAACATGCAAGTTATGATCACAGGAGCTACACGTTTTCTAACCTATGCAAAGCGGCTACTGTGCAAAGAGGCTGTTGGCTGAAGAAGCGACTGACAGCATAGCAATAATGGTGTTAATTCCGGTCAACCGAGTTGATACTGCTTTTGATTGCTTCACCTGGCAGTCACAGTCACATATTTGTATGTAGGGCACTTGAATGGCTCAATCAATCAGCACAGGTAGCAAAATTGATTTTATCCCTATTATTACTCTAAACCTAAATAGTGAAAGTTACATTATATATCAACTTACATGTAACTTATCTCAGTTGGGCATGATTTGAATAAGAGTGATGGAGCATGTATAAATTTCAGTCCACCAATTCAGCGATTTAGTCCCAATTTCTTTTTTATATTTTGTTCGTATTTTTGTTATGGTTATATACGTTACATATGTATTGTGACGGCTGACTTGTGTTGTAAGATTTTAGTTTTTTATGTATAACAATATTAAAATAGATATATTTGTGATCTTAACTTTCTGTACACTTCAATTCTGTCAATTTTCTCCTTATATTACATGTATACAGAAACAAAAGGAAAAAAACGTCAAATACAATGTTAGCTACGTTATACGGATTTTTCAACGTAACTTTGACATGTCAATTACTTCGAAACAGCGATTTATGTACCAGCATACAAAACCCAAGATTATTTAGGGCGAATACTTATATGTGTGTAACAATGCGTATTTTCTATTATAACGTGAAAATATTAATTTGATAAGACGTACTTGACGTCGAAGTTAAGCATTAATACCCCAACGTACAGAGGGCTAACATGTGTCATTTTGTTTCTGATATAATGTAGTTTTAGAAAATTATAGGGTACAAAACTCCCCTGTGGTGTGTGGGTGGGGAGGAGGGGGAGAGAGGGGGTTTATGGTCAGCTCAAGGATGCTAGCTGATGAAAGTGTTCAAAGATACATGAACCATGTACACAAAAGATCATTAGGGCTGCAATTATTTATTTGTTATTATTTTCTAAGAGACAGTGAAGAACCTTGATAAGTGGTATTGTAATGAACTCTCTTATACGTTAATGTTATTTGCATCACTACTAGTAATAGCTAATGACCAAAAACAAACCAGAATGTATTTTTCTTATACTCGAAGATTATTTTATGAAGAAACTGCTAACAAAAGTAAAACAAACTGTACTATCTTCAAATTTTCAAATTATATGATTTTAAAGAAAAAAGTCACAGGTAACATTTATAAGCGATAGTTACGGCCAAGGGGCTATCAGAAATAGTGACAGATATGCGTTCAACATATTGTCCCACCTATCCTTGCTGTTTCGATAGGCTGACAGAGGCAATTTACCTTATGTTGTTGTTTTTAATTCCCATATTATTATTCAAGCATTTGAATTATATGGCAATAAATAATTAAGACATGGAATATTTTGTAAGTGGGTACTTTGTTCAACAGCCTATTTCTCCCAAAGTATAAATGATATGACAATAATATTTGCTGATCTGAAAAGATGAATAAATTGCCTTTAAGACAGTAACAAAGGTAAGGTCTAATACGGAAATGAAAACTTACAAAAAGAAAATACCTTGAATGAAAACAGCAATTACTGGAGTGTTGTTTATTTATTTATTTATTCATTCATTTGCAAAGACAAATATCACGTATGTAACGCCACGTAAGCTAAAATGATCTTTAAAACATCTTAATGTGTACCTACTGTATTCTTCTGTTAGAACATATTATAATTTTAAACGTGTGAATGTGACTTCCGTGCTTTTGTAACTTTCAATATTTTCATATTATGTTTCCCGTTTTGATGGGTAACGTTTTTAACAAGCTGTTACAGCATAGTGCTTCCACTGCCAGAGGGCTAACATGCAAAATACTTGTAAGACAACGGGCATTATGTAAATCATGATCTTTAAACTTCCTACGGAGAGGAGGTGGGGAGGAGGTAACCATAGATGGCTTGTGGCCCAGCAAGTGATAATTGAGATATAAAAAATTTTCTAACAGTGTAGTGTTTTCAACATTCTATTTCTCCCAAAGTATAAAAGATAAGATAATAATATTGACTGAGTCGAAAAGATTTATAAATTGCCTTTTAGACAGAAACAAACCTATGGTCTAATACGGAAAGAAAAACTTACAAGAATAAATTATTATGTCCCCCCACCATAGGTGAGGGGGGACATATTGTTTTCAGTGCGGATCCCGGGCGTCGGCGTCGGCGTCGGCGTCAGCGTCGGCGTCCATGTGACGGATTTCTTGTATGCGCGATATCTCTTGAACCAATGGATGGAACTTCACCAAACTTGCATGGATATATTATTGGGACAAGTTTAAGAGCTGATTAGATTTTGGTGACCTTGACCTCATTTTCAAGGTCACTGGATGACATAGATGACAATTACTTGTATGCGCAATATCTCTTGAACCAATAGATGGAATTTCACCAGACTTGCATGGATACAGTTTAAGAGCTGATTAGATTTTGGTGACCTTGACCTCATTTTCAAGGTCACTGGCGGACATAGATGACAATTTCTTGTACCAGTGATATTTCTTGAACCAATGGATGGAATTTCACCAAACCTGCATGGATACATTATTGGGACACGTGTAAGACCTGATTAGATTTTGGTGACCTTGACCTCATTTTCAAGGTCAGTGGAAGACATAGATGACAATTTCTTGTACCCACTATATCTCCTGAACCAATGGATGGAATTTCACCACACTGGCATGGATACATTATTGGGACAAGTTTAAGAGGTGATAAGGTTTTGGTGACCTTCACCTCATTTTCAAGGTCACTGGAGGACTTAGATGAAAATTTCTTGTACCACTGATATCTCTTGAACCAATGAATGGAATTTCACCAAACTTGCATGGATACATCATTGGTAAAAGTTTAAGAGGTTTCTAGATTTTGGTGACCTTGACCTTATTTTCAAGGTCATTGGAGGTCTTAGATGACAATTTCTTGTAACCACTATATCTCCTGAACCAATGAATGGAATTTCTCCAAAATTTCAGGAATACATCATTGCGACAAATTTAAGAGCTGATCAGATTTTGGTGACCTTGATCTCATTTTCAAGGTCACTGGGGGACTTAGATGACAATTTCTTGTACCCACTAAATCTCCTGAACCAATAAATAGAATTTCACCAAACTTGCATGCATACATCATTGGGACAAGTTTAAGAGCTGATTAGATTTTGGTGACCTTGATCTCATATTCAAGGTCACTGGAGGACTTACATGACATTTTCTTGTACCCACTATATCTCCTGAACCAATGGATGGAATTTCACCAAACTTGCATGGATACATCATTTGGACAAGTTTAAGAGGTGATTTGATTTTGGTAACCTTGACCTCATTTTCAAGGCCATAGTCATCTATGTAGGATATCTTAAGAACCAGTGGATGGATTTTCTCCAAACTTGTCTAGATATTTTACTTGTTCAGGCTTTTGTTCATTAGAGGGGATGGGAAATGGTCTGGTGGGGGGACATCAGTTTTTCTCTGAAAAACATTTCTAGTTTTGGATAGAAACAGCCATTTTAATGAAGTGTAAAGACAAATGTAACGTATGTAACGCCATGTAAGCTAAAATGATCTTTCAAAGAGCATACTTTGTAGCTACTGGATTCTTCTTATAGACCATATTATGATTTCAAACATGTGAATGTGACTTCCATACTTTTGTAAGTTTCAATAGTTTTATATCTTATTTATGTTTTGATTGGTAACGTTGGTAATATGCTGTTATTGCTTAACCCGACAATCGCCGGAGAGCTTACATGTTGCAAAATGCTTGTAAGATACAGGCTCTAAGAAAACTGTACTCTTTAGAACTCTCGATAGGGGAAGGGGGTAGGGGGTAAGCCATCTGGCTTGTTGCCTATTTTTGGCACAAAATGCTCACCTGTTCGGGCCTCTAAAATGACCCTTAACACCTTCCCATCTGGGCCCACAATCAATAAACTGTAGTAAAGCAAATAACTGACTAATAAATTGTATTCATCTACTAACATATCGCAGTATTCAAGTGGTGTGGACGAACAAAGGCTTATTTAAATGTGATTCTTCCACTTTGGGTTTTTAAAAGGGTAACATAATTGTTGACATGGTAACGATAAGAAGATGGTAACTTCCCACACATATTTTTCCATTGTGTTATACATGAAGTACCATTCTTGACGGTGAATATGTAAAGATATGTCAGAGTGCCCGCGGGGCTTAGGAATATTGGGTTAAAAATGATGAAAAACGATGAATTTCAATATCTTGATACCCCACCCACCTTTGAAGCACATGTGTGATTCTACAGTCAACTAAATTCGTTTTAGTAGCTCGCTATAGAATTTATCCTGAGTGATATTTGAAAGAACAATTTACTATAAACAATAAATATATAAAGGTTAGAAGATGTAATTGTGCAAAAATAGTCAATTTTCACTGATATTTTTAGAGTTTCAGGCCAAAAATTATGAATCCCGTTACCATGGAAACGGGCCATAAAAAATAGGTAGTTGTATTTCAATATTTACTTTTTGAGTGACAACGAACATGCTCAGAAAGTTTCGTTAAAATCTGTGACTAGGTGTGAGCCACCATTCTCGATGGTTACAGAGAATTGGTATTAAGGATTCTAGAAAGTGACATACTTTATAACGCATACAACATTCTGTCATCAGCCTGTTCAGGAGTTCTATTTTTCATTATGTTGTTACAAATAGTTAACTGATCAGATAATTTTGCAAACCCCATTGTTTTATTCCCACTTGTTGTTACTAGCAAGAACTAAAGGCGTTACGAAATCCAATTTTCAGTCAGACAATTTACAATATGTAAGCAACTAAAATTGTTGTTTGGATATTACCCAAATGCTGAATTCTCTAACGGTATTTAACATATTTGGACAAGGATGATTTGATCAGCAGTAAGGTATCATTAATAAGCAGTTTACAACCATATTTATTGCTAAAAATATAAACAATATGGTTATACAAGGTCACGGAGATCAAATGCAGTAAGTTATTTAGGTTAGCCCTTCCTTGGCATGTATAGGTATGCACTATTTCTATTGTTTGATTATTTGCTCTTCAGAAATACTGTATTACTAGTTAAGGATATCGGAAATAAAAAATTCATAAACTCTCAATAAATAAGTTGTATACGTTACTTGTTCGGTCTTTCTTTTCTTTTTATTCTCAATATTATGCTGCAAGGCATAACTACAATGTAGGCAAATACATTCTGAAGGAGAAGAACTAAAATTTGCTCATAAATATCGGGTCTATAGAAATGGACTGTGTTTTAATTAAATCAGATTGTACAGAGGTAGTAAAGTTTCTGATCGTCTTGCATTCACACACACAGGGGGATAAGTCTTTGCTGTTGGAATGGAGAAGCTTTCGATATATAGTTATCTATGGAACGCCTCAGCTGTCTTATGTCGAGAAATGACATCATATTCTGCTGACAGACCATCATGTGATGTTGACAGACCATTATTTTCTGTTGACAGACCATTATGTGATGTTCATATTCATTACATCTTGTTTGTTTGTCACGCTTTCTTGTTTGTTTGCTAAGTTATCTTGTGAACGCGCCATTCTGTTGGCTTTATATGCGATATCTTCCTGTTGACTCGTCATTCTGTCAGCTTCATGTGTCGTATTATCTTGTTAATTGAACAGTGTGTTGGCTTTATTTATCATGTTGTCTTGTCATAACATTACATTAATCTGTTGACAAACATTATGTGATGTTCATATATATTATGTTCTGTTCATTTGCAATGTTGTCCTGTTATTTCGTCATTCTGTTAGTTTCATTTGTCGTAATATCTTATTAAATGAACTAACTATCTGGAACTGAAACATAACAATAACTGGTCAAACAGTGAAAATCCTGACGAGACGGCTCATAATGAGCCGTCTTATCTGGATTTTCTATGTTTGCAGTGGCATGTCCGAATTTACCCGCCTGTCCGAAGTTACCCGACTCTTGACAAACTATGCTCTACTACCTCCAGAAAAATATCGCTTCTTTGTGCCTTATCGACCTATGTCTCGAGGGTACATTCTACCGCTTATCGATTATGGATTCGTCACGTGGGGACCGTATTACTTATTAACTCGAAATTTCGACTTAAGATAACACAAAATATAAAAGTATGCCTGGCCCTAATACTCTTCCGTACCTTCTTCCTCGAGTAACCTGGACAGAATATTTTATATTTTGCTGAAGCGTGCAGTACGTTTTATTTTACACGCTGAATACAATACCCCATCTGCAAACATGTTCCAAGAACTAGGTTGGCTCCCTATAAGCAAGCGGTTGAACTACAACAAAGCAATTCTGACCTATATAGCTTTAAATAATTTAACTCCGGCTTATATATCAGATTTATTAACACCGGTGGCTGAAACACACTGCCGCTAACTGAGATCGTCGGACAATGGCACATTATCTATAAGTCGTAGTATTTCAATTCTCATATCGACGTTGCCCCCGCACCTCAGCGGAACGAATCCATAGCCACACATTATCTATTCCAAGGTCTCGTACTTGTTATTTGGCAGATGCTTCTCGTCCTCGGCACCCAGACTATGGAATTCATCATCTTTAAATAATTTCAAAAACAATCTTAAACACGAACTCTAGATGTTCTGTGATAGTAGCTTTTTTTCGATGAGCAAATGCATTTTACAAAGTTTTATTTTAGTGCTATGTTCCAGTTTTTTCGCGTCCCTTTTAATTTTTCAAGGATAATCTTGATGTCTTATAAGGAAATGTATGGAACGCCTCAGCTGTCTTATGTCGAGAAATGACATTATATTCTGTTGACAGACCATCATGTGATGTTGACAGACCATTATTTTCTGTTGACAGACCATTATGTGATATTCATATTCATTACACTTGTTTGTTTGTCACACTTTCTTGTTTGTTTGCTAAGTTATCTTGTGAACGCGCCATTCTGTTGGCTTTTTATGCGATATCTTCCTGTCGACTCGTCATTCTGTCAGCTTCATGTGTCGTATTATCTTGTTAATTGAACAGTGTGTTGGCTTTATTTATCATGTTGTCTTGTCATAACATTACATTAATCTGTTGACAAACATTATGTGATGTTCATATATATTATGTTCTGTTCATTTGCAATGTTGTCCTGTTATTTCGTCATTCTGTTAGTTTCATTTGTCGTAATATCTTATTAAATGAAAAGTCTGTTGTCTTCATTTGTCAAGTTGTCTCGTTAACTTTCCATGTTGTATGCTTCATTTGTACAGTTGTCTTTTTAATTTGCCATTCTGAGGGTTTAAAGCATGATGTCATTTTTTAGAAAATGATTGTTTACTCCAGTAATAGCAAGGTATATTGTCTGTTCAGCGTGCCGGCTTCTTCAACACACCTGTTAAATGACTAGTAGATAATGATGGTGTGTTAATGTAACAGCTTAACCAGAATTAGGGACATAACGGACCACGGACAAAACGGACCACGGACATAACGGACCACGCTTGGGACAAAACGGACCACGTTCAGGACGAAACGGACCACGTTCAGGACAAAACGGACCACGTTTAAGGTCAAACGGACCACGTTCAGACCTTCCGTTAATCTTGAGAAAGCATGTTTTATTTTAGTTGCAACACTTATAAAGAAATTTGCATGCTTAAAAGATAAATATCTTACCGTTAAATTAATTAGATAGTTGCGACAACCAAAGATAGTTGAGATCATGAACAGTAGTCAAATAACTGTGACCATTTAACATTGTCTTTGGTAATTATATACTCTTTAATCTTTTAATTGACACCAATTAATGGTCTGGCTTGTCTTCTTGCGTGGTCCGTCTGGTCCTGAAACGTGGTCCGGTTTGTCCTGAAACGGGGTCCGTTTTGTCCTAACCGTGGTCCGTTGGTCTGGTCCGTTTTGTCCATGGTACGTTTTGTCCGAGTACCAAACATGGCACCGACGTGAGCCGGAAATGGGCTCCTGACCGTCAAAACGCACAAAACCATAACCACATAACCATTTCCACCCAAAACAACCAACGACTGATATGTCACACGATCAAAACGACCCACAGACACAAAGTCGTTTCGCTCCAGGGTTTTTTTTCACCATAATTTATCTAAAAGCCCCGGGATTTGAGGTAGATGTTCAGAGGGGTAGATGTTCAGAAGGTGGGGTGGAGGGTGTACGGGTACTCCCAATTTTTGTCGCACCTGCTTTAGCAAGGTGCGATTTAGGCGTCCGGTTTTCCGTCAGTCCGTCTGTCCGTTCGTCAACCCGTTTGTCCGTCCGTCCGTCCGTTCACATTTACGTCGAACCTAAATTTTAAGTCCATTCAAAAAACCCTTTTTTCTCTGAAACCACTGCACCCATGGTTCTCAAATTTCACATGCTGCATGACCAGACTGCAGAGCTTCTGAATGACAAACTTCAGTTTGGTCCAGGATCCAAGATGACCGCTGTTACTAAAAATAGCAAAAATAATTACATCATGTTTTTCTCCGGAACCAACTGGTATATTTGGCTGAAATTTTACATGGAGCATTAATGGGACATTGGTTTCAAAATTTATCAAAATGCAAAAAATCTGTAGCGGAATTAGGTCACTGTGACCTACTTTTTGTTTACGAGTCCGAGTTTGCAAAAACGCCAATATCTAAAAAAAAACTTGAATATATTTAGGTTAGATTTAGTCAGAATGGTCCTTAAATGGAGTTCTTTGAAATTGAAGCGAATGGAGACCATCCAAGATGGGCGCCAGCCACCGTTACTAAAAATAGAAAAATATGAAAATGACAATATCTCAAGAGTCCCTGAATGGAATTGGACTTAATGTGTATCAAAATGATCCTTGAATGAAGCTGGTTCTTGATTTTTTTTCAAATTGACCGTCCAAGATGGCAACCATTCACCGTTACTAAAAATAGCGAAAACCTGAAAACGATAATATCTCATAAACTACTGAATGGATTTCGACGAAATATGTTTCAAATGACTTTAATCAAGTTCTTAAAGTGAAGGTGCAAAGCAGGTGCGACATAGCTTTCCGCGGAATTCTTGTCTCTGCTAAATTGGCTGGGCCCCCAGTCTGTAGTGCCCCCCTCCACCCCACCCTCCCTCAAATGTAGATTCACAAAGTACATCCCAGGTTTTTCCGGCATACCCCCTAAAATAGTTAATTACTCTTACAAATACAACGTAGATGTCATACATCATTTGCACCTTATTGTTTTAATTTTTTCTACTGGTATTATCACTTTGTTTCAGTATAGCTTTGTTCATCCTTACTAATGCTTTGTGGGACGAAATTCGTAGAGGATCTTTAGTTGCGGTTGCATTTGTTTTGCGTTCGGTACTGTTTAGCTTATTGTGTTTTCATTTTGAAACACTTCTGCAAGTCCAAATTATTTATTTCAACAAAGGTAACTGAGTTGCCACCTGTTTGGGAAAATGCTGCTGGTCCGGCTTATCACCTGTACTTTTATTGTTTGTGAAGATGTATTTGCCCATCTTTCCCTTGATGTTGGGGATAAGGGTTCTGATTCATGCAGTTCCTGCTGTTTACTTATTCATTTGACTTGTATTCTTGGTATTGATTTCAATGGTATAAGCAGTACATGAAAAGCAAATTTTGGGGTTAATCACACACACACACACACACACACACACACACACACACACATCTTAGAACTTTTGATACCCCCCACGCCCCCGCCCCGACAAAAAATATTTTCTTTAGTTAGTTGAGTTCCCCACACACACCGTAACCCGTCCCTCCCCCAAACAATATGTAAGTACGAAATGCATCCCATAAAAAATTACTTAAATTAGCCCTTTTTCGCCAACCCCGCCCCCACCCCACCCCCAAGAAAATAAAAATAAATAAATAATAAACAGTTCTTACCATATTGCTTGAAATAGCTTACCCTACCCTACCGAAAGTTAGACCCAAACGTCCAAGTGCTGGACTGTAATATGGGCGAAACGGATCGCCTAATGGGACCGAAACGACCGGGGGAAAATAACACGACGGTGCTGGGTTTTACCAGATATAGATCACAACAACAAAATGACGTTTTGACAGCATGGAACGATTAACTGAAATAACAGAATGATTGTTTAAATCGACAAAATTGCAAACTAATCAGATAGAGGGCTTTTCTGACAGGACATTGCCGTTAAAGACAATAGAATGATGAATTAACATGACAGCATTACAAACTGACCAGACATAAAGATTTACTGACAGAATATTACTACACTTGAAACCAACAGAATGACGAGTTAACAAGGCAACATTACAGATTGACTAGACATAACGATTTACTGACAGAACGTTACTGCACTTGAAGCCAACAGAATGACGAGTTAACAAGGCAACAATACAAATTGACCAGACATAACGATTTTCAGACAGAATATTACTGCACTTGAAGCCAACAGACTGACG
Organism: Ctena decussata; assembly: GCA_963989385.1. Lineage (NCBI taxonomy): Eukaryota > Metazoa > Mollusca > Bivalvia > Lucinida > Lucinidae > Ctena > Ctena decussata. The sequence continues at coordinate 21,014,197 of OZ022512.1, read as the reverse complement.
AGTTAACTTGATATATTACAAAGTGACCGGACAAAATCGTTTTCTGACATAATACTATTCCCAGTTCACAAACGTCGCAAATTAATTAGACACAACTAATTTTCTGACAGAATAGTATGTATTTAAAGATGACAAAATGACGAGATAACAGTACAACATAGCAAACTGACCAGACGTGACGACTTTTTGACAGAATATTTCTAGAATGGAAGCTAAAAAAATGGCAAGTTAACAAGACAACATGGCAAACAAACAAGACAACATAATACCCAAACAAGATGTAATGAATATGAACATCACATAACGGTCTGTCAACAGGACACAATGTCATAGCTCGATATAAGACAGTTGAGGCGTTCCATAGTTATCCATAGAGAGGCGCCGTGGTAGAGTGGTTAGAGTGACTCGGTTATTGTGCAGAAAATCACCGGAAGGTCGTGAGTTCGCCTCACCGTCGCCATCCGACGACTGGAAAACTCTCTCTGTCAACCCAGCAGTAAATGGGTACCTTTTTTCGAATCAGGGAAGGTGATTGCAGCGAAAAGAGAGAGATGGGTTCCGCCTTTCATCAGCTGTGCCCAAGATACAGTGGGTCTCTAAACCCCCACTGCCCCACGGCTATTAGGCTATGGGAAACCTTTACCTTTTTTAGCAATACGAGGACTGATCATACTGAGTCGTGGCTGGACGAAGATTTAATTTTTATGCTCCCCGAAGGGCGAGCATATAATTGCCGCTTTGTCCCTCCGTCTGTCTCTCTGTCCGTCCTTCCGTCTGTTCGTCCGTCACATTTTTGTCATGAGCATATCTCTGAAAGTATAAGGGAAACTTAAATGAAACTTCACACATTGATAGAGGACAACAAGGGGAAGTGCATGCACAAGAACCGTTACCCTGTCACAAGTATTTACGAAGTTAACTCCCTTTCCAGTTTTTTATGCCCCCGCCACGAAGTGGGGAGGGGCATATAGTTTTGCCCTTGTCCGTCCGTCCGCCCGTGCATACGTCCGTCCGTCCGTCACACTTTGTAGTACTGTTCTTGTCTCCGCAACTCCTCCTGCAGAATTTGATGCAGGGAGTTGAAACTTGCAACATAGTTCCGACATGCATTGAACATGTGCATAAAGGAAACAGAACTTTGATTCAGGTCTTTATTGCAGAATTATGTCCCCTTGAATAACATGCATATTTTTACCATATTTCACATTTGTAGTACTGTTCTTGTCTTCGCAACTCCTCCTACAGTATTGGAAGCAGGAAGTTGAAACTTGCAACACAGTTCAGACATGCATTGAGCATGTGCATTAAGGAAACAAAACTTTGATTCAAGTCTTTATTGCAGAATTATGCCTCTTGAATAACATACATATTATGACCATATTTCACATATGTAGCACTGTTTGTGTCTCCACAACTCCTTCTACAGTATTTAATGCAGGGAGTTGAAACGTGCACTACAGTTCAGACATGCATCGAACATCTGCATAAAGGAAACAGAACTTTAATCCTGGTCATTATGGCACAATTATATCCCCTTGAATGACATATATATATATATTTGACCTTATTTCACAATTTGTAGTACTGCTCTTGCCTCTGCAACTCCTCCAATAGTATTTGGTGTTGGGATTTGGAAATTGCAACATAGTTCAGACACGCATTGAACATATGCATAAAGGAAACAGAACTTTGAGTTAGGTCTTTATTGCAGAATTATGTCCCCTTGAATGACATACATACCTTATTTCCATGGCTCATATACAAGCTCACCTTTAGTCATCACTCTAGTGGCCTCATTTATCAACCGATTTGGTATTACATCACAGTTATATTGGGTATAACAATACCTCGAACATGTTTGCGTTTCAGGTTGGTAGGATCAAGGTCAAGTTCACAGTTGCTATTTTCAGAAAAAAACTTGGGCATCGCTCTAGTGCTTTTATTTATGGATCGATTTCGCTATAACTTCACATAAATGTTAAGTATAACAGTATCTTGAATAAATTACCGTTTCAGCTTCGAGATCCAAGGTCAAGGTCACAGTTGTGAATTTTAGAAAAAAACCATCCCTCTGGCCCCTTTTTTCATTGACAATTTTGTGTAACTTCACCCAAATGTTTAGTGTGACAATATCTTGGACAAGTTTGCAATCCAGAATTTTAGGGTCAAGGTCATTTTCTATTATTAGAAAATACGTTGTCATCCGTCCACAATGATTTTGACAAAACTTGACACAAATATTTAGCATGACAGTATCCGGGACAAATTCACGTTTCAGCATTGTAGGTCCAAGGTCAAGGTCACATATGCTATTATAGGTAAACGTTAATCTTTGTCATGGTTCAAAGGCCTTTATTTGTTAACTGATTTTGATATAACTTCACGCAAATATTAAGTATAACAATATCTTGGATGAGTTTACCTTTCAGGGTTGTAGATCCAAGATCAAGGTTACAGTTGCTATTTTTAGAAAAATACAACTTTGTCATCCCTTTAGCAAATTTATTTATTGACAGATTTTAATGTAACTTCACACAAATATGTTTTAACACATTACTCATCTAGTGAGGCATATGGCGGGGGCATTCGTCACCTTTAGTGATTGTCTAGTTTTTCAATATTTCGCTTGTCCGGAATATATCTCTGAAAGTATGAAAGTATAAGGGGAAACTAAATGAAACTTCACACATTGATAGAGGACAATTAGAGGAAGTGCAGCGCACAAGAACCGTAACCCTATAACAAGTATTTACGAAAATAGCTCCCTTTCCATTTTTAATATTTTGCTTGTCCGGAGCATATCTCTGAAAGTATCGGGGGGATTAAATGGACTTTCACACATTGCAGAGGCCAATGAGAGAAAGTGCAGTGCACAAGAACCGTATTCCTGTCACAAATATTTACGAAGTTAGCTCCCTTTCCAGTTTCTTCAATATTTTGCTTGTACGGAGCATATCTGTGAAACTATAAGGGGGAACTAAACGAAACTTCACACATTGATAGAGGACAATTAGAGAAAGTGCAGTACACAAGAACCGTAACCCTATCATAAGTATTTACGCAGTTAGCTTCCTTTCCAGTTTTTGCAATAATGAGTTTGTTCGGTGCATCTCACCAAAAGTATCGAAGGGAACTTAATGAAACTTCATATATTGAAAAAGGGGCAATGAGAGAAAGTGCAGAGCACAGGAAGCATAACCCTGTCTTAAGTATTTACAAAGTTAGCTCCCTTCCTATATTTTTTCAGTATTTTGCATGCCCTGAACATATCTCTGAAAGTATAATAGGGAACTTAATGAAACTTCACACACCAATAGAGGGCAATAAATTAAAGTGCAGAACACAAGAACCATTACCCTGTCATAAGTAATTACAGAGTTAGCTCCCTCTTTAATTTTTGCTTTATTTTGCTTATATGGAGCATACTTAAGGAAATATTGAAAGAAACTAAATGAAATTTCACACATGATAGAGGGTAATGAAAGGAAGTGCAGAGCTTAAGACCTATAACCCTACCTATAGTAATTAGGGAGCTGGCTCCCTTCCTAATTATTTCAATATTTAGCTTGTCCGGCGTATATCTCTGTATATATTTGAGAGAACATGAATGAAACTTCACATGTTGATAATAGAGGGCAATGGCCAGAAGTGCACAGCAGAAGAACCATAACTTTATCACAAGTTAGTTTTGTGTTACTTCCCTTCTATTTTTTTCTCAGTTGTATGCATCTCTAGAGTATTGCTCTAAAAGTATTGAAGATAATTATTTTTTTTTTCAATTTTAAATTGCATTAAATTTACACAGAAAATCGCTCTTTTACCAGGATACCCATTCTCCCATTTCAGGCCTTCGGGGAGCATCCATCGGTGCCACCGATTTTCTTGTTAGAAATGAATTCATTTTGATCATTTAAGAAATAAAGGGGGGGGGTCTCCATAGGGGCCATTTTCTGGTTACAAATGGATTTGCACCAAACCTCACCAATCTCTACTTGTAAGTAATGGCTTTCATATACTGAAATACGGATCTCATCAAAAGCGCATTTTGAGTGGAGCGCAGTGTTAAAGTGGGTGGGGTAATTCCACCCCATACCTTAACATGTATCATTTTATTCGATTATCTCTATAAGTAATAATGACAGACTTACCATTATGATTTGAAATAATAAGGGCATATATGCTCATTAACTGGATTATGTAACTTACCATTGTTTGCTTACTCAATACCAATATATGAGCTTAGTAGTGGTAACAGGAATTTTACTGATTTTTGCTCCTCCAACTTTACGAAAAAACACAATTTTTCTTTATTTGTCCAGATATATATAGTTAATTTTGTAAATATATTGACATGATAGTATGCATTGCAGAATTATGAGAAAACTATCCTAGGCTTATCAATACCTGAATTATCTGCCCTTGATTAAAAGAATATAAGTAATTCAACTTAAAATGAAAGATCGAAATTCCACACTGATAGGTATATTGTGATGATTCTTTTGCTCATGTTTCTAATATTATACTGATTGTTAAGCTTTAAATTCCATATAGTGCCAGTAATATTACACAAGAACTGTAACTGGACAGCAGAGCTCATCCTGTTAGGAGCTTATATTTGGTAACAGGAATTTTACTTATTTTTGCTTCTCTAACTTTATGAAAAACCGCAATTTTTCATTATTTGTCCAGATATATAAATAAAACTTTGAAATTATATTGATATGATAGTGTTCATTGCAGAATTATGAGAAACTATCCTAGGCATATCAAAAGCTGAATTATCTGCCCTTGATTCAAGAAAATATAAGTAATTAAATTGAAAATGTATGATCGAAATTCTACACTGGAAGGTATATTTGTGATGACATTTTTGCTCATGTTTCTAATATAAGACTGATTGTCGAGCTTTCAATTCCATATAGTGCCCGTGATATTACACAAGAACTGTATCTGAACAGCAGAGCTCGTCCTCGTTTATGCCACTTAATTACATAACATTCAAGATATTATTTTCCGACCCAAAGTTTGATTTATGGATTTTAGTTACTGATATATCAAATGTTCTTGAATACCTTATTTTAGAATTTACAAGTCTCACTAAAAACTAACGACGGAGACAGTGTACTATACCCTCCTGCCCAACACACGCAATATTTTTTATATATCTGACAGTGATCATCCTAATGTTACACATAAACTGTCTGAGGACACTCGTAAAACTCAGGAGGCAAGACAGGATAAGAAAGTCCTGAAGAGAGGCAGGGATGCAAAGCATACATACCCTTTTGAAACTGGCTCAGCTAAGGTGGGCTAGCCATGTCACCATAACAAATGCAGAGATGAAATACATTCACAGACGATGTTGGAGATATAATTACCAAAGAAAATATTCCGAGGAGAACTTTAGTGTGAAACTGTTCATAAAGTTGCTAGAAGAAATGATACATCCTTAACGAAGAGAATCTGTGAAGTTAATCAAAGGCATAACAAGAGTTACGCAAGTGGTGAATAATACACCCGTTAAGTTGAGAATTGCCAAAGCAAAACAAGGGAGATAATTCATAAACCAAATAAACTAGAGTTACCATTCTTGGTCCTAATATAAACGCTTGACAATATACACAACATCATTAAGTTGTTTTAAAACATTTTGAACTATTAAGGAGTTACAGAATAAACAGGAAATTTATGCAAGGGCACATAATTTAGGGTTTAAGTTAGCCAGAGTTGTGGTTGTTGCTCATGATACATTGCCTAATTATATACATATTCCTAGAAAGTTTGAATACAATATTTCAAAAGGTTAAGGAGTTATGGAGTGAATGGGAATAGAATAAACAACTAATCAAAGGGAAGTTACTCCAAAATTAAGTAAGGTTGAGAAATCATTCTAATGTGCGACGCATTGTCTTGTAATCATGCAGACCACTATAAAGTTTCATCAAAATATTTCAAACGGTTACCAAGCTATGATATGCACAAGGTAAGTATACACAAAAATAGCCTAAAATACTAATCAAAGGGAAGTAACTCTTAAATAAAGTAAGGAAAATTTAAATTTCAAAGTAAGGTATTCAATAACATTCGATATATCATAAACTTAAGTCCATAAAATCCATAAATCAAACTTTGGGCAGAAAATGATATCTTGCATGCGACGTAATTAAGTGGCATATAGCAGGATGAGCTATGATGTTCAGTTACAGTTCTTGTGTTATATCGCGGGCACCACATGGATCAGAAAGCTCAACAAACAGTATAATATTAGAAACATGAGCAAAAGAGTCATCAAAAATATACCTTCCAGAGTAGAATTTCGATCTTACATTTCCAATTTAATAACTTATATTTTCTTGAATCAAGGGCAGATAATTCAGGTTTTGATATGCCTAGGATAGTTTTCCCATAATTCTGCAATGAACACTATCATATCAGTATAATTTCAAAGTTTTATTTATATATCTGGACAAATAAAAAAAAATGTGGTTTTTCGTAAAGTTGGAGAAGCAAAAATAAGTAAAATTCCTGTTACCACTTTTAAGCTCATATACTGGTATTAAATAAGCAAACAGTGATAAATTATATAACCCAATTAATAAGCATATATGCCTGTATTATTTCAAATCATAATGGTAAATCAGCCATAAATACTTATAGAGATAATTGAAAAAAAATGATACATGGTAAGGTATGGGGTGGAATTAACCCACCCAATTTGACACTGCGCTCCACTCAAAATACACTTTCGATGAAATCAGTATTTCAGTATATGAAAGCCAACACTTACTAGTGGAGATTGGTGAGGTTTGGTGAAAATCCATTTGTAACCAGAAAATGGCCCTTATGGAGACCCCCCCCCCCCTTTCGTTTTTCTTCTATAATTTATGTTAGTATGATCGCAATGGGCCATCTGGAAAGTAAGTGACACTCGAAGGACGTTCATGCTAACCTCGCACGGGACCCATTGCCTTCATACGTACATGAACAGTAGAAAAATGAAATTTATTTTTTTGTACTTATATTTAATATTAAATAACTGGTTGCACTTCTTTTGTGATGTCAGAGTGAAATGTTTACAAAATACGCGATGAAAAGATGTTATTGTCATCGTTTTCCGACATTCATATTCCTGTTGGTATTTTTTTTCATTTGTTTTCCACCACTATCATGGATTTGCATTTCAACTGTATGTTTTTGTCTGTTTGAATAATTGGTTTATGTTGCGACATAAACTAATAGACATACCTGGGATAGGCTGTATATGACAGACGAACGCACTGCTACCTTCGTAGCATTCTGAGACAGATATGCCCTAAGGTGAGATTCTGCCAAATATGTTGGATGTAGCTCTGCAGATGGAGGTACACTGAGACATATATGTCCTAAGGTGAGATACTGCCAACTATGTTGGATGTAGCTTTGCAGATGGAGGTACACTGAGACAGATATGCCCTAAGGTGAGATTCTGCCAACTATGTTGGATGTAGCTTTGCAGATGGAGGTACACTGAGACAGATATGCCCTAAGGTGAGATTCTGCCAACTATGTTGGGTGAAGCTCTGCAGATGGAGGTACACTGAGACAGATATGCCCTAAGTTGAGATTCTGCCAACGATGATGGGTGTAGCTCTGCAGATGGAGGTACACTGAGACAGATATGTCTTAAGTTGATATTCCGCCAACTATGTTGGGTGTAGCTCTGCAGATGGAGGTACACTGAGACAGATATGTCCTAAGGTGAGGTTCTGCCAACTATGTTGGATATAGCTTTGCAGATGGAGGTACACTGAGACAGATATGCCCTAAGGTGAGATTCTGCCAACTATGTTGGGTGTAGCTCTGCAGATGGAGGTACACTGAGACATATATGCATTAAGTTGAGATTCTGCCAACTATGATGGGTGTAGCTCTGCAGATGGAGGTACACTGAGACAGATATGCCCTAAGTTGATATTCCGCCAACTATGTTGGGTGTAGCTCTGCAGATGGAGGTACACTGAGACAGATATGTCCTAAGGTGAGATACTGCCAACTATGTTGGTTGTAGCTCTGCAGATGGAGTTACACTGAGACAGATATGCCCTAAGGTGAGATTCTGCCAACTATGTTGGGTGTAGCTCTGCAGATGGAGGTACACTGAGACAGATATGTCCTAAGGTGAGATTCTGCCAACTATGTTGGGTGTAGCTCTGCAGATGAAGGTACACTGAGACATATAAATCCTAAGGTGAGATTCTGCCAACTATGTTGGGTGTAGCTCTGAAGATGGAGGTAAACTGATACAGATATGTCCTAAGGTGAGATTCTGCCAACTATGTTGGGTGTAGCTCTGCAGATGGAGGAACACTGAGACAGATATGCCCAAATAAGAGATTCTGGCAACTATGTTTGGTGTAGCTTTGCAGATGGAGGTACACTGAGACAGATATGCCCTAAGGTGAGATTCTGCCAACTATGTTGGGTGTAGCTCTGCAGATGGAGGTACACTGAGACAGATATGCCCCAAGGTGAGATTCTGCCAACTATGATGGGTGTAGCTCTGCAGATGGAGGTACACTGAGACAGATATGCCCTAAGGTGAGATTCTGCCAACTTTGTTGGGTGTAGCTCTTCTGATGGAGGTACACTGAGACAGATATGCCCTAAGGTGAGATTCTGCCAACTATGTTGGGTGTAGCTCTGCATATGGAAGTACACTGAGACAGATATGCCCTAAGGTGAGATTCTGCTAACTATGTTGGGTGTTGCTCTGCAGATGGAGGTACACCGAGACAAATATGCCCTAAGGTGAGATTCTGCCAACTATGTTGGATGTAGCTCTGCAGATGGAGGCACACTAAGACAGATATGCCCTAAGGTGAGATTCTGCCAACTATGTTGGATGTAGCTCTGCGGATGGAGGCACACTGAGACAGATATGCCCTAAGGTAAGATTCTGCCAACTATGTTGGATGTAGCTCTGCAGATGGAGGCACACTGAGACAGATATGTCCTAAGGTGAGATTCTGCCAACTATGTTGGGTGTAGCTCTGCAGATGGAGGTACACCAAGCAACGCCAATCAACAGTTCTTATAACGACTAATATGCATATACATGTACATGTATTTACTAATTAGTGCCTTCCCTATGGAGTTGCATCCATACATTTCTGCTTTTTTTCTCCATATTTCTCATAATTGGTCAAAAAGTACAAATGCAAAGTGGACACTATTTTGCGCATGAATGGATCATAGGACGCATGGCTTGCGCAGGTCACGTGTCAAGTATCATGTGCAAGTCATGCACTGTTACATGCATAGACATGAGACGACTATAGGTCCTTATGGCAGCATGACGCAAATCGGATAATGCACCTGCTATTACTTTAGTTTACTGTTATCCATGATACGTCATGCCCACATTATCACAGTATCCGAACTACATGTACAATCTCTTCCGGTTTTCATAGCGTTGGATCGAGAGTACAAACATTCGCTTATAACCAGTAGTCGGAAATCATTATGTTTTGAGATTTTATCCGGAATCTGCTGCGTCATTTATAGCTATTCAGCTTCGAAAATGTAAAGAGGTCAGTTTAATATAATTTGCTCTTCGGTCTTTTACTTTATTACCCTGTACAATGTCGTGTATGGGTGGGAAGTAATTGGTACAGTATTCAAATCGCCCTTGGCATGATTCTTAAACCATTTTGAGCATTTTCTTACATGTTTTATAAAAAATCTTTAGAATAAACGGAAGGCGGTATCAATCTACAGTTTGTTAGTTGTGATAAGAGAATGATAGCTAAGTTTTGCACGACACAATCGCGTGTTAAATTAAGCTGTTCGGAAAAAAAATCTGCGACGGCAAGGAGTTTTTCATTGTACAGGGCAATAAAGTAAAAGACCGAAGAGAAAATTATATTAAACTTACCTCTTTACATTTTCGAAACTGAATAACTATAAATGACGCGGTAGATTCCGGATAAAAACTCAAAACATAATGATTTCCGGCTACTGGTTATAAGCGAATTTTGTACTCTCGATTCAACGCTATGAAAACCGGAAGAGAGGGTACAGTGCGTTCGGATACTGTGATTATCCCTAAGTACTACTAACACTGACACACAAGCGGCTACTGAGATATATGTCACCTACTAATTGGTTAATGAGACAAAGACGTCAATAATTTGCTCAGTTTATTTAAGCAACGTATATTGTTTTTCAGCTTCGCTGAACTGAATAAATTGTGTTCGAGTGCAAACTGTTCTCGTTTCTTTCTTTTTTTATGTTTCGCTCGGCACATTGGCTGCCTATAACAGCCTTTTTTACTACTGCAACGCAATAAATTTTTCGAATGTCAATTTGCCGCTTTGTACATTTTATCCAGCTTAGCACAGCTTTAGTCTTCTTAAGCCATGTTTAGATGGGCAGATACTCCCGGGTACATATACACCCGAGTACACCCGAGTGTTTGTTTTTTTTGTTTTTTTTTTCAGTGTTGACGGCGGTGTTCAGAACAAGCTGTTACATTTGTCTGTCCACCAAAAGATGGTTTTTCAAATACCAACATGGTGCAAATTTGCACCCGGGGCTATTTCGTCCATCTAATCATGGCTTTAGAATCACGTTGAAAGCTTATTCATTACATTATGCGTACTGCGCCATCATAAATTCAGCGATTCTAATGTACCCCTCATGGCCGTTCCAGAGGATGTTATGGGAAGCGACGTTGTAGGTGACGTAGACTCCTCCCTTCAAGGCTGTAATTCTCGTGACTTTGAGGTTAGATGGACTTTCCACATAAACCTGAGGGAAAGAAGATCTTATATTAGTGGTTATTTTAATATGAAATTTATGAAACGCGTTTGATAACCTTGGTTCGCCAAATTGCAAAGTTAGCAAGCAAGTTTCAAAACTTTCATAGATAAACTGACCACACGTTGCAGATAACGTCAATCATACGACTCTTGTACTGCGATTTACTTTAGAAATTAATTACATTTTTCTACCATTCAAGTATAAACGCAATGGGTCAAGTGCAAAGTAAGTGAAACCCGAGGGCGTTTATGTTACCTCTGCTCTCGACACGTTGCGTTAATACTTACATGTAGTAGGGAAATGAACTTTATTTCTTATATCTATATTTAATTTTAAAACTTTCAGCACGTTTTATGCAAGGTTTTTAAAATACGCGACGAAAAAATGTAACTGTCTTTTTTTTCTTGTGTTTTTCGTGTTAGACGTTTTATCGAAGTAGAGTCGCCACTACACTAGTGCCCTGAACAAAATTAATGTTGTTAACTGCTACCTTAAAATTTTGTGGATCACTCATTAACAGCATTGCCTGCTTTCGCGGTAGTTCGCGTAATTGGGCTTAGTTTCCCTCGAAATACCCGCATCTATGCGGAAAAGAAGTCGTAAAGCGCATTTATAGCAACATAAGAGGTTGTATACCTTAGAAATGCGATATCAAGTTGATGCGACTTTTGAGTGAACAACATCAGTAATATGGACCTTGTATTACTGTTACTGAGAAAGACGGAAGTACTGTTGAAATGCAGTGCTTGAGTATTGGTGATTTACACATTTGTACTCCCAAACTGTTTATTCTAAACGTACCTCTAATGAAAATTCATGTGTGCGGTTGCTGAGTCCGTACCATAACAAAAATCTCTCACTACAGAACTTACTTAATTAAATTTACATTTTGAATGACTTCAAACAATCAACACGGACTTTCTCATGTCAGTCTCAGAGGGAACCTGGGTGTAGAGGCTACACATAAAGTAATTCGCAATCACTAGTCGTGCGTAATCGCTAAGACTGGCTACCGTTGATTCTGATTTTTGTTTCTGTTAAAATCGTTTTCCTCCCAGTTACAGTTCCTCTCTATGCTAATACCTGTTCATCTTTAGATTCAATCAGAATCGACCCTTTCTTCTTGCATTAGGGAACAGAATGAGATAGAGAAAATTATTGCTCAATTGGATAATTTACCTTATAAAACAAATTCATGAAAGATAGGGCCGGGGCCTGACTTGTAACCGCTAAACCTTTCTTTACCTTTATGAAATAGAAGGAGCTGAATTGATTTTTACACTCAGCTTGCCTTGTTGATGAAGATTTCTCTACTTTTCACTCTATCATTATCACGAAGTTGGACAAGCATGCCCCTTTCAAAATCAAGAAGAGTCAAAGCTAGACGAACCCTCAAGTGATATACCAATGAAATCGCACAAACACGGAAAGCCGCGGATAATTTTAAAAGTCTAAAACAATGATCTAATTGTAATCGTAACAAAACTAGAAAATTGATAAAAAAAAAATGCAAATAGAAAACGCTTCACCAATTCTATTGTACACCTGTGAGATAAAAGAATAATTTGGAAAGACCTTCTTACTCTGAATAATGGAGCTACTTGTTCAAATATAAAGGTATCCATACCAATTTTAGTGCAACATACGCGCGTTTCTGTATTTAACTTCTTCAGTGTCGCTAAACCCAAAAGGTTTGAAAGAATAGAGATGATGGGCAGGTCTCAGCAGGCAACGAGCATTCCTCTCCGAGCCACACTTATTGTCGCATTCCACGGGACACATTCGCTGAAGACATCAGGTAAGAGACGCCTACGTATTAACCCGCCCCATCGAGCCACCATAACCCCTGTGTCTCGAGAAAAGCGACAGACAAGGGCATCAGGAAAGAGATGTCCGATGCAGCGAGAACCCGCATAAAGCCAAAACAACTCAAAAGAATGGACGCAAAACTCAGCTAAAATTCTTGTCACTAGGACAAGATTGTCTTAGATTTAGAATATAGAAATTTTACCAGGTAAATATCAAATCGAATAAGCTTACTTTAAATCAGTATTTTAGTAGTGACCCAAATGCCAGAGAACCAGAAGCAACACTAAACACTGACTTACTGGGTTGATGATATCCTCGGGGACAAATTGTCCACCAGCAGCTATACCGGCCCAATGGTTCTAATATAAACGTATCCATACCAATTTTAGTATGACAGACGCGCGTTTCTGTATCAGTAAAGTAGTGACCCCGCAGCTGGAGGACTAGAATCAACACTGAAACACTTACTTCCTAGGTTGATGATATCCTCATGGACAAATTGTCCACCAGCAGCGATACCGCCCCAATGGCTCTAATTTAAAAGTATCCATACCAATTTTAGTGCGACAGACGCGCGTTTCTGTATTTAACTTCTTCAGTAACGTTAAACCCCAAAAGTTTGAAAGAATAGAGATGATGGGCAGGTCTCGGCAGGCAACGAGCAGTCCTCTCCTAGCCACACTTACTGTCGCATTTCGCGGGACACATTAGCTGCAGACATCAGGTAAGAGAGGCCTACGTATTAACTCGCGAGCGCAGGCGTCCCACATCGAGCCACCTCAACCCTTGTGTCTCGAGAAACAAAAGTTTACCAGATGAATTAATCATTTAAAAAGAATATTTTCAGATTTTCATACAATTGCGACGAAGTTTAACGAGTTTTTTTTATATCAATAACAAAACTTTTTAATACAAATAATACCCAAACAACAGCTTTGATCTTACCTGAATGATTTTATAAGGAGCAAGGTTCCGGAAAGTGTGAACTTCAATATACCTTTTATCTCAAATGAACAAGTTTTATCATACATACATGCCCTGGATCCTACGAAGGCAACTGGTCTTGATGGTATTGCTCCTAAAATTATTAAGATGGCGGCAGACTGCCTTTCTCCGGCAATCACGGCTCTTATTAATAAAAGAATTAGCTCGAGACAGTTCCCACCAATATGAAATTTGCAAAAGTATTCCTAATTTTCAAAGATGTAACAAAAACAGAACCTTCAAATTATAGCCCTATCTCCATCTTCACTACAATAGCTAAAATCTTCGAAAACATATAAATAAACCACTAATGAATTACACTCAGAGGCAATAGAAAGTACACAGTTTTGGAATTTGAATACTGAGTCTCGTGTAAATGGCTGCATTCAAATATTAATAATGCCATTTTTGGGTAAACGTCTAGCTGTGCAAAGCACAAATACAAATTGTTTTGCAGTCACTAATGATGGAGTTAAAATCCTTAATGCAAGTTCAACAGTTCCAATCAAAACTCGCTTTGCACATGACAAATATCATTTTGCACTTCTCGACTGTCTAGCGCTTTTGTCTGTGAGTAAAACCACATCGTCATTTAAACTGAAACCCCCACCAAACATCTTCAGCCATAGTTAGAAATGCTACATGTCTCAAATTATCTCCCTTTTAATTAAACGTATAGAGAATTGAATGTTTCTCTATCTTTCCTGGCGTTAGAAGTTTCGGGAAATTGTTGTTCGGGTTCTTGCTTTTGTGTGCACTTGAAAGTCATCTCATAGACTTGTTTATATGAAAGAAAATTGCAAATAAGCTTCCCATAAGAACTCAAAGCATATGCAATACAAGTTACCAGAAGACGCCAAATGCATCATTTCTTGGTACAAAAATGTGATACTTTACCTCGTTTTTCATATGAGAGTGTTAAATGTCTTTACAAATCTTTCATCCCTTTTTCGATGTAATGAATAAAAACGCACGAAATTAACCTCTATTGCCCAAAGTGTATGTTTAAAGGAGAGCTACTCCAGCGAAATTTTTTACTTAAACCTCTTGTCCGTTTAAAACCATGCTGTTTCCTTATTCTTTTGCCGATTGTACTGGAAATTGTCGCAAAATATGTGAAATTGATTTTATTTATCAACAGTGCCAAGGTATTATCAGATGTGAATACATCTGAAGGCAAATCATGACTGCGTTATCCGTATACTTTCTTTTGCCTCTCAGTATATTTAAATAAATATAAGCTCATTCATGAAAATCAATCATGATTTCGACAGAGACTCACTCACTCACTCGACAGAGACACAGTTGCAAAACTGCTCTAGTCAAAGTTATAGACCAGTGGATGTCTAATATTAAGGAGATATAGAAGGTTCTTTATTTGTTGACATTCGAAAAGCTTTTGATGTTGTGGACCGCTCGATATTAATAAAAAAATTAGCTCTCTCTAATTTTCAACGACAAATCTCTCCGCTGGTTTATTTCTTACTTTGATAACAGAAAACAAGCAATTGATAATGGCCAAGCGCTGTCTGGTTTCCTCATTATACAATCGGATGTTCCTCAGATATCGATCTTTGGACCTACGCTCTTCTTATTGTCCATAAGCGATTTGCCTCTTTTCGAGAAACACTGCCTGACAGATTTCTATGCGGAAAATACAACTTTGCACACGCGCAGTAAGTGCTTTTAAACTATTGAATCAAATCTACAAAGCGTTTCAGAATCAGCTTTGATTCAGTGTAATCAGAAAAAGATGTACATCAATTTTGACAAAACAATTTCTATGACTATCGGCTCTCGGTATAAATTAGGCGAAATACATGAAATGAATCTAAAACTTGATAATGTTCTTATAAAATTGTTTCTGAGCAAAAGTTCCCGGGTTTTATCATCGACGATAAACTTTCATAGTGGGCACATAGGGGAGAGTCGGATAACTTTGGACAGAGGGTAAATTCGGACAGTGACTTTTTTCCTTTATATGTCAGTTATCTGGAACTAAAACATAACAATAACTGGCCAAACAGTGAAAATCCTGACGAGACGGCTCATCATAATGAGCCGTCTTATCTGGATTTTCTATGTTTGCAGTGGCACGTCCGAATTTACCCGCCTGTCCGAAGTTACCCGACTCTTGACAAACTATGCTCTACTACCTCCAGAAAAATATCGCTTCTTTGTGCCTTATCGACCTATGTCTCGAGGGTACATTCTACCGCTTATCGATTATGGATTCGTCACGTGGGGACCGTATTACTTATTAACTCGAAATTTCGACTTAAGATAACACAAAATATAAAAGTATGCCTGGCCCTAATACTCTTCCGTACCTTCTTCCTCGAGTAACCTGGACAGAATATTTTATATTTTGCTGAAGCGTGCAGTACGTTTTATTTTACACGCTGAATACAATACCCCATCTGCAAACATGTTCCAAGAACTAGGTTGGCTCCCTATAAGCAAGCGGTTGAACTACAACAAAGCAATTCTGACCTATATAGCTTTAAATAATTTAACTCCGGCTTATATATCAGATTTATTAACACCGGTGGCTGAAACACACTGCCGCTAACTGAGATCGTCGGACAATGGCACATTATCTATTAGTCGTAGTATTTCAATTCTCATATCGACGTTGCTCCCGCACCTCAGCAGAACGAATCCATAGCCACACATTATCTATTCCAAGGTCTCGTACTTTTTATTTGGCAGATGCTTCTCGTTCTCAGCACCCAGACTATGGAATTCATCATCTTTAAATAATTTCAAAAACAATCTTAAACACGAACTCTAGATGTTCTGTGATAGTAGCTTTTTTTCGATGAGCAAATGCATTTTACAAAGTTTTATTTTAGTGCTATGTTCCAGTTTTTTCGCGTCCCTTTTAATTTTTCAAGGATAATCTTGATGTCTTATAAGGAAATGTATGGAACGCCTCAGCTGTCTTATGTCGAGAAATGACATTATATTCTGTTGACAGACCATCATGTGATGTTGACAGACCATTATTTTCTGTTGACAGACCATTATGTGATGTTCATATTCATTACACCTTGTTTGTTTGTCACGCTTTCTTGTTTGTTTGCTAAGTTATCTTGTGAACGCGCCATTCTGTTGGCTTTATATGCGATATCTTCCTGTTGACTCGTCATTCTGTCAGCTTCATGTGTCGTATTATCTTGTTCATTGAACAGTGTGATGGCTTTATTTATCATGTTGTCTTGTCATAACATTACATTAATCTGTTGACAAACATTATGTGATGTTCATATATATTATGTTCTGTTCATTTGCAATGTTGTCCTGTTATTTCGTCATTTTGTTAGTTTCATTTGTCGTAATATCTTATTAAATGAAAAGTCTGTTGTCTTCATTTGTCAAGTTGTCTCGTTAACTTTCCATGTTGTATGCTTCATTTGTACAGTTGTCTTTTTAATTTGCCATTCTGAGGGTTTAAAGCAAGATGTCATTTTTTAGAAAATGATTGTTTACTCCAGTAATAGCAAGGTATATTGTCTGTTCAGCGTGCCGGCTTCTTCAACACACCTGTTAAATGATTAGTAGATAATGATGGTGTGTTAATGTAACAGCTTAACCAGAATTAGGGACATAACGGACCACGGACAAAACGGATCACGGACATAACGGACCACGCTTGGGACAAAACGGACCACGTTCAGGACGAAACGGACCACGTTCAGGACAAAACGGACCACGTTTAAGGTCAAACGGACCACGTTCAGACCTTCCGTTAATCTTGAGAAAGCATGTTTTATTTTAGTTGCAACACTTATAAAGAAATTTGCATGCTTAAAAGATAAATATCTTACCATTAAATTAATTAGATAGTTGCGACAACCAAAGATAGTTGAGATCATGAACAGTAGTCAAATAACTGTGACCATTTAACATTGTCTTTGGTAATTATATACTCTTTAATCTTTTAATTGACACCAATTAATGGTCTGGCTTGTCTTCTTACGTGGTCCGTCTGGTCCTGAAACGTGGTCCGGTTTGTCCTGAAACGTGGTCCGTTTTGTCCTAACCGTGGTCCGTTGGTTTGGTCCGTTTTGTCCATGGTACGTTTTGTCCGAGTACCAAACATGGCACCGACGTGAGCCGGAAATGGGCTCCTGACCGTCAAAACGCACAAAACCATAACCACATAACCATTTCCACCCAAAACAACGAACGACTGATACGCCACACGATCAAAACGACCCACAGACACAAAGTCGTTTCGCTCCAGGGTCTTTTTCACCATAATTTATCTAAAAGCCCCGGGATTTGGGGTAGATGTTCAGAGGGGTAGATGTTCAGAAGGTGGGGTGGAGGGTGTACGGGTACTCCCAATTTTTGTCGCACCTGCTTTAGCAAGGTGCGATTTAGGCGTCCGGTTTTCCGTCAGTCCGTCTGTCCAATCGTCAACCCGTTCGTCCGTCCGTCCGTCCGTTCACATTTACGTCGACCCTAAATTTTAAGTCCATTCAAATCACTTTTTCTCAGAAACCACTGCACCCATGGTACTCAAATTTCACATGCTGCATGACCAGACTGCAGAGCTTCTGAATGACAAACTTCAGCTTGGTCCAGGATCCAAGATGGCCGCTGTTACTAAAAATAGCAAAAATAATAACATCATGTTTTTCTCCGGAACCAATTGGTATATTTTACTGAAATTTTACACGGAGCATTAATGGGACCTTGGTTTTAAAAATTATCAAAATGCAAAAAATCTGTAGCGGAATTAGGTCACTGTGACCTACTTTTTGTTTACGAGTCCGAGTTTGCAAAAACGCCAATATCTAAAAAAGACTTGAACATATTTAGGTTAGATTTAGTCAGAATGGTCCTTAAATGGAGTTCTTTGAAATTTAAGCGAATGGAGACCATCCAAGATGGGCGCCAGCCACCGTTACTAAAAATAGAAAAATATGAAAATGACAATATCTCAAGAGTCCCTGAATGGAATTGGACTTAATGTGTATCAAAATGATCCTTGAATGAAGCTGATTCTTGATTTTTTTTCAAATTGACCGTCCAAGATGGCAACCATTCACCGTTACTAAAAATAGCGAAAACCTGAAAACGATAATATCTCATAAACTACTGAATGGATTTCGACGAAATATGTTTCAAAATGACTTTAATCAAGTTCTTAAAGTGAAGGTGCAAAGCAGGTGCGACATAGCTTTCCGCGGAATTCTTGTCTCTGCTAAATTGGCTGGGCCCCCAGTCTGTAGTGCCCCCCTCCACCCCACCCTCCCTCAAATGTAGATTCACAAAGTACATCCCAGGTTTTTCCGGCATACCCCCTAAAATAGTTAATTACTCTTACAAATACAACGTAGATGTCATACATCATTTGCACCTTATTGTTTTAATTTTTTCTACTGGTATTATCACTTTGTTTCAGTATAGCTTTGTTCATCCTTACTAATGTCTTTTCGTGCTTTGTGGGACGAAATTCGTAGAGGATCTTTAGTTGCGGTTGCATTTGTTTTGCGTTCGGTACTGTTTAGCTTATTGTGTTTTCATTTTGAAACACTTCTGCAAGTCCAAATTATTTATTTCAACAAAGGTAACTGAGTTGCCACCTGTTTGGGAAAGAGCTGCTGGTCCGGCTTATCACCTGTACTTTTATTGTTTGTTAAGATGTATTTGCCCATCTTTCCCTTGATGTTGGGGATAAGGGTTCTGATTCATGCAGTTCCTGCTGTTTACTTATTCATTTGACTTGTATTCTTGGTATTGATTTCAATGGTATAAGCAGTACATGAAAAGCAAATTTTGGGGTTAATCACACACACACACACACACACACACACACACACACACACATCTTAGAACTTTTGATACCCCCCACGCCCCCGCCCCGACAAAAATATTTTCATTAGTTAGTTGAGTTCCCCACACACACCGTAACCCGTCCCTCCCCCAAACAATATGTAAGTACGAAATGCATCCCATAAAAAATTACTTAAATTAGCCCTTTTTCGCTAACCCCGCCCCCACCCCACCCCCAAGAAAATAAAAATAAATAAATAATAAACAGTTCTTACCATATTGCTTGAAATAGCTTACCCTACCCTACCGAAAATTAGACCCAAAGGTCCAAGTGCTGGACTGTAATATGGGCGAAACGGATCGCCTAATGGGACCGAAACGACCGGGGGAAAATAACACGACGGTGCTGGGTTTTACCAGATATAGGTCACAACAACAAAATGACGTTTTGACAGCATGGACCGATTAACTGAAATAACAGAATGATTGTTTAAATCGACAAAATTGCAAACTAATCAGAAAGAGGGCTTTTCTGACAGGACATTGCCGTTAAAGACAACAGAATGATGAATTAACATGACAGCATTACAAACTGACCAGACATAACGATTTACTGACAGAATATTACTGCACTTGAAACCAACAGAATGACGAGTTAACAAGGCAGCATTACAGATTGACTAGACATAACGATTTACTGCCAGAACGTTACTGCACTTGAAGCCAACAGAATGACGAGTTAACAAGGCAACAATACAAATTGACCAGACATAACGATTTTCGGACAGAATATTACTGCACTTGAAGCCAACAGACTGACGAGTTAACTTGATATATTACAAAGTGACCGGAAAAAATCGTTTTCTGACATAATACTATTCCCAGTTCACAAGACAACGTCGCAAATTAATTAGACACAACTAATTTTCTGACAGAATAGTATGTATTTAAAGATGACAAAATGACGAGATAACAGTACAACATAGCAAACTGACCAGACATGACGACTTTTTGACGGAATATTTCTAGAATGGAAGCTAAAAAAATGGCAAGTTAACAAGACAACATGGCAAACAAACAAGACAACATAATACCCAAACAAGATGTAATGAATATGAACATCACATAACGGTCTGTCAACAGGACACAATGTCATAACTCGATATAAGACAGTTGAGGCGTTCCATAAAATGGATATCTTTAAATACTTGCAATGAAAAAAAAATATATTTAATGCGTCATGCTCGTGATATTTTGAGTTTCAGCAGTCAACTTCCTGATCGCGTAGACTGCGACTTTAATATCAGTGCCGGGCTCGGGTGTTGGGGCATGATGTTTGGACACTGGTTTCAGCCACATGTAACCCTTTTACTCGGCTCCGCACTGATAGGTTTATAAAGACCTTTTCGATTCGGTCTGTTAGTTGATGAAGGCTGTATATAGTACTGTGATGCCAGTATTTAATGGCTTTCGTACACTGTGTGTTTCAATTGTGTGCACTGCACTATCCGTCACCGCTACCACTGCGCCACCGAGACAACCAAATTAAAAAAAAAGATTGTTCGAGTAGCACTGATATAGGTAGCAGATAATGCAGTACACGTTGTGAAATTATATTTCTCTAACAACTACTATTTATCTAATTTCACTTGTTTCCTGTGGATTCGGCAGGCTTTCATTTGCGCACGGAATAGATGCAACGCATTGAGAAGAACTCATATACGACGTGTACTGCATTATCTCCTACCTATATCAGAGCTACTCGAACAATCTTTTTTGGGGTTGTCTCGGTGGCGCAGTGGTAGCGGTGACGGATAGTGCAGTGCTAGGGGGAGTTGTCGAGGTCGTGAGTTCGAATCCCACAAGGGGCCTAAAAACATTTTTCCGCATTTACCGGCATAGTTGATTCATTATATCCCTCTCTGTCTCTCTGTCTCTGTCTCTCTCTCTCTCTCTCTCTCTCTCTCTCTATATATATATATATAGGCGGAGTTGTCATAGTCGGCGTGGGTTCGAGTCCCAGTGGGTACTTCTTCATTTCTCAACAATACAATTTTTTCGGATGTACTTGCATCAGTAAAATGATCCTGGGTCGGAATATCTGTTGAAGTTTGTTAAATCTTAAATTTAATCATATAATATTTCCAAGCTTCTGTATCGCATGATCCAGATATTCCATGTATATACCTGATTGTGTTAGCACAACTTAATAAAATAGCCCTATCCGATGGGTCATTCAGAGAAATAAAGCTTAACAGTGTTCCATGAAACTCCTTTTTTGGGGAGCGTAGTGGCGCAATCGGTTAAGCACATGTCTCTGAATGGCTAGGCGGAGTTGTCATGGTCGGCGTGGGTTCGAGTCCCAGTGGGTACTTCTTCATTTCTCAACAATACAATTTTTTCGGATGTACTTGCATCAGTAAAATGATCCTGGGTCGGAATATCTGTTGAAGTTTGTTAAATCTTAAATTTAATCATATAATATTTCCAAGCTTCTGTATCGCATGATCCAGATATTCCATGTATATACCTGATTGTGTTAGCACAACTTAATAAAATAGCCCTATCCGATGGGTCATTCAGAGAAATAAAGCTTAACAGTGTTCCATGAAACTCCTTTTTTGGGGAGCGTAGTGGCGCAATCGGTTAAGCACATGTCTCTGAATGGCTAGGCGGAGTTGTCATAGTCGGCGTGGGTTCGAGTCCCAGTGGGTACTTCTTCATTTCTCAACAATATATATATATATATATATATATATATATATAGGGAGATTTAATCATAAACAGTGCAAAATTGTGAAGTTACTGAGCGCTTTCGGCTTTCGCCTTCTTCAGAGTTTACAAAGTCAAAATTTCAACATACCTACAGGTAAAGCATGTGAATCAAGAAAATACAAAATAATCATGAATATGTTTCACAATTTACTGTTCAAATTCACATTAAACGACCCAAAAATTGAAAAATGGTCGTTTAATAAAGCAAAATTGCTAGAAGACGGCCGTTTCACGGCCCCAGTTCGAATTCGAAATTGCAAATGGCCGCCAAAATGAGAAAAATCGTATTTTGTGATTTGTAGCGCTGTATTTATACAAGAAACGGCCGTCTTCTAGCAATTTTGCTTTATTACATTTATTGCGTTTTGACACTGGGTAGCGACATAGACTTATCTCAAAATTGATCTGTCCAATTTGGAATTCCAAAATGGACAGCGGTCAGTCTTGAAATTGACCTGATATCAAAATAGTTATCAACATGTTGCACTGTTTATTTCTTTGTGTGTATTAAGCCGAAAGTAGAACTCGAAATGACCTATGACGAAAAGGTGTTCTGTACTAGCTATGATGTATCTTAATCTGCTCTTCTTGGTCTATCCTTTTTTATTCCTGTCTTGTCTGACCTTATCTTCCTATACGTATATTGTATATTGTATAATATGTAGTATATTGCATGCTGTGATACTATGATTATGTACATGTATATTTAATTTTGCATGACTGTTTTATTGTATGCATTTCTGTTATTTTACTTTTGTTTCTCGAAGGAAAAGCCCTGCTGGGCTTATGTTTTACGTTATTCGTGTTCGACAAAAAAAATAACGTTTCTATTTCTATGTCATTGACCTTTGATTTTATTGGCTAAATTTTGACGTACGCGTTATTTGTCCAATGGAATCTTGTGAAATGTAGAACAATGCAATGCTCCGGGTGTGATGAAGAATACATAGGAGAAACAGGTGATAGTCTTCGGCACAGAATGACGGTGCACAGACAGCAAATCAGAAACTCTAATATTAGAATTCTACGCGTAAGCAATCATATTGCTGTCTGTGCTAGAAACTGTGAAAATCCTTTCACACTATTTCCTTTTTATAAAATGAAACGAGCTGACGTAATAATGCGCAAGATGAAAGAAACCTATTTCATAGACATGTTTAAACCTAAGCTGAATCGAATGTTTTAAATAGGTACTTAGGGCTTTTATGTATCCGTTACGTCTAATTAACGTACGTTGCGACGTTGTAACTATGACTCCGACGCCATTTTGTATTTATTCTTCCTGAAGATCTATGTGATAGTGAAACCGGTTGAATTAAAGATGTAATCAGCGGCTTATTCTCACCTCTCTCTCTCTCTCTCTCTCTCTCTCTCTCTCTCTCTATATATATATATATATATATATATATATATATATATATATATATATATATATATATATATATATATATATATATATATAAATCTTGAAAAAGTCCACAATTTCACACTAACTAAACTGAGTGAGGTCTCGCGGATTTTAATCGGAATTTCAGACAATGTAAGTAAACTTACGGATTGTTTTGGAATTTCTACCGACGGTGATAGCCAGAATGTGACATTGGCAGGTCTGATATCGAATGGCAAAGATGTCCTGGACAATATAAATTCCCAGACCGCGAGATCTCAAGAAACTGACAATACATATCTGGAGAATGAGACGGTGAAACTTAAACAGTCAATCATAAAGTTATGGAATAGGAACTTGAACACCCGAAAAAGACATTTCTGGCAAAAATTACGCAACGAAAATTTAGCGGCAATATATGAACAATGGCGTAACAACACACCAATAGTTCTTCCGAGAAAATTTCAAATAAAGCAAATATCTAACGAACCAGAAGATCAACGACGAAAAAGGGAAAGGCATGTTCTAGATAATTTTAGAACGGAAAAGGAACTTTTAGAATTAAGATCTCAAAGTCATATGCAGCATGTTGAGACGGTAGATGAAGAAATGTCAGGTGTAATAGCCGACAAGTGCACAGGCCAACGCAGACAAATGTTGATGAAACTATGGACAGAAGATGTCAAAAGAGAAGAAGAAATCTCACAACAGGTGTGGGATAACAAAAATAAATAATGGTTAACAAGGTATGCACAAGAGTTTACGGCCAAATACCAGTCGAAAAATCCTTTCTTCAAGGACAGATTCGATGATGATTCACCCAGTGATGACTCTCAATTGCAGAGACAAGCAGTTAATACGAGGGTGACTAGACGAACCAACTCTCAAAGATCAGAATTCAGAATTCAAAACGTGAGGAATACCGGATATAGACAAACACAGTATCAAAGTTATGCTGATGCAGTGAATGTCAACAGGAACAGAACCAACCCCTACTACAACCGAGTTACATACATTGGATCCCAAAGCAATAACGGTTACAGGAACCAGGGAAGTTACAGAAGGCATTATCAGTCTTCAAATTCAACAAATGGACGAAATCAAGAATATGAACAAGATAGGGGATATACATATCGACAGCGCAGGGAAACACGTGATTAAGATATCAACGACATGGACGACAGAAGAAACCAACAGCCTTCAGAGGAGCATTTTTTGAAACAGCGACCACATCGGAACAGAGTGAGATAAGTAACAGTGCTTCTTATAGAGATGACATTGATATAAAAGTTATTAATTTATCTAAAAGGGGACTCAATCAAACAGAAATTAAGCTATTAGGAAAAGGCCTAAAATTCACACCCACCCCCGTTAAAACAGATAATCAAGAAATAACTGAAGATTTAGCAGAACTGACCCGTAAAATTCGTCTTGCGGAGTTCTTTCATAATTGTGAAAATGATGCCATGTCTTTGGTAAAAAATAAGAGTAATTTTGTACCGCCAAAGAAGAGAAATCAAGCTCTTGATGAGTTCGTAAAATCAGCCGAGAGTATTCCTTTAACTGATAATGAAAGGACAGTAAAAGATAATCTGACGAGGCATGGAAGGAATTCAATTAGGTCATTATCTATAGACAAAAATATAATTATAAAGGAAGCTGATAAGGGTGGGTCGGTTATCATAATGGATACTGAACATTATAAGAACATGGTTAATAACATTTTGATGGATGAATCTTATTATGAACGATTAAGAGAGGATCCCATAAAAGAAACACGTGTAAAATATGATAGACTTATTAAAAAAAACAGCACGTGTCTCACACATAAAGAAGTAGACTACCTTACGCGTTTCGAAAAGAAAGAAACTCAATTTTACGGACTACCGAAAGTCCACAAAAGTATACAAATTTGTGAAAAGTGTAAAACTGCAGAGTCATCCTATCTTGAAATTAAAGATGTGAATGATTTTCAGCTAAGGCCGATAGTCGCGGGTCCAGCGTGTCAGACGCACAGAATTAGCAACCTTTTAGACATATTGCTTAAACCATTTATTAAACATGTACCGAGTTTCCTGAGAGATACAACAGATTTTTTGAATAGTTTACCAAACAGAATACTCAAAGAAACAATTCTAGCAACATTTGACGTCGAATCGTTATACTCTAATATACCCCATAGTCTGGGAATAGAAGCTCTTAACTTTTTGATAGAGCAGTTTTCTGAAGAGCTGCCTGAAAGGTTTTCAAAATAATTTGTTATTGAATCATTACGTTTTATCCTAGAAATAATACATTTCAATTGAAAGATGAATTTTTCAGACAAAAGAAAGGTACAGCGATGGGCACGAAGGTTGCTCCCACTTACGCTACCTTAACAATTGGTTACCTTGAACAAAAACTTTATAATCAGATAACTTCAAATTTCGGACCGACATTTAGGAAAGAATTTGAAAATAAATGGAAAAGATTTTTAGATGATTGTTTTATTCTATGGTCTAAAACTAAAGACGACCTCCAAAACTTTTATTCAATATTAAATAATTTACATGAAGATATTAATTTTACAATGGAAACCAGTGAAAAAGAATTGCCATTCTTGGATGTGAAGATAATAAACATAGACGGACTAGTTGAAACGGACATATTTTATAAACCTACCGACAGTAAGTTATATCTTTTATTTTATTCTTGCCATCCTAAACATATTAAAACAAGCATACCTTTCTCTTTAGCAAGACGTTTACGTTGTATTGTTTCCAACTAAAATGTTTTAAATGATCGCTTCATTGAACTAAAATCTTTTTTGACCAGACAAAAGTACCCAGAACAATTAATTACAGCTGGCATTGAAAAAGCAAAAGCCTTAGATCTAAAAACTGTTCGAACAGTTAAAAGTAAAAATGAGCAAGACTTTTAAATTACTTACGTCAGCACACACAATCCCAAACATACAGAGATTTTTGGCGATATTCGGAACGATTTACAGGTTCTAACGAGAAATGAACATATGAAAGAAGTTTTGGAACCACATAAAATCATAAAAAGCAAACGTCAACCAAAAAACTTAAAAAAAGTTACTGACAAGAGCTAAATTTACAGAAATTCAGGACAGTCCAAAAGTATCACGTTGCAATAGATCGAATTGCAAACTTTGTATTCATTTAATTGAAGGTGAGGAATTCAAATTTAAATGCGGTAGAACAATGAAAGTAGTAACTAACATTTCATGCGATGTAAAAAATGTTATTTATGTGATTGTCTGTGCGGGGTGTGGTAAAGAATATATAGGCGAAACTGGGGACCTGCGAAAACGTGTGACAGTCCATAATCAGCAAATTAAAGACATTACCACAAGGATGCTACAAGTAAGCACACATATAGATAATTGTGCCCAGGCAAAGACTCCAAAATATCATATCTTCCCTTTCTTTAAAATGCAAACAGATAGCGTTGTAAGCAGAAAACAACGGGAGTCGTTTTACATAAGAACACTGAAGCCGGAACTCAACGCCGAACGTACCGGTAATTAATTCTTGTTATGACGTTACGTTGTTACCCTTGACAACGTCGCCATATTATTTCTAAACCTCTTGATAATGTTTCACTGAGGAATAAAACAAAATGTGACTTGTTGTAGTGTTTCCGATTTTCTCTTTATATATAATTATATATATATGTGTTTGTAAATTTCTTGTATGTATGTTACGGTTAAAGAGGACCACATGGTAGACTAGCCTAGTGCTCAGCTAAATGTGTACACCCTCTAAAGGTTGTTCGCTGGTCTGAAACAAATTTTTGACAGAGTAACAAGGAGTTAAAATAAGTTGCGTATAATTAAACCATGAAATCATATACATGTATTAACGTGCAATTTTGAGATAGTCAGTTTATATAATGGTACCCTCCTTCTGCAATTTTACTATGGAAGTGATAGGGAAAATCACATTTTTTTCATCAATTTGCTTCCCTTTTTAAAAGAATGAGTAACAAGAAGCTTCTAAAACTTTCTCATGAGTTGGAGTTTGTCAGCTTGTCTAATCTGAGAGCAAAAAAAGGCAACTAAATGTCCAAAATTCTTAGCTACAAGGCCTGGAAGCCAGTTTTTGCTAGAGGAAAATAATAGGGAAATTGGAGTTTTGCGGGGATGTTTCAATTATCGTGTCATAATTATATTATTCCTAGTCAGATTCAAATGAAATATATCATGTTTGTACATGGTGGCAAATAAAATGTCGCCGATGAGCGAAGCCCTTCAGGTTAGTGTTCAAAAAAGAAAGAAAACCTGAAAATTTTAAGTCTACTCCCCTTTATTTGGCTATGTGTGAAAAAAAGAAAAAGAAAAAGAGAAATCACGACTGCATCATAGTTATCTATTTAATCCGAGTAGAGAATATTTATGTAAAATAAAAACAGCTATATTACTCTAGATTTATATAGTCCTTTCATAACCAAAGAAAACTTCATACACAACTAATTGGATCTTAGGATAATCGATACCATACTCTAGTCTGTGTGCATACATATGTAATTAACTCGTATGTCATATGTTGTGGCCTGAGCAATGAATACTTGCAACTGTTTTGTCTGTCTGTCTAGAATCGAAAAGATTAGCTCTTGTGCGCGAATTGTTGAGTATAATTTTATAAGCAATCATTGTTTGTCGGCCACTTGTCATACTTTATTAGTTTAGGTGAAAACAATCGACATATTCATCAAGCCATTCTATACAGGATTACAATAAATATCAATAACAAAAGGTAGCCGACGAAGGTACTTGGGTGCATTTTTTTGGCAATTTTAGATGTATGGTTAAAGTATTGTAAAAGTGTT
The DNA here is from genome assembly GCA_963989385.1 of Ctena decussata. Lineage (NCBI taxonomy): Eukaryota > Metazoa > Mollusca > Bivalvia > Lucinida > Lucinidae > Ctena > Ctena decussata. Next base: position 20,985,822 of record OZ022512.1, on the reverse strand, counting down.
TAGGGGTATTTTATTTTGGTACAGAAACTCTTACTAGCAAACAATGTAGACCCTGACCAAACACCTCATTATACGGCGACTGATCTGGATACAACCTGTTTGCCTATATACGATTTGAGCCGCGACCCGAGAAAACCAACAATAAGGTTGTGCGCCCAGCGCAGACTCAAATCAGCCTGGGCATCCGCCCAGTCTGATCAGAGTCTTCGCTGTCCGCAGGGAGCTAGCGTAGACCCTTAGCTACCCTTTAAGTGCAAAGCGAAGAGTCTGATCAGACTGGATGCACAACCACATTGTTGGTTTTCTCGTGTCGCGGCTCAATTATGGGACGCCCCCGCTAGGCACACAAAACAGCGTCAGCTTGATGATCAACGTCTATGATCAGTCGTTGTTGCGCCACCGTATGCCTCATTAGCTGTGCGCACGGTGCACTGAAACACGGTGCACTGCCCCCAGCTTTTATAGTACGCCAAATAGCTCATCTCTACAAATAAAACGGCGGGAAAATGTCGTCATCGTAATTCTTTGGCTTTCTATAATTTCAATATTATCCCGTTTATGTTTTTTTTCTCAACAAAAATTGTAAAATGTGTTGTGATCTCACTTTGATTTTTTATCGCTTTACAACACTTTCACTTGAACCGAATATTTTAACGACACTCCAAGATCTAACTTTAGACATATCACAAAATCGACAAAACACAATTGTCGAAAAAATATTCTTAAAATAACAGATCAATAACCATCCCACAACATGTGCTTTCTTCCATACAGAGATCATGCCCGCTTTTAAGCCATGAAATTATGCGACTTAATGGAACAAGAAACTAATACTTATAAGATAACATGCAATGAGCAATCATAAACAAACAAGTAGCGACAACAAAAGTCCATACTGATGATGAGCCGCAGAGTCGAAATACGACGTGCGGGGCGAAGAACATGTGGTGGAAACCAATGTCCAAACGACATGTTCCCCACCCCAAGATCAGCCCTCCTGCGGCGCACCACTAGAATTGAGAACACATTTCGTTGTCATTCTTCAGAGGTTTATTCAGCCCGAAGGATATTTCAAAACAAGAGCAAGATAAAAAAATATTAATAATAATTTAAAAAAAAAGAATAAAATAGTATAATAATGGTAAAAGAAAGCATGAAACTTTGGAGCGAAAAAAACTACGTACTAAAACAAAACCCGTGAAATTCGGTGGAACATGCCGACGAAGAATAAGGACAAAGACTAGATTTTATAGGACAGAGAGAGAGAGAGAGAGAAAGAGAGAGAGAGAGAGAGAGAGAGAGAGAGAGATATTTGTATTGTATTTATATAATATGATATACTAGTAACATATATTTAGCATTTTTTTTTTTTGTATTTCTTAAAATTATTTGTCACTTTAGTGAAATAATGGAAAATACTGCAATGCAAACAATAGGCCAACACTTGAAAAAAACAAACAGTATAAAATTTCGGGCGATTTTGCGTTGTTTTGGCAGAAGTAATTAACATGAAACGAAGTAGGCGTACAAATGTAATATTCACAGCCTACACAAACAACGCATAAAATGCAAAAATCTGATTTGTTTAAATGGCTTGTTTATGAGAAAAATGCATTTTTGTGTTTATGAAGCCAATTGATTATTCAAAGGATACGATAAAGCAAGCCTGGGACTCAGCTTCAGCACTTGCTCAATACGTCAGAATTAAGTTGAAATCGCAACGTAATTGTGACGTATTGATGACGCTAGAATTAATGTTTGGGATCGTGTTCTGCAGAAATGAGCCATGCTATTTCAGAAACGATTATGTGCAGTGGTTGGTCACTACATGTATATGACAACTACCTAAGAGTAGTCATTTTATTCAAATCGTCCTCAGTATCCCGGACGAAACCAGACAAAAATACGTTTCAATGTTGGGAAACGTACTGAACCTTATTTCAAACGTGTTTGACGCGAATTTTCGTCACTTTTTTTTAACGCTTTTCAAGATTTTGGTGCTTAAACATTCGTTTCAGACTTTAGTTCTCGTGTAAAATTCATTGTGCCTGTTACATCAACTGGGTTAAAACTTAACGTCGCGATAGTGTAGACGCTGCGATTGACAAAGTTTTGATTTTATGCCAAGAATCGGTTCTCAAGAGATTTACACTTGTATATGCATTGCGGAGACTGTGGATACCGGAACTTGACTGTGTCCCGTTTGTTAAATATCTGCTAAATTTATTTTGTTCAGTATATATAAGTGAGGATTCCGTCGTTGTAAATTAAGACAGCCTTTTCGCGTCCCGTCCTCTTGATACAATTTACTTTACAACTTACTTCACTCACTCACTCACAACTTACTTCCAAACTGTGAATGAATATTCAACAATTTACTACTAGGGCTGCCCCTAAGCTTTATTAAGCCTTTTTGATTCTCAGCTCAGCTAAGCATTCAGTTTCGAACTTCTACAGAAAAATTCCTAGGCATTGAGCAGATTTGTATCGTTTCGCTCGTTTCCATCGAATGTCTTGAGCGCTTAAAACAAGAATTGTTCAGAGTATAGAATTCCATGTAATGTTGAGATCTGATCTCAGCTGGCGATAGAAAAAGTTTTATAACTTTGAGTTTGATCTATTTCTCAACTCATGTTCACCTTCCATCCCCAAAAGGGGACATATACAAACAGTTAAGACCCAGATCAGCCGCCGCCGAATGCGACGACTGATCAGGGTCTAACTGTTTGCAACGTGATACGAGACATTTGATCACACACACACACACACACACGCGCGCGCGCGCGCGTTTGCACAATTAGCGTGCAGCCCGATTTATTGAAAATGAGCTATCCCAAATCAATTAAAATCCTCAGAACTGGAAGGTTTTATTTGTCATAAATGGGTTAAAGCTACTCACAATTTGTAACATTGCTTTGCTGGGTGAAAATTCGTCGGCAAAGCCTGTCATCTTACGGTTTCTTGCATTCATACTGTCCACGGCGTTCGGGTAGGAATCACCACAGACTGAAAAAAGATCTATAAACGTGTCTTCGGGAGCTCCGACCAGCGAACCACTAACTAGTCTACAGAGCCACTCTTGCTGGTTGGAGGACAGCCATTTAATATGAGCCTTATACAAACTTCAAACTAACCAGGCAGCGAACAATAAAGACGCTGATCAGACTGCGCGGTTTCCTTTCTTTAATATATTTAGTTTTTTTATTTTCGCTCGACATTAGCTGCGCAAAAACTCGGATGAAAAAAAATGAGCCGCGCCATCACAAAACCTGTTTTATATAAACGTATCCAAACCAATTTTAATGCGACAGACGCGCGTTTCTGTATATACCTCCTTCAGTGCCGTAAACCCCCAAAAATTGAGAGAAAAGAGATGATGGGCAGGTCTCGGCAGGCAACGAGCATCCTTCTCCGAGCCACACTTATTGTTGGATTCCGCGGGACACATTAGCTGCAGACATCAGGTAAAAGACGCCTACGTATTAACTCGCGAGCGAGCGTTAAAGACGCATCCTTGCAAAGAACAATAAAGACGCTGACCAGACTGTATAAGGCTAATGCAAAAACGGCATGAGTGGCTCAGTAGAATGGTTTGTGTCGACACTGGTCGGAACTGCCGAATGCACATTTTCTTAAGGCACGACTCCAATGATTTTCGTTGCGCAAGTTTCGATTCTTATGGTTCAAATGATAAAAAATTTAGTTTTGTTTTTTTTTACCAATAAAATTCTGAAAATATCCAACAATTGGTTTACCAGTCAGTTTTTTACAATTATTAACGCCATTGAAAAAGCCACTCTATCGTCATAAGCTACATTATTGAGCTGCATCTGGCATAAAGGGACCTTCGCGTATGTGCGAACAGCGAAAGCCCAGACAAGCCTGCGCATCCGCGCAGCCTCATCAGCGCCCTCGCTGTTCGCATATATTACATATAGGCTTGGAGAAAGCCATAAACCAACAGCGGTATATATGGCCCCAGTAAGTAGCTGGACATGCGCAATTTTGCGGTTACTGCACGGAGATACGCGAAGGACCTTTCATGCGTGTGGGGGTCTCATTTTAGCCGATTCTATACGGCATTATTATAATTTCAGATGGAGTGTGGCATCATGCCTTCAAATGCCACATTAAGCAAAGTTCTGCCGGAATTCGGTCAAAGTAAATAAAACAATGAAATCCACACAACACAAAAGTTGCGTTTTTACTGATGTTACGTATACTTACTTAGTCGTACTGCGACAGTACCATTGCCATTAGCTCTGACGAATGGCGAGCAAGAGGGACACTTGTTCAAACACGCTTTCTGCTCATCGGTCAGACTCCTCTCTATTCGGGAGGCCTCGACCATCATCGGGCTTTCTCGGCGACGTCTGCCGAACACATCTGTTAGTCCGGTAGAAAAAGGCAGAATTCTGAGAGGACCTGGAATTAGCGTCTAATGTTTTTTTCTTTGCTGATTCTCATATATCAGACATTGCCTTTGAAGAATCCAAATGATGCCACTCTGTCATCATTGAGCAATTTGATATATTCAAGATGGCATCCAAGATGAAAGCGGACTTATGGCAAAATCTATATTTGACCAGCTTATACCACTCAGTGGGGATTTTCTTTGTTTTTTTTTATGTTTGGCATAGCTTTTGAGTTACTACATGTCTATTTGTCTTTATCACAGATGTGTCTATGATATAATGGATGGCATCCAAGATGGCAGCCAAATATATATTATGTACAAATGGCGTTTCTTTTCTTTATTTTACACAGAGCTTGCATTTGACACATAATACTAATGATTAATTTTCATACAAGGCATAGATCTTATAATACTAGAGGTCTAACTATTTCACCTTCATATACTTGTGTCGATACAAGATGGCAACCAAGATGGCTGCCAAAATATAAAATTTTACCAGAAATAGGTAATTTTATATGGAGCCTGTGTTTGACATGTAATTCTAATGACTAATCTTTATGTAAGCTAAGGATTTTGAAGAACTAGAGATCTAGCTGTTTACTACTGAGAGAAGATATATAGAATGGCATCCAAGATGGCAGCCGAAATATAGAAACTAAACGTAGGTTGTCACAAAAACGTGCATTTGACGCATAATGCAAAACATTTTCCGCAATCTGAGATAAGATGTAACAAATGTCTCATTCAAAAGTGAAAAATAAGCAATGACCATCAAACTATCATTTCACTTTTGTACTTATTTCTTTGTGGGTCAAGTAGATGATGCCCTACACAAAACAATATGTGCCGTTGCATGATGAAAACAGTGATTTGAGCTTTGCATCCTGGGATGTCCCGGCTCAGTTTTAGTCTGACTAGATTCATGCAGATTGTTCATTTCCTTACTACCGATTGATTGGATAGAAATGAATTTGATTAGACTGGGTAGATGCTCATTTTGACCTGAGTATACACTGGGAACAAAGATGCTTTCATTGGTTTTTGCCATGCAACGGTTTATATATAATACTTTCAATCACATATATACTGAGCCAGAATGGCAGATACAGGCACATATCCCGAACAGTATAAAATACCACATCAGTATAAGGTTATATGGTATAAGATTAGCATTTAAATAAATATTAACACGCAGCATTTAACTTCAGCATCCACCAAGGCAAAATTGACTCATGTAGCGGACAAAAGTCTGTCTATCAATCGTTAGAATAGAGCAAATAACTCTTAAGAAGCTACAAATAGCCATATTGTGCACTCGCCTACTTGATAAAATTGGTCCTTTGTTGAAACTTAAAGGGCAAACTAGACATAAACCACTTTAAGCAACCACTGTCTGTTCATTCCCACATACGAGGCTGCCTTGGCAACCACAAAACATGGTACACCCAAATACAACGAAATACAAATGGTAAATACAAGTATCTGCTCAGATTATGACTGGAATAATTCACGCCTACCAAACACTCAAATGCTCAACCGATGGTCAAATTAGAAAAACAACTGCTAGCTATGCCCTTGGGAGAAAAATAGGGGAATGTCATGCCAAAGCCCATGAATTCCTTTGTTTGTGGTACTAATACCAGGTCAGAAAATGCTCTCGTTTTGTTAGATATGCTTTGAGCGTAAAAAGGTGCATCAAAGTATGACAGGATTACATTAATTACACAAAAGTTAATGTTTCAAACTGAGATAACTTATTGACATGATATTTGTACCACAAACATAGGAATTTATAGGCTTTTGCAAGACCTTCCCTTTTTATTTTCTTCATATGGCAGTTTTTTTTTATTCCAATTTTGATCATCTGTTGAGCATTTGAGCATTTGGTAGGTGTGTAGTTGTTTTTATGCCCCCGCCACGAAGTGGGGAGGGGCATATAGTTTTGCCCTTGTCCGTCCGTGCATACGTCCGTACTTCCGTCCATATGTCTGTCCGTCCATCACACTTTGTAGTACTGTTCTTGTCTCCGCAACTCCTCCTACAGTACTCGATGCAGGGAGTTGAAACTTGCAACACAGTTCAGTCATGCATTGAACATGTGCATAAAGGAAACATAACTTTGTTTAAGATCTTTATTGCAAAATTATGTCACCTTGAATAATATATATATTATGACCATATTTCACATTTGAGTACTGTTCTTGGCTCCGCAACTTCTCCTACAGTATTTGATATAGGGAGTTGAAACTTGCAACACAGTTCAGACATGCATTGAACATGTGCATAAAGGAAACAGAACTTTGATTAAGCTATTGATTGCAAAATTATGTCCCCTTGAATAATATACATATTATAACCATATTTCACATTTGAGTACTGTTCTTGTCTCCGCAACTCCTCCTACAGTATTTAATATAGGGAGTTGAAACTTGCAACACAGTTCAGACATGCATTGAACATGTGCACAAAGGAAACAGAACTTTGATTAAGCTCTTGATTGCAGAATTATGTCCCTTGAATAACATAAATATTTTGACCATATTTCACATTTGTAGTACTGTTCTTATCTCTGCAACTCCTCCAATTGTATTTGATTTAGGGATTTGAAACTTGTAACACAGTTCAGACATGCATTGAACATGTGCATAAAGGAAAAAGAACTTTGATCCAGTCATTATGGCAGAATTACATCCCCTTGAATTACATGCATATTTTGACTGTTTTTCACACTTTGCAGTACTGTTCTTGTCTCTGCAACTCCTCCAATAGTATTTGATGTGATGTAGGGATTTGAAACTTGCAACACAGTTCAGACATGCATTGAACATGTGCATAAAGGAAACAAAACTTTCAGTCAGGTCTTTATTGCAGAATTATGTCCCCTTGAAAAACATACATATTTTGACCATATTTCCATAGCTTAAATATAATCTCACCTTTTATCGTCGCTCTAGCGGCCTCATTTATTAAAGATGCAAGTTCTGCAAGTTTAATGTCCTTTTGCCCCTGAACCATTTTTTGAGGAAAACAGTATTTGAGCATGCTTTCATCGAATAAAAATAGAAAACAAATCAATATTGGCAGAAATTGCCCATTTAGGAGCATTCTTTCCAGATTTTATACTTATTGGCTTCCAGACAATAAGTCCCTGCAGTGGTTATAATCTTTTCAGATAAGTCCTGTTATGCACATTAAATCCTTTGTGACCCTTGTTTTAGCCTGTTTGGGTGGTGCTACTCATCTCAGTATCCATTTTTAGAACCAGAACACTCAGTTGAAATCCTTTCAAGCAAAGTTAGGAGTTCAAAATAGGAATACTTTGCTAATTACAAGTTATAGCTTTTTGAAAAAAAATTACAAATAAACAATGTTTGAACATCATTTTTAATACATGGTCGCGAAAAATAGTTACTAGGAGTTGGCTGGCACGCTGAAATTTATGTTCTTGGTAGAATGTGACGTTATTTTAATGGATTGAAGGGGGTCAGATTTGCAGACCTTGCAACTTTAACCGATTTTGATATTACATCACAGCTTCATTGGGTATGACAGTACCTCGAACAACTTTGCGTTTCAGGTTGGTAGGATGAAGGTCAAGGTCACAGTCTCTCTTTTGTGAAAAACTAGGGCATTGCTCCAGCGCTTTCACTTATAGATCGATTTTGATGTAACTTCATATAAATGTTAAGTATAACAATATCTTGAACAAATTACCGTTTCAGCACTGCAGGTCCAAGGTCAAGGTCACAGTTGCTATTTTTAGAAAAAACTTTGTCATCCCTCTACTCCTCTATTTATTGACAATTTTGATGTAACTTCACTCAAATGTTTAGTGTGACGATATCTTGGACAAGTCCGTGATCCAGAATTTCAGGGTAAAGGACAAGGTCACATTTGCTATTTTTAGAAAATACGCTGTCATCCCTCTGGAATGATTTTGGCAGAACTTGACACAAATATTAAGCTTGACAATATCTGGGACAAATTTACGTTTCAGCATTGTAGGTCCAAGGTCAAGGTCACAGATGCTATTATAGGTACATGTAAATCTTTGTATTGGTTCTAGCGCCTTTATTTATTAACTGATTTTGATAGAACTTCACACAAATATTAAGTATGACAATATCTTGGACAAATTAACCTTTCAGGGTTGTAGTTCCAAGGTCAAGGTCACAGTTGCTATTTTTAAGAAAAACTCAGTCATCCCTCTAGCACCTTTATTCATTGACAGATTTTGATGTAACTTCACACAAATATGTTTTAACACATTACTCATCTAGTGAGGCATATGGCGGGGGCATTCATCACCTTTAGTGATTGTCTAGTTTTTCTATGAAATCTAATTGATAGCCATCTTGAATTTGAACAATCTTGTTTGATGTCTAGCATGTATGGGCTTTAACATGGAATAAATGCAAACTCTTCGATCAACAGAACTTTTGAGATATTTTCAATATAATGATATGGCAATACGAATTTGTTTTCCTTTAATCAAGAGTCTGCCATCTTGACCACCATCTTTAATATACTAATCTACATATCTTGAGATGAAAAATAGCAGTACTAAGGGTTTACAAATTGTTATTTGTATGATACAAATCTGAAAGTAAAAACATGAAAATACTTTAAATATTCTGATTCATGCAACATTTTCTATAAAATGTGGCGGCCATCCTGTATCCCATCTTGATTTCTGCTAATGATTGGACGTAATTACACAAAGATATTATACTGACACCATTTCACATTAAAACACAGTAGTTAGGATAACAAAATGCAGTAGTTAAGACGAATAAAACATATATAGCATGTATTTAGGACTATATTTAATAAAATTGCAACCCTCTTGGACGCCATCTTTAAAATATGAAAATGCTCAATGATGACAAGGTGGCATCACTCGGAATCTTCAAAGGTAATGTCTCTAGAACATGAATCAGTAAAGAAAAAAACTTTAAAACACATGTTTTGTGTTTGGCGCTGTTTGACTAGTAGAGTTTTCATTTTAACAATTCTGTAGGTCAAAATTATTAAGTTCAGTATAAGTAGCTGAGTGGCCACCTGCTTGGAAAAGAGCTGCTGACTCGGATAATCACCTGTGTTTTGTCTCTTTATACGTGAATGTCAATCGTTCCCTTTGATGTTAGGGCTAAGGTTTGGGATCTGATTCCGTCAAGTTCTGATAATGGTTTACCCACTCAATTTTCAAAAATGTAAAAATGGTCACAAGTGAAATTATCTTTTGTAACTTTACTATTGTATGGCGATTTCGTGCCATTTTTAATCTTTCTTACGACGTTCTTCTGATAAATAGAGGAATTTAAAAGCATACCAAGCACTTTCTCCGCGATACTTTGGCTCCCCCTAGAAAAAATAATAAGAAGAAAAATTTAACAAACGTTGTTAATTTTATCCAGCCCCGGATCCAGGGGTGGGCTTTGGGGCTTCAGCCCCGCCATCTAGGCCTCTGTGCTATGTAAAATATACTGAGAGAAATAAATTTAGCAATTTTTTCAAAGGGTTGTGAAATTTTCTTAAGGGATAGTATTCACAGGTTGTTTATCGAATATAGTTAGGAGACTGCGATTACATCAAACTTGGATGAAAATGGTGACTTAACGCACGTTTGACGTCACTTTAAATGAATTCATTCTTTGCGCGGGCTGACAAACAATTAAACAAAGAAAATTGTCAAAATGCTTTTGAAAGGTTTAACTTGGTCCTTGAACAAGAAAACCGTAAATGGGTTTGCAAATAAACGCATAAGAAGCCGGCAATGCGGCACGTTAGTTTGACGTTAACTTGCCGAAAAATTCACCGCCATCTTAAACATTATATAAATCAATTGACGTTTCGACTTGATTCTTTTTGCGCTTTATTACCGTCAACTTGGGGAACACTATCATGCAAAAAGTTACCCCAGCTAATCTATCTGTTTTAATGCAACGACTACAACCTTTCAAGATTTGAATCACGGGAGGCGTCAAGTTTACGTCATGACAGAAATTGACAAAATCTGAGGATATGCAATGAGCCTTATGCGCACTTAGAGGAGAGAAACTTTAAGTTCAATATCGCTGATGTCAAGAGGATCTTTGATGGTTTTAAAAACTGGCGTCTGAATGACGTAACTGTCGAACCTGGTGTGGTTAAATCTGCGGGAATAGCGCCAATTTACAGCAACAAATTGCCTGAAAGTTTTCTGATCATTTAGAAGCCACGTCATTGCAGTTTGGTTCAAGATTTTGGAACAATTCGTTAGCGGTGACTTTTGCTCAGTCTCAATTGTTTTGTGAATGCCAATTTTGACGGCGTCATAAGCACATTTACGTTTATCATGGTAACAATCTTTTAGCACACAACACTGTGTCCTTGTTTACAAATGTCTACACCGCCGCAAATTGGCTCTGGTGTTAGATTTGAAGATGAAACAGCGCCTGAAAAAGATGAGTTGCATAAAAGATTTATGTCATTTTGGGGTTAAACCCTTGTGTACAAATGCCACGCGATTCTGCTCTATAAATAAACTTTCGACCTTAAAAGTCAATCATATAAGCATCATTTAAACATACAGGATAGTTAAAGCCATTAAAAAGCCAAATAACTGACAGTTCTGTATTCAATACTTTCTGATTTATTCAAGAAAACAGTTTTAATATCAAATATAGTGTATACATGTAATCGGCGAGGCGATTTTAATGAGATATCAAAGGCAAAAAAAGACATTAAAAATTTTCATCAACCTGAGCCCTAATTATACTATATATTTTCAATATCCACCCCACCCCCTCCCCTCCCCCACATACACATACATCTCGTCACCTCCCAGCATCACCAGACATCCAACGCCCCACCAGTGCGTGATAGTCTGGATTCGAGTATGTTATCGATGTGTAAACTTTTAAGAATCTCCCAAAAACAGAGTCAAGCCAAAACGGGCTACTTTCTGTGCTAACGGACTCGATCACGAAGAATCTTGCAAATATCGGGTGAGCTATTTGATGAAAGGATAAATGGATGGATGTACCTTAAAACCACTGACAATTTTTTCTCCAACGTTCTTCAGTGTGTTGCTGACAGTGTTAAACCAGTGCTTTAACTTTTTCATAAGCGACCATGCCGTACTTGTGAGGGAAGTGATTTCCCTTTGTTTGAGAGGTCGAACTTGTTTCGGCTACCCAAATAAAAATGATTTCCTTTTCAGTAACTAGAAACTTAGCAAAGACTTTTATCTGAGTGATTCAAAACTGGATTATTCACACTTTTTCAATCAATTACTCGGTCAAAACGATCAGATTGACGAGAAATAGAACTTTTTCCTAGTGGTCTTGGCTGAAAGAACATCGAAGTACACTTCAGTGGCACTGAGCACGATGAATATGTCAATAGACAGTGCTTTACTCAAAGGGACTATAAACAAACAAATGAAAATGGTGAATCTTTTAAGAAATCTTGGACTAGGTTTCATGGTTACAATCATTATGACTGCTTATGTCCTTTTGGTCATACAGAGGTTACATTTCACAACAACCTAATCAGGGGCGTAGCTAGGGCCACTTACACAGTACGCACAATCATGTTTTATACTCTTTGAGGGCAATAATAGAGGTCTGTTGGCAGTAAGTATTTAAATTATGCCCAATTAACAACATTTCAGCATGAAAATACGCAGGTGTGTGTTGAAATTTTGTCAATTTGACAAAATTTCAATACGCATCTGCGTATTTGCGTAATGGTAGCCACGCCCTTGACCTTGACAATGTAAGAATCATTCTGATACTCTCATTAGCGGGTGATATAGAAATGAACCCTGTGCCAGTGAAACACCTATGTCTCACTGGATGGTTGCTTAGTCCCGGTAGGCGGTGATTTTTTCTGACAATGGTCAACATTTTTTTTGATCAATTTATGTCTCATAAGCGTGGCGGAGCAATAAGGTAGGTCAGCAAACTTATTTTCAATACTTTCTTGGGATCTTTCGCAATCAGGCTGTTTACTTGAGCATTCTATAGGTGTATTTTGTCGTTTGTCATATTTTTCTTTGTGAAATAGCATCGGCAAACCAAGGACAAAAAATACTGCAAATGTCAAGTTTTTTTTTCCTACAACGGCTTTAGTGTCTCGGATTTTTTCTACAGTGTCTCGGATTTTTTCCTACCACATACTGCATTTCGAAGTCATAAAGTAGAGCATAGTAACAGCAATTAGATTTTTTTCTGTGTTGGAACTAATTTTACTTCACCGAATGAACATCAAAAGCATTTCGTTTCTGTATGCCTTATCATGATGATGAAATCGAAAATATGGACCCTTTAGAAGCAAAGAATACACAAAAGACATAACATCAGAAGTCTTTGTTTACTTGAGTCCTCCTTTCAAGTGCAGACTCAATACTAAGCAAAGTCTGCTTTTTCATTCTTTCTGACCATTTCTGGCTTCCAAAAACTCAGACATGTCAAATCTTATTTTCGTAACTTCACAGGATGCTGGAGGTGTTGTGCGGCGGTCGTTAAGTCTCCCCGTACTCCATCATAGTGCAGATTATACAATTTCTAATCCTTTCGAATCTTTTTTTTTTCATTTCGAGTCATATTGAAAATAGAGTAGCCCAGCTGCTGCTAGGGGGCATGGCTGGGTTTGCACATTTTATTGAAACTTCACCGAAACTGGTGTTAGGTTCTGTGTGACGGCCCTTAATCGTCCCCGGGTATTCATTCATAGTGTAGATTGTATAAGTTCTGGTCCTTTGGACTCACTTATTTCATTTTGACTCATTTTATTTTAATGATACAGTAGCCGCTGCTAGGAGCATGGCCGGAGTTGCACATTTCATGTCTGGTCATAAGCAGCCGCAGTTAAACCGAGTACGCTATTATCATTTCTTCGGCGTTTTCATTGCTTTCAAAGAATCTGATTTTTCAGACTTTTTTCTGTTAAAGTTTTGCAGTGTTGTATAAAAAACTGCACAGGCCCTCAAGGGAAGTACTGGCTGGATGGATGGATGACTTGCAATTTTGCGTCTTTTTCATCAGTATTTCAGTCATATCAGGACGTTGGGAGGACGATAATGAAAGGCTGTGTGCAATGGAACCCATTTGAAAAGATTCTCGCCTCAATCGGAGATCGAACTCGGGACCGCTAGATCAGCAAGCCAGCGTTTAACCTACTAGGGCTCCAGCACCGGCTGGACAAGTGCACTGCTTTCAGAATTATCAAGCCTTATATAAACTACGGTGTAGTGTGGAACAGGTAGCTGTTGAACACCAAGGATAGTACAAATGAAATAATTGGACACACACACACACACACACACAGGCACGCACGCACGCAAAATTTTGAAGAAAACATATAAATCTACGCCGCCTAAGCGCGAAAAACACCCTGGCCGCGGTACTACTGAGTAAAAATATAAGCAGTGATCAGGACTGCTCTATCAACTGAGCTTTTCTGGCATTTGACGACCATGTGGCCTCGTCGTTCAGTTGGTAGAGCTAGTAAAGCAGTCTCGCCTGCATTGGAAAGGCCACTGAATATTGTTTCAATCTCAGCTCTTTACTGCTTGATTCCATTGTATTTTTTTTTATAAATGGAGCAATAGAATGGTCTGTATATAATGAAAAGGCTGATCTTTTAATGACCAACAAGTATTTCGTCTCCCATTTATCCACCACAATTAAAGTTTGAGACATGCTTAAATCTTGCTATTCAATCTATGCACAATAAAGTATCATACTGACTACTATTTTTGTAGTTTGTGTTGTCAGAAAAAATCAGGCGCATAAAATCTATTGTAGAAGCGAATCCGGGACTTGTAGGAAAACATCCGGGACTTATGAATAATTAAAATATGCTGACAGACCCATTTATATTATTGTAAAGTGCAGAAAGTAATATAATACGTTTCCCAACACCGATTTACGATTAAAATAGATTTTCCCTATGGAAAACTTCGAAGACATTGACAGAGCGGACAGTCCATTAAGATGTACCCTAAATGAAACTTTCCGGGTTTAATTTATCTGTTGACAACGTTAGACACTTGTATTGTGTCTAATCTGTCTAAGATCTACCAGAAGTACGCTTAAGATTTGTAAATTAATGTTTAAATTGACAAAATTCATCATTTTGTCACATCAATTGCGTGTTATACGTCACGGAGAAAAATCATTGACAATTTGGAAAAAAAATCGGGACCATTGTCAGAAAAAAATCGTTGACGATTGTCAGAAAAATCACCGCCTACCGGGACTAAGCAACCACCCAGTGTGTTTGGTCTGTGAAAAACCTTAGGCTAAGACTCACAGGGCTATTTTGTGTGACATTTGTGACAAATGGACCCAAATTAAATGTGATAATATATCCCCAGTCCAGTATAAAGTTGTTGTGAGCCTACTTCGGTGAACCTTCACACCAACAAGAGGTCTTTCGAACATCACCAGGCGATTCCCCTACGACAGACGGAAATCACCATAGAAAGGTGACGTGCGAGTTCCGCACGAGGGACTCGCACTCACATAACCACCAGATCTTGACCAGAACAGACGTACGTCGTTCGTCGGGACCGGAGCGCTATAAAGGTGAGCACGCGGCTAACAACTGGCGCTGCGACATGTAATTGGTAGCGCGGGTAAGTCCCAGTGCATTTTCCCTGCAATTTATTGTCTGACGCAGATTTTTTTTTCTGTCATTTTTCGTTCTGCTTCGGACTAGCCGAATTTTCCATTCTGTGTCAGCGCCCAGAGTATCTTTTTTGACCCTGTAGCCTTTATTTATGTTTAGTATTGTATAATTTGCGTAAATTATCTATTGTTTCAGGGTATTTTTGTATTTTTTTAGAATTTCACCGTAAAATTGCTTTTGTCCAAACCACGTGCTTATCGGGTTTGTTTGCGGCCATTTTGGTTCTTCTGAAATAAACCAGAAGCAACTTCATTCTCATATTTTGACAGTTTAAGCGTACTTTCTCTGTTTTCTGACATAGTTTCTCAGTAGGTTATCGTACTTCCTTACGGTGAGGTTCTCTATTCATCTTAATAAACTTCAAGAACATTGTTTTCCTTATCTTTTCTTGTCAGAATCACGCCTGACAATCAGTCTCATGCGGAACCGGCGGTTAAGCAAAGCAATTCGTTAGATCGCTTTCCGGTGACATAGAAGAGGAGCCGAAAAAGGTAAACAATACTTACTCAGTCAGATTTTACAATGTTGTTTTCGAATGATAGGAGAGATATCCAAAATCTAAAAATGCTATTTTGTTACTAAAACATTGCTCCTTCAACACACCAAATAATTCCATAATTGGTGTTGTGGCTTTCTTGATATTTGTTCCCTCCTCCGAAATGTCTGTTCAACACGGTCAAGGTCAGACAAAACAGGAGATAAAATAACAACATTTTCTGCTCGATCTCAAAAACGAGCGATAAGCACCCGAATTCATCAGTGCATAACAATGTAATAATTAATATCTGTCATCAACAACGATGTTTCAGTGACCAGGTATCAAGCATTGTTCTGAAATCATTGTTGAAAGGGGCGAAATCTGTTGGTTCAGCATTTAATCATTAGAAATAGAAGGAAATAATTCAACATCAATCTGCTTATTTACGTCTGTTTTATGACATAAATATTTTTTTTGACATTTGTTAGATGTCATCTGAGACTTGTAGGATCTATGCAGTTTGAGATTATGTTTTAACAAAAGAACAGAACAAAGTTTATCCCATTCCCTAAAATACTTGGTGTTTACTATTTTAATGGTTTTAGATGCATGCTGAATTAAAATTTCTAAGATTACATTTAAATAATTAACACGATTTCATAAAATTTTGATTTTTTGCATTTGAATAGGAGGCTCCTGTCAAAAATTTTGTGGTTGCGCATGAGAATATTCGGTTGAGCATCGGAATGTATGGAATATCAAATGAGCTTGGGTGCCTGATTTAGCTGCGAGGCAGCCTGACTTATATATGAACCACGAAAACATCGATCAACCTGCGACTTCGCACAGTTTGGTCAGCTCGTTTAGCACTGAAAAGATGTTGTATCATTAAACCTACAGCTCTAAGGATCTTCTCTGGCAGATAATTCAGTCTTGTCTGACCTGGTCATGTAGCCAGGAAGACAGGTTTTTTTATAGTTTTTTACAACTATTTGAATAAAATCGTTTATGAGACTAGCCACTCTTAAAAGTTTAGAACGGCCTAAAAGCTAACTGGCGGATAGATGACTTGCGATTTTTTCGTTTTACAGCAGTATTCCAGTCATATCAGATTTTTGTCTCAAGAAAAGGTATTGCTAAACTTTGGAGAATGTCATGCTGTCAGTTGTTTACAATTGTATGTTGAGACCAAGTGTTATGAAAAGTTGTAAGTGGTGTTTTTATATTACATTTGTCCACCAAGTTCAGTACCGAAAGAAGGAAATAGTCCTGCACAGATAAATCGGCCCTGTGCGTGCTTGCCGGCTTTCTGTGAAATCTTATCGATGCAGCGAGACTATTCTATTCTATTCTATCCCATAACCTTACTATGTCGTTGGGGCACCACAGATGACTTCAAAACAATCCTTTCCGCCTTGTCCTGTCTTCAGCTGCCCTAGTTGACCTGGCAAAATCCATTCCTGTCCACTCCTTGATATTGTGTTCCCACCTCTTTTTCTGTCTACCTCTTCTTCTTTTTCCTTTCACTGTGCCCTGAAGAATTGCCTTTGCTAAACCAGAAGACCTTGAGACGTGACCAAACCACCTTAGTTTCCGTTTCCGTTACGAGACACTTCACCTATATAACCGCGTTGAAAATTCACTTTCAAGAAAATGCATGCTTTTATAACTACGCCCTCAACGAATATTTATCGGCGCTCAGTTTGAAAACCACGATGTCAATAGTATTGAAATTGACATGGGGACACTTATATTCTGCTCAAAGGGGATTATGCGCTTGAATTTAAAAGCACGTTTAGATACTTCTAAACATACGCCAGATAACTTTGGTCAAGTAGGATGGTCTTGGTCTCAGTATATCCATATTAAACCTTTACCTGCCACATAAGTTATTCATGGGACCCTAAAAAATGCGGGTACCCATACCTCAGAAGCCACAAACTCTGATCGATTTGACTGATATTTTCACTCAGCTGCAGCAAGGTGTGTGCTGCAATTTTGGAAGTTACCAAGGTCCATTCGACCTCCATACTAACACAATCAACCGGTAACCGACCAAGACACTTAAAAAGAATACAAGATATCAGGTCCAGGTATATGCTTTAGAGATGGAAAGTGATTGCTTGTCTGAGATCCGGTGTTATTGCTGAACATTTATCAACAGAAAAAGTTTAGATGGATGAGGTCTACTTTCCAGAAAATCGGATCAACTAGATAATGGTGCCACTTGAAAAGGGGACGTCTTTGGGGGACGGCTCGATATTGACTGAAATACTGTCTCAAAGAGCCGTTAAACCTAATTCTTTACCGTTTGTTTTATTATGTAATTGTAAATTGAATTTGACGTGTGAATTTCTATATCAGGAAAAATTTAGCTCATATTTTTTCTTTAATTTGTGTGCCTTTTCTCTATCTATATTTTTCTCAGATTTTTAAGCTCTTATTTTTCTCCAATCAGTATAAAAATGACATTTTTTCTCTTCAGTGAACTACAATGGCTCTAACAGGCTTGGGACCATGAAAATTAGTTCAAGCCAAGGGCAGTTCTAGCCATCCACTTAGTTTCTACTTAAAGTAACCTCTAGGGACTCAGGAAGGAGTTCTAGTCAGGCAGGGTTGACGAGTCATCAGGGCTCGAACCATTGAAGTTTGACTGTATTATTTAACATGATCAAGAAATTTATTTATAGGATACCCGTCCATAATTTCACGTTATTTACGTGGATTAGGGTTTCAGCAAGATAACTACAAACAGAAACCTAAATGTCATTCAGTACGCGTACGTTATATCTTCAGTTAGTTTTCCCTCGTTTTGATCAACGATAAACTATCGATGAAGGAGTCGAATAATCTATATATTGCCCCCAAGTACATTTTTGCACAAACAGTAAAGACTTACTGCGACAGAAACTTAAATAAACGGATCATAACTTTCCTTAGAGGCCGTTTACACGGGCTGTCTTGACATATATGTTTTAGACTTGTATGTCAAAACCTGTATATAAACACTGATATTTCTTAGTTTAATGACTCTAATGTCTTAGATCGGTGGAATAGAACATGTTCTATTTGCTATGTCTAAAACATAGGAAACCTGACTGAATCATCCAATCAGAATAGGTTTCTCTCAGGTTACTGACCGGTTAATAGTTTCTGGTGGAAAAAAGCAAGGTCATTCTGTTCCAGATACTTTATAAGTATTGGAAACAAGGGAAAAGGAAGAAAAAATAAAAACTGAAACTCTTAACTGTTAAAATTTCTGAAGCTTTATGGAATTTCAGAGGCAAGGTCTTTGGGGTGCAGTTTGACAATTTATTTCCTATTTACAGACATCCATATTCGATATGTTGATATCCATAAATAATTATGGATATCAACATATCGAATAGGGATATCTAAATAGGAAACAAATTGTCAAACTGCACACAAAGACCTCGATATCCATATTTATTTATGGATATCAATCATTATTTACGGATATCCTTAATTCTGCCGATTCATGGATATCCTAATTCGAATTATGGAGATCAATTAACTGAATCAGTGATATTCATATGTGGAATTAGTGACATCCATGAATCATTTAGATCATTGGATATGCATAATCTGAATGAATGATGTCCATAATTTGAATGATGGATTTCAATAAACCTGCCTATTTCTGGATATCACTAATTAGATTTATGGATATCAATAAGCAGTCTTTGCAAATAATACGTTTAAATACCGACTGCTCTGCGAAGATTTATGGATATCCATAATTCAATTTATGGATAACAATAATTCAGCCTGATTTACCAAAATCATTAATTTAATTATGGATATCCATAAGTCGAAATATATAGAATATATCTCCATAGAGTGCCATTTTTCTATTTATTCCATATTTATATATATCCATAATTTGAATTATTGATCTCCATAATTTGAGTTAGTGATATCAATAATTCGAAGTATTGATATCTATAAATTGGACTGAATTATAGATATCCATTATTCGAGTTTGTGATATCACTAATACGAATTATTGATATCATTATTACTAATTCGAATTATAGATATCCATTAATCGAATTAGTGATATCAGTAAATTGGAAACATTTTCAGCTTCTATTTTACACCAGTATGATGGCATGAAATAGAAGCATGCAGGGCAAAGACATGTCGTGTAAACAAGAAAGACCTGCAGGTCTAAAACATGCATGTCTTACACATGTATGTCAAGACAGCCCGTGTAAACGGCCTCTTAGAATCAATATTGTCTAGCAGGGCATAAAACCTCAATCAATAAAGCACAGTCAGTAAATTACCAGACAGACGGGCAGTAACTTTATTCACTCAAAATACATGTAAACATGACATAATGAGGAATTACTTTCGTGTTATCGGGGGTTATTTTTATCCGAAGACAAATCAGAAGAAACAGTATTGGCGTAACTAGTTTAATTTTGATCCATGTATAGCTTGAGACGTTTATAGCTTAGTTTAAGCAAAAGAAAATGTGAAGTTTGTAAGAAGTCGAATGCTGAACCGAGCAATCGCATGCGTAACCAGGAAAAATTGACATGGGGACTTTCCCTTAAAAATAGGCAAACCAAAAGTGTTGAAATAAGCTAAACAGATATTATATGGAGTCACTTGATATTCCAATGACGTAATCAATGCATTTTGTTCAACATATTATGGCTCAAAGCAGTATTCCTTGATTTCTCTTGCAGTCTGGTTCAAGCAAATATCATCCGTCAGACCTGCATTTGCCAACTTTAGAAACTCCAGAATTATTCTGGGCACAGTCTTCCTGCACATATTACAGGTTGAAAATAAAAATTATCTGTGAAATTATTTTCTTCTTATTTTCAATGATTACATGCGAATACAAACTTTCGAGATCAATTATGCATGCATTTCAAAAGAATTCTTAGTTCTAGCAGAATGCAAAGGTATTACATACCTCTCTTTCCGTTTAAAATATCCGCGCACCGTCTAATTTGCAGATCATATGTACACAAATGTCAGATTTAGCGGATAAATGTGTTGTTTACCTCATGTATAATCCAGTCCGAACAGGTGTTTCGGAGGAGGGAATAAAAATGACAAAAACAGGACAAAGCTTCAGCAAATCCTTCAGCATACGAAGAAAACAATATGCTAGCAACAAAATAGCATTCTCATATTTTAAATAGCACATTTTCTAAGAAAATTAATCGTCTTCTTACATGAATGATTATCGTTTGTTTACCTTTTTCGGCTCCTCTTCTACGTCACCGGAAAGCGATCTAACGGATTGCTTTGCTTAACCGCCGGTTCCGCATGAGACTGATTGTCAGGCGTTAGAATGAATGTTTGCTCAGAATCATTTAATGATTTGGCAACAATTGCCAAAGTAGGTCCCTCTGAAGGAAATGAGGGGAATTCAGACAGCATGACCCATCAAGAATTAATGCAAGGCATCAAAGTTGCCCTCAGAGAACAAGCTGAGGAACTGAATTTATTCTTGTTTATCATATGACGTCGCTTCTGAGAGTGTAATAAAGCCATGCATAAAAAACGATAATCCACTAGTGGCTTAAATATCCAAATTACGTCGTAACGTTATGCGTTGAAGTCCATAAAACGTTGCGTTTTCTAATGGCCAAATCGAGACGTTTTAGTGCCAAATTTGCTAATAAAATGCGATTTTAGTGTCATATGATAAATAGAATCTTGCATTCGTGCTCATGTATTATTGAATTTATTAAACTCGTTGGGGAAAACGATAAGATGCTTGGCATAGCCTCGCATCTTATCGTTTTCTCCAACTCGTTTAATAGATTCAATAATACATGACTCGTTGGGGAAAACGATAAGATGCTCGGCATAGCCTCGCATTTTATCGTTTTCTCCAACTCGTTTAATAAATTCAATAATACATAAGCACTCATGTAAGATCCAATATTTATTCTTGTATGGCAATAGGTATCATTTCAGTGCCAGTCTTGGTGACAGTGTCGAGCAAGCCCAGGCAGGAAGAAGTCAAATTGGTAGCAGATCTCTACCTGACACTACATCAGTCATGCCTGAGGACCCAAACTTGTGACTTAGCACAAACTGTCATTTGCAAAATAAAACAGAAGTAGATCAGGATCATGCTTATTTCATCCAACCGTCAGATGTAATTCAACAGATTGATGAAACTGAAAGAAAGGGTGTCTTCCGAAAAGCCCCTTCTACACAAACAATAGGTAAAGAAGCTTGTTCTTTTTCCAGCAGATGGTTCAAACTGAACTAGCTCACCATGAAGACCCTTTTGAAGTACCTGAATCACGGTGTATCAACAGTCTGCCTCCCCTCCCTCCTGACAGTGCTTTCTTTACAAGTAGGGTAGAAGGTGGATATAGTGCTACCTCTACTAGCACACTGGTATACAAAACCATACAGATTGATGATAGCACTCATATCAAAACCAATCTCCTGAATACCCCCCTGATTGGAGGTGCAAGAAACCTTCAGGGATTTCACCCAGGGGTAATTTGAGGCAAAAAGATTGCTGCAAGTCTTCAGCTTCCGGGTGTAAACAAGTACATTCAAACTCAATGAATGGCCTGTCAGATCAGAGCACTACATATACTATGCCTGACATTTTGAGTATTAATGCCAAACTTGATGGTAGGGCCAGGAAAAGGAAGAAAAGTAAATGGAAGGACCCTGACCAGGGTCCGAACTTCATCTAATGAGACTCCAACTGCTTTTGCTTTGGCAGTCATTCTACTCTAGCTTGTACGTTCTGTGGTAATGGCTGTCATCATTATTTTTGTTGTACAGCCATTTTTACTCTAGCTTGTATGTTGTGTAAAAATAACTGTCCTCAATTTTTTTTATTCAACAGTCATTTTTGCTTTAGCTTGTATGTTGTGTAAAGAATACTGTACTCATTTTTATTCAACAGTCATTTCTGCTCTAGCTTGTATGTTGTGTAGTAATGACTGTTATCATTATTTTTGTTATACAATTATTTTTGCTCTAGCTTGTATGTTGTGTAAAATGACTGTCATTGTTTTTGAACCATTCTTCTGTTCTATGTACATTCCATGACTTCAGAATAGCTTGTATGTTTTCTGATAGCTCTGGCTATGTGCATGGAAAGATTTTTTATATACTGCACATGTAATTATTGTAAGCGGAATTGCTTATAATGATTGCATGTGCTGTATTTTCAGAATTTTAGTGAAAGTGCCTGCAACCATGCTGGAATAGTTTATACATTGTTCAGCTTTGCAGAGGTATTCACAATCTTAATCAATCTGGTGTAGTTGTTTAGCAATAGCTAGTATGTTGTCTACTCACTGTCTGTAAATATGGCAGGCCCATATCAAATTGATAATGTTATCTATGAAAAACTAATTTATGTCACTGTAAATCTTGTATTGAAAGTGATAGTAGAGGAAAAATGCACATATTTTGATTTTTGTATCAGTTATGCATTCACAATTTTGGACTCGGTGATTATCTAGTACTTTAGGCATTAGTTAATAGAAATTCTAATTCTAAGATATTATTCTAATATGATGTCCAGGCTTAATAAAGTTACATTGATGACATTGTCAATTTAATTGTATTGGTATCTTGCAATCGTTTGACGCCTATACTAGCTTGTATGTTGTTCAGGTAATACAATGTGCACAAAATGCCAATATCTTTTTATCACAGGGTGGTCAATGTGCTTTGTTGATTGCTCTGTGAACTACTTCATATCTCGAGTCCACAGGGGGACTACCTTGCTGATTCGAATAGCTTGTATGTTGTCGTGCAGTTAGGGTGCTCCAGCTATGGATTCTTTTTCGCGTCTGCCTGATTTCAACATGTCGCTTGAAGGTAAAAAAATTGTCTACTTGTGGCCTAGACACATAACTCGGAAACATGTCTAGGGGGTTCCTATGTTTTGGGTATGAACCTAGTCGCTATCTGCATAGACTGCCAAGACCTCTGAGAGTTGTGGGAAACAAATGAATAGTTTCATGGATGACATAAAATGATCAGTGGTGAGACGTAAATTCGGGCTTGGTTCCTGTTAGCATCTTCCAGAAGCCATGCCTGGAGTCGTTCACTGCTCTTCTTGAATTCGTCGCCTCTGTGGATCTTTCACCCACATACCGTATTCTACCTAATTAGCGCACATGCCTCTATAAGCGCACACCGTGGCAATTTGTGAGGCATAGGACAATCAATGCACATATTTTTACTGGTTTATCCCTTTGCCTTTTCGTTTACAAGAGCTGAAAATGCAATAGAATATTTAAGTTTTTACTTCTAAATCTTCTCTATCCTTCTAAATGTATATCCATACGAATTTAAAGGTTAAGCATCAGAGAAAAGCTGCTTATAAGCAGCTTTTTTCTGATGCTTTACCTTTAAATTCGTTCCCTTCAATATATAATTACCTATTAAAATGTGCGCTTATATGAAAGAAAGTTTACCACAAGTATTTGCCGCCATTTTGAAAAAGTTAAGTGCACAGGGCGCTAATAAGGTCGATTACGGTATCTCAGATTCCCAGAACCCTTTTGTCTATTCCACTATAAAAACAGCAGGAATCAGAATCATTTAGTCACAGTTGATTCGGTTTTTTTTTCATTATACTATTTATTCTATTATCTGGTTTATTTCCAGTGCATTATCATTTATTGTTTTGGTCCGCACATCTATTTAGAAACATTTATTTGGTTATTTTGTTTAGCTATTTAACTGCTGCACTATAGTCAGCGAATCTTCAGAACTTGCCATAATAGTGTGAAGACCCCTCTCTGAATTGTAACCATACCCTTACCTGGCAGCATGCATGTAGTGATTATATCTTTGTATACATTCATTCTATTTCATACAAAATACTTCTTTTCATAATTTTCTATTTACCATTTGGAAAACGTTATCTATGAGACAAGTGTTCCACCAAAATAGAGAAATATTAGTGACAGTGTTTCCACTTATGTAAAGTGTTTAGTGCCAAGCTCACCTCTAGTCAAACAAAAATCTTTAGTGGCAGATGTTCCACTAAGTTATATTTATTAGTAGTTTACTAGTCCATTGTAGGGACTCGATATTTTTACATAAAATAACTATAAATTTTAGTTCCACGATAAGTTCTAGTTAGCATCAATTTTAACACGTTATTTCACTCCAAAGGATCAGTCTTTTTAGTTCCACGATAAGTTCTAGTTAGCATCAATTTTAACACGTTATTTCACTCCAAAGGATCAGTCTCTCTCTATAAGGCCATTTTCATGGCTAAAACCGATTTTCTTTAAACTTTATATGCTTTAATTGATATGTATTGACTGTCTTATGGTGCAATACCAGATTGTTTGGTTCACTGGTTTTCACTGTATTCACGATTAAAGTGGGTGGGGTAATTCCACCCCATTAAAAGTATAGATACAAAAATGCTATTTTTTTCTATTTCAAGTCCATGCTTCAAAATGGTGGTTGCAATAGGAAAAGTACACTTCTGGACTTAAAAGATGATGATAATATTGTTCTGAAATTCATACCAGAACAGAGTTTATATTCGCTTGTAAGATGATCACCAATTTCAGTATTTTTTGTTCTCCGATTTTACGAAAAACCACAACACGTTCACAGTTTTCAAGATTTTTTAAAAATCTATTGCTATTATTATGTTGATATAATAGTCATTGCAGGCATATGTCAGAATTTATTTTATGATCATTAATATGAGAGTTATCTCCCCACGAAATTTGATTTTGTCCGTTTTTTCAATATCAGCATGCATTTGTCATTTCATGAGTACTCCAAACTCCATTTGGAAGTTAATAACACCTTTTGATGTAAATATTTGTTAATTTTTGTAGGCATTGGAGTTACTTTTGCATGCGACGATATCATATTTTATGTAATTTTGAAAAAAAGGATGCCTCTCATCTTGAAAATTAACAAATTGCCAATGACTTACAAGCAGGGTTGGCTTAGTTTTTGCAACCTCATGTAACTCATGCTTAACGCTTAAATTAAAGTCCTTATGGCCCATTCGTGTTTTTACGCTGGTTATTATTCATCTTCTTCAGAATCGCTAGACGTACTCCATGTGTCAACAGCAGCATCTTCTACATAATCAATGTGCATCTTGCTCGGTTTGGCTTCACTGTTTTCTGTTTCGTTGCGGTAATATCCTAAATACCAAAGCACTGAAGCCACATGTGTACAACACCCAACGGTGCGAGCACCACTTCTGCACCCACAATACCATCAAGTGATTGGGTTTAGCCCTTGAGTGTATTCAATCCACAAGTTATATGTTTTATTTGATGTGTGACGAGAACGTATCTGTGCTTTGAGAACACCGTCATCTTCTTTGTGTGCCATTATCTCATATGATCCCTTTTCGTCAAAGTGTTCATCCGTGTAGGATTTGGCCTGTTTAAATTGGTATATTCCCATTGTCAGGTCCCTGAGTTCATATTCAGTCAACTCAGTGAAGCCAAACCGAGCAAGATGCACATTGATTATGTAAAAGATGCTGCTGTTGACCCATGGATTATGTCTGGCAATTCTGAAGAAGATGAATAATAACCAGCGTAAAAACACGAATGGGCCATAAGGACTTTAATTTAAGCATTTAGCATGAGTTTAATGAGGTTGCAAAAACTAAGCAAACCCTGCTTGTAAGTCATTGGCAATTTGTTAATTTTCCAGATGCGAGGTATCCTTTTTTCAAAATTACATAAAATATGACATCGTCGCATGCAAAAGTAACTCCAATGCCTACAAAAATCAACAAATATTTGCATCAAAAGGTGTTATTAACTTCTAAATGGAGTTACCGGGGTTCAACTGGTGGTCTTCTTTTGCTCCAGTACTCCATTGGTGTTGCTGTCGCCACAGGGATCTCCGGGTGTCTCAACACTCAGTTTTTTGCTGTCGATTCCTCATCCTTGCTTCATCACGATCTTTTCTTGATCTTAATTGTTGACCGTGATGACTCTCTGATGAGTTAGGGGACCTCCATACGAACCGAACTACCAACTAATTGTGTGCACCGCAGCGGAGGTTGAGTGTGAAGGTTTGGGCCCAGTAAAACCGGTTTAAACCCCCCAGTAGTTATTACTGACCGTCCCAAGGCGGTACTTTTGTTGCGGTTGCATTTGTTTTATGTTCTGTGCTGTTTAATTTATTGTGTTCTCAGTTTAATTATTCTATCATAAAAATAGAAAATAGGTAAAAATAATTGTTAAATGTTTTTCATATAATTTGCTTAGTCCGTTGTAACCCGTCTGTTGGTCTAAATTATTTAGTTCAATAAAGATAGCTGAGTTGCCATCTATTTGGGAAAGAGCTGCTGACTCGGCTTATCACTTGTAATTTACTGTTTGTTGGGATGTCTTTGTCAATCTTTCCCTTTGATGTTGGGGATTGGGTTTGGGATCTGATTCAGTCAGTTCCTGAAGTGTAGTTACTCTTTAATTTGGAGTACTATGGAATGACAAATGCATGCTGATATTGAAAAAACGGACAAAATCAAATTTCGTGGGGAGATTACTCTCATATTAATGATCATAAAATAAATTCTGACATATGCCTACAATTACTATTATATCAACATAATAATAGCAAAAGATTTTAAGAAAATCTTGAAAACTGTGAACGTGTTGTGGTTTTTCGAAAAAGCAGAGAACAAAAAATACTGAAATTGGTGTACATCTTACAAGCGAATATAAACTCTATTCTGGTATGAATTTCAGAACAATATTATCATCATCTTTTAAGTCCAGAAGTGTACTTTTTTCTATTGCAACCACCATTTTGAAGCATGGACTTGGAAGGAAAAAATAGCATTTTTGTATCTATACTTTTAATGGGGTAGAATTACCCCACCCATTTAAATCGTGCATACAGTGAAAACCAGTGAACCAAACAATCTGGTATTGCACCATAAGACAGTCAATACGTATCAGGTAAAGTATATAAAGTTTAAAGAAAATCGGTTCTAGCCATGAAAATGGCCTTATAGAGACTGATCCTTTACGATGGCATGAAATTATTTTGGTACATCATTTTAAGGGACCATTTCTTATACACTACTATTCTACTTCTACATTTTAACATAAATTTTCACTACTATAACACCACTAACCGGCCACAAAATTACTAAAATTCTAATACTGATATTTTACCACTCGTTGATCCAGTATAGGGCACATAGCTCATAAGTCAGAGGGCCTGGGTTCCAAACCCGGTCTGGCCACATACTTTCGTTTCTCCTTCCGCTGATTCAAGAAGGGCAGTTGTCAGTTACTGACGAAAATATGTGCACTTAGTACTGGTTAACCACTAAGGAGGTCTAAGCCTGCCCAGGAATAGTGTGGTTAGGTTAACTGACCATCCCGACATGACCTTAACTGTTTACTGTGCATATTAAGCAACAAACCACTCAATCTTCAAAGAAGGGGGAGAGTGTTGTGAGCCTACTTCGGTAAACCTTCACACCATCAAGAGGTCTTCCGAACATCTCCAGGCGATTCCCCGACGACAGACGGAAATCACCGCAGATAGGTCACGTGCGAGGTCCGCACGAGGAACTCGCACTCACATCACCACCAGCTAGGGCTGGGACGAGTACCCGGGTTACCGAGTCCGGGTCGGGTAGACCAATAACCCAGGTACATATTTACTATCCGATACCCGAATGCTTATTATTATGTAGGCCCTAATTCAATAGTATTCTATTTCAATAGAATTCCAAGTAAATAGAGCAAAGTTTTGTGTGACTGTCTTGTATAAGTTGCCATCATAATTGCCAAACCGTTTTTGTATATTATAACAAGGAGATTTCTAAATTTTCTTGCCCTTCCCATACATATGAACTTGCAAATCCAGTTGCTAGGCCAACATTGGGATGGCGGCGGTGGCTTATGGTGGTTTATTAAGGTCCCTTACAAACAGTGGAGTGGCGGCGGTGGCTTACGGTGGTTCATTTGAAGTCTCGTACTTCATTTTGAAACGCTTGCACATATTCGAAGTTTGTTGGAAGGCACGAAAATATATTACGAAAGAAGATATATGATATAAAGATACAAAAATTAAAATAATATCGTTAGTCATAATGTAATTTTAACCGCGCTGTTTCTCGAGGCACTACAATTTCATATTAAATGGTTGTTTCAAGAAAATATGTTCACAACATCTGAAGTATACACCTCGCCAAAAGTTTAGCATATTTCAGCTCTATAGTACCTTTGTTCCAAATTCTGCAGAAAGTTTGTAGACTATTAAACCACGATGTAATTAATGGATTTGGAAAGATGGAATACTTAAGCATATTCCCGATGACATTTTTGTCCCAAATTTCAAAGTGAAGATTTTTTTCGGGTTGATTTATTTGTGTAAAATGATACGTTTGTATCTTCTATTTTCTGCAAATAAAATGTCTTGCTAGGAAAAAATTGTCTCACGTTAGACAGGAGACCATGAAACAAGTAAGTTACACATAAAATTTTAAGTGCCAGTATCAAAGACGACATTTTTCAGCAGGACAAAAATGATAAGAATTGAAAGGAAAAATGTATTGTTAATGATTTAAATGACAAGTATTGACAAGAGTTTCTTTCATATCTGATCTAGAAATGACTGGACCACGACCAATTTAGCAATTTACGATTCAACAAGTCAGCTATAAACTATTGTAATTTTTTGTGTGAAAAAATTATATAAATGATGTTTAGGACACAGTTTTAAAAGGTGTCAAAAAGTGCACTTTAATTAGAGTGGTCTTAACTTTTGTCGTGTTGTATCCAAACAGCTGCAGGTTTTCAAGAGTTTAGTGTGTAGATGTTTTCATTGTACATAACTGCTTCGGAAAGGATCAATAACCATACATATTTATACTTACAAGAAGCCTTCATTTTCAGTTATTTCTGCTGCTAGCTTCACAAATAAATATGCTAAACTTTTAGCGAGGAGTATATTTCCTAGAATGACATTTATTTGTGACTAAAACTTACGCCGAAGAGGCTTTTGTTGTAAAAATTAAAGAAAATATAAACTGAGAACCTCGTTTCGTATCAGTTGCAGCCTTTTGATACCAGAGACAAACGTCCAAAAGCAGAAAACTGTTAAAAATCTGTAATAATCATTTGTTGCCTGCACCTTTGCATTCACAATCTTCCTGTTTCTCAGAAAGGAATGCCAAATGTATGATATTTAGCACGTATGCGTATATTATGTACCGTCTGGTTAAGGTGTAATTTGATTACTCTAGCCCCACTACTGACAAAGTTATGAAGGCGTTTGCAAGACTTCTTGGCTGACCCTCGTGGCACGATAACGGAAAATGACGTTAGTCAGGTCATGATGTATTGCTGTATGCATTCATGCAGAACATGATTGGAACGTCAAGATAATATTACAAGTAATCATTAACATCATTCGCCGGTAATACTACGAAAGACCGGTGGTGACTTTACCCTTCCCACTTTTCGCTTCCTACTTCTTACTTCCTGGGGCCGTATTTATAAAACGACTTAAGTGATTGCTATGCTGTTGCTAAGACTGAATTTTTATGAATGAGAATCCCTACAATAATGAAATTTGCTCTGGAGGAACAGTCTTTTTCAGACTTTTCAAGATCTTTATTTCTCCAAGGCTTGAGAGCAAGTTATGAATAACTATACATTTCTTATAGTATCTTAGACTTGAATCAAGTCACCACACCATTACAATTTTTTATCCATTATTTGTTGCTTAACAGCCACATATGTGACAGTGTCTGGCATGTTGAGCCTTATGGAGCGAAAATCAGAAATTTTGTTTTCAACATATTCATATACTATGCAAAATATATTTAGCAAATTTTATATTTTGCAATTTTTCTCATTACTGAAGTGCAACATTGAGCGAAATTAAATTGAATTGAAAGGAACGTATTTGGGGCTTAAGATACCATGGGATTACAGAAGCCATCTTTAAAAACGATATTGGGGGAAAGCGATAAGCGCGGAAGGGGTCATTAGCCGAAATTTGCACCCATTGAAAAACAACATAAAAATGGTAAGCATGTGAGTTTTTGTACGGTATTTCTCAACATTTTCATGCTCAGTTTTCTTGTCAAAGTTATTGATTGTGTAAAAGATATGGTTAAGCTCAACAACTGACGAATCTTAGCATGCGTCATTGCCGTTAAAACGTGTTAATTCGGTGTGCTTCAGTTCAATGCAGAATCAAACCCGAGAAAAACAATAGGCTAAAATTAAAGGTCAAACCATGATAAATTTAACTGTGGAGTTTCTTCATTGAAGTATAACGTAACTGTGAGAAAATGATGACGTTAGTCTGAGACTTTTGACTCATTCTCAGTAGCCAGGAAGAATTTCTTTCTGAATTGTTTACATTATCATATTGGTAGCTACCAAACAATTATACCCTCAAAAAGAATTCAAGAAATACCGATTAGAAACAGGTTTCTAAGACGATAACGTAAAAACAAGGGAAAACGTCATTTTTTCGAACTTTGTAAGCCTCATACTCGTAGCATATTCAAATGTTTTAGAGCGTTTTCCTTTATTTTAACAGCAAACCAGCCGCCTCATTATGGTTGTGGCTTTTGTACATGATCAAAAATGTTCAGATACAATGGCCATAAAAACTGACGTCACGATAGTTCAAACGCTACAATTGAGCAATCTTGATTCTTTTACCTGCCAGTCCATCTCGAATGATCGGCCTTTATATCTTTATGCAGTAAAGTGACAATAAAATCCTAATATGGTGGATCTGACACATACAAAAAAATTGCTATATTTATTGTGCATAGTATATTTATTAGTGCTTCCGGAACAGATTTCGAGAAGCAAAAAGCACAAGCGCTAAGGTTTACTGCAAAAGCAAACGAAATTCACACCAACCCGATTTTTGGTTTTCATTCAATTTACATACTAGCTGCATAAACTTTAACAACTCTGCTTCATATCATTGCTTTCTAAAGATCTACTATGCGAACATTCTTCAAAGAAAATTAAAGACGCCGTTAGAAATGTTGAATCACTCTTTTCAGGTGACGCTTTGAAATTTATTAATCAGTGCGCGCAAACCCAATTGAATTTACGTGCAAATTTTATGACGTCACTTTAATTTCACGTTTCGTGACGTCAACGTCGCACCTCCACATGGCTCAAAATGCCAGGAACTGTCACAATTATATACATAAAAATTTGCAGAAATAGGGAGACTCAACCCTAATAAGTTGAAGGCGTTATTGCCATGGCAACGACATCCCTAAGCAGTACTTTTGATCTTAATATATGTCGTATGCTTGCCTTTTAGGTACATATATATATATATATATATATGAACAACAGAGAAATGCACGATGCAGGGATTTAGATAAACAAATGGAAATTGACGTACAAAAATCGGTCGTGCCGCGACCGGGAATCGAACCACGGTAGTGTAATGGTTAGCACGTCTGCCCGGTAAGCAGGAGATCCGTGGTTCGATTCCCGGTCGCGGCACGACCGATTTTTGTGCGTCAATTTCCATTTGTTTATCTAAATCCCTGCATCGTGCATTTCTCTGTTGTTCATATATATATATATATATAGATTAAGTTGAAGGCGTCGTTGATATGGCAACAACATTCCTAAACAGTTCTTTTGGACTTAATTATATACTAGCCAAAACTTCTAACCGACCACTTACATTTCATCGAATTTCTTCAGAGCCCCAAACATTCTTACAGTTCTATTTACATCCCTAAATAAACAGATATGTCAATCAACTCAGGCATCAAAAGGTGTTACAAAATTCTTAACATTACATCCAGAATATGCCGATGAACAGAAGTGCCACCATTTTTAAAATTCACAAAATTAAGCATTTCGTACAATTAGTGAAAAATCACTTTTTGAAATATCCAATTGACGTGAGCAAAACCACTTCATTACTAAAGCAAATGTCTGAATAAACAGATTTATGCAAAAATGAACACTCTTCCTGCATGACAGTGGCCGCTTTGAATCAAAATGTTAAAACGTACCCCACCACTCAATGCAAATTCTTGTTAATTTTGAAAATGGGGGTACCCGTATTCATCTGTGACTCCTGGATACAGTGCACTGAATAATGCTTAACCTTTTCGTGTATGGTTTACCGACATATTCGCCTATCTGTGGCTGTTATCTGAATTGTGAGATTGCGAACAGCATTGAGGAAAAATGATAAAAAACTAGGTGGTCGGTTAGAACTTTTGACTAGTATATGTCATTTGCTTGCCTTTTGGGTATACTCGAAAAAACATTAAAGGGTCAAACTTTTACCCAGCGATTTCCGATGAAACATTTCAAGCATTTGGTAAAATAAATCATTTCTAACTTCCATTTTATTCATTTTGCAAGTTCTATGCACGTGAAGCTTGAACCTATAGCCTTTGTCTTGACCAAGTCCAGGCTTTAAGTCAAACTACCCCTAAAATGAAAGTTGTTTGAATTCCCACAGAGAATTTATAGCTAGTCATTTTGGTCGGGAATAACTTCTTAAATTGCCTTGAGTTTTAAACTTCTTATAGCTTACTGACTTTAAAAATGATTAAATTTGATGACTATCGAGCAATTTTTCAAACAAATCATGAATTGGCAAAATCGAATTTTTTGGTGAATTTTCTCCTTATGGACTTCTGACTACTTTGATTTTGAGGGTAGCGTGAATTGAAGTCTGGACTTGATCAAGGTAAAGGCTGTAGTTTCAAACTTCATGTGTACAATAATTGTAAAATGAATGAAATGGAAGGTGGAAATGATTTATTTTACCAAATGTTTAAATCTTCCAGAAATCGCGGGGTAAAATTTTGACCCTTTAAAATTTTTTTCGAGTATATATCTAGATAACTGTTCTTACACACATCTATTGAGATACATGCATGGTTCCATTATTTAATGATCACCCCTCGTAAATAACGAATCAGCTTACTGACAGTTGCTGTGGAGGCACCCCTCACACGTTTCCATAGTGGCCTTGAAGGTAGCTTTGCACTCTTCTTCCATGACCCTTACGTTGTTGATCTCGATATTGAGAATATTTCTTTCCGAATTGATGACTTGCGCAACCGCGTTATAGTAAGCTGAAATGAGCTGTGAAATGAGCAAAACTTGCCCCGAGATTAATTTTTTTCCGTGCTCAACTCAACTGAGCAAGAAATTAAACTGCTCATAAATGAACAGCGACATGACAAAAGGTGTCCTCGGGAGCTCCGACCAGCGTAGACAAAACCAGCCTTCAGACCAGCTCATGCTATTTGGAGGCTTGATGTGGGTCTTTGTTGATCGCACATGCAAAAAGCACATTTTGTTATGGCGCGGCTCAAATATAACTAGAAAATGTGTTTGTAAAACACTATGCCTTCAACCATATGCCTGTTCTTAAAGAGGAAAACCACAAATGGTTACCAACAGGTACAAGGTTCATACATTAAGTCGAAAAAAGGCTATAACCCCGTCAAAAATTAACTATTCTTTTCAAAAGTTGCTCAGGTCATCTACTTCTTGAGCTCTTTCTCCCTGCCAAAAATCATGATCATAGCATCAGAGATTCTTGAGATATTTTGTTAACAATGTTCCAATGCACTAAGTCGAAAAAGGGGCATTACTCTGAAAATAAATGACGGACGGAAAAAAAAGAAATAAAATACAGGTCCGCCTATGTTTCATGCTAACTATGTGTATAAAATTTTAAGCTCTTATCACTTACGGTTCCTGACTTTGTGTACTATAGGCGTTAATGCACTATGAGGAGAAAGGGCTATAACTCGGTAACACCCCCCCCCCCCCCGATTTTTTCCAAAAGTCAATCAGTCCATCTACCCCTTAGGTTCTCTGTCCCTGCCTAAAATCATGACCCTAGCGTCAGGGGATCTAGAGATATTTTGTTCACAAGGTTTCATAGGCTTACAATGCAAAAAGGAGCATAACTCTGAAAATATGTGACCGACGGAAAAGTATGACCCATACTTTGGGTCTACTAAAAATATGTGACCGACGGAAAAAATGGCCCATATATTTCATACTGACCATGTGTATAAAATTTCAGGCCCCTACCTCTTACGGTTCCTGACTTTGTGTCTGTTCACTGTTGTACTAAAGCTTCAATGCACTAAGTCGAAAAAAGGGCTATAACTCCAAAAGTTAATCAGTTTTTCTACCCCTTGGGCTCTCTCTCTTCCTGCCAAAAACATGATCCTACCATCAGGGGTTCTCTAGAGATTTTGTTCACAAAGTTCCAAAGGCTTACAATGCACTTAGTTAAAAAAAGGGGCATAACTCGGTCCAAAAATTAGATTTTTTAAAAAAGTTAAATGATCTTATCTTCCCTTAAGCTCTCCCTCCCTGCCAAAACTGATGATCCTAGCATCGGGGTTCTCGAGATATTTTGTTCACAAGGTTCTATAGGCTTACAATGCACAAAGTCGAAAAGGGGGCATAACTCTGGAAATATGTGACCGGCGTAAAAAATAAAAAAAAAAAAGTGTCCGCTTATTTTTCATGTACATGCCACTTATCAAATTTCAAGATCCTAGCATTGATGATTCTTGAGTTTCAAAAGCGTTACGGACAGACAGACGGACAGACAGACGGACAGGCCCAAACCAAAATGCCCCCCTTTACCTCTCCGAAGTTGGGGACATAAAAATACCAAATAAAACAGCCTTCTTCAAATTCAGTCACAGCAGGCATGATATTTATCCTTCTTATAAATGTTAAAGAAGGATATAATGTTAAAATGCCGACAGTTGTTGGCATTTTAACATTTATAAGAAGGATAAATTTCGTGCTCAGTTGAGTTGATAATGATTAAAGAAATATAACCTCGCCTCGGGGCCTGACTCAGTCGCCGGGATGTTCCTATATAGATAGACCAGCCCACAAAGTTACTGAAGCTTGGTAGAGGAAAGTTCGCTTGTATAGACAGAGACCATTTAAGACGCTGACCAGACCTAGCAGGTGCGCAGGCTAATCTGATTTTTTCGCACATATTTAAAATGGGATTTCTAATAGCACGGAACAGTAATGAAAGAAGCGCTGTGTGGCCGAGTTTTGGATCCCGAGGTCACGGGTTCGAGTCCTGCAAGAGGCGAGATTTTCCCCCGCGCCTAAACGATAGTCATTTAATAACCAATGATCATTCCTCTGACTGAAATATTGTAGAATAGGACGTAAAGCACCATAACATCTCTGGAGATTCTTAAATGTGTAGTTATTTTAGATGAAATTTCTGAAACGAGTTCGATAAGTTTGTTATTTTGCGAACCTTGGCAAGCAAAACTGCAAAATTATCAAACAAGTTCAATAAATTGCACACAAAGTTGACACGAGTGTAAGTTTTCTTTTCATCGCATGATTCTTTACGGCAATTTTCAAGAAGTTTATTCTTTGTAACGTCACCATTTCATGATTCTAATGCACTTGCAAATGTAACGTGACGTCTGATTGGGGAATGGATAACATCATAAATTTGCGACAGTATATCCTGCGATATACTATCGGAAACCCGACGACTTAATGTGATGTCACTTTTCATTGGCTAGCGTGTTGTTTTACCCAGCTCGCAGCTCTATACTGTAATGCAATATAATAATAATAATGATAATAATAATAACAATAATGATGATTTTATTTTCTAAGGATAACATATCAAGCACAGCTTATCTAACATACGGTCCTCAATACAATATTATAAAACAAACAAAAGCAAATTAAAACGTATGCAATATATACAGTATATACAACATGCAACATGAATAAAATCCTTATATTTGTGGATAAAGTCTAGGAAGCTTTATGAGTTTTAAGAAACAAATGCATTTTTAAGAGTAACAGTCAGAGAAATTTTTGAACGTTTTAAAATGACAATTTAGTTAAACTTGTAAAACTTGATTTTTAAACTTGATTATTAAAAGCATATATTTGTTTTAATATTCTAATAAAGACGATTTGGTAAAACTTGAATAACTTGATTATTAAAAGCATATATCTGTGCGTTATCACATGCTTATTACCTTATGGCACCACAACTATGACGTGGCTAGAGATAACAAAATATTCATTGTGTTTCATTCCTTATTCAACTGATTTATAATATTTATGCAGCCCGACTACTTGAAATGCTCTACAGCAGACAGTCTGGTTTACAGAGTGCCCTACCTAGGCTGCTGCTGCCAAGCACCGCCAGAAGCAGGCATATCTTTGATTGAAGATAGCAGACCCAGTTACCCTTCTTAACCGAAAGCTAAAACTAAATTAGTGTATTAACGATCACCATATTTTTTGGACACACATGAAAATAGTTGAAGAGTGTGCAGAAATGATACTTTTTCGTCCAATCTCTAAATTTTAAGGTCAGTCATTAAGTGAAAAGGTGAGGCATAAAGTTGCTTCGGTCCTTAGAACCGATGGATAATTGATATCTATTTTTAGAACAAAACTCATTTTCGCAAAAAGTCGTTTGTTTCTCTATCGATTATAAATATTATAATAATGTTATCTTAATGTTTACAAACAGAATTGGCGAGGTTTTGTTTAAAGAGTCAAAATAGTAACAATCAATGTAAATTATCTCAGTTAATTACGCAATAAATGGAAATAACCGATAAAAATTTCCCGGTGGCGAGTGACGGGTTTCATACCCCCGAAATTGCAACAATTCTCTTTTTTGTCTTAAAACTAAATCTGTCGGAAAAGGCTTTTATACCATAAATTGTTCATACAAACCCCCATATATATAACCACAAAAATCTAAAATTGAACGTTTGTTTATATTCCAAAGGTCGCCACTAAAATTTCCGGCGGTGGGTTTTGAGCACGGGTGCGGGTGCGGGTGGTGAGTTTCGTACCCGATAAATTTATTAACTGCTGACTGGTTCATTAACAATTTATGATTAACTACATCAACAGCCTTCCGTAGATAAAAAAAATGCACCGATCTATTCGCCATTATCTATGTTACTAAGCCATTTATCAACGAGATTGATTTAGGCTGTGTTGCATGAATGAGCTTTTGAAAACCGGACTATGATTCATGCAAAACTTTATATTTATTTTGATATACAGAAAGATACGGAAAGATGTTTGGTGACATGTTTTTAAATAATTTTAGAAAGTACAGGTAGTATGAAAATTGGTCTATAATTACAGGGTCATTGTTTCACCCACTTTTGTATAAAAGAAGTATTTTTGCAACCTTAAACGAGTCAGGAAATATTCCTGTTGCAATGCTCACATTGATAATATTTAACGTTATTGGACTGATAGTTTGTGCCCTTGACTTAATAATTTTTGGCATTGATTCCATTTAATCTGGTGGCCTTAGCTGAATCAAGAAACGAAATAATCAACAAAAGATCATGAAGTCGCATAAAAGGGATGTGAAAGTAAACATCCCTGGGTATATTTGATTCTACATGCTCTCGTAATTTAGTAAGGTCGATCGGTATGTTATTAATGCCATATTTCGCTTTTAATACGTCACCTATGGCTGAAAAATACTTAATATTTACTATATCATCAGTATCATCATAAAGCTTGTTGTTTAATACAATTTCTAGGGGCGCTGTGGTTTTGGAGTCTTGGCCATTGATGTTTTTAAAAGCTGCCACAAAAACGAACTATGCTTATTGTTGGCAATCGATTTGAGAATAGATTTTTCTTAGATGAGCGAATGAGTGTCTTAGTTTTATTGCGCCAAATTGCACAACCCGCAGGTTTGCACTATAATCACTGTGTGAGTCCGTCCGTCCGTCCGTTATCAGTTA
Organism: Ctena decussata; assembly: GCA_963989385.1. Taxonomy (NCBI): domain Eukaryota; kingdom Metazoa; phylum Mollusca; class Bivalvia; order Lucinida; family Lucinidae; genus Ctena; species Ctena decussata. Next base: position 20,947,464 of record OZ022512.1, on the reverse strand, counting down.
GCGAAAACCGTTATCAGTCAGCAAAAACGCTTATAACTCTTGAACCGCATGGGATATTTAGCCAAAATATTGCAAAATTTTGCATACTTATACATGTCAACATTGTCTAACGACTCGCATGCATAACAACCTTATTTGATGGACGAGGCTTTGCTGAGCACAAGTTGAAAATTTACGGCCAACTACTGAAAATGCTCATAACTCTTGAACACCGTGGTAAATATGGTTCAAATTTTGTATACTTATGCATTTCAACATAGTCCAGCCACGGGCATGCAAAACAGTGACGAGGCTTCACCGAGCATCAATTGGGCCAGTCGAGCTCTTTTATTAAAAATGCTCATAACTCTTGGACCGCTTGGTATATTTGCTTCAAATTTTGTATACTTATGTAATTTAACATTGCCCAGCCACTGGTATGCAAAACAGTGACGAGGCTTCACCGAGCATCAACTTGGCCGGTCGAGCTCTTTTATCGAAAATGCTCATATCCTCTTAAACCGCTTGGTATATTTGCTTCAAATTTTGTATACTTATGTAATTTAACATTGCCAAGCCACTGGTATGCAAAACAGTGACGAGGCTTCACCGAGCATCAATTTGACTAGTCGAGCTCTTTTATTGAAAATGCTCATAGCTCTTGGACCACTTGGTATATTTGCTTCGAATTTTGCATACATATGTAATTTAACATCGCCCAGCCACTGGTATGCAAAACAGTGACGAGGCTTCACTGAGCATCAATTTGGCCGGTCGAGCTCTTTTATTGAAAATGCTCATAACTCTTGGACTGCTTGGTATATTTGCTTCAAATTTTGTATGCAAAACAGTGACGAGGCTTCACTGAGCATCTATTTGGCTGGTCGAGCTCTTTTATTGAAAATGCTCATAACTCTTGGACCGCTTAGTATATTTGCTTCAAATTCTGCATACTTATGTAATTTAACATTGCCCAGCCACTGGTATGCAAAACAGTGATGAGGTTTCACTGAGCATCAATTTGGCCGGTCAAGCTGTTTTATTGAAAATGCTCATAACTCTTGGACTGCTTGGTAATATTGCTTCAAATTTTGTATACTTATGTGATATAACATTGCCCAGCCACTGGTATGCAAAACTTTTTATTGCACAACCCGCAGGTTTGCACTTTAATCACTGTGTGAGTCCGTCCATCCGTCCGTCCATTATCTGTTAGCGAAAACGCATATAACTCTTGAACCGCATTCTATATTTTGATAAAATTTTGCATACTCATACATGTCAACTTTATCTAACGACTCGCATGCATAACCGTCTTTTTTGATGGACGAGGCTTTGCTGAGCACAAGTTTAAAATTTATGGTCAAGTAGTGAAAATGCTCATAACTCTTGAACCCCGTGGTATATATGGTTCAAATTTTGTATACTTTTGCATTTTAAAATTGTCCAGCCACCGGCATGCAAAACGGTGACGAAAGTCTAAACAGGTGTGCACTTTAATCGCTGTGCAAGTCCATCAGTCTGTTTGTCCTTCCGCTGTAGTCAGTGAGGGAAATTGCTCATAACTCTTAACCACATGGTGTAGTTTGATAAAAAATATGCATCATTCTACAAGAAATGACCAATTTCATTTCCATATATTCCTTTTGGCACCAGAAACTGATTATTATACAGTCACCACGGATTGTGCACATAACCATCAGTTTATTTTGTACTGTTTCCAGTCTCTGTGCTTGTGATACATGTTAGGATTTTTAATGGCAGATTTAATTTCATCGTTGAGCCATTCCGGCTATATTTCTTTTTTTTAACACGCTTAGTTTTTATCGGTGCATGCTTATTATACTATGTTCCTATTTTCGTAGTTTAAATTAGCATCGTGCGTTGAAATATTTAGCAAGCTTAAAGCTGAGGATTAAGAAATTGACTTCATTGTATGAATTAAAACATCGATATTGTATAGTTTTGTGACCGCTGCTTTTGAGCTGACCTTTAGTGGTGACCCGAGTAAAACATATAGGGTAGTAGTCACAAATTTGCAATATTTAGAACATATACTTCAGAAACTTCATCTGTATTAGAGAGGTAAAAATGGTAAATTATTGTTTCTGAATGAGCGGTTATCCTTTATGTGGCGTTAATCAGTTGATGTAAGTCGTGAATCTCAACTATGTGCAACTTTGGAGAGAAACAAATAAAAAGTGCATTAGAATGGGGATAACTGTGTTGCAATATGTGATTTTGGGAGGTAAATCGTCGGGTTTACGGTCGGAAATTACGTTTTATGGCTCCGCTGATGCGTCGCCGTAAAACGAAATTTCCGACCGTAAAACCGGCGATTTGACAATTTCGAAGACGGACAGGTATTCCCCAATTCTATGCTTAGAAAAAAAAACTGGTTGACATTGACGTCTCTATGACATTACGCATATGTTTCAAATGAAAATGAGAAAAAGACGTGATGACGCTACTTAGACTATAAAAAATATGGTTCAGTGTCCGGTTTCACTCGTTCGAAAACAGGGGAGGTTAATACATGAAATAAAGTGGATTCGAATTAAGCCTAAATTTTTTGGAATACTTTGGCTTAAGATCAGTAACTGTTAAATTAAAAATACATGTATTAAGAAAACAAATATCACTATATAAAATATACAGCCTACAAGATATTTGTAAAATACATAAGTAAATAAGAGATAAATAAATAAATGAAGAAAGAAAGACTGAAAGAAAATACATAAGTAGTGAGTGCATGGGTGGGTGGGTGGATGAGTGAGTGAGTGATTGATTCAGTGATTGGGTGGATGCGTGGATGAGTAAGTAATTGAGTAAGCGAGCGAGCGCGTGAGTGAGTGAGTGAAATTTCAATCATAAAATGTTCCGTCAATAACAGAGAATACATTCAGAAGAAACGGAACATTTCGGCTATTCAAGCCTCATCAGTGACCCTAACAATACCTGGTGAAGAAAGTCAGAGAAAACCATACTGTATTTTTGTTAAACTTCAAAAAAGCAGTCGATTCAGAGACTAGCTAGTATTAAAAAGGACCCAATATTTAAAATGTGATGATTTAGAGTAAAAGTCTATACCAGTCGAATTTTCTGAATACATCTAATATACGTACCGCCTTGGTTTAAATTCCACACTGGCATGTCAGCCTCGCAGATCGCGAAGAATACCGCAAATGCGAGAAGAATGCAGGAGATAAGATGAGCCATCTGTGCTACCTGAAATACAAGAGAAAAGATCTAGCACGTTGGCCATTTTATAAAATCTATCTATCTCAAGTATGTGAACCATTATTAGTTAAACATGCATGCAGGTGAATATATTCACTTCACGAGAGTAAATGAAATCAATTTCACCACAATTAACTGAATTTCCTTTTGTAATTGTATAGAAGTTTTAATGTAAGCAGATAATAATAGTTCCCAAATGTTATATTTCACTTGTGAAAAATACTTTTTTTATGTTTCACTGGTGAAAATATTACTTTTTATGAAATATGCGTATATGTCACTAATATTTTTCTATATTTCATTGATTTGTATATAATGGATGAAATTGGACCTTTCAAGTTAAAAATATATTAGATAATCTTGGACTTAGCAACATTTGGATACACCAAACTGATATTGATATTCCTTTTAATTTGATAAAACAACGCATACTTGACACATGCAATCAATCCTGGTATTCTTCAATAAATAATTAAAAAAGATTGGAAATGTACGCGCGGTATAAACATGATTTGCAATAAGAAAATTATTTTTATTATTTTTTTGTTTCATCACGGAAAAGAAATATAAAATAGCTTTGACACATTTCAGATTATCGTCACATGGTTTCGCCATTGAACGCGGAAGATACGTAAACTTAAAAAGAAGTGAGAGACTTTGTCAATTATGCAAAAGTAACGTTTTAGAAAACGAATATGGTTTTTTATTACTATATCCCTTTTACTGAAAGTTAAGACAAAAATATTTGAAAGCTTATTACTGTCGTTGGTCAACACTTAATGAATTTGATGATTTGTAAAAAGGCTATCTTAAATGTTGCTAAATTCATTTATCATGCATCGAATCTAAGAAAAATAGGTATTATGTAGCTTGTATTACACAGTCATCCATTTGTTACGCTCCTCGTATATCTGTATGCATTTCCTCACGTCTGTAGATATGATTCATAGGCTATAAACATTGTGTTTTTGCTTAATGCTGAATAAAATTATGTTATGTTATATACTGAGAGAAATAAATTTAGCAATTTTTCCAATGGGTCGAGAAATTTTCTTTAGGGATAGTATTCCCAGTTTGCTCATCGCATATAGTTTGTTTAAGCTAAGAGACTGTGATTACACCAAACTTGGACGAAAAGGTGACTTAACGCACGTTTGACGTCACTTTAAATGAATTCACTCTTTGCGCGGGCTGACAAACAATTCAACAAAGAAAATTGTCAAAATGCTTTTGAAAGGTTTTAACTGGGTCCTTGAACAAGTTTCGAATCAAATCATTTTGCGCTCTATTACTGTCAACTTGGGGAACACTATCATGCAAAAAGATTACCCCGGGTAATGCATTTGTTTTAATGCAACCACCAGAAATTTTCAAGATTTGAATGGAGTCGTCATCTTACGTTATGACGGAAATTGACAAAATTTATGGATATGCAATAACCCTTATGCGCACTTAGAAAAGAGAAACATTAAGTTCAATATTGCTGATGTCAAGAGGATCTGTGATGGTTTTAAACACTGACGTCAGAATGACGTAACTGTCGAATCCGGTGTGGTTAAATCTGCGGGTATAAAACGCCAATTTACAGCAATGAATTGCTTGAAAGTGTTCTGGATATTTAGAGGCCACGCCATTGCAGTTTGGTTCAAGATTTTGGAACAATGAGTTAACGGTGACTTTTACCCAGTCTCAATTTTTTGTGTACACGAATTTTGACGGCGTCATAAGCACATTTACGTTTATCATGGTAACAATCTTTTAGCACACAACACTGTGTCCTTATTCACAAATGTCTACACGGCCACAAATTGGCTCTGGTATAAGATTTGGAGATGAAACAGCGCCTGAAAAAAGATGAGTTGCATAAAAGATTTATGGCATGTTTTGGATTAAACCCTTGGGTACAAATGCGACGCCATTCTGCTCCATAAATGAACTTTCGATCTTAATTTTTGGGTTTCTGGTACCAAAAAGGATACCTTATACAGCGGAAACAAAACAATTTCCCACTTTTTAAATGGTTCTGAATTATACGCTGATTTGTAAAAACTTGCTGAATTTATTTCCCTCAGTATATTATGTTATAACAGAATTCATAATTAGAGAGGGATCATTAATTGTGTAACGTCACAGAAAGGGGTACTACTGAGTACCGTTTGCGGGCCCTTTCTTCGGAATATATAATAAAAAATGGACTCCGACTGATGTTTACATATTTAATAAAATGGTCATCTGTTGAAGATGACTATTTACATGGTGGTGGACATAATTAATCATGGTAAATAGACATGATAAACATGCATATAGCACGGAAAAACACTTCTTTTCTCTCTTACAACTGGCGATCGAATGCAATGCAATTGTGATTAATATCATTATAGTACTAGAAAAAGAAAATTGCCCGCTTTTTACCTTGCCTTCCTGTCAGCTTATAGAAACAAAGTATTGCTCCTTTTGGAATCTTGAGTATAACGTATAACGGATTACTGTAAACTATAATAATAACAGGAGGAGCAAAATATGATTTACGACATGCTCAAGATATCTTCAAAGACCTATATATTCACATAAATGCTTAGCACTCCTACATAGCCCTGAACTTGGTAAGAGTCTTTATAAATGTGCATGTTTAGGCAGTTTAATTCCAGGGTAGACATAATTTTACCTCGTTCTTTTATCAGCAAATATTCAATATAGGCTCTGCAGCTTTCTTTACATTTCAGCAGGAGATAAACAATACAGGTCTGCTGTTATTTGCGCAAGTCTGTTACTCCTGAGCTGGGCCTCATTGACTAAGCTGTGTGTGTTTTCTGGGGCTCAGTTGAAAACAGATTTTTGGGACTCTGTTAAAAACAGAGTCTTCTGAAGTAAAAATTTAGATATGGATATTTTTCACCATTATTCTGATAATGGCAGGTCATTTAATGGGGAATTGATTTTCAAAACTAGTGAATCATTTATTTATTTTGAAAACACCTCTCCTTGAAAGAAAATTGTTCTGACTGAAATGATTTGCCATACTAGAGACCTGAAGTTGCCACTAATTCTTCAATCGAGCCCAATACATCCAGCCTAGCCCATGAGCCTAACCCAGGCAAACCTAAAAAGAATATTTCGTTCGCAGTTGCCGATCCAGGATTGTTTCTTTGGATAGATAGTAGTTCCGCATTATTTTTCCCCGCAAAATGTAAAAATATCCCAAATACTATACAAAGCCTCAAAACTTTAGCACCACTATACCAATAACTCAACATGATCATTTAAGTAAGATAAAAAGTTGGAATCTGTTTTTCTGGAATGTGTATTTACATGTAGCTCAATGTATGGTTGATCCAAAGATGTATTTTAGGAGCGGCTGTAGTGTAGTGGATAACACTCCAGACTACCTACCCAGGGGTCGCAAGATCGACCCCCCCCCCACTTCTCCGGTCTTTCGGATGAGACTTTAATCCGAGGTACCGTCTCCATATGACCTCGTTGTTGGTGGGACGTTAAACCCGAGTTCACTCACTCACTCATTCCAAAGATTTATGATGTGCTTTGTACACCCACCCCGCATTGAAGGAGTGCTCAATAAAAGCTTCGTTTCTTTATTTATAGCGCATAAATGGAAACGGTTTTAACAGAAATGCAAAGAAGGATTGTTGGACTGATATTTTGCACCGCTTCTTGAATCGAAATTAAAGTTTACGATGCGTGGCTGGCAAACTTTTTCCTCTTGATTCAAACAAGGAATTCGCGGAACGCTATGTCGCACCTGCTTTGTGCCTGCACATTAAGAAATCAATGAAAGCATCAGTTTGACACATAGTTGGTCAAAATTCATTTGGTAGTTAATGAGATATTGTCCGTTTCATACTTTTCGCTATTATAGTAACGGTGTATGACAGCCATTTTGGATGGTCAGTTTGCAAAAAAGGAAAATGAAATGAGCCGCGACGCGAGAAAACCAACAATGTGGTTGTGCGCCCAGCGCAGACTGAGATCAGCCTGGGCATCCGCCCAGTCTGATCAGATTCTTCGCTGTCCGCACGGAGCTAGCTTAGACCCTTAGCTACCCTTTTAGTGCTTAGCGAAGAGTCTGCTCAGACTGGTTTGATTCCAAGGCTGATCCGAGTCTGCACTCGCCGGACAACAACATTGTTGGTTTTCTCGTGTCGCGGCTCAAATAGCTTCATGCAAGGATCAATCTGACACAAAGTTGGTTCAAATTCATTCAGAGGTTCTTGAGGTTTACTATTGTTATGTTTGTGCTATTTTAGTAACAGCAGCGGACGGCCATCTTGGATTGCCCAGTCACATAAATTTAAAAGAACTCAATTTGCAGATCATTCTGACTGAATTTGACTAAAATCTGCTCAGCGTTTCTTGAGATAGTGGCATTTTAGCAAAACTGGATTCGTAAACAGAAATTAGGTCACTGTGATCATATTCCGCTACAGAACTTTTTTATTTTGGTAATTCTGACAACCAAGGTCCCACTAATGCTCCATCCAAAATTTCAATCTAATATACCAAGTGTTCTGGAGAAAAAAAGATTTTATTCATTTTGCTATTTTAAGTAACAGTGGCCATCTTGGATTCCTGACCACGGTTCTGAGTTTTATCATTCTAAAGCCCTGTTGTCTAATCATGCTGCATGTGAAATTTGATAACCATAGGTGCAGTGGTTTCTGAGAATAAGTCATTTGAATGGACTTAAATGCTAGGGTCGACGTAAATCATGCTAGGGTCGACGTAAGGTCACTGTGACCTAATTTAGCTACAGATGTTTTTCAATTTAATATTTCTGAAAACCAAGGTCCCACTAATGTTTCATGCAAAATGTCAGCCAAATATACCCTGTAGTTTTAGAAAAAAATGTGATTTTATTGGTTTTGCTATTTTTAGCAACGGTGGTCATCTTGGATTCTCGACCAGCCTGAATTTTACCATTCTGAAGCCCTGCAGTATGATCATGCTGCAGGTGAAATTTGAAAACCATGGATATAGTGGTGTAAGAGAATAAGTCTTTTGAATTAACTTAAATGCTAGGGTCGACGTAAATTGTGAACAGACGGACGGACGAACGGACTGACGGACGGATGGAAGGAACACCGGATGCCTATATTGCACTTTGCTAAAGCAGGTGCGACAAAAATCATTTTCCCTATATTCTATGCTATTCCTTGCAAGACCATAACATTTGTTATGTGAGTGAATTTCAGAATAAACATTTCACCATAGTCCCTACAAAATGACACGTGTAGAATCCAGACCTTAGACGGTTGAAACTTTTACTATGGCAGGCGGTTCCTTTTCACTTCGCGCTGTACCTCCCTTATTAGACCTTGAGCTGACCATAGACCCCCTCCCCCCCCCCCCAGGGGGAATTTTGGACACTATGATTTTCTGAAACTACATTATATACGAAACAAAATGACACATGTTAGCCCTCTGTACGTTGGGGCATTAACGTGTAACGTCAACGTTACTTACACTACCCAAATTTAAATATTCACGTTATAATAGAAAAATGCACATAGGTATACACATGTTAGTATTCGCCCTAAATAATGTTGGGTTTTGTCTGCTAGTACATAAATCGCTGTTTCAAGGTAATTGACATTGTCAACGATAAGTTGACTAACCCGTATCACGTAGTTTACGTTGTATTTGACGTTTTTCCCCTTCAGTGTCTAAATACATGTAATATAAGGAGAAAAATGTAAGAATGAAGTGGAGAGAAAAGTAATTGTCATATATATGACTGTTTCAGTAGTCTAGTATAAAAAAACAAACAAATTAAAGTCTTACAAAACTCATCAGCAGTCACGATAAATATGTAACGTATATAACACAACAAAAATTCGGAAAAAAAACCAACCAGACTAAATCTCTGAATTGGTGGACTGAAGTTTATACGTGCTCCATTAATCTTCTTTGATTCATGCACAGCTTAGATAAGTTAGGCAGCAGTTAGTAGTTAGTAGTGGATACATTAAATGTGGACAGAAACTTATTTTTGAAGAATTTAACCTACAAAATGACGAGAAAAGCTAAGAAAGCCAACATCATCTGCATTTCATTTTTAATATTATCTATATTATGTCTTAAGTAGACACTGTTGTATATGTAAATATGAAGAAACGCCAGTTTTATATGTCCTCAAACTATAAAAAAAAATCATTGGATAGTGTATATCTAAAAATCAATTTAACAGTAATGTTACATTACATAATTGTAATATGTCGGGGGATAAGATTTGAGAGTCATCTGTTATCAAAAATTTAGTTCCCGGGCAATATGAATTATTCATTGCTGTAGTATTAGCTTACCACTGGTAGTCAGCTGGCAATTTAGCTCTTTGAAATACTCAAAAACACAGCAAGACGCACATAGATTGTTATAGCTGAAGCATTTCGACCTTGCCTTCAAATTAGTTTCACTTAAAAGTGACTTCATAAAGATGATTTTTTTAATTTTTATGCATAGAATGAAATAAGTAAGAGTTGATATATGCTGCAACTGATTAATAGCAATTCTCTGTAACCATTTCACATTTTACAATGGGGGTTCGGCACGCATGGTCTCAGATTTTTCTCAAACTTTCTTGGTTTGTTTGTTGTCACGAAAAAACATTTAATTGATGGTCGATTCCTTCTGTTGCGTGTCCGTTGCCATGGCAATGGCCTCCAAAGATTTTGCCCCAAAAATAGTAAAAACAATAGTGAAATTTTCCAATTTTCGAACATTTATATATCATAGAAGACATTACCTTTAGTCTAAAAACATTTTGATCGACCAAATATGTATCAGTATGAGAACTCAGAGTAAAGAATTAATCAGATTTGTTAGTTCTTTGGTACTGCTTTTAGCCTTTCATGTGGGTGGGGTATCGAGGTATCGAAAACCCCAATTTTTGGACTTTTTCAAGCGCGTACTACCATTTCGGCCGGCCACTCTGAGATATAAGCATATGACAGAATATTAGAGGAGGATCTCTAGTATCATGAACTGAAGAAATATGTTTGGGAAGTTACCTCCTTATTACCGTAACCATGGAAACGAACAATATCCTATTCAAAAAACAAGAAAAAACATTGGGGCACAAAATCACTTATTTGTTAGCCTAAACAATCAAAAAACAGCATTTACTGCATTTACAATAGTTGTAAAAATATTAGTTTTAGGTTAAAAAAATATAAACATCACAAAGGGTAGCAACGGGGTCCTCATAAAAATCATTCATGGGGCCCCGAAAGGGGTTTTAATGGCTAATTTTCCCCAAAATAACAAATTTTCATCACAAAACTGCAAAACAAATTATTGATTTCTCTTTAATATGTTGTGAAAATATATGTATGAAGTTAACAGATATAAACTATAGCACTGGAATATTCTGGGGTCAAATAAAGGGGTAAAAATGGGAAAATCAACAAAAAATAATGAATTCCTTCATAAAACAAAACTTACAACAGTGCATACAATGACAATGGTTTAGAAACCGTTTGACAAATACTAAGTGGTTTAAACATGGCAATGGAGTGCTCTTTTATTTTAGTAATATTCCCTTAAGGGGCCATAAAAGGGGAAAAATCTGCAAAATCACCCGGTAATTACACTCTTCATATAGCATCTGAACCATTTTCCGTTACTAATAAAGGCAACCATCAGTCTCATGTAAGGCACATGAAATATGTTATGGAGATCAAAGTTATTGCATTTTTGTGTCCAGGAGGGGCCAAAAATGGGTCAAAAATGCAGATAATTGCACAAAAATGTTGAGGTTTCTCACAAAACAGCATACTATATTTGTTACAAGTACACTGGTTCGAAAGCTGTTCATCAAATTAAAATGAACGAATTAAAGCCATAACCATGGCTGCCCTGTGGTTCTTTCTATAAGCATTTAAGGAGTCAAAAATTGGTTAAATATGTAATTACCATATCATTCCTAATAAATGCCCCTGTCCCTTTTCCAAAAATTTATGTAAGACTGACTTGCCATAAACTTACAAAGGGGAACAACATGAACTCCCGCTCGCTTCTCTGGAGGACTTAGCTAGCTCTTAAAATTGGGGTCTACTCTTCAAGTAAAGAATTCGTTCCTAAAAGAGCTCTTTTATGAGGGTGACCCTTTAAAACATGTTTGAATGAATAACAGTTCTGAAATGTCTCTCATTTGTTGACCAATAAGAAACATGGTGTTTGACCTTATACGTTCAGATGTAAGCAAATCCTATCAGCATGCATCATAAAACCATCTACTTAAAGAGCAGTCCTTTATCTAAAGAACTCTATTCCACTCCAACGATAGGACTGGAACTCAAATAATATTCTTAATGTTAGAATGATTAACTGATTGTATTGCTTTGGTATTCCCTCTATATTTCTTTGATGGGCCACATAAGAGATAACAATAAAAATGCAGCATTAACGACAGTATAACCTGATACTGTGCCATATACATCGAAATGTTAGTTTAAACGATATTTTATTAACTACAAATTACATACATATACTACAATACAATTTCAAAAGTATCAGGATTTGACAGTAAGCAAGATGCTTATTTATAAAGTCATTTCCTGATTATTTTTTTTTAGTTTAAACGAACATCGAAATGTTATCAGATCCTGTCAACAGCAGTCATGATATGATCCATATCAGTATATCATAAGATCATATAAAGAACTGCACTAAAGATGGATGAGGATGGATATTATCATGACAGGCTTGGAGTGGATCTGTTAAAATGACTCTGATATAGGTCACTGGGTTACTTTGGCATTCTGTTTATCTCCCCTTTTGAGTCAATGCTCATATTAGTTGCCCCATACCAATTTTTTCCTCTCAAAGCACGAATCTATTGATGCATTTTGGTCTTCTAATACATTGAATCAACATATGCACTCTGTGTAACTGAAACTGCTTTTAGATTTCATTCTAATGCACTTAGGAATGTAACATGATGTGTAATTGGATATCCTGTGATATACAGTCAAAAAGCCAATGTCATAAGGATAGACCACTTCTCCTTGGATGACATTTGGTTTTATTGTGATGTAAGTGCTTGTAATGGGTGCGAAGAAGTCTGAAAGTGGAAACTGACCAAAAAGTGCATTAGTAAATGTCATTTAGGGAGGTAAATTCTGCTGCAAAACAAATTTCTGCTTGGCTGTTTGGATACTTCCGAAAATATCTTCATTACCTCATTAATTACGTGGTCCTTGTACGAAATGTACCGTAGCCATCGGTAGCATCTTATCTCAAAGGCCTGCATTTTTTGTTTCCAACTTTGCTGTCAATGTTCATGACTCACAAGCATACAAAATATGGATGCATGAAAAGGGAGCACATCAGTTTCTCCTTGACCCAAGAGAGGTGTTATCTCTCCATATTTGCTTCAGCTTTGTCAGAGCTGCAATGGCTTGTGCAATCTTTCAGAGAACCTCCGGTTTTGAGCCATCATCTGAGACAATTGCTCCTGGGTATTTAAAGCTTGTTACAGTTACAAACTTCTGTCATGTTGCCTTTATCTTTCTATGGCTGCTATTGGCGCTGTTTGTCTTCAGTTTGATCTTATCAGCACCATCAGTTGTTCTGAACCAGACTCCTATACTGTACTTCTGAATTACACTTATGGCCTTGTCATAGAGATGATCCAAGGTAGGGACTAGATTTGCATTGATGTATTACTTCCACATCGGGTAGCTCATAAAGCTGCATGTCACACTCTGTCAAATGCTTAAAAAATTTAACCATCATCTCACACTGTAGGTGTAGCATTTCTTCAATACTTGGTCCAGGACCACGCATAAGTGGTAAGACTTTGCTCCTTGTATCTTGAACAAATATAAAGCATCATCAGAGGATATGTAAAGAAAAAGAAATATAACCCTATTTCCAGTTTTGATAGAGAATTATGGACAACTCACCCCAAAGACAACTTGCGCCAAGACAACTTGCCTCACACAAATCTCGCCCAAAGACAACGCCCCACCTTCAGGTGACAACTCGCCCGACAGACAATTCGCCCTAAGACATCTCACCCCACAACACCCAACATTCTGAGACCACTCGTCCTTCTAAAAGAGTTTTGCCCCAAACGCCGGCACTTGCTCGAAAGATCTCTCAGTGACCAACTGCAGTACCCTCAAGCCTCCCTGCTCAGCCTCTGGGTGTACAAGGTAATCGTCGTTGTGCTTTGGGTATCTAATGCATTTACCAAGGTCCATGCACTCACAGCCAGGGTCAAGGCGATCTTCCTTTTTTACCGTGTCGTTGATCGCTCGGCTGGCTTGATGCCCCGAGTATGACTTAGTTTACTTTTTATCAAATGTGAATATGTGACTTTTGGAATTAATAGACAGAATAATTGAGAAACGATAAAATGACGTTAATTCGGGGAAGAACCATTCACCTTAAGTGAATGGGCTCTGGCTTGATATCCCAAATATGACCATGTTTTGGTATTTATGGACTATAAAACTAGTACTAAAAAAATAACAACAAAAAAAAAACAACAGACCATTGGCCCTGTAGCTCACATGAGTCCATTCAGCCTCAACACTCAAGAGTAAGTAGCTCTAAAGTAAATTGTATAATGTGGCCTAATTTCAAAGTTGTCTGAGTTGTTATGCTTGTCCTAGTTAACATCAGCAAGTTTGTTTATGTTAAAATAAAAAAATAGAGTCGCTATGCCTAGGATAAGGTCATATTATGAGCTATCTAAACACTCAAGGGCAAGTAACTCCAAGGTGGACTATACAATATAGCCACATTCCGAACTTGTCAGAGAGTTTATGAAAGTCCAATTTATCAGCAAGTTTGATCAAGTTTCAATAAAAATAAAGTTGCTATGCCCCGAGGACAACATTTCCCCATGGTAAGTCCATGGGAAAATTTTTCGGTCTTAAAGGGCAAGGAACTCCAAAATGAATATTCTGATCTGGCCCAAATTCAGACTCATCAGAGATTTCATGCCTATCCTGATAATCTTTTCCCATTAAAAGTCTATGGAAACTTTAAACTGCCTTAGCAACCAAGAACATGGGCAACAAAAATAAAATACAAAATTTATCTAGAGACTAAACGTCACTAATATTTATGCAGAGATTCATATTCATTTTTCCCATGGCTGCCGAGAAAACGGTTTTTAGAACTACATTTTTTAACAAAAATTTAGCCTTTTGGTTTAAATGGCAACCAATCAAAATCAGTGATTTTGACTGAATTTACATGGATAGAAGAAGATTTTTTAAATATTTTTTCGAAAATCTTTCCTTTATGTTGCCACGGCAATTAATCAAATTCAGTGATTTGGAAAAAATTCATTCGAATCATAGAGGACTACTCAAGAAACATTTCTATACTAAAAATTCCAATTACTTCCAGTGAGATAGCAAATATTGCCAATTTCCATCTCTCCCATTATATGTCAACTGAAACTATAAATTGCCATAGCAGCAAAACTGCTGGAGTAATTGCCATGAAACATATTAATTCTATAGAGGCTAGTGCTGAGATCCTTTCTGAAAAGTTTAAGCTTAATCGGCAATACAGCTTCTCCGAAAATGATTTTTTATTTTTTATTTTTAACCATTCGGTTGCAACGGCAACCAGCCAACTTGCGCAATTTGCATGAATTTAATAAGCCTGGTTTAGGACCACTCAAGAAGTATTTCTATATTTTTGTCAAAATATCTGCACTGATATAGCAATAAATGCAGATTTTGTATTTTGCCATTATAAGTCAACGGCAACTTTAAGTTGCCACAGCAACCAAACTGCTAGAGCAATTGCCATGAAAAAAATATTTTCGTAGAGGCTAGTACTAAGATCTTTTCTGTGAAGTTTGAACTTTACGGGTTGAATAGTTTCTGAGATGATTTTTGAATATTTTTTTCTACTTTTAACCATTCGGTTAACATAGCAACCAGCCAAATTATGCAATTTTCATAAATGTCATGTGGTTGGTAGAGGACTACTCAATGTATATTTCTGTAAAAGATTTGTCAAAGTATTTGCAGTGACATAGCAATAAAAGCAAATTTTCAATTTTCCCCATAGAAGCCATTGGAAAATTGAAGTTGTCATAGCCCCCAAAGTTCTAGAGCAATTGCCAAGAAAAACGGTATTTTCATAGGCTAGTACTAAGATCTTGTCTGTGAAGTTTGAACATAACGGGTGCATAGTTTCTGAGGAGATGATTTTTGAGTATTTTTCATGTTTTTAACCATTGCCAGCAAATATCTACATTAGCTTTGATGCAGAACTGTATTTGGCTTAAGACTTCAAACTTCAGGTTTACTGTTCTGCTTTATAGTTTTTTCAGTGTGCAGGTAAAAACTATACCAAATCCTGTCAGTAAACAAGGTGGTACTACATTTGCATTGTTAGTTACTGATTATTTTATAATTTTATACTAAACACATCAAAAGCGCTTAGCTTTTAATGATATCATACCTACTGTATATCATTTTATTCGAGCCCTATATGCAAAATCTATGCTGGCTTAGCTGCGGCTTTATCTTTTTTATCTTTTCTGATGTGGTATTTTGTTTATTTTTTTTTAAGTTGTATATAACAAAATTTCACGTATGTTACTGCCTTTAGAACTCAAATGTACAAATTGTAAAAGAAACAAACTGGGCAACGCCATTATGAAATACTTTTATTTTTGATATAATAACAAAGTTGCCGGCAAAAACCCCGTTTTACGTGTGCTGAATATGTCAATGCCCTAAACATTACAATTTGTAGTATACTGTGTTTAATCACGTATAAAACACACCTCATGAATCCCTAAGAGTAATAACTGAGACAAGTGTTGCTAGGTCCAAGTACACAGTATATCATAAGAACATCCATACTTATATATGTTATTGTTTTTTTATGTAACAGTGGGAAAAAACCTGATTAAAGGTATTATAATGAAATATTTTAAATGTTAATGTTATTTACGTTACTTCTAGTAATGACTTATCATAGAAAATAAACCAGAATGCATTTTTTCTTTTATATTTAAAGATTCTTTCATGAAGAAACTGCTACCAACGAAAATAAAATGATTCTATCATCAAATTATGTGAGTTTAACAAAAATAGCCCTTGGTAACGTATATAATGGATCATTATGGCCGCTAAAATGCGTTCAAAATATTGTGGAACTGTTCCTTGCTGTTTAGATAGGCTGGCATATTCAATATTACCTTTTCCTGTTGTTTTTTAATTCATATAGTGTAGTTCAAGCACTTGAATTATGCAGAAAGTGATAATTGTAATATGGAACATTTATAAGGGGGTACTGTGTTAAACATCCTATTTCTCCCAAAGTATACAAGATAGGATAATAATTTTTGCATATCTGAAAAGATCAATAAATTGTCTTTAATACAGTAACAAAGATATGGTCTAATAATAAAGGAGTAACTTACAAAAAGAAAGTATTTTGGATAGAAATAGCAATTTTAATGGAGTGTAAAGACAAATGTCACGTATATGACACCATGTGGGCTAAAGTGACCTGTCAAACATCATAACTTTTAGCTACTGGATTGTTCTATTAGACTCCACTATAACTTTAAACATAGGAAAGTGATTTCTATTTTTTTATAATTTTTGATTATTTTTATTTTATGTTTATTTTTTTAATGGGTAACGTTTGTAACAGGCTGTTACAGCTTAACGCCCCACTTGCCAGAGGGCTAACATGCTGCAAAATACTTCTAAGATGCTGGGCTTTAAGAAAAGTATGGTCTACAAAATTCCCCCTGGGGGGGAGGTAAACCATTTCTGGCTCATGGCCTATATGCACCACCTCACAGCGCGCCAACGTGTCTAGAATTAATGTGCAATGTCCATAAATGAATATCAGTTTTTTCAGTCGAGGGTGTTGCGCAGGGGACGAAAAATCCAGATGTACACCATCTAGTTTAAATGATCATTTCGAAGAGGGGTGGTGTATTTCGGCAACTATTGTGAGTTAAGTAAAGGAGCAATTGGTGTCTTTAGTACCTGAAATTAATTGTATTTAAAAAAGCAAATTGGAAATGCCTTTCAAGTAAGATTCAATATTTTTTTAAATTAGTGGTGCTGAACTTTTGACGATGTGTATACATAAAATGTCACACAACGTTACACAAATTACCACACTGATACTAAAATAACAACATCTTTCAGTTTGGACAAACCTAAATGTAAAGGTGGTGGTGCGAACCGGGCAGACCCAGATCAGACTGCTCCCGGTAGTATTTAAGTATTAAACGTGTCAGCAAAATACTGACCATTGAGATGTTATGCAAACTATTTGCAAATATTGTCATGGGGAACTGTTTATCAATACTTCACGCCTATTTGTACCTGTATTCACACCTTTTTACCCATTGCACCAAATAGGAAACTTCATAAAATAATGGCGCTATGGGTTTTGTTATGTATAAGCTTGTAAATTTTTTAGGTACAAAAGAAATACTAGTCAGATCTACAGATTTTCAAAAAAAAAAGAAGAAAAAAATCCTCAAAAAATCTATCTACAATATCAAAAAAGAATTGTACTAAAGATTAGTTTCTTTGTAAGCTCAATAGATAAATAAATAAATAAGTAAATAAATAAATAAATAAATGTTGCCACACTTCTACCCTCCACTATCTACAATAGTAGATTTGTGCATAGCTTCGTTGTATATTCAGTCTCTGACAATTGCTTCAGGGAGTTAGCTCTTATGCTCAGTGATTAGAATATAAGTATCTTTCGTGGGTATGAGGTGTGGATAGAAAAGTCCGTCACGAGGGTCACTGTTCGGCATCATCAGGCTTGCCGAGTGATGCCGAACAGTAATCCCGAGTGACGGATTATTCTATCCGCACCTCACACCCATGACAGATACTTTTTCTTGCACACCACGTTTTGTAATATCTTTAGCATTGTTTAGAATTTGTTAAAATGCGTAATTTTACTGCCTCAGAGGTTTCTATTAGATTTTAAAAGAAGGCGCCCTTTTCAACGACCGCCATTCGGTTCTTTACGTCAAAGTCTGGCATGCATAAACTGATGTCATTTTGCCATTTTTGTGACGTAATCATCTAAAACGCCAACGTCACTTGACGACGCAGATACGTGACCTCCATTACAACCAATGCATTTAATGCTCGTGATTTTTATCCGATCCTGGGTGAGATAACATGGGTGAGATAAGATTTGTAGGTACAGGGGGAGCACGCGGATATCCTTATCCGGTGTGCAAGAACATTGAATTCTCACTTGGGAGATCCAAGTTCAAACCCCAGCAAAGTCGTGTTTTTTTTCAGTTACGCTTTGGTCCGTTTGTTACGCCTTGTATGTCTTAAGATAATAATAACGGTAATTAATAACAACAAAAATAGAAATGATGAACTTACTTGTCTTAGGAACTTTTCATTCACAGGCCAATTATGATCAGAGGTTCGTACAAACTTCTCTATTTATACACCAAATCTGCGTGGTCCTACAGTATTTAGGCATATTCAACATCTTGACCTGCTGCCAGTGCTATAGCAGACCTGTAGGCTCATAAGGAACAGCACAGAAATTAATCATAATTTTAGGGCAAATTATCTGAGCCACAGGCGCTTGAAGTTTATTCTCTAATATATATTTCAATGATGCCGCTAAACATGCAGGCTATGAGCCGTTTGGAAGAAATGGGCTATAGAGTGCGTCAAGTTTAAAGGTTTTTTTTATTTTATTTATTTATTTATTTATTTATTTGAGAATAGAATTTCAAGCCCCTGTGCCTGAGCATACTTGTGGTTTCAATATGGTGCCTACGTTTGCGCAGCCATTTTCGCAACTCCTGAAATCCAGTCGCGCAGCAGGCGTTAAGGCGCTTGCTACCAACATGCACACAAATGTGCAGCTTGGTATCCCATGCAAAATCTCATACTCACTTGTAAAATACTTTTGTGAAGAAAATAAAATGTTCCAGATAGATGCTCAAAACGCATCAGTCAATTCATCAAGTTTAATAACTAGAAGCATGAGCTTCGGTGTTATATGATTGTTTATCTCATGAACGCCACGTAACGTAGTGCCATAACGTCGTTTACTAAAAATCATGGAAACATACGTGTAATAACATCTTAGGCTTGTTATGGCGCGTAACGTCACGCGTCTTCCGTAACAACGTTATGTTTTCTGTTTAAATAAAGAGTCCTATATTTTACTTAAAAATGAAAATTAAAAGATCGTGTAATAACTGAATCTTACACTCGTTGTCATTTCCCGCTGACCATAAATTTCATGAAATGATCACTCGTGTAAGGTCCTCTATATATGTAATGTTGTTCTTAATTGTCTGAGTTTGTTTGTTTTCCTATGTAATACGAAATTTGATGAGATTCAAGGGGACTTTAAGGGACTTTATACTATAACGAATTTGCTCTGCGTATGCCAGCGTACGGAGATATTTTGGCATTCGCTGGCATACGCTGACAAACGCTAAAATTTGTTAGCTCATCGTTTTAAGTTCGTTGAAATACGTTGGCGTGCGTTGTTGTTCGATTAGTGCGTCGAGAAATTTTGTGCATGCACAAAATTTTTCGCCGTATGCCAAAGAAAAACCCGACCAACAACCCATACGCAGCGGATTCATTCGATGAACGTAGTTCGAAATTTTTATTAGACCACAGATGCGTCACCCTCCCATTACCGTTGCTGATGCGAGTTCGAAACGATTGAGTTCCGTGCTTGGTGTACTTTACCTTACGAGTAGCGTTCAGCTTGCGTTTTTGTGTACAGGCTTGTTGATCTACCCTTTTCGGCATATAAACTCATGCTTCAGTGACACTTTAACTTCTGAGTAGTAGCTCGAAGAACTTATGTAAGATATGTTTTGGTGTGTTTGTTTCACCATTTGGTAAAGCTACGGGTGAGGGCCAAGGGCGTAGCCAGAACTAAATTATGTGTACGCATTCAAAACCACGGATTCTTAATATTGTTAAACAGCATTAAATGAAGGTTGACGCGACGTCCCGACGTCGCATCGGCGTTAAAATGATGTTAATTTAATGTTTGGTGGCTGTTCAAAAGGTCTAAATCGGTTAGCTTTCTGTTCTAAATGTTTAAAATACGTTTTGGTGCTAGTCTATTTTTTTATGCTGTTTTTTTTCTAACATTTTCTCAGTGGTCCAAATTGCAGTAATAGTATGCACTTGCGTACTTGCGTATAGGGCCGCCACGCCCATGGGGCCGATGGAGGTATTGCTTTTTTTTACCTGCCTCTGTACATGTACGCACACTTTACGCAGAACGCACGCAGGGAGCGTGCACAACACGTTAAATGTTCGTTGAGAGATCGATGACATTCGTTGAAAGTCGTTTCGCATTTGCTCTGATGCGTTAATAAGTAGTTAGTAATACTTTATGAACTCGTCCTGGTGTCGTTTCAAATTCGTTTTCAGTTCATTATGTTTACCCACGATGAATACATTCGTCGGGCCTTTGTGTGCATTTGTTCGTATTCGAGCTTTGTCAAATTTTCACAGCTCATACACGGTACTTTCCTTAAATTCTCTATACAGTAATAAATAAATAAATAGATAAAACAATCAATAAATGAATAAATGTATAAATAAAATAAAAAGAAACTGTCTTTTGAGTTATGAAGGATAATATCCTATTGCATCAAGACCGTTCCCCACACACACCACCACCAACATTGCACCCAGTTCCTTTCGGTCTTTTTTTATTCGAATAAGAAGTCCAAAAATATAAACCTGCCTTTTTCCGGCACTCAGTTTATACAAAAACGTGGCATACAGTATGCAGGAAATGTCCGCATACGGGACGCTTGAGAGAATTAGATAATCTTTGTAAAAGGAATGTGAGGTTTGGACCAATCCCCAGAACTTTGTTATAACTCCTGTCCACAAGTAAACCTAAGTTAACAATTTCGTCTTGGGTGCTTAGTACGTACTCCTCACTGAATTGAGGATCACAGACCCAGCTAAATACAGATAATCTACACCTGATACGCTTACAATGCACAGGTATACAGGTGTGTCAATGAAGCATCCGACCTTGAAAGTGAAGTAGTGTAGTGATGTGATGTAATTTAGTTAGGAGCTGTAGAAATTGCATACGGCCAGGCCAAAAGGTTATAAAACTTTTTGTCATGCTCATCTCAACCTGTTGGCACTCTAACAGTTACAAGCAGGATAAATACCCTGCTTGGCTTATCTGAGCATAAAAAGGCTGTATGTCTTGATATTTTACATTTATGAGCAGTTAAAATTCCATGCTCAGTTGAGCATGACAAAAAGGTATTGCCTCGTGCCGATGTTTGGAAGTAAATAAAATATAAAGAAGATCCACGTTTTTCCTTTTTTCAATCAGATTTTGTTGCTTTGCCTATTTTGCGTAAACCATATGGACGAAGCAGTGAAGAGCGACGCGATGTTACCTCTTGTTGAATTACTTTTATTCGTGCCCCTGCCCCTTTTTGTATTTCACTTTACTTAAATCAGACACTAAACAAGGTATTGCAAAATAGTCAGAGCAAAAAGGCTCTTCATTTTAAAATCGACCCTCGTTGTGGAATAGTCAGACCAAAAACGGTTCTTGATTTGGAAATTGACCCTCGGTTTGGAACCGTCATACCAAAATTGTCAATTATTTAGAAATCGATCCTGGTTGTTGTATAGTCAGACCAAAAACGGTTCTTGATTTGGAAATTGACCCTCGGTTTGGAACCGTCATACCAAAATTGTCATTGTTAAACAATCAATCCTCGTTGTTGTATAGTCAGACCGAAAACGGTTCTTGATTTGGAAATTGACCCTCGGTTTGGAACCGTCATACCAAAATTGTCAATTATTTAGAAATCGATCCTCGTTGTTATATAGTCAGACCAAAAACGGTTCTTGATTTGGAAATTGACCCTCGGTTTGGAACCGTCATGACCAAAATTGTCATTTTTTAAAAATCAAAACTCGTTGTTGTATAGTCAGACCAAAAACGGTTCTTGATTTGGAAATTGACCCTCGGTTTGGAACTGTCATACCAAAATTGTCAATTATTTAAAAATCGATCCTCGTTGTTGAATAGTCAGAACAAAATGGTTTTCGATTTTGGGAACGAAAAATGATAAAAATGAATTATATTTGTTAAGCTTGTGACTAATCCTACAGAGTTTTACACACCACCATCATCATCATCATCATCATCATCATTATCATCAACATTAACAACAACAACAACTCTATCATCACCATCACCATTGTCATCATCAACAACAACACAATTATCATCATCATCATAGTCATCATCATCATCATCATCACCACCACCACCAACAACAACACAATGATCAGCATCACCATCATCATCAACAACAACGACACAATCATCATCATCATCGTAATCATGATCATCATCACCATCATCATCATCAACAACAGCAACAATTACAACAACATGGTCATCATCATCAGCACAGCATTAATAACTACACAACCATCATCATCATCATCAGCAGCAGCAACAACAACAACAATAACAACAAGAAAATCAAAAACAACAACAACAACAACAAAACAAGAGGGCCATGGTGGCCCTGAATCGCTCACCTGAGCATTAATCAGTTCACTGGCTCTGGTGAAGATTTATAAGAGTTTTTACCATACACGGGATTGGCAGCCACCATGGTCATGTGACCAAGATCATTTGAAGAACTTTCAATCCTTTGATCCATGTGCAGGCTCCATATGAAATTTGAGTTTAGTCTGCCCAGTGGTTTCAGAGATGTTTGAAAATGTTTATGGATGGATGACAGAGGCAGCTAACACAAATACTGTAAGGCTCAGGTGAGCTGAAAATGGCAGAGTCGCTTCTCCGAAAAGTTCCTGTTCATGTTGAGTTCCTTTGATGGATTTGGTTTAGACTGGTTTGGGCAAACACAGATGATAGAATGGTAGCATCATTATCTCACTGTGGTGAAACTAATGTATTCCAAGGAGTTAACTTAATTTAGATTTGACCTAGTGACCTAGCTTTTGACCCGACATGACCGAGTTTCAAACTTGACATAGATTTTATGGAGATAAACAATCTGACAAAGTTTCATGAAGATTGGATCAAAACTGTGCCCTCTAGGGTGTGCACAAAGTTTTCTAAGATTTGACCTAGTGACCTAGCTTTTGACCTGACATGACCCAGTTTCAAACTTGGCCTAGATATTGTGAGGATAAACATTCTGACAAAGGTTCATGAAGATTGGATCAAAACTGTGCCCTCTGTGTCAAAACTGTGTACTGTGTACACAAGGTCGTTCTTATATCTGACCTAGTGACGTAGTTTTTGACCCGACATGATCTACTTTCAAACTTGGCCTAAATATTGTGATGATAAATATTCTGACAAAGTTTCAAAAAGATTGGATCAAAACTGTGTCCTCTAGAGCGTACACAAGGTTTTTCTAAGATCTGACCTAGTTTTTGACCCGACATGACCCAGTTTCAACCTTGGCCTAGATATTGTGAGGATAAATATGACAAAATTTCATTAAGTTTGGATCAAAACTGTGACCTCTAGAGCGTACACACGGTTTTCCTAATATTTGACTTAGTTTTTGACCCGACATGACCCAGTTTCAAACTTGGCCTGGATATTGTAAGAATAAACATTCTGACAAAGTTTCATTGAGATTGGATCAAAACTGTGCCCTCTGGAGCGTATACAAGGCCGTTCTGATAGTTGACCTAGTGACCTAGTTTTTGACCCGACACTACCCAGTTTCAAACTTTACCTAGATTTCATAAAGATAAACATTCTGACAGAGTTTCATGAAGATTGGATCAAAACTGTGCCCTCTAGGGTGTACACAAAGTTTTTTTCTAAGATTTGACCTAGTGACCTAGTTTTAGACCCGACGTGACTCAGTTTCGTAGGGGGCTTAGATATATAGGCAATTAACATTTTGACACAGTTTCATGAAAATTGGGTCAAAACTATGCCTTCAAATGTGTATGCAAGGTTTTTCTAAGATTTGACCTAGTGACCTAGTTTTCGACATGCCATTAACCAGTTTCAAATTTGTCCTACATATTATGAGGATGAACATTCTGACATAGTTTGATTAACTTTGGATCAAAACTGTGCCTTCTAGAGCCTACACAAGGTTTTTTCTAAGATTTAACCTAGTGACCTAGTTTTTGACCCGACATGACCTAGTTTCAAATTCATCCAAGAGTTTATGGAGATAAACATTCTGACAAAGTTTCATAAAGATTGGATCAAAACTGTCAAAACTGCCTTCTAGAGCGTACACAAGGTTTCTCTATGATTTGACCTAGTGACCTAGTTTTTGACCCGACATGACCCAGTTTCAAATTTATTCTACATATTATGAGGATAAACATTCTGACAAAGTTTCATGAATTTTTGATCAAAACTGTGCCTTCTAGAGCGTACACAAGGTTTTTCTAAGATTTGACCTGGTGACCTAGTTTTTGACCCGACATGACCCAGTCTTAAATTTAACATAGAGTTTATGAAGATAAACATTCTGACAATGTTTCATACAGATTGGATCAAAACTGTGACCTCTACAGCGTACATTAGGTTTATTTATGATTTGACCTAGTGACCTAGTTTTTGACCTGACATGACCCAGTTTCGAATTGATTCTAGATATTATAAGGACAAACATTCTGACAAAGTTTCATGAGCTTTGGATAAAAACTGTGCCTTCTACATTGTACACAAGGTTTTTCCATGATTTGACCTAGTGACCTAGATTTTGACCCGACATGACCCAGTTTCAAACTTGGCTTAGAGTTTATAGAGATAAACATTCTGACAAAGTTTCATAAAGATTGGATCAAAACTATGTCCTCTAGAGCGTACACAAGGTTTTTCTATGATTTGACATTGTGACCTAGTTTTAGACCCGACGTGACACAGTTTCAAACTTTTCTAGATATTATGACGATAAACATTCTGACAAAGTTTCATGAACTTTGGATGAAAACTGTGCCGTCTAGAGTGTACACAAGCTTTTTCTATGATTTGACCTAGTGACCTAGTTTTTGAGCCGACATGACCCAGTTTCGAACTTGGCCTAGATTTTATAAAGACTAACATTCTGACAAAGATTCATAAAGATTGGATCAAAACTGTGCCCGCTAGAGTGTACACAAGCATAAGTTGACGGACGTCCGTCCGGACGTCCGGACATCCGGACGTCCGTCCGGACGTACGACGGACGACGGACATCAGGGTATCCCAAACGCATATTGTTTTGAAATTGGTCAAATACACTGCTCAAAACAATTAACAGATCTAAAGAGTACAGAAGATGTACCTGCATGACCTGGATTTTCTACTGTACATGGCCAACTAATGAAGACTTACTGAAAAGAAGTATAAAATTTAACTCATTTGAGTCTCTGATAAAGTTCAAAAGTTTTGCAAAGATATCTTTGTCTCAAATGGTCATGACCAGAACTTTCATAACAACCAGTGGTGGAAGTAGACTGTTCTAGAAACTAAGAAAACATGTGCTCCAAAAGTGCATGTAACAATTTGTATTTTGCCAAAAATACAAGGGTTATGTAAAATTATTGTGAACATAATTATTAGCCAACTGTGAAATGATGGACAGTTGGACCAACAGAATGGATTTTAAGACAATCCTTGTGCATTAATATTGGTCTTGACAGACAGTCTGACATTCAAATGATTCCCAGAAGTTAACCTTTGTTATGTCTTTGTATCACACAGATTATATTCTGTGCATTTGACCTAGTAACCAGTTTTTTACAGGACATGACTCAGTTTCAAAGTAAGACTGGATTTTTTAAAGATATATACTCAATGTTTCATAAAGATTGAATAAAAACTGTGGCCTCTTGAGTGTACACCAAGTTTTTAAAGTTTCATTAAGATTCGATCAAACCTGTGCCCTCAAGCAAAATTTGAAGGATGGACGTCCAGACACACGTACAACGGACATCACGGTATCCCAAAAGCTCACCCTGCAAAGTTTCATTAAGATTGGATCAAAACTGTGCCCTCTAGAGTGTACAAAGGCGCTTTTTCTAAGATTTGACCTGTGACCAGTTTTTGACCCGACATGACCCAGTTTCAGATCTGGCCTAGATATTATGGAAAAAAACATTCTGCCAAAGTTTCAAGAAGAATGAATAAAAACTGTGCTCTATACAGTGAACACAAGGTTTTTCTAAGATTTGACCTAGTGACATAGTTTTTGATCAGACAATACCCATTTTCAATCTTAGCCTACATTTGGCCTCAAGATAAACATTTTGACAAAGTTTCATGAAGATTGAATCAAAACTGTGCCCTCTAAACTGTACACAAGGTCTTTCTAAGAACTTACCCTGTGACCTTAATTTTGATCTGACATGACCCAGTTCCAAACTTGACCTAAATTTTATGGAGATAAACATTCTGACAAAAATTCATGAAGATTGGATCAAACTGTGCCCTCTAGGGTGTACACAAAGTTTTTCTAAGATTTGATCTAGTGACCTAGTTTTTGAAATCCGGTATTTTCGAAAAATCGGCATTTGAACTACCGAGATTCGACTGTAGTTTCATGAAGATTGGATCAAAACTATGCCTTCTAGTGCGTACACAAGGTTTTTCTAAGATTTGTTCTAGTGACCTAGTTTTTGATCCGACATGACCTACTTTCAAACTTGGCCTAGAGTTTATGGAGATAAACATTCTGACAAAGTTTCAGAAAGATTGGATCAAAACTGTGTCCTCTAGAGCGTACATAAGGTTTTTCTACGATTTAACCTAGTGACCTTGTTTTTGACCCAACATGACCCAGTTTCAAATTTATCCTAGATATTATAAGGATAAACATTTTGACACAGTTTCATGAACTTTGGATAAAAACTGTGCCTTCTAGAATCTACACAAGGTTTTTCTAAGATTTGACCTAATGACCTAGTTTTTGATCCAACATGACCCAGTTTCAAACTTGGACTAGAGATTAAGGAGATAAACATTCTGACAAAGTTTCAGAAAGATTGGATCAACACTGTGTCCTCTAGAGCGTAGACAATGTTTTTCTATGATTTGACCCAGTGACCTAGTTTTTGACCTTACATGACCTAGTTTCGAACTTGCCCTAGATATTATGAGGATAAACATTCTGACAAAGTTTCATGAACTTTGGATGAAAACTGTGCCTTCTAGAGCGTACACAAGGTTTTTTCTATGATTTGACCTAGTGACCTAGTTTTTGACCCGACATGACCCAGTTTTGAACTTTCCTAGATATAATGAGGATAAACATTCTGTCAAAGTTTCATGAACTTTGGATGAAAACTGTGCCTTCTAGAGCGTACACAAGGTTTTTCTAAGATTTGACCTGGTGACCCAGTTTTTGACCCAACATGGCCCAGTTCTAAACTTGGACTAGAGTTTAAGGAGATAAACATTCTGACAAAGTTTCAGAGAGATTGGATCAAAACTGTGTCCTCTAGAGCGTACACAATGTTTTTCTATGATTTGACCTAGTGACCTAGTTTTTGACCTGACATGACCTAGTTTGAAGCTTGCCCTAGATATTATGAGGATAAAAATTCAGTCAAAGTTTCATGAACTTTGGATGAAAACTGTGCCTTCTAGAGCGTACACAATGTTTTTCTATGATTTGACCTAGTGACCTAGTTTTTGACCCGACATGACCCAGTTTCAAACTTTTTCTAAATATTATAAGGATGAACATTCTATCAAAGTTTCATGAACTTTGGATGAAAACTGTGTCTTCTAGAGCGTACACAAGGTTTTTCTAAGATTTGACCTAGTGACCTCGTTTTTGACCCAACATGACCCAGTTTCAAACTTGACCTAGAGTTTATAGAGATAAACATTCTGACAAAGTTTCAGAGAGATTGGATCAAAACTGTGTCCTCTAGAGCGTACACAAGGTTTTTCTATGATTTGATCTAGTGACCTAGTTTTTGACCCGACATGACCCAGTTTCGAACTTGTCTTAGATATTACGCGGAAAAACATTCTGGTAAAGTTTCATGAACTTTGGATGAAAACTGTGCCTTCTAGAGCGTACACAAGGTTTTTCTAAGATTTGACCTAGTGACCTAGTTTTTGACCCGACATAACCCAGTTTCGAACTTGGCCGAGATTTTATAAAGACTAACATTCTGACAAAGTTTCATAAAGATTGGATCAAAACTGCGCCCGCTAGAGTGTACATAAGCAAAAGTTGACGGACGTCCGTACGGACGTCCGTCCACACGTACGACGGACGACGGACATCAGGGTATCCCAAAAGCTCGCCCTGAGCACTTCGTGCTCAGGTGAGCTAAAAAAAACTGTCAGCGGGACAGGATAGCTCGCCTGACAGCGCCTTGCCCATCACCTAAAAACTTTAACGTAAAATTTAACATTTCGCTAACGCCGCCGCCCCCGCCGCCGCCGCCGCCGCTGCTTACGATAACGCCGACGCCGGGGGTAGTACAATAGCTCTTCCTGAACTTCGTTCAGGCGAGCTAAAAACAACGAACAAAATTATTCCCATGCCATGACAAAAGATGCCTTGGCATGTACGAACAACGAAGACGTAAATCAGCCTGCGCATCCGCGCTTACTGATCAGCATCTTTATTTCTCGCTACCGGAATAGTACAATGTCTGTAGATTATCATGCTAAATTGCCAGCATCTTCATAACATTAGTGACTCTGTAGGCTGGTTTGTGTCTTCGCTGGTCAGGACACCCGAAGACATATTCTCTCGTGATACATCTCGTATTCATTAAGATATGAGTTTTGCCAGTGTTATTGCAAGGCTTGTTCTCGTGACGCTTACCAGACTTGAGGCTTTCTCCATAGGCTGCAAGGCTCCATAGGCTGCAAGGCGGAAATTAGCATTTTGTTTACCAGACTGCAACCTGTTACCTGCTCTGTTGTCTGGTCGCAACTAAAATGTCTGTGTTTACCTTGTTCTTTTGCAAATACAGTAACTTTTCCAAGCTAAATGACTATTTGTTCATAGTTAACTTCTGTAAACAGTCTAGATTTACTCAACTAAACTGACTATGTTTCCATACAGGTCTAGTTGTTTTGTTCATACAATTTTAAGTATGATTACAGAATTTTGTTAACAACATATATAAAGATGCATTTAAGCTAGGAAAAACTACATTATTTGAAATTGCGCAAATTCATACTTTTTGCACGTTGGTATCTAATTGCACGTGCTGGATAAAGAGAGACACGAAGTGGGTATTACCTACATCATCTCTAGGGGCAAAGTCCGATCAGACTTTTCGCTAAGCGCTTAAAGGGCTGCTGAGACTCTAAGCTAGCTCCATGCGGACAGCGAAGACTCTGATCAGACTGGGCGGATGCCCAGGCTGATCTGAGTCTGCGCTGGGTGCACAACCACATTGTTGGTTTGTCATGTCGCGGCTCATTATTATTCAGTTATTACCAGGACTTGGGACCGCACGGCCTCCTATATCTTTTGTCAATCAAATCCCCTGTCTATCTATAGCTACCGAGCTAAACGAGTGGTCTCTCTAATGAACAAAAACGTGCCTTGAGATAATGCTGAATATATTGGTTCCCTATCCATGTACATCGAGTGTTAACAGCGGAACCAGCTCAGGTAGATGAACAGAGAAATGCACATATTGTGTACTGTATCATAATTTGGTTAATCATTGTCGGTGCATTTTAATTTAGAAATCTCTTTTACATTCTATATTCCCAACAAAGACCATACAACCTAGTTCAACAAGTTTCACAGATGCAAAACAATATTAACTTGGGGCGCAATGTGATCCTGCATTTTTGTATCAACGCTTAACAAGTGTCGATTAACAGGTCATCTCTCGTGTATAGGACACACTTAATCCTTAACCCGCTGAGCAAGACATAGCCTGCCTTGCAAACAGTGTTGTTCCAGATCAGCTGACCTCTGAAGAAGTCAGCTGATTAGGATCCACATTAATTGTTATTCTGGTTATATATTTAAAGCAATAAACTGCATCAAGCAATCCAACTGATTGAAAATTCAAAGTGAGTGTGACAAGCTGAATTATTCAGCGGGTTAAGGGTTAACCCAACATAAGTGTCTTGCCCGTCATCATGACTAGCACCAAAATATTTTTAAATACTCGTTTGGTCAGAAAATTATCAATTCTAACACACTGCATCTATTGAAGCAATGGAAAACCTCACTGAATTATTCTGAAATAATTCAGTTGGCGGAAATGCTTGACGCTTTTATCGCCATTTTATGACATCATCATTACGTAGTTTAAATTACCATGACGTTAAACGGTTTAACGCCGTTTTGCATATAGTAAACGAAAAAAAATATGTGTAATGTCAGTGTTACAGTCAACAATTTTAGCGAGATTCTTCAGCGAACTAAGTGTTACAGTCAACAATTTTAGCGAGATTCTTCAGCGAACTAAGTGTTACAGTCAACAATTTTAGCGAGATTCTTCAGCGTACTAAGTGTTACAGTCGACAATTTTAGCGAGATTCATCAGCGTACTGGCGAAAGTTGGCAAAAAAATGAAAGAAACAGAATACGTTTACGTCATTTCTCGTGTGTTAGGATCGAAATTAAACAGCTCTTATACGTGAATTGTCGAGTAATAATTCACTGTTTGTCGATCAGTTGTCAGTAAATAATTCACGAGCGCGGAACAACTGACCCTCAAACAGTGAATTTATACTCTGCTAGATTATAAATTCACTGCTAGAGCTGATCTATTTCTAAAATAAATTCAAATTGAGCACATTTAGAAAAATGCATGAACATGCATTTAGCTGCCCTAAAATCTGTATCTACCACGCTATGGCCAAGGCTGCAAATAGGTAAGTCTCTTGGCCATTTACCAGTAGAGACTTTAAAATGTAATCAGGATAGACAATTATTGTTGACTGAAAATAAGAGTTAATATTTCCATAGTAAAGCAACTTACTTTACCTACTAACAATCATGTAGAATGTACTACAACTATATACTGCTTACATGAACTGATAATCTACAAGGGTTGATCCAGAAGTAATGTCACTGTGTCCATTGTGCACTTATTCATCGTAGCACAATTATAAAAATTATATCAGGCTACACTGTAATTCAGTTCTGATTTACAGAATAAATATTTCCTTTCCAAATATACAGACGTTCAAAGTATGCCATCGACGCCATCGCGCCGCACGTTAGAATAACGTTAATTACATGAACATAAGTTTCAAAGGCAATCACAAATCAAAATTAAAATAACGCGCCATATCAGATGAAAATTTGATACGATTACCGAATATATTTCTGCCGCCCATTGTTGAAATTTTAATAGCGTCACTGCAGTTTGAAATTCGCTAGCTAGTGCTAATGCTTGTTACTGCCGAGAGTAAA
The DNA here is from genome assembly GCA_963989385.1 of Ctena decussata. Lineage (NCBI taxonomy): Eukaryota > Metazoa > Mollusca > Bivalvia > Lucinida > Lucinidae > Ctena > Ctena decussata. The sequence continues at coordinate 20,915,849 of OZ022512.1, read as the reverse complement.
AATGTAGATTCCGACAAACGCGTCAGCGGATATATATGCGGTTTTGCCTCAAATTATAACAAATATTATCAGGCTTGTGACAAGGTGCAATCAGCGAGATACGGGTGCAGATGGGTCCTTAGAGGCTAGTCCGAAAACCGGAAGACCTTTATGTACAATTTCAAAAATTAACGCCACTGTTGTTCTGATCCCATATTGAAGAACGATGTCCTCAGGCCTCATACTGACAAAGCTTTTCCAAGCCTGAAATGCCTGCTTTCGAAGCCTAAAATAGCCCTTTTTAAGCAGAAAAAACACTGAAAACTTAAAAATCAAAGCCTGAAATCCAGTAAAATTCAAGAAATGAAAGCCTGAAATCCTGCAAAAGCCTGAAAAGTATGAGGCCTGTGTCCTGCAATTCAAATATAATGTAAATTCTTAAACCTGAGCCGCGGGGCTGTTCAAGTAATATTAAAAGAAGAGATAGACATGGGTGAACAGACATTAGTGCTTTGCTGGAACAACGAATATGCTACTTTGGACATGACACAGTATCGAAACTTCGTCTGGTGCGTCAACGACGTCATTGACGTGTGGCGCGTTTGGTTACCATGTCTTCTGTCTATCTCGATATCTCAGTTACTTTGCACTGTATTTTTATTATATTCTCAGATCATAATGCAAATAGATTAAGGTACTTGGATACGAAATTTTGTTGCTCTCTCTTTATTTTACACGATTTTATAGCTGCAGTGACATTACTTCTGGATCAACCCTCGTATTAATAATAATAATACACGACTACTACTACTACTACTACTACTACTACTACTACTACTGCTGCTGCTTCTGCTGCTACTACTACTACTGCTTCTGCTACAGCTGCTGCTTCTACTACTACCACTAGAAGCCTCTGTGGTGTTGTGGTAAAACTGCTCGCCTTGTAAACCAGGGGTCGTGAGTTCGATCCCGGGCTTCTCCAGTCTTTCGGATGAGACTTTAAACCAAGGTCCCGTCTCCGTATGACCTTAGCTGTTGGTGAGACGTAAAAACCAACTACTACTACTACTTCTACTACTACATCTTCTTTCTACTACTACCACTACTACTACTACTGCCACTACAACTACTTTTACTACTAGTTCTACTACAACAACTACTACTTCTACTACTGCTTCTACTACTACAACAACAACAACTTCTACTACAGTACCGTGCCGAAAGTGAGTCAACTTTGTCTAAAAACCCATAGACTTACATGTATTTTTCAGTATGCAAGAAAATTAACTGTGTTAAGTCTGCCCACAGGACTGAACTAATTTTTGTATATTGCCTTATTCACCTACCTTTTTAACAGTATATATTTTATTGCGATCTGCTGAGCAGACGCAGCACAATTAATTTTCTTGCACACTGACGAATACACATATGTCAATGGGATTTTAAAAAAAGTTGACTCACTTTTGGCACGGTGTACTACCCCTACTAGTACAAGAACTACTACTACCAATTTCACCACCACCACAACCACTACTACTACTGCAACTACAACCATCATCCAATACTATTGCCAATAATAATAACAATAATTATAATGATAATTATAATAATAATCAGAAATACGCCTCGCGAAGACTCAGATTAGTCGCGCAGGCTGATCAGACTCTTTGATGGACGTCATGTGGTTAAATAAGAATCTTGAGCACCGTCATTCTGAGATTGAAAAATCAGATTTTGAATAAGGGCACAGACTGATCTGAATATTGCCACGTCGCACTTACAACATCGTAGGGAATACTTTGCTCCGGATCTAATGTCTCGATCCAACATGAGTTTCAGGCAATTTTTGAAGCAATAATTGAGCTACGTTATAACAAAAACGTGTTTATGCATGCACGTCCAGCAAAGACACGTATCAGAATGCTCATCCATGCAGTCTGATCATCAACTTTATTGTTCACTGAAACGAATAGCCTCCAACCAACAGGAGTAACTCTGTAGACTAGTTTATGTCTACGCTAGTCGGAAATCCCACAAATACATATTCTCATGGCGCGGCTTAATTATAATACATACCGTACCCGGGGGATAAGGAATCATTTATTAGACAACATGTTGTATTTGACAAGGGTATGCCTGTAATCATAGACTGGACAATGATAGATATTCATCATACAACAGGTTGGATGAAGAAAGGGCACCCCTTTAACCTTCATGATTCAAGGATCATTTTAATGCAACACGTTGAACAGGTCGAAAGGGTATAGCCGCGCTATGGCAAAACATGTTTTTTTGCATGTGCGAACAACAAAGATGCAAATCAGCCTTTGCACTCGCGCAGTCTGAGCAGCTTCTTTATTGTTCAATGCCTGGATAGTGCCAAGCTCGTAGAAGGCACTTACAATGCCTGGATAGTGCCAAGCTCGTAGAAGGCACTTACAATGCCTGGATAGTGCCAAGCTCGTAGAAGGCACTTACAATGCCTGGATAGTGCCAAGCTCGTAGAAGGCACTTACAATGCCTGGATAGTGCCAAGCTCGTAGAAGGCACTTACAATGCCTGGATAGTGCCAAGCTCGTAGAAGGCACTTACAATACCTGGATAGTGCCAAGCTCGTAGAAGGCACTTACAATGCCTGGATAGTGCCAAGCTCGTAGAAGGCACTTACAATGCCTGGATAGTGCCAAGCTCGTAGAAGGCACTTACAATGCCTGGATAGTGCCAAGCTCGTAGAAGGCACTTACAATGCCTGGATAGTGCCAAGCTCGTAGAAGGCACTTACAATGCCTGGATAGTGCCAAGCTCGTAGAAGGCACTTACAATGCCTGGATAGTGCCAAGCTCGTAGAAGGCACTTACAATGCCTGGATAGTGCCAAGCTCGTAGAAGGCACTTACAATGCCTGGATAGTGCCAAGCTCGTAGAAGGCACTTACAATGCCTGGATAGTGCCAAGCTCGTAGAATGCACTTACAATGCCTGGATAGTGCCAAGCTCGTAGAATGCACTTACAATGCCTGGATAGTGCCAAGCTCGTAGAAGGCACTTACAATGCCTGGATAGTGCCAAGCTCGTAGAAGGCACTTACAATGCCTGGATAGTGCCAAGCTCGTAGAAGGCACTTACAATGCCTGGATAGTGCCAAGCTCGTAGAAGGCACTTACAATGCCTGGATAGTGCCAAGCTCGTAGAAGGCACTTACAATGCCTGGATAGTGCCAAGCTCGTAGAAGGCACTTACAATGCCTGGATAGTGCCAAGCTCGTAGAAGGCACTTACAATGCCTGGATAGTGCCAAGCTCGTAGAATGCACTTACAATGCCTGGATAGTGCCAAGCTCGTAGAATGTACTTACAATGCCTGGATAGTGCCAAGCTCGTAGAATGCACTTACAATGCCTGGATAGTGCCAAGCTCGTAGAAGGCACTTACAATGCCTGGATAGTGCCAAGCTCGTAGAAGGCACTTACAATGCCTGGATAGTGCCAAGCTCGTAGAAGGCACTTACAATGCCTGGATAGTGCCAAGCTCGTAGAAGGCACTTACAATGCCTGGATAGTGCCAAGCTCGTAGAAGGCACTTACAATGCCTGGATAGTGCCAAGCTCGTAGAAGGCACTTACAATGCCTGGATAGTGCCAAGCTCGTAGAAGGCACTTACAATGCCTGGATAGTGCCAAGCTCGTAGAAGGCACTTACAATGCCTGGATAGTGCCAAGCTCGTAGAATGCACTTACAATGCCTGGATAGTGCCAAGCTCGTAGAATGCACTTACAATGCCTGGATAGTGCCAAGCTCGTAGAAGGCACTTACAATGCCTGGATAGTGCCAAGCTCGTAGAATGCACTTACAATGCCTGGATAGTGCCAAGCTCGTAGAAGGCACTTACAATGCTTGGATAGTGCCAAGCTCGTAGAAGGCACTTACCAAATTGCTAGCCTCCTTTTAGCATGAGTGACTCTGTAGACTGGTTTATGTCTTCGCTGGTCGGAACTCTCGAAGACACATTTTCTCATGGCGCGACCCGGAACGATAGATAAATAAATATAATAAGGTTTGACGTTACATGTTTAGATTTATTAAAATAAAACTATGCAAAAAAGTGTCAACGCGTTTCGCTCAGCTCGTCAGGACTGTTGCATAGCAATAGATGCTATGCAACAGTCCTGACGAGCTGAGCCAACACATAAGAGTTCCCGAACTACGAAAAATACCAGTTAGTGGCCATATTGTAGACTGCTCTGATAGGGAACCAAAATATTATATTTTTCCTTTCTACCATATGAAAACTGAAAGCATTATAAAGAGGAAAGAAAAAGAGAAGTTTTTCATGGGAACGTTTTTACCTAAACTTAATTCTTTACACTAAATTTGATACTTATTGTATACGGACCGGAAGGAAGTTGATAACGTTACGTTACGTTATCACTCTTGACAACGCAACGCTATTATTTAAGGAATGAATTTCATTTTTCTGAGGTTTATCGAAGTGTAAACTACATTGGGTCACGTGCAAAGTGAATGAACCCCGAAGGGGTTCATGTAAACTTTGCTAGTGACCCAATGTAGTTTACACTTCGAATAAACATCAGAAAAATTAAGTTCATTGCTTATATTTACATTCGTTCCAATCAAATCTTTCATGAAAAATCTTATATAAGCCCTAAAATTGAAACAGTGAAACATGTACACGGAGGTTTTTCTGTTAACAGCAGAACGGCATGCATGACGTCATGACGTTGCTGACGTCCAATCAGGTTGTAGACAGCCATTATTTATTTTTACGTCATTTACGTCGCGTGTCTCGATGTAATTATTGGAATGTAAACTACATTACGTTACAATGGTTTACTATAAGGCTTTTCAGTAAATACACAATGTAAATATATTGTTGTGAACGATATGTTTAAATAAGGCTTTGAAAATTGATTAATTTCATGAAACCGGTTAGCCATTATAATAAATAATCAAATTTGTGCATCTACGAATTATTTTTTCGATATATACCGGTATAATCAAAATATTAAAAAAATTCCTTCAAGACCAGAGAATACATATAGAAGGTGACATGAGCCAGACTACGTAGTTTCGGCTAATAATGCTTCATCAGTGACCCTGACAATATCTGAGGACGAAACCAGAGAAAAGAATACTGAAATTTCTTAATTTTAATGGGGCAGTCGATCCAAAGACGGCATGTGTATTCAGCTGCAGCCATGGACGGCCGTCCATAGATATGCGTTACTCCGTGTGTAATATACGTCCAACTGCAATCTTGCTGTTACTATCCATGTAACTGCATTTTATAGCGCATTGCTTGTGTATATTATACATGTTATTGAGATTATGAACTGACATAATCCTTTTTTGAAGTCTGCTTAATAGTTTAAGAGTACCGGAACTGCTGTATACTTTTATTTGTGCTGCATCGTAGGCTTATCGTAAAATCACATTTTTAAAATTTCTACGCCAAACTTTTTTGAGTGTAAAGAAAATGACATCTCATCACTTATTTAATGATTGCTTGACGATAGTTGCTAATGCCTAAATAATCTGAAGGTACTTTTGATTATTCCTTCGTTCTTATTTCTTCTCAGACAGACGGGCACGCGAACCAACAGACACACGAAAAAATGCATAAGCCTTACTTCACAATAGAAAATTAACCCTTTCTTTGAGAATCTCGCCTTCGCTATTTATACTCTTGTCAACTTACATACATATCCACATAAGCAAAGACGTACATACGCATGCAAGCTTACAGGAAAACTCACATACGCGCAGATGAACGCATACACAAAAACATATACACATACGTATGAGCAAAGCCATGCACAGATATCATTTTTAGCAGTGACGGAAAGACAGAGAGTAATTCATAATTCATTACTGACCGTTCCAAGGCGGTACTTCTGTTGTGGTTCTCTGTTGCCTGTTTTTGGTGTCAGAGTTTCTGTGATGTTTTACCTTATGTATGTTCTTATTATTTTTGGTTCGGTTTGGGTTGCTGTGTGGCCACCTTTCGGGAACAAGCTGCTCACTCGGTTGGCCATATGTTCTCTGTATCTTGATTATTTGTAATCTTAGTTGTTTCCACGGGTGGTAAAGTTTCAAATTGACCTCCGCGGAGGTCTGTTGAAAAACAATTTGACTATTTTCCGGTAGGCAATTTGAATATATCCTGTCATGAATATTCGCGGTTCACTGACAGGGTTCAGACAAGATTTTTCTCGCTAGAAAAGGTATTCCGAAAAACGGAGAATGTCATGCTATATATACTGAAAGGATTTAAAAACTTCCACTTTTTATTGCTGGCTGCAGATCTGTTCACTTATGACAATGTTGAATATTTAACGACAAAATGCTTGAAGCTTATCAGATTTAAAGATTACGCAGTTTATTCGTATCACTTACTTAAATGACGTCAGTAAAAGAGCGTTACGTCACTGAAATGCATAAGGCGATACCGGCGTTATCTTATACAACACTCTTTTCGACCATTTCTTACTGTCTTAATATTGTGACGTCATCCACGTTGATTTGCAAATATCATTGCGGATGATGCTGTCGCGCAAAGCCTATTACGGACACGGCGTCGACGTTAGTTAACGTCATGACCTCTGGTTTTTAATCGCGGTTAGGTGCTTTTCTGACGGTCTTTTGAGCTTCTTGTAAACAGTGCACGTCGTCTTAGATTCTAAATTGCCATAATTAACACATAAAATTGTCATGCGACGTCACTTTTGAAATTTCAGCATTTATCTGGCCCAAAACTCTGCGCCTGTTTGCGATATTTAGGCGCGGTAGGCTAAATAAAGCCACAAACCGAGTTAAAACTTTTAAAATTGAATTTGATATTGTGAGAGAAATGTTTCACCAGAAAACTGTATACATGAAGCTATTCATCCTTATGCAAACGGTACTAAGAACACGAGGAGCACGTGCTTTTTCCCGACCGATTCGGTTGAACGATTTCAGATTCGATATATTGATATAATCAGGTATAAGAGAATATATATGTTGTAAAATTTTGGTGGACGTAGCTGCATTCACTTTTGAGATATTCAAAATTAATGGGTGGAAGTTTTTAAATCCTTTCAGTATATATTTTACAGTTGTATATTGAGACCAAATGACATGGAGCAGTTTGAAGTGGTGTTTTTTAAATAACTTTTGTTCTCCTGGCTCAGTACCGGAAACGAAACTAGGAAGGAGTCCTGCACAGTTAAATCGGCTTTTTGAGTGCATTTGCAGGTTTTCTGTGAAATCTTACAGATGCAGTAAGACACGTAGCTTATATAGCTTCGTTCTAAACATACTTTCAAGAATATGCATGCTTTTGTTACTACATGCTTACCCAATTTATCTCGGCTGTCAATTTGAACACGATGAGAACAATTTGACTAATGGGGATTAACATGGAAAAATTTAATCAGCCAAAAAAAAGAAAATGCGTGCTGAATTTTCGGGAGCCAGATATCGTATGATCTGAATGCATGATTTTATACGTCTTTAGTACACTAGATAATATTGCTCATGCAACATTCTCTTTTTTATCGTGAAATGGTAGCACAATAGTGTTTTATCACTTTCTTTGTTGTAAAACCAGACCTGTGGCTCTCATTTGCTTGTAAAATAAAACGAACCCATCCAGACTAATGCTTGCAGAGAAGAGAACCGATATTCAAACAATTTAGAGTGAACCCATATGAAGATACCAAGCATACATACCCGCATGCTTCCCCCGCTGCGAGGTGATTACACTCCTGAAGTGGCCGTTACATAGAAACACGGCTAATCAACATGAAACAATAACAACATCATTACGACCGCCTTAGAATGATTTGTGAAGGCTGTGATGAAAAAAATCAACGGTCGGCTCAGTTTAGTATTCGTTTTTTCTTTACAGAGACATCGTTCATCTGCGACAAAATCGGTTTGACGACGTACATGTACTTTCAATATTGCTTTCTACAAGTATTTATTAATTTTAACCACAGCAGACCCCAGGGCCAGGTTTATGTCCGCGTTATTATTGTCCCCATTCCTCTTTTGTTTTATCTAGCTGCCGATGTTTTAAAAAAAATGCCGCTTAGTTTTACTTATGGTTTCCTTGTGGCCCTCTGCTGTTAAAAGGTGTTCTTTTATCGCATGACTATATTTTCGATAATGTTTGTTCATAACTTCTACCTTTCTTTTTACTTTGTACTATACAAGGTCGATGAAACCCAATCGGGAGTTGAGCCTGCTCCCTTTAGTGAGCTGAAGTCGAAAGAGCTAACTAATTGGTCACAAAAACTTAACCAGTAATACACTAGTGAGTTCTTCCTGCAAAATGGGATTTCCATGTAAGAGGCATTTGGTAAAATTGAATACTTTTTTTCAGTTTTTATGTTTTCACATCAGAGCGAAGTTTGCTACAGCGACTTCATTAAACCAAACGCTTATTATTTATATGCATTGAAACAAAAAAAAAACAGACAGGCTTTGCCGAACAAGAATTTTTATTCCGGGATGAAACGGAATCAAACTGACCTCGCTTTTCAAATTGACCACAATGTCAAAACTTTTCTAATATAATATAATTATGAATAGTGAATTTGGTTTCAATTGCACATATTAACCTGCATCGATTCGTGCTATGTTTACAAACAAATCAGTGTCACAGGTCTGGTTTTACAACAAAAGTAAAAAAATATAAAGAACTATTGTGCTACTATTTCACGAAAAAAAGACAATGTTACATGAGCAATATTATCTGATGTTCTTTAGAAGTACGAAAACATTATTTCAATCCGTTGCTACCTAGCTTCAGAAATAAAAAGTAAATTAAGCATTTTCTTCTTTTTAGCTGATTAAATTTTTCCATGTTAATCTCCATTAGTCAAATTGTTCTCATCGTGTTCAAATTGACCGCCGACAAAAATTGGGTCAGCGTGTAGTAATAAAAGCATGCGTATTCTTGAAAGTATGATTAGAATGAAGCTATATTAGCTACGTATCTTCCTGCATCGCTAAGATTTCACAGAAAACCTGCAAATGCACTCAAAAAGCCGATTTAACTGTGCAAGACTCCTTCCTAGTTTCGTTTTCGGTACTGAGTCTGGAGGACAAAAGTTATTTAAAAAACACCGCTTCAAACTGTTCCATGTCATTTGGTCTCAATATACAACTGCAAAATATATATAGCATGACATTCTCCGTGTCTGAACCCTGTCAGTAAACCGCGAAAATGCATGATCGGATATATTCAAATTGCCTACCGGAAAATAGTCAAATTGTTTTTCAACAGACCTCCGCGGAGATCAATTTGAAACTTTACCACCCGTGTGTTTCCAACTATGGTTTGAGGGCTGGTTTTGGATTTTGATTGTTTCAGTTCCTGGTCTTTGCATACTTTTTACTTCTATTTCGATGATGGTAGCTGTTTCTCCCCAAACATAAATGACAGAATGGCTGTTGGAAACTTGCTTGCGGTTCCAGTGGTGTTTTTCGAACAAATACTGACGTTTCTGTTTCAGGTTTAAACCGCATTATTATGCGAGGGAAGGGAGCAAATCCCACCGTAAAAAGTGTTTCCCTGCAACCGTGCTCCACTATAGGGGGTGATATTTGCTGGGGAGAATTCTGCTATAGAACCAGTTTACTATGTAAAAACTAAATAGCTATTTTCCGACGGGAAAGACTACTGTGAAGGGGTGGGCGGGAGGGGCGGGGTGGGGTGTGCTGCTGTCTGTCTGTCGGTTACTACAGTTCGACAACAGGCCCTTGCTCCAGCTTAAGCCAGTACTAGTAGTCCACCAAGTTGCCTTAACGCCACTCCTATCGGACAATGTCTTGTTACTCAGGGGCAAATACTGCATAGATCCTAACTCGGAGGCAAACAGTACATGTACTGTTTGCCTCCGAGTAAGGAGCTATGCAGTATATCCTAATTACACAGTCTGATCTGGGCAATTTAATTTCGCTTAGTCACACACAACCACTATTCATGGTAAACATGACGGAACTGTAAGTCCAGTTGGATTAACAATTAATAAGGTTTATGCAATACTGTAAGAAAATTTGTGACGATCAAATTTTCAGCCAATCTGTAGGCTTACATTTCATTAAGGTGGTGATTTGTTGTATATACAAAAATCTCAATAAAACCATAAAAAATTGTTGTATCTCCCTGAAAAATAGCAGACTTCTTAGTTTTGTTGTTTTTTACAGTTTAAAATACAAAATAGAGGGACATGATGTTTAAAGAAAAGTGTTTTTTTTTTTTTTTATGAAAAGATCAATGGTTAATTTTCTGCGCAGAAATCTGAAAAATAAAATCCGTTGTTGAAAATGTACATAGCTCTGAAGATACTTTGAGGTATTAAAAAGAGCGTCCTAGCAATTATTTGTTCCAGCTCTTTCTAAAATTGTAAGGTAGACCAGACAAAAACTAGCTTTTTCCTCAAATGTCTGACCATGTATATAAGTGCATGTATAGTGGTTGTATTCATTAATTCAGGTAGGTCAGATATACCTATATCATACTCACAGTATAAATATTATACATTACAATGACCAAGACAGGCGTATGATTCAAATTATTCAACCTTGAAAACAGACTCTGCTATGTATTTTAAGACAAATATTTGGACGCAGGCCACATCTTGTTGATAACGTGCAAAAATGGAAAAAATAACTGCTAGGACTCTCTTCATATTACATTAATTTATGATCAGACCTGGTTTCATTTTCAATATTGATGGTCATTTTTTAGATTTATTTGCACCAAATTACCCTTTGCTCTTTTCTGATATAAATCTTTTTTAACATCAACATGTCCTGCATTTTGGAATTCTGAATTGTGAGAAACAACATAAAAAAGGCATCTGCTAAGTTTTGGGAAGATCTGTTGTATTTTCAGCATTGTATGCAGATTTTCGTCTTTGCCCCAAATCAGTGATAAACACCACCTTCAGGTGATTGGGTACACTTTCAGGGGAAGCAACCTTATAATTTTCTTATTTACCTACTTTATCAAAGGGCATTTCTTCCTTTTAGAGTAGACCCTATTTTAGAAGGGCTTTGTCTCCCAGGATGCAAACATGAACCACCAAATGTTGTGTTCAAACTGGCTGTAAAACATGGACGTATAATATACTCCTCGCCAAAAGTTTAGCATAATGTAAAAGCATATAGAACAAGACCATTAAACATAATAACAACAGAATTCTAAATCAGCACTTTCTGTGGCAGTTCATGCATTCTATCATCAACATAAAATAAGCAAGTTTGATTTGAATTTAAATAAAAACTGCAAAAAGTGAGCACAGGCGTACATGTCCAAGGAAGAAAAAATTATACATGTAGTCTAATGTGACTTTTATTTTACACCAATTTGTCGTTTTGTAACACTAAATGTTTTGGGCGAATACGAAATTACTGCTTCTATAAGCATAAACACGCATTATTTTCTCTCGAAAGTGTGAATTTCTGCGAGCGTATATTCCTATGCTCGCTTTGTGTAGTGCTTACTCAATCAATTAAACTTTAGTGTTTGTACAATGCTTAAGCATTTTGTTAATGAAAGAATGCATCGCTTTTCATACTGAAAGTTAAAACTGGTGTATTATGAGTTCTAATAATCCTGGTACATTTACTTTCAAAACATGCTAAACTTTTGGCGAGGAGTATATTATATTTTAATATATTAACGTTTTAGACATTGTTGTCACTTTAATATGCAAATGATGTGCGTGTGCGGGCGTTTATGGAGATAGATAGATAGATAGTCATCCACCATATCAATGTTATATAGTTGAAACCAGCTTTGAATACTTTTTTGCTCTCGTTTTCTTTGTTTCTTCATTGGTCGGATCAGAAAGAATCAATGAGACACGAGACTATTTCCCCTGATAGACTGTGTCCGAATATATGCGTAAACTACACACAGAAACAATGATCCTGTGATCCGAAAAAAAAATGAATAAATATAATGAGTATAAAAGAGAAGAGTGATCATACGAAACATCGAAAAGAACTTTACTTTCTATTGAGGCAACAAGGTATTATTTCAGGGAACATGAGGGCGACAAGACAATAGAATTCGAGATACTAATCTCAGTGAACAATATGCTGTTACCACCTTTATACAGCCAGATAATATTTTCAGGCATCAAGATAGCATTGCAGGTTTGGGCCCATTAAAACTAGTTTAAGCTCCTCCCCCACCCCCCTCCCAATAAATCTTTTGCTGACCGTTCCAAGGCGTTTTTTCAGTTGCGATTCATTGATGTTATATTGTGCTGGGTCCGCTTGTCTGTGGTCTCTGGTGGTTTGGTCACCTGTATTGATGCAATATAAAATAATAATAATAAAAAAAGTAAAAAATGGTGGTTGATATTGGGGTAGCTGAATGATCATCTTGATCATTGCCTATCTTTTCACTTTATTTGGGAAATAGATATTAATTTGTGGTCATGAAATATCTTGTTCATTCGATATGGTGTCGCTCTGATGAGCCCTGGTTGAGTCCCACCTGTAATATGATGTGCCCAAAACATCATGGACTGCTTACCAAGTTCTGTTCCTATGACTTTAGAGGGGCTATGGAGAATGCTTTAATGGAGGTGTAGGAGTAAAAACAAATATTTTATTCATCTGCTCATTCTCAGAGAGCTAGAGAAATCCTACCCTCTTTACATATATACCTACGCACACACACCCACACCCTGGGAATGTCTCAGCTAAGGCGCTAGAGAAATAATGCGCGTAATGATACGTTTTTCGCTATGCAATATTGACGTCAATATCAACGCCAGACGGAGTAGCGAATGTTTATTGACGATGTTATGAAAGTTTGGCAGACATTGCAAAATTTGGCTTGGCAGCGAAAGGGTTAATGGGCGTCAACAGATATATTGACGGATGTTAGTGAAGAATCTAGTAGACTTGTGGGCGTCTGGAAATGTGGTCAACAGCCGTGCGTTCAACAATACGAGCGCTCGCTTGAGCGCTTGAACAAACACAAATAGCATTGTGGAACTCCAGTGGGCGCTCAGTCAACATGCCCGTCTGATCACTGAGGATAAAAGCCGAAGCTGTCCGAAAAAACCTGGCAACTCAATCGGAACACCGCTCGGCCAATTCCGTGAATCAACCTCGGATGTATGACGTGGGACTACTTACGTCACACGACTGTTGTTAGGAACAACGATATAAACAAAGATGGCCGCACTGTCGCACCGAGTAAATAATAAAATGAGAAGAATCAAATTTATTTTCTGTCTCGTCATTAATAATTGACAATTTTGTTTTTACAGCAGCAAAGCATTAAATGAATGTCCGTGCAACAGCTGAAAAAGGTCGCAGGTCGAGAATTAATTCATTCGTAGACTTAGAGATCTACGCCTTCGGCGTATACTTTCGGCCGAACAACAAACTGTTGGATTTTGCTGCATATTGCTCCGCCTTACATACGCCCGAGGTCTGATTCATGCAATTGGCCGAGGAGTTCCGAATGCTGGCAACTCTCTGCCTGTTATGCGAGCGCTCGCGGGAGCAGCGGCTAGCGCTCTTATTCAGAAAGTAAACAGGTGATCGCTCGGCGAGCGCCCGCATTGCTGAACACACCTCTGGTATGATGGACGTACATAGATTATAGGACGGGCGACCACCAAGACACTGATTATAGACGTCCATATAGAAAACGGCGGACGCCCAGGATGCCAATACGGCTGTCTTAGCGATGGGGCCATGGCATTTCTTTAAAAAATATTGGAGGTACATAGGTGTCTTGATAGGATTTCATATAGAATATGGACATCTTTTGATTCATTATATGACGGACGTCCGTCAAAAAAGCATTAGACGTCTATATGAAAACTGCAGAACGCCCATGAATCTCATGATCGACGTTCATGAATACACTGATGAACGTCCACGGATGTCACGATGGACATCCATAAGATCTGGTGGGCATTCAGAAATATTATGACTGTTTACGTCTATATCGAAACGGTGGACATCTACGTATGCTGTGTTGGAAGTCACTTAAGATACAGATGGACGTCTATGGACCTAAAGTTGTCGTTATATGATACGTTATATGATACCATATAGAATATGACCGACCTCAACAGATTACTGTATAACACTTATATTTGACGGTCACTTTATTTTGGCGATATTGGCGGAAAAGAAGAAAATCGCCAAATTAAAATGCCGCCAATATAAACTGATTGTGAAGAAAAAAAAACTACCATAAAGTCTATAATTTATTGTTCTCCTATATTATCAAAGCCACTACACATCATGTAAATGAGAACAAAAGACAAACCAAAGCATTCAACAAGCGGGAAGAAATTTTAACGGAGTTTGAAAATGTTAATCAGACATTCCTTACAAATTAGTACCTACATGTAAGCCAAGTTGATTTAATCAGGAGGAACTCTAAAATCTATTTACAATGTACTTTAAACAGTTTTATTAGGCTAAATTTAACATTATAACAGAAATGATTGTAATTTTTGTATTCAACCTCAACCTCAAGTGGCCCATATGATGTCAGCAGAAAACACTATTTCATCAGAAATCACGAATCCGCCAAAAAAAAATCCGCCAAAAGGTCTATCTATTGAAACGGCCAAATTTTGCAGCCGCCAAATATAAGTGTTTTACAGTATATGATAGACGTCATCCAAAAAACTGGTTATAGACGTCTATTTACAAACTTTTGGACACCCACGGATGTCACGATGTACCGTCACAAATGTTTAAATTTACGTCCAAAACTAAATTGGTAGACGTCTAATGGTGTGTTGATTTACCAGTCAGGTCTAAGACCGATAACAGTCCGCGAGAATAGGACGTTTAAACCGTCCGAGCAAGGCTTGGTTGTAAATCTTGCCCTTTCTTGCCAGTCTGCTTCGGATTCCATCATGAATCTATACGAAACCTCTGAAGCTATTTATAAATTTTGCATAGTATACTGAGTGCTTATCATTTGAGTTTCAACACTGCAAAATTGGCGGAACAAGCTCTTTATTTGCTGAATGTATAATGTAATAAATGGACGTTCAGGCCTGTGTCGTGTATCGTTAAATTCCAGAACATAGTTACTTCTAATGATACATCTTTTTACTTTAAAAATCTTTAAAATATACTGAAAGGATTTAAAAACTTCCATCCTTTATTTTTGAATATCTCAAAAATGACTGCAGTTACGTCCACCAAATTTCCAAACATGTATATTCTTTTATACCTGATTATGTCAGTATCTCGAATTTGAAATCGTTCAACCGAATCGGCCAGGAATAAGCACGTGTAACTTATGTTTTAGTACAGTTTACATACAGATGAATCACTTCATGTATACATTTTTTCTGAGGAAACATCTCACTTACAATATCAAATCAACTTTTAAAAGTTTGAAGTCGGTATGTGGCTTTATTTCGCATAACGCGCATAAATAACGCAAACGGGTGCAGAATTTTTTGGCCAGTTAAATGCTGAAATTTCAACAATTGACGTCGCGAGACAATTTTATGAGCTACTTACGGCAATTTACAATCCCAGACGACGTGCACGGTTTACAAGAAGCCAAAAGACCGCCAGAAAAGCAGAACTAAAAACCAGAGGCAATGACATTAACTTACGTCGACGCCGTCTCCCTAATAGGTTTTGCGCGACAGCATCGGCTGCAACCAAACCAACGTGAATGACGTAACAATATCTATATACAATACAAATACAATAATTTATTCTTCAATAAAGGCCTCCGGCCCATAACATGAAATTTTGAGTATAATATATTCCGGTGATGCCCTGAATATTTTTGTAAAATTTTATACAATTCGATGGTATAAATTGAATCTATAATGGCTGTAACAGTTTAAAATACCCCAATCGTTAGGATTTCTACAACAAAACAAGCCACAAAATTACGGTGGCCCAGAATTAATCACCATTATTACATTGTGTCGTACTAATAAAAAAAATCATATTTCTCGATAGTTCAACAGCTTAAGTCATTTGTAGAACCCTAATTTCCGTAATAAAGTTTTCTGAGCTCGAACGCACTAACAAGAAATTTCGAGATCGCAAATAAACTTTGTGAGTCAGACTGTTTCAAAATAAAATAAAAATAATGTAAAGATATAGTTTTTTTCCAAAATTCTTTAAAATATTTATCTCTAAGGTCACGATACATCGGACATACCATAAAAAAGTGAAACTCATCTTCAATTGTATATACGTTCTTTTCCAGACAAAATGGGCAAAATCTAAATTCTCTTTCGATATTTGAATGCCTTCCTTTCTCAATTTGGAGATTATGGCTAGAGCATCGAAAGTTTGCTAACGTTTTTCTACAAATAAAGCTTAAGTCTACAAATAAATATTTCTCTACTTCCAGATTTGATTTGAAATATTTATAATGGTTAGCTTTAGGGGATTCGTTGATAGCACGTTGCCAATTTTGTATCGAAATGTCCTTTATGCGTTGCTTAAACATAGTTAGAAAAATGTTTACATTACCAATTTCATCCGCAACCCAAGCATAACCAAAACCATGCTCAAATAGAAGTGACCTAATATGGGTAGCCCATGTAATTTTACCTGCATCGGTGAGCGATCTTAGCATTAAATAACATTGTCGTGGGTATCGATAATTTGGCATATGCAATAATTTTAACCAATATTTGATAGCTTGAGTCATATATGAAACCGCAAGAGGTAAACGACCACATTCTCCTAAAGCGAAATTATCACTCGTGTTTTGTTTTAAACCAATATACTGCTTACAAAATTTAGACTGTACTTTCTCAATTTCTTCACAGTACTTATATCCCCAGATCTCAGCCCCATAACATAAAATTGGCTTGACCATTGCGTCAAATAATTTGAATGCATCAGGCGGTCGGAAAAATCCAAAATTTTTCTGATATCTCAAAGTAAGAAACCGTCTAAAAATGTTGCATAAGATAACGACGACATATCTTTATGCATTTCAGAGATGTAATGCTCTTTTACTGACGTCATTAAAGTAAGTGATTCGAATAAACTGCTTAATCTTTAAATTTGATGAGTTTCAAGCATTTCGTCATAAAATTTTAAACGTTGTCACTCGTGAAAGGATCATCAGCCAGCAATTAAAAAGTGGAAGTTTTTAAATCCTCTCAGTATAGTAAAGTAATGAAGTTAAGGTCAAAGTGAAATGACGGCAATTCCACCCAGTACAGCTTTAAAATACATCGGATTGCAAGAGCATCCTACGGCATAGGATGGCATTTCCCTCCTAAAGCGAGAAATTGGAAATCGGATGGATGATGGTCTTTGACCTGACTGTTTACGTCTATTTAGAAATGGTGGACGTCCTCGGATGTCAGTGAAGATACTAGTTAATGTGTATGGATGTGACATAGAATTTCGTAAAGCCATGACGGACGCTTCCGTGGATCATTATGAAATTTCACATAGAATATGATGATGGACGTCCCTAGATGTCCACTATGAAACTCACCTGATTAGAGACATTAACATAGAAATTGGTGGACGTCCACAGATGTCGAAATGGACGTCCAAGAAGAAACTGGTGCATGCCAACAGATATATGGACGTTGTTTACGAAACTTGTAGACGTCTAAGGAAGGCATGAAGGAAGTCATTGAAAATACTGGTTTACGTCTAAAACTGTTGTCATTGAATTTCGCAAAGAAATGGTGGACGTCCACATAAGCATGATGGGATTACAGACAGAATATTATAGACATTTATAGAGGATATGACGGGCGTCTACTAAGATTTTGGTTGTGGACGTCCGTGTAAAAACCGGTCGACATCCAAAAACGTCATGATGGACGTCCATTAAGATATATGTGGACGTCATAGTTATGATTGGCGTACATAATAACTGGTTAACGTCTAAAGCTGTATTGATGGACGTCTATATAGCATTAGTGGACGTCCATGGATGTCACTGAAGATACTAAAGGAAGATCGCGTAGAGTATGATTTACGGATGGATACTATGAAGCATTTCTAAACAAAAAGCTTATTAGAAAGGTCTATTAAAAGAACAATGGACGTCCACGGACAATACGATGGACGTAAATGAAGACATTGGTGGACGTCCACAGACAATGACATGATCCCAAACAAGTGGTGGACGTCCATTTGTGTATTCATGGATATTTATTTATAATTGGACGACGTCTATGATTGCCATTATGGGTGTCATCAATGATATCGGCGGACGTCTATAGAGCTGGTCATGCAATTTCGAAAAACAATGGTGAACATCCACGGATGTCACTTTGGGATGCCATATAGAATATGAGGGACGTCCATGGATTATATGACGGACGTCCACCAAGAAACTTATTAAAGACGTCTGTACAAAGACTGATTGACGTCCACGGATCGCACGATAGAAGGCGATGAAGACAGTGGCGGACGTCCAAATATGATACAATTCCTGTCCAAGAGGTGATGGGCGTTCAATTGTGTATTCGTGGACGTGTACATGAGATTGGCAGACGTCTACGGATGTCATGGAATTTCGAAAAGAGATGGTGGACGTCCACAAACCAACGGAAGTCCACAGATATGAACGGACGTCAATGAAAAGATTGTTCGATGTCCAATGATTTACAGATGTTTTTATAGAAAATTTTGGACGTCCATGGATGGAATGAGGAACTTCAAGCTACTGCAGATGGATATCAGTGAGTATAGTCATGATTATAAGAAATGGTGGCGTTCTACATGTGTCATGATGGGATTTCACATAGAAATTGATGGACATCCACATGTTACATGACGGACGTCCATAAAAAACAGGTGCACGTCCACGGCTGTTATTATAGACGTCTACATTGACACTGGTGAATGTCCAAGCATGCTTTGATGGAGGTCTACAGATTACATGACGGACGTCCATCAAAACAGGCGCACGTCCATGGCTGTCGTTGTAGACGTTTGCATTGGAACTTGTGGTCGTCCAAGGATGCTATGATGGACGTCCACAGATTACATGACGGACGTCAATCAAAAACATATGAACGTCCACGACTGTGATTATAGACGTCTACATTAAAACTGGTGGACGTCCACGGATGTCATGATTTGTGCCAATAAAGAAACTAGCCTAGCTGATGTCAACAGACTATTGATGGACGTCCCTGAAGAAGACAATGGATGCCAACTGTTTTATTGATGGACGGCGATGAAAAAACTGATTGATGTCAGCAGGTATACTGATGGACATCCATAAAATACTGATAGACATCCAATGATGTCATGATAGGCTTCTCTGTATAAATATTAATAGATACATTGATGGTCGTCCTTGACGACACTGTCAGATGTCAACAGACACTTTGATGGACGTCCATGAAGAAACTGGTCTATGACGCAAAAATGATCAATAAGAGGTGTATTCCCTGTTGTGCGGCCATGATATCTGCAATAAAAGAAAGGGGTCCTAGACGTCTCTAGACGTCCATATAGAAACTGAATGAGGTCCACAGATGCCATGATGGACGTCCATGAAGAAACTTATTAATATCAATATGTATATTGATGGACGGCCATGAAGAAGTGCTAAATGTCCAAGGATGCCATTATAGCCGTCTGTATAGACATTGATGGACGTCAATGACGACACGTAAAAATAATGAAGAGTTAAAACTATTTAAGCAGTATTGTATGAATTAGCTGCCCTTTTGGAAAGGAATTTACTAGTAAATAATTATTAAGTCAAAAAGGAAGATGTTAGGCTTGTCATTAGGGCAATTATAGACTTAATAGGCAATCGTGGAGGCACATTATTTCGACAATATCGGTTGGATCTGAACAGTTGTCAGTTCGTCTGAGATTTAATGCCTGGCTTACTTATCTGTAAGTTTCAAGGAGCTAGGCTGGTCAAAAGCATCTCTTAATCATCAGGTAAGGGACGTAGGCGTCTCGTACCTGCTGTCTATAGCCAATGTATCCCGCGGAAAGGATAGTGAGTGTGGCTAGGAGAGAGATGCTCGTTGCCTGCCGACAGCTGCTCATCATCTCTTTTCTTTAAACTTTTGGGGTTTAGCGACACTGAAGAAGTTAAATGCAGAAACGCGCGTCTGTCGCACTAAATGTGGTATATTAATAATAATATTGATATTATTATTATTATTATTATTATATTACAACCAGTGGCCGACACAACTGCTGGTGGACAATTTGTCCCCGAGGATATCATCAACCCAGTTAGTTAGTGTTTCAGTGTTGGTTCTTGTTTTCTGGCATTGCGGTCACTACTTAAATACTGATTCAAAGTATTTCTTATTCAATTTGATGTATATCAGGTTAAATTTCTAAATTGTTCTAAATCTAAGACTGACTTGTCATAGCGACATGAATCTCAGCGGAGTTTGGCTTCCATTATTTTGAGTTGTTATGGCTTTATGCAGGTTCTTGCTGCATCAGACATTTCTTTCCTGATGGCCTTGTCTGTCGCTTTTCTCGAGACACAGGGGTTGGGGTGGCTCGATGGGGGACGCCTCTGCTCGCGGGTTAATACGTAGGCATCTCTTACCAGATGTCTTCGGCCAATGTGTCCCGCGGAATGTGACATTAAGTGTGGCTTGGACAGGGATGCTCCTTGCCTGCCGAGAGCTACTCACCCTCTGTTTTCTTTCAATTTTTATGGGGTTTAGCGACACTGAAGAAGTTAAATACAGAAATGCGCGTCTGTCGTACTAAAGTTGGTACGAATACGTTTATATTAATTATAAGACTACGGGACATTTCACTTGCCGAACCCACTGCGCACATGAGGTCGAATCAACCTTGATTCAACGAATCAAGGTTGATTCAACCTTGTGTGTCTGCTGAAATAGCAACCTACATCTCAAGAAACTATCTTAAAGAACATGACATCGTTCCCCAGTCTTGTGAATGCTCTATATGTCCACAAGAGCCGAAGGTTAAGCGCATTTGGGTCTCAAACTCGTAGTTGGAAAGGGATATCAAATCATTCATTCTCGGTCTTCCTGTGCCGTATGTGTAAAAATGTGTTTCTATTAAAATTCGCTTTAAAACTGCACGCGTTTGTAGCACTGGCAAACTGTGAAGCAAACGACCCTGTTCATCATACAAGTGTGAAAAATGTGTTCTGTGAGTATTGCCACCTCCCAGACGTCTTTAGACGTCCACATACAGACTGAATGACGACCACAGATGCCATGATGGACGTCCATGAAGAAACTGACGGATATCAACATGTATATCGATAGACTCCATAAAGAACTGATAGACGTCCAATGATGTCATGATAGACGTCTGTAAAGCAAGGAGGTTCGAAGAAAGATCCAAGCAGCCATTAGAGAATATGATGAACTCCTGACGCTGATCAAGAAACGGAAACTAAGGCGGTTTGGTCACGTCTCAAAGTCTTCTGATTTAGCAAAGACGATTCTGCAGGGCACAGTGAAAGGAAAAAGAATAAGAGGTCGGCAGAAGAAGAGGTGGGAAGATAATATTAAAGAGTGGACAAGGATGAAATTTGCCAGCTCAACTAGGGCAGCTGAAAACAGGACAAGGTGGAAAGGGATTGTTGCGAAGTCATCGGTGGTGCACAAACGACCTAGTAAGGTTATGGGATAGAATCGAAATAGAAAGCAATATTACCAGTCACATAGATGGCCGTCATGACGACACTGATGGATGTCATTATCGTGTTATAAGGTCATAATAATTAAGACACATCTTGTATTTTAATGTAAATTATTTCAGAACTAGAAAATTGTGTCTGTAAGACACTAATGATGCCCCCGTGCAGCGCCTGTCACAGGATGTGTACATCCCTAAAGCACATTTTAAGCACAAACACCATCTACAAAGAATCCACCAAAAACATCATACAAACTCTATACCCTCTAGTGTAAAAATGCAGCCTTATAAAATGAAGCATAATAAAAAACTAAGTTTGAAAGGCCATAATTCTGTCAAAATTAGTACTTTTTTAATCAAAAACCAACATGCACATCTTCAGTATATCCACAACAAGTACACAATGTCTGAAAAAATTGTGCCGTTGATTATACAAAGTACTTACCCTACAATGTAAATATATGCCTAAAATGACTAAAAGGCTATAATTTTGTCAAAATTAATTCTAGCTCAAATAAAAAAACCCACTTGCGCATCTTCTACATGTCCGCAGCATGTTTGCAAGGTTTCGAAAGCTTCCACCATTGAAAACTGTGGGAGGAGTTGATTACACAAACTCCATACCCTACAATGCCAAACTTTGCCTAAAATGACTAAGTTCAAAAGGCCGTAATTCTGTCAAAATTAATTTCAGTGCCATCAAAAATCTGCATGCACATCTACAATATGTCTGCAACATGTATGCAAGCTTTGAAAAAAAGAATCATTGAAAACTGTGGGAGGAGTTGATTACACAAACTCCATACCCTACAATGCTACAATTTGCCTAAAACGACTAAGTTCAAAAGGACGTAATTCAGTCAAACTTAATTCTAGCTCCATCAAAAATCCACATGCACATCTTCGATACGTCAACAACATGTATACAAAGTCTAAAAAAGATCCATTGAAAACTGTGGGAGGAGTTGATTACACAAACTCTATACCCTAAAGTATGATGAACGGACGGACAGACGGACGGACAGACAGGAGCAAATCTTAATGCCCCCTGACTGTCGTCACGGGGGCATAAAAAATGAATAAATAAATGGGTAAACAAGTTTTGTTAATATTTATCAATTTATATTTTTTCTATTTTTTTTGTTGTAAATCCTTTAACAGTATCCCTTATCAGCCCCCCCCCCCCTTCTCCAAGATTTATCTCAGCAGCCATAAACACCTCATAATCAGCTACATAAGATTAGTCTTTGATATGAACGATGGCTGTAGGTACTGGTTATTGGAAGCGATAATTATGTGGTACCACTCAAAACACTAAGAAATAAAATATGTCTTTAAAGCCAATAATCGCCAAAATTCAAACTGGTGAAAACGATAGAAATTACAAAAAATGTTTTTTTTCAATCAACGTAAATATATATATTTATACGTATTTTTGGTTATATTATCTCATAGAAAAATCCCTATATTTCACCAGAAAGCATACAAGAATACCCATTTGCACCCTTTTGTAAAGTTTCCATATGATGTGGAAATGCTAAAGTACTTGCAAATATAACGCAATGTCTGACTGGAAACGTCAAGAGAATTGTATATTCTCCGATGTGTTGAGTGATGTCGCTTGTGGTTATACATTGCTTGTGAAGTATGTATTTAATATAAAATACAGAACTGTTGATAAATAAATATGAGAAGTGCTCAAGAATGGGGATACCATGTCCAAAAGTTTCATTTGGAGAGGTATATCCTCTTATTTATGCTTACAGCTCAGCGACAATAAAACCGACGATATACCTTCTTAAATGATATTTTGAATACATGTACAGTTATCTGCTTAAAAACTTCCAAATACATAGTCACGTCACAGTAATTGGTACCATCTTTCAAAAAAAAGTTTATCTAATGCATCATATGTTGCATCTTCAGCCATCTAAATATGCCCAGCTTTTGAATACACTAGAAAGAGCCCGCGCAAGCGCAGAAATATTTCATGATGGTCAAGTTTATATAAAAAAGTGAGTTTTAATTTTTCAATGTAAATGGCCTTAGGCCCAGGTGAAGATATGACCTTTACCATGAATACTCACTAAAGCTTCATTTACCTAATTAGTTGTCTGCATCTACAAACTTTCAGGTAGCAGACTGCATTGTTTCTAAAAAAAAATCAACTTTTTTTCACTTTTTCCTATAGAAAAACCTAAGTGACTCAAAAGTTGACCTTGCCGCAAACAGATCAAGGTCATCCCAGGGTCATCATTTATATAAATTTTGTTGAGCTTTTGAGTCCTTGATGCGACATGCTAAGTTTCAAGATTATAGGATTTGTGGTTCTGGGGGAGAATTGGTTGATTTGATGCTTAACGTCCACGGTAAACAGCTAAGGTCATGTCGGGACGGTCAGTTAACCTAACCACACTATTCCTGGGCAGGCTTAGACCTCCTAAGCAGTTAACCAGTACTAAGTGCACATACTTTCGCCAGTAACTGACAACTGCCCTTCTTGAATCAGCGGAAGGAGAAACGAAAGTATGTGGCCAGACCGGGTTTCGAACCCAGGACCTCTGACTTATGTCAGGTGCCCTACCGATTGCGCTACGCGGCCCGGCGTGGTTCTGGGGGAGAAGATTTTTGAAATTTTTTACCATAATAAATGTTTGCCATCTTGGTTATGTGACCTGTCCTGGGTATTTTTTTTCTGAAAAAATTGGGTCCTGGAACGTTTTGGGGGAAAATATTCAAGCCCTCTGAAGACTAAAGGCTGAATCATTGAAATTGATTTGAAAAAATGCCCTTTCTTACCTGGCGCATGTGTGTTAACCTTAGACATTTTTAATTTTTGTCTTTTCGAAAGTTCAGTTCAGTTTGAATTATCCAACGACGTTACCCAAGTGGCTCAGCGGTACGTAACCATAGCCGCACACACTTGGCGCCGTGTGTCCGTCCAACTTTTCGAAAGACCATGTGCGTTGAGATGGGCGAGTTCGATTTGCTACTCGTATTGACTATCGTTCTGGAAGAAAATGGGTCGTTTCGAGCCAGGGCCGTCGGGACTATGACCATTTAGTTCTTCATCCGTTTAGACATATGAGCAAAAATACAAAAATAAATCGTTATTTATGGGGAATGACGTACGTTCATGGGTCGGATTTTTGCATTAGAACCTGCTAAATTTGGACTTGCTAAGCAGCGCGCCGATATAACGACGCAGAACCGAAACGACCGGATTAATTTAAAACGTGTATTCGGGCCCTACTAAAGACAGAAAAGGACTTTTGCCACCGAAAAGGACCGAAAAGAACTTTCGGGCACCGAAAAGGACTTTTTAAATGCCATTTTATGCTATAAAAACGTTTGAAATCTATAAAGGGTAAAATATTTTATTTCTAAACATAATTTTCTAGAACATTAAGTGAAAAATGCCCTTTTCGGTGCCCGAAATTCGGCATTTGCGATGTCCTTTTCGGTACATGGCGTCTCTTCACTGACCAGAAGTGGAGTCTTTTTCGGTGCTGTTTTTTGTTGTAAAATTTTAGGATGAAGATACTACAATTCACAAACTTATTGTTCAAGCGCTGATTACTATCATGATGATATTAAAATTTCTAAAACATATGTTTTATATGACATTTAACGGCAAATAAAAGTCCTTTTCGGTGCCCGAAAGTTCTTTTCGGTGGGGTAAGTCCTTTTCTGTTTTTAGTAGGACCGCGTGTATTCGAGTACACGATAATTTCACTCGAACGCACCCATTGTTGACAAACGAAATTCGACCAATAGTCGAAGTTTCTAGAAAAAATACTTGGGAGAATTTAAAATGAAAGACGAATTGAATCCCCAACTTCTTTAAATCTACGTGAAACTAAAACACACGCTAACCGAAATTATCAGTGATAGCAATATGCGAAAGAACCAGTATAGAAATTACGCTTGAAAATGCCACCAATTTTGCAGTTTATGCGTTACTTCGTTTATTTAGTATTATAGATAATACATTATAATGTTTTGCACTAATAATGCTAATCTCACCACAAAACTAAAACTTTTTTTCAAGGTGTGTTGTCCCTCTGGTAGCATCTCTTAATCCTTGTATAATGGGTTGGAGGAAGAAAAATGTCCTTCTAGTAACTTATAAGCCAACTCGAAAAGTTATCACAGACAAAGTTTGGCTGTGCACCAATGATCAATTTAAGGGCATGAACGTTAGAAGTACCTGTGCTTTCGTTCCAGTCCTATTATTTGTATTGTTACAATGTATATACGTATTGGAAATTCTGAATAAAACAAAAGTCATTGTAAATTCGAATCCATTGTGAGAATTCTTTTGAGTAGCTGATTTTCACGACTCCACCTACATGTACTTTGTCTGGTCCAAATCTCCTGACTTCCCAGCACATAAGAATATCATGAGCAGACCTAAGCAGTCATCACAATCTGCAAAAAGTATAGAAAAAAAATGAAGTACATAATTTGTCAATGAAAAGTTAATACCAGTCTATGACTGGTATTTACGATTTCCCTCTTAATAACTTGATCAGCTCTTGTCTTTATAACCATACCGAAGATATTATTCATGCTTTTATTCGCCTTGCACTACGATGTACGTCGTCCTTATTTACTACGGTTACCGAAGTTTCTCCAAAAAGAAAGCCCAAATAGCACAGAAGTAAATAGAGCAACTGCTTACCAGAGCAATAAGCTAATATTTTGCTGAGGGTCCCCACTTATCATAGAATATGAATCTTAGAGATGCAATATATTTTATGACTTTTTGAAGAATATATACGATTACATTACAGGTTTGAGCTGTTTAAATTTTTTGCGGCCCGACACAAAGCGAAAGACATGATATAAATCAAGGGCCGCTTAAAACTTAAACAGCTAAAACTCCTAGTTAAATATTATCATTACACGCTGTAAATTTATTTCTAGTCCATGTAGATATTTATTTTCAGCAAATATTCCAACATTTGCTCCATCTTTTTTGTGCCAATATTGAGATGACAGATAAACCTACTGCTGCAAAAAACGCCAAGCAGCGTTAAAATCGTGTTTTGAAAAGTTACAGGTAAATAGTCAAATGGGTGGCATCGTCAGGGCGTAGGCACTTGACCGGAGATGGTTTCACATTACACAGGCACATTTCTACATGCTGGAACTCGACTAAATTACAGTAGAAATTCAATGGCTCGAACCCTGATGGCTCGGTCGCCCTGCCTGGCTAGTGGCTAGAACTCTTTTCTTGGTCCCTAGAGTTCACTTTATATGGAAACAAAGCCTGGCTGGCTAGAACTACCCTTGGATGTAACTAATTTTCATGGTCCCAAGCCTGTTCGAGCCAATGAAGTTCTACTATATGCTTTAGTTTGTAATAGTATACTTCATGTATATTAATTCTAGTCAAAGTCCTCTCTCTTACTCTCGCCCTTCTATATTTTTCTAGAGAAAAATAAATTGCCACCAAAATTGGCCTAAGACAATCGCACTATCTTATTTTTCCCACTGTCTTTCAAAAACATGTGGCCCAGGTTGCACAGATTCACTGTTTGATCACTGTTTGATCAGCAACTTTGCCATTCACTTGTCTTAAAGCATAATTCCCAGCAGAACGACTCTCACTCAAAAACGAAGCTTCAATATGTTATCTGCAGGTATAATACATGTGACCCACACTTCATTTTAGGTTAAGTATGATACCTCTGTCATGTTTTTTCCATCTTCTGTATGAAAGATGGTTTCTTTTTGGGCCTTTGGTGTTCTATGATGGCCGATCTGTATGTCACCAGCCCGGCCGCCAAAAATCTATCAGCAAATGGTTTCGTAGTGTTTGGCTCAAACATCTCGAGTTCTTTTCACTTCTGAAATGTGACAAATATAAATTTACGCTTCTGAAGTGTTTCGTGCATATACAAGCATGAAAATGGGGTCATTATGCAAAACTGTGATCCCTGAAATGTGACAAATATAAATTTACGCTTCTGAAGTGTTTTGTGCATATACAAGGACGAAAATGGGGTCGTTATGCAAAACTGTGATCCCTGAACCCATTAACGACAAAATGATCATCTTATCAATAGTACACAAATACAACACAGTGAATATATCGTCTATTTCTCTTCTGTTTTGATAGCCGCTTCTAAACATCATTTCTAAAAATATTGAAACCATAGAAGTCATTGATAAAACAGTCATATATGGATCTTTACCTTTTGCCTATCATTAATTCTGCTGACTGTGATGAACCCTTTGACCTCTGACGACTGGAGTTACCTGTCACGGTTCGTATTCTCTGCACGTAGTCAGATGATACTTTATATTTATACCAAGTTTCATGAAAATGCCTTTGACGGTTTTAAAGTTTATAGAGCGGACACAATTTCCATACCCATCACCAAAGGACATAATTCAGTCAAAATGTAAGTGGCGTTATGGTTCTTATTGTCCCAACAGTGTGTGATGATGCTTTATATTTGTATCAAACTTGATAAAAGTATCTACGACAGTTTCAGAGTTACAGAGCAGACACGATTTCCATATAGTGCTAGGCCCGAAATCTGTAGCTACGCTAGATAACACTTTCGCTCTCCCTAAAGAGTAGAGTTTGGCAACCATGTGGATGTTATAGCCTGTACCCCTCTGGACATAATAAAGCCCGGAGACATTCTGAGAAATCCCTCTGGGGCGCTAGAGGGATGAATTTGTAAAAATGACAAAAAATTACTATTTTCTCTGATTTTTTTAACTTTTGAAAAAAATCCGGTTGTCTTAATTTTGTATTAAATTACACCCATATATATGTTGCCACAAATGTGTTCTAATAAATAAGACCTTCCAAGGTGATGTAAATGTCACCAAAGGGGCCCCACGAAGGGATAATTACCGGTAGTATAATTTTCATAATTTTTGACCCCACCCTTGAAAAATGTTATGTTCTGAATCACTTCTAAAAGATTTTGATTTTATTTCAGTATGGAGGTTTTGCATATAGCCTGTGACAGTTTTTCAGTGCATAGCATTTTTCTTCGAGATAACGGGCGTGCCACGGTAAAATGAGATACATGAATGCAAAATTCTCTTAATCCAAACTATTTAAATTTAAACTACGACTGTCTCTCATTGACATGGAATAAGGCATTTTGGTTGGAATTTTGTTGATGAACACTGAAATGTTTAAATAAATATATAAACGTCCAATTTGATGCAAATTTGCTACACATGTCAGTCATAAATATTAATTTTATACAAACCCTGAAGAAAAAGGCTACCCTTTATTAAGCCGCAACCCTGTTTGATCTGTTTCAAAATAATGTAGTAAATAGACATTTTATAAAGCTCCTTTACAAAGTGGAAGCTTTTTAAAGGAGAATATATACATATTTATATGTGCTACTAATTTATATATGTTACATATGTATGTACGCTTTATATGGACATATTTATATGTAAAATACAATTTATACAAAATGTACAATATGATTCGATTATACTGTATAAAGATAAAATTTCATTTAAAAAACTTGTGGAACCAGGGCTATTTCGAACTTAAAAGTGTATAAATGCATAGTATAACCTAATCGTCATGTTACCATGTTGTCCAAAACTAACGGTTGCATGTGGGCAGATGGATCTCATCACCCTGGGAGGGTAATAAGAACTACATGTAGAAGGGTAGGTGCAATCGTTAGCCTTGGTTGGCAGTCCACCTAGGAATTCATTGCTAGGTCTGTGGACAAAACGTGCTAAAGAACACCTGTGAAAACAGCATCACTGGGTTGAAGACTTCCTAGAAGCAGTCCACGGCCAGTATAGAGCTCCAACATGAGTTCAACAGTCGTGTGTTAGCTGCAAGACCCGAGCGAGCCGTGCTCAGCTTGGTACAACATCTAGATTTCAGAGATCACTGTTGATTAGGATAGGCCTAATCAGCTTGGCCCTTTCTGTTTGTTGTATTATATTTAGTGGCTTGCTTGGAGAAACCAAGAAGCCACTTCCACCTCCATAGGTCTCCCAAGCCTAGGGGTCAATTTGGGTTGGTGTAGACTCAACATCAAAGAGTGAACGTCTTCCTAGAAGAGGTCAACTCCCGGGATGGAATAATACTTTTAGCCAACCGACACTTATGTGCTTATGACCAAGGCGGCCATATAATTTTCTTGGAATTCGGTTGTGGTCAACATAATTAGCCTGAAGAAGTGTGGTCTCCATCAGGTTGACTTTTGCCCAAGTAACATTTTGGAAGACAGACCCAAGGATACTTTTTGTTGTTGTGTTATTGTTTAACGTCCACGGTAAACAGCTATGGCCATGTTCCTGGGCAGGCTTAGACCAGTACTAAGTGCACTTATTTTCACCAGTAACTGACAACTGCCCTTCTTGAATCAGCGGAAGGGGAAATGAAAGTAAGTGGCCGGATTGGGTATCAAACCCGGGACCTCTGGCTTATGTCAGACGCGTTACCGACTGCGCTACGCGGCCCGGCCCACAATGATACTTAAATACTGGGTCTGTCGGGGCCCAGCTGAAGAATGATCAAGCCTACCGTTTGACGTTAGTAAGTACATGTAGTTGATAAGTGTGCGACTGATGTGACTAAGGTCGAGAAAATGAGAGGTAGGGAGAACATCTCAGTAGAAAATTGGTATGTGAGGGCTCTGAGGCTATCCGGGAAACTTGAAGAGCTGATCCACAAAATGGACAGGAGGTACTTCTGGAACATACTGGAGCTCTGAGATATGTATTGAGAACTTTGGTGAAATGTCAACAGATGACAGACACAAGGTTTGCCAACCAGTCTGCAGCAGACTCTCCGTTTGCGAGCAGCTCCTTTCAATGTCACATCACAAACATAAAGATCTGAGCAAGAAAGTAGACCATTTCTACCAGTAACTCCAGTAAATTACGAAGGACATTCTGGTTGTACAATGTGATTGGAATGGCAAGTGGAAGGGAATCACAAACAGTCTGGAAAGACGTATTAGGACCCTACGGCAATGCCGAGACAAATGAGCGGGGTCTCAAACTCCTAAATTAGCATCTTTAACAACCTGTACTGACAAAAACCTGGGCCCCACAAACCATCCACAAGGTGGACTTAGCACAGCCGAGACAGGAAGCATTAAGGCCAGATTAACTACATCTTGGTGAGGAAGCGGTTCCAACGAGGAGGACAAGGAGCTTTTTTCAGCGCAGACATATGAAGTGTACATTACCTGTTGATGATTACCTCTCAAGTTCGTCTGAAGGAGACCAGAAAGACAACCCTGCCAAGACTGAGGTTTCACCGTGAGAAGTTCAAAAACCCAGATGTGGACAAGCACGTTCCAAGTAACAATAGGCGGGAAATTCGCACCATTCATCAGTCTGAGGGATGATGACAGACATAGATAGCATGATAACAAACTACAATACAACATTGACTGACACAGCCAGTGAGATACTTAGGAAGGAACGTCAGAGGACAACGGCCTGTGTCACCAGATATGTTCTTGATCTCGCTGTGATGAAGGAGAGATTCGAAGAAGAGCCGGTATGAAGCAGAACGAGTGAAAGAATACAGGACAGCCGACAAGAGTGTTCAAAAGACCCTGAAGAAAGCAAAGGAGGACAGTTCGAGGAGATTGAAACTTGCCTGAACAAAAATATCAGCGTAACAGATGGTGAAGGATCTAACTTCAGGAAAACAGGGTAGATCAACAAATATCCAGGACTCGTCTGGAACATGTCTGAAAGAGCACCAAATTCTCAACAGATCGACAGAATATTGCTCAGAGCTATACAACCATGTGTCATGGTGACAATACAGTTCTGGACTGCACTTGGCACTCAGAAAAAATCTACAACCGATCCTTTGCGATGCAGCTTAGATTGTAGTAGCTGCACTGAAAAAGGAAAAGTCTTCCGGGGTTGATTATATTTCAGTTTAAATTGTTCAAGCAGGCAGGAAGACCATGAAAGGTCTATAAAAAGTTCTGAACTACAGAAGAATGGCCGACCCCAATGACTCCGTCGCTGGTTACTACGCTCCCTCAAGAGGGCCAACTCTGTCAGAACTACAGAACCATCAGCCTCAAAATAAAGTCATGCTGAAAGTCATCTTTAACGGGCTAAAACACCCAAGTTGAAGAGATTATCGCTGAACGAAAGGCTGGTTTCACTGTCGGAAGAAGCACAACAGAACAGATAGGCCTATCCTCTGTAGAAATTACTCAGGTGAGCAGATGGTCATTTTTTGAGTCTCCTGGGCGTTTCTCGAGATGTCTCCGGGCCAAAATCTATGGTAAAACAAATGTATATTTTAATGCACAAGGTTGTCAAACTCTACTATTAAAGGAGAGCGAACCTCTTTTTTTTCTCCTGGGCTCCTGGACTAATACTGAAACTTACATAGGGGCATAATTCCGTAAAACTGTAGGTGGAGGTGTTGTCCTTCTGAACATCGTCTGATAGTAATTTATATGTATAGGTTCTTCTGAACATCGTCTGATAATGCTTTATATGTATACAAAGTTTGCAAATATCTTCCACGGTTTAAAAATTATAGATCGGACATGATTTCTATACTGAAAATTACAAAGGGACATAATGCCTTAAAATGTACGTAGAGTTATCGTCTGAAGATGCTTTATATTTATACCCGCTTTTGAGAATGCATCTGCAGCAGTTTTAGTTATAGAGCGGACACAAGTTCAATACAAAATCACAAGGGGACATAATTCTGAAAATAATGTAGATGGAGTAATGGTTCTTGTTCTGATGGTACTATTTATCTATCTATGTTTACTGCATCGCCCTCTATACTGAGTGTTATGCGCAGGGTTAGTAAGAATAATAGTGAAAAAGATAGTGAGATATGTAAGTATGATTTTGAGATAAGAAAACAAGATGAGAGTGTTAGTATTGGTAGCTAAGTGATGAGATAAAAGCAGGGTAAAAACAGATCTTATTTTGTGTCGCCTCTGATCGTTTATCTTGCTAATTCCAATTTGAAGGAGTCAAGATCTCTTAAAAGAATTATACCTGAAGGGAGCCGGTTCCACAAGACAACTCGGAAAAAAGGAATCAATTATAATCTGTAGTAGCATGTACCTGGCAGAAACGTAGTGGATGCATATGAAGAGATAATCAGATGGGGTGCGCAAATATTATTTGTACCAAGTTTCATGAAAAATCTATCTTAAGCACTCAACAGTTTCAGA
Source organism: Ctena decussata (assembly GCA_963989385.1). Lineage (NCBI taxonomy): Eukaryota > Metazoa > Mollusca > Bivalvia > Lucinida > Lucinidae > Ctena > Ctena decussata. The sequence goes on along the minus strand of OZ022512.1, from coordinate 20,883,047 downwards.
GTTATGGGGAGACGCAATTTGTAACGGACAGACAGACAGAATAGACAGACAACTATGCAACTATGGTAATAGTAACACGACTCCCTTCTCCCGCCGTGGTGTGTGTGTGTGTGTGTGTGTGCAGAGGGTGGGGTGTGTGTGCAGAGGGTGGGGGTATAATCAGAGTATCAAGGGAGATCAACAATATTACTGTTACAATAAAACTTTAGTCCGACCCCAGGTTGAGTATGCCCCCACCGTCTGGAGTCCTTTCACAAAACAGAATATCCAAAAAGTAGAAATGTTGCAAAGAAGGGCTGCCAGATGGGTGACAAGTAGATATTCCTCATATGATAGTGTAACTGAGATGCTGAGTAACCTCGGTTGGCGCTCCCTTGAAAATCGCCGATATGATGCTCGCCTCGCGATGTTCTATAAGATCACGTATGGTCTTGTTGCCGTGCCAATGCCTTCATATTTTGAGCGTCCCATCAGATTATCTCGTCACATGCATCCACTAAGTTTCCGCCAGGTACATGCTACTACAGACTATTATCGGTATTCTTTTTTTTCCAATGACTGTTGTGTTGTGGAACCGGCTCCCTACAGGTATAGTTCTCTTAAAAGATCTTGACTCCTTCAAGCTAGAAGTGAGCAAGATATATCATCAAATGCCATAGAAAATAAGATCTGTTTTTATCCTGCTTTTATCTCATTACTTTGCTAACAATACTAACACTTTCATCTTTTTTCTAATCTCACTATCATTCTTTTAGATATCACTATCACTTTTTTACTTTTATTCTTACTAACCCTGCGCATAACACTCAGTAGAGGGTGACGCAGTAAACATAGATAGATAGATAGATAGATAGATAGATAGATAGCTTTTAGTAAAACCCGCACCGCATCGGAAGCGGAGCATTTCGTGGCCAGTGTCCATTTATTGTAGGCCTACTCCCCCCCTCACTCTGGCAGCCGCATCAGAAACCTGGTTACTTTGCTGACCATGACTACTCACAGCAGCCCTGTTTTCCCTTCAACAGCATAAAGATACTGCGGTCTTGGATGACAACCTTGTTCGGGTTAATTTTTTAAGTACGGAGAAAGGGAACTCTATTTGCAGTTATAGCTTTGGATACAAACAACTGCATTTTTGTAAGATTTTTTGAAGATTTTGTCTGTGATTTTATTTACGAAAACTAGCGGCGTTTACATACAATATAAGCTGAAGAAAATCTTTTTGTTGACTTTTGCGGTTAATGCTAAAACATTTTTTGGCACATGCTTCGTCTTCTACCTAAAGAAATGTCAGAATCAGACAGACCCTTTGTCACTGCAAAACTGGCCACTTAGGCTACAACACAAAACCCTTGCCAATTTATTGCTAAACGGAAATTGGTAGATGCCCAAGGATGCTGTAACAGACTACCATTAGGAAACAGTTAGGCGTATTCAATGAGATATCGGCCTTGTATTCCAGAGGCACCGTGCTCGAGTGGTTAAAGGTTCTCTTCAACTGTGCCAGAAAGTCACGAGTTCGAATTCCTGTTTCAAAGAGCTATGTCTGCCAACTCCTCAGGCGTAGCTTTTCGAATAGAGGGCTGGCCTCTCTCTGTTTTTATGCTTTGTCCAAAATAGGACGGGTCACTACCCCTACGACCTCAAGCCTACGAGAAACTTTCATCTTTTACCTTGATATAATGATAAAACTAATGTTAAGATGGGCGTCGATTATATTTAGTGTCTGGTGGTGATTACGATCATCAAGGACGGAAATGGTAAACGTCTATGGAAACTGATGGACGTCCACAGATGTCATAATGGGTGCCCATGATCAAACTGATGGTTGTCAGCTGATACATTAATGAACATCAGTGAAGATACTGACAGAATGGTGTCATGAAAAATGTCTTTTCATAAATTGGTGGACTCTGAATAATTATTCACCCTACGACAGTATTACTGCTATGCAGTCTAGTCTTGGCTGGAGGTCTCTGGAGCAGAAAAGAGCAGACGCTCGCCTTTGCATGTTATACAAAATTATTCACAATATTGTTGCTGTACCTCTCCCATCGTATCTTACACATCCTACAAGAACACGTCACAGCAACCCCTTTGCGCTACTTCATATTCACACTCAAGCAAATTTTTATAAGTATTCGTTCTTCCCCCTGGCTGTTGTGCAATGGAATCGACTACCAGCTGACGTTGTTTTGCTGCCTACACTGACTCAGTTCAGTGTGGCAGTCAGGTCTCTTGACCACCAGATGCCATAAATACAACAGATCTGTTTTTAACCTGATTTTGATATCTCACTTCTGTTAACTGTTTTAAACCTTTCATCTTTCTTCACCTCACTTTTGCACTTTTTAGTCTCATCTATTCATCTCACTTTTTTTCTTCACGTCGCGCAATCATCCTGCACGTAATCCTCGCGAGGGGGTGTTGCAGTACAACTAGAAAGATAGTAGGACTCCATGGACGCCCGTCAAGGATTGGCTTCCACTGAATTCTTGATGGAATTCCGTAAATTGGACTTCTACAGATGTCATCCATTAATGGATGTCCACCGGAAAACGCATGCCATGATAGATTAAAATAAACAAGAAAATAGAAACACACACACACACACACACACACACACACACACACACACACACACACACACACACAAATGTTGGAGAATCAATGTAAATTTACTACGCCGTCTGAGCAAGAAAAATACTCTGACCATGGTGGGACTTAAATCTTCGACCCTCTAGGTCCTAGCGAGACTGCTCTACAAGCTGTGCGACCCTGGCTTCGGACGACCATGTGTCCGTGTAATTTAGCTGGTAGAGCTACGTAATAGAGCTGGGAAAGTCACCGAATAGTGTTAAGATACTACTACAGACATCTTCACAAGCCAAGGTACTAAGTACACATTATTCCTCATGTATGTGGAGCCTCGGTAGTTTAGTGGGCTAATCGCTGGCCTGCTGATGTAGCGGTTCCTGGTTCGAGCCCAGCTGGAGGCAGAAATCTTTCCAACCGCAACCGGGGTCCCAGTGCACACACCCTTTCATCACACCCGGCCTGATATAACTGAAATAGTGTTGAAAAGGATGTAAAATCGCAAGTCATCCATTCATCCATCCTTACGTAGAAACATAGTGGACTTAGTATCATTGGCTTGTGAAGATGTACTAGAGATCACTCGGCTCATTTCTGCATGAATCGATGTTTCATTGTCAGTTTTTTTTTCACATATTAAGCTATAGAATTATCTGAATATAATGGAAAAGCTGGTCTCTTGATGGCAACAAATGCTTCGTCTTACATTTATGCACCGAAACAAAACTTTGAAACATGCTTTAATCTTGCTATCCAATCTACGCACGACAAAGTATCATGATGACTACTCATTTTGTAGTTTGCATTGTCGGGAAAAAACCAAGTGCTTGAAAACTATTGTAGGAGCAAATTCGGGAATTGTAGGAAAAATCCTGGACCTATGAAAAAATAAAGTGACCTAACAGACCCATTTATGTTATTGTAAGGTAAACAAAAATTAGATGCATTTTCCAATGCCAATTTATGATGACAGAATAATTTTTTACCTATGGTAAACTTCGGAGAAGTAGATGTAGAGAATAGTTCATACCCTAAATGAACATATCCAGGTTTCATTTAGCCTATACGTTGACGTAAAACACTTGTGTTTTATGTAATCTGGCGAAGATCTGCCAATACAGAATGTACTTAGGATTTGATAATAAGTAAAATAAATCACCGTTTTGTCGCATCAGCTTCTGTTATGACGTCGCGGAGAAAATGGAAAACTTGTCAGCAAAACCATTGACGACTGTCAAGAAAAACATCTACGCCCAACGGGACCAAGCATCCTGTGATGCAGTGTACCCTGAGCTAGAAAAATGGTATCAGGGCGACGAACGGTGATCGCAGTGTCGTTAAACGTAGGCGGGGTGAAGAGAGGGGGGGGGCTAACGCCTTATCAAACTCGAAAGAAAATATGCAACCATGTGAACGCAAATTCAACACCTGGGGTAATGTCCCTGATATGATATTGTGAGAATGCTAACATCGAGACATCATTGTCCCTTATAAGTCTCCGAAACGGCGGAAAATAGAACTCGTCAGAAAATATATGCCTGTCTCACCTCCCAACAGGCGCAAGACATCGCAAGGACGTCATACTGACTTCGATGCGACGTCATCACGTCGCATCGACGTCAGTGTGACAACATTTTAACGTCATGTGCCCGCTGGGCTACAAGTTCAGCGAAGATATAATGAAAAGTGAAAGTCTGAGTGTGGAAAAATCGTTTCAAGTAATGTAAGTAAAGGCAACTTTTTCTGCCATAACAATAACAGTTTGATCGGATCTGCCATTCAACCTGATAAAATTGCTTTTATGCTCCAGATGAACTTTTATCGTTTTGGATGTTCTTTTTCATCATCTCAGTGACTGCCTCCCTCAGAATTGAGTAGTCTCGCAATGTGTTGTTCTAAAGAGTAGATGGACGACGGACCTTTGGTATATTAAAAGCGCATTGTTGTACCGAATAAGGCTACCTTTGAATAAAGCTACTCCGTTAGCTCTGTTCATGCGATAAGAGTTATGTGTTTTTGTAGCTGTATTGGAAGACAAACATGCGTCGCAACGAGTACGTCTACTACTGCACAAATTGTGGCATGATTGGTTTGGTGCCGAGCAGACAATAGGTTAGCCGTCCGACTATCTGGAAGCACTGGATCCTGTGGTCTTGCTAAGTGACCAATGTAAATATATAAAGCAGGACAATAAAAAGATAATTAACATCTTTATCTTTCAGCCAACCATAAGTTCTAATTGCTATAGCAATAAAAGAGTAAAGTCCATTTTTGTGCGCGGACAGTCTCACGGACGGTCAACGTGAGAGCATAATACCGCGCCACTAACATGTTATAATTCGAGGCCCACAACCCTAAGAATTATTCATGCAATTTTGATTAAGTAATTTGCACATGCATTGTGCAGCCTATGGTTCCCAATACTACTCGAATGCATATGATTCCAGTCTCAGAGGGGGGAAGGGGGGGGGGAGATGGAAACAACAGAAGATAAACAACTCGAAAGTACCATTTAACATGTATGTAGCACTTAATATTTGCTGTCTCTGTAATCTAGGATCACAGAGCCCAGGGTAGTTCGCTTCGAGTGTAGCTACTCTTCAGCACGATAGCTCTATTCGTACGAATAGAGCTACTGTGTAACTCTATTCGTGGGCTTCCTCCGAACAGAGTTAAGGAGAAGTTGTATTCGAAAATAGCCCTATTCAGTACAATATCGCATCTTGTAAGCTGTCAGCTGAGGGAAGCTAACAAGACAGGACAGATGATCCCCAGCCCCCTAGTAATTCATGCATGTGCCTATAGCAAGAGGCTGAAAAATACTTTCCCTTGTTTAAGCTAAAAAATGAAACGAAATGCCCATCACTAGATTATACTGAAGAAACACATAAGCTAATAAGGTTTTAGCTTTAAGAAATGTTGCAGAGACACGGTATGTACTGCTTTGTACCATCTTCACCTGGTAGTCCGTTTAAATAGAAACAGATAAAACATATTATCTATCAGAGCATAATAGCAAAGCTACAAGCACATTCTCAAATCATATTAAAGAAGCTTGCTTAAATTTAGAACAGTCAGACCAAAACTCTAAGACTGCGGCACTGAGTTGCTAAGACAATATGTGTGCAACTGAAAGATGGTGAAAAATACTTAACCCGCTTAATATTTAAGAGAGAGAGAAAGACAGAGACAGAGACAGAGAGAGAACCGAAAGAGAATACGCATTTGTTAGAGATAACCCCAAAACGGCAAATTCATAGGCTTGTAAAGTTACAAATTCATCGAAGAGAAACTGTAAGAGATGCGCTGATACGATACAGGATTCAAAATCGTTCGGACGTACGGACAGACGGACGTATGTGTAGGAAAAAACGGTTACAATATTCTCCGTCCGGGTATTATACAAACATTGATCAATGGGCTTTTCCAGAAGGTACCGGCAAATACAACTGCTATACTTTTACAGTTGCAGATATAATTCGAAAATGTTTTCAAGAGTCACACATCTTACAGACGTCCGTCATGGATCCTGCAGCATAACCCCTCTCGATGCAGCACTGTCTCTTTTTCGGAATTTAGGCAGTCCCGGTTTTGGTGATTAGTGACACCGTATCCGATGCAGCCCGAATCAATCAGCGGGAAACTGAAAGTAGAACATGTCACACTTCGAAGTAAAATCGCTTCCAGCTACAACTGTTAGACTCATCGGCAGTTCTCAAGTGATAACATCAGTGTACAGTGTTGTGAAGGAGTTGCTAGAAAATTCCTTAGATGCAAAAGCGACTTCAGTAGACATTAAACTGGTAGGTTTCGTACTGATCACAATGTCATCAGTTTTCGCGAATTGTGTGGTGCAAAATTTTGTCCAGGTATGGCCATAGGCGCCTGATTACAGTATCCAACGTTATGAATATAAATAGTATAAACTAAAAGGCATCTCACTCGGCATTTTCGAATCACGGAAGTGTGTTTGGTTCCTGGTTCCTTTTGGGACTATTAGATTGATTGTCGTTTGATACCATTCGGGAAACCGCCGTGACGTCACAGTAATGGCGGCTCCTTTGAGACGGTCAAAACAATCCATAGCAACGCATTGTCAGCCTTCCGTGATTTTGGTGTATTTGAATTTTTAGACCTATTTACGCTTATTTTTCGTTAAAATACATATATTTTACAAAATAAAAAATGTTAGCTGGTTCACAGGAGTTTGTATTTATGTCTGTAGCACACTGGCAAAGCTCTCATGCCCATTTCAACAATAGCGATGCGAAGCAGAGAAAGGATGGAAACGTGCTAATTTTTCAGCTAGGGTACGAAAATGTGTTTGTCATTCACCAAAATTTTTGTTTCGCAGATTTTCGACGGCAAATGCCGGTAGTAAGTATCGAATTTGTATATCCTTTAAACCTAAGCTCAGTAGTGTATCGATATCTTCTTTATCTGCGAGTAATTATCTTTTGCAGCCCCAAATTTGTGACAATTTCTGTCAGCACGACTTCCATTGCGTAAAAGGAGCGTTCCGAATGAAACAGCAAGCGCCTTTTGACTCGGATCTTTTTTAGTAAATGCCGGTACTACCAGAATTTTGGGCGACCTGCATCTGAAGCTAGGGTCATTATATCTACTTACCAACAACTGATGTCAAGTATAGATGCCATTTTTATGTTTGTTAAATGATTTATTTTCTTCACTTTTATTTAATAAAATTTTTTGATTTGGCCTGTAGTGAACGGCGAAGATCAGTGGTACCTTGCAGTATTTAGTATGACCGTGTCTTTTGGTTTGGGGTGTTTCAGTGGACCGCTCTCCCAGACGCTCGGAAAACCCCCCATCTCATTCGGAACGCTCCTTTGACGCAATGGAAGTCGGGCTGACAGAAATTGTCACAAATTTGGGGCTGTAAAAGATAATTACTCGTAGATAAAGAAGATATCGATACACTACTGAGCTTAGGTTTAAAGGATATACAAATTCGATACTTAGTACCGGCATTTGCCGTCGAAAATCTGCGAAACAAAAATTTTGGTGAATGACGAACACATTTTCGTACCCTGGCTGAAAATTAGCACGTTTCCATCCTTTCTCTGCTTCGCATCGCTATTGTTGAAATGGGCATGAGAGCTTTGCCAGCGTGCTACAGACATAAATACAAACTCCTGTGGCTGGTTTTCTCAAGCTTAGTCAGCGAATTTTACGGACGAAAGCAGCTAAAATACATTTTTTATGGATCTTTCAAATCACATCATAGGCTATTCAATTCACGCACAAACTTTATATATTGATGTATCTGCCATGCTAGGCTAAGACCACAACACATTATTATTATCATTATTATTAAAAAAAATATCATTTGAAAAAATATTATTGAACAGAAATATAAAACAAAACAAACAAATATCTATAATGCTATAAATTGCGTGGCAGAACCGTGAAAATACCGATCATGTCCAACGTAATTAATCTTGTTAAAGTTATGATAACTGAATAATGAAGTAGCAGTAATAATTATAATAATAAGATAGGGTAATATTAATAATATTAATAATACTAATAATGAAGGAGGTAAAACAAAATAATAAAGACTGCCCATTAAAAATTTTGCAACAACTAGATCTAGATGTATATGAAGATTTCATAACCTTAAATAAGCCGGTAAAAATACAAAGTACAGATGTGGGTCCCAATCACTGTCCCGCTTTTGTTTATATTGCATCGCTTGACGGGCGACAGAAAAGGAAAATTGCATTTTAGGGAGCGATTTGTCATTTTTCAAAAACATATTCCCCTACCTTTTACCAGTATTAATGTGACACAATATATGAACATAACCAACATTTTATTACCAAACGTGAAGGTTATCTTTTTTATAATGACAGTGTCTATTCTAGAAACTGAAAATGAGGGGGGATTTTCCCCCCTCCATCTAAAAAATAGGGGGGATTTTCAAAAAATAGGGGGGGGGGAATTTTCGAACAGACAGAAAACATTTATCTCATAAAACAGACATTTACACATTTATTCCTGTATAAGACTATACAGTAATATGAACTGACTTTAGACATTAGACATTTATTCCTGTCCAAGACTATACAGTAATATCTTAACTGACCTGTTTCACCCAGTTTGAGATAGATTTTTCTGTTCTAAATCCCTATCACATTCCAGTTACATATTTTCTGAGTTGATTTGAAGGTTTTAGTCTTATATCTAGTATTTCAAAGGGTTTACAGTGATTAATTTGCTGATACATAGTTTTTCAGTGATTTATAAATTTCCACCGCGGGTATGCTAACGTAGGTGCGGCAGCGGGTTTACCCACGCATTTTACCCACTCTCAAATGAAATTCGTTCAGGTATTTCGTCGAACCCGTAAAGTCAAGGGAAGCTACTCTAATGGACATAATATGGCGAAAACAACTTCGGAAATGATGGCTTGATGCCGTTTTATTCAAAATAGCGGTATTTTCTGCGAGGCAAGAGTAAATTCTTTGTTTTGGGACATTTTTATTGTTTATTTTTTACGCGGGACTGTCACGCATTCGGTCTGAATTTATGCGGGATAAAAGAAAAATTAGTGTGAATCCCGCAATCGCGCATCCTAGAATAGACACTGAATTAATAATGATCTGTGTTTAGACGGGGTTTTTCTACCAATGGTAGGACAATACAGACTTCAAGATGCCTTTCAGTATCATATGTTCTTTTGAGTCCAGAAATAAATGACATGTCCTCAGGAAAGTCAGTTATTTCGTTTTTTTTTTTTTTTCAAAAACAGATTGGAACCTGGTTAGGTTGTGGTGAAGGGAGGAAAGGGTTGTGATGGGGCTTTCGATTGTTGTCCCCCGCCTTTCCGAAACTTCACAGGTATTTTGGTCATGGTCTGAAGATATGCATGTGGTTTGGATATAATCCTCACATTTTTTTATTACTTTTTTCACATTTTAAACTTAGCCGCTTTTCCAGCTCAAACACTAAGTGTATATACAGTGGAGACCTAGTTTCCAAGGCGGGGGACATAAATTCGTCGAATTTGCTTGTTAGTTCTTCATCATCATATTATTATCATTACCGTTTTCGGTGTTTAAAAAGTTTAAAAGTAATATGTCTTTGGCGTATGTAGTGTTTGCAAGGGGAGGCGGTGGGAGGGGAGAGGCGGTGGGAGGGGGGGTGGCAGATGGTGGGAGCGAGAGAGAGAAGGGTGCCAGCGGGATATATTCTCTTGATTAAAATGTCTGCCGGTCTTCTTAATAATTGATCCCTAAAGTTAAAACATATTTTTAGAGGTTTTTTTGTTGTTTTTTATTCCATTAATGAATTACAGAATTTAACGCTTAATTAAATATGTGGTTTCCTGGACTGAACGAAACGGGGTGGGTAGTGAATGGGGTGGGATCTGGTAGCCTATAGACTACTACTGTTGCGTTTTTTTTTTATTTCTTCATATTATTATTATTATTATTATGTACTTATGCTATATGGCATCTATAAGATCTACTATTCAAATAACTGACTAAATGTATTAGTATTAAAAGTAAGCACAACCTATTATGTCCCGTTCAATGTATCGTGTGCTTTATTCCGTTATAAATGATTCATTTCTTCTTTTTGACAATCGGCAGCTTTCTGTTTGCTTAAGTATTAAGTTTCTTTAATATAGACAGTGTCTATTATAGAGAGGGGGATGGGGGGATTCACCCATATTTCTGACAATTCCCCCCTAATATTTAGCAGAAGGGGGGATTACTTTCTTTATTTTATTCATAAAAATAGATTTATATGATATCTAAAAGCATTGTATGTACTCACTGATACTAAATTATAGCTAAAGTACTAGGTACAATTGTTTTTTATGTAGTTTAAGCCAAATTATAGAGTTACAAGTGTGAGTGATACTTTTTCTGTCGAAAATCCCCCCTATTTTTTCAATCCTAGAATAGACACTGATATAGAGTGTTTCAGGCTTGCCTAGGCAATATATGCGCCTTAAAAGTAAATTTTGTACATCTATTTGTATATTATAACGCATATAGCGTATCTGTGTTTTCACCGTCGCCATGCATAACCAAGCAAACCACGTGACCGTAAAACCGGAAGTGCTGTTTCCCGAATTAACATGTGCAGATAGTTTCCGAGGTTTAACCAAAGTTACTTATATCTTTTAGTTCTCCTTTCTGTCTGATGGTTTGTCCTCATTTCAGTATTTTAATATGGTTTCAATGTTGATCCTTTTGTTTGCAACCGCTTTTTATGACAACAGTCGGTCTTTTCCAAAATGTAGCATAAAACGACAATCGGTCTGATAGTCCCTTGTGAAACCTGGACCAGACACACTTCCAATGATTCGAAAATGTCGAGTGAGGTGCCTTTAGTTTGTACTTACTGTTTGTAGCTCACCTGAGCCAGCGGCTCCTGGGGAGCTTATAGGATGGTAAGGCTCCGGCGTCCGTCCGTCAACAATTTCAAACGACTTCTCCTCTGAAACCGCTGGGCCAATTGTAACCAAATTTCATATGTAGCCTCTAGGGGACTAAGGAACGAAAAATTGTTCAAACGGTCCTGGTCACTTGACCAACATGGCCGCCACACCCATATATGGTAAAAACCTAGAAAAATCTTCTTCTCCAGAACCAATAGGCCGATGGCCTTGAAACGTGGTATGTAGCATTGGGTACGCAAGTACTACCAAGATTGTTCAAATTATGACCTTGGGTTGACCATGACTTTCTTTACGGTAAGGTCAAATTTGCATTCTCTAGCCTTTATATGGGAAAATGCCATAACATAAGATTTCTTGGAAACTGTTGAAGATTTTGACCTGAAAATTGGTGTATACAGTCATATGAATGAGTACATGAAATTCAATGCGTACAAGAGGTCAAGGTCATTGTTTGACCTTTGACCCTGGTCTCTCATATTTTGACAATTTCACACATCTCCTCAAAAGCCACTGGGTCAATTTTATTGTAACTAAATTTCATATGGAGCCTCAAGGGGCTGAAGGAACAAAAATTTGTTCAAAGGGTCCTAGTCACATGATCAACATGGCCGCCATGCTCATATATGGTAAAACCTAGATAAATCTTCTTCTCCAGAACCAATAGGCCAATGGCCATGTAACTTGGTATGTAGCATCAGGTATGCAAGTACTACCAAGATTGTTCAAATTATGACCTTGGGTTGGGCTTGACCTTTTTTACGGTAAGGTCAAATTTGCTTTTTTTAGCTTTTATATAGGAAAATGCTAGAACATAAGATTTTTTGGAAACTGTTGAAGATTTAAACCTGAAAATTGGTATATACAGTCATCTAAATGAGTAAATGAAAATTTATATGTACAAGAGGTCAAGGTCATTCTTTGACCTTAGACCCTGATCTCTCATATTGTGACAATGTCACACATCTGCTCAAAAGCCACTGGGCCAGTTGTAACCAAATTTCATACAGAGCCTCTAGGGGCTGAGGGAAAGAAAATTTGTTCAAACAGTATTGGTCACATGACCAACATGGCCGCCATGCCCCCATATGGCAAAAACCTTTACAAATCTCCTTCTCAAGAACCAAGTGATCGATGGCCTTGAAAATTGGTATATAGCATCAGGTACTTGAGTACTATCAAGATTGTTCAAATGATGACCTTGGGCTGACTTGATCTTTTACAAGGCAAGGTCAAGTATGGGAAAATGGTAGAACATAAGAGTTCATGGCAAGTTTAGAAGATTTTGGCCTAAAAATTGGTATATACAGTCATCTTAGTTAGTACATGGAAGATTTGCGGGTACAAGAGGTCAAGGTCATCCTTTGACCTCTGGCCTATGTCTCTTATATTTTGACAATTGAAGAGGTCTCCTCAAAAGCCACAGGGCCAATTGTAACCAAATATCATACACAGCCTCCAGGGGCTGATGGAACGAAAATTTATCAAGCGGTCTAGGTCACATGATCTACATGGCCACCACACTCAGGTGAGCGGTTCAGGGCCTCATGGCCCTCTTGTTAATGTAGAATTCTGTAATCAGGTGCCCATGGGTATGGCCATAATAAGCAGGTTCCGAGTTTCCGGATGGACTGGAGCGAAAGGTCAGAGGTCAAGTGTGGAAAAATCTATTAGGTCATCATTACACTCACCTGGGCAGTCGGTCTAAAACAACTTTATCATCATTAATATTAAGGTATCCATGCCTATTTTCGGTAAGAGATGCCTACATATTAACTCGCGAGCACAGGCATCCCCCATCGAGCCACCTCAGCCCCTGTGTCTCGAGAAAAGCGACAGACATGGGCATCAGGCTAGAGCTGTTCGATGCAGCAAAAACCCGCCAAAGCCATAACAGTTAAAAAAAGAATGGGGGCCAAACTCAGCTAAGATCCTTGTCGCTATGACAAGTTTGTCTTAGTTTTAGAATAATTCAAAAATTTTACCAGATATACATTAAATGGATAAAGGTTACTTTAAATCAGTATTTCAGTATTGACCCCAATGCTTGAGAACCAGAATTAACACTGAAACACTGACTAACTGGGTTGATGCTATCTTCGGGGACAAATTGTCCACCAGCAGTGATACCGGCCCAGTGGTTCTAATATAAACGTATCCATACCAATTTTAGTGCGAGACGCTTGTTTCTGTAATTAACTTCTTCAGTGTCGCTAAACCCCAAAAGTTTGAAAGAAAAGAAATGATGGGCAAGTCTTGGCAGACAACGAGCATCCCTCTCCGAGCCACACTTATTGTCGCATTCCACGGGACATTAGCTGCAGACATCAGGTAAAAGACGCCTGCATATTAACTCGCGAGGGCAGGCGTCCCCTATCGAGCCACCTCAGCCCCTAGCTGTGTCTTGAGAAAAGCGACAGACAAAGGCATCAGGATAGAGATGTTCGATGCAGCAAAGTTAAAAAAAATGAAAGCCAAACTCAGCTAAGATCCTTGTAGCTATGACAAGTTTGTCTTAGTTTTAGAATAATTCAGAAATTTTAACAGATATACATTAAATGGATAAAGTATCAGTATTTCAGTAGTGACCCCAATGCTTGAGAACCAGAATCAACACTGAAACACTGACTACCGGTAACTGGGTTGATGATATCCTCGGGATCAAATTGTCCACCAGCAGCGATACCGGCCCAGTGGTTCTAATATCAAAGAGTCCCTACCAATTTTAGTGCAAGACGCCTGTTTCCGTAATTAACTTCTTCAGTGTCGCTAAACCCCAAAAGTTTGAAAGAAAAGAGATGATGGGCAGGTCTCAGCAGACAACGAGCATCCCTCTCCAACTTAAAAATCAATGATTTGATGAATTTTTTTTTCAATTCAGAGAAAAAAGATAGACATATTAGTTTAGCAAGGTAGAATAAACATGGAATATTGGAAAATTGATGCATTAGTTGATACGTTGATGTGTTATGCTTTGGGTATAAGGCTTTGGCACCTTGATCTATGACCCGGAAAGGATTATCGACCTATGCACATGCGCTCTGCAGAACTCTGAACTCACTTCTGTCAAGCATATTTTGCTATAAAAGACAAAGAGAAAGAGAGAGAAACTAAAACTGCTCTGTTCGAGCAGTTTTTCATGTGGGTTTTTTGCCCTTTCAAAAATTTTCACTTGAGTGGATTGTTAAGCAAAGGTAGGCGACAAACAGATCAAACTCTGGGGGATAAAACACCTAACCTTCTGTAGCAGAAGTAAGCATTCTCACATGCACTAGCTAAAGCTCAAACTCAACAGTAGTGCGTGACCTAATGATTAATAAATTATTTACAAGCCCCAACAGCTCAGTTTGGTTGCGAGGTTTGTAGACTCACTGGCTATACATCCATGGCACACAGTTCAAATCTGGATGGGTGCATTAGTGCTGGCAAGTATGAATTGTGGACTCTTCCCTTCAGGGTTGCCGTGGTTTCACTGAGTATTTCCCAGCCCATGTACAGCTAAGAACTTCTTGCACTACAGAACAGGGGCCGTACTCATAAAGCCACTTAAGTCGTTGCTATGCTGTTGCTAAGGCTGAATATCTATAAAGGGGATTTCCTACAAAGTTCTATGAAATTTGGTCTGGAGGAACAGTCTTTATAACACACTTCCTCCAGAGTAAATTTCATAGTTGGGGGAATCTCCTTCAAAGAAATTTAGCCTTAGCAACAGCATAGCAACAACTTAACTCATTTTATGAATACAGCCCCAGAACTCTGATATAATGATCACAGGGTTTTTGTTACAGTCCAAAACCCAACTGGTCCACAGGACCAGCAGGGACGTGATTTAACTGGTCCTCTCGGTGTTTCTGCTGGTTTTCATTATAACCTTTATGCAATAAACATAAAAATTAGTTGATCTGGAGGACCAGCTGATACAGAAATCAACTGGTCCTGCCCAAAAATCACTGGTCCCGGCCAAGGAACTAATGATTAATAAAACCGCTGTGATCAGATGTGATTGACTCGGAGTATGAAGGAAGAAAAAGACAAAACAAGAAAAGTGTAGCTGACCCACATAACTTTTTGATTTCGTTCTCCAACTTTTTGTTTGTACACTAGAATGAGTGAGGTCTGTATTTTTGTGTGTGTGATGCTGCTAGCACTGAAGGGACATCTGGCTTGGTGAAGTATGAATGCTCGCCCCAAACCCACAAGATCGTAAAAAACAGTTTTAGTGAAGCATTTGTACCCTAATAAGCAAGATGCACTTTCCTAGCAGGCACAATCAAACAGAGTACAGATGTCCAATTTTCTCAGTCAGGGCAGTTTAATATCAATCCCATATTTTTATGGAAATGCTGAATTTTGGCTCAGCACAATGACAGCAATGAATTATGGTGTAAATTGCATGATCAAAATGATCAAGTCGTTCATTTCTTTTTTGTCACATTTTCTTGAAATTTTCACCAAAGTGTACTGTTTTATCTTCAGGACATACAAAATCTATGAAATGCACCAAACTAGCCGTATTTAGAGGACCATTTATTTGGTCCCTCTAAATAGGGCTAGCTGGAGTATTGAAATCTTTTGACGAAGGGAGGCAACTAATATGCTTCCATTCGCAAAACTTTTTACTTCCCTTGCGTATTTTAGTTAAAAGAGAAGACTTTGGAGTATTTATCTTATCATAAGACAGGTTTTTCCTCTCTAAAATAAGCTCTAATATCTAAAACTGTCTGTTTAAAATTTTCTGCCATAAGATGGGTTTTTTCCCATCCAACACGTTCCCGCGTCCTTCTGAATTGGATAATAGTAGGGCAAGGGCTTACTGTGCTTGCAGTAGGTGCTGGAGGGGGATGTTTGTTTTTCTCTCGTCTATCATTTCTCTCTTCTTTCTCCCTCTCTCTGGGAGACGGCCCAATATAGACTGAAATACTGTCTCAAAGGGCCGTTAAACCCCAAACAATCAATCAATAAAAAACCAAAACATTCCCAAACCTCTAGATCCATCTTATAAGATGGATCTAGATTTTTGGGATTGTTTTTAAATGGAAAAACATTGTCTTACAACTGAATAAACACAGTACTTGCTAATTTTTAAATTTTTTACAGGAAAACTTTGGTCTGGACAGAATAGAAGTCAGAGACAATGGTGATGGGATTAAAACATCTAATATTCCATTGGTTGCCAAGAGATACCACACATCTAAGATAACATCATTCACAGACTTGGAAAATCTGGCGACATATGGATTCAGAGGAGAGGCACTAGGTAATGAGTGACAACAAAGTGATAAGATGCCATTCTTTTCCAAGATTTATAAGCCTGAATGGTATGCTTTGATATGCATATATTTTTTATTTGCTATAGAGGTTGGTCAGCATTATATTATTTGCAAATGCAGAAATCCAAAATATCGGATCCTGTAAAAGCTGGAATACTGAAAATTATTGAAGATAGAAAATAATTTATGAAATGTTCAAGATATTTTGAATGCTTCATTGAGGCAGAACGAAATTAAAAGTAGCCTGTTTAACCAAATATTAAGATAGAAGTGCCATGCAAACACTGTAAAACCATATCAGACTGCACTATAACAATACTCAATTCTGGGTTTTCAGTGTTTGCTTGTACTTCCATAGTACAGTTGATTAAGCACTGGTTTATTGTGCTGGTGGTGACCACGGGTTCAAATCCTGTTGAGGGGAAATTCTGCACATCATCATGTCATTGCACAGCTTTTCCTTGTCAGTCTATGACAGAAATTCTTTTTCAAAAGAGATGTGAAATTCAATTTTATCCATTTACTAATTTCTGTATTTGCCATTCTGTTGGCAGTTTTCATATCTCTGTTATGAAAAGAGGCCTACCATCTGAAGTACTTTAATGAAACTTAATGGTTGTGTGTGTGTTGTCAAGGTTTTGAGAATAAGAACAGCAAATCTTTCTTATGCGTTGACGTCCATAAAAAACTTGGGTTTTCTAACATGCAACATTTGCTAATAAAATGCAATTTTAATGTCATATGATAAATAGATTCTTTCATTCATGCTCCTGTATTATCGAATTTATTGAACTGGTTGGGGAAAACAAATAAGATGCTCGGCTTGGCCTCGCAACTTATCTTTTGTCCCAACACGTTTAATAAATTTGATAATACATGAGCACTCATGTAAGACCCTCTATATTATACACTGAATTTGCCTGTATGAGGCAGAAGTATATAAAGATTATTCTATCATCATAGCAATTTTTTCAAGATCTTCAACTTAAAAAACATTCAAGAAAACCACATTTTCCATGGATACAGACTCTTGACTGTGCACTTAAATGATAGCTAAAGGTCTGAGCTAGCTCTCTGTGGACAGCAAAGACTCTGACCAGACTGTGCAGATGCATGCTGATCTGAGTCTTCACTGGGCACACTTGCCATTTTGTTGGTTTTGTCATGTCGCACCTCGGGGTGAGTGATGGATTTTCTTGTATTTTTGTTTCAGGCTCATTATGTGCAGTTTCTAATGTGTCAGTAACATCTAAAATATCGGATGAAGAAGTCAGTCAGTGTGTGACCTTTGATCACCATGGCAGCGTAACCTCAACAGTGCCTTCACATCTAGGTCAAGGTTAGAGTCCAGTTGTTCTCTTGATAGCTGTTTCTTGTCTTGTGTGCAACTAACAAAATGAGACATGGGTATGACTTTCCTGGCAGTAGGGTTATTGGGGGCATAGACTTTTTTCCAGTTTTCTGGTTCAGCTCTGTTTTGTGACAATGCACAGACAGAAGAGACATAGCATTATAGGTCTTGTTTACCGGTATAATTGTCTTATTATACCCCCGGCATACGAAGTATGTCGAGGGGTATATAGTTTTCGTCTTTCCGTCCGTTCGTCCGTCTTTCCGTCCGTCCGTCCGTACGTTATTTAACATTTGCGTTAAAGTTTTGCGTTAAGTTTTTTATTTTGCTTCTGTCAACTGGATCTTGTTCATAGATGCTTATTATACCCCCGGCATACGAAGTATGTCGAGGGGTATATAGTTTTCGTCTTTCCGTCCGTTCGTCCGTTTGTCCGTCCGTACGTACGTTATTTAACATTTGCGTTAAAGTTTTGCGTTAAGTTTTTTATTTTGCTTCTGTCAACTGGATCTTGTTCATAGATGCTTATTATTTTAGTAGAGGATGGAAACTGATGAATTTGCATCATCTAGATGCTGCTGCTGGCCTTAGGTCAAGGTCACAGACTTTGAAATTTGTACAATAGCTGCGTTAAAGTTTTGCGTTAAGTTTCTGCTTTTGCTCTGTTTTTCCTGATAGAATTAATTGTAACTTGTTCATGTGTGCTTAGTGTTAGTACAGGATAGATACATATTAGTTTGCATCATCTGGATGCTGCTGCTGGCAAAAGGTCAAGGTCACAGACTTAGAAATTTGTATACCATTTGCGTTAAAGTTTTGTGTTAAGTTGTATTTAATGCTTATGTTTCAAACATACTTGAATAGGACCTTTTGCAATGCTACTAGGTTTACTTCTAGGTTGAAACAGATTAATTGACATCATCTGGATGCTGCTGCTGACCTAATGTCAAGGTCACATACTTTGAAATTTTTATACTCTTTGCATTTAAGTTTTATATTAATTCATATTTTTATTATTTTTTTGCTTATATTTTGAATATACTTTAAGGAAACCATAATTTCGCTTCTAGGTTTACTTCTAGGTTGAAACTGATTCATTGACATCATCTGGATGCTGCTGTTGATTTAAGGTCAAGGCCACATAGAAATATTTGGTAAATTTGTGTTGAAACTTTGTGTTAATTTTGTATGTTTTTAGCTCACCTGAGCCAGCGGCTCCGGGGGAGCTTATAGGATGGTAAGGCTCCGGCGTCCAGCGTCCGTCGTCCGTCCGTCCGTCCGTCCGTCCGTCCGTCCGTCCACAATTTCAAACGACTTCTCCTCTGAAACCGCTGGGCCAATTGTAACCAAATTTCATATATAGCCTCCTGGGACCTTAGGAACGAAAAGTTGTTCAAACGGTCCTGGTCACATGACCAACATGGCCGCCACGCCCATATATGGTAAAAACCTTTAAAAATCTTCTTCTCCAGAACCAATAGGCCGATGGCCTTGAAACTTGGTATGTAGCATCGGGTACGCGAGTACTACCAAGATTGTTCAAATTATGACCTTGGGTTGACCTTGACCTTTTTTACGGCAAGGTCAAATTTGCTTCCTTGTGCTTTTATATGGCAAAATGCTAGAACATAAGATATCTTGGAAACTGTTGCAGATTTTGGGCTAAAAACCAGTATCTACAGTCATCTTAATGAGTACATGAAGATTTATGACTTTAAGAGGTCAAGGTCATTCTTTGACCTTTGACCCAGAACTCTCATATTTTGACAATTTCGAACAATCTCCTCAACAGCCACTGAGCCAATTGAAACCAAATTTCATAAAGAGCCTCCAGGGGTTGAGGGAACAAAAATTTATTCATACTGTCCAGGTCACATGACCAACATGGCGGCCACGCCCATATATGGTAAAAACCTTTAAAAATCTTCTTCTCCAGAACCAATTGAACGATGGCCTTGAAACTTGGTATGTAGCATTGGGTACTCGAGTACTACCAAGATTGTTCAAATTATGACCTTGGGTTGACCTTGACCATTTTACTGCAAGGTCAAATATGGGAAAATGCTAGAACATATGATTTCATGGAAAGTTTTGAAGAGTAAGGCCTAAAATTGGTAAATGCAGTTGAGTACCTGAAGATTTATGAGTGTAAGAGGTCAAGGTCATTCTTTGACCTTTGACCCAGAACTCTCATATTTTGACATTTTCAAACAATCTTCTCCAAAGCCACTTGGCCAATTGTAACCAAATTTCATATAGAGCCTCCAGGGGTTGAGGGAATGAAATTTTGTTCAAAAGGTTCAGGTCACATGACCAACATGGCCGCCACGCCCATATATGATAAAAACTTTTAAACATCTTTTTCTCCAGAACTAGTTGACCGATGGCCTTGAAACTTGGTATGAAGCATTGGGTATTCCAGTTCTATCAAGAGTGTTCAAAATGATAACCTTGGGTTGACCTTGACCATTTTACGGGAAGGTCAAATAAGGGAAAATGCTAGAACATAAGATTTCATTGAAAGTTTTGAAGATTGAGGCCTCAAAATTGGAAAATGCAGTCATCTTAATGAGTACATCAAGATTCATAAGTACAAGAGGTCATTGTCATTTTTTGACCTTTGACCCTGAATTCTCTTAGTTTGACAATTTTAAACTTCTTTTTAAAAGACAATTGTAACCAAATATATAGAGTCTTCAGGGGTTGACGAAAAGAAATTCTTCAAATGGTCTGGGTCACATGACCAACATGGCCGCCATGACCATATATGATAAAAACCTTTAAAAATCTTCTTCTCCAGAACCAGTTGACCGATGGCCTTGAAACTTGGTATGTAGCAGTGGGTACTCCAGTATTATCAAGAGTGTTCAAATTATGACCTTTGCTTGACCTTGACCTTTTTATGGCAAGGTCAAATATGGCAAAATGCTACAACATAAGCTTTCATGGGAATTTTTGAAGATTTTGGCCTAAAAATTGGTATATACAGTCATCTTAATGAGGTCATGAAGAATTATGAGTACAAGAGGTCAAGGTCATTCTTTGAACTTTGACCCAGATCTCTCATATTTTTACATTTTCAAACATTTCCTCAAAAGCCAAAGGGCCAATTGTAGTCACATTTCATAAAGAGCCTCCAGGGGTTGAGGGAACAAAAATGTGTTCAAATGGTCCAGGTCACATGACCAACATGACTGACATACCCATTTATGGTATAAACATTTAATATTTTTCTTCTCCAGAACCAATATGCCTATGGCCTTGAAACTTGGTAAGTAGCATGGAGTACTAGAGTACTTCCAAGACTGTTCAAATGATGACCTTGGGTTCACCTTGACCTTTTTTGCAGCATGGTCAAATATGGGAAAATGCTAGAACATAAGATTTCATGGAAAGTTTTGAAGATTTTGGTCTAAAAAATGGTATATATAGTTGTCTTAATGGGTATTAGCACATGAAGATTTATGAGTACAAGAGGTCATGGTCAGTCTTTGACTTTTCACCCTAGACTCATATTTTGACAATTTCAGACATAAGAAAAAGCCACTTTGCCAATTGCTCAGGTGAGCGGATCAGGGCCTCATGGCCCTCTTGTTTTTAAATGGAATCTTCAGGTCTAAGACTCTTTCACTGGGTTTGTTATAAATTGTCCACCTCTCTGTTTGTTAACATTGACTTTACAGCTTTGTATTAAAGGTGTTATTAGGGGGTGGCGCTGGCCGGGGGTATACGTGAGCCCCTGCTCACTTGCTCTAGTTATTTTAGTAGAGGATGGAAACTGATGAATTTGCATCATCTAGATGCTGCTGCTGGCCTAAGGTCAAGGTCACAGAATTTGAAATTTGTACAATAGCTGCATTAAAGTTTTGCGTTAAGTTCTGCTTTTGCTCTGTTTTTCCTGATAGAATTAATTGTAACATGTTCATGTGTGCTTAGTGTTAGTACAGGATAGATACATATTAGTTTGCATCATCTGGATGCTGCTGCTGGCATAAGGTCAAGGTCACAGACTTAGAAATTTGTATACCATTTGCGTTAAAGTTTTGTGTTAAGTTGTATTTTATGCTTATGTTTCAAACATACTTGAATAGGACCTTTTGCAATGCTACTAGGTTTACTTCTAGGTTGAAACAGATTAATTGACATCATCTGGATGCTGCTGCTGACCTAATGTCAAGGTCACATACTTTGAAATTTTTATACTCTTTGCATTTAAGTTTTATTATACCCCTGGCATACGAAGTATGTCGAGGGGTATATAGTTTTTGTCTTTCCGTCCGTTCGTCCGTCTGTCCGTTCGTCCGTACGTAAGTTAACATTTGCGTTAAAGTTTTGTGTTAGGTTTTTTTCTTTTGCTTCTGTTATCCAGAGCTTGTTCATAAGTGCTTAGTGTTACTTACAGGATGGATACCGATCGGTATGCATCACCTTGATGCTGCTGCGGGCCAAAGGTCAAGGTCACAGACTTAGAAATTCTTATAACATTTGCGTTAAAGTTCTGTGTTAAGTTTTTTTCTTTTGCTTCTGTTATCCAGAGCTTGTTCATAGGTGCTTAGTGTTACTACAGGATGGATACTGATCAGTATGCATCACCTTGATGCTGCTGCTGGCCAAAGGTCAAGGTCACAGACTTAGAAATTCTTATAAAATTTGCGTTAAAGTTTTGCGTTAAGTTTTTTTCTGTTGCTTCTGTTATCCAGAGCTTGTTCATAAGTGCTTAGTGCTACTACAGGACGGATACTGATCAGTGTGCATCACCTTGATGCTGCTGCTGGCCAAAGGTCAAGGTCACAGACTTAGAGATTTATATAACAGTTGCATTAAAGTTTTGTGTTAAGTTTCTGCTTTTGCTCTGTTTTCATGAACGTCTTTACTCGAACTTGTTGATATGTGCTTATTGGTACTACAGGATGGATACTGATCAGTTTGCACCACCCGGATGCTTCTGCAGGCCTAAGGTCAAGGTCTCAGACTTAGAAATTTCTACAGCAGTTGTTTTAAAGTTTTGTTTCAAGATTTTGCTTTTGCTCTATCTTTTTGACAGCTTCTATTGAAATTTGTTCAGATGTGCTTAGTATTACTACAGGTTGGACATATATTAGTACCTAAGGGTAAGGTCACAGACTTAGAAATTTATATAACATTAGTGTTAAAGTTTGTATTGAGCTGTATCTGTTTGCTTACGTTTTTGATATACTTGAATGGAACCTTTTGATGTGCGACTAGATTTACTGCGAGGTTGAGACAGTTTTGTTGACATCATCTGGCTGCTGCTGCTGATTGTAGGTCAGGGTCACAGACTTTGAAATTTATATAACCAATTGTGTTAAAAAAGAACTTTAAGTTTGTATTGTTTTGATTATTGTGAAATCTTGAGATGTAGCCTAGTGATATGTGCCTACATGGGCATGCAAAGTTTATTTCCTTTAGGTGGTGGCGCTGGCCGGGGGTATACGTGAGCCCCTGCTCACTTGCTCTAGTATTAATTCATATTTTTATTATTTTTTTGCTTATATTTTGAATATACTTTAAGGAAACCATAATTTCACTTCTAGGTTTACTTCTAGGTTGAAACTGATTCATTGACATCATCTGGATGCTGCTGCTGATTTAAGGTCAAGGCCACATAGAAATTTTTGGTAAATTTGTGTTGAAACTTTGTGTTAATTTTGTATGTTTTTTTTAAATGGAATCTTCAGGTCTAAGACTCTTTCACTGGGTTTGTTATATATTGTCCACCTCTCTGTTTGTTAACATTGACTTTACAGCTTTGTATTAAAGGTGTTATTAGGGGGTGGCGCTGGCCGGGGGTATACGTGAGCCCCTGCTCACTTGCTCTAGTTCTAATAAGAAATAGACAGGACATGACTCATGCTGAAATTGTGCAACATGTCATATCCGGTGACAGTCACTGTGTATGACATGTTGCACTTTTCAGCATGAGTCATGTCAGGCTGCCTGGGAAAAGTGAAAATTTTTGCTGGGCAAGTAATTTATTTTCTGCTTACCCAGAAAAAAGATTAACTTATATAGAGAAAACTGATGTATTTCAGTATTTTCCAGCAGAATCTATTTACCAGAAATCAGCTTTGCTGATTTTTATGCCCCATGACTACAGTCAGTGGGTATTATGTTTTATCCTTGTCTGTCTGTCTGTCTGTCCATCCCACATAAAAGTTTTTGTATAATCACCTCCTCCCGCAGTTTTTAAGCAATCAACCTGAAACTTTGCACAGATGTTGCACACATACTGAATACAAAGTATGTGCTTGTATGCCTTTTAAAAGAGACAAAACAGTCAATTTTTACATTCAAACTTTGATTTTTTTTTTCAGGTTCTGACTAACATAGGATAAAGACATGCATTTGATTTTTATTTTCTGTTTGAAAAGAGGTAGGTGGGCAGGGTTAAAGAGAGGATGATGGGAAGGGAAGTGGGGAACAGGCACAGCATGGGGACATCATCTCTATCTTACAGACACAATTTTCTTGTTATTTTTGGGCTAGCTTATATAACTAGACCAGGTATGGCAATACATTGAGTAATTGCATATTTTAGGTACAACGGTAAGTGCCACCCATCTGTTCAACAACATGCCCGTCAGACGACAGTTCTACAACACCACCAAGAAGAAAAAGGAAGAATTGAAAAGAGTTGAAGACCTGTTAATGTCATATGGGGCAATTCGACCAGGCATTCGACTCTCATTAAAACATGGAAAAGACCTTGTTTGGCAGAAAAATGTAGTGTCAGATGTCCGAGCTGCATTGTTTGGAATTCTTGGAAGGAGTGTGATGTCACAACTGGAGCACAAGAAAATAACATGTGAAAATACAGAGGTATACCATTTATTTATTTCAGTGGATTAGATAAATTGAATCTATGATGAGGTTAAGGCCAAGACTAAGACATTTCAGGCTATTTTTCAGATTACCAGTATTTAGTTTCCTGGCAAGCTTGCCAAGAATAGGACTTGCATGTACATAATCTGAAAATGAGCCTGAGATTTCCTTGCAGAGGTCTCAATGTCATTGTTGCTTATTTTTCTCAACCATTATGTTTAATAAAACAAAATATCTTTTGATTTCATAACATTTTGCTCATGTCATTACTATAATGCAAGCAGATTTTCTATGAATAGTTCTGTTAATTTACTCTTGTGCATGTATTTTACATGACTCGCAGCTGATGAAATACCTACTGTGACATTAAATAGACAGCACTGGCTGGCAGTTACATATTCTGCTGGCAATTTTCATTAAAGGTAACAAAAGCATTTGTTGATATTAACTGTGTAGCATTATAGGACTGTACTTAGCAAAGATTTACAGAGTGAGACAGCTTTCAGAGCCTAGGCTGACAAGCAGGCCAAGACAGAAAAATCTCAGACATCTCCAGAAAGGGGTGTTCTTTCTGATGGGTGAGAAAATGATTTTTAGACCAAAACAAAAATCTCTTTATTCCAGTTACCCTACCAACTCTATGTTTTTTTTTTTGGGGCCTACTCAAACTTTTTTATGGCCTTACGGGATTTTAAAGTCTATTTTTAGGCTATTTTAAAGGATTTTTATACAGTTTGCATACAAAAGAAGTTTTTATAGAAAAAAAAGTTTGCCTACCAACCAACACTAAAAATTTTGGAGACTTAACCGTAAACAAGACATTTGTTTCTTTTGGCCTTAACCCATATGAAAATTGGAAAGATACATGTCTAGTATGCAAGAAAAATAACCTCTAAATATTTATTTTTAGGTTATCATGGAAGCTTATTTCCCCAGCAGAAGCTCTGATATTCACATCACCAGTAGATCAACTGCCGACAGAGGGTTCTTAGCTGTCAATAACAGACCTGTGTTTCTGAAAGATATTGATAAGGTAAGCCATAGGCATAGGGAGTATGGTATCAGGGAAAAGGTAAGGCATGTTGAGACTGAATTTATTGAGACTGTTATGCTTCTGAAAAGGGGATGAGAACAGTAAAGTAAATGGAAAAAAACTAAAACAGAATCACAAGCAAAGTCTGACTTGAGAGAAAATTCTCATTTTTGTAGGCTCAGAAAGGAGAAACTGTCCATCTGAATAGAAATGAAATTTTGGTTTATTTTTCTTTTTTTTCGTGAGTTTTGTTTTTTCCTTCTCTGTGACCATCTTTTGAAGAAACTGCTTTTTGTGATTTCTACTTTTGGCTTTATATTATTCCTTGACAGATCGATGCTTGGAATGTATATTCCATGACATCATGTTAAGCAGACATGAAGAAAAAAATACATCAGTAGTGCAGCATTGTGTGAGTGAGTACTTGTTACATGAGTACATGTACATTACATAAGGCCGAACAATTCGATTGTCATGTTCTATTGTTTAAATGATTTGTATTTAAAGGATTTAAGATTTCTGGGAAACTGCAGAATGCATGTAATAAAAGGCTACAATATTCTAGTGTTGCACTATCAGGCATATCTGCTAGTTAGCTCCATATTGGCCCTTTGGCCAATATAGGGCTATCCAGGCCCAGAGGTTATAAAACTTGAGTACAATCTCATACTCAAAATAAAGCAGACTGATTGGCTGCTTCTGAGCACATGCTCAGAAGCAGCCAATCAGTGTGCTTTGTTTTAAGTTTGAGATTATTCTCAAGTTTTATAGCCTTGAACCCAGGCTGATATGCCTGGAAATGCGACACTACACATGTCATATCCACAAATTACAATGGGACTTTTCTGTATTTGAATTTCCAGTGTATCAGACAGCACTATTGCCATCATAACAGCTGTGAGAGTCGTTATCCAGTATACTTCCTAGCTATAGACCTCCCTGGCTCTGACCTTGATGTCAACTTGGATCCTAACAAAACAAGGGTTATGTTACACCACCAGGTAAGGAAGAAACCCTTAGACCCTATACTCCCACCTAGACTGTAAGTGCCCTACAAATTGGGAAAAGAGATGTACATGTATTAGCAAACAGAAAAGCTGTATATCAGATTGCTTCTCAAGAAGCAGGACAAGCAGACTCATTGGGGTGTGCACAGTTTAACTTTGCAATTTTGCTGCATTGCCAGATAACAAAATCACCTTTGTTAGGTCTTTGAACCTGGCAGTGAACATTGAAACCTGTTTGACACAGCACATGTAAGACAGGATCAGTAGGAAAGCTTGGTAATTCCACCACCACCACTTTCACTCAGCCGTCTACCAGTGGATCTAGGAGCGACAGAAGTGTATTCAGTGTTCACACAGACTTGGAGAAGTACTGGAATTTGACTTTGGTCCTGGAAAACTCCTTGAATTTTCAAAAATTGCAATTTGTCCTGGAATTGTCCTGGAATTTTGCAAAACCTCCTTGAAAGTCATGACAGATTCTTGAAAATGATAGAAAAAAGAAGATTCTCTGGTATTCATTGGATTTGCCCGCAAAAAATGAGCACGAATAGCTAGGTAGATGAAAAGTACTCAGTGTGGCACTGTAATCAGATTCAAATTATGGTAGTCCCGGCATTTATCATTAGAACTGGGTGCTACAAATCAGATGCAACCCCTTTCATTTTCTACTCTTTGACCATGTGCAAAAAGTGAAAGTTAAACAAAAGTTTTGCAAGGAATTGATGAAAGCAATCAAGAATGAGCTTGAAGGGGAAATGTACTTACAAAAATGAATTTGAAAAGAATCCTGCATATAGTGAATGGATTCAGCCCATTAAGTTTGACAAGCTGAAGGTGCTGTGTTCAGCCTGTGGTTGGATAACAGAAATTTCTAACATGGGGGAATTGGCTTTAAAAGTCCCATGCAAAAGGGAACAAACACCTTTCCAATGTGTCCCACAGAAATAGGCCGAATCTTCCCAGCAAATAACAGCATTCCTTGGCTCACCAGAGTTAAAATCTGAATCCAGAATTGAAACTGACTCTCTATCCCAGAGTTAACCCTCAATTAAATTGAATCCTTGAAAAATGAAAAATGTCCTGGAAAAGTCCTGGAATTCCATTTTTGTCGCACCTGCTTTAGCAAGGTGCGATATAGGAGTTCACTTTTCCGTCCGTCAGTCATTCCGTTCGTCCGTACGTCTGTCCGTCTGTACGTCCGTCCGTCAACAATTACGTTGACCCTAGCATTTATATCCATTTCTCGAAAACTGTAATCATCAAACCTGGCATAAAGCTTCTTCTTAGAATGTTCTCAAGGGCTGTTGCTCTTATTTTTACCCTTGACCTATACTTCATGCTCTCTGGACTTGATAAAACTGTCTATCAACAATTATGTCGACCCTAGCCTCGACCCTAGCATTTAAGTCTATTTCTCACAAACTATGATACCTACAATCATCAAACCTGGCATAAAGCTTCTTCTTGGAATGTTCCCAGGGACTGTTGCTCTTATTTTTACCCTTGACCCATATTTCATGCTCTGTTGACTTTATAAAACCGTCTGTCAACAATTACGTCAACCCTAACTTTAAGTCTATTTCTCGCAAACTGTGATACCTATAATCATCAAACCTGGCATAAAGCTTCTTCTAAGAATGTTCTCGAGGGCCGTTGCTTTTACCTTGACCTATATATCATGCTGTGCTGACTTCATGACATTTTATATTCACAATTACTTCGATCCTAGTGTTTTAGTCCATTTCTCACGAACTATGATACCTAGAATCATCAAATCTGGCATCAAGTTTCATCTTAGAATGTCCTTGAGGGCTGTTGCAATTAATTTACCCTTGACATATATTTCATGCTCTGCTGACTTCGCAAAATTTTACACCCAAAATTGTGTCGGCCCTAGTGTTTTAGTCCTTTTGTTTCAAAATGTGACACCTGTAGTCATCTCACCTGGCATAAAGTTTCTTCTTAGAATGTTCATGAGGGATGTTGCAGTTATTCATACCCTTGACCTATATTTCATGCTCTTTTGACAGTAAAATTTTACATTCAAAATTGTGTTGACCCTAGCATTTTTGTCCATTTCTCATAGTCACCTTCTTTTAACTATAGTCTTTACTACTGTGGAAGCGCAATGCAGGTGCGACATAGCATTCCACGGAATTCTTGTCTTATTTCTGTATGAACCCTGGTATGGGATAACAGGCTACACTACCAATCCAGGGTTGGCAATATCACTCCCCTGCTTCTCCGGTCTTTTGGATGAGAGTTTTAAGTGAGGTCCTGTCTTTGTATGACCTAGTTGTTTCTATTTTCTATTCTATTCTATCCCATAACCTTACTAGGTCGTTGGGGCACCACAGATGACTTCAAAACAATCCCTTTCCACCTTGTCCTGTCTTCAGCTGCCATAGTTGAGCTCAAAATCCATTCCTGTCCACTCCTTGATATTGTCTTCCCACCTCTTCTTCTGTGTACCTCTTCTTCTCTTTCCTTTCACTGTGCCCTGAAGAATTGTCTTTGCTAAACCAGAAGACCTTGAGACGTGGCCAAACCACCTTAGTTTCCGTTTCTTGACCAGCGTAAGGAGTTCATCATATTCTCCAATGGCTGCTTGGATCTTCCTGCGAACCTCCTCATTGGTTATATGGTCCTTATACGAAATGTTCAGTAACCTTCGGTAGCATCTCATCTCAAAGGCCTGTGTTCTTTTCTCTAACTCTGACAAATGACAAGGGAGCGCATAAGTTTAACCTTGGATCCAAGAGATATATTGTTATCTCTCCAAATTGGTTTCAGCTTAGTAAGAGCTGAAGTGGCTTGTGCTATCCTTGAGAGAACCTCCTGTTTTGAGCCATCATCTGAGACAACTGCTCCAAGGTACATGTATTTGAAGCCGCTTACAATACCCAGCTTCTGCCCTTTTACCTTGATCTCCCTCTGGCTGCCGTCTGCGCTGTTCGTCATCAGTTTGGTCTTCTCAGCACTGATCTCCATCTTATACCTTGTGCAGGTTTGGTCGAGATTTTAACTAGAGCTTCCAGTTCCTGCTCTTCCTCAGCTAGAGCATCTATGTCATCGGCAAACCGCAGATTGGTAATGTTTCTGCCGCCTATGCTAACCTTTCCTTCATGTTCTTCCAGAGCATCAGACATGATCCGTTCGAGAAAAATGTTGAAGAGGGTGGGTGACAGAAGACATCCTTGTCTTACTCCATTTGTTGTTCTGAACCATTCTCCTGTGCTGCCATTTATCAGGACTGCACTTGTAGCCTTGTTGTATAGCTGCTCGATGGTGCGAACTAGATTTGCACTGATATTGTACTTCCGCATGGTGGCCCATAAGGCTTCATGCCATACCCTGTCAAAGGCTTTTTTGAAATCAATGAAGTTGTTTATGGGATTTTAAACCTGGATTTGCTCACTTGCCAGTGGATCTATACAGACATGAAATTTTTACAAAAGAGTTCCGTCATCATCCCAGTACTATGGATTTAAAGATAGATCAACTTTTGATAAAACAAAATGACTGTGAAAATTCCATGGGTATTCTTGAATTGAATTATGCTTCAGTAAATGTTTTTAGAATTCTTACTGCATATTTATTTGATTGTTTTATCTTTACAGAAAGAAATTGTTTCAAAATTAACTGAAGTTTTGGAAGACTTGTATGGTCCTATAACAAAAGTGTGTGTTTCTACCAGCAGAACTGAAGCAAATGAGTTAATGAATGGATCTACTGACTCTGGTGACCTTAGAGGTGGGTTAACATGACGACACATAAGGTTGCATGACATGTGTCATGCAGCTGCATGACACATCATGCAACCATATGTGTTGCATGTAGGTTTTGTTTAGATGATTAGACAAAGTCATGTGACATGCAAAAGATTTGTGCCATGAAACATATGTTTTTGGGGTGTTTACATGGTGACACATGTTGCATGACATGTCATGCAACCTGTGTCAACATGTAAAACCACCATAATGTTAATCTAGGGATTAATCAGGTACAGTATGTCAACAGACAACATCAGGAAGGTAGTGAAATATTTCAGGGTGATCTTGCAGAAATCTCAGAATCTTGTTTAATGATAAATGATAATAAAGTCAATTTTTTGTGGCTGAAAATTTTGATGTATATCTTGTTTTTCCATTTACATAGAATCCTATGTAATGAAATGTATGATGCATTCTAACGCTGGTCACCTATATAGCCAATAGTAAAATCTAGTGGTATATTTCGTGACAAATCACATTTTTGTTGCTTTCTCTCTGACAATCAAGATATTTTTCATGGTATAGTTGTAACATTCAAGCCTAGTACATGTATTTACTGAATTGTAACAACCAGCTGAGGTCTACAACTCAGTGGTTAGCATGTCTGACTGCAAAGCTAGGACTGTGTTTTGCCAATATGGAAGTCCATGATCAAGAGTTATATATTTGTATTCATTTGATATCTCATCTAGGTAACGACAAAAACCCATCCAGTTACAAGGAAACTGTGTGTGAACTTAATACAGAACAGTCTAAAAACCCAACAAGTGACAATTTGTCTGGTTGTAGAATTTCATTTTATGACTCACGTAAGTATAATTGTGAAGAAATAAACAATGCTTTTAAAAAATCAGACTCAGATACAGTCCAAGATCAAAATGAACCTGAGAGACCAAATCCTGTTGAAAATGTAGATAAAGCTGGCAGCATCACTGATGATAGAAACTGTGATATTGGTTTGACACAGACAGGAAAAGGATGTTTTGATCTTCTTGATGAGGATTTAGATTGCTTGTTGTTGTCTCAGAAAACTGATAAACACAGTGGAGATGAGATTCCTCATTCTGATGTTAACAAAAATGGAAAGAATTTAGAGATTTCTTCTGTTCATATGACAAATACAGAAAAGGAATTAGAGACAGAGGTATTGACAGAAAAAGCAAATCAAGATTCAGGGAACAAACTTACAGCTAATAATTCACAAACAAAATATAGAAATGAAAACTTTACAGAAAAGGATAACATATTAGTGTCAGATCTTGTTGATTGGAGTAAAGGAAAAAGTGAGAAACAGACAGATGGACTGACAATGGAGCCTGTAAAGTTGTTAGTGCCAGGACAGGCAGGATCAAACAAAAGACCACCATCACCAACATTAGATAGGGAGTTTCAGATATTAACACCACCATCCAAGAAAAGACAGCCTGTAGTACAGGTAAGTGTCCTAATTAATTAAACAGGGAATTAAATGACTAGAGAATAAATATCTGTTTTAGAAAATTTGACGTTTCTGTTGAAAGAATTTCAGTTTGTTACGTCATTGAAAAATTAGCCAAGCATGGCATACATTGTTTGCCATGCTCTAGAAACCAGTGACGTCATATATCTAAGAGGACATATTGATGTCTAGTGACATCATTGAGATATCATTCTGCCAAGTGACTACACCCAACAGTTGAATATTCCATAGTTGCTATGGTAGCAGATCTATGATGTCATCTCACTTATAATACGTGAGGAGTTAATTCCATGCTTCTCTCAAATTTTGAGTGAGATACTACCTGAAAGGACCTCTGACAGTTGCAATGTAAATTTGCCTATAGAAATGGGGAAAAATGAACTTTCTCTATACTTCAAAATTTTTATTGAAATGTGTTGCTCTGAACTCCGTACAATTGGCACAAAAATAATTTTTCAAATATATCACACGTAGACATAGATTTTTGGTGTAAAAAGCAAGTTTTTACCATTGAATGTATGGAAAATAGGAAAAGTTTTGTAGAGATGCTTTTCCCCCCGTGCCTCAGCAAGCCACTTTGCATGCACATGTGTACTGTCAATAAACACATTATATATGAGTGGCGAGCTGAGGCACGGGGGGAAAAGATAGTCTACAGCTGAAAAACTGAAAAGTGGGTGGGGTAATTAGACCCTCTCTGTCTAAAAATAAGGCTAGCATACTTTTTATTTACAAATAATTGCATACTATGAGCAGCTATAGTGTTTTACTTTATTTTAAGCATAGTTAACAAATAAAATTCATTAAATAAGAAACCGCGAAAAATATATGTATTTAGTAAGACTGAAAATTTCACTTACCCCTCTTGCGAGAATCAGTGAGAGTTAGTATGCGGATGTAATAATTGTTCAAAAGCAATGTCAAAACCTCTTTATAAAGAATAAGTCTACCTGTAAATGCTAAAAGTTTTATTTTTGGCTTCCCAAGACAGCGGCAGTAATTTGTCGAAAAATAGGCAAATTTGCATGGAAACTGTCAGAGGTCCTTCATACATTGGAAAAGTGTGATTTTCTCAAACTAATTACTTATTGTTCATTCTCAAATAATTTAATTTCTGTTAATTACATAAACATTGGAACACCCAACCAGTAAATGTAATTTGTAATTGTCTGAAGGTGAACAGGTACACAGTCTGACAGGGAAGCAACTCTGCCATTTTCATATTAGCCTCTTTTCTCAATGGGGTCAACTCTTGGAGCAAATTCTTTCCTGTTAGAGTAGATTCCATTTGTAAGGGCTTTGTCATCTATGGTAGCTACATGGAACAGAAACAGGGTTGCCATGGTCAGGGAAAAACATCTGATTTTTAGCTTGCCTGAACAAAGTTCAGGAAGAGCTATTGCTCTACCCCCGGCGTCAGTGTCAGCAGCGGCGTTGGCGTCACCGGTGGTGGCGGCGTTAGCAAAATGTTAAAGTTTTGCGTTAAAGTTTTTATGGTACCTGTCCCTGTGACAGGTCTTGTTTTTTTCCAGGTCGGGGAAAAGTCGAGTGATTTTGTGGTTAGTCAGGAAAATTTGGAAAGTCAGGGAAAAGCCATGGTATCGGTATTTGAAAA
This sequence comes from Ctena decussata, assembly GCA_963989385.1. NCBI lineage: Eukaryota > Metazoa > Mollusca > Bivalvia > Lucinida > Lucinidae > Ctena > Ctena decussata. The sequence continues at coordinate 20,849,667 of OZ022512.1, read as the reverse complement.
TAAATGGCTACTGCAGTCTTCAGAAGGAATATTATTCAGTTCAAGGGGAAAGGATGTACATGTACTTCTACAGAGATAGTCCTGGTACATCTCCCTCATTGGGGGTACTCTTAGAGAAAGAATTTTCTCCTTTGGTGAGCAAATGCTTTCCTTTAATAGTAACCTCCTATTTTCAAGTGATACAGTTAATAGCACTGCTGAAGTAAAGAGTAAAATTAAATTTTGGAATCCAGAGCTGTAGATAAGAGGGGTATTTGATGGTAATTGAGGGATAATTTTCTTTATTTCTCATCGAAATCATATCGAAATTATAACAGATGAGGGGTCACAACATATGTTCTTATCCAGAATTAACAAAAATTATCCCTAATTATCACCAAATACCCCGTCTTATCTAGGGCTCTGGGAACCGTATAAAGGATATGGAAAACTGCAAAATGTCAGGGAAAAGTGAGGGAATTTTGAAGTGGGGGATAAGTCACAACCCTGAGAAAGTAAAACTGGTAAAAATGTTGGAATAGCCTTGTTGATGTACCCATACAGTGTATAGTTCGAACAGGTTGATTTTACTACCTGTTTGTGGAATCTGATCTGTTTTTTTCCACAGACATTTATTTGATGCTAACAATATAGGCCACATTCTGGGGCATCTGATTTAGTTCTACCTTTTCTTCAAATGTCACTGATTATATGAAGTTGTGCATTAATGGGCTTTAATGAAACTTACAGTCATGTAATCATAACCAATATCTTGCAGACCGACATATTTCTTAGACATAGAATACATGCCAGCTGTTTGAAAAATCTTTAAAAGCTTTTTCAAACAGCTGGCATGTATTCTTTGTATAAGAAATATGCCTGTCTACAAGATATTGGTTATGATTACGTGACTAAATTTCCAATTTTTGTCGCACCTGCTTTAGCAAGGTGCGATATAGGCGTCCGGTTTTCCGTCCGTCAGACCGTCCGTCAGTACGTCCGTCCTTTCACAATTTACGTCGACCCTAGCGTTTAAGTCCATTCAAACAGCTTATTCTCTAAAACCGCTGCATCCATGGTTCTCAAATTTCATATGCAGCATAATCGGACTGCAGGGCTTCAGAATTGTAAAATTCAGCCAGGTCAAGAATCCAAGATGGCCACTGTATTTCCTCATCATAAGGCAGAGGTTTTCCCCTCCAAACACCTGCAAAAATCTTGATCTAGACAGACAGATTTTTGGATTGTCTTGGAAGGAAAAACCCATCTTACAGCATAATAAAATAAAACTGATTTTGAATTTGGGATAATCAAGATGGTAAAAAACTCTTTCTCATAACCCAATAATATGATAATAATTATGATGATTGACAAGGATAATAGTTTTTGCTCCTTGGGAGCCTGCGCTGTCATCACCACCACCCACACCACCAAAGGTGAGGAGGGACATAATGATTTAGTGCAGAACTTTTGGTGTTTTCCTACCATCAAAATTGAATATATGGGTGCATATTCACCACTGGATAAAACATTGGGACATGCTGATTGCTTGTTTGTCACACCTGCCTCTAGCAGAAGCGAGACAAAAGTATGACTTTTCTGACATAGTTGTCTTGGATGGACACTGGGGGCCAGGTGTGTGCAACTATGGTTACTTACCGCTGAGCCACGTAGGGAACTTCGTTAGGAGAATGGAACAGAACAGAACAGAACATACCAGAGCTCTAGATAAGCAGGAGTATTTGGTGATAATTAGGGATAATTTTTGTTAATCCTGCATAAACACATATGTTGTGACCCCCTCATCTGAACCGTCTCGACAAGACGGTTCAGATGAGGGTCACAATATATGGTTTTGATGAGAATTAAGATAGAATTATCCTTAATTATCATCAAATACTCCCTCTTATCTAGAGCTCTGATTGTTGTCATCAACAGCAGTGTAAAACTTTTGTCAAGTTTTCTAGTTCAGTTACTTCTTGATTATAATGCAATAAAAAGGCTTTTAAAAAGGCATGATCAGAATTTGAATAGTTGCACACAGCTACAAGATTTTTTTGATTTTTTTTTGGATTTTTTGTCTTGCCTGCAACTTGAAAAGGGAGACAGACATAGTTATAGAGAATACCATGTTAGTGTCTTTGGATATCAAGTTTGTCAGGCAAGACCAGAAACAGCGTAGGAATGGAGAGGCTTGCCGAGCCAGTCTGACGTGTTTCTGGTCGAGCCTGATAAACTTGATATCAGAAGACACTGAAATGGTTTTCTATTTATCATGCATCATGAGAAGATTTTACGGCGTGAAGAGCGGCAAACATATGTTCAGCAAGTGCAGTTTTGGTCGAACTTGCTGATGTCGCGAATGTGTTATGATGTAAGTCGGTGACTTCATTTAACCAATCAAACGTTGATATCAAGGCAAACATCAGTTTGTAGCCAATTGTCTTCAGAGAGATCGCTTCTAAGGGACTCACCTGATAACATTGGTGCAAGCAGAGTTCTTAAGTGACATGATATCACATCATATTATCATACCCCAGATATCAGGTGAAATACGCAGCAGATGCATGATGAATTACTTTTCTAGTGGGGGCTTAAACTATTGTTGAGTTTCCTGGTTTAGCACTGTTTGTGATAGCACACTGACAGAAGAGACACCACCATTCGTGGAATTCTTTTCTTAGGTTAAGCCTGGCCTGCCATCAATTAAGGACCAACTTTTGGCTACCAGCAAAACACCAGACAAGAGATCACAGATTAAAACAATGACTGCCCAGTTTAGTTTGACACAGCTGAAACATGTTTACACTACTGGGATAAGAGAAAGGTCAGTATAACCTATTTTTCAACACCTACCATGGAAAATTTAAATTCCTTGGTGATATGATATTATGATAGTAAATTTTTGGATTGTTATGGAACAGTACTAAACTCTGACTCTACCTATATGACATGCAGGTAAAATAGATGATTAAACTATATTGTGCTGAAACCAGAGAGCCAGATAAGCTGGCTAATTGTATAAAATGCACACTGGAATGTTGAGAAAACAGAATGACTTCAAAAGTATTTGAACAAAATAGCTGGACAATTTCTTCACATACAGTAACTGTTGCAAGCCAAGGTGTGATTGACCCGATATAGGCATTTTATGTAGGAACAACTTTGTGAACAAATTATCAGGAGATCTGCATGAGCTCTTTACCCTTATGTGCTTCAATATTGGGACACCTAAAAGCCATAAATTTTCCATTTGGGACAAATGGTTTTAGGTGTCCCAATACTTAATTAAATTAAGCACATTAAGGTTAATTTGGCATACCCTTACTGACCAGTAGGTAGATGATTCAGTTAACTTTTGACTATATTTCATAAATCTTTGGTGCAGTTTGGCCCCTTTTTCAACTAAGCAACAACAGGCCTCTGTGATCTAGTGGATACAAGTGCTGATTCATAAAGATTTGCTCTCTCATGGCTTTGGGATCTAGCCTGCCACATTCTGCTTGCCAAAGGTCAGGTGGTTTATCCCAGGGAGCCCCATTTTCACCCACCTCTGCTAAAGGATCAGCTTAATCAAAATGAAATATTCTTGAAAAGGCTGCAAAACACATTATTTATTAAGGAACAGCCTTCTGAACAAACTGCTTGAGGGGAGACATTTATACTTCACGTTACAGACCAAGATAGAAATGACCTGATAAATTTTTGAGCATTTGGTTGAGTTTTGCCCCTATCCAAATAGGACATTTTGTATAGGAACAAGATTGTGATTTGTAATCAAAATAGCTGGAGAACCACCAGAGCTAGTATCTTTACATTTGATATACAGTTACAGACCAACCGGTGAATAACCTGAATAATTCTTGGGCATACTTTGTATGTGTTTGGTACTGTTCTGTCCCTTTTCCAATATATTCATTATACCCCCGCTTTGAAAAAGTGGGGGGCATACTGGTTTGCATCGGTCTGTCATTCCGTCCGTCCGTAATTCCGTAAAACTTTTTAGTAAAAATTTTCGTAAACGATTTCTCCAAAATGGTATAAGCTAGAACGTTCGTATTTGGTATACTGCTTGACACTGACTTGATGTATCGTGGGATTGAGATTTAGCCCTCTCCTGCTTATTCTTCCCCATATTTATCCATTTTTCTTTCTTTCTGATAAAAGTTTTTGTAAAACATTTCTCCACAATGGTATAAGCTAGAATGTTCATATTTGGCATACAGGTTGATGACGATGTGTTGTATTGTGGGATTGAGAACCAGCCTTCTCCTGCTTATTCTTCCCTTTATTTTGTCCATTTTTCGTTTTTTCCATACTTTGAATAATGAAATTTTTCGTCAAAGATTTCTCCACAACCATTCAAGCTAGAATGGTCAGATTTGGCATACAGGTTGATTATGGTGTGTTGTATCGTGGGATTGAGAACCAGCCTTCTCCTGCTTATTCTTCCCTTTATTTGTCCTTTTTTCTTTATTTCCATACTTTGAATAATGAAATTTTTTGTCAAAGATTTCTCCACCACCATTCAAGCTAGAATGGTCATATTTGGCATACAGGTTGATTATGGTGTGTTGTATTGTGGGATTGCAAATCAGCCTTCTCCTGCTTATTCTTCCCTGTATTTGTCCTATTTTCTTACTTTTCATACAGTAAATAATGATTTTTTTGTCAAAGATTTCTCCACAACTACTGTGCAAGCAAGAGTAGTTATATTTTGTTTGCAGGTTGACGAGGATGTGTTGTATCGTGGGATTGCAAACCAGCCTTCTCTTATTCTTCCCTGTATTTGTCCGATTTTCTTTCTTTCCATACTTTGAATAACAAAATTTTTAGTCAAAGATTTTTGTGCAAAAAAGATTTCACAGTAACCCTTCAAGGTAAAATGTTCATATTTGGTATACAGATTGATAATGACTTAATTATACCCCCTGCAAACTATGTTTGAGGGGGGTATACTGGTTTCACGTTGTCCTTCCGTCCGTCCGCAACATTTGCTCCGATTTGTTTCAAATTTTGTCCATGGATGCAGCATATGAAAAGAGTTGACACGTATTTTTCCGATTTCCGTAGATGAGTTTCAGTGCTGAGTTATGCCCCTTTGTATTCGTCGTGAAAAAAGTTTGTTATCACAACTCCTCCTAGACCACTTGACCGATTTTCTTGAAATTAAGTACGTGAATACATATTAGTATGAAGATGTGCATTAGGGTTTCCTTTTTAGCTCGCCTGAACGAAAGTTCAGGAAGAGCTATTGTTGTCACCCCGGTGTCGGCGTCCGCGTCCGCGTCCGCGTCCGCGTCCGCGTCAGCGTCAGCTTCGGCGTCCGGATTGGATGTTTTGGTTAAAGTTTTTTAAAGACCTATATCTCCTTAACCCATGGATGGATTCTTTTGATACTTGCACTGTAGGTTGATATTGGTCCAAAGTTTAACAGGGTACCACCCCCACCCCACTCCATGACCTTGATGTCAAGGTCATGGACTTAGAAAATTGGAGTATTTTTGGACTGGATGTTTTGGTTGAAGTTTTATAAAGCCCAATATCTCCTTAACCCATAGATGGATTCCTTTGCTACTTGCACTGCAGTTAGATATTGGTCCAAAGTTTTCCAAGGTACTACCCCCACCCCCCTCAGTGACCTTGATGTCAAGGTCATGGACTTAGAAAATTGTTTTTTTATTGATTGGATGTTTTGGTTAAAGTTTTTTAAAGACACATATCTCCTGAACCCAGTGATGAATTCTTTTTAGCTCGCCTGAACGAAAGTTCAGGAAGAGCTATTGTTGTCACCACGGCGTCGGCGTCCGCGTCCGCGTCCGCGTCAGCGTCCGCGTCGGCGTTCGAATTGGATGTTTTGGTTAAAGTTTTTTAAAGACCTATATCTCCTTAACCCATGGATGGATTCTTTTGATACTTGCACTGTAGCTAGATATTGGTCTAAGGTTTAACAGGGTACCACCCCCACCCCACTCTGTGACCTTGAAGTCAAGGTCATGGACTTAGAAAATTGGTTTTTTTTGTTCGACTGGATGTTTTGGTTAAAGTTTTATAAAGCCCAATACCTCCTGAACCCATTGATGGATTCCTTTGATACTTGCACTAAAGTTAGATATTGGTCTAAAGTTTTCGAAGGTTCTACCCCCACCCCCCTCTGTGACCTTGATGTCAAGGTCATGGACTTAGAATATTGTCTTTTTATTGATTGGATGTTTTGGTTAAAGTTTTTTAAAGACACATATCTCCTGAACCCAGAGATGAATTCTTTTTATATTTGCACTGTAGTTAGATCTACAGAGTACTACCCCAACCCCGCTCAGTGATCTTGATGTCAAGGTCAGGGACTTAGGAAATTTTTGTCTTTTTTAAAGTTTTGTAATTGCATACTGATTCATAATGCTTTGCAGAGATTTAGTTTATACTTGAACTGATGTTAGACTCTTTTTTGAGATTTTACAAAACATCTTATACTTACCCCACTGGGTGACCTTGAAGTCAAGGTCATCGACTTAGAATTTTGTTTTAAAGATTTTGGTTAAAGTTTTATATTTATGAAGACATAATTTCACAGTGCCACGATGATGGACTCAGTTGATACTAATACTTGGGCTGATGTTAGATAATGGTTCTGGGTTTTGATACATACTAGCCCCCCCCCCCCCCCCCCCCCCTCTCCCCCTTACCCGTCAGTTTTTTTACCTCAAGCTCATGCACTTTGAAATTTCATTTCATTTTTTTTATTTTAATTTTATTTTAAGACTTATTTCTGAGATAGCTTTTGTGTTTTCATTATGGACATGCTTGCATGAAGTTTTATGCATAGCAGTCCACATAGCCCCCCCCCCCCCCCACCCACCCCCACCCCCACCCCCACCCCCCACCCATCAGTTTTTTTTTTACCTCAAGCTCATGGACTTTGAAATTTCATTTCAGTTTTTTTATTTTAATTTTATTTTAAGACTTTAATTCTGAGATAGCTTTTGTTTATAAATGTGTTTTCATTATGGACATGCTTGCATGAAGTTTTATGCATAGCAGTCCACACCACCATAGCGGCTTTGTGATGGGCAAGCACCAATTCAGGCGAGCTATGCTGTCAGGCGACAGCTCTTGTTATATTTGCAATTTAGTTAGATATTAGTTCAAAGTTTTGCCGAGTACTACCCCAACCCCACTCAGTGACCTTGATGTCAAGGTCACGGACTTTGGAAATTTGTTCTTTATTAAAGTTTTCTAATTGCATACTGATTCATAATGCTTGGCAGAGATTTAGTTTACACTTGAACTGATGTTAGACACTTTTTTGAGTTTCTACAAAACACTATATACTTACCCCACTGGATGACCTTGAAGTCAAGGTCATCGACTTAGAATTTTGTCTTAAAGATTTTGGTTAAAGTTTTATATTTATGAAGACATAATTTCACAGTGCCACGATGGACTCAGTTGATACTAATACTTGGACTGATGTTAGATAATGGTTCAAGGTTTTGTTACATCCTAGCCCCCCATCCCCCCTCCCCCACCCCCACCCACCCCTACCGCTTAGTATTTTGACCTCAAGCTCATGGACTTTGAAATTTCATGTGGATTTTTTTATTTTAATTTTACTTTAAGACTTATTTCTTAGATAGCTTTTGTTTATAAATGTGTTGTCATTGTGGACATGCTTGCCTGAAGTTTTATGCATAGAAGTCCACACCTCCAAAGCGACTGTGTGATGGGCAAGCACCTATTCAGGCGAGCTATGCTGTCAGGCGACAGCTCTTGTTTAAATCTGGCCCCGTTTCCTTGAGTTATGCCCCTTTTTGACATTTTTACCCTAATTTTTGGGGTTATTACAGTCATTTTTGCTTGATTTTTATTCAGATTTGGTACAAAGATGCACCTTAAGAAAATAGTTGACACGTGTTTTCCAGTTTTTCCCGGAAGCATTTGCCTGCTGAGTTATGCCCCTTAATATTTTTTTTGTAAAAACGGTTTGTGCAACTCCTCCTAGACTGCTTTACCGATTTTCTTGAAATTAAGTATGTGAACACATATTGGTATGAAGATGTGCATTAAGGTTTCCTTTTTGAAATCTGACCCCTCTTGCCTGAGTTATGCCCCTTTTTGACATTTTTTGCCCTAATTTTGGGTGTTATTTTAGTCATTTTTGCTTTAATTTTATTCAAATTTGGTTCATAGATGCAACCTAAGAAAATGCTTGACACGTTTTCCAGTTTTTTCACGGAAACATTTGCCGGCGGAGTTATGCCCCTTTTATATTTTTAGTAAAAAAAGTTTGTTATCGCAACTCCTTCAAAGCTGTTTGACAGATTTTCTTGAAATCAAGTATATGAACAAATATTGATATGAAGATGTGCATTAAGGTTATAATTTTAATGACCAACCCTTTTTGCATGAGTTATGCCCCATTTTGATATTTGATGCTCTTTTTACATAGGATTTTTTGGTCATGTTGCTTCGATTTTATTCCTATTTGGTGCATTGATTCTGGAGAAGACAACAGATGACAAATATTTTTCAGCCTTTTCAAGTAGAGTTGTTGGGCTTAGTTATACCCCTTTATGGTTATTGAAAAGAGAGTTGCTGTTTCTTCTCCTAAACTGTTTCTCTGACATTTTTGAAATTAAGTGTGTGAACACATATTGGTCTTTAGATGTCTGTTGAGTTATAGGTTTGGAACTTCAGCATTTTTTCTGAGTTATGTCCCTTTTCAGTTGTTGTTTTGCTCTGATTTTGTAGTCATTTATTTTTTTGGGGGGTCATTCTTTCTCTGATTTCTTTCAGATTTGATCCATGGAGCCAGCATAAGAAAAGAGTAGACATAAATACTTTCAGTTTTGCTTGCTAGAACTTTAAGGATGAGCTGTATAATGTGTTTTTTTTAACATGCAACTTAAATGCTGTGTATTTGTAAAAGTTGGATGACAAAGCGAGCTAAGTGCTAAATGCGGGGGGGTATTTAGTAAGCCATGCTTACTGCCATCTCTAGTTTATTGTGGGATTGCAAATCAGCCATATCTGGCATATTCTTTCCTGTATTTGTCCAGTTTTCTTTCTCTCTATGCTTTGAATAATGACTTTTTTGTCAAAGGTTTCTAAGCAGCCATTGCAAATTAGAGCAGGGATATTTTGGTTGGCAGGTTGATGATAACTGTTATACTGTGGGATCGAGAACCAGCCTTCTCCTGCTTATTTTTCCCAATATTTTTCCAATTTTTCTTTCTCTCCTTACTCTGAAAATGCATTTTTTTCATAAATTACACAGCATCCCCTAAAGTTTGAATCTTCATATTTGGTACATTGATAAAGACCTATGTCTTACATGTATTTATTAATTTTTCTATCTGTATATGTGGAATCATTTATTCCGTATTACATAGGAGGGGATTTATTGATATTTGGTATACATGTTGGCAATGAGTTTTCTCTCTCTATATACTTTCTGTAATGAAAATAACACCATTTGATTAAAGCAGTTAAGCGGGGGTATAGTTGGATTCTCCGACAGTTCTAGTTTTATATAGAAACAGCCTTGTGAACAAAGTACCTTGAAGTCAGCTTGGGCTAAGATCTTTATGCCTGAAATACAATAATAGATTGAGGTGTAGATGAGCAGATTAAGTTTCTGACTTAGCTTTCAGGGATGAGCCCCTTTCTGAGGCAAGCAAGTGGTTGGGGGCATAGAGTTTTACAAACAGGTTTTCCAGTTTTCTTCTATTATGTATTTTCACATCTTGTATTAACAAGTTGTTTCTATTTTAGTCAGAGTCAACTATCACCAGGACTATGTCTGATTGGTCCATTGAGGTTCTATAATGCCTGGGTGTGTTGCCATGGTAACCAGTTTCATCTGTTGAATCCACATAGAGTTGAAGAGACATTGCTGTACAGGGATTTATTAGATAAACATGTTCTTTCTGCAACAGCAGTAGAAAACCCCGTCAGACTGACCGAAAGGTAACAAAGCTTATGTATTTGTTTATTAGATGGGGGATTCTCCCACCCAAAACAACACAAAAAGTATAGATCCATCTTCTGTGTCGGATGTAGATTTTCTAAAGGACCCCAAAGTCTAGATCCATCGTATAAGACTCATCTACATTTTGGGGGTTGTTTTGGATGGGAAAACCCTTTCTTATAGCAATTTCAGTGTTAATAGCTGTTTTGTTAAGATTTTTGAGTGACTGGGTTTATCATTCTCTTGTTCAGGCATTCAGTACAAGCTGGCTAACAGCAATATGGTGGAGTCTTTGGCTCTTGTGCAAATGGTGCAGGCTCCACACTTTGCAGAGACAGGTCTTGAAATTTTTGTGTAGGGCTTGACAAATCAAAATTTGACCTACCTGTCTAATTAACAGCTTCTACCAGAAAACGTTGAAATGAGCATGTGAAATGTTTTCTGTACCTCTTTTTCAGCAATATTGGAGGAGCAGATCTCTATCACACTTTGTTGACACTGTTTCCATCATCTTCCACTGCTAAGACATACACAACAGCTGAAGACGAGAGATTAGTGGCCAATGGTTTACAAGTTAGACGGCATTTCAATTCAGATGGTTCTGCTGTGTTGGACCTGGTAGGGTTGTGTCAAGCCATGCCATTGTATGGACTGACAGACCTGAAAGAGATTCTGGATCAGATTTGTCACACCAAGGCGACAAGTTTGAGCATGTCTCGTCCTTTGAAAGTTATAAATTATTTGCAGGTGAGTAAAGTTTGGTGAAAAAAATACAGTCATGATCCTAAAAATTGGGACATATTAAGGTGAGTGGATATACTTTCAGGGAAAGCAACTCTGTTATTATTTTTTTTTGCCTCCCTTCTTGATAGGGGTCAACACTTAAAGGAAAGAATTTGCTCTCTTGGGAGCAAATTCTTTCCTATAAGTCTAGACCCCTATGTGGAAGGTTTCTTCATCCAAGAAAGCAAACGGGAAGTCACAAAAGTTGTATCCCTTTGAAAACACGACATAAAACATGGAGATGTACCCATATACAGTAAAAAATTACAGTAAAAACTCTTATGAATGATAATCTGTCAACAAAAGCCACCTCTTTACAACAGCCAGTCTTTTGGATCTGCCAAAGTGTAGTTTTACTGTTATCTTGAACTAATTGTCTGGTAGGGCACAGTAGGTAGGGCACCTGACTTGTAAGCCAGAGGTCCTGGGTTCGATACCAGGTCCGGCCACTTTCTTTCATTTCCCCTTCCACTGATTTAAGTAGGACAGTTGTCAGTTACTGGTGAAAACAAGTGCACTTAGTACTGATTAACCGCTTAGGAGGTCTAAGCCTGCCAAGGAATAGTGTGGTTCGAGTAACAGACCATCATGACATGACGATAGCTGTTTGTTTAGCATGGATGTTAAACAATAACACGATAACAACATACTGTAATTTTTCATGAATAGAATAATTGACCCCTACTGATAAGGAAGGTGAAAAAAAAGGATAGTTGCTGCAGTGAAAGTGTACCCATTCATCGCCAAAAGTCTTAGAGAAGCAAAAGAGTGCTTACATGTAAATGATATTTTTATGAGTGCATCCATGTGTAGATACTAGCGATCAAAAGTTTCATCTGCTGTATATTATGTATGTCATTGAAGGCAAGCTTTGATATCTTATGACAGTTCTTTTGTTATTCCAGAGTGAGGCTGTAAGAATGGTACGGCAGCGCCCTCTAAAGAGAACTCGGGATGAGATGCAGGATCTTGTAGATCAAATGAAGACCTCACTGCCTGACAACATGGTTAACTGCCTTCACAACAAGCCATTCTTACATGAAATATTTGATATGAGCACCATTCCCGTTGCTTCATCACAGTTGTGAGATGTGTGATGATAAAATATGTGTTAAGTGAATAGTTATGCTTTCAAGGGAAGCAGCTCTACCATTTTTCATTTCAATACCCTTCTCAAAGGGGATCAACTCTGAAAGAAAAGAAGTTACTCCCCTGGTACAAGTTCTTTCCTTTAAGAGTAGACCCCTGGCCTCTCAGTCCAGGAAAGCAAATGGGGTAACAAAAGTTGTGTCCTTTAGTAGAAATGGCAGAACAACATGAAGGTGTATCCATTCAACTTTAAATTTGCCCTAAATATTGGGACACAACCAATGAATTACTACTATTTTCCAAATAAATTAATTTTGCTGCAGTTGTGTCAGGAGCATTGTAGGCAAAATGACAGATAGTGCAGACACTGATCTGACTGCTCCCTGGAGAAATCTGGTTTGGGTCTATATTGCTTGCTGAGGCATTTATGCATCAAAAAATCTACAGTCATTACAGTGTATAGTTCATATAGCAATAACTTACCTGCGGTGTCTGTATGACATGATTTGATTTGTTAACGATTAATGCACAATTTATTTTCATGGAAGTAACTGGGAATAAACATAGTTCATATCATTAATTATTTTGACACCTTTACTTGTGTCAATCACTGTAATTATTCTAAATTTAGAAAAAGTATAAGTTTTGGTTCGACCTGCTGTAGCAAGGTAATATATATAGTAGTACGGGTCCATTTTCCAGTAAATTTGTCTGTCCATCATAGTTGCATGACAACCTTTGCTTTAAATCCATCTCTATCCTAAACCAGTTGGTGGATTACCATACATAGCTAAATCAGGGGGATAAAACCAAGACTAAATCAGGGTGATGAATCAAGACTAAACTAGGTTTTGACCTTGACTCCATTTTCAAGACCACGAGATGACTAAATGTGCATCTGTGTATACATTATATAGACCCTAGTGGTTGGGTTCCATTGGTCAGGTGATGTGTTTCATAAAAGCATTTCTCCAACAGTGGGATCCTGTACCATTTTTAGCTCACCTGTCAAGGTGAGCTTATAGTATAGCCTTGGTCCGTCGTCCGTCGTTGGCGTCGGGGTCCACACTTTTAAGCATCTTCTCAGAAACCACTGGGTCAGTTGAAGCCAAATTTCATATGGAGCCTTAACAGGATGGATGAACGAAAGTTTATATATTTGGCCTAGGTCACATGACCAAGATGGCCGCCATGCCCATATATGGTAAAAACCTTAAAAAAATCTTCTTCTCAAGAACCACTTGGCCGATCGCCTTGAAACTTGGTATGAGGCATCTTGGACTCCAGTATTACAAAATTTATATAAATGATGACCTTGGGTTGACCTTGACCTATTTTATGGCAAGGTCAAATTTGGTCCGTTAGGGTTTTGAAGGGGGGAAAAAGCTGAAAAAAGTGCATTTTTTTGTTGCTGTTGTGCTCTGTGATATGGAAAAGCAGTCAATTTCAACACCTATGGATATTAGAGGTCAAGGTCATTTAGTGACCTTGACCAAAGGTCATTTGTCCATTGCGTGTCAACATTTTCAAACATCTTCTAGTCAGAAACCATTGGTTCAATTGAAGCCAAATTTCATATAGAGACATAACAGGATAGGGGAATGAAAGTTTATATATGTGGCTGAGGTCACATGACCAAGATGGCCACCATGCCCATAAATGGTAAAAACCTTAAAAAATCTTCTCCTCCAGAATCACTGGGCAGATTGCCTTGAAACTTGGTATGTAGTATCTTGGACTCCTGTACTACAAAGTTTATATAAATGATGACCTTGGGTTGTCCTTGACCTATTTCACCACAAGGTTAATTTTGGTCCCTTAAGCTTTTGAATGGGAAAAGCTGAAAAAGTGCATTTTTCTGTTGCTGTTGTGCTCTGTGATATGCAGTCATTGTCAACCTCTATGAATACTAGAGGTCAAGGTCATTTAGTGACTTTGGCCAAAGGTCATTTATTTGTTGTGTGTCAACCATTTTAAATCTTCTCTTAAACTACTGGGCCAATTTTTATTAAATTTCATATGCAGCCTTCCAGCAAAGCAGGAAAGAAACTTTATATATTTGGTCCAGGATACATGACCAAGATTGCCACCATGGCCATATTTGGCAAAAACCTTAAAAAATCTTCTTCTCAAGAACCACTGAGCCAATTGCCTTGAAACTTGGTATGTAGCATCTAGGACTCCCGTACTACCAAATTTATATAAATGATGACCTTGGGTTGACCTTGACTTGTTTTGCCTCAAGGTCAAAGGGGGGGGGGGGGTGCCTATAAGGCCCTTTTTCTGCCCAAGAGCAAAATGTTTTATTTTCAGCTGATGATTAGACTATAGTGTCCGCTATACTGAATCAATAGTGGTTAAACTCCGTAAGCCCTACTTTTGGAATAATGGGATTATTAAAGTGGGTGGGGTAAGTCAGCATGAACCAGGGGTGTCATATTATAAGCTGTATTTCTCCTTCAAATTTAATGGCATTCATAAATACCTTCCTTTATAAGTTGAAGTGATGTCTTTGGTGACATCTTTTCTCAAATTCTATCTTTTAAAGTAAAATCTTATGTCTGCAGAATTTCTTGTAGAGACACTGTCAGTTTTCATTAGTTTTGGTACTTTGAATTCAATATATTCTACCATATCTCTAGAACCAATGGATGACTTCTTACCAAACTATCATGGGTTCGCCGCTGGGAGAGTGCAAACTGTTGATTAAATTTTGGTGACCTTGACCTTTGTTTCAAGGTCACAGTAAGATCTATAATGTCAATTTTAAGTCCAGTTTTAGCCATTGTCTACACAGTAGCTCCTGAATTGATATGGAATTGTTCCCAAAGTGGCCTAAATTAAACATTATGAGGAGTTAGAGCACTAGTTATGATTAAATGGCCATGACATCATGATTAAATGGCCATGACATCATCTTCAAGGTCAAGGTCATGGCTAGACTAAACAGAGTATAATCATAGATTTCATCAATCAGGCGGCAGAAATATACCAAATCTGAGTGTTTTCATTTGAAAATCAATGTTTAATGTGCACAGAATGGCCTTGACCTTGGTCTGAAGGTCAGTATTAGCCAAACATGATGAAACAGAATTGGGTTAAACTTAAAGGTTATAGAAAAGTCTATTGTAAAATAATGAACTCCTGAATGTATTGGTGACCTTCAGATCAAGGTCAAGGTCATTATATGCATATTAAGCATTGTTTTACAAATAGAAACATCCATATTTGTTAAATTTCTGCTTACAAGCTGTGTGAGATCTTTGGTTAAACTCTGTCAAGTCTAACCATAACCGTGACCTTGAAAATGATGTCATGGCCATTTGATCATAAATAAAGCTCTAACTCCTCATAATGTTTAATTTAGGCCACTTTGGTCATGATTTCATATCAGTTTAGGAGCTACTGTGTAGACAATGGCCAAAACTTGACTTAAAATTAACATTATAAGTCTGACTGTGACCTTGAAACAAAGGTCAAGGTCACCAAAATTTAATCAACAGTTTGCACTCTCCCAAGGGTGAACTCATGTTAGTTTGGTAAGAAGTCATCCATTGGTTCTAGAGATATGGTAGAATATATTGAATTCAAAGTACCAAAATTAATGAAAACTGACAGTGTCTCTAAAAGGAATTCTGCAGACATAAGATTTTACTTTAAAAGATAGAATTTGAGAAAAGATGTCACCAAAGACATTACTTCAACTTATAAAGGAAGGTATTTATGAATGCCATTAAATTTGAAGGAGAAATATAGCTTATAATATGACACCCCAGGTTCATGCTGATTTACCCCACCCACTTTAATACCCCTATTTTTCTAAAAGTAGGGCTTACGGAGCTTAACCACTATTGATTCAGTATAGCGGACACTATAGTCTAATCATCAGCTGAAAATAAAACATTTTGCTCTTGGGCAGAAAAAGGGCCTTATAGGCACCCCCCCTTTGGTCTCTAATGCTTTTGAATGGGAAAAGATAAAAAAGTGCATTTTTTTGTTGCTATAGTGCTCTGTGATATGGAAATGCAAACAACTTGAACCCCTAGGAATTCTAGGGGTCAGTGTCATTTAGTAACCTTGGCTAAAGGTCTTTTGTCCGTAATGTGTCAACATTTTTAAAAGGACTTCTCCTTTGAAACTACTGGGCCAATTTCAATTGAATTCCATATGCAGCCTTCAGGCAAAGCAGGAAACAAAGTTTACATATTTGGTCCAGGATACATGACCAAGATTGCCACCATGGCCATATATGGCAAAAACCTTGAAAAATCTTTTTCTCCAGAACCACTGAGCCAATTGCCTTGAAACTTGGTATGTAGCATCTGGGACTGTAGTACTACCAATTTTATATAAATTGAGCATATACTGACAGGTGAGCGAGCGTTGCCCTTGGGTGACTTGTTTTTTAGCTCACCTGAGCACGAAGTGCTCAAGGTGAGGTATTGTGATCGGTCTTTGTCCGGCGTCCGGCGTCCGGCGTCAACTTTTGCTTTAGACGACTTCTTCTCCAAAACTGCTAGCCGGATTTCGAAATAATTTCACAGAAATGTTTCTTGGGGGACTCTCTACCAAAATTGCTCAAATGGTTCCGCTCCGCTGAACAATATGGCCGCCAGAGCTAAAAATAGAAAAACTTTTAAACGACTTCTCCTCCAAAACTGCTGGGCAGATTTTGAAATAATTTCACAGAAACGTTCCTTAGGTGACCCTCTACCAAAATTGCTCAAACGGTTCAGCTCCGCTGAACAATATGGCCGCCAGAGCTAAAAATAGAAAAACCTTTAAACGACTTCTCCTCCAAAACTGCTGGGCTGATTTTAAAATAATTTCACAGAATTGTTCTTTAGGAGACCCTCTACCATAATTGCTCAAATGGTTCCGCTCCGCTGAACAATATGGCTGCCAGAGCTAAAAATAGAAAAACCTTTAAACGACTTCTCATCCAAAACTGCTGGGCCGATTTTGAAATAATTTCACAGAAATGTTCCTTAAGAGACCCTCTACCAAAATTGCTCAATCGGTTCTGCCCCGCTGAACAATATGGCCACCAGAGCTAAAAATAGAAAAAAGCTTTAAACATCATCGTTTCTAAAGCCAATGGCTCGATTTCAAAATAATTTCACAGAAATGTTTTACTCATGGCTCTGAACAAAAATTGCTCAAACACTTCCGCTCCGCTGAACAAAATGGCCGCCAGAGCTAAAAATAGAAATAAATCTTAGAATGACACAGAGGGCACAGTTATGATCCAATCATCATGAAACTTTGTCAGAATGTTTATCTTAATGAAATCTAGACCATCTTTGAAACTGGGTCATGTGGGGTCAAAAACTAGGTCACTGGGTCAAATCTTAGACAAACCTTGTGCACACTCTAGAGGGCACAGTTATGATCCAATCTTCATGAAACTTTGTCAGAATGTTTATTTATATAAAATCTAGGCCAGATTTGAATCTGAGTCTTGTGGGGTCAAAAACTAGGTCACTAGGTCAAATATTAGAAAAACCTCATGTACACTCTAGAGGGCACAGTTATGATCCTATCTATGTGAAACATTGTCAGAATGTTTACTTTCAAAAAATTTATACCAGATTTGAAACTGGGCCATGTCAGGTCAAAAACTAGGTCACTAAGTCAGTTCTTAGAAAAACAGTGTGAACGCTTTTGAGGACACAGTTTTGTTCTAATCTTCATGAGACTTTGTCAGAATGTTTGTCTCCAACGAATCTGGACCAAGGGTGCAACTTGGTCATGTTGGGTCTAAAAGTATGTCACTAGGTTAAACCTTAGAAAAACATTGTGTACACTCTAGAGGGCACAGTTTTGATAACTTTGTCAGAATGTTCATATCCAAGAAATCTAGACCAGGTTTAGAACTGGGTCATGTAGGGTCAAAATCTAGGTCATTAGGTTAAATCTTATAAAAACCTTAGGTACACAATAAAAGGTTCATTTTCCATTTAATCTTTGTGAAACTCTGTCAGTCGTATTGATGTCTCTGAGGTTAAGTTCACAGGATACTCAGGTGAGCGATCCAGGGCCATCATGGCCCTCTTGTTTATATATTGTACTGTTTTAAATACTATGCGGTGCACATTGAATTAATATTTTTTTAACCAAGTGCCATCTATTTCCTGAACAAGTTGCTGGATTTTCACAAAATTTGTATGGATGTATCATTAGAACATTTCTAAGAGAAGATAATTTTGGAAGGGTAAACTCCCATTTTGTAACTGAATAAATAGGGTAATAGGGTAACCTCCCATTTTATTTAAGGAATGAATTTCATTTTTCTGAGGTTTATTGAAGTGTAAACTACATTGGGTCAGGTGCAAAGTGAATGGACCCCAAAGGGGTTCATGTAAACTTTGCTAGTGACCCAGTGTAGTTTACACTTCGATAAACCTCAGAAAAATTAAGTTCATTGCCTATATTTACATTCGTTTCAATCAAAACCTTGATGATAAATCTTATATAAGCGCTAAAATTGAAACAGTAAAACATGTACATGCAGTTTTTTCTGCTAACAGCGGAACAGCGTGAATGACCTAATGGCGTCGCCGACATCCAATCAGATTGTAGAGAGCTATTGTTTATTTTGATGTCATTGACGTCGCGTGACTCAGTGTAATTATTGGAATGTAAACTACATCAGGTTCCAATGGTTTAATATAGGGCTTTTCAGTAAATACACCCAAAATGTAAATTAAATGAATAAATAGGGTAATAGGGTAAACTCCCATTTTATAACTAAATAAATAGGGTAATACCCTATTTATTCAGTTATTAAATTGGAGTTTACCCTTCAAAAATTACTGCAAATATGTATATCCGTGTAATTCAGCTATGAAATGAATTTTTTCACTTCCAGAATACAAGACAGATTTAGATCTTTGAGATTGTTATGGAAGGGAAGGGTGCCCACTGGTCAGGGAAAAGTCAGGGAAATTTGAATTTTCTTCAAGGTCAGGGAAAAGTCAGAGAATTTTGAAAAATAGTCAGGGAAATCCTAAAATTCTAAAAAGTCAGGGAATTTTATACTTTTTGGACAAAATATGAAATTTTCTCGTGGTTAAAGTGTCTGTTGATAGTTCTACATTGTGCTTTTTCATAACTGCTTTTCTAGAGCAAGTGATTTAGCACAGTATGTATTGTTGCAAAGCTTTTCAAAGCTTTGAAATATATTGGCTGCTTTGCTGCTTTTTCTGCAAGGCAAAACAGGTACTGCACGCGCAAACCTTGGGGCTGAAGTGGATGGTCGTGACATTTAAAGAATAACTTTTCGTTCAGGGAAAAAAGAAATTTGGTCAGGGAGAAGTCAGGTAATTCTGTTCGTACGAAGAGTGGGCACCCTGAAGGGAAAAACCCTGTCTTATGACTAAATAAGTATGGTATGTATAACCTTGACCAGGTCATCCCATTTTTAACATCACAGGAGGACTTAACCTACTGACAGAATTTCTCAAAGTTAAAGAATAATAAGGCTGATGACATTATGAACTTAACCAGTGAGCATCTTAAGTTTGGGAAAGGTGTTCTAGACTATTACTTGCTAGGGCATTTGAATTTTATAGTGAAGAAAACGTCTGTTTCACCAGATTTGAAGTTTCACCAAAATTTGCCAAGATATATAATCTTGACTGTTTGCGCAGGGGCACTTCTATCGGAAGTCTTAGGACAGTGGTGTTTTGAGCTATATAATAGCTTATTCTGACATCAAGAAAAAATTTGAGCCGCAACAGCAAAGTGGCATGTACTTCCAGCAAAGACTCAGATCAGCCTGGGCATTTGTCCAGTCTGATCAGAGTTTTTGCACTTAGAGGGTAGCTGAGAGCCTAAGGTACCTCCATGCCAGAAGCAAAGACTTTAATCAGACTAGGCAGATACCTGGGCTGATCTGAGTCTTTGCTGGGCACACATGCTACATTGTTGACTTTGTCGTGTCACGGCTTGTTTAGCAGCAACGTGCAAAAAGGTGATTAAGACATATGCAAACAGCAAAGGCTCAGACCAACTTGCCACCTAGGCTGCACAGATTTACAGATTGGTTTGAGTCTTTGGCTTTTTGTAAATATGTTAAGCCACTTTTTTGTATGACACAGCGCATTTAACAGTGCATACAGAAGCAGCCTGTGCCCTCCTGTACAGTTTGATCATTTTGTAAGTGTTTGCAGTTCACAGATACCATGTATGAATTGTAAGGAATCATCTACTGGCACAAAAGGAAGACTATAGCTAAAGTGCATTGATTTATATAGTTAGATTCTTTGGAAGCAATGAATACACCAAAGAAATGAAAATAGCAGACTCATTTTATTGAGTGCATAACCAGTAATGAAATAAGGGAACATTGGACAGCACTTGCTTAACCCAATATTGTCAGAATTTTCTTGATTTTTGATGCAGATGACAATTTTAACAGACGGCAAAAAATACCCAGAATGCAATGGGTTAATCAGAACTCTATTTAATGAATTCAATGATCCCAAAGGACCAGAAAATATTATTTGCACTGTATTGGGGCCATCTATTTAAACCCTCTTTAGCATGCTGCACTCAGTTATTCTGCCTTCTATCAGAGGTTCTGTCAATAATGCAAAGTTTGCCCACTTAAAGCTATGTCGAATGGCTATAGTTGTTCTCAGGCCAATATGGTTGACATGACCCATAGAGGGGCTTTAGCCTTCTAGAGTAAATACATAGGCAGTTTTACCTGATGTCTGTGGTTGCTCAGCCCCATGGGTTGTATCCAGGGGTCGCAGGCTCAACCCCCACTCCTATTTTTGATGGGACTGCGGTCCTGTCTCTGTATGATCTATGTGTTGTTGGAATGTTTAACCTGAGTTCACTCACTCACTCATGAATTGTGTCAGTAAGTATGTGCTCAGAGAGGGATGCCAGTTGCTTGCGGAGACCTGCTGATCACATATTCTTTCAAACTTTTTGGTTTAGTGACATTGAATAATTACATGTACAGAAATGCACATCTGTCACTCTGTATTTGGTAACAATACATTTATTATGAAAGTGGCTTTAACTTACCGTTACATATCTACAAACGGCAAAGCTTCAAACAAGTCTGTGGATTCTTGCAACTACTCTCTTGTTGAGGCTCTCCAGCAAGTGGTTTTTCGAAGTTTATACTTAAAGGATAAAGAAATAGCAAATTCCACTTACATGGTTCAGTTTACTACCATTTCTCGTAGTCAGCTTTGTCCAGTAGAGTTTTTGAAATTCATTGGCATGCTCTCAAGCTTGGAAAGTAATCTCTTGCAATGTATTTTTTTCAGTTTCATAATGGCCGCCTCAAGATAACCATTATTGCTGTAGGGGTGGCATGTTTCAAGCACATTCTTGAAAATTACCATTTCATATAAAATTAACATGAAATCAGTTCAGAAGAATTTATGCTTATATCTTATAGCAGTTATATTCATAAGTAATATCTTTTTGGAAAACAAAAAGATGCATAAGTGCAGCTGACACTGCAAACAACCCTTTGCTGAAATGGTCACATTCCAAAACAGATCAGGTGATTAATGATGACATCATTTCTGTTGTGATGTCACAATGGGTGGTTCCCAGCTTTATTAAAATTAAAATGAACCTCATCAAAGGCTGGAAACCAGAAGGAATATTTTTTACTATTGGAAAACCCACCTCCAAACAAAAAATGATAAAAATAGACAAAAGAGGTCATGCAATATGCTGCAAGTCAGTATTTAGCTACGAGAAATGGTTTTGGGTATGTTAAACCTAAAATTTTGATATTTAAGCCTCTTTAAAGAAAAAAGTTCCACTAAAAACCACTTGCTGGAGTGCCTCAACAAGAGAGTAGTTTACATATTGATTCCTCAGGTACCACACATGCTATGTGCGAACAACAAACTAAGTCTCTGATGACATTGTGACTGCAACTGCAATGAATACTGTTTGGATGATTATGGCTTACGGTGCTTGTTTTGGTATCTTAGTTTGTTTTGGTATCATGTTAAGGTGTATAGGTACACCACCATGTTATTCTGCCTTTTTTACAAAGGGGAACAACTTCTGTGACTTTTATTGGCTTCGGTGGAGGAAGAAGCTCTTCCAAATTGGGATCTACTCTTAAAAGAATTTGCTCCTCTAGGAGCAAATTCTTTCCTTTAAGAGTTAGTTGGCAGTGGGAAGAGAACAAAAACAGTAAATGATAGAGCTGCTTCTATTGAAATTGTGCCTGTATCCATTCACTTTAATATCTCTGTGATTTCCAAAAATTATTTCATTTTGCATCCCAACTTTTGTTATAAGATATAAAAAAGACAGAAAAATAGCTCATGTTTTCTAGCAAATCAGTTGTTTATAGAAATTAGAATGTCATGTTAAGTGCTATATTCAAAGAGTTTTATGTGACTAAATGGCACTGTCTAAATAAAGGCATTATAACTAAAATGTGTGTTTGTTTCATTCTATACCACCCTATTGGAAGGCGTATTTATGAGAATGCTGTGTGAAACATCCACAGCTTAACAGAAAACGAGCCAAACTTCTATGAGCAAATTATCACACTCATTTCAAGCTGTATTAGTACATCTCCATGTTTTCTCTGCCATTTTTACAAGGGGAACAACTTGTATGGCTTCCTGTTGGCTTTCATAGATTGCATTGCATTTCCAAAATAGTCAACTCTTAAAAGAAAGAATTTGCTTTTAAGAGCTGACCCCATTTGAGAAGAGAGGCAAAGTCCAAATAACAGTTGCTTCCCCTGAAAGTGCATGTTTATGCATTCACCTTAATGTTCAGACTAGGCTGTATCTCTGTTTAGAAAATTAGAGCACCTGAAATGAGCCAGGACATTGATAAATAATTATCATCAATGGCTTCTACTGGAGTGTGTGTTGTGTATAGGCTGTTTGCTGTCTATAAAACAAGACATTTTTTTAGATTTTTTCATTTATTACTGGGGATAAAATGATTCTCTTTCTCCACTGGCGTTTTCTAACTAATACATAACTAGGAAATAACTTTCAGAAATTTTATAATGTCATTTTCTTGCTTTTGTCTATTAAATCTGATACAAAATTTAAAGCTTAAGTGATGTGGAGTACAGTTATTTAATGAAACAGCCTCAACTCATGCCCATTTATGCATCATAATCAAGAAGTTTAACAGTTATACAGGTGTCACTGAATGTAACTGCCACTCTTTTATTTGTGTGCAAATTACCTAAAAATAGACATAGGCAATAGGCATATGTAACCATTCTAAAGGCTGTTACATTGATAGATTTGCTCCCTTCTAGAATACAGTCAAAATAATAACTAAGAAACTTTTTTGTTTCAAAATAAATTTTTCAAGAAAACTATAGATTAGTTCTGTATTATATAGACATTAAAGATGCACTTTACTTACTAGTGATATGTGTTGTAGTTTTAGAGATATTTGGGGAATGGCCTGTTTTATCGACAGCAAATAGCCTTAGTCCAGCTCCGGACCGAAATTATTTCAGAAACAAAGTTTCTAATTAAGAAAATTTAAACTTGTTTCTAGGTATTTTCCGGCCCAGAGCTGGGCTACAAATAGCCTATACATTCTAACCTGTCTTAAAGTTGGTTGGCTGGTTGTTTTGGGTTTAACAGCCCTTTGAGACAGTATTTCAGTCAATATCGGACCGTCTCCCAAAGAGAGGGAGAAAGAAGAGAGATGTGATAGTGAGAGAAAAAATATCCAAACAGCCCCACCCGCACCTACTGCAAGCACAGTAGGCCAAATCAGTAGGACCTGTCTTAAAGACAAATATTCTTGTTTATTGGGCATCATAACCTATTATGCAACAGTCCAGTGGCATTTCAATTTCATCAAAGCAAAACCTCCATCTTACATATGTAATGACATAACAGGGTCATAAAATCAATAAAGACTGCGGGTGTGTTCTATATAGTACAGAATATTTATTTTTAAGAGGTTACTTGTTTTTAAAAGCCACCTCTTGGGTCCTTTTGGGCAAAGTGCAGAGTCAGCGAACCTGTAGTGTATTAAGCAGTCACCTGTCTTTAGCAGCAACTCTTATGTGTCCCCTTCGGTGACCCTTTGAGATAGGTTTGACGGTATAAGAATTTTAGTGCCGTTTAGGCCAATAAAGCCATTTACTCCCATTTTGCCTACTCCCGTTTTGCCTACTGCTATTTGAGTTGGACCCATTCGGAGGACTCCCATTTTTGGGGTGGTGTCGTCGGGCGAAGGTGCAGTATAACTTTCAGTGCCGAGGCATCCTACTAATTTGGATAGTACTACTGTGCCTGCAATAGGTGGGGGTAGATTGGATATTTTTTCTCTCGCCTATCATTTCTTCTCTCTCTCTCTCTCTCTCTCTCTCTCTCTCTTTGTGGGAGTCAGCTCGATGTAGACTGAAATACTGTCTAAAAGCGCTGTTAACCAATCAACCAAAGGACCTCCTTAGTCTCATTTCGCTCGCCATTCCAGTAATATATTTGGTAGACTGTAACCTCAATTACTGTTTACCCATTGATTAGATAAAATAGACCCTTCCATCTGATTCAAAGATATTCTGTCAAGTTTAAGAAATAGTGCAGACTCTTATCAGTCTTGTCCAGCAGTAGAGTAACATGATCTACGCTGTCAGGCCCGAAAAGGTTTTATTGCCTATCTCTTTTGCTTTGCATAGGGTATCACTGACACCGTACTCATACTTATCAACATTTAGAAACGCAATTTTAGGACTTCTGTTCCATGTCATTCTAGGAGATAAACACCGATGTCGCTCCCCAGCAGGCACATGACGTTGAAATGGCGTCATACTGACGTCGATGCGACATAACGACGTTGCATCGACGTCAGTACGACGTCATTTGTCTGCTGGGTCTATGAAAACCCAGCAGGCGCATGACGTCATATTGACATCAACTCGACGTGATCACGTCGAATCGACGTCAGTGCCACGTTACTTCCACGCCATGCGGCCACAGGGAATGCCGTGTCAATTATGTACCACTCTTCAATAATGTAATAACATTATTTTGACTGATATTTCACAACTGTTATTACTGATATCACTGAGTTGGTGTTAAGTTTCTAACTGCCATCCAATCACATGGCCAAATTAATGGAATCTTTGATCCATGTCATGCAAAAATGAGCTTAACGTACTTGCGAACCCATTCTTAAATGTCTTGTTTGGGTAGGCCTATACGCTATACTATAGATTAGATACAAAGTACATTTTTTTCAACAGACCTAAGTCAACAGCTCAAATCTATGTGCTACGAAAACTCTCAAAATCTTGATTTTCATTGGGCGTATCACAAATGTCTTAGAAGGAACACATTAGACAGACCCGGATCCAAAGGGGCGGGGGAGGGGGGCGCTCGGTGGTTTCTAATGGAAGGCGGGAGAGGGGTATGGGCAGAGGGCGGTGGGGGGGGGGCTTCTGATGGAAGATTCTCAAGAAGCACACATTTAAGACATTTGTTATTTCATTGGGTGACTCATTCATGTCTGACCATTATGTCTTTGTGTGCAGGGATAATTTAGATTTTAATATATAAAATATAGGTCGTTAAAACTATTAACAAGAAACAAGCACATACCTCTGATATGGGGGTTCGAATAAGCGGTTTCAACTGCTGTGTTGACTCTGCGGAGACCGCAGTGGTCTCTGTGGAAATCACAGATGCCGTAAGACCATTTCACAGAGGAATGTTATGTGGAAAATGTGAATGCGTAAGGGCATCAGCTAATGTCAATTTACCTTGTGAATTGCGAGTTATGTGACTTTCTGTCTTGTTTGTTTCAACCTAGTCGGGGGCGTAGCCAGATCTGTTGAAGCAAATATTCTTTGATATATTTCTGAAAGCAAATATATGTACCTCCAAGGGAGATCACTTAATATGCAAAACTATGCCCTATCCCGCCATTTTTATTAAGGGAAACGTTTTTGAGACTTCCCTGTCGCTTTCCTTGGAAGAAAATCCCTTGTTAATGGAGGTCAACTCTTAAAGAAAAGAATTTGCTCCTGAAGGAGCAAATTCTTTTCTGTAAAGGATGGCTCAAATTGGAAAAAGGCAAACATTTTCAAGATTTGGTTCCCTATAAAGTCTACCAGTTCATTCTAGGAACAGCCAGCACAATACTGAAGCGTGGGCTTCCAGGCCTCCTTCTGACTACGCCTCTGCTAGTATTCATTTCCAGGTGCCCTCAGGTTGTTGTGCCCTCAGGTTGTATCTCATCTCAGTTTAATACAGAAACACGCATCTGATGCACATAATATGATATGGACACGTTTATAGTAGCCGGGCCGCGTAGCGCAGTCGGTAGCGCGTCTGACTCAAGAGCCAGAGGTCCCGGGTTCGATACCCGGTCCGGCCACATACTTTCGTTTCCCCTTCCGCTGATTCAAGAAGGGCAGTTGTCAGTTACTGGCGAAAGTATGTGCACTTAGTACTGGTTAACAGCTTAGGAGGTCAAAGCCTGCCCTGGAATAGTGTGGTTAGGTTAACTGACCGTCCCGACATGACCATAGCTGTCTACCGTGGACGTAAAGCAATATATGTAACACAACAACATAACACACAACGTTTTTATCAGCTGCGTATAATATACTGGCAGTCTGGTCCTATGAAATTTGAGAGCTTATACAACTTTTAAAGCGGTAGATAAACCAAAGGTTTTTGGCTAATTTCGGGGAAGGACTGTACAGACAGTATTCTGTGTATAGATAGGTCTATTGGCTGTGCAGAATAGAAGATTTTTTCAGCCGAAATCATATCAGATATGAATCGTGTGATGTGATCAGGGTCAAAGCTAATATGCACAATTATCTTTTATTCTCTTTGGGGGTTGTAAAAGGGCCCCTGAGATTCACAGATTATACCTTTCGGCAGCTGATATCGAAATAAAAAAGTTTAATCTACTGAGTTTCAGCATGCAAGTTCGCAGATGCGTATTATAATGTCAGTTTGACAGAATTTTAACATGTTTAATAGGCCTAACGTCTTCGTATTTGCTTATCATGACTCTCAAACGCCTTTGGTGATGCAAACTGCACAGATGCAGGTGCGAATTTTGTCAGGGAATGCATTGAAGATCAGACCATGACTATGTACAGAAATATCTGGTCATGCACAAACAGTAAGTCCACTCGGCTCTTATTCGTCTGATAGAGTGGTCCAAACAGCATTGGGCATCATTGTTGACTTAGTACAGACTGATGCTGGTCCTCACTATTCGATACATTCTTCCGTAGGCTTTATTAAACGTTCCATCATGGAGCAAATAGATTTTTCCTAATTCACAGGATGTCCTATCGCATAATAGGTAGAGAGACTCACACTTGCCCAAATATCGCGTTTCTTATTTTGTTCACTTTCATACAAGGATCGATTCGGCAAGGGAGACAAATCCCGAAAAAGGTCATTTACACGTTCGAGGTGGTTGTGACATTGGCTAGTCATTGTCCGAGATGTATTTTACAGGAATTTAAAATCGAGGTATGTAGCATTTTGCTATTAACTATATGCATGTAACAGAAAATCTCTCCTGTAATACACTGCAGTAAACACACGTTATCAGTTGTTACTTCCCTTATCACAATTGTGCATACTTTTAAGGTTACAGTTCACCAGGAGCGATATGCGTCCTACCAATCTGGATAATGGTAGTGCAAGGTAGCAGTTGCAAGATAGGGGCAGGTTCGTTCCCCGCTCCTCCGGTCTTTCGGGTGAGGCTTAAACCGAGGTCCCGTCTCCGTATGACGTGTACAACTGGTGGAACATTTACCCAAGCCAGAGGCTTATTTATAAGCCTATGCCCAAGCTCATTTACTCCACTCCCTGAGGCGCTGTCTGGTTATCTTAACAAAGGATTACCAGTGTTGTGTGTAAATTAAAATTAAGGGAGGAATCATTTATTACATGTATCAGGGTGTGGGGGTGGGGTGGGAATGGTGTCGGGTACATTTTTATGATTCACAGTCTTTTTTTTATGATGACCCCCACCCCCACCTTCTCCCGTTTTTCACCAGAATTTTTTTTTCGAACCCCCGCCCCATCAGATACGCCTAAGTGACAAAAACGTTTATGACCCCCACCCACACCACCCATACACCCCTCACAACCCTTCACACCCACAATAATGACCATGTTATCAATCTCATGCTAGACTGACCTAAAGCAAGCCTATATGAATATATATGAAGCACAAAGAACATTTTCTCAATTTGTACAGATTAATGGTCTGTTTATTTTGTTTATTTATTTTTTTATCTTATTTTTTTTTTCAAATGATCTTCCAGGAATCTGATGCTGGACGCTCTATAAGTATTAATAATATTAAGGGGTGGGGGTGGGGGGTGTCTGGGACACAGCCCCAGAGGCCAGGGCTGTTTTCCTGATGACAGTCAGCCGGAGATATGGTGTCAGAAACGCAGGCATTATTTATATTGATCGGCATGATTTCATAGACTATTTTAATCAATGAAAATATGTTATTCTGTATAAGAAGTGGCCATTTTTTACTTATATATTTACATTTTACTTATATATTTACATTTCAGTTATTCTGGAATTTATGGAGTTACCTCTTTTGAACATTGAAAATAGTATATTTTGCTTTAATTAAAGATATTTTAATGATTTTTTGTACTATTATAAAGCATCATCAAATGACGGCAGAAAAACAAGATCGGTAACTCCTCCCACATTTTAATGAAATTATGCCCCTTTGTGATTTTTTAGTATAGAAATGGTGTTCCCTCTGTAAGTTTAAAACCGTTAAATGTATTTTTACAAAACTGGGTTCAAACAAAAACCATCATCAGAAGATTTGCAGACAAAAGAACCATACATCCACCTACATTTATCACAGAATTTTGCAAAAGTTGGTACAAATATAAGAGCATGGTTAGTTAATGTTCAGAGAATAAGAACCATAACTCCATCTACATTTCTGGTGTGGGGTGGGGAGAGTGGGGTGCGGGGAGACATATGTTTTTGTTTCAAAAACAAACATCTAGTTAAAAGATGATTTTCTTATTTCTCAACAAAATTATGTCTTGTATTCTCTCATTAGAACCGTTTCAGTGAGACAGTTGTAATGAGGGGTCAAAGATAGATTTTATGAAGAAATACGGAAAATTATCTCTAAATAATACTCCTTTTTTACCTGGAGCAATGGGGTAGATGTATGTGGGGGCTTGGTTGGGGGGCGAGTGGGACTTGGTATACATTTACCAGGATGCGTCGGCAATTTGGAGGTTATACAATATTTGAGGATACGAAGTCAGATGTCTATTTTGTTTTAGGTTAGTTTGCAATAAATTAAACTTAATTTTAGCCTACTGTTGGAGCCAAAGGTATTCTACTGATGTAGAGTATGTCAGCCCATGTCGTCTCCAATTCGAAGAGAAGATTTGCAGAGACCAAAATATATATGTTATAGTCGTGTCTGCAAATCTTCTCTTTTAGCTGGATCCGTTGCATATAACGTACGATGTTCGATGACGCCCATACGCATGAACTAAGTAACAAAATCTGGCGTTTTAATGCTAATATCGAAAATGAAGTGCGTTTTTATTATCATGTGATAAATAAGATATCACATTCGTGTTCTTTGATTATTTAATTTGTTAAACTCCTGGGAAAAACATGATGCTGCCTCGCAGCGTATCTTTCCCCACACTCGTTCAATACAATACATGTAATACCTGATCCTCGTACTCATATCATTTTATCTCTTACTCCTACTAAGGTGAGTGTCTGTTGATGTTGCTGGGAATTATTTCTCGATTGCTTGACACAACATTTATTGTTTCCTTTGTGGCCAAATCCAGCCGCATTCTTCTTTCCGGAGAAGTATATAAGAAGGAATAACACCCCAATTTACATCGATAACCGATTAATTCCCCTAGACCATAATGCAACGAGTGCCTGTTCCTGTGTAAAAGTGAACGTGAGTTTTAACAGATTCGTTTTTTTGAGTCTGCCCGAGCATCCGCTCGGGCCGCCTCAAAAAACAAATCTGTTATAACTTGTGGTCACAGCAAATGTTTTAGCGGAGGCTTGTTTGCGAAACTTAATACGATGTTCTTCATACTCATTAGAACGACTCCCCGAGTAGGTTCTACTGATTGGTCACAGAGTATTTTTGTGGATATATATCTATCTGGCTATATATATTAGAACAATCTCGAAAGACCTGATGATTAGTGTAGTTAAAATATATGACTTATCTGATACTGAAATTTAAAGGAATGGCAGATCCAGAACACCGTGCTCGTTCTAGCTCTTTATTTATAAGTAAAATTCGGGGTATTATCCCTTCTTCCAGGGGTTTCCTTTCTTTCCTCTTTCTATCTGCCCTCTGCATTTCTTTCTTATACAGCAAGTAGATTGTAAAAGAAATGTGAAAAGAGAATAGAAAGCCCTGAAAAAGGTGGTGAAACCCGATACTATGGTTACAAATAAAGAGCTAGAATCAGTACCATTAAATATTTCTTATTTTTCAGGCTTGTAGCGCACATGCTTTCTGAAGAGGACCTCGGAATTCTCATCAAACCCTCTTTTTATCTGGGCAGGTGTTTAAGATCGTCTTAAAAAATTAAAACAAAATGGGTGATATTTGTGACGGAGCTCATTATTTCAAAAACATGTCCATTGCAATAGTCAGCATTCTTTTCATTCTTTACCTGAAAGTTGTGACTTTGCTGGCATTTGATAGTCAAAAACATAACTTCTTACTGGAGACAAACAATATTTTCTCTTTCTCGTTTGAAACTGATAAATATATTAATGGCATAGTTGAAGGACTTGCTGAAGATATCAATAACTTAGCTGACTGCGACAGAGAAACAGCAGCAGAATTTTGTAAAAAGGGTGATTCGAATGTTGAATTCGAAGTAGATCTGGATGTAAAAAAGTACAACGAAGAAGACCGAACATCCTGTCATAGTTTAATGTTGATCTCATACAGTAATGATTACATTCCTAGACTTTGTTTTGAGTTGAAAGATGCTCATTGGTATGGTGCTGCTGAATTACAAATACAAAGATGGCCGCTGAATCACGTTATCCTTCCTATGCAGCCATTTATTACGAATGACATAGTTCCGGCAAACTCATCTTTCGGAAATGTGATTGAACGGTACTGGGTCAATTCAGATGGTGTTGCTATTCTGATAGATGAAATTACTCCATTATTTTCCAGTTTTAATGAAAGTGGAGATGGTAAGATTTGCTTTGAAGCAAAGCTTGAGCATCCCTTTATCAACATTCATAACAGACGCCCTGAACTGAGGATGCAAGTATGTAAATCGGACAATATAAAATTGGTACAGCAGTACCTAGGTAGAAGTGTACTTGAGAGAAGTGTGGCATTTCCAGATAGCCGTATGTTTAGATCTCCTATATGGTCAACCTGGGCCCGCTACAAGGTTGACATTGATCAAGAGAAAGTATTACAGTATGCTGACGAAATTATTCAGCATGGTTTCAGTAATTCACAAATCGAAATTGATGACATGTTTTCAACTTTTTATGGAGAATTTGATTTTGATCTAAAGAAATTCCCAGACCCGAAAGAAATGATGGAAAAACTTAAAGACAAGGGGTTCAGAGTCACAGTTTGGGTAACGCCATTCGCAAATCTCAATTCTCCGGCCTTTAAAACAGGGACAGATAAATCTTATTGGCTCAGAGACAGACGAAAGCAGGTACCAGCCCTGTTAAAATGGTGGCAAGGCATAGGCGCCATCTTGGATGTTTCAAATGCAGATGCGATTTCTTGGTTTGTTAGGCGTTTGGAGGACATGAGACAGAATTATGGGATCGATTCATTCAAATTTGACGCTGGTGAAGTGTCATATCTACCTTTCTCATATGGGCCTCTGACAGAATGGGAGAATCCATGCAGTTACACGAAGCTTTATGTTGAAGCAGTTAGCCGTTTGGGAGACATGATAGAGGTAAAGTAAAGTTTGCAGCTTTGATATCACTGATCAGGCCCAGAGGTTATAAAACTTGAGAACATTCTCAAATTCAAAATAAAGCACACTGATTGGCTGCTTCCGAGCAATCAGTGTGCTTTATTTTGACTTTATTACATGCTCGGAAGCAGCCAATCAGTGTGCTTTATTTTGAGTATGAGATTATTCTCAAGTTTTATAACCTCGAACTTAGGTGGGATATTAATGTTAAGGTGTATGGATGCACTTTCTAGGAAAGCAAATCAGTCATTTTGACTTTTGCTCCTTCTCGATGGGGAACAGGGGTGGGGGTAAACTCTGAAAGTAAATAATTTGCTTCTCTAGAAGCAAATCCTTTTCTTTAAGGGTTGACCCCCTTGTGGAAGGGCTTTGTCCTCCAGGGAAGCAAAATGGATTTTATGAAAGTTGTTTCCCTTTGTAAAATGGTGGGGGAAAATGGGAGTGTCCACCTTAAGCTACCTCAGCTTGTTGATATTTGATTGTGATATCATTTTATTTCACATCTATATTTCTTAGCGTTGAATTTTAACATCCATGACTCCGAAACAAAAGTGTTTATTGTTTCACTGGTTATTCATATATTAACTCTTTACGATGAAAATAATACCTAAAACCATGAGCATTTTCCCATAGACGAAAGTACATAAAATTTCCAAAATGTTGCATGATATCAGCCTAGCTGAGATAGATCATGAGTGTGTATTCCGCATTTAATGTGGATATCTCCGAGACCTCTCTGTCTAATCTAGTCTAGTCTATCCCATAACCTTTCAATGTTGTTGTGGCACCGCAGGTTACTTTACAACAGTCCTTTTCCACCTAGTCCAGTCTTCAGTTGCCCTAGTTGTGCTTGAAAAGTTAATCTCTGTCCCCTCTCTAATATTGTCTTCCCACCTCTTCTTCTGTCTACTTCTTCTTCTTTTTCCTTTCACTGTGCTCCGCAGAATCGTCTTTGCTAAACAAGAAGACCTTGAGATGTGGCCAACCACCTCAGTCCGCGTTTCTTGATCATTGGCAAGAGATCGCCATATTCTGAAATGGCTGCTTGGATCTTCCTCATTAGTTACATGGCCCTCTGCGAAGATGGCAGATTTAGTTTTATGTTCACAAGAATTTCGCCTTGTGTCATGAACAGAGGACATATTTTTTCCTCTTCTTCTTCTTCTTCTTCTTCTTCTTATTATTATTATTATTATTATTATTAGTAGTAGTAGTAGTAGTAGTAGTAGTAGTGTTATTACTGTACAGTTACTGTACTATTAAATTTTTCCTTTTTGACATATTTGATATTCCATAGGTTCGTTGCGGCTACAAGTCTCAACAGCATGCAGTATTTGTGCGCATGGGCGACAAGGAATCGAGATGGGGGTATGATAACGGTCTAAAGACAATCATTCCAACAGCCTTGACCTTTGGTATCCTTGGTTACCCTTTCATACTCCCGGATATGATTGGCGGTAATGGCTATACGTACGGCGAGGACGACGATATAGAGTTGACAGAGACCGTATTACCTGACAAGGAGCTTTACATACGCTGGTTGCAGGTACTTTCCAGTTTTATATTATTATATCTTAAAACACCAGAAATGAAAATAGCTGAATTTGCAAACAACGTGGATCTAGATGAGGCGGCTCATAAAGAGCCGCCTCATCTGGATCTACACTGTTTGCCGCCAAGTTTGAGACTTCTCAATATGGTGTAGCTTAGACGAAACACATTTTGAAATTTTGCTGACGTAAATTTTCTCGTCTTCATTTTGGATGTTTTAAGGGTTAATACCCGTATGTCACTGTGTATATATGTATGGTATGCCGCATGAGGGTGGATCGCTTTTGGTCAGCTATCTATTGCCAGTTTTCGCTCGCCAGACTGTATGTGACTTGTAACCTTTTTACTATAGCTGGGGTCACTGGTTAAAAAGCTGTAGAATTAACAATTTAAGTATTATTTTGTCTGTTTGACTGATTCGTTTCAGTTACTCTAGCTTTCTGTTTTCATGAAAATACCACAACGCTTTATTTGATAAATCGGAGAGTACTGAAAAAAAGCCTTCGTGTTGCTGTCATATACTCCCAGTTGACGCACTCTCAGAATTTTCTGTGCTCACGAAGGGTTCAATTAATCCATTTTGAGAAACTTAACTGCCTCTCACAGCACTATCCCCAGGTTACGATATATTTTGTATGAGGAGCCCTGCAATGTGCGAGGTCTACACTGGGTATCTTGCTGTGAGATAGAACATGGGTCGTCTGCCTGTATGGTCGATTATCAACTCGCTAAAGCTCGTGGATTGTCTTTCCGTACATGCGGACAAACATGCTCTATTTATCACTTAACTTCTGTTTTCTGGACATATTTACCAGGTATCAGCATATTTACCAGCAATGCAGTTTTCCTTTGTTCCCTGGCAGTATGACGAAGAGGTGGTAGAAATCGCGAGAGACTTTGTGAGAATTCACGAGGAAGTAGTTACTCCAATTGTATTAAAAGCTGCTAAAGAGGTCTCCTTAACAGGTACGTATACGGAACTCCAGATAAGTGAGTTGGAAAGTGATGATGACTCTCATATACCGTAAACTTTCTGAGTATTGGTAAAGATATGTCTATGCAAAGAGTGCAGACCAAGATCAGACTGCTCCTAAAGGAGCAGTCTGATCAGGGTCTACACTATTTGCCATACCATATGAATCTTTTGGACGCATTACTGTAATGTAAAATTTTAGGTCAGCAACGGTAATAATCTCAGATGTCCCAATTTTAAAACAAATACGGCAATTTAGGCATTTCAAAAATATTTTGTGGCTCCCCATTAGCGCCGCCTGGCCAGGATATTTCTAATAATGTTTCATGGCAAATTTTATATGATTGGTGGCAAGTGATAAGGGACCTTAACCCATGTGCGTGATGCAATACTATGATCAGTCTGCGAGAATGACCAGAGTCATTGCTTCTTAATCTTTAGATTTCCTATGATTCATAAATTAAAAATGAGAACAAGGAAGACTCTGATCAGACTTAGTCTTCATTGTTTGCATTTGGCTGAAGGCCCCTTTTCACGCCAAACATTTGTTTTCATTGGAGAGAGGTTTAGAGAATATCATCTCTGTACCTTAAAGGTAGGTTCCTGGACTAGCGATAACAATTATGTTCACAAAAAAAAAAATCGTCTTTTTCTGAGTATATTTTTCTGAAT
This sequence comes from Ctena decussata, assembly GCA_963989385.1. Classification (NCBI taxonomy): domain Eukaryota; kingdom Metazoa; phylum Mollusca; class Bivalvia; order Lucinida; family Lucinidae; genus Ctena; species Ctena decussata. The sequence goes on along the minus strand of OZ022512.1, from coordinate 20,814,678 downwards.
TTGTTGCTACTGAGATAATCGTCAGATGTTGAAGAAAATAGTTAGTTTCCCTTTTGGTTTATTTTTGGCTTGCCGTCTCGGCGGTAAGCCAGTATTCAAGTGGTTTAGTGATACCGAGTTATTTTCGGAAGAAACGATACGTCACACTTAGTCGGAAAATACCTGGAGTGTGTACTGCAGTGTTTATATATAGCAATAGCGCAAAGTATTAGCTTTTCCAAAAATCATGCAGCGGCGTCGCGAAAAATAGGCCTTAGGGCATATCGCATAATCTTACTGGTCAGAGCAGCCGGCACACTGTCCAGCGCCGATGCCTTCATGGGATCTGATCAGTCTTTTTCGGCATAAATATTCTTCATGATGATCCATGATGCAGACATCTTTCATGCTGAGGATAGACTGATAAGACTGCGCTTATGCCGGAGTGGGCTGATATGTGTATCTGTAAAAACTGAAAGAGCAGAGTTCAAATTTATTGTTTAGATTTAGAAACAAGCGCTTTTGACGATTTTCTTCTCTTATCACATTAACTGAAAAAATGTATTCCATCTATCTAGAGTTTATAGTTTATTAAAGTCTCATTTTGGTGTGCTGTACAACATCACAGTACATACATGTTTATATACAGACATATGAAATACACCAAACCATTCTGTACAGAATTATAAGAGACTATGTACATCATGCATTACATATAGATTTATCTTATCACCGCGGATAAAGGCTCCACAAAGGTAAAAATAATAATAATAATGATAATAAAAATACAGCGAACATTGAATATTTTTTCCACTTACGTGGCATTGCATCCATGGTGCCAGAGTACAGTCACTTCCTAAAAACTACACACTGGAATCAATGGTTTCCCCCTCCTCAGCCACACGGCGCATGAATTTACCAAAAGCGGCACAGTCAGGTACAGAAAACATGTGGCGGAAACCAATGTCCAAACAGAATGCCCCCCCCCCCTGCACCGACTTTGTGCACCGTAATACATGCTCCGTGAGGATGAAAGGAGGAAACACTTTGGAAAAAATAGTCTACTATGTGGGAAAAAAAAACAGACAGTTAAACGAATAAATATGCTGGAAATAAACAGAATTTCCGCCGTGTGCATCCAAGATTCGCATTGCAATAGATGTATGGCTTAATTGCTTGTATGTAGAACTGACCGTGTTATGTATGTAAAAGTCGGTAATGTCGGTGAACACTCAACGCTTACGCATTGCAACAAGCCTTTCCATGGCGCAAAGCGATATATTATGCACACATTTTTAGCATCTGATAAATTTCCTTTTGGCCATCAGCATGTTCATGAATAGCCTGAACAATGATACAGAAAAGGGGAACAATTCAGAATTGTTAAAATTTGAAACTGTAGGGGATTCACTGATTGACAGCTTTATGACAAGGGAGGGGTTGGTCGGTTGGTGCGATGATGCTGGGTATAACTTCCAGTGCCGGGGCGTCCTACTTATTTGGAATATAGTAGAACAAGGGCCTACTGTGCTTGCGGTAGGTACGGGTTGGGGTGTGTGGACATTTTTCTTACTTTTATAACACTCTCTAATGTTGCCTTCTTAGTTCAGCTATACAAATGTACAGAGAAATATTTACACTCAACGACGATTTCCTTAGATGAACCTATACTGGGCTGACGATGTTCATACATCCACGAACAACACACATTCATGCAATCTTACGCGTAAGCAACGTCACGGATAGTTCAAATAAATGATTGGCCGACGTAACGATTGATATACGTCATGTCATAGTGACGGCTGCTGTACTTCATTACCAAACACGTAACTATTATTCGTCCTTTGCTTGGCGTTTAATTAGTCAGGACTTCACGAATGAGTAAACAAAATCGATGTAAAAACATAGCATAAATATAAAGATAAATTTCATTTGTCGGGAGTTCATGGAAATACGAACGCAATAGGTTCCGTGCTTTGTTGTTCCCAAATGGTGTAAAGCAAGTTATTGTCAAAACAATAACAGCATGCATTTTCTTCTCAGAGTGTCAAAGTTTTGTTCCAGTCACTTGCACTGATGTGACTTAAACCAAAAATAAACTTCAGTAAATATTAATTTATTTCTTCTTTTGATGCCAAGTTCAGATGTGCCAAGATTCTATAGACATGGGTTTGAAACAGTCTTTCCTAAAATTTTGATTCAGACTAAATGTGACTCAACAGCCGTAAAGAAAAGACATGAAATAGGTCAATATAGTTATTTAACTTGAGGCATGCCTAAAACGGGCCGGCCAAAACGTTGCAAAACTGTTTTTGTGTGTGTGTGTTTTTTGTTGTTGTAATTGTGTGTGTGTGTGTGTGTTTGTGTGTGTGTGTTTTCTCAATTTGTTTTTCAAATAAATTCTACACTTGTTTTTACCTTACACCCGTGGATAATGCCACCATTCAAGAAGTTAGAAATTAAATACTTTGCTAAATAAAAGTAAGCAACAGAGAGTGCACTAACAATCGGGTTCACTTCAATAACAACTCATGAAAATTTCACCGTTTTAGCTGTGCAAGCCTTCCTTTTAAAAGGAAATTTTATCTTTTGTTGGAATTCCAGCTCTAAAAATAACTATGTGTATTATGTCTGTAAGTGCGTGATTTCTGATGCCATTCTCCAAATGTCTATTTTCTCTTGCTGTGAGCTCTCCTAGAGGTCCTGGCATGGCGGATGGGTTAAATCTATCCCAAAATGCAATGCAGCATGACGTCAGCTGCGTTATCTATTTTTGGCGCGAACTAAAGGTGTGCGAAGCAGAGTTAGGAAATCCCTTGCAAAACAACTTTTTAATATTTTTTTTTTGATTTACACTTTTTAGTGAAACTTATTCATTCCCTTTTTAGCTCGCCTGAACGAAAGTTCAGGAAGAGCTATTGTTGTCACCACGGCGTCGGCGTCAGCGTCCGCGTCCGCGTCCTCGTCCGCGTCCGCGTCGGCGTCCGGATTGGATGTTTTGGTTTAAGTTTTTTGAAGACCTATATCTCCTTAACCCATTGATGGATTCTTTTGATACTTGCACTGTAGTTAGATATTGGTCCAAAGTTTAACAGGGTACCACCCCCGCCCTACTCCGTGACCTTGATGTCAAGGTCATGGACTTAGAATATTGGGAGTATATTTTGACTGGATGTTTTGGTTAAAGTTTTATAAAGCCCAATATCTCCTTAACCTATGGGTGGATTCCTTTGATACTTGCACTGTAGTTAGATATTGGTCTAAAGTTTTCCACGGTACTACCCCCACCCCCCTCAGTGACCTTGATGTCAAGGTCATGGACTTAGAAAAATTTTCTTTGTATTGATTGGATGTTTAGTTAAAGTCAATTTTCTTTGTATTGATTGGATGTTTAGTTAAAGTCTTTTAAAGACACATATCTCCTGAACCCAGCGATGAATTCTGTTTATATTTGCACTTGAGTAAGATATTAGTCCAAAGTATTATAGAGTACTACCCCAACCCTGTTCAGGTACCTTGATGTCAACGTCAGGGACTTAGGAAATTTGGTCTTCATTAATGTTTTCTAATTGTATACTGATTCATAATTCAGAGATTTAGTTTACACTTTATCTGATGTTAGACACTTTTTTGATTTTTTACAAAACACTATATACTTACCCCACTGGGTGACCTTGAAGTAAAGATCATCAACTTAGAATTTTGTCTTAAAGATTTTGTCAAAGTTTTATATTTATGAAGACACAATTTCACAGTGCCACGATGGACTCAGTTGATACTAATACTTGGACTGATGTTAGATAATGGTTCAAGGTTTTGATACATCCTTAGCCCCCCCCCCCCCCCCCCCCCCCCCCCCTACTCCCTCCCACACCTCTTAGTTCTTTGACCTCAAGCTCATGGACTTTGAAATTTGATGTTTTTTTTTTGGTTTTTTTTAATTTTATTTTAAGACTTACTTCTGAGATAGCTTTTGTTTATAAATGTGTCGTCATTATGGACATGCTTGCCTGAAGTTTTATGCATAGCAGTCCACACCACCAAAGCGACTGTGTGATGGGCAAGCACCTATTCAGGCGAGCTATGCTGTCAGCCGACAGCTCTTGTTATAAGTGCTTTCCTACAACTTGAATGAAAGATCATCAAAATGTTGATGCATTCCGAAGTACAGGAACCTACCTTTAATTTGAAATGGACTTTTTCATGTATTTACAAATTTTGGTAGTCGTTCACAGGTGCAAATACTTTCAGCCTACAGATTCATTACTTGTTTGATCAAGTTTAATGTAATTTACGTTGACTATCCTCCCGTTCTTAACATCTTAAGGTTTTGGTTCTGATATATGAATCCCTTCTTTAATGTGACTACCCTAAAGGAAAAGAATTTGCAACCTTCTAGAATGACCAGAGTGATGCCATTTGGCTGTACAACCAAATGATTATATGCAACTTCTCTCGCAGGTACTCCAATAATCCGTCCATTGTGGTGGCTAGAACCGACAGAAACATCTGCACTAGTGTCCGATTCCCAGTTTCTAGTAGGCGACTCTCTGCTGGTAGCGCCAGTGCTTGAGCCAGGAGCCAGGTCAAGGGACATTTACTTACCGGCAGGGAACTGGGAGGACCTAACAAATGGCGTGACAATAAAAGGAGGACGATGGCTTTGGAAATACAAAGCCGAACTGCACCAGTGTCCGACATTACGTAAGCTGTAACCCATTAATGCCGATTGGACTCTTATATCGGATATACTGGATGAGTCAATTTGTCATTTAGCCGTGTGTGATTTATTTTTTCTTAGACTAGTATCATTTTTATAGAAATTGGTATAATAAAGATTATGCAAACAGTGTAGACCCTGATCAGACGCCACGTCATGCGGCGTCTGATTGGGGTCTGTACTGTTTTTCTATCATGTCGTTTTTATGGGATGCCAGGAATTTAAAATGGGTAAAGTGGATAAACACATAAATTAACTAAAATCATGAGCAGTTTTCTTCCGTTTTAATTCCCATTTCTTGGATGTTTCGTTTATGACGCTGCTTACTAAGTTCGATGTAGCTTATGTGACCAGTTTTCGTTCGTCCGACATCCTATCTGTCTGTCCATCAGGGGGCGCTAGTGCACTTTTCAAAACAGTCTTTTATTTCATATGCAGAATGACTTTCGAATTTTCAACATTTTCAACAGAATTTCAGTCACATTAGGGCACTTGGAGGGAGAAAATGAAAGGCTGTATGTCCCCGTTTTACGATTGAAAACCTTTCGGCCTCCAGCGCCGGGGAATCAAACAAGGTAAAGGTATATCAGCAGGCCGCTGAGCTACCGGGGCTCCCGTATGTCTTAAATTCGTAGAGGAAAGCTTCTCGCAGGATAATGACCCGCAACGGTCCAGGCATGCACGTAAAACACCGAAAAACAATACAAATTCACATCGGAACTGCACGTTCGCGCTATTATACACAGTTTACGGTAAAGTTCAAAATTTAGGGATACATGGGATAGAAAGGTTGGAAAAACACTGCAGACCCAGACGAGACTGATGAAGGTCTGCGCTGTTTGCTATATCCATCTTTGGACGTGTTACTGCATTGTTTAACAAAAAAGTTCATTTTGAGAACAAATACAGTAAGTATTTAGGTGTTTCAATTTTCCATAAAATTGCCTGATTGGATGCAATAAGCCCATTTACGCCTATTGGACTCGTCTGTCCTTATGTATTGGATGAGTCTACTTGTCATTTAAGGGGTGTCCGGTTTACTATATTATTTTTATTATAGCATAGACAAATACCTATTTTTCTAAGGCAATCAGTGTCTGCACTGTTTACGCCACATTCTGTGGCGTCTGATCTGTGTCTGCACTGTTTACGCCACGTTCTGTGCCGTCTAATCTGTGACTGCACTGTTTACTCCATGTTCTGTGGTGTCTGATCTGTGACTGCACTGTTTACTCCATGCTCTGTGGCGTCTGATCTGTGTCTACACTGTTTATGCCATGTTCTGTGGCGTCTGATCTGTGTCTACACTGTTTACGCCACGTTCTGTGGTGTCTGATCTGTGACTGCACTGTTTACGCCACGTTGTGTGGCGTCTGATCTGTGACTGCACTGTTTACTCCACGTTCTGTGGTGTCTGATCTGTGTCTACACTGTTTACGCCACATTCTGTGGCGTCTGATCTGTGACTGCACTGTTTACGCCATGTTCTGTGGTGTCTGATCTGTGACTGCACTGTTTACTCCATGCTGTGTGGCGTCTGATCTGTGTCTACACTGTTTACGCCATGTTCTGTGGCGTCTGATCTGTGACTGCACTGTTTACGCCACGTTCTGTGGTGTCTGATCTGTGACTGCACTGTTTACGCCACGTTCTGTGGCGTCTGATCTGTGACTGCACTGTTTACTCCACGTTCTGTGGTGTCTGATCTGTGTCTGCACTGTTTACGCCATGTTCTGTTGTGTCTGATCTGTGACTGCACTGTTTACGCCACGTTCTGTGGCGTCTGATCTGTGTCTGCACTGTTTACGCCGAGTTCTTGGCGTCTAATCTGTGACTGCACTGTTTACGCCATATTCTGTGGCGTCTAATCTGTGTCTGCACTGTTTACGCCACGTTCTGTGGTGTCTGATCTGTGACTGCACTGTTTACGCCACGTACTGTGGCGTCTAATCTGTGACTGCACTGTTTACGCCACGTTCTGTGGTGTCTGATCTGTGACTGCACTGTTTACGCCACGTTCTGTGGCGTCTGATCTGTGTCTGCACTGTTTACGCCACGTTCTGTGGCGTCTAATCTGTGACTGCACTGTTTACGCCACGTTTTGTGGTGTGTAATCTGTGACTGCACTGTTTACGCCACGTTCTGTGGCGTCTGATATGTGTCTGCACTGTTTACGCCATGTTCTGTGGCGTCTGATCTGTGACTGTACTATTTACGCCATGTTCTGTGGCGTCTAATCTGTGACTGCACTGTTTACGCCATATTCTGTGGCGTCTAATCTGTGTCTGCACTGTTTACGCCATGTTCTGTGGTGTCTGATCTGTGACTGCACTGTTTACGCCACGTTCTGTGGCGTCTGATCTGTGTCTGCACTGTTTACGCCACGTTCTGTGGCGTCTAATCTGTGACTGCACTGTTTACGCCACGTTTTTCGGTGTCTAATCTGTGACTGCACTGTTTACGCCACGTTCTGTGGCGTCTGATCTGTGTCTGCACTGTTTACGCCATGTTCTGTGGCGTCTGATCTGTGAGTGCACTGTTTACGCCATGTTCTGTGGCGTCTAATCTGAGACTGCACTGTTTACGCCATATTCTGTGGCGTCTAATCTGTGTCTGCACTGTTTACGCCATGTTCTGTGGCGTCTAATCTGTGACTGCACTGTTTACGCCACGTTCTGTGGCGTCTGATCTGTGACTGCACTGTTTACGCCATGTTCTGTGGCGTCTCATCTGTGACTGCACTGTTTACGCCACGTTCTGTGGCGCCTAATCTGTGAGTGCACTGTTTACGCCACGTTCTGTTGTGTCTGATCTGTGACTGCACTGTTTACGCCACGTTCTGTGGTGTCTGATCTGTGACTGTACTGTTTACTCCATGTTCTGTGGTGTCTGATCTGTGACTGCACTGTTTACTCCACGTTCTGTGGCGTCTGATCTGTGTCTGCACTGTGTACGCCATGTTCTGTGGCGTCTAATCTGTGACTGCACTGTTTACGCCATGTTCTGTGGTGTCTAATCTGTGACTGCACTGTTTACGCCATGTTCTGTGGCGTCTAATCTGTGACTGCACTGTTTACTCCATGTTCTGTGGCGTCTAATCTGTGGGAGTGGTCTGACTGTGCGGGTGCTCAGGCTGATCTGAGTTTTCGCTTGGCGCACAAAACGTACATGCTTTCATGCACTATCAGAGTTTATTACTAAGCTTGATCAGTCACACATTCGCAAAGTGATTTGACAAAATATTATGATATTTAAGTAGACTGCGAAAAACACAAAACTCATCATTGCATCTAATGCAAAGGGAAAATTTATTTTTTCCCCATTTAGAATTACTATAATTTGCATATCATGTTTTCGAATAGAAAACTTTATGAACGTCTGAACCTTGGTAATTTATTTTCAAGTACTGTCACTTAAGAGAAATGGAAACGCTATACTTTTTCAATGGAAAAATACATTGGATACTGTTTCAAGTATTAGATAGCGACAACGGGGCTTTTAGTTCACTAAAAATGCTTACAAATCAGACAGGTCGTTGTTTGGAATGATACTCAATTGAAAAGTACGGATAATGTCAGTAGAAGCCTACGTTAACGTCACTTACTTTTTACGCCTATGGCATTTCTAAACGTAATAATAAATTCTAATTTTCGTTTTCTGACAAAACGAAAGTCTGCGCTATGACTAATTTCATGCTACTTTGATCAAATGGAATATCTTTTGGCAAAATAAGGACTTTGTGTTTTCATTTATATTAACCAACAACGTGGCGAGATAAATCTACAAAAAATCCTTTGGTACATTTATTATCAAGGCTGGATCCAAAACGTCTAGTCCTTTAGAATGTAAATTTTTCCGTAGGAATTTTTTCCCGGAAAAGTGTGCACTAACAGTCTTAGCCTCATTATGAAAATGACGCCACATGTGACGTCACAAACCAGACGTAGAATATCCTGATAAACGAAAAGTTAAATAGAAGTTATGTGATATATGGGTCGCAACACTAGAAAACCACCAATGTGATTGTGCGCCCAGCGCAGACTCAGATCAGCATGGGCATCCGCCCAGTCTGATCAGAGTCTTCGCTGTCCGCACGAAGGTGGCTTGAATCCTTAGCTACCCTTTAAGCGCTAGGCGAAGAGTATGATCTGACTGGGCGGTTGCCCAGGCTGATCTGAGTCTTTGCTGGGCGCACACACACTTTGTTGGTTTTCTCGTGTCGCGGCTCATTTGTATCATCATATAAAAATCAACGTCCAGGTTTTATTATAACAGCCATAAATATCAAAATTTCGGTGTAGCGTTTTTAGTTCTCCTTGGTGTAGATGCACATCTCGTACTATTTTATAACATCTTATGTGTTCAATAAAAGAACCATAACTCCTTCATTTTTACAACGTTTCATAATTCTGAATCCTATTTGTATAATGCCCTTATATATGCATCTAATATCTTCGTTTTTATACATTATTATGCAAATGAAATAAAGTTTAAACCAACGTTTGATTACGCAAGGATAATATGTAATAAGTATAATGCAGTATAGATCAGTGTTCACAAAACTATTTACAAATATGCTTTTGAGAAAATATTTCTGTAACGTCTAAGAAGTGACCTAATAGTAGTAGTCTAATACGACAGAGCAGCGCAATGCTACGTAGGTCAAAAGGGGACATTCCGAAGGTTATATGTTTGTAAACTAAGAAATATCCCCCATCGGCTTCCGTACTTATAATTTAATCAGTATTTCAATTAATACTGTAAATCCTTATTTATTTTTCAAATGTGCATCATCTGAAAAAGAGCCCTCTAGCTGCATGTACAAGCAGTGCAAAAAGTTTAATCAATCTGCCTTGGGTCTGTTTTGCATCGCCACAAAACTTAAACATATTTAGATCATGAAATGCCGCATTTCGGATGGTTGAACAAGAAAGCCTGGTTTTATATAGTACCTGCAGGTTGAAACAAAGGCCCACAGTTTGACAAGAACGTTAACCATTTTTTTGTTCTCCTGCAACATACAGGCACACTATAAAAGCCCTGGATGCATGCGCAGGTTGGTATATATTTGCTATTCAATAGCTTTATGGATATCCCCCGCTAAGGTAGATATACCCAACATCAAATAGACTGAAACGGAGAAGCAACCAGAACTAATATCTAGATCTCACAACTTCCTTGTTCTCATGGATTAATGCTAAATCACGCTCGATTTCTCATTAACATAATATATGAGCCGCGGCACGAGAAAACAGACAAAGGGACATGTGCGCCAAGCGAAGACTCAGATCAGCCTGGGCACCCGCCCAGCCTGATCAAAGTTTTTGCTGTCCGCTTAAAGGGTAGCTTAGGGTCTAAGCTAGTTCCGTGCGGACTGCGAAGACTCTAATCAGACTTGGCGGATGTCAAGCTGATCTGAGTCTTCGCTGGGTGCACATGCCACTTTGTTCGTTTTGTCGTGTCGCGGCTCATATATACGTGTACATGTATATAAGCCATTAATGTCTAGCGTCCTATAAAAAGGACACAGTCAGACAGTGCAGACCCAGATCCGACGTCGCACAAAATTTGTAACAAAGTCTATGGAAAGGTAAAAAAAAGAAAATAAACACTTACTGTCTCACGGCTCTAGATGGGCGATTTTTCTTATTATTCTATGATTTGCTCATTTAAAGTCGAAGGATGGTGTATTAGCTATATGTCCAAACCGAGTGCTAATTCGGCCTTGGACTAATACAACAGACCGAGGACGTACATTTGCAACTATGTCAGTATAAATCACAGGCTTTTGGCTTTGTTTATAGATAGGAAAGTCGGGTAAATTCGGACAGTGACATGTTTCCTTTATATGTCAGTTGTTTGGAATTTAAACAAAATTAACTGGGCAAACAGTGAAAATCCTGACGAGACGGCTCATCTGTATTTTCACCGTTTGCAATGGTATGTCCGAATTTACCCGCTGTCCGAAATTACCCGACTCCTCTCTAACTGTCTTTAGATAACTTTAATAAATTCAAATAACTTTAATTGCCGGCTGATCTTATGTGATCTACTCTCAAACTGCCTACTTTACGCAAATGGGTTCACCTTTATTTTTTTACGCCAATTGTACGAAGGAGAGTAACTTTCATGACGTACCTGTTTGCTGTCTTAGAGGATGAAACTCTTCCGAAATGGAATAAATGATCTACTTTAAAGGGAAGGAATTTGCTCCTATAGAAGCAAATTCTTTCCTGTAAGAGCTAACCCCCATTACGCAGGGAAGCAAAAAGGAAAATGATAGAGTTGCTTCCCCTGAAAGTGTACCCATTTACCTAAATACGTATTACTTACAGATGTGGGCTGATTTGCGTCTGCAAATGTCATGCAAACATTGTTACTGATATATTCATACCATGAAAGCGCTGAAGAGCTAACATAGTCTAGACAGCACTATCAAGAAGGCCAAAATTCAATACAGGGATTAAATGCTACTATAATGCGCAGTCTTATGAAGTCACTTTCTGTTCTTTTTATGCAAGATTGAAGATTACGTCGAACCAGATATATGTCAGGGTGACCTAGACATTTGACAAAATCTGAAACTGTAATCATTGGTAGTCACGAAGCGAAACACTTATTCAGCTGGGAAATCACCTGGTTTGGTATACTATTTCTGTGAAAGTTCAAAGTGATGCTCTTGTGTTTCACACTTTTGTTTGCGGAGACAATTAGCACTTAAAAACTTTAAGCATACTTTAACTTCATTCAAATACTTTACATCTGAATCACATTAAGGAATATTGGTTACCCTCATTTTTTTCCGCCTCTTTTACCAAGGGGAACAGCTTTAATGACTTCTTGTTTGTTTCCCTGGAAGACGTAGCCTTTCCAAAATAGGGTTTATCCTTAAAGGAAAGAATTTGCTCATTGAGGAGCAAATTCTTGCATTTAAGAGTAACCCTCATTGAGAAGGGAAATAGCAGAGTTGCTTCCCCTGAAAGTGTTCCCATTCACCCTAAGAATATTCCTCTTAAAGGGATGCATTCCGCGCATGCGCTGAGCAGACTGCGTGTTTGTGCAGTCTGCGCAGGTAATACGCAGTTCGTGTTCTGATTTATAGAGTCCATTTATATATTTATATATGATATGGTATTGCTGTACAACACTCGGGTTTACATTTCAAGTTATAGGGACGTTGCGCATGTTATTTGCCGCCCTGCGTCGCGTTACGTTTTCACTAACGGACGTGACGTTTTTCACTAACGGACGTGACGTTACTTGTTTTTTTTTTCAAAAACGTTCTAGTTTCTGAAGGAGACGAAAGTAGAAACGTTAACCTACTGTGTTTTGTCTTATTTCTGGACTTTATAGAGTCCATTTAGCATACATGTGATAAGCTTCGCAAGCTGTGCTACAACGGCATGTTCGTATTAAAACTATAGTTGCACGTGACACATTTTCTCACGATAGGTTCAAGACATACGCCCCTTTTAGAAAGTATTATTCTTCCTGTGTTTGTTTTTCTTGTAGCTGACTTTACAAAGTCTGTTTCGACATCAGCAGGTTTTGTCATGTAAAGAATAAGGGGGTTTTGGTTTTCAGTAGAAGAAACTTCCCGTTCATGAAACAATGACCTCATGTGTCACTTTTATATATGTCACTTTTACAGGTATTGTAACCATATAAATAAATGAGCCGCGACACGACAAAACCAACAATGTGGTTGTGCGCCCAGCACAGCCTCAGATCAGCCTGGGCATCTGCCCAGTCTGATCAGAGTCTTTGCCGTCCGCATGGAGATAGCTTAGTCCCTTAGCTACAATTTGAACACTTAATGAAGAGTGGTCAAACTGGGCGGATTCTTAGGAGCACAACCACATTGTTGGCTTTGTCGTGTCGCGGCTGATATGGTAATGAGCTTCTTGATCGGGAAGAAATCCATCGAATTTCTAGTACTCTCAGAAAAAAGCAAAATTATATCTGAAAGTTTACAACGGATATCTGCAAAATTTCAGGGCTCAAAGATAAATTAACATCTATTTTTTTTATCGCTTAGATTGTTTTGAAATTCAAATTTCAAGCGAAGGTAGATTTACCCAACATCAAATAGACTGAAACGGAGAAGCAACTATTCAAATTAGAGCAGAACTAATATTTACATCTCACAACTTCCTTGTTTCTTATGGACTAATGCTAAATCACGCTCGATTTTCCCATTGCCAAAATATAACAATTTGCTCTCGATTATATGTATTACTAGAAGTACAAACATACAGTTGTGTTTGAAATAAACTAGAGTTATTTTAAACCTCCTGAAAGTGGCCAAACCGAAATTTCGGTTTTGTCACTTTCAGAAGTTTTGTAATCATTCCACCAGTTCCTTTACTTCAAAGCCGATATTGCGCACAGATATGTCTTCAAATATTGGTCCGATGGTACTCTTAAATATTTAAGAAATAGATCAGCTCTAGCAGTGAATTGTTGAGTAATAATTTACTGTTTGGAGGTCAGTGTTAAAGTAGATCATATCACGATCGCGGAGCGCGAATGATATATCTACTTACAACTGACCGACAAACAGTGAATTATTACTCAACAATTCAATTCTAGAACTGAACTATTTTGATTCTAACACTCAAAAAAGCTGAAAAACTATTCTTTTAATTCAGACTCTCCCAACATTCCTGCCAGCGCGTTCGGGCTCCCGCCAATACTCTTAACTGTATCTAAGATAAATGTACGTTTTTTTGGCGATTTTATGAAGAAAAAGAGACGTTACACCGTCTAACGTCTCAAAACGTCTCAAAATTACGTCAGTAATCGCAGTGACGTCAGCACTTAGACTCACGCTCTCCGTAACAGTGAATTGTTGCAGAATAAAACACGGCAACTTTCCATTGCTTCTATAGGCGCACTGTGTTAGAATTGTAATCAATTTGCAGGGGCTTCCATGTTTAATTTCCAATGGGAATGTCATTGTACATTTACCAGGCATGTTATAAAAGGAAGCAAAATGAAAAATGAAATAAACAATAACAATCAAAACAATAGATACCAGGGTAAACAAGTCTCTTTGTGCGCACAAAAGCTGCCAAAAGCATGCACTCAGGGGAATGGTTTTGTTCACGTAATTTTGTATCATAATTCCTAAACTTGTGACAGTCTTGTTGAAACAGTAGAACATGTTTTTGTTTGTTTGTTTTGTTATGTTTTAGCTCTCCTTAGTCTTTAGGCTCATAGGTGTGCTTATTGTATAGCCTTGCATCAGTCGTCCGTCCGTCGTCAGTCCGTCAACATTTTCAAACATCTTCTCCTCCAGAGCCACTGGACCGATTAAAACTGATGTGGAGCCTTTTTGGATGGCAGCCATACTCATATATATATATGGTAAAAACCCTTTTAACATCTTCTATCCTAGAACCGAAAGGCCAATGACATTGAAACTCTGGATTTCGATTCGAGAACTCGAAACCTACACAGTTTATTCAACTTATTACCCTGCACTAACCTTAGCTTAAATTAGTTGTAAGATCACCTTCGGTAGGTTATGCTTTTATATCGGGAAATGCTTGTACAATGGATTTCTCAGAAACTATTAAACTCTACGTTATAACATTTGGTATATATGTTTAACTTAATAAGCAGATGAAGAACGTGTAATGCTAAATGACAAGGTCACTGAGTTTCTGTCTCCCGTCAACATTTTCAAACATCTCTTCTAATGCCACTGGGCGACTGAATAAGTTCTGAATAGAAAGATTCTTTGGAAGCAAGGAATATATCAAAGAGCAGAAAATAGCAGACTCGGTTTAATTGAGTCTGTTCATGACCAGTAATGAAATGTGCGACACCAGCCACGCCCCCCAGCACCGGCTTAAGCGGAGCTCTATTTTCAAAATAACTCAAATGAAATCAATGATCCCAAAGGACCAGAAAATATAATCTGCACTATGATGATGTACGGGGAGACGTTTAAAGGCCTATTTCATGTCGAGCCTCCCTGGGTCGAGGGAACGAATGTTTGTTCAGATGGTCTTGCCGCCATATCCATACATGGTAAAAAACCTTCATAAAGATTCTTCTCCAGAACCGAAAGCCTAATGACCTTGACACGTTGTATGTGGCCTCAAGGACTCGAGCCTAACAAAGATTGTTCAAATGATGACCGTGCGTCGACCTTGTTTTTATTTATTGCTGGGTCAATCTTGGTTCGTTATGTTTTTAGATGGAAAATGCTTATAAATGGGATTTCTCACAAACTATTCAAGTCTAATATACATGGCTAACTTGATAAGTAGATGAAACCATTATGCTGCTGAAGGTCAAGGTCATTCTTTAACTTCTGTTCAACGTCACTGCGATTCCGTCTCCCGTCAATATCTTCAAACATCTTATTTGAAGCCATTGCGCCAGTTGAAGCCATATTTCATATGGAGCGCCCCTGGATCAGAGAAACGGAAGTATGTTCAGGTTGCCTCGGTCACATGACCAAGGTTGCCACCATGCCAATATATGGTAAAAAACCCCCTTTAAAATCTTCGTATCCAGAACTGAAAGGCCAGTTACCTTGAAAATTTGTATTTAGAATCGCAGCATCGCAGACCCGGTCCCTAGAAAGTTTATTCAAATGATGTCCCCGCGATGACTTTGACTTAATCTATGGCAATATCAACTTTGGTTCGTTATGCTTTTATATGTGAAAACGCTTAACAGTAGATTTCATAATGTCACATGACTAATATGGCCGTCATGCCCATATAAGGTAAACCCCTTTAAAATTGCATTTTCTAGAATCGAAAGGCCAATGACCTTAAAACTTTAAATGTAGCATCAGAGACTCGGTCCTTATAAAGTTTGTTCATATGATGACCCTGCGTTGACCTTGACCTAATTTATGGCAAAGTCAACTTTGGTTTCTTATGCTTTTATGCGGTAAAATGCTTAAACTGGATTTCATGCAAACTTTCAAAGCCTAGATATACAATAATTTGGAAATTTGGTTAACTAACTGAATTCATAAAGACATAATGTCAATAATGAAGAAGGTATTTATTTGACCTTTGCCCTATTTTAAAATCAAAATATGCACTCCTCTAAAACCGCTAGTTTAAGATTTGTAACAAATGAGCAAAATGACAAATTAAGTCTGTTGACAGCAAGTTCACAGGTTGGCTACAGGACCATTGGTCCTCTGGTTTTTAAGATATCAGGGGATCTACCGCAAGTACATGATAAATATACTTGAAGTAAGTACAAGTTAATCAGTATTGCATAACGCAGTATTAAAGATTTATGAAGCTGAAAATTTAAGTAGATTTGTCACGATTTTATGTACTAGACGAATATACTTTGACGCATTCAAAGTAATGGCTCATCGAACCTTACATAAAATTTATTGTACAATAAATCAAAGCGTCCAAAAGTCATGGTTTCTGAGCAGCCTCACTACTTCCTTGTTCCAGGCAAATGCTATAGACGTACAACTGAATAGGCCTAATGGTGGACGAAAATCAATGGGTTCACATTTATAACCCATAAATTCCTAGTACACTGCTCTGGGTCACACTGTGGACTGATCCATTTGCGAAATATGGGGTGTCAGATCGGATTTTAATTATATGTTTGTTGTTAAAAATTCTGATTTCAATGCAATCAGAGTAGAACCTTATCAGACGCAGAGTGCTGCGGCTTCTGATCTGGATTTACACTGTTTGACAATGCCCCATAAATGGGATGCTATGCTATGGGTTAAATTGTTCCAGCAGCTCATTTGCTTTGAAATAATCTATATTAATTTAATCTGCAGCATTTAAATTCCATTAAACATCGTACAAGACCTACACAAAAGTCCAAGAGTGATACTAAATGGCAAATTCAACCATTTTATCTCCAACGCAGAAATGTGTCCAAAGTACACTGATGTTCCCCGCATAGTGCCTTGTCAGAAGACCTTAAGTCTAAATATAAAAAGCGTCTGGCCTATATAGCACGAGTGCTTTAAACACTTCATGAAAATTGAAATACAAGTATGTTACTTTTAATAGAATTTTTTGATTAGTCGCCTATAAACATCTGCCGTGGGAGGTAAAAGTGAACAAGTTTACGCTGTGTCCCAAGTTTACACAGTGGGCTTCTAGCCCCCACTGCTCCCCCGGCCACCTGCCTATGGGAAACATTTACCTTTTTATTGAGTTATTTGCTGAAAATTTGGTAAAATGTACGAATGCTGCAGATATAACAATACCTTAGGCTTTGTACTATCTGCAAATACAACACTATTTTTAGAGCTACGGATCTGAATACCGCCGTTACAGTACACGTACGATGTACCATGTGTACGTTAACCTAAGAGCATTCAAGATCTTAACATAAACTAACATGTCTAACAAAGAACGATTTTGTTGAATCAGTACAGTTCATGGCAGTGTCGTTCTGTGTACGTTAGGGCTCCGAAAGGTCGGTCAGGTACGGAAATATTCGGCGGTGTTTTACCCCAGTGCGGCGCGGTGAAGTATCAGGTTTTGGTACATGTTACAGCAGTATTCAACGACGATTCACATTCGCTTATCAATTTAAAACCCTGTTTTAGGTTTAATAAAAATGTAAAACGTTTGCTACAGCTAAGATAATGCAATTGCAAGCCAAACTGTATATTTGAGCCGCGACACGAGAAAACCAAGAATGTGGTTGTGCGCCCAATGCAGACTCAGATCAGCCTGGGCATCCGCCCAGTCTGATCAGAGTCTTCGCTGTCCGCTGTTCGCTGTCCGCATGGAGGTAGCTTAGACTCTTAGCTAAGCATTGAGCGTTAGAGCGAAGAGTCTGATCGGAGTGGTTTGATGCCAAGGCTGATCTGAGTCTGCGCTGGGCGCACAACCTCATTGTTGGTTTTCTCGTGTCGCGGCTCATTTATGTATTTATGTATTTCCTGTAGTTTCTTCCCTTGTAGTTATCGATATTATTGTTTGTTGTGTCTGCTTTTCTGTACTATTCTAAAAATCTTTTTGTTAAGCAGTTGTTCTCTATCATTATGATGTATGTTACATGTATATGGAAAAATATAAAACAGGAAAACAATGAGCTTATTGTTAGCTTTGTGACCATCTACCTGGGAAAGAACTGTTCATTTTGCATTCCGCTAAGTATTGCTTTACTATATATGAGGTGCGACACGATAAAACCAACAAAGTGGCATTTGCGCCCACCGAGACTCAGGTCAGCCCGAGCATCCGCCAAATCTGATCAGAGCCTATGCTGTCCGCATGCAGCTAGCTTAGACCATTAGCTACTCTTAAGTGCACAGCAAAGACTGATCAGAGTGGGCGGATTGCCTCCCAGCAGCCCCATCCCCCCCCCCCCCCCCCACACACACACCAATGCCCAGGCTCATCAGAGTCTTTGCGTGGCGCACATGCTACACACTTTGTTAGTTTTTGTAGTAACTATGCCCCGTTTAGTGTCGGGGTGGGGATGTGAAGTTTGAGCGTAGACTCAGTTCCTATAATGTCGTAAAGCACTTAACGAGATGACTTCATGACGAGCTCGTTAGGCTATCGATGCTTTGAACGACTGGGCCCTTATCATTGCCCTTTCACTCTAGGTGCCCCAAATCTCGAAAGAACTTCAAAATGGGGGTACCCTAATATTTAGTAATATTTTCCGCCTTTTGCATGCACTGGAATATTAAATTTGATATCAAGCAATACTAAATAGATGTTAAAAAAGATCAAATAACAATTTCCACATTTTCTTTGCCATATTATGGGAAGCTCTACTTTCAAAATGAAACACCTTGAAAAAACACACACGAAAACTGGTGATTTCAATATTCAACTTGTAGGTCGATAAAAATATTGATAAAAAACACCGAAAGTAGCAGTTATTATACCCCCAGCACAATAAGTATGTCGAGGGGTAAATTGTTTTTGCCTTTCCATCCGTTCTTCTGTCTATCCATCCGTCTGTCTGTCCATTTGTCTGTCAGTCTTTCCGTCCGTTAGTTAACATTTGCGTTAAAGTTTTGCGTTGTTTAATCTTTGCTCTGTTTTCCTGAGAGTATTCATGGAAACTTGTTCATGTGAACTAAGAATTACTTCAGGATGGATACTGATCAGTTTGCATCACCTGGAAGGTTCTACAGGCCTAAGGTCAAGGTCACAGACTTAGAAACTTGTAAAACAGTTACATTAAAATTTGCGTTATGTTTGCTTTTGCTCAGTTTTCTTGAAAGTGTTTTACTGGAACTGGTCCATATGTGCTCAGTGTTACTAAAGGATAGATACTTATCAGTTTGCATCACTTGGATGCTTCTTTTGGCCTGAGTCAAAGTGACAGACTTAGAAATTCATATAATAGTTATGTTAACGCTTGCGTTAAATATTTGTTTTTGCACTGTTTTCCTGAAAGTCTAAACTGGAACTGTGACATATATGTTTAGTGCAGGATATATACTGCTCTGTTTGTGTCACCTTGATGCTGCTGCTGACCTAAGGTTAATGTCAAAGACTTTAAACTTTATAAAAGACCTTTGTAAAGTTTTACTTTGAAGAGTGTATCTTGGAATAGAACTTTTTAAATGTGACTTGGTCTATTGCTTGACTGATTGTCTGTTTGTTAACATTTTTTTGTATTAATGTATTATGCAAAGTTTATTTTCTATGGGCGGTGGCTCTGGCTGGAGGTATATGTTAGCCCTTGCTCACTTGCTGTAGTTGCTTCTGATCACATATTGTTCGTGATAATTTATGACTTTGTTTTAACTATTTTTGGGGAAGAACATGTTCGAAGCAAGATAAAGGTTGACACATTGGCGATATAGCAACCTCTGTACTTTTATATTGTTCACCCACGTTATCCCGTCAGTTTAAATACATTTTAAACATATTTTTCTTTCTGCTTTTATTCTTTTTTCAAGTAACAGGGAAGCAGTTGTACAGAAGGAGAAACATCAGTTGAATGTGAGTTAGAATAGGGAGGAGTTTTGAAGTGAGCGCGTGCCTCTGCTTAGTCTCATCTGTAGTTTAATGTCTGTTTACACACACTATGGGCCTTCACAAAACTTCGGCCAAAGACACAGATCCCTGATTGCTGTGAAAGGCCGTGCATGCGCATTTAAATAGCCACGTAATGGTTAAAAAATATTGTTTGCTCGGCGAAGTCCGCATATATGGTGATATCCAAGGACGTCTGCAATTTCATACCTTTTTCATTTTTAGTAAGAAGATGGAAACAACTGATCAGACAAATGAACTACGCAACAGTGAAACGTGAGAGTATTATATTGGCGATTCTAAACGAAATCAGACACAGAAGACAGTCCCTTTTACAGTCCGTTTTTTGAATACCATCAAACAAAGATCACAATACAGGTCATGTTTGGTCTCGCCTTTCCAGCTAAAGAATATGTTCAGGCTGAGCTGAAGTCTAGATTCGAAATCAAAGGACCTGATCTTAGGTTTCTTTCAATATGGCGGAGGCTCTGTTTTAAGTGATGAATCAAATGATGTCTTTCTTTTTTTGAGGGAATTGACACTTGGATTTGCAAACATTCTGATAACAAACAATCTGATAACATATACTGACAGTATCATGAAGAGTACCGATCCCAGACAATGTTTCATTGCTTTCATCGTAATTATCCCAAGCAATGTTCAGTCTAAGTCCTGGCTGTTGGATGAGGCCATTAGATCTAGAGCAATTCTGTTGTATTTAGAATCGTCATACATAATGCACTCACGCTTTACTGACGGTTCTCTTGTATCGTCAGTTGTTTCCATCTTCTACCGGAAAAAAAGAGGAATGATGTTACCTTGTACACGGACTTCGCTAAGGGAACAACTATCTTTACAGAAACCATCAGGTAGATATTTAAATGCGCATGCGCGGCCCCTCACAGAAATTAGGGATCTGTGTCTTAAGCCGAAGTTTTGTGACGGCCAATAGTGTATGTCAACAGACTAAACGTCCATCTGAGACTGACCATATGCACAGGCTCACTTTGAAACCCTTCGCTGTTCTTTTGAGGTCGGTTGGCAAAGCCCAATTTAGCTCATTTTCAACTGATTATCTTCCTTTCTGTACGACTGTCTCCACCATTTTACCAGAAAAAAGAATTAAAACAGTAATAATGTATTTGAAACGTATTTAAAATGACTTTTAAAGAATATACGGCATGGACGAACAATATAAAAGAACAGAGGTTGCCAGATCGCCAATTTGTCAGACTTTATCTTGTTTGGAGCTCATTGTTCCCCAAATGACTGAAGCCAAGTCCAAAGAAAATTTGTGGCTAGAAATGTTTTTCAAATCCCCTTAGTGCAATAAGAAGGGGCTCACGTATACCTCCGACCAGGGCCACCGCCTACAGAAAATAAACTTTACATAATACATTAATGTAAAATGTTAAGAAACAGACAGGCAGACATTCAATCTTACACAGCAATAGATCCAGTCACATATCAAACGGTTCCATCCCAAGATTTGGCAATAAGCAAAAGAATACACTCTTGAAAGTCTAACTTTTACAGATATATTTTATATGTATTTAAAGTTCAAAGTCTGTGACTTGACATTCGGTCAGCTGCAGCCTTAAGGTGACACAAATTGATCAGTATCTATCCTATAGTATTCATTCTATCAGTTCCAGTGAAGACTAGCAGGAAAACAGTGCAAAAGCAAAATCATCAGTCTAAACGCAAAATTTAATGCAACTTTTGTACAAATTTCTAAATCTGTGACCTTAACCTTTGGCCAGCAGCAGTACGCAGATGAAACAAACTGATCAGTATCTATCTTGTAGCAACAATAGACATAAGAACCAGTTCCAGTAAAATCTTTCAAGAAAACTGAGCAAAAAACTTAACGCAAAATTTAACGTAACTGTTGTACATATTTCCCAAGTCTGTGACCTTGACCTTAGGCTAGCAGCAGCTTCCAGGTGATGCAAGCTGATCTATATCCATCTTGTGGCAACACTGAGTACATATGAACAAGTTCCCGTAAAGACTTGCAGGAAAACAGAGCAAAGAAAATACACTTAACGCAAAACTTTAACGCAAATGTTAACTAACGGACGAAAGGACTGACGGACAAATGGACAGACAGATGGATGGACAGACAGATGAACGGATGGAAAGGCAAAAACAATTTACCCCTCGACATACTTATTTTGCCGGGGGTATAATAACTGCTACTTTCGGTGTTTTTATCAGTATTTTTATCTACCTATGAGTTGAATATTTAAATCACCAGTTTGCGTGGCTTTTTTTCAATGTGTTTCATTTTGAAAGTAGAGCTTCCCATAATGTGGCAAAGAAAATGTAGAAATTGTTATTTGATCTGTTTTAACATCTATTTAGTATTGCTTGATATCAAAATTAATATTCCAGTGCATGCAAAAGGCGGAAAATATTACTAAATATAAGGGTACCCCATTTTGACGTTCTTTCGAGATTTGGAGCACCCCATGTGTAATCTTTTGAGTATACCGACTTTGAGCATCAATGGATTTTTTTAAGACTTTGGTTTTTGAATTCAGCACACTTTTTTACATAAGAAAACACCTTCAAACCTTTTGGCATCGACCACATGAATAAACCTACCACGGGCTCTCGGACTACTTGTATACAGTAGGGAAATTTAATGCGGTCGGATCACAAACAATATTTGAGTCTTTCGAATTCTGGCATTTTGAAATGCCATGTATGTATACATGTACCATTATCAAAATATAGGCCTACGACACAATCAGTATTTCTTCCAGCTGCAGTAATGTAGTTCCAACTGAAAGCAATGCTGATAGACGGGTAAGATTAATTATAAGTACTATGTCTGTGCTGGTACTGTGTTACCCCGGACGGAACTGTTCGTACATACACCAGTCGTTTGGGAGACCTTGTCTACACAGTTGATACTAAAATAGACCGCACTGCTTGCTGATACTGTATACAAGTACAAGTATCTTTGTCTTTTTTGACTGCAATAAATATGAGCTGCGCACACAGCATTGTGCAAAGCGGCATCTGGCAGCAGCAATACTTAGTTTAATCAACGCATTACACACATATATTGATGGTTCCTTTTTTTCTTCTTTCGACGGGACATACCCTCTTTAAACATCAACAACTTTAAAAGACAACAAAAACAATGTTAATCTTTTCAAAGGGAAGTTTAATCTGCGACTGCAGCCTGACAAGGTTAACAAAACATGAAACATATTGTTGCCTGCTACACTCTCCTAATTGTCAAAAGAGAATGATGGTTATCTGCTTAAAACATATGAGGTCAGTAAGAGCTTGCAAAACAACACTTGTTGTTCTTGACGAACCTGTGCAGGTAATGCCAGGTATGCTTGACGTATTTTACTTACCGCTGGCCCCGAGGTTATAAAAAAAGTCATGCTCAACTCAGCTGAACATGATTTTTTTTTTGCTCATAAATGTTAAAATGCCAAGAACTGTTAGCATTTTAACATTTATGAGCAGAAAAATAATTATCTTGGCTATCTTTTCTCGGTATTTGTATATTTATGAACATTTTAAATTTCATGCTTAGCTGAATCGTGGACAATTTTTTTATAATCTCGGGGCCTGCTTAACTATGTATATACAATGATTTCTACAAAACGGAAAAGTTCTTGTTCCCAAACAACCTGGTTATAGTGGCTAAACAAATTTGTTTAGCCACGATATACAAATAGTTTTGGAACTATGACTCTTTTTCGTTTTGTAACAGCCTTTTTTCGCCCCATACCAGCCTTAGAAATATAGTTAACCAGGCGTATTTCTGGGGTTCCGTAAACTGTACTTTACGGCCTGTGCAGATATGAATGACTGGTTAGCTTGTGCATCTACGGAGTCAGAGCAAAGTTTAACAATATGCAATTTATTAACTACGAGAAATATAAAATTGGAAAAAATAACGACTTCGATCAGTCTGGCTTGATGCACATTCTGATTTGCGTATTTGCAGTTCGCAAATGTCTTAAAGTATCATTTTGCGGGACGCCACCCAAATGTTGGCCATGCATTTGGGACTGTAATGTTTGCACTCAGCCAGTCTACCTGAACGTAATGTCTCTAAGTTCTCTAAGTTCATTTCACAGAGCTTAAATTTTTTCCCAAGGCTGTAGCTGACTGCCATTGACGCTTTAAGTTCAGAATAGACGAATGAGGTCAACTCTTCAAAACTTCCTGGTCCAAATTTATTTAAGAGCCCAGACATGCCCAAAGAAATCAATGCGCACTGCAAAAGCAACCCACTGACAAAATGGCGTCGAAGCTATTCGTAGTTTTGGCAGTATTGTTTATTTTTGCCTGTATTTTGGATAGTAGTGAAAGCTGGTCTGGGTAAGAATATTTTTCCAAATCATTGACAGCATGAAGAAATTTGATAACAATAAGTCATGACTTGCAAAACTAGAAATAGATTTTTAAAATTTGCATACAGCAATGGCTCAGACCAGCCTGCGCATCTGCGGAATTTGGTCAGTGCCCTTGCTGCACACAACTTGTATGGTCCCTTTTGAAATATGCAGGTGCGAAATAAAAACTTCAGCAAGACTTTACGGATTCGCAGAGCATCAGTACATGGAATTTCGCAGATACATTACGCATAATTTTCGCGACTTGCGGCTTATATTGTACAAGTTTTTGGCATCTTATACTAGCTGCCTCAGGCTAACCAAGGGTTCGGCAAAATCAACATCATTCTGAATAATGAGCCTTCGCTGTGTATATTGTAGAACGAAAATAGTATGCCAGTTGGTAAAGACCAGGGGATGCGACCAGAATGCGCGAATATACGGGAATGAAACTGAGTGTTAACCCCGTTTTAACTTTGTTTTATTTTTATCGAAACGATGGTAGGATAAAAATGAAAGGCTTTGTTCAAGGGAATCACGTTTACAGTGTGAAAAATTCCGACGTCCGTGGGGTTTGAATCGGTTACCACTAACACAGTGAGCCAGCAATTATCTGACTGTGGGCGAGGCTCTTCCCTGTTTGCATATAATATTATCTACCATTTTTTGTGTTCCAATATCGGCCATATACCGTTGTTTATCAAAAGAAAAATAAATAAATACATAGATAAATAGATAAATAAATAAACACTACACTGTTTTTGTGAGCGTACAATACAAATATTATCCCTCCCAGTTCCAACAAGTCCATTTACAATCAAAGGACGTCTGATTTGATTTTGATTCAAACTTTCTTCGGATACCTGTATAACAAGGGGGTAGCTACCTATACGCAAATACACAGGTGCGTATCGAAATTTTGTAAAATTGACAAAATTTCAACACGCACCAGCGTATTTGCATTCTGAAATGTTGTAAATTGGAAAAGATTATAATACAGCCTGAGAACTGAAATGATGATATGAAATATTTTAAGGGCTTACATGTAACCTATTCATTTTCTCTCAAAGAGAATAAAGACCTGATTGAGTGTATCATTGCCTCTAGCTTTGCTCTTGTATTATGTTGGACCAGATCAAACGCCACAGAGACCACTTTCTTAGCAAGAACTGCGGGCAAATGTCTATTTTATCAGTGAACGCTCAACTCTATTTCATTCTGGGAATTTTAAACTCAGGCATTTGCTACAAATGGACAGTAAAAGAACACTGTAAGTCAAATCATACGTATGTAAAGTACAAAAATCAGTTTGTAGATCAAACGCATCATGGCAGATATTGCTTAAAACCAAAAAAAAAAAAAAAAAAAAAAAAAAAAAAAGAAAAAAAAAAAAAGAGGCATTTTGGAGCATTATATTACCTGACTTTTCCCATATTCTTGCATAGCTCACCTGAGCACAAATTGCTCATCGTAAGTTATTTTGATCGTCCATCCACCCGTCCACACCATTTCCAGCTTTAAAATGCCTTGCCACTGGGAACCAAACACTTGTTACTATAACAACACAATCATTCGAGACGATGCGTTTAGTATACACCGATTTGTGCAAGAACCATAAAACATACAAGAGTTCGACTATTCCTGGACCATTCTTATCACATTTTAATCAATTCTTATCAATATTTTAATGAATTGATGGCGCATAAATAGTTCTTTGTTTGAGGGGTTATTAAAAGATAGTGGCATGCAGGAAACATGATTGTATTTGCTGTTGAATATGGGAAAATGCATTTGAGCCGCGACACGAGAAAACCAACAAAGTGGTTGTGCGCTTAGTACAGACTCAGATCAGCCTGGGCATCAGACTATTTGCTAAGGGTAGCTAAGGGTCTAAGCTACCTTCATGCGGACAACGAAGACTCTGATCAGACTTGGCGGATGACCAGGCTGATCCGAGTCTGCGCTGGGCACACAACCACATTGTTGGTTTTCGCGTGTCGCAGCTCATTTCTAGCAGTCATTTTAATGAATAAAGAAGGAATGTTTATGCTAGCCGTTTATGCGTTCGGGTGCCGTTTCAATACTAATGGATCTCCTATATCAGGTTCATAAATAATATGTAGTCCTCCAGATATTAAGGCGTATCTGGTGATAGTTTTATAGTTTGAAATAGTTTATCCATGTGGTTAGATTGAAATATATTTTTTGACAACGATATTTCATTAGAATTGCTTCGGTGAGGCGATTCTTATGGGACATCAAAACATATATTTCAAGCAAAAAAAAAAAAAAAAAAAGAAATGACATTATCGAAAATTCTCATCAAATTGATAACTGATTATGTCATATTATCAAGCCCCCCACCCCAACCCCCACCCCCTCTCAGACGTGCGTGTTATAGATTCGTGTCTTTGAGCCTCCTGTAGAAAATTGCGTGAGTGAGAATTGGACAAAAACATATCTAGAACACGCATTTCTCATTTAAACCGCACAACAGACGGTTAGACATTTGATACAGTGAAAGTGCATTTAATAGAACATTACGTTTGTTTTCTTTTGAATACAATCTGCCCTAAAAACATATGAATGCTTTTTTTTTTTTTTTGTAACACTGACACAACAGAACAAGGAATGTTGGGTTTATTTCTTACGCCATCATTATTAACCCACCTGAGCCGAAGGCCATTAGGTGAGCTTTTAGTATAGCCATCATTCGTCGTCCATCCGTCCGTCCGCCTGTCCGTTCGTCTGTCCATACGTCGTACTTCATTTTCAAAGATCTCTCTCGAAATATCAAAACCAAATTTCATATGGAGCCTTAGTGGGATGGGGAAACGAAAGTATCTTCGCGGACTCTGGGTCACATGACCAAGATGGCCGCTACGCCCTTATATGGTAAAAGCACTCCAAAAATCGTCTTCTCCAGAACCAAAGGGCCAATGATCTTGAAACTTTGTATCTCAATCCCACAACAGTTTGTTCAAATTATGACCATTTGTTGACGGTGATCTAATCTATGGCATGGTGAACTGGTTTCATATGGGAAAATGCTAAATCAGTGGATTTCTCAGATACGACTTAAGTCTAAGTTATAATGGTTGGTATATATAGCTTACTAGATGACCAGGTTATGTTGTTAAAAGTCAAATTCATTCTTGAACCTTTGTTCAAGGTCACTGAGGTTCTATCGCCCGTCAACATTTTCAAGGATCTTCTCCGAGGCCGCTCGTTCGATTGAGGCTATATCTCATATTGAGTCTTTTGTTTTGGTCCGCCGGACGCATGTATGTTTATGTGGTATTGGTCACATGAACAAGATGGCCGCCATGCCCATATATGGTTAAAACCCTTAAAAAACATTTTTCTCCAAATGATTTTTTAAACTTTGTATGTATCATTCAGGATTCAAGCCCATTATGGTTTATACAAATGATGACCGTAGGTTGACTTTGATCTAATTTATGGCAAGGTCAAGTTTGGCACATACTATGTGTATGGGAATATGCCTAAACAGTGGATTTTTCGGAAAAAGTTAATGTCTAAGATTATTGAAAAGCCCTATGGGAAACCATTAGAACGCAATGTAGTTTATTCTTCAGTAATTACATCGGTTCACGTTACATGACGTTAAGTGACGTCGAAATAAACCATGGTTCTCCAATCTGATTGGATATAGGCAACGTTATGACGTCATTGTTACGTCGTTGACGCTGTTCCGCTTTTACTAGAAAAAAACTGCGTATAAATGTTTTTCTGCTTCAACTGTAATCCCTTACGCAAATTTGTGGTCAAATTATATAAAGATAGAAAAGAATGTAAATATAAGCAGTGAACTTAATGTTCCTGGTGTTTATCGAAGTATGAACTACATTCGGTCGCTAGCAAAGTTTACATGAAGCCCTTATGGGTTCACTTACTTTGCACGCGTCCCAATTTAGTTTATGCGTCGATAAACACCAGAAAAAATAAATTAATTCCTTAAGTAATTACATTCCCTATGGTTTTCCTTAGATGAACCTATTTCGGAGAAAAATTGTTCATACCTCTATGAACAACAGTCGGTGAGGCGTTGTCGTTGGTATGCGCCGTCACATGTGAACAAACGACGCCATTGGGCGTCGTAACGTTCTATTTGACGTCACGTAATTGTGACGGCAATTTAACATAAGCGGCTTACCTGTTGGTCAGTGAAAGTTTTTCGTCAAATATTTAATAAATGTTTCTCTTTAAAATAGAAAATGATACTCAAAATAATTTTGAAATAAATGGTAATTATAAGAAACAAATTTCATTTTTCCGAGTTCATAAAAGTATGAACACAAAGGGTCATGTGCAGTGTTAACGAGAACGCCCGTATGGGCATCACTTACTTTGCACCATACTTCTAAGAAAATCGAAAAAAAAATTATTTTCGTATTAAAAAGAGCAGAAGAAGATATTATGTTGCTAAAGAAGAAAGCCATTGTTGGACTTTAATTTCAGGTTACAGAGACCCTTTTGTCCATAACCATTTTCAAACATTTTTTCTTCTAAATCTAAAAATCCAATAGATACTCTATCTCACGTGGAGCCTCCTTGAGTCAGGGGAACTAAATTATGTTCCGATGGTCATGGTCACATAACCAAGATGGCCGCAATGCCCATATGTGGTAAAACCCTTGAAAATATTTTTTCTCCAGAACCTAAATGCCAATGCCCTTGAAACTGTACATGTTGCATGGGTGACTTGGGCCCAAAAGCGTTTGTTCAAATGATGACCCTGCACTGACCTTGACCTAATTTACGGCATGGTCAACTTTGGTACTTTATGTAGTTGCATTAGACAATGGATTTCTCAGAAAGTATTGAAGTCTGGGGTATATTTGGTGTTTATATAGCTTCCAAATGAGGAGATGAAGACATTATGCTACTAAAGGTCAAGGTCATTCTTTGACCTTTTTTCTAGGTTACAGATATGCTCTTGTCCATTAACATTTGCAATCACCTTCTCCTCTGAAGCCTCTGAGCCGAGTGAAGCCATATTTCATATGCAGCCTCCTTTGGTCCGGCGATCTAAATTTTCTTCAGATTATGTTGGTCATGCTCATATAGGATAAAAAGCCTTAAAACTCTTTTTTCTCCAGAACCTGAAGGTTAGTGACCTTGAAACTACAGGTAGCATTTGGGACTGGGGTCCTACACATGTTCTGTTTTGTTTCAAACATGACCCCACATTGACTTTAATATAATGTATGCCAAGGTCAACTATCTTGTCCCTTATCCTTTTATATGGGAAATCATTAAATAGTGGACTTCACATAAAATGTTTTAAACCTTGATTTTTTTCATCATATACACAAAAAGAAAGTTAAGTAAAATGTACATAATTTTAATTGTGCCTTTTTGTTTCTCAGTGTAGCATGTATTGATCACTGTATTTTCGTCTGTCCTTCGTATCCGTCGTCCGTTCGTAGAACAGTTTTGCCCCGATTCTTAAACATGTTAAAGGTCATTGAGATTAATACAGTTCAGCTAGAACTTTGTGCAAAATCATATCACTTACTTTGCCGGAAGTATCTGTTTTTATGTATTTGAAAAAGTGGGTCGGATTTTAATCGACATTTTTAGTTTTAGTGGCGATGAAAAAAGAAAGAGAAAAAAAAAAGAAAGAGAACCTTCAGAAATATGTCTTGTCACGCATTTAAATATTTTAAATATTTTTCGACATGAATATACACTCGTTTGGCAGTAAGAGTCGTGATTTAATCATTATCAAAGTAAAAAAAAGTCAAGCCTCTGATTCACAATATATTGCATCTGAATCTTTGATTCATCATTATTATTTTGTTTTAATTTTTCATTTTATTTTCTATTGTTTAGAGGGTAAACCCCGAATACACATAAGTCGAAAACAACTTTAGAATTCCTTCTGAACTGGAATGTTAAATTATTTATTGTCCTGAAAGTAGATCAAGGTCTCCTATTGAAAGATCTAAAAATTTCTATCACACGCAAATCTGTTTGTTGTTATACACGGAAACAAACACAGTCCGATCAAAGCCTTTGCCGTGGCGTATTGTAATAATGCCAGAAAGTATAGTAAATTGATTTAAAGTGCATTGGTATATCTCCGTGCTTTTTTTTACCATTCTTACAAAGAGAAACCACATTTATGACCTCCTGTTTGCTTCCCCGTCCAGAATAGGTTTACTATTACAGCTAGAGGAGCAAATTCTTTTCTCTAAGAGTTAACCCCCAATAAAAAGGTGAGAAAACAGAAAATGGTGGAGTTAATTCCCCTGGAGGTGTAACCATTTACCTTTACACACCGAAAGGAGTGCTGGTTGAACAGGAAACTGTTCAAACGAAGATCAGACTGCTTCTGTATGGAAACAGTGCAGACCCAAATCAGATTGGTCCTTAGCGGTCTGATCAAGGTCTGTTTTGTTTACCATTATTGTAACAATTGCACCACGTTTACTCATTAATGCCTAGAATCTCATACAAAGGACAAAGGCAAACCGCGCAGATCCTGACCAGACGCCACTTAACGCGGCGTCTGATCAGGGTCTACATAATTTGTATACATTTACAGCAATTTCTATCAAAATTATAAAAAAGAACAAAATAATGTGCCGCGACGCAAGAAAACCAACAAAGTGGTTGTGCGCCCAGCGCAGACTCAGATCAGCCTGGGCATCCGCCCAGTCTGATCACAGTCTTCGCTGTTCAACTGTGTGTAGCTTAGGCTCTTAGCTACCCAGTAAGCACATAGCGTAGAGTCTGATCAGACTAAGCAGATGCACAGGATGATCTGATTCTGCGCGGGCTAACAACCACTTTGTTGGTTTTCACGTGTCGCGGCTCAAATAAACAATCCAGACACCCCTTAAACGACGAATGAATTCGTCCAATTCATCAGGATAGAAGAGTCCAATGGGAATAAATGGGGTTCTCTTTTACCACAGTTATAGTAACTGTTTCGATGTCCCAACAGTTTAGAGTAATTTCGTTGCTTACTTCATACATATTTGACCTTGGACCCTAGAATGGGCTCTAACATTATATTGAAACAAGGAAGGGTTAATGACTGAAACAATTCCCTGCATGTGTTGTTTTCCTCTGGTTATATTATAATGTTATTAATTAAGTGATTTCGTATTGGCCCAGTTACAGGTCCAAGGTTAGCTGTATTGGCCTGAGGCCGAAGGCCGAGGGCCAGTACAGCTGACCGAGGACCTGTAACTGGGCCAATACGAAATCACTTGATTAATGACATTTTTATTAATTAACTTTTAGCTGACGGTCAGTACCGTCACAGTTATTCGACCTTTTGAGGAGGCCAGTATAAGCTTAATATGAGGAAACTCTCATTAGCTCTGTCAGATAAAAATTCTAACAGTCTGCACAATTACACAGTTAACTGGCCGCCGCCATTGATGTTTACGTCGCTGTCATCCTGCCAGGAGAGCGCCCTCGCGTGACCAGAACTTTTAACCAATCGGACGCGTGGATTTCCGTATAGGTCGAAGGTTTTAATCAATATGACACGAGGTCAACCGTATAGGTAGGAGGTCAAGCTGTATTAAGCGGAGGTCATACTGTATGAAAAAAGAAACGTCACCGGTATGATACAGACCGATTTCCCAGTAAAAGTGCTATATATTACTTAGTTAATTAATAAAGACATATAGAAACCCTTTGTATCGCCGCATGCCAGAAACAATTCATTGTTTGAAGTTTAAGGTAAATTGTTAAACTTTGAGGGGAAGTAACTCTGCAAGTTTTGTGTATTTTGTATCATTTCGCAGTTGGGGAACAATGCTCCTCTAGGAGCAGAATCTTTCTTTTAAAAGTGAGTCCATTTTTGAAGGGATCCGTTGTTTTGAAAAGCCAACAGGAAGTTACAAACATTGCCTCCCTTAGCAGAAATGGTGGAAATGCATTGAGGTGTACCCATACACCTTAAGTTAAGCAGTGTATTATCACAATGACTACAATCACTGAAAAAATATTAGTAAACTTTAATGTCTATTCAAACACTATTCGTTTGGTAATTGTTTACCTTTAAATAAGTAAATTCCTTTGCCGCATTGAAAAAAAAAAGATTTTTTTTTTTTTAAGTTAAATTCACAAGATTTATGGAAATTAATTGGCAATAATATGAATTAAAATATCAGTAAACCACAATGGAAATGTCTTGAAATATTGTAATTGTTTATAGAATACTTAATTTTGACTAACTGATCAGCAAAATTCGTAATTACAAGATTGCTTTCACAGTGAAATAAAAAACAAAACACACACACACACACAAAAAAAAAACAACAACAAGAAAATGTTTCATTAAATCTATTCTACCAGCAAAAACAGCGCATATGTCATAAATGTCATATATAAAAATGTGGTTTCCATTGAACCAGAAAGCTCCATAGGCTAAAGCGTGTGAAATGTATTCCGTAGAACACCTTTGTTTTTTTTATCAGATCTTCTTAAAGCTTGCCGGTATGTAGAACAGGTATATACTCTCGGATGAGTTCGAATTCCGATCAGATCGGATTGTCGCTTCGAAGTTACTTGCCCTTGAGCGACGAAAAGCTTGCCCGTAGACTTATAATGGAAAAATGTTGTTCCGGGCACACGGACTTCAATTTTAGTGGAAACTGCAAGAATGTTGACAACAATAACTGCAGGACTGGACATGTAAACTCGCTCGTAGGTTTCCATGCAACTGCTGTTTGAAAGCCGATTTGAGCCGCGACACGACAAAACCAACAATGTGGTTATGCACCCAGCACAGACTAAGATCAGCCTGGGCATCCGCCCAGTCTGATCAGACTTTTCCCTAAGCACTTACAGGGTAGCGAAGGGTCTAATCTACATCCATGCGGACAGTGAAGACTCTGATAGACTGGGCGGATGCCCAGGTTGATTTGAGTCTGCACTGGGCGCGCAACCACTATGTTGGTTTTCTCGCGTCGCGGCTCATTTTATTGTGTTGGTGGATCCTTTTGAATATTGCAGATGACTAGAATGGGCATTAACTCGCGGACAATTTCGAAAACTGGCGAGATACAGGGAGAGGAAGAGAGAGAAATAAATAAACAAGGGTGAAGGATGAAAGTACGCGTCCCATCCCTCAGCAGAAGGCTAAGCAAATATCGACAAAACGCCTCAATAGCGAAAGCTTGAAGACACTTTCGCTCCACTCTTTTGTTTTCCATACTTTGTTAGAACGTTTTATGTGTGCGCTTCTTAATAGCGAGCACTCGCTTGCAGGCGTGTAGCGCCTGCAATTCAAAGGAGCTTTGAAAGAGCGAGAGTTCTATGGTAGAAGACTGGTAGGCATATTTTTACCTACAAAATACTTTAGTTTCAATGGAATTTCTTTCGTTATGACACCCACGGAAGTTATAATTAGACTGGTTCGAATAGATATCAACGAAAAATTAAGAAATACGGGGTATACAGTCTTCCTGTCGCCACGTTACGTAATGACGTCAAACGTTCCGTTTGAGAAAAACAAGATGGCGTCAACGATAACCGCTTCTGTGATCGCACAAAATGCAAGGAGGCTGAGCGTTGGCTGAAATTAAAAGGAAATAAAGCGCTGTAGAAAAGGAACTGAAAAAGTATAGCCCGTTTTCCGAAGGGATAGATTACTAGGAGGAAATTTGTTTTCTGACAGTTTCTCATCAGTTAGTCGCAGCTGTGGAGTTGCAATGCTTGTATTACAAAGGACCTTGTATGCTAAGGCCCATATTTAGCCCCCAGAAAACTCATTTTACAAAAATCCTATTTCGATAATAAAAATGTATTCGTAGGAAAGTTCAAACCTTGAATGTAACAGCAAACACAAAATTAACCAGTTCTTGCAAAAAATATGTTTTGTCTTGAACATACCTAAACCCCAGCGGATTCTGACGAAAATGATGAATTTGGTAGCCTTTGCGGCTTTCAAAATATATGAGCCCAGCCTCCAGCACATTTTATATTTTGTACACAGACAAAGTTTTAACATATTAACCTTCGATGAAAATATTAAATGTGCTGCAGACTGGGATGTACGTTTATTTAAAAATTAACTTTTTGCTTCCAAACAGGCAGTGTTTGGAACATGTTCCCTGTTTCCTCATCATAAAAATGCCCATATCTCCGCTCATAGATAAAATAAACATATGTTGTGGGTATTCATTTTCTTAGTTAGAGCACAAGGAATAATTTGGTATACATTTCATTTTGATCTGTTGGAATTTTTTGGTAAGCGTCTCTGGACTTGCAAACATGAGTGGGTGGTTTACCTGGAGAGCCTTGTGCTGTGCACAGGTAATTAGCAGTGCTATCAAACGTATATGCATTTCATCAAAAGCCTATTATCTAGAGCTTTAAAAAGCTATTGTAAATGACTTATAGATTTAAAGGTAAATGTATTAAACTCAAATTTTCTTGCAATTTTCCTTCATATTATTGAAACAACATAGGCATGTCAGAAATCATGTTATTCTGAGAATTAACAAAGATGAAACATATTATTTCTGCTTGTTCCTATACGCATAAATAATAAGCAATAGAAACCATGCAATTTTAAGAGAATGGAATGGGGGCCCTTATCATACCATGTCCTGTCATACGACAAAAAAGCATTGTAAAATTCAATCCAGACTCTTACAATGAGTGGTCAGATCAGGGTCTACACTTTGCCCGAAACTTTAGAGTTAACATGGTAGCGGCCATAGAGAGGTTTTATCATACCACCCACACATTGTAAAGAGTGATGTGCTCGCCCATAGGCAGTGCCTATTTTCATATTATTCACAACAGTACCGACGTGACATGAACGTCGTACCGATGTCGGTGCGACGTCGTGACGCCCCATACGACGTCATCTCGACATTGTGTGCTGCTGTTATGTGAGTACTATTTGTTTTTTGTTTTTTTGTTTGCTTTGTTTTTTAACTTGTGGCAAGTGTGCAAGAACTGGCAATATATTGAGTCATGTATATAATAGCAGCTTATGTGAAAACGCATGACTTATCTTGAATGTACATTTGCGTTGCACATTTAAATACCAACGTAGTTTATTTTTGTCCTGCTCAATGCTCGTTCGGCTTACATTTCTTTGGTGGTGCAAAAAATGAGTTAGACAGGTGGTGTTAATATACCTTATCGTATTTAATGTAGATTGTTCGTGATTAAGTGAATAGCATGTCGAAAAAGAAATTTAATACATACGAAAATATTGCACTGACTAATCTAGGCCATCTCGCTCCGCTTGTTGCATCATAAGGAAATACAATAATCAGAAGGATGTCTAGCGGTTTTACGTGCTCTTAAGCAGTATTTCAGTCATATCAGGTGATGATAAAAAGGCTGTATGTAATGGAACCCCATTAACGGTTGCAAAAATCTCCGCCTCCAAGGGAATCGAATCTGGACCGCTAGCTCAGCAGGCTAGCGTTAAGCGCACTGAGCTAGCGTAGTTTCTCGGAGATAAGGGAGGACAAAGAATATATTGCTATTAAATACCGTATATATCTAAGGAATGAATTTCATTTTTCTGGTGTTTATCGAAGTATAAACTACATTTGGCCGCGTGCAAAGCTTACATGAACCCCGAATATAAACTACATTGGGTCGCGTGCAAAGTAAGTGAACCCCGAAGGGGTTCCTATAAACTTTGCTAGCGACCCAATGTATAGTTTATACTGCGATAAAC
Source organism: Ctena decussata (assembly GCA_963989385.1). Classification (NCBI taxonomy): domain Eukaryota; kingdom Metazoa; phylum Mollusca; class Bivalvia; order Lucinida; family Lucinidae; genus Ctena; species Ctena decussata. The sequence continues at coordinate 20,778,942 of OZ022512.1, read as the reverse complement.
ACCTGGAAAATTAAGTTCATTGCTTATATTTACATTCTTTTCTATCTTTATATTATCTGACCACAAATTTGCGTTATAGGGGCTACAGCTGAAACAGAAAAAAACATTTATACGCAGTTTTTCTACTAACAGTGAACCAGCGTCAACGATGTAATAACGTCGCCTAGTCCAATCAGATTGGAAAGAACCATGGTTTATTTTGACGTCACTTAACCGCGTGCAACGTCGCGTAAACCGATGTAGTTATTTAATTTATAACCTTTATTACGTTCAAATGGTTTACCATAGGGCTTTTCAATAAATGCACTGAGAATGTAAATATTCGGTTATAAGACGAGAGTTTATCCTTCCAAAAAATTTCCGCAAATGTATAAATCAGTTATAAAATGTTTGTTTTTTTCTGTTTCAAAAACAATCCCAAAGATCCAGATCCGTCTTAGAAGACGGATCTAGATTCTTTAAAATGTTTTGAAAGAGAAAAAGTCTTAAAATTGAATTAATAGGAAATTGAAAAGAAAATTTGCTGAAACTTGTAATATTGAAAATCCAATACAAGCTTCGAGGTAAACGACCAAACGTGCTTTCACAGTATCCGAACTACATGTACAATCTCTTCCGGTTTTCATAGCGTTGAATCGAGAGTACAAACATTCGCTTATAACCAGTAGTCGGAAATCATTCTATTTTGAGATTTTATCCGGAATCTGCTGCGTCATTTATAGCTATTCAGCTTCGAAAATGTAAAGAGGTAAGTTTAATATAATTTGCTCTTCGGTCTTTTACTTTATTACCCTGTACAATGTCGTGTATGGGTGGGTAGTAATTGGTACAGTATTCAAATCGCCATTGGCATGATTCTTAAACCATTTTGAGCATTTTCTTACATGTTTTATAAAAAATCTTTAGAATAAACGGAAGGCGTTATCAATCTACAGTTTGTTAGTTTTGATAAAAGAATGATAGCTAAGTTTTGCACGACACAATTTCGTGTTAAATTAAGCGGAAAAAAATCTGCGACGGCAAGGATTTTTTCATTGTACAGGGCAATAAAGTAAAAGACTTGCCAGCTGGGAAACATTTTATTTTATTTTAGATTTCAAAAAAGTCTTAAAAAGAGGAGTATTTCAGTCGACTGTGGAATACAAAATTGCTTGGATTACTTCCACCAGTTTTTTTTTTATCTACCTTTCAACTATATTCGGTGAATTGGCTCACACTATAAGCCATTAAGCCTTGCAAAATTTAACTTCTTTATCCTCCAGATCAAAGTCAAGTATGTATATGTTTCGCTTTATTGAATGTAGGTCTTTCTGTCCATTTGTCGGGGAATGTGGGGATCGTGCACTGGGAACTCTCTTTTGCCGTGATGCTGTCATGTGTTTGGGTCAAGCTGGTATGGTGGCGACCTTGTTGTTCTTATTCTTACTAATGACAATTACATGAATTCTAAGGTGAAACAATCGGTCGCCGTCATGCCAGTTTACCGTCGCATATGTGAATTCTGTTTGCTGCTTCATCTCTTAGTCCTATGTGGCATTTATAGTAATGTTACGTTTTCATATTCCTTTCTATGGGAGGCCCAGAGAACGGGGTACCTAGTAAGAACCTCTTCTCTCTTTACCACTTACAAGACTGTTGAACTTGGGAAAACTCACAGAGAAAACATTGCATTTACTGGCCATACGATATTGGGGTTGACCGTAGTAGTTGTTGTGACCTGGTTATACATCCTTCTTACCTACGCTGGGGACATACATCCGAATCCTGGTCCCTTATCTACAACATCGTCAAGCAATGATTCTAATTCAACTTCGAATATGTCGTCTTCCATCATTGACTCTCTTAATCTCAATCATCATCTGTCATTTGTACATTATAATGTCCAAAGTATTTTTACCAAACTTGAAATCTTGAACGCGGAACTTCTCGACTTTGACATACTAGCTTTTTCTGAAACTTGGCTGAGCTCAGCAGTTAAGGACGAAGACCTGCTCCTTCAGTCGTTTAACTCTCCCGAACGGAAAGACCGTATAGGTGACCGGTATGGTGGTGTCATTATCTATATCAAGGAGGGCATACATTATAAAAGGAGAAAGGATTTAGAAGTGAGAGGAGTTGAATGTATATGGGTCGAAATCATTAACAAACACAAACATATCCTCTTCAGCCTATTCTACAGACCTCCTAATACAGACTCAATTCTTTATTCAAACATTGAAGATTCTTTGCACCTAGCTGTAGACACAGGCATCAGTGACATAATCGTTACAGGAGACTTTAACTTTAACCTATTTAACCCCCAGTTATCTAGGAAAATTAATTCATTTTGCAATCAATTTGCATTTCACCAGTGTATTAACCAGGCAACTCACTTCACTCAAACTTCTTCTTCGTTGTTAGACATTGTTCTTGTTACAAATAAACACAATCTAGTAATAAGTGGAGTCGGGGATCCTTTCCTTAATCAAGACCTCCGTTACCACTGTCCAGTCTTTGGCATTCTTAAGTTCTCGAAACCTAAAATCACTTCTTACACGCGACACATATGGCTATATAACCAGGGAAACTACAATTTATTAAGGGAAAAGGCAGCTAATACAGATTGGATTTCATTGCAGGACAATAACGTAAATCTTTATGCTGAAAACATTACTAATCATATACTTACAATTGCAAAGGAGTGTATTCCAAATAAGACTGTACGAATTAGACCTTCTGAGCCACCATGGATAACATCAACTATCAAACAAAACATTAGGAGACGCAAACGGGCATACAAAAAAGCAAAACGCACTAATTTGATTATACACTGGAACAAGTTTAGAAAACAACGCAATAAAACCACTTCACTAATTCATAAAGCCAAGCAATCATACTTTGACAACCTTTCGAACAAACTTAAATCTGAAACTCTCTCACCCAAGGACTGGTGGAAAACACTTAAAAGATTTATTTCTCCAAACACTTCCTCTACTATTCCACCTCTTGAAACTAACGGATGCATATACACCGAAGACCAAGAAAAAGCAAACGCGCTGAACAACTTTTTTACAAGCCAAACATTTTTGAACGATCATAATGCAGTACTTCCTGACTTAACCGCTACCACCATTAATTCAACACTAGACCACATAATCTTAACTCCATTAGAGGTAGAATCTATTCTTAAAAATCTTGTCACTGGTAAAGCTTCTGGTCCTAATGGAATAAGCAATCGTATCTTGAAGGAATTGTCCAGAGAAATTTCAAACCCTTTGTGTACCCTGTTTAACGAATCTCTAGATACGTCCCAAGTCCCGATTTTTTATAAAGCAGCTAATGTCTGCAGTATTTACAAAAAAGATGACCCTTCCTTGGTCAGTAACTATAGACCTATCTCTTTACTCAACTCCGAAGATAAGGTATTCGAAAGGCTTATTTTTAAGCATCTTTTCAATCATTTGAAAGATAATAACCTTCTTACTCCTCTTCAGTCTGGGTTTATACCCGGCGATTCTACAGTAAACCAGCTTGCCTTTCTCTATAACACTTTCTGCAGAGCTCTTGATTCTGGAAAAGAGGTTCGTGTCGTCTTCCTTGACATAAGTAAGGCGTTTGATCGAGTCTGGCACGCTGGACTAATACACAAACTGAAAGCTGCTGGTGTATCCGGTAAAATGCTCCTATGGTTCCAAAACTATCTCTTAGACAGGAAACAACGTGTTATACTTCCTGGTGCAGCTTCTGATTGGACTCATATAAAAGCAGGTGTACCTCAGGGCTCTATCCTAGGCCCTCTCCTTTTCCTTCTTTACATAAATGACATTGTTAATGACATTCATTCTAGCATTCGTCTTTTTGCCGATGATACCAGTCTTTTTATCATTGTTGATAATCCCGTAACTTCGGCTGAACAACTTAACTTCGATCTTAGAAAAGTACTTCTCTGGGCTGATACGTGGTTGGTGTCATTCAATGTGAGCAAAACTGAAGCACTTCTTATTTCTCGTAAAATCAATAGACCTATACACCCTCCTATCTACATGAACAATCAACAAATAACAGAAATCAACTCGCACAAACATTTAGGCATATATTTTTCCAACGATTGTTCGTGGCATGATCATATTAATTATATAGTTGAAAAAGCCTGGGGTAGAATTAATGTAATGCGGAAACTTAAGTTTAAACTAGATAGAAAAGCACTCGAAACTATATATATAGCATTTATACGGCCACTTTTAGAATACGGTGACATTATCTGGGATAATTGTACCCAGTACGAGAAGCAGGAACTCGAAAAAGTACAAAACGAAGCAGCTAGAATAGCCACAGGAACCACAAAACTCGTATCTCTTAACTCCCTTTACACAGAAATTGGTTGGCATACCCTTCAGCAAAGACGCACCAACCATAAACTTACCTTGTTTTATAAGATGAAGAACAATCTCTCTCCTACTTACCTGTCATCTTTAGTACCACAGTCTGTCAACAACATCTCACGCTACAATCTTAGAAACGCAGATGATGTACAATCTATTGCATCAAGAACTAACTTATACTATATGTCTTTTCTACCATCTGTTGTTAGAGATTGGAATAACTTACCGGAACAGGCTAAATACTTAGATTCTGTCAACTCTTTCAAAAGCTATCTTAACAAGGATCGAGCGTCTATCCCCAAATACTACTATGTTGGAAGCAGAAAATCTCAGATTCTACACACTCGTCTTCGTACTAACTGTAGCAGTCTAAACAATGATCTCTTTCTAAAAAATATAGTTGATTCACCTTTATGCAGATGTGGAAGTATTGAAACTACATACCATTTCTTTTTCTCTTGTCCATATTACGTACAGCAAAGATTAGAGCTCTCCACAGCCATAGAACAACATCGACCTCCTAATTTGAATCTTGTGCTTTTCGGAGATCCGTCGCTTTCTCAAGAAATTAACGCTCTAATATTTAACAAGGTGCAAACATACATTTTAGACACCAGACGATTTAGTTAAGTATACAGCTTCCATATTATACGATATGCGATGGTACTTGATGTAATTGCAGTGACCAAGCAGCATTATTTGTATATGTGGGATTTTTCTGGTGCACGTTCCCCCAATTCCCTGATTCAACAAGATTAAAGCATGTTTATTTTTTTCCCTTGCCTTTTTATGGTCCAAATTACTATATTTCTATCATCACTTTTTCCATTTTTTTCTTGATTTTTTCCTGTTGATTTTTTTGTTGTTGTTGTTCAGGAATCATTTGGAAAAAACGCTTCTACTTACATACATGTATAAACTACAATGATATATTCACTCTCTTTCGTTTGTTGATCTGTTTTTTTTTCATTTAACAATGCTTGTCTATAATGCATTTGTACTATATTTACACGTTTTCATAATGTATTATTCAGTAACACGATGTCAGTATTTCCGCCATTCATTCACAAATTTATATGCTAAAGGAGAAGAACTTAATAAGTATTTGCTTTCGTTCTGATCCTTAATTGATTGTATACAATGTTTGTTTCTGTTGATATTTCTGAATAAAATACGTTTAAACCAAAGTAATAGACCGAAGAGAAAATTATATTAAACTTACCTCTTTACATTTTCGAAGCTGAATAACTATAAATGACGCAGTAGATTCCGGATAAAAACTCAAAACATAATGATTTCCGGCTACTGGTTATAAGCGAATTTTGTACTCTCGATTCAACGCTATGAAAACCGGAAGAGAGGGTACAGTGCGTTCGGATACTGTGGCTTTGTTCTGGTTTTTGAAGACCTGTCAGTGACAATGGTTATGTAAAAGAAACTCGGAGAAATTCGAATACGCGAATGCGCAGTCCGGCTCCGCCATTCAAATAATAGGTAAGAAGGGGGGTCCAAGTGCATTCAGACTAAAACGTCGGCCCATCTTCAAAATGCCTCAGACTCAGCCATTTTAAGATTATCAGATGTTATGAGTTTTATTCGCCTGATCACAACAAACAATAACATCAACAAACAACAATGGGGCACCTTGGAACGGTCAGTAATAGACTAGCGGGGCGGGTGAGGTGGGATAGGGGCTGGGCATGGGAGGGGAGGGGGCTTCAATCGGTCTTATGGAGCTCCAACCCACGCCCTAGTCGCTGAACCGCCGTATTAGAATATACCAAGATGTATGGATAGATTTGGTGCTAGTAAGTGCAGCCATAGATTCGTTCCGCTGAGCCATTTTGAGATAATCGTTTCTCGAAAGGAGCAGCAACAAGAACAACATATGAGACGCGACACGAGGAAACCAACAGTAGTTGTGCGCCCAGGGCAGACTCAGATCAGCCAGGGCGTTCAGCAAGTCTGAATCAGAGTCTGCGCTGTGCGCTTAAAGGGAAGCTGAGGGCCTAAGCTACCATCATGCGAACGGCGAAGACTCTGATCAAACAAAGCGGATGCTACGGCTGATCTGAGTCTGCGCTGGGCGCACAAACACTTTGTTGGTTTTCTCGTGTCGCGGCTCATATAAAAGCTTCTTTTTAACCCAGAATTTAAAAGGTCGTATACACGATCATTTTTCCTTTCTTGTACAAGTTTACTGGACAACAAAAAACGTCATTTTATTTGACCGTGTATACAGCAAAAAATGATCATTTTTCGCATTGTACAAGAAGAACTGATGAATAGATTTTCAATGATCACTTATCAAACTTGCCATCAACTAGCCAATCAGAAGCAAGAGAATTTGTAGCAGCAGCATTGTAAACAAAAACACATGACTAAAGGGCCGTATACACGATCATTTTTTCTTGTACAAGTTTACTGGACAATAAAAATGTCCTTTTATTTGATCGTGCATACACCTCATCATTGTCACTTTGTCTTGGTCATTTTTATTGTACAATAAAGTTGTACAAGAAGAAATGATCGTGTTTACAGCCCCTAAGAATTACTCCCTTGCTAAATTTCCAAAAAATATGTTTAACAAATTAGCATAACATGACAATTAGGAATTCATTTTGGCGCACTATTGCTATTAATCTGTTAAAATTACCGAATATTACAAAATTGGAGGACTCGAAGACAGTAATCGAAATAAATCACAGATTGGCCAGAATGAAATCAGCTAACGCCTGAATCACGTGCGCGAAGGATAAAATGACTTAGGCATGTTCAAATCACAGTAAGAGTCTATATCGATATTTGATTGGCTGTAAATTTAGCTCATTTGCATACAAACATACACTTATTACCTCAGTTCATCTTTATTCGAAGCATTTTCTTTAAGCTTTTATGAAGGATTCAGATATGAACATAGAATATTTAAAGAAATTTGCTAGAAACTGACTTGATTGGAAATGATGGAATACCGAGAGCATATCTTTAATTTAATGTTACATTTTTGAAAGTAAAGTTCGATGTTATTGACATTTTGATGTCAAATGGACGAATATTTCATTCTATACTCCATTTGCCTCTTAGAATCACGTCAAGGCAGGAATCTTCATGTCATGTGTAATCAGCGATGACCCCAGAAAATACCGATGGCTGGGAATTCACATCTCTCTACAGCCGACAACCCGAAATTTATATACCCTATTGAAGTGTTAGATTTATTGATTATTATTCACACAATTACTGTATCTAAATGTTATAATCAAATACGTTTTGCTGAAGTACTCATTTAATAAATCAGTCACTCGTAAAGATTTGAAACAACATTATAGCAAAGGTCACAAAATACGCAAGTTCGATTAAACGTAATTGACATTTTCTAGTCTTTTGGGCTCATTGAACTCATTCTTGTTTTTATATGAAAATAAATATATTTCAGTTCAAACAAATTTTATTTCTTTTTTTTCATAACACGGTTATATATATAATAGGATAGGAAAGAGAAAATTGTTTAATTGTTGCTTCTCCTAAATATATTTTACGGATAAAATGGGCTGATTCCATAAATGAAGTCTTATTTTGGGTGGTAATTCTTCGGTTTTATGGTCGCAAATTGCATGGCTGTAAAACGGAGGAATTCGCTACCATAAAACCAACGATGTATCTGTACAAATTACAATATTGAATATTTACTTTATGCAAAGAACTTTGATGAGGATCGCTAAAATTCAATCCTTGGCAATGGTAACCAGATAGGGTAAAGTCGGGTAAATTCGGACAGCGGGTAAATTCCGACAGCGACATTTTTTTCCTTTATATGTCAGTTGTTTTCGGAATAAAACAAAATGAACTGGGCAAACAGTGAAAATCCTGTTGAGACGGCTGATTATGAGCCGTCTCATCTGGATTTTCACTGTTTGCAATGACATGTCCGAATTTACCCGCTGTCCGAAGTTACCCGACTCGACCCTTAGCTTTCGGGGCAGCAACTCTGCCAATTTCATTTTTGCCTCCCTTTCCAATGGGGAAATCTCTTTTCTGTAAGAGAAGACCCCACTTCGGAATGGCTAAGTCGTTCAGAAAAGCAAAAAGAAAGTCATCAAATTATCTTTCTGTGTAACGAAAAAACAAAAAAAAAATACAACAAAAAAAATAATAAAATAAAAGATCAAGGATAAAAAAAGAGTAAACAACCAACAACAGTCTAAATTATCAGGAGGTGTTTAATTGTCGACCGGTTTCGGTCTACTAAGACCTTTTTCAAGACCTTTTTATAAATAAAATATTATGAAGGCAATTACCGATCTTAAATAACTTGAATTTCTGCTTGCAATAGTGATTCAGGACTCAAATACAATATCCAAATAGCCCATTCCTTTCGTAGCGACATTGCTACTGGTGTATGTCAGCCAGGTTATCCCCAAATCTCGTCGGGTAGTGCTTGCAAAAATAATAACTAATGATAAGTGCTAGAATTGTCTCATGCCGTGTTCATTTGCTACCTGCTAACAGTTAATTTGGTTATCATACGACATTAATTAAAATTAAACATTTGGCTGCAAAACGTCACGCATACAAACAAACCTATGAAAGCAGGCCCGGATCTAGACAACAGCTAGCTGGTGGGGCTCTCTCTTGACAACTGGTGAGGTTTGGAGCTCAAAGAAAGAGGCCATAATCAGGGCTACAGATAAAATAGAATATTCGATAAAAAATCAAGATAGAAATATCATGCTTACCTTTAAATATATGTTATGGCATCTCATTGCAATCGCCTCCGCGAGGCAATTCCGATGAGATGTCACAACATATATTTGAGTCCAACCTTATGGAATATTATCTCAAATTATCATCAGGTGCTCCTTATTACCTATATTCCTGCAATCTATTGGACACAGAGCCCCATGTGCTGGGGGTTAAGTCTCATAGCCAAACCCTTGATTCGGGGCTGTGAAAGTGATCTGAACATTTCATACCACCGGCGTACAATAAAAGATGGCAGTAAAGGTGGCGTTGACCACTAGGTTGTTGTTGTTTCGTTGCTTTTCGTCCACGGTAAACAGCTATGGTCATAACGGGCCAGTTAACCTAACCACACTGTTCCTGGGCAGGCATAGACCTCCTCCTATTCCTAAGCGGTTACGCCGGCAAAGATAACGAACGTCGGCTCAACTAAGTGCATGATACATGTACGACTTTATTAAAATCCGAGTGCACGAAGCCGGCGTATTCAGGCGTAGTTGCGACCGGATTGCTTGATTGATTTGTTGCTTTGCGTCCACGGTAAACAGCTATGGTCATGTAGGGACGGTCAGTTACCCTAACCACACTTTTCCTGGGGCAGGCTTAGACCGGTTAACCAGTCCTAAGTGCCATACTTTCGCCAGTAACTGACAACTACCCTTCTTGAATCAGCGGAAGGAGAACGAAAGTAAGTGGACTGACTGAATGTCGAACACTGTCTCAGGGAATAGTAAAAATTGGCATTTTTGTCTTAGGTCTTCATTAAGGTAATGTCTTGCCACTGTAACAAAAACTACAAGAAGCATAAAACATGTGCATCATCATCGTAACAAACTGTCTTTCCTATGTTTATATTACCCCCCCCCCCACACACACACACACACACATCCAGTACCCGGTTTCTCGTGCTTAAAAGTAAAATACTGTCCAACAGCACACCACATTCTGGAGAAAGACCTGCAAAACACTGCAATTTGGCATATATTCCAGTTTGATCCTCAAACACATTCTTTTAAACATTTGTCAAATGGGGTTATAAACATGGAATTGGTTCAGTATTTCACAAAGAAAATCAAACCCGTCTATTGTGACAATGACAAGCTGCTCGTCAATTTGGAGATTCTCCTGACAATGGGAGATGTCATAAATTTCCGTATCCCACTCCAGCTAGCATAACTAACCTTCATACAAGCTTACAAATTAAAGAAATATCTAAATGCCTCACCATGCTAATTTAAACCCTCTATCTAAAAGTATGATTTTTGTGACCACTGCCAATATGAAACTGTCCCCTGAAACATAGGCATGCAGTCTGTATCATAACATTTATGTGGTTAATGTATCTACTTCTTTTATGACAAGAAATTATTTTTCTAAATCAATTAGAAATATATTTCCGACCAGTATTTTGTACTTTATAAGTCACTATAAAATTCAGATTGCGTCAAGCCTTGTTTAAAAAAGTTTTTAGTTCCTCATTAAGTTTTGATACCAAGTCGTCGTGTCCTCGATAACATTTCTTTTCTTCAGATGTGAAGAAAGCATTTCAAGCATTGAAGCAGGGTAAACGGACCCTTCTCTTCGAGTCCTGTTTCTTTTAAAGTAATTAACGTTAACACAGTGCGCCTATAGAAGTGTTTATGTAATGTGTATTCGGGGAAAATGTCTGCGTGAAATTACAGCCGCGGATGTTTTTGTATTTATGAATATTAAGGTCAACAAACTAACACCATATGTCCTATTCAATGCTTTTTGAACAAATAGAAAAGCATGTCTTTAACTCTGCTTAAATAGATCAGGTTTCAATAGACAAGGAAGTTCGAAACACTGGCACATGGCCAGGGACAGCCCCGGATTTACATAGAAATTATATTCTATTTATTGCACCTAAGCTGAAGCTAAATAAAAAAGAATATTTACCGACTTGAGGAACATGAGTAAAATAAAAAAGTATAAGTATTTTTGCGGCAAATGAATACACCTTGAAGTTGTGATCTTTCATGATTGATAAACGCTTCCTTCTATTCCCTTGAAACCTTTCTAAAACTAGAATTGTAATGAAAAATGAAAAAAGTAGCGCTGCACGCATAGCTCAGCACATCCTTGCCGGCCAAGTATACTTTGTTTGTTAATTTCCCTAGCGCCTCCTTTGGGGTATAGCAAATTGTTTCCCTTTGCGCGTGTTATTTGTTTTTGAGTCAGAAGATCTGTCGTTTTCTGTTTTGTTTTGTAAAAATAATAATAATAAAGAAAATAAATGTTTCTACGGTTAAGCTGAATAATTACCTGTCTGGAAAAGAGATGCTCATTCGGTTTATCGTGCGTGTCTTTCGTGAACATTTGTCAACTATTTGTGTGAGTGTGAGTCTGTCTCGTTTGGTTTTGAGGGCGGGATGTGGGATTTTGTTTTATTTAATACTTAGCAGTGAATTCAGTGCATATCTAGAATGAGTAAAATCGGTATTGTATACAGTTCACTGTAGCAAACCGCGGCAGTTTTTGACATTTTTGGGCGTATTTCCTTCCGGTAAGGTCTGAAATGTAGCGTTCATGTCTGACATTATGCTATGGACGTAAGAAGGTCCAATCAAGCAGCTGACGTCACACTTTGACGTCACTTTTTAGCTGGTGTATCGCTTATTTGCACGCGACGTCAATTTAACGGCAGCAGCTTTCTTAAATTGCCGATTTCTTTTTATTCATTAAACTTACATTATAATCCATTTTCGAGGTGGCAAACTTCGTTTGCACCCAATGTTATACCAACTAAACAACCTGAGCCAAGCAAACTTAACAGGAAATGACTAAAAAAATAATTTTTTTTGAAGATAAAATAAAAAGAAAATTTACTTTATTCTCAGTAATATTTAGGTTAATACCAAAATTATTTCATCTCATGTGTTGAAAATATCAGCAATTTCACGAGCACTCGTGAAATTGCTGGTATTTTAACACATTCGATGAAATATATTTGATATTCATCTAAATAAAGTAAATATCCTATATATATTATTTCCTGATCATTGCCGACCAATTTACATTGTATGTCTTTATCTTCTGTTCATCAAAGTATCCTATCAAATTTTGTGGAGCAGTCATTTTATGCTTTTGAAAATGTACATTTTTAAGATATAAATGATCTGGTGATGTTTGTTTTTGATGGGCTGCTCATTCATTTTCTTTTTCAGACACTACCAAAGAATTCGACGTTATCTCTATCGGCGACGCACCTACTGCATCTGTTGGTATGGAAGGTGGTAAGTAAGACTGAGATACACTTCATAGTTACCTTCTACTAAATTTAGGTACATGTTTACATTTTATCAGTTGAGTTTTTTTTCTAGATACAGTTAGAAACATGCCCATTTTCAGCAGTTTTAAAATCTGCAAGCAAAGTAATACTTGCCAAAATGAAACAGGGATGCAGGAGTATGTTTCAGTTTGCTTTGCGCACAAAAACATCCGATTGTTACGAAATCGATCAATATAAACAGATCTGTAAACAGATCAGAATATTGTAAACAAACCAGTCATTATGTATACAATCTATAAAGACCTTTTTTAGACAAATCTACCTTATTCTCAACGTCAGTTGAACCATCAGCCTGGCATGCATTATATAAAGGAATACTCCATAAATGACAGACTGACATGAGTGTTATCAAAACTGGAGTTGATAGGGTATCTTCAGATTCTAATGCATATGGTGAAAATGTGACTCAAAATTAAAACAGAATCAAAAGAAAACAGAATAATTAAAATGATTCTAATGCTTCGCCAGGTTTTAAAATATTTTGTTTTTCCTATTTACTAAATACGTATTCACCTGGTATTTTAAATAATCTTACCTGTTTATTTTTTTCTTCTAATTTTATTATGGCCAAAACAAGGAATGAAGGAGGGTGTGACCTTATGTGACCTTTTTGACTTTATCAGAACTTGACAAAGTGTTTGTAATTACATATAATGTCCCTTTAGTTGCCCTTAACCAATCGCAAAATACCTCATACGACAAGCCATTGTTTGTAATTCAATGCTCAAAATATTTAAAGGAGCAGCAGGTATTTTCCCATAGATGTTACTACAACATAAGCCCAGTTTAACGGCTCATAAGTTTGACCGTTAGTGGGCAAGAATTTGCATCTTTTTGCAGCACTTTTAAGAAAAATCAAAGTTTAAGACAAGCAGAATTTCAACACAACAAATGCCATGCTCATTTCCATGGTACAAGTCTTGCGATGTTCTTATTTTCTAAAGTTGAGTAATTTTGCTGAAGTCTATAAAATCTCACAAACTTCTTGTTCAAAGGGATCTTCTCAATAAGGGTCATCTTGAAAGACATTCATTTACATAGACAAAATGGTTCTTTCCTTTTTACCGTCCCGACATGACCTTAGTTGTTTACCGTGGACGTTAAGCATCAAATCAACCAACCAACCAAAATCTTTCCTTTTTGGTTAAAATTTTCACGCTTTTTACCTGTTCTGCAAAAATACAAATTTTTAGCTAAATTTCAGTTTTACTTAAATCTGTCCATGGACAAGGGCAGGGCAAATATTGGATCAAAAATTGTGCAGTCAGTGCACTGTCGTCTATGGAAAAATATTAGGTGTTCCGGCTCCGCCACTCGACCTTAACCAACATATCTCAAAATTTACATACCTTATCATATGACGTCGCATCTGAGAGTGTAATAAAGCCATGCATCAAAAACGATGATCAACTAGTGGATTAAGGTCACTACTGACACTAATAACCGCAACTCTTTTTTCACTAAGGGAGATAATCGGTAACGTTCGATTAGTTTCTGGAAACCGGGAATGCGACCTAGATAGCAGAAATTAAATATCGGTTTCAAGACACTTTCTGGCAAAAGTAGACTGTTAAAGTCGTAACTACGCCATTTCAGATATTAATATAGGGATCAAACATGGATTTTTATGTATTAACGTTTGCCAGGTCCCGAGGGAGATGTTGACAATCGAGGCCGAAGGCATAAATTCAACGAAATATTCGTTAAGATTTGCGAAAATGCGGCACTATATTTTGTATCTGCATCTGTTTTTTTAATATCCGTCTTCCTGGCCCGTGAGCATCAAGCTGTTCAAAATGGCTGCCATCATCCTATTCAACCCCAGTATTTATGGAAAGGGTCGAAGATGGTCGTTGCAAATTCATCAACAAAAAGCAGATACCTTGATCAAAGCAAAAAATTTCAGTGAACAGAACATGCCTGGCCCATTTATGTACCATCCTGCAGTTCTTGATTGCTGAAAGCTTAGGATGCATGTTTTCTTTAACACTTATTTACTCTCCATTCGGCATCGTGAAAATGAAGACAACATGGCTTTGAAATCCGTATCAGTACTTTATGACGTAATAAATGTACAAATTATGATGACGTCACAAGAATACATAGGTAGCACGCGACCAATTATATTGTTAATTAACCGAAAGGGGAGAGGCGCACCACCATTTTTTGTAATTTGACCGAAACGGTAGAGACAAAGTTGCATGGCGGTTTTTAGTGGCCCGGCACAAGCATAACGAAAGTTCTGTCATCGTGTTTCAACAGCGCGTGAAAACCATTGTTGAAATACGGCTTTTCGCCTGTTGATGCACGGCTGTTAATACCTCTCGGCACTGCTTTTTATGCAATAATTCTTATTTCTTTTTATTATAAAAAGGAAAAACACGTCATGGTTAGTTGTCAGTTACGGTCTTTTGACCGACGCTAAGAACTGAGTAGTAAATCGGACACGCTACATTACATATTGTACTTACCAACGTTACCCTGGATAAACGATTCGGCCTCTTCTAGACCATTGTTACGGAAACTGACTCACCAACAACAAAAACCAAGTGATTCGCGCATCAAGCAAAATAAAAAGGTTTCCGAAGTTGAATTGCCTGTCCAGATATAAATCATTCTACATATGTATATTATGCCATTTTGTGACTTAAGCAGCTGATCCGTGAGACATTACATGGATTAGGCCAAGAAGGCGCATAATTTTGAACATTCCCTGCCCTCGCATACACAGTTAAATTACATCATTAATCAAACAATAAATCTAACTTACCTCGTCCCTTTTATTCCACACCGAGTCCTTAAGGTAGATGGATGGTGAATAGAAATATTTGCGGGGCATTCAACCCATTATACCATCTAAATAACACAAAGAGCTATAAAACATTTGGATTAGAAAAAAAACTTTTTCACCGTTTTGTTTTCCTAAAAAACAACATTTTATAGTTCTACATACTTTTTTACACATTTTCCATTAAAATTCATATCTCTAGCATATGAATGCACTTTCATTTCTGCAAATCATATAATCTATAATAAGGGACATTTGAAACAAACTGGAAGCAAAAACGTATCTTTTTAATAAGTATATTTTTACATTTTTAAAAACATGCAAAAAACTGAATTTCATGAAAAACGTCATGAAAAATATACTCACTCGATGGGGCACGCTTATACATATTATTTTATTAAAACTTACATTGTATGTTACAGAATCAAACAAATAAACAAACATTTCACCCTTTCGTTTCCTCGAAAAACAATGTTTGAGTTCAAAAATATCCCCAAAACAGACTGCACAAATTCTGCACCTGCTGCAAGCACAGCCGGTCCTTGCCCTACTATGTATTTTCCTGTTATTCAGGTTCTACCTTACAGTAATGCCGACAAAATTGCACAGATGGGATAGCAACAGTAAAGACCTTGATCATTCTGGTTCCTAAGGTACAGTCTGATCTCGGTTTAAACTTTTTGTACAGACCTATATGCCCAAAAACTTAGGATCTTTACGGTAGACATTGTTAGTGTGTGTTATAACTGTATGTACTGCACAGTTGATCGATTTCACCATGAACAATAACTCTGTTGTTTAAAAACTGTAAGAACAGAGTTGTTCCGTACATGACTACCTTAAAATACATTTCATTACTTTCAAAACAAGTGTGTTGATCGTATAAACAACAATGACCACTGATGACATGTTAGCACTCAGTGACATGATATATATATATATATATATATATATGCGCTGACGTTATCATTAACTATACTGATCACCAAAATTTATGTTACATGAAGGTTGGTCAGACTGTATTATACGCCGGGTTCTTTGAAACATATTGATGCTACGGAATAAGTGTATTAAGCTTAAATTGAGCGATTACTTAGCATATTCTGGGATACCATGATTGAAAACGAAAAATCATGAGTTCCATGAGAGAGAACACTGCTTCGGTTCTTATTATTTGAATGATACTACACCCAATACGTTTTATTTAAGGTCTGATGATGACTGATGGTTTGGCGGTTTGACTACTTTTCAACAGTATTTCAGTCATATCAGATATCAGATGAAGGGAGGGTCATTATGAAGGGTCTGTGCAACAAAGAACCGTTTAGGTTTGGGCAGGGTTTTGCAACCAGTGGGTCGCGAACTCGTAACCGAATGATCTGAAGCCGGAAGTGCTAACCACTAGGCCTCGCTATTGAAACGTTTTTGAAAATAATACACTCGAAAAAAATATTAAAGGGTCAAACTTTTACCCGCGATTTCTGGAACATTTCAAATATTTAGTTAAATAAATCATTACCACCTTCCATTTCATTCATTTTGCAAGTTTTGTACACATGAAGTTTGAAACTATAGCCTATATCTTGACCAAGACCAGACTTCAATTCACGCTACCCTCAAAATCAAAGTTGTCAGAAGTCCATAAGGAGAAAATTCATCAAAATTTTCGATTTCACCAATTCATATTCTTTTTTTTTTTTTTTTTTAAATCTCGTTATAGACATCAAATTTAATCATTTTAAGGTCAGCAAGCTACAAGAAGTTTAAAACTCATAGCAGTTTTAGAAGTTATTCCCGACCAAACTGACACGCTATCAATTCTCTATGGGAATTCAAACAACTTTCATTTTAGGGGTAGTTTGACTTAATATAAAGCTTAGACTTGGTCAAGACAAAGGCTATAGGTTCACGCTTTATGTGTATAAAACTTGCAAAATGAATATAATGGAAGATAGAAATGACTTATTTTACCAAATGTTTGCAATGTTCCAGAAATCGCATGGTAAAAATTTGACCCTTTTATATTTTTGGGGGTATATGTCGGTAATAAAATGTCGTGTAACCAGACTATTCCAATGCTGCTGACCTTGAAAATATCCTTGCTTTAAAAATGTGCAATATCACAAGAAATCAAAATTACCTTACTCCGGGAGAACCCAGTTGCCAGGGATACAATAGGGTACAAAGCGGTTACAGGTGCAAACGTGTATTAGTGAAATTGAAGATGTTTAGATGTATGCACCACAGTATTAGAATCATAATTAATATAGATATCTAATCATTGCAGTTCCCGTCTGAAGGTCACGAAATTAGCGACACTTCAGCTCCCAAACTGCAACAGTGTTTGCCTGATTTTCTCCATTTGTACAAGATACTGAGCAGGCTGCTCTGCATTTACTTGCAATGGTTTGATAGTACACTACTTTGGTCTGTTATAAAAGTTTGGTCATGTAGTGCGCTTGCACACTCCAAAGATGCCATAATAGAGTGGATGGGTGGGGTAACATCCTGCTGGATTTTCGAAAATTCTAGTCCTTTGTGCCTGGTTGTGTACTTGGATAGTTTATATTCAAAAACAAAACCAATTGAATTCAATTCCAACAAAATATGAGATGGGTATAAGTTTTATATCCTTACAAAGATCAGATATTGTAAATTTCATGATCAAGCCTTGTTTGGGGGGGGGGGGGGGGGTAAATATTGGGTTATATCTCTCATACTCTTATTATACATTTGACATATTGACCTAGTTTAGTTAATGATATTTGATACAAATGCTTTTAACAAAAAAAATAAGATAAATTTTGAAACAGTCGCGGACAGCACTCGAAATCGCATTATTTAACAAAATAATTTTTTCATACGTCACAATCACATGCACGAATAAGAAATAAACCTATACATGATCACATGACACACGTGGTCAAAATCAATAGCTTTACAGGCCAAGGGGAAATAAGTAGTTTGCATTTTAATCTGAAGATTAGATTTCATTCCACATTTAACGATAAACCATGCATTTTCTCAAAACTTGTAACAGTTCTTCATCTTTATACTATATGACTGTAAACTAATACTGTCAAAAACCCGATTTTTGTCTTAATTAGCCACCGTTCTTGCTTTACTGAAGCTGCTCCATAATTCTCAATCCATTTTATCCACGTACACATCCTACATACTTAAAATCAATACAAACCTCTCCTTATCTAAATGGCGCAAAACTATACCACGTCGTACCCAGCATGTACTCATGACGTCCTAAGATGACATAGTTACACTTTAAAAATTTGATGTCAAACATGGATTTGAAATCCCATAAGCGATTCTTTGGTGAAATATCACTGTGATTTGTCTATCATAAATCTACTAACTCGCAAAGGCAATTTCAATGATCACTTCTCGTATTAAACTTGTTCATCACAATCTTCTATGGCAACTTTGTCCATTCTGACAAAAGTTATTCTATCCCTCTTTGCAGCTGAATGTTAATAGGATAATACTGATTTATTTTTGAAAGGGGCTGTTCAGCATGGAGATATCGGTGGAGGTGGTATTATAGCTACACGTATCGATGTCAACCGGGCTGGACACACAACGGAAACGAAAACTGTAACATACGTGAGTAAATTTACCTTTGATCTTGAAGTGTCATTTGGTCGATACAGGTGACTTTTTCCAGTTTCTTTTCTCTCTATCAGCTAGGCAATGTTTATCGCGCCGGTATCTAACCACTGACAGAGTTTTTGCAGTCATTTCGGATCCGCGCCACCAACGAAGTCGATGTTCCCCTTCGCTTTTGTATCTTCTGTTGTCCTATGGGTGCGCTTTGATGATACTTGTAATTATCTTTAATTATGGTCTTGTGATACACTCCCGCTACTCCCTAGTCCTCAGTAAACACAATGATCTTCAGCTCAAGCTATCGAACTTAAGAAATGTAATGTTCAGGATTTCGGTCAAAGTTTTGCAACGGTTTGCAGTTTTCATGAATCATGGATGAATTTAGTTGATCATTGGCTTCAAGGCAAATAGGTGTACACAGTAAAATCTCCATCTTGCCTGTCTCGATGTATTTGGAGTGCAGGTCTCTGAAAAAAAGTTAAAATTTTGACAAACGCTTTTACAGACTAATAGTTTTACAATGCCAGTTAAGTGTATTTGATTTTTGATTTGGCTGATAATAGATATCAAGTTTTATTCGGTAACAAACATTATTAAGTCAACGACTTTCACATTAAGGGCCCGCACTTAAGAAATAGATCAGTTCTAGCAGTGAATTGTTGGGATATAATTCACTGTTTGTCGGTCAGTTGTAAGTGGATATATCACGAGCACGGAGCTTGAGTGAAATATCCACTTACAACTGACCGACAAACAGCTAATTGTTACTCAGCAATTCAATACCGGAGCTGAACTATTTCGATTGTAACACTCAGAGAGTATTCTTTTTATTATTCAAATTCTCCCAACGTTCCTGCCAGCGCGTTCATGCTCCCGCTAATATTCTTTACTGATTCTAATAAAAATATGCGTTTTTATGGCAGGTTTAGAAAGAAAAAGAGACTTTACACCGTCTAACGTCTCGAAACGTTACAAAATTACGTCAGTAGTTGCCAGTGACGTCAGCAGTTAGACTCTTGCGCTCCGAAACAGTGAATTGTTGCAAATAAAACATGGAAACTTTCCATTGTCTCTATAGGCGCACTGTAAAGGAGTAATAGACACCATACGTAAAAATGCCTTTTAGATAGTAGCAAACGAAAGGTTTAATAAGGAAAGGAAAACTTACAAGAAGAAACTACTTAGAATGAATGAAAACAGCAATTACTGGAATATTTATTTTGCAAAGAAAAATATCACGTATGTTAAGCCACTTAAGTAAAAATGATCTTTATAACAACACAAAGGGTAGCTACTCTATTCATCTGTTTGAATATATTATAAGTTTAAACGGCGTGTGAATGTGACTAATGCTTTTGTAAGCTTCAATATTTTTATATTATATTTATCATTTTGATGGGTAACGTTTTAAATACGCTGTTACATCATAACAATTCCATTGCCAGAGGGCTAATATGCAAAATACTTGTAAGACATTGGGCTTTATGTAAAAACTTCTAATATGATCTAAAAACTTCCTTCGGCGAGGGAGGGGGATGAGGTAGCCATTGATGTTTTAACCGAGTTTGCTTAGATCGAATGTCTGTTGCCTGTGGAGAGCTCCCAATCACCCGTTATTCAAACTTGGCGGAAAAGCGACACTGAAGAAGTACACACAAAAACTTTTCTGTCGCACTACTATTCTATTCTGTTCTATCCCATAACCTTACTAGGTCGTTGGGGCACCACAGATGACGTCGAGACAATCCCTTTCCACATTGTCCTGTCTTCAGCTGCTCTAGTTGAGCTGGCAAAATCCATTCCTGTCCACTCATTGATATTGTCTTCACACCTCTTCTTCTGTCTACTTCTTCTTATTTTTCCTTTCACTGTGCCCTGAAGAATTGTCTTTGCTAAACCAGAAGACCTTGAGACGTGACTAACCCACCTTAAATTCCGTTTCTGGACCAGCATGAGTTCGTCATATTCTCCAATGGCTGCTTGGATCTTCCTGCGAACCTCCTCATTGGTTATATGGTCCTTGTACGAAATGTTCAGTAACCTTCGGTAGCATCTCACCTCAAAGGCCTGCGTTCTTTTCTCTAACTCTGCTGTCATGGTCCACGATTCACAAGCATACAGAAATATGGAAATGACAAGGGAGGACATAAGTTTCACCTTTGATCCAAGACATATGTTGTTATCTCTCCAAATTGATTTCAGCTTCAGCAATCCTTGAGAGAACCTCCTGTTTCGAGGCATCATCTGAGGGAACTGCTCTAAGGTATTTGAAGCTGCTTACAGTACCCAGCTTCTGCCCCTTTACCTTGATCTCCCTCTTGTTGCCATCTGTTCTGTTCATCAGCAGTTTGGTCTTCTCAGCACTGATCTCCATCTTATACTTTGTGCAGGTTTGGTCGAGACTTTCAACTAGAGCTTCTTGTTCCTCTGTTCCTCAGCTAGAGCATCTATGTTATCGGCAAACCGTAAATTGGTAATGTTTCTGCCGCCTATGCTAACTTTTCCGTCATGTTCTTCCAGAGCATCAGACATGATCCGTTCGAGAAAAATGTTGAAGAGGGTGGGTGA
Source organism: Ctena decussata (assembly GCA_963989385.1). NCBI lineage: Eukaryota > Metazoa > Mollusca > Bivalvia > Lucinida > Lucinidae > Ctena > Ctena decussata. The sequence continues at coordinate 20,757,551 of OZ022512.1, read as the reverse complement.
CAGAAGACATCCTTGTCTTACTCCAACTGTTGTTCGGAACCACTCTCCTGCACTGCCATTTATCAGGACTGCACTTTTAGCCTTGTCGTATAGCTACACAATGGTGCGAACAAGATTTGTACTGATATTGTTCTTCCGCATGGTGGCCCATAAGGCCGCATGCCATACCCTGTCAAAGGCTTTTTTGATATCAATGAAGACATGGTACAGATTCTGCTGATGTTGGAGATTCTTCTCACACAGGATTCTAAGGTTAAAGATCTGTTTTGTGGTGCTCCTTTCTGCTCGGAACCCAGCCTGTTCCTCAGCGAATACCTCTTCCGCTTGTGGTTTGAGCCTGTTCAAGATGACTTTCAGCATGACTTTGCTTGAATGACTGATGAGGCTGATGGTTCTGTAGTTCTGGCAGAGCTGTAGGTTGCCTTTTTTAGGGAGCGTAATAATCAGCGACTGAATCCATGGGGTAGGCCATTTTCCTGTTCTCCAGATCCTGTAACATATATCTCTGAAAACACCAATCATGGTCTCCCCGCCAGCTTGAGCAAATTCTGCTGGTATATTATCAACTACGACAGATTTCCCTTTCTTTAGTGCTGCTACTGCAATCTCAATTTCCTCACGAAGGATCGGTTGTTGATCTTCTTCTGGGGCTGATTTTAGTCCAGAACCGTATTGTCACCGCAAGTCTCATATTTGTATAGTTCTGAGCAATATTCTGTCCATCTGCCGAGAATCTCTTGTTCCTCTGTAAGGCATTTCCCAGACTTGTCCTGGATAGTTGTGGATCTACCCTGTTTCTCTGAAGTTATATCCTTCACCAGCTGGTATGCTTTCTTGCTTTTGTTTTTGTTCAGGCAAGTTTCAACTCCTGGCACTGGCTAGCTATCCAGTCCTCCTTCGCTTTCTTCACTGCCTTTTAAATCCTCTGGTTTGCTTCCCTGTATTCTTCTGCTCCTGCTGCTTCATACCTCTTCTGCTTCAGATTCCTCCTCTCATCACAGAGGTCGCACTACATTTATTACTAAAACAACTTGGACCATATAACTGCTTGTGCTTAATTAGTTCCCGAGGGAATCATCAGTCCAGTAATTTATGTTTCAGTGCCGAATCCAAGTTCTTTAGATATTTTGCCAGTAGTAAGATACTGATCAGAAGTAAACTTTCTAACTTATATCTGAAAAACTAGTCTATATTAGTCTAGTCTCCTGACTCACGTTGGTTTGCTTGGGGCTCTCACTGCATCAGATATCTCCATTTTGATGCACATTGTAGTGATCTTTCTCCCGCTGTTTGATCTGAAGTTGGTTGCGCTCGCATGTTAATACGGAGGGATCTCCTACTTGACATAAGCTGCTGTGGTTCGTAGATTGCACCATTTAATTTGGCTTATGCTCGTTCGGAGTGATGGTTGTTGCCAAGGATCCTGGACTTAGCAACACTGAAGAAGCTAAATCTACTATTGCACATTTATCGCACTAAATTTGGTCAAAGTAATTTATTGCTTATTACATGATAAAGTTGTACTGTCAAAGCATTTGAATATTAATTCTTAAATTTACTTTTTCAGCACTTTGTCGACCTACCTGTGCGAATGGAGGAACATGCGAACGTCCAAATAGGTGCAGCTGCCCAAGCACTGCCACCGGATTAGGATGCAGAAATCGTATGTTACTTTGATATTGTATACGGTTAAAGAATACACATTATCGATGGAGTCAAATCATAAAGGAAAGAAGTTGTTGCGCTGTGGGTTAATTCCTATTTCGAAGAATTTCGGCAGCCAGGAGAGCAAACAGGAAGTTTCAAACATTGGGCGTATTCGACTGGGCGTTTTTCTATAGAAAAAGTGCTTCACGCTAATAATCTTGAAACATGAAACATCCAGTAAAAAAAATCTTTCACGCTAAGAATTTTGAAGCATGAAACATCCAGTGCTTCACGATCCTTAGGGCGAAGCACTTTTTCTGTAGAAAAAATGCTTCGCGCTAAGGATCAAGTGCTTGACGTTAAGAATCGAGAAACACGAAACGCCCAGTCAAATACCCTTATTGACTCTCTTTGAATGATAATAATAATAATAATAATAATAATAATAATAATAAAAACAGGCAATGTAGCCATACACTTTTACAAGCATATCCCCACATAAAGGGTTTTGATGACAATTTAGAGACAATCTGAGCCGAGACACGACAAACCCACCAACGTGGCATGTGCGCCACGCGAAGACTCAAATCAGCCTGGCCATCCGACCAGTCTGATCAGAATCTCTGCTGTGCGCTTAGAGGGTAGCTAATGGTCTAAGCTACCTTCATACCGACAGCGAAGACTCTGAAAAATGGGTGAATACCAAGACTGATCTTAGTCTTCGCTTGACGCACATGCCAATTCGTTGTTTGCGGTGGCTCCTCTGTTTCGTGTCGCTATACTTTTCTTGACGTTTTCTTCCCAAGAAGGATTACTATTAGAATGTGGTTTCGTCCTTTTTTGTCACTCTTTCATAACATAACTTGTTTCACCGGAGTTGAATACCTCGTATTTGGTCAACAGGTAAGGTGAATGATAAAATTGAAGCAACTCCGCCATTTTAATGTTTGCTCCTTTCTCAATGGGATAAAACCCTCCAAGGAAAAAAATTACATGTTTAAAACCACATTCTTGCTATTAAAGTAGACCCCACAGCAGAAGTACTTCCTCATCCAGGGAAGTGAAGGTAATTTCCAACAAATTGTTTCCCATTGTTAAAGTGGTTGAAAAATATGGAAGAACACTTTTATAAGTCTTTCCGTTATGAGCCATTCTTTATGAGAAGGGAGAAAGATACTATGTCAGATTTATCACCCATACATATTTAACAACGCATACAAAATTTTCACACAGTGCTTGTCCGATGTAGCATTGGCATTAAGTTGTTAGAAACAAAAAATTATCCTTTGCTGACAAGCCGAAGTACCGGTATAATATATGAGATGGTCATAAATTAGGCTCATGCAAATATTTCGGTATCCTCTGTTCAGATGAATTTATTTTTGCACGAATGGGGCATGTTTTTTATAAGCCTCATGGTGAAAAGTGACTTGTTTTTAACCTTCTACCTCAGTCCAATTGGTGTGGAACGCCAAAATTAACGACTGGTCCCTACAGAAGTAAAATTCTCATACAGTGCAGTCAATGGAATGCACTGGCACGACTGACCCAAACTCCCGCCAAACCTGCAGCTTTCTTGATTAGTATTATTAATAATTATTATTTACACAGTGTGTTTTGTTAACCGTGTTGGATAAAATAAATATTAGATACCCGTATTGCTTGCCTTGCTTAGCATTTTACAATTTGATTCGGCTATACTACCCCGACTAGAAGCGGTGTATTTGAAGTGAATAAAATCATGCAACCCCCAGATAGTTTTGTTTTAAATTATTATTTAAGTGCTGTTCAAAAACATTATTAAAATGTATTATAAGCAGGTATAGTAGTTGTCAAAGTGATTGATTTTATGTATTTTTTTCAGCGGTATGTTCGTATCTGAAACCGTGTTACCCAGGGACCTGCTACGACAGTGACAAATGTGAATGCAATGAGGGATTTAAACAATCTGGTACCGATGGGTGTCTCTCGTGTAAGTTTCAAGATTGTTTGGTCTATATTGACTGAAGATAACGTAATAGTTATGTTGTAAGATAGGAGTTTATCCTTCCAAAAATACCGCGAATATGTAATTTAATTCAGTCTTGTGTAATTCAGCTATATTTATGTTTTTCTCTTCCAAAACAGTGCCAATGGTCTAGAAGCGTCTATTCTAACACAGTGCGCCTATAGAAGCAACGGAAAGTTTCCGTGTTTTAGTCGGCAAAATTTCACTGTTTAGCAACGCGTGAGTCTAATTGCTGACTTAACTGGCAATTACTGATGTAATTTTGTGATGTTTTGAGACGTTAGACGGTGTAACATCTCTAAAATTACCATAAAAAACGTACATTTATCTTAGGTACAGTTAAGAATATTAGCGGGGGTGGATGGCCACGTGCTTTCTTGCGTCATTTTCTTACGTCATTCTGAACAAGGAAACCCCGTGAATTCTTCACGTTTTAGTAAATAATTTCATTGTTTCTGTATGCATTCTTTCAAAATGCAGTGCAGTGAATGCGATTTTAACAGTATTTTAGTCATATCAGACAGTGGGTGGGTGATAATAAAGGCTGTATGCAAAGGAACCCGTTTACAACTACAAATAGTCCCGCCAACAGCGGGGCTCGAACCCGGGACCGCTAGATAAGCAGACCGGCGCTCAATATACTGAGCAACTGGGGCGCCTGTGTTTACGAGCACAGATGGGGGAAGAGCAAATAGATGTTTTGTTTCCGAATTCCTATATTTCAGTTGATGAAAATGCACCTGAAATGTACCCGTCCATAGGTAAAGCCACAGCAACTATATATAACGTGGAACGAATTCATAACACGACCACCTACATGTTTGTAATGGATGGGACCAACACAAATGAGACTGAGGAAGTCTGGAGTAATCAGAGAATCTTCAATGTTCTAGAATTCAATATAGAGTCAGAATTTCAAGAGCTAGTGGACGAGCCTGAACGCACAGCCTATGTTTTTGAAGCTGGCTTTGGTATAGTTAGAGCACACGTTGAAGTGAACATTACGAGTCATCCCTGGGACGGTAAGCTACTTGAATAGAAGTAAAATACCAATTATGATTTTAAATCATTGCACACTGTTTATTTTGCCTGTTTCACATAATATTTGTTTTGGCATAAAGCGTCAGCCATTTATTGCTTAAAACATGTATTACAATCAATTCTTAAGCATGAACAGACATTTCGAAAGTAAGGTAGTAAATGCACCAAAATCATAACTTCGACCACGTAAATCATCAAACCAGTGATAATCTATTTTTTTCTAGATTAAGAAGACGTGGGCTTCCAAAAGAGGTGTGAGGAGGTGCTCGTCAGTAGTAAAAAAGTATCTTTCATCGGTGTGAGTGCATTGAAGGCTTTGCATTTGTTTTATGTTCGGTGCTGTTTAATGTATCGTGTTCTCAGTTTAATCCTTCTATCATAAAAATAGAAAATAGGTAAAAATAATTGTTAAATGATTTTCATATAATTTGCTTAGTCCGTTGTAACCCGTCTGTTGGTCTAAATTATTTAGTTCAATAAAGATAGCTGAGTTGCCATCTATTTGGGAAAGAGCTGCTGACTCGGCTTATCACTTGTAATTTATTGTTTGTTGGGATGTCTTTGTCAATCTTTCCCTTTGATTTTGGGGATAGGGTTTGGGATCTGATTCATTCAGTTCCTGAAGTTTAGTTACTCTTTAAATTTGTTATGAAGGTTATCAAGAATCGTAGGACGTAGGAACTTGAATTGTATACACATGGCCAATATGGAAATAAAGCAACGTTTTTTCCGCCTGTAACGTTTTTTCCGCCTGTCTCGTTTTTCCAGAATCATGCCTCTTTTGGACTTAGCCAGTGCAAACTTGAAACAAAATATCTCAAGAACTCCTGATGCTAGAATCATGATTTATGCAGGATGACATTACCCAAGGTGTAGATGACCTGGTAAAGGTGGCGATAATCACGGATTTGGGACAAAGACAAAAATATGCATAAAACGCTGAAAATATAACCGATCTTCCCAAAATTAGCAGATGCCTTCTTTATGTTGTTTCTAATAATTTAGAATCCCATCATGCGGGATTTATTGATGTTGAAAAGTGTGTTTTTGTTTAAGGAAAGATCAAAGATACCTAAAAAAGAATATCGATTATTGAAAATATACTTGGTGCTGAGGGTACCTTGTTGCATTACAAAGAGCGTCCTATCAATTATGTTTCGCAACTCTTTCACACATTTTCAGCCTGAGGAGATACAAACGTAGCACGTGTCCGATCTTTTGTCAAAACACACAGTCGAGACTGTTTTAACAAGGTTAAACAATTTAATTTACACATCTATCATAGTATCAGTGATGTATTATTTATATCATCGGTGTTATGTAGGCATGCTTGCCTACCCTATATTTAATGAATGCATCCAGTGTACATGCACCTTGTATATGGTTGAACATTTGAGAATAAGCTACCGTTTGCATCTGGTCTACCTTGCAATATGAAAAAGAGTTGGTAGCAAATAATTGCTAGGACGCTCTTCATAATGCTATGAAGTTATTTTTTTAGAATTTTGCGCAGAAAACTACCCTTTGATCTTTCCTTGTAAAACACTTTTTAAGTAGCATGTACCGTCCCGACATGACCATAGCTATTTACCGTGTACGTAAAGCAACACATCAACCAATCAATCAATTTAAGCAGCATGTGCCTCTAGTTTGTATTCTTAACTGTAGAGAACAACAAAAGTAAGAAGCCTGCCAACTTTCAGGGAGATACGGCATTTTTATGCAGATTTTTGCATTTACCATAAATCACCACCCCAATTTGTTGAAAAAATCGTAAACTTTTTACCAAGTAATGCCCCTTTTTCAACTATGTGCATTGTAAGCCTATGAACCTTGTGAACAAAATATCTCGCGAACCCCTGATGTTAGGATCATGAGTTTTTTTTACAGGAAGACGTTGTCCAAGATGTAGATGGCCTGATTAACTTTAACAAAAAAATCGTTAATTTTGGACTGAGTTGATTAACTACATTGAAATCTATGGTGCAAAGGTAGCCTGACAAATGATAAGAACTATAAGAGATGAGAACTTGAAATTTTATATGTGGCATGAAGATGCAAAATAAGCAAACTTGTATTTTTTTCCTTCGCCGGTATTGTCACTCAGGAGTTATGCCCCTTTTTCGACTTTGTCTTTTATACAGGCGATTTTGTCTTTTCATATAAGAACATCCTTGTGAACAAAACGCTTAAGGTCTTTAGATACAGAATAACTCTGTATTGACTTGTTAAAACATAAAACAGAGTTAGTGTTCGTGGTGAAATCGATCAACAATGGAGTATATACACACTTACAATATCTACCATAAAGCTCCTAATTTTTCGGGCACATAGGTCTGTACAAACAGTGGAAACCGAGATCAGACTGATCCTTAGGAACCAGAATGATCAAGGTTTTTACAATTTCAATTCCATCTGCGCAATTTTGAGGCATTACTCTGTGGTAGACCCGGAACAACAGGAAAATAAATAACAGAGCAAGGACTTGCAGCAGGTGCAGAATTTGGGCAGTCTTTTTTGGGGATATTTTTGAACTTATAAATGTTGTTTCGTGATGCACGTAAATTCATGGTCCTTTCATTTTATTCTGGGCAAATAAAAGGTCTATATTACCTATGTTTGAAATAGCTACATGTTCTTAAACATGCATGCGTTTACTGCATAACAAAAATATACTTTTCTCGTTCATATATTTTAGCTACTGTTACCCTGAGTGCAATCAGACGAAGTCGTCAAAGGCTGTGTTAAATTGCTACTCATCAAGGCGAAATATTCGAAAAATCCGTCCCAAAGAAATACTAAACAAGAGGGCCATGAGGCCCTGAATCGCTCACCTGAACAATTGGCTAGGTGGCTTTTACTTATCATGTCTGAAATTGTCAAAATATGAGTTTTGGGTCAAAAGTCAAAGAATGACCATGACCACTTGTACTCATAAATCTTCATGTACTCATTAAGACAACCATATATACCATTTTTAGGCCAAAATCTTCAAAACTTTCCATGAAATCTTATGTTCTAGCATTTTCCCATATTTGACCATGCCGCAAAAAAGGTTAAGGTAAACCCAAGGTCACCATTTGAACAGTCTTGGTGGTACTCTAGTACTCCATGCTATTTACCAAGTTTCAAGGCCATAGGTGTATTGGTTCTGGAGAAGAAAAATATTAAAGATTTATACCATAAGTGGTAATGGCGGCCAAGTTGGTCATGTGACCTGGACCGTTTGAACAAATTATGTCCCCCCACCAAAGGTGAGGGGGGACATATTGTTTTCAGTGTGGATCCCGTCGGCGTCGGCGTCGGCGTGACAGTTTCTTGTATGCGCAATATCTCTTGAACCAATGGATGGAATTTCACCAAACTTGCATGGATATATCATTGGGACAAGCTTAAGAGCTGATTAGATTTTGGTGACCTTGACCTCATTTTCAAGGTCACTGGAGGACTTAGAACACAATTTCTGGTATGCACAATATCTCTTGAACCAATGGATGGAATTTCACCAAACTTGCATGGCTATATCATTGGGACCAACTTAAGAGCTGATTAGATTTTGGTGACCTTGACCTCATTTTCAAGGTCACCGGAGGACTTAGAACACAATTTCTTGTACCCACAATATCTCCTGAGCCAAAGGATGGAATTTCACCAAACTTGCATGGATACATCATTTGGACAAGTTTAAGAGCTGATTAGATTTTGGTGACCTTGACCTCATTTTCAAGGTCACTGGAGGACTGAGATGACAATTTTTTGTACCCACAATATCTCCTGAACCAATGGATGGAATTTCACCAAACTTGCATGGATACATCATTTGAACAAGTTTAAGAGCTGATTACAATTTGGTGACCTTGACCTCATTTTCAAGGTCACTGGAGGACTTAGATGACAATTTCTAGTATGCCCGATATCTCTTGAACCAATGGATGGAACTTCATCAAACTTGCATAGATATATCATTTGGACAAACTTTAGAGCTTATTAGATTTTGGTGACCTTGACCTCATTTTCAAGGTCACTGGAGGACTTAGATAACAGTTTCTTGTACCCATAATATCTCCTGAACCAAGGGATGTAATTTCACCAAACTTGCATGGATGCATCATTTGGACAAGTTTAAGAGCTGATTACATTTTGGTGACCTTGACCTCATTTTCAAGGTCACTGGAGGACCTAGATGATAATTCCTTGTACCCACTATATCTCTTGCACCAATGGATGGAATTTCACCAAACTTGCATGGATACATGATCGAGACAAGTTTATGAGCTGTATAGATTTTGGCAACCTTGGCCTTATTTTAAATGTCACTGGATGACTAAGATGACAATGTCTTGTACCCACAATATCTCCTGAACCAATGAATGGAATTTGGCCAAACTTTCATGGACACATCATTTGGACAAGTTTAAGAGCTGGTTAGATTTTGGTGACCTTGACTTTATTTTCAAGGTCACTGGAGGACTTAGATGACAATGCCTTTAACCCTTGATATCTCGTAAACTAATGGATGGAATTTCACCAAACTTGCATCAATACATCATTGGGACACATTTAATAGCTGATTAGATTTTGATGACCTTGGTCTCATTTTCAAGGTCACTGAAAGACTCATTTTCAAGAATATAGTATTATATGTAGGATATCTTTAGAACCAGTGGATGGATTTTCTCCAAACTTGCATAGATATTTTATTTGTACAGGCTTCTTATTCATTAGAGGGGATGGGAAATGGGCTGGTGGGGAGACATCAGTTTTTCTCTGAAAAACATTTCTAGTTTTTCATTCAATCAACCCCTGGAGGCTCTATATGAAATGTGTTCACAATTGGCCCTTTGGCTTTGGAGGAAATGGTTGAAAATGTCAAAATATGAGCGATCTGGATCGAAGGTAAAAAAAATGACCTTGACTTCTTGTACTCATAATTCTTCATGAACTCATTAAGACAACTGTATATACCAATTTTTTTAGGTCAAAATCTTCAAAACTTTCCATGAAATCTTATGTTCTACCCTTTTCCCATATTTGACCTTGCTGTAAAAGGTCAAGGTCAACACAAGGTCATAATTTGAACAATCTTGATAGTACTCAAGTACCCAATGCTGCATACAAAGTCTCAAGGCCATCGGTCAATTGGTTCTGGAGAAGAAGATTTATAAAGGTATTTACCATATATGGGCATGGCGGCCATGTTGGTCATGTGTCCAGGAGCGTTAGAAAATTTTTTCATTCCCTTAACCCCTCGAGGCTCTATATGAAATTTGGTTTCAATTGGCCCAGTGGTTTTAGAGCAGATTCTTTGAAATTGTCAAAACTTGAGATTTCTGGGTCAAAGGTCAAAGAATGACCTTGACCTCTTGTACTCACATATCTTCATGTACTCATTAAGATTATTGTATATACCAATTTTTAGGCCAAAATCTTCAAAACTTTCCATGAAATCTCATGTGCTAGCATTTTCCGATATTTGACCTTGCCGTAAAAAAGGGCAAGGTCAACCAAGGGTCATAATTTGAACAATCTTGATAGTACTTGAGTACCCAATGCTACATACCGAGTTTCAAGGCCTTCGGTCTACTGGTTCTGGAGAAGAAGATTTTTAAAGGTTTTTACCATATATGGGCGTGGTGGCCATGTTGGTCATGTGACCTGGACCGTATGAACAAATTTTCATTCCCTCAACCCCTGGAGGATCTATATGCAATTTAATTACAATTGGCCTAGTTGTTTTTGAGGAGATTGTTTGATATTGTCAAAATATGACAGTTCTGGGTCAAAGGTCAAAGAATGACCTTGACCTCTTGAACTCATAAATCTTCATGTAGTCATTAAGATGACTGTATGTACCAATTTTTAGGCCAAAATATTCAACAGTTTCCAAGATATCTTATGTTGCAGCATTTTGCCATATAAAAGCATAAGGAAGCAAATTTGACCTTACCGTAAAGAAGGTCAAGGTCAACCCAAGATCATAATTTGAATAATCTTTGTAGTACTCATGTACCCAATGCTACATACCAAATTCCAAGACCATCGCCCTATTGGTTCTGGAGAAGAAGAGTTTTTCAGGTTTTTACCATATATGGGCATTGCGGCCATGTTGGTCATGTGACCAGGACTGTTTGAACAATTTTTCGTTCCTAAGTTCCCAGGAGGCTCTATATGAAATTTGGTTACAATCGGCCCAGCGGTTTCAGAGGAGAAGTTGTTTGAAAGTGTGGACGGACGACGGACGGACGGACGGACGGACAACGGAGCCTTACCATCCTATAAGCTCCCCCGGAGCCGCTGGCTCAGGTGAGCTAAAAAAGAAAGAATAACACAAAATGCTGTAAGAGAAAGCGTAAATTTTAGCATGTGCTTGTAACTATTTGACTAAAATTGTATTCTTTAAGGGGGTCTAGTCCGAGATCCCGGCTTTTACAAAGTCTACGACTGTCCCTTGTTGAGTAGTACATCACCGGAGAAAGGCACTTCCAACTGCACCATCTTTGACAATCAGTTCAAAACTGCTATAGAACATGGAGACTGGTGAGAGCGGAGCTCTAGACAAGAGAGAGTGTTTGGTTATAATAAGGGACTTTTTTTAATTTCTCATTGAAACCATATGTTGTAACCCCTAATCTGAACCGTTTCGTCAAGATAGTTCAGCTGAGGGGTCACCACATATGTTGTTATGGAGAATTTATAAAAATATCCTTTATTAACACCAAATACTCCCTTTAATTTAGAGCTCTGTAAGAATTTTATTTAACTGCTAAAAACGCGCAATGAACCAAAAAGTTTGAATGTACATTAAAATTTCTGATTGCAGCGCCTCACCAAAATTGCTTCGAATTATTTTAGAATGCGGTTTATTTGAGATGTGTCGCATAAACGCTGCCTCATAGAAACAGGAACAAGTAGCACATGTGCAAACACAGAAACTGAGATCAGCTTGCGTTACCCCACAGGCTGACCGGTTCATACAGTTCTCGATAACAAGTTACGCATATCTAAGAAATATGCACAGTAAATATCGAAGAAATATGAGCCCAGATTGAAATCTGTGGTTGAACTGTAAAGAGTAATTATTCCTTGAAAGCCCTCAACTACGTGTTTGAATCTGTTGTTTTAGATTAATTTCAATCAGTGGTTCAGATTATTAAATGTTTCATTTGAAATATAGGTAGGCTTGTGAGCTTTTTATGTTATTTTAGTTATTTTAAACCTGATGTTTAGAGATTAATGCGGATTTTGCTCAATTGAAGCCAAATCTACCTACATTATATTGCCCTGTTTTCACCGTCGTCATTTGTGTTATTATTATTATTAATTATTATTATCAAACTGTTATTTATGGTATCATAAATATTGTCTTGCAACATCTTTGTTGTTTTATTCCCGTTTCATACAAGATCTAATGAGCGGTGCTAACTTTTGTTGTAGAGTACAAGTAAATATTTGTGTAAGTTATACACAACCAGTTCTTCCAATCAGGTGGTAGCAGCATCTTTGGTATCTCATTTGCAGAGAAGAAAACTGTATTTCATAAATGTCATATGGAACTATCTACTCGATCTTGTATCTTGCTTCTTATAATCAAAAGCACATGCATCTCTGATCTGCATTTGATACTATTTATTTTAAGGATGGAAGTGAAGTATCAGGCTGACAGTGGTGGATTTCGGCAACTCAATAATATAGATGACCAAAACAAATACTACCGCACAGATAACTATACCGGTTTACAGGTCATAAAGAAGGTGAAAAACTCTTTTAGCTATAATTAATACTCTTTATTTGATAGAATATTTGGCTAGTAACACTCTTTACATCATAGTATTTTAAGTTCTCATCACTCCTTATCTCATAGTCTTTTTAGTTATTAACACTCCTTACTTCATAGTCTTTTTAGTTATTAGCACTCTTTATTTCATAGTATTGTTAAGTTCTAAACACTCTTTATAAGTTCTTAACATTCTTTATTTCATAGTCTTTCTAGTCATGAACACTCTTTATTTCATAGTATTTTAAGTTTTTAACACTCTTTATTTCATAGTCTTTTTAGTTATTAACACTTTTTTATTCAAAGTAGTTTTAGTTATAAACACTTTATTTCATAGTAATTGTTGTTATAAACCTCTTTATTTCATAGTAAATGTAATTGTAGTTATTAATACTCTTTTTCTTCATAGTCTTTTGAGTTGTTAACACTCTTTATTTGATAGTATTACTTTACACTCCTTATCTTATAAGTAGTTTTAGTTATTGACGCTCTTTTTTCAGTTTAAGTTATATGTACCGGCCGAAACGTAAGGAAACATGGAGCGAAAATACCTTACAAACCTGAAATCTTTCATTCTAAGAAGAATCCAAAGATTTAAGTGAACATTTTTACTTGATTATCATTCGCAGACAGTATTAGCCAAATCGCAACCAACCTCACTCCCGGCATTCAGTGCACGTGCCGAAACGAAATGACGGTTTTAATGAGAGCGCCCAAAATGATACAAAAAGAAATTTCGAATTGATTTTAGCCGAAATAAGTGCTACTCCGGCCAGTGTAGCTATATTTTACGTTCTAACAATTAAAACAACCAGATTGCCGCTTGAAATGGAGTGAGATCGAATATTTCACTTAAAAGTCTAATGCTAATGTTTTCATCTGATAACTACAAGTGTATGCAAACATAAGTAGCTCCTGAATACATAAAACTTGTTTATTTCCTGACGTTAGAAAAAACATGGCCCTATGGTCGGCCTGCCAATAAGTATGCGCAAGGACAATTTCTTTTCATTTTCTTTTTTTTTTTTGATAAAAATCTTCTCTCTCTCTCTCTCTCTCTCTCTGTCCTCCTCCTTTCTCTTTCTCTCTTACGCTCTCTCTCTCTCTCCTTCTCTGTCCCCTCCTTTCTCTTTCTCGTTTACGTTTTTAGCGCATGGGCCAATATTTTCATTCAGACTTGCCTGTTTAGCGTTGTCAGTGCTGACAGTAGGGCTTTTTAAATGAGAAAGGGTCAAGAACTTATTACATGTATACGAGCTCTTTTTTTCCTCTTAAAAGTTTCTTGCGTTCTCATAGCATGCGTTTTAAAAGTAAAAAGTATGCTAAGACCAGGAACTGACACAATCAAAATCCAAATCCAGCCCTCAAACCATAGTTAGAAACAACTAAGATTACAAATAATCAAGATACAGAGAATGAGCAGCTTGTTCCCAAAAGGTGGCCACTCAGCAACCCAAACCGAACCAAAAATAATAAGAACATACATAAGGTAAAACATCACAGAAACTCTGACACCAAAAACAGGCAACAGAGAACCACAACAGAACTACCGCCTTGGAACGGTCAGTAATGAATTACTGGGGGGCTTAAATCGATTTTACAGGCCCAACCTCACCTGATACTAAGAACACGCCAGGCCATGGCAATTCCCTACTCAGCAGAATTTGTTTCCAACTATGGTTTGAGGGCTGGATTTGGATTTTGATTGTTTCAGTTCCTGGTCTTTGCATACTTTTTACTTTTAGCATGGATAGAATATTTGAATATTTGAGATCATGTGTGTAGTTCAAATAGACTTTATCAGCAAAAACATCCGGTTTTCAAGGACATTTTTCTAGGGAACGTTTTCATTTAATCAATATTATGTTCATTAGGTCTAGACGTTATTGCTGCTCAGAGAAACATTCTTAGATTTTCGTAAACGAATAACCTAACAAGAAAACATTGTTTCAAAACGTAATTTTTATCTTCTTTGACCTGAGATTGTGGACATATTATGAAATGTTAACCTATGCAAAGTTAATCCAGAATTGTGCTGTGTTCTGCAGCTGATTAGGTTTTGGTGACATTTATGTTCTATAATAATTCTTGTATGTCGTGGGTAGATGCATACGTTTCAACTTTTAATAATTTCATTCGTAATGTGTGGTTGCATTTACTACTTAAATATGGTAAAGTTAAGTCTCTTTGATTTTACACACGATAATTACTTTTGCATCCAGAAAAGGTAAAATAAAGAAAAACAAAACAAACAACAAAAAAAGACTCTCAACAGGTCAATAGGTTTGAATGCATATATTATATGCAAAACCATCTCGGATAATCCAATGGACGGAACCGAAAGAAAAAGACTGGACCAAATGTTGAGATCGAAATTTGCACTCTTAAAAATGCTTTAAGTTTACGACACCTTATCAAAAATTAGTCTGGATACCAAGTTTCTCTATTTTTTCAAACAGCCTATCGAACTTTTTATATATACTGTCTATAAATCGTATGCGAATATTCTATGTTCGAAAAACATAAGAGGTCGACTATTTCTTGAGTTGGGGACCATAAGGGGAAACATCGTGTTATTGGTAATATTTAATCCAGAGAACTCGGATTTTCACATACATATGAACCAATGAAACAAAGAGTTTCCTTTTCTTAACCATGGCGGCAACACATATTATATTATTTTATTATTTTCAACTCAACAAAAATGTACTACTAGGTAACATCACTGGTAACCCCAAAAAGCTGGAAGAAAGAAAAGGGGTCCCTGTAGACAGCGGTAAGGAAGTACGTGTCAGTTTCTGCGACATGAGCAAGGCGTTCAATAGGGTCTAGCAGCTTTGCCTCCTGCACAAGCTATCATAAATGGCTGTTCAGAGAGCATTTTCAAATAGATTCCTAGTTACCTAACTGACAGGCGACAAAGTGTTGTCTCAAACGGACAAACATCTCAGTTGGCCTTTGTAACAGCTAGCCTACCGCAAGGGTTCATTATTGGACTGCTGCTAGTCGTAGTTTACATAAATGGCATTGTTAATGCCTCTGTATGGGTCTTTGCCGACGATACAAGCCTATACATTATTGTTGATAATCCGAATACTGCCGCTGTAACACTAAACAATGACCTGAGACATATCACCAAATGGGCTAGTGACTGGTTAGTTGATTTTAATCCTTCCAAAGCAATTTCCATAATTATATTAAAACAAGTAGCCCAAAGGGCAACAATTGCTCACCTGAGAGACACTGTAAACCTATAGGGATATTTAAGATGCTCGAGGGCAGCTAACTCCACAGTCAGTGGTCCAATCGGCTGAAAATTAAACTCATCCAAAACATTATGTATGCCCTCATTTAATATATGCAAGTTTAAAAAGTATCCGATCAAGAGCACAATAGACAGAGCTGTCAAGGGCAGCTAACTTCGTAGTGGTTGGCCTGATCTGGCCAAAATTTGAACTTGTTTAAGATATTATGCATTTCCTCATTACCTGCAAGTTTGAAAAGGATCGGATCAGTAGAAACTAAGAAAAAGTGGCGACATTGATTTTTTGGATGCTCAGGGCAGGTACTCCATAGTCAGTAGCGAGATCTAGCAGAAATGCTAACTAATCCAAGCTTTTATGCATATCCTCATTACCTGCAAGTATGAAGAAGATCCGATGAAAAATGAAAATGTGATGACCTTGTTTTCTCCATTATAACACTATGGGATTTTTTTCAAATGCTCAAGGGCAGCTAACTCCGTAGTGTGTGCTCGAATCCGGCCAAATTTCGAACTCATCCAAGCTCTTATGTATGTCATCATTACCTGCAAGTATGATAAGGATCTAATCAAAAACCTTGATTGCAGCACCCTGAAAGTCAAACTTGCTCGAGATATTGTCATGCGCTACATTTGTGTGAAATTATTTTAGAATCCGTTGAGAAATGTACGTGCTAGAGCGACGACAAAGTTTTCTAAAAATAGCCACAGTGACCTTGACCTTGGGCACAGCATCCTGAAAGTCAAACTTGCTTGAGATATTGTCATACCCTACATTTGTGTCAAGTTATTTCAAAATCCATGGAGAAATGAAGGTGCTAGGGCGATGATAAAGTTTTTCTAAAAATAGCCACAGTGACCTTGACCTTGGGCACAGCACCCTGAAAGTCAAACTTGCTCGAGATATTGTCATGCCCTACATTTGTGTGAAGTTATTTTAAAATCCATTGAGAAATGAAGGTGCTAGAGCGCTGACAAAGTTTTTCTAAAAATAGCCACAGTGACCTTGACCTTGGGCGCAGCACCCTGGAAGTCGAACTTGCTTGAGATATTGTCATACCCTACATTTGTGTCAAGTTATTTCAAAATCCATGGAGAAATGAAGGTGCTAGGGCGATGATAAAGTTTTTCTAAAAATAGCCACAGTGACCTTGACCTTGGGCACAGCACCCTGAAAGTCAAACTTGCTCGAGATATTGTCATGCCCTACATTTGTGTGAAGTTATTTTAAAATCCATGGAGAAATGTAGGTGCTAGAGCGATGATGAAGTTTTTCTAAAAATAGCCACAGTGACCTTGACCTTGGGCACAGCACCCTGGAAGTCGAACTCGCTTGAGATATTGTCATGCTCTACATTTGTGTGAAGTTATTTTAAAATCCATTGAGAAATGTAGGTGCTAGAGCGCTGACAAAGTTTTAATAAAAATAGCCACAGTGACCTTGACCTTGGGCGCAGCATCCTGAAAGTCGAACTTGCTCGAGATATTGTCACGCCCTACATTTGTGTGATGTTATTTTAAAATCCGTTGAGAAATGTAGGCAATAGAGCGATGACAAAGTTTTTCTAAAAATATGTGATGACGTTGTTTTCTCCATTACAACACTATGGGATTTTTTTCAAACGCTCAAGGGCAGCTTACTCCGTAGTCTGTGCTCGAATCCGGCCAAATTTTGAACTCATCCAAGCTCTTGTGTATGTCATCATTACCTGCAAGTATGATAAAGATCTAATCAAAAACAGTTGAGAAAACGTGATGACGCCATTTTCCCCATTATAACCCTATGGGATTTTTTTCAAACACTCAAGGGCAGCTAACTCCGTAGTCTGTGCTCAAATCTGGCCAAATTTCGAACTCATCCAAGCTCTTGTGTATGTCATCATTACCTGCAAGTATGATAAGGATCTAATCAAAAACAGTTGAGAAAACGTGATGACGCCGTTTTCCCCATTATAACCCTATGGGGGCTATCTGTTGCCATGGAAACCAGAGTTCTGAGCTGATCGGCACCAAAACCTAATGCAGCCTTTCCCCCACCCAAATGATGCTTCAGATAAAATTTGATTGCGATCGGCCCTGTGGTCTCTGAGATATTTATGTTTGAAAGTGTTGACGCACCCACGCACCCACGGACGGACGGACGACGGCTCGACTCCCATCCTATAAGCTCACCTCTGAGCCTTCGGCTCAGGTGAGCTAAAAACGCGATCCTATGAAACCTTCCTCTTATTATGAACAACATAGCAATGACATGTACCTCAACCCACAAACACGTAGGTATAACTTTCTCAGATACATATAACTGGACCAACCGCATCACAAATATTACAGATGCACGCCTGGTAAACTATCACAAGTACCTCCGGCGGAGGTACCGATAAAAAGTTGTGACAGGCATCTGGAGCTGCCTGTGACTGTCACAAAAATGACAACAAACGGTAGGTATTTCTCTTTTTTGACAAAATATAAAATAACCAGCGACTTTATTAAAAATCAAAAAGTGCTATTCGACCCTTATAGACATAAAGTTTTGTCAAACATCATATCCTCCAGAACTTTCCATATTAACCAAAGATACGACTTTTGAAGTGGCTTTGATGTCAGCCCACAGTACTCAAAACATAAAGAATTCGGCCGTCTTTGTTCTTAAATGCAGTGATCTTGCTTACGAATCTGTTTTTCAAGGCACACTGATGTTAAAGTAACCTCCCTACCCAAATATAAATGTCAACTGGCTACAAATAAGGCTAGATTCGTCAAAACAACAGCTGGAGGTACCTGCAATGGTGTGGAGGTGCCTGTGATGTAAACAAATATAGTGAAAATCTGAATAGATATTGCAGCTGGAAATATTGACGTCTTCTCTAAACCACTGCCTGGAAAGAATCATTCACCAAACGTCCCATTAAGCTATCATAATGCGTATATCATGACATCCCATATTAAAATTCCTAAAACACCATCTCAAAGAGTTATTGCCCATTTTGTTTCCGCTTCTGTTAGTCAAACTGTGAACATTGACGAATTTCACATAGTTGATGAAAATTAACTGCCTAATTCAGTGTTAGAATCGTTATGAATTGAGCGCTTTATAAATAAGTCAACATTTTTGTGAATGATGACTGTGATCGGGAGGTGCTGCCTGTGAGTCATTCCAACTCGTTAGAAATTGTCGAGGTCACACGTTATGCCAGCTACTCGTATGGTGTGTCAAATGAGTCAAAATTGCCGATACCCGTCAACAAGTATACACGTACAGGTATCTATAGTATTGATCCTTTTGGTACCTCATATGCGTGTCGCTCGCACATGTCGTATGACGCTGGCCGTATGTGTTAACTTTGTGGTAACTGGAGTGATAGGTGCTACAAGTGATTCAGTCTGGCTAGTTTTGAATTGTTGGCGCTAGAATCCAAATACATCCGTATGGCCTATTACATCATCGGCAGGTGACATTTTCTCAACATTACCTTTAGTACGTTAAAGTGATCGGAATCTTACTGTAAATTATGTGTAATTCAAAGTCTCCGAATAGCTACTGGATCAAATTTGGTAACAAAAGAGCACTTTTACTACATAAAAGTCATCTTCCGAAACATTGTTGTTTTTGCAAACGTTTCGAGTAGATAGCATGGCCTGTGACCACGACAATGACTAAAATGCAGTCATTATCATTCACAAAAAACGTTGTCTCTTATTTAAGCGCATTTTATAACTATTCTAACACTGAATTAAGCAGTAAATTTTCAACAGCTACGTACAACTCGTCAATGTTTGACTAACAGATATGGAAACAAAACGCCCAATAACTCTTTGAGATGATATGCTTTGGGTTTGTTTTGTGAAGCATCAATGTTACGTGCTCTTATGTCCGCTTGTCCGTAGTCTTCTGGCAATATGGTCGCCTGTACAGCTGCCCACTTTGCTTTCTGGTTTGTTTTGTAATACAAAACAAAAAACAGGTAAAACAGAAGTTAGCGTTGTTTTCATTTGAGGTAGAGAATGACCACTTTTTATTCGGTTTACCATACGTGTCTTTTAAGAACTATTGTCAATGTATACTTACTTCCATCTTGGTTTTGAAAGCAGGATGTAGAATCTGATTGTATAAGTTCATGATCATTATTTGTCGTTTTAACAAAAATATGCTTGATATTCGCATTATGATAGATTATTGTGACGTTGAATGAACGATTCTTTTAAGGCGGTGCTCTAGAGATGAAGAATATCAATATTTGCAACCGCAATAAATCTTCAGATTTTCGCTATATTTTCTTACATCACAGGCACCTCCATTTCGTCACAGGCACCTCCAGTTGTTCTTTTACAGATCCAGCCTTATTTGGAGTTTATCGGCATTTATAGTTGGGCAAGGAGGTTTATTTTACGTCAGTGTGTCCAGATCAACAGATTTTTATGCAAGAAAAGTACATTTAGGACCCAAAACAACCGATTTATTCTTGTTTTGAGTACTTTCGACCGACCTTCAAGCCACTTCAAAAGCCGTATCTTCTGTATATATGTAAAGTTCTCGGGGATATATTGTGTGACAAAACGTAATGTATATAAGGGTCGAATAGCATTCTTTGATTTTCAATAAACTCCCTGGTTATAATGTATTTTTTCCAGAAAGACGAATACTTACCCTTTTTTGTTTATTTTTGGCCCGTCACAGGTAGCTCCGGATGCCTGTCACAACTTTTTATCGTTACCTCCGCGGAGGTACCTGTGATAGTTTACCAGGCGTGAGATGCTGCTTGGACTAGACTTCATCTCCTACGTACCCTTAAATTCAGACATGCCATTGAGAAAAAATCTTTCGCATTCCTAAGGTCTGTATCAGAATATAGCGACCATGTATGGGACAATGCCAAAGCTGTAAGTAGAAAAAAAAAACAGTTAGAAGCAATGCACTTTGAAGCCGCATGAATAATCACAGAAGCTACTAAATTACTAAATTAGGTGGCACGATGAAACTCCTGTCTGACATTGGGTGGGGTTCTTTGTAAAATAGACGCAACAAACATAAATTGATAGTACTCTATAAATTCTTAAGGGCCTCAAACCTGAATGCTTGCAAAGCATTGTACCTCAGCTTGTAGAAATACTACAAATTACAATCTCAGGATCTTTTCATCATTTTTTTCCCTAAACCATTCGTGCTTAGAACGACTTTCTGAAGCTTTAAAAAAACATCATCTGTAGCATCTTTAATATACCGTTTAAACAGAGATACACATAGACCAACCAAATATTCCAACGCCGGTTCCAGAATAGGACACAAACTTCATGTACGCATACGAATGGAATGTAGTGATCTTATTTCACACCTATACAAAAAATAGTTTCCTTAGCCACTTATGCTTATGCGGGGAATTCGAAAGTGCATATCATTTTTTAAATGACCCAAAGTTTCCGGTGTAAGAAACATATACCTACCAAGTAATCTAAATGACTTAAACACTCATTGGCTAGTTCATGGAAAGACGGGCGTTCCTAATTCTGATAACGAACGCTTATTTTTCGCAAGTGCAGAATTTTGTAACTCACTCGAGAAGGTTTATTTAGTATTTTTTACACTTGCCACTGACTTCCCATACGCACGTAACCTTTTAGACCAACTGGCTTTATGCACCGATGAACGACTTTTGATTTTATGATGTCGTCAGGCGATCTTAGGTAAACAAACGTCTTAATTTGTCCACGTAACGTTTGACTGGCGTCACGTTATGGCGACCGCTGTTTAACGTAATGGCCGAATACGTCATTACTATTTTTTCTTTGACGCATATTTTGCATAGTCTACATTAAATTACCACAAAAACAGCACAGGAAGCGTCTAAAAATAAAGTGTAAATATAAAAATAAAATTTTGATTTTTCATCATGTGAAAAAGCCAGTGGTCGTTGCTAAAATTCTTCATGGAATTTCAACTCCGCCTACTGGCTTTATCACATGATGAATGCTGAAAAATCAAATTTCAGTTCCTAAATAACGACACAGCTCTCGCAAAAATTTAGATCTAGGCTGGTTGCAATAAGGATAGCGGAGACTAAGTCAACTGTGAATAGAATTATACTTTTTAGACAACCGCATTGGCTATGCATCCCTCTATTTTTTTTTTCACCAGTTCACGAAACTGGTATCTTTTCTGTTTAAACTTTTACATTTTCATTATTTTGATTCTGCAAGGTGATATCATAAGCCAATGTGGTCGAGCTGTCGTATTGTTATCAACATCATTATTAACAATATATAATTATCACATATTTATTGTATTACGGTAGCCAGTTGTATGTCATTTTGCCTGCCTGTGAAGTTTCATGGCACAAAGAGTAAAATACTTTGATACAATCAGGTCGATTGCAGGCAGACACAGATACTTGTGTCTATGCATGTCTGCTCATGTGTATTGGAGTGTACGCATGTGCGTGCATGTATTTGAGTACACACAAGTATATGACTAAGTGTATGCCTAATATGTAGTGAGAGTATAATTGTGACAGTGCCTGGCATTTTGAGCCTTATGGAGCGAAATTCGGAAATTTTGTTTTTAACATTTTCATATTATTTAAGTGCTTCCAGAATAGATTTCGAGAAGCACAAAGCAATAGCGCTTAGATTTACTGCAAAAGCAAACGAAATTCACTCAAATCCGATTTTTTGTTTTCGTTTCACCACTGTTCACTGATTGGATACAATTTACACTAGCTGGATAAACTTATATAACTCTGGTTCGTGACATCGCTTTCCAAAGACCTATAGTGCAAACATTTTTAAAAGAGAATAGATGAAGAAAATGAAAGACGCCGACAGAAATGTTGAATCACTCTTTTCAGTTGACGCTTTGAAATTTATTAGTCAATAAGTGAAAATCGAATTAACTTTACATGCAAATTTTATGACGTCACTTTCATTTTACGTATTGTGACGTCAACGTCGCGTCTCCACAAATCTCAGAATGCCAGGCACTGTCACATAAGTGTTTAGATATATACTATTTTCTACTCTTTTTCTCTCTGTGTGTATTTATTTTCATTCCTTGCACCTCCATCATTCACGTGTGTTGATTGTATATGTATTAATAGGCTTTGCTTAGGTTGTCTCCCTTAGAATAGAATAGTTTTTTTTTATAATTCTTCCTGTTTCTGTCGTTTCGAATTATACCTTGTTAACAGAGGTTTTCAAAATAAAATAAATTTGAATTTGAATTTGAATTTGTATTAATTCAGGAGATGATTTAAATAAGCTTTAGCTTTCTATCAGTTCCTGAACCATATTATATATATTATGTACCATTGTATAGCAGCTTATTGGAATAAATAGTATCGCCTAAAAAGAAACGTTAAGACATGTGAGAACTGTAAATACTCAGATCAGATTGCACATCTGCGTAAACTGACCAGAGTCTTCATTTGTATCGTTTTAGGCTTGCCATGATATGAGCCGCGACACGACAGAACCAACAATGTGGTTGTGAGCCCGGCACAGACTCATATCAGCCTGGGCATCCGCCCAGTCTGATCAGAGGCTTTGCTGTCCGCATGATGGTAGCTTAGACCCTTGGCTACCCTTTAAGCCCTGAACGAAGAATCTGATCAGACTAGGCAGCTGCACAGCCTGATCTGAGTCTGCACAAGGCGCACAACCACTATGTTGGTTTTCTCGTGTTGTGGCTCATATGGATGCGCTTTCTAATCTGAGTCTTTTCTGCTCGCAAATGCCGCAAGGTAGCTTTTGAAGATATTGCCACAGAATTAATCTTTTACTAAAATCATTGATTAATAAAATGGCCTGTTGCAGACTATACTGTTAAATCTAATTCATAATATTTTTGTTTCTTCACTGGCAGGTAAAATTCTTGTTTGATTTTGGCGCTCCCAAACATTGCTCAAACACCACAGATGTTTCTTGCTCGGCAGATGCATCGATCCTTAAAGTACAAGAAGAGATAACAAGTGTAAGTTTACTAGTTGTCGTAAAGCCGACAGTTCTGAAAAGCCTCATTATTGTACAGTGCCCAAGTTGAGGAGTTAGAAGAAACATTTAGGAATTTCCATAACAAGAATGTATGTTGTGACCCGTCATTAGAACCGTCTCGCCAAGACGGTTCAAATGAGGGCTCACAACATATATATTCGTTGAAAAATAAGAAATAAATATTTCAGAACTATCCCCAAAAACCCTCCTTAGCTGGAGCTCTGGTTTGAAATGCTAGAAATGCTAGTCTCTTGATAATAAAGCATATCGTGATCTTTTAATTGCCAACAAGTAATTTGACTTTGAGTGGGCACATTCGGTAATATGAAATGCTCTTTAGGATGTGTAGGTGGTATGATAGAACCTCTCTATGACGCAACCATGTTAACTCTATAGTTTTGGCCAAAAAAGCGTGATCGAAGTGTAGACCCTGATCTGGCTACCCATTGAAGAATTATTCTGAATTCAATTATGTTATTCTGGATTCAATTTCATAATGTTTTTTTTTTGTCGTATGAAAGAGGGGGGGGGTTCAAATCTGCCCACGCATGGATTTTCTTGTAACTTTGCATTTTTACTATCTTCAACCTTACAACTACAAATAAGCGTTTATCTATCTCCATAAAGACTTTCAGGTCTCAGGAGAGCACCCTGAAGTACTCCCGTTTTTTTTTGTGATACCAGCCTTATAATTTATCGATCATAAATCCTCAACTTTATTCAATTTCATAAATATGAACTACAATAGTAAAAGGGCTCCATATGGATATCTTTGATTCCGTTTATGCTTATGCAAACATGCAAACAAAACTATTTTTTAAACATTAAGTCAGAAAATATGGTTAAAAGTGACGCTAAAACTATTAAAAAAAAAAAGCATCCCAAAATTTATGTATGTTCCCGTCAGTGTCAACCTATGAAATTTCCTGAAAAATATGCCATTTGTTTCCTCTTAATACCAGAGGAATTTCATGAAATTTGGAAACCGGTAACATTATCATATAATGCATGATATAGATGAAGGTTATTTGTTAGACAAAAATGCATGTCACATTTAAGTGTTAATATGTTCATAGAAACACTTCATTTTCTGGTAATAATAAGAGTAACCTAAACTACAATCATAATAAAAAGCTCCATATGCAGATATATTGATCTACTTTGTCTGAGAAATAAATGGAAAACTGAATTAACTCCGACCACTCGACAGTGTATAAAGAAAAATAAATACAACATTGGACCTACCAGACTACAAATTTCACATGACATTTTTACTCATCAAGGAGACCAATGGTGCCAAATTATTTTGAAATCCATGCATAAATGTACAAGTAATAGCTGGGACAAGCTCAGCAGTTTTAAAATTTAACCTGCTAGTCTGACCTTGACCTTGGACCTATCAGAATAAATGCTTCAGTTGACACTTATACTCATCAAGGAGGACAAATGTGCCAAATTATTTTGAAATCTATCCGTAAAATATAGACGAAATGGTCTGGACAAGCTCTGTTTATGACCATTGTATCATTTGACCTCCAAAAATGACCTTGACCTTCGACCTACACGAACAAACGTTTCGAATAGCACTTCTACTCATTAAGAAGGGGAAAAACTGTGCCCAATTATTTTGAAATCCGTGCATAAATGTAGCAGAAATGCCCCGGACAAGCTCAATATATGAACATTATATCATTTGACCTTCAAGTGTGACCTTGACCTTGGACATACCTGACTAAATATTTCAAATGGCACATCTAATATCTAATTATCAAGGAGAATAGTTGTGCCCAATTATTTTAAAATCCATATTTAAGGGTAGAAGTTATGGCCCGGATAAGCTCAATTTATGACAATTTTATCATTTGACCTTCAAGTGTGAACTTGACCTTGGACCTACCTGACCAAATGTTTCAATTGATGAACACCATTATTCTAGATCATCGTCTTTTATATTAATTGGATCCTTTTGAAACTAATCCGTCTCTGAATCGACTGCCCAATTAAAATTAAGAAATAACAGTATGCTTTTTTCTGGCTTTGTCACCAGATATTGTCAGGGTCACTGACGAGGCTTTATTAGCCGAAACTACGTAGTCTGGCCCATGTTCCTACTTCTGTATGTTTTCTCTGCTCTTGAAGGACCTTTTTTAAGATTTTAATTATACTCATCAAGAAGAACAATTGTGCCCAATTATTTTGAAATCCATCCGTAAGTGTAGAAGTTATGGGCCAGACAAGCTCAATTTATGACAATTTTATCATTTGACCTTCAAGTGTGACCTTGACCTTGGACCTACTTGACCACATGTTTTAAATGGCACTTTTACTCATCAAGGAGAACAACTGTGCCAATTTATTTTAAAATCCATCCATAATGTAGAAGTTATGGCCCGGACAAATCCGGACGGATGCACGAACGCACGCACACACTAACACACATACGCACATACACCGAACTGAAGTTGTAACAACTATGTCTCGCTCACCGCAAATGGGCTCGACAATAAAGGATTTGATATTGCCAATTAATGTTAAAATGCACTAAAACTAAAAATAATTAGCATAAAAATAATCACAAAACTACATGTATATGCATTCCTAAATGTTGTGTTTTTTTCAACTGTTAATATTAAGCATTTCAAAAAATCATGTTACCGGTTTTCAATTTTCAAGAAAATTTATTATGATTTACACATGTATGGCCTAATTTCATATTAATTTGACAGGTTGACAAAAACTACAACGTAGTCAAATCGAAAATTTGATTCGTTTAAAAAATGTTATGGAACTGAAATTTGGGGGCATCTGCAAACAAAAGTTAATATGGAAAGTTTTATGGTATACATTTGAATACAAACGTGGTACATACATAATCAAGAATTACTAGAAATCATTTTGGAAATGAAACGGGTCAGAAATTCAAAATTCCTACAGCTTTTGGCAGTTTGAAAATGGGGTGCCCATATTTTTTGCATCCCATCCAATTAAAATGTTGTAATTTAACAATTAAAATAGATGGATCAGCAAATATTTCACAAAGGCAATAGTAATGCCCTAGACAATTACTATGCATAATATTATGGAATTCGGTGCGTGTGCAGAACCCTATGTAAATTTCCTATAGGGTGGAACTCCCCCTTTGTAATAAAAGCATTGCAACTCGACAGCTGCGAAAACCGTCTACAAACTGATGTGAAACTGTCAGAAAACAGATTTCCCCCTAATAATCTATCCCCTCGGAAAACAGGCTATAATTTTTCAAGTTCCTTCTCTACGGCGCTTTATTTCCTTTAAATTTCACCCAACGCTCAGCTCCCTTGCATTTTGTGTGATCACAGAGTTGACGCCATTTTGTTTTTCTCAAACGGAACGTTTGACGTCATTACGTATCGTAGCGACATAAAGACTGTACGCCCTGTATTTCTTTTTTCCGTTGATTTTTATTCGAAACAGTCTAATCGTAACTTCCATTTGTAGTCGTTACGAAAGAAATTCAATTGAAAGTAATGTGTCTTACAGGTAAAAAAAATAGGAGCGGCTGTAGTGTAGTGGATAACACTCCGGACTAGCAATCCGGGGGTCGCAAGATCGATCCCCCGCTTTTCCAGTCTTTCGGATGAGACTTTAAACCGAGGTCCCGTCTCCATATGAGCTCGCTGTTGGTGGAACGTTAAACCTGAGTTCACTCACTCGCTCACTACAGGTAAAAATATGCCTTACCAATCCTCTACCATAGAGCTCTCGCTCTTTCAAAGCTCCCTCGGAGTATCGCTGGTGTTTATACACATCTTCGAAACGTTCAAAGAATACCTGAGTATTGCTGGGGTTTATACATATCTTCGAAAAGTTCAAAGAATACCTGAGTATTGCTGGGGTTTATACACATCTTCGAAAAGTTCAAAGAATACCTGAGTATTGCTGGGGTTTATACATATCTTCGAAAAGTTCAAAGAATACCTGAGTATTGCTGGGGTTTATACATATCTTCGAAAAGTTCAAAGAATGCCTGAGTATTGCTGGGGTTTTTACATATCTTCGAAAAGTTCAAAGAATACCTGAGTATTGCTGGGGTTTATACATATCTTCGAAAAGTTCAAAGAATACCTGAGTATTGCTGGGGTTATACATATCTTCGAAAAGTTCAAAGAATACCTGAGTATTGCTGGGGTTTACACATATCTTCGAAAAGTTCAAAGAATACCTGAGTATTGCTGGGGTTTATACACATCTTCGAAAAATTCAAAGAATACCTGAGTATTGCTGGGGTTTATACATATCTTCGAAAAGTTCAAAGAATACCTGAGTATTGCTGGGGTTTATACATATCTTCGAAAAGTTCAAAGAATACCTGAGTATTGCTGGGGTTTATACATATCTTCGAAAAGTTCAAAGAATACCTGAGTATTGCTGGGGTTTATACATATCTTCGAAAAGTTCAAAGAATACCTGAGTGTTGCTGGGGTTTATACATATCTTCGAAAAGTTCAAAGAATACCTGAGTATTGCTGGGGTTTATACATATCTTCGAAAAGTTCAAAGAATACCTGAGTATTGCTGGGGTTTATACACATCTTCGAAAAGTTCAAAGAATACCTGAGTATTGCTGGGGTTTATACATATCTTCGAAACGCCCGACGAATACATAAGTATTGCTCGGGTTTACTTTGCATGAGTTTTTAAAATTATTGAAACACCACAGGCTTGCTAGACATCATATTATTCTGAAAACTGCACATTATTTCTGTATGCCCCCATTGACTCCAATCATGACCAACAGAAACCATTCAGTTTTGAGTGGCTTTGAATGGTAGCAAAAACGGACCCTTGTTTTACCAGTTCCTTTATAACTGTTATGCGAGTCGTCAGTTTCATCAGTAGCATATGGAGTAAGCTTTTGTTAAATTGTAATAGCAAAGACAATATAAGTCATGCTACGCCACGACAGAGAGTGTATATGATGCTACTTCAAATAATGAAAACCATAGGCTATTGGTTAAATTTTCGGGAAAAGCAGCTCTACCATTTTTTTAGTTTAAGAAATGATTTTTCTTTACCCATGAATTATCGCTAATTAACACATGCTGTTGGAATTAATATTCGTATCTGCCATACAACATATGTGTTAGTCAGCGATAAACCACTGGTGAGGAAAAATTATTTCGTTTCTTACATTATACGGAATGAAAATGCAAGTATATTACAACGTTTACTAAAAGGCAATATTTGAGACGGGCGTCGACGGCGGGAAATATTTACATTCAACGTCATCAAAGCGCGAAATTCGCACATTTCGACGTTAGCAACTTGAATTATCACAAAGGACCTCTGACAGTTTTAATGTAAATTTGCCTATAAAAAAGGGGGAAAATGAACTTTCTGTATACTTCAAGATTTGCATTGAAATGTGTTGCTCTAAACTCCCTACAATTGGCACAAGTATAATTTTTCAATTATATCCCACGTAGACATAGATTTTTTGTGTAAAAAACAAGTTTTTACCATTGAATGTATGTAAAATAGGAAATGGTTAACAGACATGTCCCCCCCCCCCCCCTCCGCCACCCCGTGCCTCAGCAAGCCACTTTGCATGCATATGTATACCGTCAATATACGCATTATATATGAGTGGAGAGCTGAGGCACGGGAGAAAAAGATAGTCTACAGCTGTAAAACTGAAAAGTGGGTGGGGTAATTAGACCCTTTGTGTCTAAAAATAGGGCTACCATACTTTTAGTCAAGCCGCAAGACGGCTTGACTATATATTAATATGAGTCCAAGTTTTGTATGTGATGCGTTTGGTATTTTAATTGGTTACTGATGGATATAAATTCGATTATACGAAAAGATAACAATTACTAATTAAAACGTGGGATTACATCTAGCTGCGCAATTAACAAAGGAAATGAGTACTTAGGATTCGGTCAGTAGAAATGCCGCAACGAGAATGGAGAATAGATAAGAAGGGTAACCCGACCCCGCATCCGCATAACCGCACTGGAATTTTATGAATGGCTGAAAATGTGTGTAGCAGCAAAATGAATAATGAAAACGCATTGAAATAGTTACATATAGGACTAATGAGTTCAAACGTATACGTATGTCTGGTCTAGTTGAGATTATGAACACAAAAAGTCGAATTCAAAGTAGGTAAAACATGCTCCGCACCAGAGATAGAATACCCGTGGTTGGGCGTTAAAATCCGCGAAATGTCCTCCCTCTCAGCTGCAAAATATACGTCTAAAGATGAAGACGAATGATATCTAATACACACTGTCAAATCACACTAAGAAAGTACCTACAATCGATACATCTCTACAAGAACGCGCCCGAACGCACGTATTTACGGAAACGAACCATAAATGTGGTTTTCCAATGCAAATACTCTATTTGTGGGGGGCGGGGGGGGGGGGGTTAATATGAAGTTTTTATTTGGTGAAATCATTATTTGAGCCATATACTACTATTGTGCAGCAGAATAACACACACGATACCCTTTAGTAGCTCCTAAAAGAAATGTCATGTTCGGAGATTCTAGTCAACTATTTTTTTACCTTTACCTGTACAGCACCTGTACTTGTTTCATATAAACACACCCCAACTGTTATTGCCTCCTTTGCAACAAAAAAAAATCCCTTACTCTTATCGCTCCTCTTGGAAAACAAGTGCCTGTGCTGTACAAGTAATCTGATTTGATCAGGGTATCATACCCCACTCTTTGCGGGGGAGTTTCATAAAATCAAAACCTTTTCTCTGTACGCAACGTTTAAGAAGTGCTTAGACGACCATTTTCTGTTGTACGTCTTTTTGTTGAAATTTTCATATGAAATTCAAACAAAAAAGTCAATTTCCTGTGTTCTGATCAAATGCTTAAAACATATTAGACATACTCGTATCCGAGTAGATCTCGTCAGCTAGTAGTTCTCGTCATTCTGCTTAAAACGAGTTTTTCGCGTATTTTTTCTTCACTTCAACTGCCTTAATCCTAAGTTTATGATACATTTGGTCAAACTAGTGCAAAAACTCATCAAGATATCGAGCTATGTATATATAAATGCCGTTTTTTCTCTTTTGGATTCGCAAAGTCGCGTGATTACGTCAGGGGCATTCACGTGAGCACGTTCAAGCCACGTGCTGACCTCTCTTAATTGGGTAAGGTTTTCCAATATTGTGTCTACTTTGCAAACAAATTCCGAATGTAAGTCAACATAGCAGGAAAAACACAAAATTATTAAAATAGCAAACCTGACCCAGTCATCATTTATCGTTTTCAGCAGGCTTGTGAACAAGACAAACTCTTCGTCTCAGTTTTATGTTTGTTTTCGTCTGCTGTGACCTCATTAAAAAATTGAGCGCATTCGGCATACGAACGGACTTTGTTACATGAATAAGATGTCAAAAATCATTATGTAGGAACAACAGCAAAATGGGTTTTATATTTATTTTAAAATCGAGCTCAAAAGCAACACGACGAGAACTGCTTCTGGACGTGACGTTGTCTGTGCGTGATAGCATATCAAATAATGATCGCTCCCTGAGGTTCGTTTCTATAAATAAAATCATGACGTGTGTGTCGAAATCAGAGTTATTAGGTACACAATACACAACTACCGCAAACTGAAAGAAAACCTGCTTGTTTGGGAGAAAACAGGAAACTGTTAGAAAATAATGACGAGAACTACTCGGATACGAGTATTCCGTGCCACCCAGGTTCACAGGGAAATCCTCGAAAATCCTGCCTTTTTCGTCTAAATACAGAGTGATACTACAAAACAATGATAAACGTCCACTATTTAGTAGGCAGGCGCTACGTGCCTCTCGTTAACCCCAAAATTATTGTCATTCACTGTATATTGTATTCAGGTTGTCTGCCTATGTGTACTTGGTTGCGTATGTATGTAGGTCCCCAATATTGTGTCTCGACTCTAACAAGTATTAGCTTTCTGAAAACTAACGACT
This sequence comes from Ctena decussata, assembly GCA_963989385.1. Classification (NCBI taxonomy): domain Eukaryota; kingdom Metazoa; phylum Mollusca; class Bivalvia; order Lucinida; family Lucinidae; genus Ctena; species Ctena decussata. The sequence goes on along the minus strand of OZ022512.1, from coordinate 20,725,883 downwards.
TATTAAACCTTTGATCATCTCTAAGAACAGCCCATACAGTGCAATGTTTTACATTGCTGATACATAAATGTCGTTCTAGAGATGGACTGTCACAATGTGGCTTGACTTCTCTGACGACATTTCGTCAGAACTAGCTTGTTTATTTACATATAATTGCATACTATGAGCAGCTATAGTGTTTTACTTCATTTTAAGCATATTTTACAAATAAAAATCATTAAGTAAGAAAAAGCGAAAAATATGTGTATTAAGGATGACTGAAAATTTCCCTTACTCCTCTTGCGATCATCAGTGAGAGTTAGTACGCAGATGTAATAATTGTTCAAAAACAATATCTAAATTTCTTTATAATGAATAAGTCTATCCGTAAATGTTCAATTTTTTCATTTTTGGCTTCCCAAGAAAGCGTCAGTAATTTGTCGAAAAATAAACAAATTTGCATGGAAACTGCCAGAGGTCCCTTCACACAACGCCGCTCCCTATTCGTTAAAGAGTAATAAACAGTAGAATTTATGGGGCGAACCCTTATTTTTTAACTCATAATGCATTTTCGTAGTCTGAGTGCAATCTGTCTTGTTTGCATTACAAAAGCACAAAAAGTCAAAGACTAATACAAAGCCGTCATGAAATGACAAAAAATAGTAAACCACAAATGAAGTGAATTATCATTGTTGCTTTTCATGTATATCGTATCAGATTTTTATATCGACAGACTGTTTTCCAAAATCGATCAGTAAAATCATTCCAACCAACATTAATTTCTGAATTTATACACTAAATCACCAAAACATTCAGGTTCCGACAGGACTTGTATAATATGAGTTTTTAGTCCCTAGCAAATTAAGCGGCGTCGATTCAGTTTTGGAAAAGAAGGTTTACGGAGTTTGTGACAACGGTAGCCTTGTTTCAGAAATTTTGCTGTTCAATATTAAAGGGCACTCAGTTTTGTCACAGGGCACTCAGTTTTGAATCGGCACTGAGTCGACATTGATTCAACGTCACGACGTTGATTTAACATCACGACGTTTAACCGGCGTTGACTCGGGGGTAATTAAGCCTTGCATGCCTGCTGAGGCTGGTATTTTCAAATTGAAGTGAACCGGTCATGTGTCTGTGCAAACCTTCAGCCTTTAAGAAATTAGAATGTTTTGGATTCGCATGTGCCTTTGCATTTCTGAAGAAGTGGTATTTGACAGCAAACTCAAAGTTCCATTCCCCTTTAGGCTCTCCTTTACATAATTTTTTTTTCTGTTTCACACTTGTTGTCCTTTTCACTGAATCTTTTTAGTCTATTTCTTCTCTGCTGATTTCTCTTCTGTCCTACCTTCCACACAACGTTGTGTCAGCATTGAGTCGACGTTGGTTCAACGTCATTGACGTTGGGTAGGCATTGATTCGAAAGTTATTGATCCATGTGTGTCCGCCGTGGACTTTTATAACTTGACTGTTTTACTGTCTAGTATCTTGTTCTCCAAAAACCTGGTTATATGTTACACTTTTGCTAGTCATCTTTTTTTTAAAAACTAAATTAATTCTTAAGTCAACTGTTGAAAGTTACTAGATCTATATATATGTTGACATGATCGAAAGCAAAATAGCATACAGATTCACATTTGTAAGTCGAAAGACTTTCTTATGAATCCTATTTGAACTGATTTCATTTATATATTATTGTATTCACTATATGTATGTTTCAGTTTCAAATAAAATATTGTTTAAACCAAATATTTATTACGAGTTGTTAAGTCAGCTACATGGCTAAGAAACTTTAGCAAACTGAATGAGCTCAGATATAGAAACCCCATAAGATGTAAAATGAAGAATAACACCTTCTAAAAGTGGATAAATAAGCATCTGCTTCAAGTAAGTAAGTTCTGCTTCTTGTCTGACACCGTTTTTCCTTGGCACGGTCACAATAATTGAGGCGCGACACGAGAAAACAAACAAATTGGTTGTGCGCCCAACGCAGACTTAGATCAGCCTGGGCATCCGCCTAGTCTGATCAGAGTCTTCTCTGTCCGCATGATGGTAACTTAGACCCTTAGCTATCCTTTAAGCGCTTAGGAAAGGCTCTGATCAAACTGTGCGGATGCCCAGGCTGAACTGAGTCTGCGCTGGGCGCACAACCACACTGTTGGATTTGTCGTGTCGCGGCTCATATCTATTCGGCTATTAAACGGGAGTTCCCCTCTCTTGACTGATCCTAAATATCTAAATTAGTTTTATAAAATTCTGCTACACAATAATCCCGAAATCTAAATCCGTCTTATAAGACATCAAAGAGTGGTAAGACGGATCAAGCTTTTTGGGTTGTTTTCCCTTCCACATTCTCGAAAATCTAGATAAGATGGATCTAGCTTTTCTGGGTTGTTTTAGAAGCAAAACCGCCAACTTATAACCAAAGAAATACTGTAATAGATCAAGAACTGATTAAATGAACACCTCCATTTTTATTGTACTCATTCTAGAACCCAATAAGGCCGTACTGGAAAGGGTGGACTGACGATTTGGCTGGAGTTGGAGAGTACTATGTAGAGGTGTTCCCGTTATTACCAAATAAGTATGACAAACTTGTTGAAAAAAAGCCTACAGAACCTTGGTTTAGCATTGTTGTACCTCATGAAGACTTAATAGATTACCCTGAATATACTCCAAACACTACAGGAATATACAGGTAAAAGTACAGTGTTAAACGGGGAGATGGATGGATGCATGCATGGATGGATGGTTGACTCCATTTAACGTCCCTTTCAACAATATTTTAGTCATATTAGAACGATGGGAGGGTGAAAATATAAGGAACTGTGCAATAGGACTCTGTTTACAGTCAGAAAAAAATGATTAAAAGGCATATTGAATTAATAAAGTTTGATTATTTTACACAAGTGCTCTGCTCAGTCAGAGCCTTTATTGCATATACACCCAGTATTAAGCGAACATGAAAATCCAAAGTAAAACACTTAAAATATTAATGTCAGTCCCAGTCGAAACAAATGTTATATAATGTTCATAGCTGGCTATTTGCTAATGAACCGCAACACGACAAAACCAGCAATGTGGCATCTGCGCCAAGTAAAGACTCAGATCAGCCAAGACAGCCACCCAGTCTGACCAGAGTCTTCACTGTCCATGCATAGAGCTAGGTTAGACGCTTAGCTACCCTTTCAGCGCACAGCAAAGAATCTGATGACACTGGGCCGCTGTCCAAGCTGATCGTAGCCTTTATTGGGCGCACATGCCACTGTGTTTGCTTTCTCATGTCGTGGCTCCATTATACACTGTAAAAAAATTCCGTAGATTTTACGGTAGAAAAAATGGCAACCATCTGGCAGTCTATTTCCCATTGTATGTTTACTGGCCGCACTCGAAAATACCTTTATAGCGCTGACGGGCAATATGACCAAAACTTCCATTCTCTTCTGCTTGATTTTTCCCTAAAACAATTTACGAGCGCCCGTAAAAATAACGGGAAAAGGACGGGCAGCTGGTTGCCAGTTATTCTACCGTAAAATCTACGGAAAATTTTCACAGTGTATTGCTTTTATTATTGATATCGATCAAAGCTCACCATAGTTTCATGACTTTTTCAAACAGTGTAGACCCAGGCCATACTTAATTTAAGTACATGTATCTGCACTGTTTGTCAATATTGTTATGAGTCATTATTTCTGGGTTGGACATTAGTGACTTGTGTAATTTTTCAGGAGGAACATCCTTAAAATAAATGATCCAGAATAAAGATTTTACAAACGTGATTATTTTCAAACAGACTGCTTGTAGAATGATCAACAAGCAATGTTGCATAAAGTCAGTCAATCTTTGTCGGTTTTATGGTCCAAGGCGGTGCTTGCGTTGTGTTTTATCTACACATTGAAAAAAGTTAAGCACTCCCAGTAGTCATCGAGGATCATAGAAAGGAAAACCAGATGTTGAAGTTGATTCTGAACGCAGTTCAAAAATCGGAACATCTGACATGTTCTGACTGAATCTGAGGCCACCATTTGTCAAAAATGATGATACTTTTTTTTCTGGAATAGCAAGACGGTCCTAATTTATGTAGGGGGTAAACTAGATACTCTTATTCATGGACTCATTGAGTTACATAACTTTTATAAGCTTTAGACTTTATGTGCTTGTGAAATCTGTCACTGAATATAAACAACCAATGAACCACGAAGTTGCTTGATTGCAGCCTCAAAGTTGAACAAGCCACTTTTATCGTTCAAGTCCTGTTTCTCTTGTTTGTAAATTTAAAATGGAAATTTTATCGAAAACAGACGCACATATTCAAAACTTTCTTTTTTTTTTTCGTAAAGATCTTCTTTCGAATTTTGCTTTCGGTTTAATACACACAAACAAACATTGCATCATGTTGGTAACTGTGTTGGAATCAGGTCAGTCTCAAGATTGACCGCGGTCATATGGCATCATGTTCACCCTTGGAAGAGATGGCTGGTTGCTTTGATTTCCGCAATATCTACTAGTATGTACTGTTTATGTCTTTTTGTCACTCGTCCTTTTGGTGCATTTGGAAGTCTAAAATATGTGCTTGTGACATGACAAAACCAACAAAGTGGCATTTGCGCCCTGCGAAGACTCAGATTAGCCTGGGCATCTGTCCAGTCTGCTCATAGTCTTCGCTTAGCGCTTAGCGCTAAGGGTAGCTAAGGGTCTAACCTAGCTCCATGCAGACAGCAAAGACTCTGATCAGACTGGGTGGATGCCAAGGCTGATCTGACTCCTCGCTGGAGGCACATGCCACTTTGTTGATTTTGTCGTGTCGCGGCTCATATGTACTTGCGACACTTTCTGGGATCGCCTTGTTGATTTGATGTTTTCTCATTGCACATTCTGTTGCCTGGAGAGCTTTAGATGATTTCAACTTCAGCTGTATGTCTTCGAATATTTTCTAACCACCCGTTGAAGTACTTGTTTACAGGTAATGCAATTGTTTTCATGTCTAAACTATGCAAATTTGATAAACGTGAAATGAGAATGATATTCGAAATTTGTTTTTGCTTCCTCGACCTTGGGATATTAACGACCAGCAGTTCTGTTTGTGCGTTTTCCTATTTTCACCAGAGGCTGTGTTGTGCTACTCAACTTTTTTTCAGGGAAGCTATTAAGTAGTGAGTCAAGAAAATTCAACAAAATTAAGGGAAAATGAAATCGCTGCTCAGTTATTGTTGACGATTCATGTTTAAAGGTCGTTATCCATATGTAGGTTTAATTTCATAGAGTTGCTTGATGATTGTTACATATACTAAAACAAACTTCTAACTGACTACGTTTTAGAACAACATATTTTTGTCATTTTATTATTGACTGGAACTTAAATTCTGACACACTTTTTCAAGCTAGTCAGGAAAGTTATATACCTGTCCAGGGCTTTTTACAGCGCTTACAAACTGTATCTCCCCCTTGGAAAAAAGATGTCACACACAAGCCGAAAATCGATGATCGGGTAAAGGTTGGTTTCAGTATATGTTTGTATTCTTAACCATTCAGTATAAATGTTCATGGTTGGTAACTTGTCATCTTCAGTGTTCTCATGGAAACACGTGATAAGTCCAATAATTCAAGAATTGCTAGAAGCTTTGTGATATATGACAATACCTCAGAAATCATTTTGAACTCGGTTGACAATGGGAAACTGTATGTATCATCAGCGAATCAACAGAGTGACTACAAATGGCAAACGACGAAAGATGGTGAGTTGCAGCTTATACTGTATTTATTTAAAGAAGTTGAATGAATTTCATTTTTCTGAGGTTTATCGAAGTATAAACTGCATTGGGTCACGTGCAAAGTATATAGACCCCGCAGGGGATCATGTTAACTTTCCTAGTGATCCAATGTAGTTAACACTTCAATAAATAACAGAAAAAATAATTTCGTTGCTTATATTTACATTCGTTTCAATTAAATCTTTCATGACAAATCTTATATAAGCGCTAAAATTGAAGCAGTAAAACATGTACACGCAGTTTTTCTGCTAACAGCAGAACACCATGCTTGACGTCGCTGGTGTCAAATTAGATTGTAGAGAGCCATTGTTTATTTCGGCGTCATTGACGTCGCGTGTCTCAATGTAATCATTGGAATGTAAACAACATTACGTTCTAATGGTTTACTGTAGGTTTTTTCAGTAAATACACCAAAATGTAAATATTATTATAAATTTTAACCTCTGCATTGATCTCTCTGTCTTCGGCTTCAGACAAAGCATTTGAAGCGCGGCAAAAAAGGACTTAACATGTTAAAATTATGTACTTTTCTAACCATTCAGGATTCAAATGTTTTTTCTAAAGCCAAAAACAAAATTAATGTAAATTATATACCATTTTGTTCACCAATGTTCCTTGGTGGAGGTTAAGCCAAAAAATGTAACTTAGAGTCAGTAAATTTGCATCGTATTGTACTGAAAATACTTGGTGTTTGATAAATGGCATGTTCGCTGTATGTCGATCTAAACGTAGACATTCTAAGGTTACTAACTCGTACAAACACCAAGTATTTTCAGTACAATACCAATTTCTTTTTTTTCTTCACATCCGAACAACAACATTTTCGGAACTTGGAATTATCATTTCACTGCATATTACGATGGAGCAGATATAATTTGGCCAGGAACCATTTGTTTTGAACAAAACGGTATCAGTAACTTCCTTGTAGTTATACCGACCCTCTATCTTGACGCAATATCAGTAGGACGTCATAATATGTAAAGTTACATGAGCATGACTTTGCTAAACTATACTGGCCGCTGTTTGAATACTGTTTTTACAAATCACATGTTAAAGAATTGTTTCGAAGCCGTGGTTATTGACTGATGACAGAAGAATCTTCATGTATTCAGTAGTTGGCGTAATTGTTCAGAGCTCCTATAAAATGTGGTTGTAAACATAATTCAAGATAATTTTATTTCCTAAGATATCCTTACAAAGGGCGCGATAAGTTAAAACGCTTCTCTGGTTCCATGTTTTTATCTTTTATTGTTTTTTTTTTTCTCTCAAAACGCATTAGCCATTGCATCGGCTTTACAAATTAAGCAATACGCCTAAACAAAAACCCTTTGTTAGCAGAACAGTCCCGCCTGTTGGAATTGATCCTTTGCTATTAATAAAATTTATGATGGGTTTTAGACCAGATAATATCAGGTTAGTTCTTTGATTATTTGGCCTTATACAAGGCTTGCCGAGCATAAATGATCTGTAAACGAGCCCGAGCTTTCCTTGTCGAGGTCTCAACCCAATTATTGGTTGTTTTTTTTCGACCTATCATATTTTATAAAACAGAATGTCTATTAGATTTTTAACTTCTGCTCAGGCCATTCCTATATGCTATAATCTAATTTTCTATCAATAGTTCTGTCCAGTTAATTTTACTTTAAGCATTCATGTTTCACGCGCATCATTGGCTGTCGATTTCATATTCTGCATGTATTTACATGACAGATAGAGATTAGATTCGTTGGTATTATATGCTTAGGATGTACTGCACAACAATGACTGACGCATTGAGACAGCTGTCTGAGCCTAGGCTGAGATAGCAGGTAGAGATGGACAACAATCCCGGACAAGTCTAGAAAGGGATATTCTTGCCCAATGGGTGAGACAATACTTTCTGGAGCTGCCTGATATATTTTCTTTCTCGGCCTGCTATTTAAGCGTAGGTTCAGATAGCCGTCTCAAAATGTCAATTATTGCTATTCAGTACAGCCCAATTAACTACACACTTAATTCAGAAAATACAGTTGCTGCTACGTCATGTGAATTGCATGCAGAATGAAACTGACGGTAAACATGATGTGCATGAAGTAAATTTCTGATAAACTACCAGTCTTGAAAAATGCATGCACAAGGTGAAATTAACACTCATCGGAACTATTAATAGAAAATTAGCTTGGATTTTATAAGAATGGCCCAAACAAGAATATCCGTCCGAATACTTGTTATTTTACGGTAGGTATCTGTTCTGTTCTGTTTCAATTCTCGTAACGACGTTCCCCGAGGGGCTTAGCGGTAGCTATCCTTACCATTTGTGTTTTTTTTCAGCTGATACTGGAAAATCTACGTTTACTGTTAAATGGGACAACCATTTTATAAACAGCATTCACGAGGATGGCATGTTTCTAAACCCGATTCTGCCGTACCCAATACTGTTTGAAGACATAGAAGAGGATGGTGTTTTGTTTAGTAAAAAGTAAGTTATTTGTAAAGACGTGTTGTTAATATATCCGTAATGTTTTTAAAAGGTTCTTCTGTTCTTTCTCTTGTTTCCAAGGATTTCCTTTTAAACAATGTATTTATGTTTGCTACTTTTGGTGTAACTTGTAAGTGCTGTTTGACGACATCATAAGATTCCCAATACTTCTCTAGCACAGTTTATAAGATGCAGGTTTTCCCTTCCAAACAGTCCCAGAACTTTGCATCCGTCTTAAAAGTTAGATCTTGATCTTTGAAATTGTTTGGGGAGGGATGCCCCAATATTATCGCAGTATTTCGTAAGACTATTTTAGATATTTTAGGCCATTCCAGACAGGTTATTAGCAGAATAAATACGGTACTTTCTGTCGGGTTCGTTTTACTTTTATTCTTTTTTTTATTGCAAACACCTTAGTTATCACTCGCGAAAATCATTGACCAGGATTCGTGTCTGTTGACCTATGTATTTACCAAGTTTGACACGGGAATTTTATACGTTCATCACATTTCTTTCAATATCTATTTTTTTGTGTACAACAGCGGGTGTAAATGTTGTATGGCAGCCGAACGAACTCTACACATACTTTGATATATGTTTGTTGTTATGTTTTTCTTTGGGATCGTTGAGCTCACTCAAAGTCTTGTTAAAAGTAAAGTTATACTGAAACAAGTACTGCAGAGCATGCGCATCATTGCACACTGCTCATGAACAAGCTCTGTTTTTTGTCATTTCTTTTGTGTGGTTCTTTCTTCAGTAGGATTCATCTTTTATTTTACATTTTATTGAACAGTCAAAGCTTTATTATGCCAGTGAACTTTTGCTTACCCATAGACATTTTTATGTTTTCCGGGTCTACCTGTCAGTGCAGAGATAAGTAAGAGAGGGGTTTTGAATCATCATATATCGCACTCGCCTAAAGATCCTGCATTTACACACGGGCCTTATTCGAATGCTCCAATGAGGTCCTACAGTTAATACACGAACTCGAACAACTGTACCAATCCTCGACCCGTATACGAGGATTCATGCAAGGCATCTGACCCCCCCCCCCCCAACCCGCGACCCATCAGCCCTTTCCCACAACCCAATATGTCAGCAAAGTATTTGACCTACATTGCTTCATGGCGTTTTTACTTTCGTACCCCCCCCCCAACCCCCAACCCCCCTCTCCCACCTCTAGATAGATCACGAAACACAAATTCCGATCCCCATTCAATGAATATACCGGCCCCACACCTGATATTATGTTATCAAATGACTTGTCTGTAAGTAGATTATGATGTATATAAGGCACTTACTTTTCATGGCCGCCACACGTCACAACACCCGGTGAACCGATTCAGTATAAAAAATTTCGTTCCTTTGATGTAATCCTTGCTTCAAAAGAATCAACTGATTGAGACCTCATTAATCGTCACTGCAGCAGGTGATACGTGCCGTGTGGTGGCCGTAAAACGTCTTCCTTACCTCGTCATAATTCAGATTATATAATTTCTTGTCATTTGGGATTATTGTGCTCAATTAGAGCCAGTATGAGTATAGTTCTATTTAAGCCGATGGGTGCTAGGGACGTGGTCGGTGTCTCACGATTCATTACTAGCCATACTGAACTGATCTCTTAATCCGAGATGTTATTTTCTTTTTTGGTGTAATGTTTGCGTCTAACAGTTCTTATTATTCAAAACGTTTTTTAAAGTACGAGAAAACTTTTTTATCAGGTAAGTTAACAGTAACTTAACACTTATCTTGTTGTATCATGTGAAGGTTGGGGCCATGACTTAGGGTTTTACGGCCCTTTCAGCAGTAGTAAAATCATTAGATACATTCCAGAATCTAAAGAAGAATAATGACTTAAGCTTGAATAAGACATGAGGCATCTGATTACCAGTCCAGAGCGTTAACCCATGACGAACATGATCGGACATATTTCTAAAGTTCGCACTGAAGATGTGTTTTGCAGTACCATTTCGTTGTCACAATGGCGATATCAGGGACTCAGCAAGCTGGTTTTTAATGTTTATATTACTGTCTGAAACTTCCCAAACATATTCCAAACTCAAAGCGAAGTCAGTATGAAGCTAATCAGGTATCTCCATGTTTCTGTTTTTACTTTAGTGAAATTACATTGAGTGTTCAGGTTGCTATTTCTTCAGAATTAAACCTATCTACGACTCAACAACATAACCGTCGTACATCTATGCCTTTTCAATGTGATGCTCTACGGAGCTTATGCTGTCTGTTTCTAATATCCGACGTTAAATACAGCTTCTTTTTTCATTTTATCTTTATCCCAAGAGCATAAAACCGTTATAGCCCGTGGACTCTTCCATACTTATACATTGTATGAGTCCATTTGTTGATTAAGGGCTGTCTAGTTTAGTTTTTTTAATCAGTTTTAATTTTTTAAAAATTGACTTATGCAAATAGTGTAGACCTTGATCAGACACGGCGTTTGTAAATTCCTGTCGTCTAGCTAGAGCCTTTATTTTGTGCCTGTGGTGAACAGCAAATGCTCTGATCAGAATGCGCAAAAGCCCACTGCAGGCTAATCTGAGTCTTTGCTGTTCGCATATGCTATACGCTCATTTTTGCGTGAGGTCTCTCATATCATTCGAAAATTGTTACAAACATAATAAATTTGTTAATTGTTTATCATGACGATACATATAGTGCATTAAATTTGATAAAAAAAGAAGAAAAGAAAAATCATCCATTTCCTTCCAATACAGATTTTATTTGGATTAAAAAGACACTAAACAAATGTTTTGAAACCCAATTCTAAAATGATTGAACTGACAGATTAAGTTTAAGCGCTCCATGATCCTAGGATAATATTTAAGTTCATATCCTTTCGGTAAATTTGAACCGCATAGGAACATGCCTATTGTATAAACATTAAACATGTAATCATAAGACAAGATGTTTTGTCATTTTTTTTGGATTAGTGAAATCGAAGTCTGGTGTATCTGGAATCATTTTAGAAAGTTTGAAAATATTTACTGACAAATGACAAATTTTATTCAACAGAAGCACATGTACAAAAAATGGCTAAGGCTGATACATTACAATTACCAAATATCATGGAAATGTTTACAACTTTACGGTGAAAAGGCGCACCACCAGGTAAAGCTCTCCAATTTCCCATTGGACTCATTCCACAAACACGGAGCCTGACTCCTTCGAAAGCAAGCTCCTTCTTCCTAGAAAAAGTAGACCTGGTCCGTCGCCAAGGGAAACTAACATGGGGAGCCACAAAAGTTGCTTTTTTTTATCGGAAAGTCGGAGAATACGGAGATGCAGTCTATTCATCTAAGTAAACTAATTAATACTAAGTATACTGATGGAGCCATGGTCATCAGAAATTCTAAATTGTTAAGAAAACATGTACTTATTACCAGATTTGTCGCGGACGAATTGGACGACCATGAGGGCACGCTTACACGAGACGGCGTCACAAATTTCCATGGCATCGTGCAATTTGAAGTAAACACAGTTTTCACTCTTGATGAAGAAGAACCACAGACACCGTGGACAAATATCAGTCCTTTAGCAGAGCAATATACATTCAGCTCAGCGCTCGCAGATGGTAAGAAACAGAAACCAACTTCAGAAGCAGTTGAAAAAAAATGATAGTACATCTATAAGACACAAGCACTATAATATACAGGGAATTAAGGTATAAGAGTACACTCCACGCATGTCAGTCGTTTGTACAAAGGTAAACAATATCGGCTTTTTAGATATCCTTTCAAAATAGGGTCCACTCTTCAAGAAAAGAATTTGCTGATGGAGGAGCAAATTCTTTCATTTAGTAGATGACCCCTATGGAAAAGGTCGCCAAGGCAAATCTTGTAGAGGTACTTACTTTGAATATTATCCATTATCTGTGGTTGGTTGCTGTATATTTCCATGATGGTAAAAATAATGTTATTCACTTTTCAATTGTTTTACCAATATATATAAATGAAATAAGAGTTGACGTTACATGTTTTGTTATTTAATGATCAACTATGCAAAAATATGTCAACGCGTTTCGCTGAGCTCGTCAGGATTGTTGCATAGAAAAGCCGTAACGTTACGACGTTAACTTAATAATGTCACGTGACGTGACTTTACGTTATTAGTCTAATCGTTTATAAAGCGTTTAATTTAGGTTTAAAACATCGAATATAATATTATATATATATTTTCTCGAAAAAAATATTAAAGGGTCAAACTCTTACCCTGAAATTACATGAATATTTCAAACATCTAGTAAAATAACTCATTTCTACCTTCCATTTTATTCATTTTGCAAGTTTTATACACATTAAGTTTGAACCTTTACCCTTTGTCTTGACCAAGTGTAGGCTTTCAGTCAAACTACCCCTAAACTGAAAGTGTTTTGAATTCCCATAGAGAATTGATAGTGTGCCAGTTTTGTCGGGCATAACTTTTACAATTGCTATGTATTTTAAAATTGTTACTGCTTGCTGACCTTAAAATGATTAAAGTTGGTGATTATCGAGCAATTTTGCAAAACAAAAATCGTGAATTGGCAAAGTCACAATTTTTAATAAATTTGTTCATTATGGACCTCTGACCACTTTGATCTGGAGGGTAGTGCGGATTGAAAAGTAAAAAGTATGCAAAGACCAGGAACTGAAACAATCAAAATCCAAATCCAGCCCTCAAACCATAGTTGGAAACAACTAAGATTACAAATAATCAAGATACAGAGAACATATGGCCAACCGAGTGAGCAGCTTGTTCCCAAAAGGTGGCCACTCAGCAACCCAAACCGAACCAAAAATAATAAGAACATACATAAGGTAAAGCATCACAGAAACTCTGACACCAAAAACAGGCAACAGAGAACCACAACAGAACTACCGCCTTGGAACGGTCAGTAATGAATTACGGGGGGCCTTAAATCGATTTTACAGGCCCAACCTCACCATTAGTTTCTGAAGTGGTACAAAACATTTAGTTAGTTGTTCGGTTCGCATGATAACCCTCTAACTCGTCAATGAATCATCACGGTAAACACATAAATCAAATTTCAACACCATGAAGAAGCAAAGACGAGGACTCAACAGATACAACGGGCCGTCTGACAGGTGGAGATCCCTGTCCTGCCAAACAACCCCACTGGAAAGCTGAAGCAAAAGAAGGTCACCAGTTGAGCCCCGTCGGACCAAGCAACAGACAAAAAGGCTCCGGTCCCAACCAACTAAAATATATAGCTTTAGGTCGGGGCCATCATAGAGTCTGACGACCGATCCCCCGGTGTGCAATTAAAGAGTGCAGCAAAGTTATCAACCGTGATTGGGTTAATCACTAAGCATGCAGACTGTCGCATAACATTTAAATTATAGCCAATACGTTTGTGACGTATTATTATTTTTCGGAATTGATCAGAAAAATCAGTCCTACCCTTAATCTTTTTGAATTTGTATACTAAGTCACCATAAAATTCTGGTTCCGATAGGCCTTGGTGTAAAAGAAATTTTAATCTGAAGTCTTGACTTGGTCAAGATAAAGTCTATTGTTTCAAACTCCATGTGTACACACCTTGCAAAATGAATGAAATGGAAGGTAGAAGTGATTTATTTTACTAAATGTTTGAAATGTTCCAGAAATCGCAGGGTAAAAGTTTGAACCCTTAATATTTTTTTCGAATATATATAGGGAAATATAATAAATCAACTATGCCGGTAAATGCTGTAAAAATATTTTAGGGATTCGAACATACGACCTCGACAACTCCGCCTAGCACTGCACTATACGTCAACGCTACCACTGCGCCACCGAGACAATCCCAAAAAATGATTGTTCGAGTAGCACTGATACAGATAGCGGATAATGCAGTACACGTCGTATATGAGTTCTTCTCAATGCATGGCATCTTTTCTGTTTGCCAATTAAAGCCTGTCGGATCCAGAGGATACAAGAGAAATTAGATAATTATTAGGTGTTAGAGACATATAATTTAACACAACAGTACTTTCGAGCTGTATATATATATATATATTCAAGGCTATATTTTTTGTGCAAGGCTACTAAAGAAAGTAGAACATTTTGACTCGTAACTACAGGTATTCATACATGTATAATCGATAGATGGCTGAAACAGGCTGATACATTACATTGCTTCTTGTAAAATGCAAGGTAGACATGCCCTGTTTATTCTTTCCTGCTCGTGGTCCTTGTTTATAGCGATATTGTTTTCGGAACTTACACGATTTTAATTCGTTAATTCAGTATAACGTTAGTATCAAATTTGGTATTGAGCATGTGTATGCAGGAGCGGAAATGGTTGCATAAGATTGTTACTTATATATTGCTCTATATGCAAATACTTTTTGTGACAGGACACGGCGTCCGTATCTGGGTAAGAGCTACAGATATTATGGGCCATACAAGTACCGACTCTGTGTATGTTCAATTAGACACATCTGCGCCCATCGTGTCTTCCGAAAACAGTACGGACACAAAGTTTGATAAGAACTTTGACGGTGTGGACGCAAAATACAACTATACAACACGGTAAGTAATATGTTTGATCTAAGGTCAACCAATAAAGAAAACGTATAATCTGTAAAGGAGATATAAGTTGCATCATAATATCAGTTTATTTTAAGCCCAATAGCGTATGCTCCGCTTTTATTTTACGCGTACCTTTACAAGATTTCCTTACATTTACAGATACGTACTACAGGCAACGAGGCTAAATTTAATTTTTAAATTTAGAAGGAAGATACAAAGGAGATGTCACAAGCACAAATCGCAACTTTCCGCCTGCACCAAGTGAAAAAATAGTAAAAACAGTGGGCAATATTGGCATGTTTACTTCGGCAAACTCGAGAAATACCCAGGTATTCCTCGGGCTACCCGAAGATATGTATATACATATATTCGAGTAGTCCGCGGAATACCTGGGTATGCCTGAGGTTTACCCAAGTAAATATGCCGAACGTATTATATATTCGATACGAAATAACGAAAATCCACCCTAATCCGTCCTCTCCTCCTCAACGAGGTTATCACATTGCTCGGTCAGACGTCACTAACAAATATGCATTAAACAGGAGATTATACGAATAACCCATGTAGTGAGCATCCACAAGATAAAAGAAGAACAAACTCCCAGAACCATACCCTTAGTAGAGGCATTATTGAAAGCTACGGGGTTTAAATGGATTTTAAAAACTGCATTGTCCGATATGGCTAAATATATTTAAGACTGTTCGGCTGGCAAAAAAAAATTCCTTACTCAGTGATACCTCACTATTAAATTACATTAAATCATTTCGATGAATCTCAGAAAGCGGTTCAATTCAAATACTGGAAGACTGACCTCCACAGCTAAAGAAACCAAGTTATATCAAGTGGGCCCTCCCAAAGACTTAGCATTCGACGCCGGCCCATTAATAGAACGGTTTAGGTAAGGCTGTACCTGAGGTACCTGAGACATTTCAGTCTAGTACAAAAAGGCTACCTTATGTGACACCATGAAATGTATGAATTCGGTTCTTGTTCCAAATATATGTAACTAAAACTGTGCTGGACGGTAAAATATGGATGATGCCCAGAAACGTCTAAAACGAAAATGCTAAATTAGATAAGGTATTTAATGCGAATGAAACAACAAGGCAAGAATTTGATACATTCAAATTCACATCCAGACCACGACATCAAACGGGAAATAGTAACATGAAATAAGACCACAAGTAGTAGGAGCAGCAAACAATTAACAAGGTAGGTGGCCAGAAGACTAATTCTTAAAAACGCATTTTTTATGCACACAAAACATTTATTGTTACTTTTTCCCCCCACCTTTAATAGAGGTCATCTAGCGCATTATTGAATCATCTCAATATTAACTAAGTGTTGAAGCAAACTTCACAATAAGAATAAAATCTGACATTGGAAACCGAGTATATAAATCAATCAATTAGAAACAATTAGAATCTATTTAATCAGAGCTTCGAATCGCTTTGAGTTCTATAGGTTTTTGTATTTGAATTCGTTTAGAATTTCCTTCGTTGCCGATGACGGAGACAGTGAAATACACTTACTGAAGTACGAAATAATAGTGGAAACCTTCGGAAAAGACAAGAACATAGAGGTCCGAGGCAACCAATCGGCAACTTCTACATCGGTATGTTTTGCCTGCCCTTTCCTTTACTGTTTTCTTTTTTTATACTTTACTTTCTTTATTTTTTCTTATCTTTTTCCTGATGTATTGGGTCACTGAGCAGGATTAATTGCCAAGTATACGAAAAATCTTAATATCGCAGGTTAGTTGAATAGTTGAAGAGAGAACAACAAAGTTAATATAACGTGTAGGCGCCATTGACATGGAGTCTGTCCATGATCACATGTCGTTTTGGGAAAAGGCTGCTCATTCGGTTTACCGTGTGTGTCTTTCGCGAGCGTTTGTCAATTTTTGTGTGTGTGCTTCTTTCAATTTTTGTTTTAAGTGCTGATAGAATTTGATTTATAAATTCCAGTGGCCGTATTTATAAAACGGCTTAAGCGGTTGCTATGCTGTCGCTAAGGCTGAATTTTTATGGAGAAGAGTCCCTACAACTAAGAAATTTGCTCTGGAGGAACAGTCTTTTTTACAGTCTGAAAAAGACTGTTCCTCCAGAGCAAATTTCATAGTTGTAGGGACTCGTCTTCGTAGAAATTTCGCCTTCTCAACACCGTAGCAACGACTTAAATACGGTCTCAGATCATTACCTATCTTTTTACTTTCAACGTTGCGTAGATGAAAAAAGCTTGATCGGAAACCTACACGATTGTAAACAACATCCTGCCCTAAACACCAGAAGGGAAAGGAAACAATAAAAACTAAAGACGTCACACGCAGATATACACGAAAGCAAATAGCCTAGAGGTCAGCTTTTTCCAGCAGATTGCAGCGAGGATATTCTAAATAATGTACAAAAGTCAATTACAAATAGAAAAACTGTCAAACAGTGACAGTAAAAGGAAAACCACAACCGAATCACCGCTTCGGAAGTGTCAGTAATAAATTACGTTTAGTTGTGTGGAGTAAAATCGATTTAACATGCGTATTACACTCGCCCCCCCCCCCCCCCTCCTCCCCCGATTCTGTAGTGATTTAAACAATACAAGTTAGTTGGTCCGTGTGAAGGATTTCTACAAGTAACAAACAATGGATCAAAACAGCAAACTTATAAATTTGGTTTTCACGCGCCGATAATGACCCCCTCAGCGACTTTCCGAATGCAAGTTGCAGGTCAGTACTCCGTCAGTACAGAAACTAGCGGCAAGACTGCAGTTGAAGACATCCATTAAAGAGTTTAACGAAAGAGTTACACAAATTCGGATATAGTTAAAATGAAAGTGCAGACGACATCGAGTGAAAACTGTGATGAACATGATTAAGACTTGTGAAATGCTGCTAAAGGTTGCACAAAATTCACGGTAGCTGACCATGGCCTGATAGGAGGATTTTTATAGACATGCATAGTGCGTGTAGGAATCAGCAAGGTAATGGTGATGAGGCCGAAATGTAGTGTAATTCTCTATTTATACGCGGATAACCCCTACCCGAGGTTATGTTGTGGTTCATAAACATACGAGTTATTCAAACACAAGAAACATATACTCTTACCAACTTTCTATGTTAAGTTATTACACAAAACAGAAAGAAAAGTAGATACCTTTGCAGGTAGCCATATTGCTAAAAGACTACAGGTAAGCGGACACAACCTAATTTAATATCAATTCGCCACAGCGAAAGCATTGCCTTGGAACAGTCAGTAACAAGTTACTGGGGGCTTTTAACAATGCGTACCCTTGTATGGTCTCATATTTTCTCACAATGGTGTGAGATATCAAACAATATTAAAAGATTTCTCTGCAACTGTTCTAGATAAAATTCTCATACATCGTAATATTGGTTTCACGGTTATGTTTATTTCGAATTTATTTGTCGTTCTTTAAGCCATATATATCAGAAGAAGTGCTGCAGCGGGCATATAGTCATTTCATCTGACAGTTATAGCTTGTCTTAATTCATTATGTTCCTCCTATTTACCCATTCAGCTAGAGTCTTGGAAGCCATCGCTGAAATTGACTCCATATACGAAATTGTTTGTAATAATATTCAACGCTGAATTCACACTGAAAGGATACCCACAAATCATTATCAAGCAGAGGAATACTAGATATATGGGTAGTTGTAAGTTTACATCAAAGGCGAATGAAAACTTTACTTACACACGCGTTCTGAATAAAACGGCGCAATACATAAGAGCGGTCGTTGGCAGCTCATTACAAGGTTTTTTATGAAGCTTTATTAGCCGAAACTAGGTAGTCTGACCAACCTTCTTTCTAATGAATAGTTTCATTGCTCTTAAAGGAACTAATTTAAAAGGAACCGATTTCTAAGCAGAACGTTATAAGCCAAATGACTCTGAATGAACTCAATGATTCCAGATGAACAGAAAATATATAAGATGAACGATGATGAAACAAAGAGAGACGTTATACAGCTGTCAAATGGCGCTTAACACCAGTGTCAGTAAAGATAAACGTATCATGAAAAGTTAGATCCTTTGTGTTTGAAAGGACACGATTAAGTGCCGATGTGCAAAGATGTATAAGAAACACCTGGTGAACATAATTAGAGTAAATATATTCCTCCTGCGCGTTGTAAAGTATATCGCAATTTCATTTTGGTGATTCTCATTCCTACTTACGACGCTGCTACAACGACGCCTTTTCATGACCAATGATAAACCTTGACATTACTCGCTTGAATTAGGCCGAGATAATGAAAGCATGTGCGATAATTAAAGACTATCACGTTGAACTTTATTAGCTTTGTCTGTATCTGCATCAGCCTTGACCACTTTCTGACCTCCACCTTAATCCTTCGAACATATTATAAGGTCTTGGTTTGAGACGTTAGACGATTGCCATACCCCTTGCCATATTATCTGTGTTTATCATAAAGATACCGATTTTCTGACCGTAAAAGAAGCAATCTGTCTGTTTGATAAACCTGAGCTTTCAGAGTTTTTATCCTGCCCTCTGTTCGATAAAGGCTTTCCCGGTCTCAATTTATAAGAACTACATGTATATTTATTCTGTTTTCATTTGTTTAAGCTGTGTATAATTATAATAAAAAGTAAAATTGTTTTAATTGTGATATATTTTTACCGTTTAAAGATTCAGAAACTTGACCTCGACAACTGCTGGTTTATGGTGAATAAAGATGACCTTGCAGTGTCAACGGCTACCGTGAACGTCGATGTTTACAATACAGCGATGCTGAGCACATCTCTCCGGTTTAAGGTAGGGAAAATTAAGAGCACACACTCTCTCACTCAACATATATTATAAGTTGATAACCGTTACTTTTAAATCATTCAAACCTGAGGTCTCTGACGTTTGTGGTTTTGCCAATCCCTATATTTTGCAAAATATATAATAAGAACATAAAGGTAGGGATATGGTACCTACAGTACTAAAATAATTCCACTCAAACGAGTTCTGCAGGTTTCAAACATTGATTGCTAATTTCCTTTATAGTGATTTCCTTTTACTGAGAATATATTTTAGATCGCAATTACTGTCGCTAGATTAATTTATATTATAAGTATCTATCATGGGTGTATGGTGTGGATTTGCACTTTGAACTTTCAGAAACAGAAACACACACATATGATAACTTGATATTTAGTCAACAGCTATCTTTCTATTGACATCGATACTTTGGATTTCTTTTGAAGATTATTATTTCATTTCAAATCAACAAAAAGCCCCCCCCCCCCCCAAAAAAAAAAAAAAAAGACAGACATTTTTTCGGAATTTGACAAATGGTTTCGAAAAGATGATATTGTCAAACGAAATGTAAGAACATTTTGTTTCTGAAAACATTTAACAGCAAGAGAGTTTATCTTTAAACGTATGCTTACAGCCCAAACTAGTATTTGTCTGCACATCCCCATACACTGATCTCTCAGCCCTTTCCACTTTTTAGTTCATTCCGATCCATAAATTTTTCAAGCAAACAAGAAATTCTCATCAGATTACACTGCTCCTCAGATCGATCTGAGTCTTCACTGATAAGAGGAGTTTCAGCCTGGTTAAGGTATTTCTTCAAAAACAGTCAAAGGCAGACCAATGTTTTCATAACTGATGAACGCACAAATGATCCAGCTGTTATATGTATCAGTGGCTAGCGACAAATTTTAATTTAACTGACATATTTGTAGCCTTACTCTTGAATAACTTGGGTACTTTATTTACGACCAAGTTAGCCCTTTAAGACACTGCTTATTAGCATGAGGGATTTTGCCCTTATATATATATCTGTCTTCCTGATCAGGGGGAATCTAATCGATTCCCTTATTTTCAATGCCGGGCGTACTTTGTACGTCAGAAGAATTTTATGGTTAATAATTTCATAATAACCATAGCTTAGAGAGTAGAAAATATAATAGACAGATCTTTCGTCTTGCACTTTTGAATATAGTATTTTTGTTAACCCCATTGTAATAATCTAAAACGTGTATCGACACATTATTCAGACAGCAATAAAATGCTGTTTTGAACGCAAACTTATATGAAAAATATTCCATCCACTCATGACTTCAGAACAGCAAAAATATCACACGTTCATTACTATATGTCTTTTAAGCCCGTTTGAGTTTTTTTAATCATTTTGTTTATTTTAGATCGACCGGATAAATACTCTTCGAGGACTTGAAAGATGTAAGTTTTTATGATGTATGATAATCAAACATTAATTTGTTGGCACTATAGAGGGCCGGGCTGTTTTGTAAATAGTCCATGATGTCCATGAGTTCTACAGAAGGCGATAGCCAATGTTTAAGGCAGACTCATTTAAACAGCACTCTTTACGTTATTTCTGTTCAGCAATTAATATCTGTTGTAATGAACCAAAATGACTCATCGCCGCTAATTTGCACCATGTGCTGACAGATAAGTGTTGAAATACCGCCAACGATTGCAGACGAAAAGAGCATGGTCCATGATGTCCATGAGTTCTACAGAAGGCGATAGCCAATGTTTAAGACAGACTCATTTAAACAACACTCTTTACGTTTTTTCTGTTCAGCAATTAATATCTGTTGTAATGAACCAAAACGACTCATCGCCGCGTATTTGCACCATGTGCTGATAGATAAGTGTTGAAATACCGCCAACGATTGCAGACGAAAAGAGCAATGACCAGGAACTTGTACAATCAAATTCCACGCCCCAGTCACCGCGCCAAAACGTGAACTAGTAACATGAAGAAATAGTGAGAACATTACCGGATAGCAATCTGAATAGCTCTTTATCTAGGTAGGCTGCCAGAAAGCTGGTTCATTCAAACGTAAATATATAAAACACGCATAACATCATTTTTAGTGTTGTCTAATATTCATACTAATTGAGCCGCTACACGATAAAACCAACAAAGTGGATGTGCGCCAATCGGAGACTCAGATCAGCCTGGGCATCCGCCCAGTCTGATCAGAGTCTTCGTTGTCCACATGAAGCTAGCTTACTCTTAGCTACCATTTAAGTGCTTAGGAAAGATTGACCTTAATACAAATTATTACTGTCACTATTCATGATGCCTTCCAGTTATCTTGAAGCTGAAATAAATGTTTCAGTTATTTACAATAGCAGTCACATTTCATAGAGTACTTTGTTTGAGTAAAAGACTAGAGTTTCTAATGTAGCAGTTGTGGAGATAGAGTATGTTACATGCTGCACATACATAATTGCAAAACGACAATTTCAATAACAAAATTATGCTATAAAGCTTATCATTGCATTGTTGTTATGCATTGTTTCGTTATACGCTGTCTGACATATTACTTTAAAAGTCAAATCGAACTCCAGCAATATTCCATTTTCATCTTTTTTGGGAAGATTTACAGGTATCATTAAATGAAAGGTTATACAATTTGACTTACATGTATATTGTAGATTCTGGTCCACAGAACTTTCGTATTGAAACAACCAAGTCTGAAAGTGTTCGTATTGCTTGGGACCTTCCTGACCAGGTTTCCTGCTATGGACAAGCAGATATAATTTTGTTGATAGCTACTTTCGAAGATGGCAAGAACAAAACAGAGGTCTTTTATGTTTCAAAAGGCTCAACATCATATACGTTTGTAGCGAAGCCTAACACAAAGTATTCAGTTGCTCCAGCCATGCAACTTACTGGTGGAAATCCTGTTTTAACTGGGGAAAACTTAGCTGTTCAAACACGTAAGTACCAATGAATAAGTCTTTGAAGTTAAAATATATTGTTTAGCATTATGTGAAATTTTTATGTTGTTTGGGCTGTGTCATGATTAAGACGTTTTTTTTTCCAAAATACACATTCACATATACAAACAACAATATTACGCGCTACTGTAGGATGCGTACGAAGGCTACCAGCTTATAAAGCTGTTCTCCTGCAAAAAATATGTTTCGTAATTTGGGAGGTAAAGCGCGCGGTTCAGCGCGGCCAGAAAGTAGAAAGGAATTAATCACGTTATAGGGGTGGCGGAAAAGGTGGTATTAGGGTAGCTGAAGGTGGCTGTAGTGTTGGTCATCGTCAATGTATAAAAAGGCAAATTTGTACATGAACGCAAAAACATAACTGAGCCGCGACAGGAGAAAACCAACAAAGTGGTTGTGCGCCCAGCACAGACGTAGATTAACCTGGGCATCCGCCCAGTCTGATTAGAGTCTTTACGCCGCCCTTAAAGGGTAGCTCAGGGTCTAAACTACATCCGTGCGGACAGCGACGACTCTAATCAGACTGGGCGCTGGGCGCACAACCGCATTGTTGGTTTTCTCCTGTCGCGGCTCAACTTACTTATTATGGTTTCGAAAACACCACTGGAAAAGCAATGATAAATAAAAATAAATAAAGATAGGAATTTTTGTCACCCAAAATGTGTACTGTGTGTTAGCAGACGCCATGTACTCGTTCTATTTATTACTAAATCTCTAGACACTTCAGTGCGTCAATCATGGAATGCTGTGCTTTGGGATTGTAACATATCGTGAATAACTTCATTTTCCTGTAAAATAAATAATCACATAAGCCCCTGAAATGGGATCATCCTTAAATTTTAGTGATTAATCATACTTTGAGTATTATTTTATGGTTTTCTTGATTCAGCTGAACCAGAAGAAACTAGTGGCGGCATCACAGGTGGCGTTGTGGCTGGTGTTGCTGTTGGTAAGAATTCCCTTTGTACTTAAGTATAACAGCTTTAACTTTAAATGACATTTGAAACTTGTGACCTACCATTCCAAAGTAAATGCCTAACCAATTTGCTAATGTAGTGAAAAACAAATGAGTGATTAAACGATTTAATGTCTCATAAAATTTTGATTGATTTCAAACGGACTACAAATCAAACAAAGAAGGGCTGGACTTCTTTGAATTTAGGTGCTACTTTCTACAACAACATGCAAGCACATGGACAATACATTTTTCCGCATGTCATGAAATTGGTTATACAGATAACTCAATGCGTCAAGTATCACTCCTTAAGTCAGTACGTTAGTCGGTAAGGATGCCGATTTTCCGGAGCTTAATTGTGGTATCGGCAGTAGTTGTAGAAGGCCCAATATGTCTGGGCTTAGAATGTAGCAAGCGGGCAATAATATATCTTTTTGCAGCATTTGCGATTTTAATACAGTGCCTTTTCACTGCTATGTTTACGGAAGCATTACCGATTGCCAGGTGCAAAAACCGGTGCCATTATACACAGAAGCCAAACGGTCGACCAAGATGCCTGTAATGGCATAGTTGTAGATATTTTAAAAATATGGGCACGACACGGCAAACCCAAGAAACTGGTATGTGCGCTCAGCGAAGACTCAGATAAGCCTGAGTCTGCCCAGTCTGATCAGAGTCTTCGCTGTCCGCATGAAGGTTGCTTAGACCCTTAGCTATCCTTTCAACGCACGACAACAAATTGATCAAAGTTGTCGGCTACCCAGGCTGATCTGAGTCTTGGCTTGGCGCACATGCCTCTTTGTTGGTTTTCTCGTGACGCGGCTCATATCATATAAGATGTATGGGTACACTTTCTTCCTTCACTTCTGTATGGGGGGTCAACTCTTATAGGAAAGAATTTGCTGCTCTAATAGCAAACCCTTTTTTCAAGAGAAGAAATGGGTTTGGATAAGCCACGCTTCCCAAAGAAGCAAAAGAAGTTAACAAAAGTTAAAAATGACGGAGAAAGTGGAGGTGTACCCACCACCTTAATCCAGTGACATTATCGATTAGCTCTGCATGATCTGTATGTCCCTTCACATGTTTATCTCTTATATACATTTAGAAAAGCTCTTGCTTCGCTATGGCGTCGAATTCAGTGTTGGTGGCGATGTTATCGTCTAAATTAACGTTCCAATATTAATATGTGTAAAAGAATGGAGGAACATCCTCAGGAACTTATACAATTTTAACCCAGATCCAACCCAAGACACCATGTGGGAAAGAGACAACACAAAATTAGTCCCCACCAAAGACACCACCAGCGGCAGCCATGTGAACAGCTACTTCCCATGTAGGTGGTCCACGTAATAGCCTGAACATCACAAACAATATATCAATAACAGACATAGCAACTAACAATACATAAAAGATCCAAGAATAGAACCAAGAACCATAAAACCAAACCCAAAACAGAACTGCCGCCTTTGGACGGCCAGTAAAGAAAGTACTGGGGGCCTAACCTGCTTATGGTCGACCAATCCTGCTGGGCCGGGTAGCGCAATCGGTAGGGCACCTGACTCGTAAGTCAGAGGTCCTGGGTTCGAATCCCGGTCTGGCCACATACTTTCGTTTCTCCTTCCGCTGATTCAAGAAGGGCAGTTGTCAGTTACTGGCGAAAGTATGTGCACTTAGTACTGGTAAACCGCTTAGGAGGTCTAAGCCTGCCCAGGAATAGTGTGGTTAGGTTAACTGGCCGTCCCGACATGACCTTAGTTGTTTACCGTGGACGTTAAGCATCAGATCAACCAACCAAATAATCGACCAATCCTCACCCTTTGTTCTGCATTGGTCCTTTAGATACTTTGCTGTTCAACCCAACAAAACAACCACCGCCGACACAACACTTTTACAAAGAGCACCAAACCTGACAATTAGAAAAAAGTATACGTAAAACATCTTTACATTTTAGTACATAAGTACATTTTACCTATTTTTAATTTCATATTGTCAGGGCTAGCCTTCATATATCAAAACATATATCAAAACAGTCAAAGCGACAAACAACATACAAAACATCTAAAAGAACCATAGATGTAACAGAAGTGCCGCCTTAGGACGGCCAGCAATGAAATTACTGGGGGACGGGGGTTTAACCAGTTTGCGGTCGAGCCCTTGGTCCTGCTTTGGTTCATCAAGCACTTAGTTGTCCAGTTAAAGGCCAATAGTTCCTGAAAACAGCGACTGATTTAGTTAATGCTCTAACAAATACAGGGTTCAAGTCTACGCCTTCGGATGTGGATAGTTTTATTTGATTGCATTGCTCTAACACCTGTTACATCTTATTGCAGGCGTTATAGTTCTTGTAGCGATAGTGCTTGTTGTATTCATCCTTCTTATTCGGAGGGGTCACTTTCAACCTGTCAGAAGAGGTGTAGAACGAGTCGGAACGAAATTCAGAAACACGATTTCTCATCGACCACCCACCCGTGAGAAGAATCAGTATGCATACGATGTAAATAA
This sequence comes from Ctena decussata, assembly GCA_963989385.1. Taxonomy (NCBI): domain Eukaryota; kingdom Metazoa; phylum Mollusca; class Bivalvia; order Lucinida; family Lucinidae; genus Ctena; species Ctena decussata. The sequence continues at coordinate 20,699,947 of OZ022512.1, read as the reverse complement.
ATTTTAATTGTTTATTGTTTGCGCGTGAAAAATTTTTAAATGACGTATATCGTCTATGTATTTTCAACTGATTGATTAGGAAATTTAAAGAGTAACTACACTTCAGGAACTGAATGAATCAGATCCCAAACCCAATCCCCAATATCAAATAAAACAACAAAATTGGGTCTAAATTCTAATATGCTTCCCTTGAAAGGCTCTTCGAGTAATATAAATGATATAGCAATTATAAAAAAACGCTGTGCACTGTAGATATTATACGGATAGCAACTATGCAAGACAGCGGCATTCAATATTTGAGCCGCGACACGACAAAACCAACAATGTGGTTGACCGCCCACCGCAGACTCAGATCCGCATCCGCCCAGTCTGATCAGAGTCTTCGCTGTCCGCATGGAGGTAGCTTAGACCCTTAGCTACCCTTAGATAACTTAACGAAGAGTCTGGTCAAAATTGTCGGATGCCCAGGCTGATCTGAGTCTGCGCTGGGCGCACGACCACATTGTTGGTTTCCTCTCGTCGCGGCTCATTTTCCGTCTTGTAACGGACAGTGGCTTAAGCTCATGGTGGTCTTAACTTCTTTTATGCGCGCAACTTCACACTCCCTTCTGATAAAGCTCCTAAACACAAGTAAGCCGCGACGCGAGAAAACCAACAAAGTGGTTGTGCGCCCAGCACGGACACAGATCAGCCTGGGCTTCCGCCCAGTTTGGTCAGACTCTTCCTTAAGTGCTCAAAGAGTCGCTAAGGGTCTAAGCTACATCCATGCGGACGGCGAAGACTCTGATCAGACTGGGCGAATGCCCAGGCTGATCTGAGTCTGTGCTGGGCGCACAACCACATTGTTATACCCCCGCTTTGAAAAAGTGGTTGGTTTTGTCGTGTCGCGGCTCAAGTAAGCTAATTGTGATATTAAGAGTCATTAAAGTGCGTTGATGCTCTTGCCAAATGTATAAGGAGAAAAAAATTTAACCGTATGATGTTTTACTCGGAAGATTCGCTTGTAAAAAGGGAAAAATCAACGACTCCTAAGTCAGTTATAACGCTTGTTATGAACACCAAACCGTGTCTGCTAGTTTTGTTTCCTTGATCCATTCCATGCAGCAAATTTATAGCAACCAACGAGTTGTTTGACGCCAGGCGGCAAACAAACAGTGTTGGTTGCTTAGAGATATAACGCGTATTTCTGTTCTATTCTATTCTGTCCCATACCACTTCGATTTTTTCTGTCACTCAATTTCCGGTTGAATGTTCTTCTTGGGAGTAAACGAGACGCTGGCGTTTGTATTTGACATAGAGAAGAATCATCACCGAAATTAAAATTTTTTCTTAAAGATTTTATATTTTTATTGTCCTGCGGAACAAACTTTGTATACTATTTTTCTGTTTTTATTATAGAAATTGACCTTTTGCTGCGTTAACTGTTTTAATCAATTCACAATGCCGCTAGACTCGCATGCTCAGAAAATAAAACAGAAAGTAAATTTTCTGCTTATTTGCCCAGGGCAACACGTGAATGTTTTTAAAACAAAACTCCTATAATGGCGGAAACGATAGGCCTAAATCTTGATAAAGAAGGCTACTAATATAAAATCCTTGTAAATCCTGCCACTCGACCCAAATTCTATTCTGACTGAAATATTTCTACAAGAAGCTCACAATCTTTTAGCGCATTTGCAAATGCAAAGGAGCTAAAAATCTAACTTTCCAGAGCCCCTTTATTGTACTTCAAATATAGTTTTGTAGTTGAATGATAATCGGAAATCTAAGTTGTGAAACTATCACAGCGATATCATTTGTTTTCCTAATTTAAGTACATTTTCCATTTTTAGTGTTAGCGCTAAAGGTACAGTCCCTACTGAAAAAGCTATACCTTATGATATTTTGATGAATAAAAGCATAATTATTATGCTATTCTTAGTAAATGAAATGATTATTATATGATCCGCGACACGACAAAACCAACAATGTGGTTATGCGCCCAGCAAAGACTCGGATCATCCTGGGCAGCCGGCCAGTTTCACCAGATTCTTCGTCTTGTGCTCAAAGGGTAGCTAAGGGTCTCAGCTTCCTCCATGCATACAGCGAAGACTCTGATGAGACTGGGCGGATGCCCAGGCTGATCTGAGTCTGCGCTGGCCGCACAACCACTTTGTTGGTGTTGTCGTGTCGCGACTCAATTATGTTATTATGGATGATTTGTTCAAAATAGAATCGAACTTCCGAGCTGTACATTTACGGTGGAATGGACTTTGATGAGAACAAGAGCTGGCATATCCCAAGAAGTGATATTACCTTCGAGACCTTGTTAAAGAGTGGGCACTTTGCTAACATCTACAAGGCCGTATACAACAGAAATAGGAAGACTCATGAAACAGTTGTAGCAAAAACACTGAAAGGTAACACTTGTATCCGTATGATTCCCTATACATTAAACGTGAGTAAAGCTCGTTATTGCCATTTTCGGAGACAATAATTGAGCCGTGACACGACAAACAAACAAAGTGGTAATGCGCCAAGCGCAGACTCAGATCGGCCTGGGCATAAGCCCAGTCTGATCAGAGCCTTCGCTGTCCGCATGGAGGTAGCTAGACTGTCAGCTACCCTTTGAGCACTTAACAAGGAGTCTTTTCAAACTTGGCGGATGCCAAGGCTGATCTGAGTCTACGGTTGGCGCACAACCACATTGTTGGTTTTGTCAATAATGAACTTGCTAGGTTGTCTATGATCGCGGAGGAAATGTACATTTATTCCTTGTGCCTTAGTTGTGACCGATAACCTTTTGCAATTATACCAACTATATGTATATGTTCATGACGTTTGATGGTATGACGTGCTCGCTTTTTAATGTGTTCAACACTAAAATGACTGGATTTTATCCTCTAGGAGCAAATTCTTTCCTCGACTGGAAAGCAAATAGGGGAAATTACAAACCGTGTTTTTTTATTTATATAAGTGGTGTATAAACATGGATGCGTTTTCGTTTATTTTAAGTCATTTAGATCGCCCGCGACAGAGCCTGTTTCTTTCTTTTGACAAAGTTAAGTGGCTAGTGGAATGGAAAGAAAGGAATTTTATACAATTTTATGCTTACTGTTTTGTAATTTTAAAAGGTTTACCTTTAAATATCACCCAGCACTTTACAGGTGGGACCTTTGCAAAACAGAGTATACCCGAATATGACACCCCTTAATGCCACGTCTGACAGGGCTTACACTGCTGGCAATAAATAAAAGGAAAATCAAGCTCATGTCAGACACTCCTTGTTTCAGATGTTTGTTCATGATTTATATTTCACGGCCCTTTCAAGAATATTTCCCAATATCGAGCCGATTTGTAAGCAGGGTAGGCGGAATCCGGAGTTTCCGGGATAAACGTACTTCTCATTTCGCAAGCTGAAAATGGGTTTCTCATTTATGCGCCGAGCGAGGCTCGAACCACCAGCGGTGAGAAGTTGCTCTCCAATCCACTAGCCCATGGAGCCCGCCCTTTGTTTTGATGTAGACGTGTCCGATCTGCGAGTAAAAAAAGTCTACCAGGCACTCTGGGGTAATATGAAGACGGATAATTTCTAATAGACTAAGAGATGGATGGATGGATGGATGACTTGCGTTTTTACGCATTTTTCAACAGTATTTCAGTCATATCAGGACGATGGGCGGATGATAATGAAAGGCTGTGTGCAATGGAACCCCGTTCACGATGGAAAGAACTCCGCCTCCGGCGGGGCTCGAACCCGTGACCGCTAGATCAGTAGGCCAGCGCTTAACCCACTGAACTACCAGGGCTCCTCTAGACTAAGAGAACTTTCTTGCAAATCTTAACTACCATTTAATGATCAGTATGTAATGCTATCAGACTGGTTTGTCACTTTTATAACTGAACTCAAAACAGAAAATTATTAAACATATATCTACTGATGAAACGGAAATATTCTTAACACAGTTTGAAATGAGATTTATCTGCGACTTTAGAAAACATCAAATTTTATATTAAATGAATTTAAAATAAATTGTAAGGTCTGACAATAGACGCTCTGTGATGATCAAGTATTTGCTCTGCGGAGATGTATATGACAATCAGGCTGACAATAAACACAACAAGTTATGAATATCTTGCTGCATGTTGTAGTCAGTCGTTTGCTATGATAAAAGAAAGTGCCATTTAGACAGTTTATATGAAATTCTTTTTTCTGCGAGAAGCTATGTTTAATCAGGTTAGTATGCAGAAATACAAATGTACACGTGTATGTAAACCAATCTTATATTGTTCAATATTCAGAATATTGCTTCATAATAGAATATAATATTTATTTATCATTCCAATGTCACTTTCCAATAGAAAATTCCTCAGAGAACGACCAGATGCTTATGAAGGCCAAAATCAACTTCACAGCAACACGTGTCGGTAACCATGCGAACGTTGTCAAGTTCATTGGCGCTGTGGTAGACGATGCTGCAAGTAAGACAATTGATTTTGAAACCATGTTGAACTTGTGTGTGTAATAAAGTCTTTTAAGATCGTAAATATTACTCACCGTATATATACATTTACCATGTTACAATTTGCGAAGCTAGCTAGTAATAGAAAGTATATAATAACTAAATTTACAGACTTAATCAGATCAAATAAGTTAAACTTTTCCTGTATACATATATATCCAAAAAATCATTTTTCAATAGACAAAAGTAAAAAACTTTCATATACTTACCATATTGTTATTATTCTGCAAATTATAAAATCGTAGTCCAACGAATGGCTTGAACGAACACTTTAAGATTTTAATTTCTTTTTCACTGGGTCCAGAATGTTAAGGAGGCTAAACTTCTCCTCTATTATATCGCTCTGTGATTTAGTATCTTTTGTTTTACTGTGATGCCTCACAGGCGAGCTACGGGACCATTCTTAGATTGAACGCTTAGCCTACTTCATATTTGAAGATGCATCATAATTAAGTTGTTAAACTAATTGCTTACTCGAGACTGCAAAATCTAAACGACCAGTGGAATAGTACCTTTTTAAGGTGGTTCCTCTTTCTAAACTAATAGAGAGCAATGCCTGTTCGTGCAAAGTGTTGTTTCATTTTGTATTCATGTTTTATATTTGTGACCCGTCGCGCATAAAGGGGCGAGTTGGGTGTCCTATAGCGAAATTTAGTTTTATGTCTCAGTTGTTGAGCAAATCTAAGAGGATTCGGAAAATATCAAAATGTTGGTGGTCTTGGCCATTTTGGGGTTCAAATTGTCTGCAGACCGTAGGTACCGTCATGAATCGTCACAAATGTTTTGATGACGTTGTGGTGACGTCGCAAAATAAAATCGTTCAGAACTTGTAACGGATATATAGAGTAACTGTTTGTTTTCTGTGCCGTCCTTGGAAGCTTTGTTTGCTGGATAAATATTCCGAATCATGCTTCTCGGGGACCACTTCCTATAGGTATGACAAAGAGATCATACACATCATCAAATTAAACAAATAAGCATTTGGAGGTATTATCAAGTGACGTGAAACTATATGAGCCGCGACGCGACAAAACCGAGACAGTGCTATTTGCGCCACACGAAGACTCAGATCAGCCTGGACATAAAAAAATCCGTATATTTTACGATAGAATCACTGGCAACCAGCTGCCAGTCCATTTCTCGTTATTTTACAGGCGTTTGCCTGGAAGACATTTTCAGAAGTGTTATGTTAACTGACCGCACTGGAAAATAGCTTTATAGTGTTGAAGGGCCATATGACTATAACAACACCTGTATAATCTATCCTACTGTGCGTGATGGTTTCTGCAATTTTACGGGCGCCCGTAAAAATAACAGGAAAAGGACTGGCAGTTGGTTTCCAGTAATTCTACCGTAAAATCTACGGATTTGTTTACAAGGTAATGATAACTGATGATATTTATCTTGTTTTTGGTCCAAAAAAATTGCAATAGCTTGTTAGAACCGCCTCCTTCGGCGATGAAGCGGTTTAACTAGGAGTAGCCATCTATCTTTTGATGCAAAATAAGTAAAGTAATGCCGTGTTCACGAAACGTACACTGCAAAAAATGACGGTAGATTTTACGGTAAAATAACTGGCACCCAGCTGCCAGTCCTTTGACCGTTATTTTTACGGGCGCCCGTAAAAATTGCAGGAATCATCAAGCAGAGTGGGACAAAATAAAACAGGTGTCGTTTTGGTCAGATAGCCCTTCAACAATACAAAGTTATTTTCGAGTGCTCCAAGTTTACATAAAACTTCCTTTTCGTGATTTCCAATAATGTCTTACAGGCAAACGCCCATAAAAACAACGGGGAAAGGACTGGTAGATGGTTTCCAGTTATTCTACCGTAAAATCTACAGTTTTTTACAGTGTATAGGGCAGTCCGACAGAGTCTGGTAAACATACTCGGCAAAAATATTCTAAACTTTCACGCGTACAACATCATTTACCAGTTTTGGTTAGACACTTAATTCATAACTGTTTTTGCGAACTCGAATAATGCCCCACTTTTGCCTCTACACAGTTGGGTTTTCAATGGTTTTCATTACACGACTTTGTTAACATGGTACTCGCATTTTTTCTTCTGTTTTTTGGATGAAATCAGTCCAAATTTCAATGAAAATGCCTGGAAAATTATAGAAATGACCGTTTTTAAGTGAAATGAGTAGCACGACGTCATTCCGAAAAAAAAAAGGGAAAGAAAAATTGGACCAGTTCACGCCTGCTTCTTTATCTCCTGAAGCACAACGCCGCGTTGTGAATAGAAAATATTGAGGGGATGTCCGGTTGCGCTGGAGGGAACTTGATATTTGAATGACAAAAAGGTGAGAGAACCAGTTGAACCGGGATTTATTCATTTCCAAAATTCAAAAATCGGGGAATGTCATGAATGCAACCCTAAATTCATTCTCTTATAGGTGTGAATCGAATTTGAAACCAGTTTCTATGTTAAACAGCAGAAATTCGTTTTGTCCCGGAGCAAGGGTAGTCGATATTTTGCCATTTTGACGGCATGCGAACATTTTGGATACTGATTCCTGAAGTTGTCGATCGTAAATGATTCCATCCATCACCCTAACTTAAAAGGACTTTAAGGTTAAGGTTCTTTACTGACCGAACTATATTCCGTTACTATGCGTTGCCAAGAAAATGGGCATTTTTGTGATTAAGGGGATAGGTTGTGCTTAAATGGATAGGTTGTGACTGAGGGGAGTGTGAAATATTGGTTTGGTGTTTATCCCCTTTGAGTCATTGTATATTTCTTGGGCGAGGTGCGGCTTGGCAGGCAGGTGCTCTGTATGTAGGCGATGTGTGTAGGTATCTCATTTCCACCTTCGGGAGTTAAACAGACTTATCCTCTCTACTCTACTTTTCTCTGCTCTATACTCTTCTTTGCTCTAGGCGGACAGTGCAGTGCAGTGCATCACGATGCCGTACAGTAAGCTGTAAGGTACTGTAAGTAACGCACTGGTAATTTTAGTTCTGTAAATTGCTCCTCCCTCCACGACGAAATCCGAGTAGACCAGGCCCCGCCGCCACGGGATACTAACAGGAAACCATAAATGGGGAATCACAAAAGTTGTTTACCTTTACATGAAGTAAACCAAGTTCTAAGTGATGGCAGAAACAGACGCGCAATATATTATGGCCATCCTATGCAGCATTAAACTTGTATACACAAAGTTGTTTGGGCCATATAAATATACAAATTTGCTAATACAGGATAAGGATTTCTAATGCTTTGAATATAGTGATAAAATATAGTAATAAAAAGTAAAGAAGAATAACAGAAAGAAAAAAGAAAAAAAATTAAGACTCGAACTTACACGGGACAAACTCTCATACATTTGGATCAGTTAGTCAGGGGACAAAACCGCTCGGTTATCTTACCATGTCACACAATAGGTAGACAATTAGAAGATATTGCTACATACACACTGTACAGCTTTCCATTTTTAATGATTATTCCCGCCCGCCCCCCTTGGCCCTCACCAACAACACCACCACCACCCCACATACATGCAACATATTGATTAAGTTAGCTGTATGTACAAAGTTGTTATTTATCTTTAAAAAGCTCCTCAATGTGTGGTACTTTTAGGACAGGCGAGCAGATTTCGTGGGCCATTTCATTCAACAGTGTCAAAAAATCCAAAATTATTTTCTGAATCGCTTAGCTTTAACAGACTGGCAGCCACATCCCGTTTTGAATAACTCGGGCACATCTTTAACATATTCAATGTCTTCCCGTCTCTCAAGTAAAGTCTAAAATGACCCCTTTCTTCATCGCCACTAGAATCACTGTCCAAATCACGGACATTTTCTTCATTTCAAAGTAAAACTGTTCACTTCTTAAGTGATCACTTTTTGATGTTATTCACATCAGTAACTAAATCTAGGATCTTCTAAGTTAGGAAACAAGTATCGTAAAGGAAATCTTTGACTGAAGTTGTTGTTCGACTCATATTTTTGTGGCATCAAAACTTAAATACTCTTCCAAGGGACGCAACTTTATTTACGTCAAATATTTGACAGGCTGGCGGGAATGAAACCCCCCATAAATAAAGCCTGAAATGATCGACTAAAATGCGGACACATGTTTATCGCGCGACTGGAATTAATAAATCGTGACGTCAACGTCGAAACGTAATTTCTGGAAACAACGTCATCCACCCAACTCGTCTCTTTTCGCGCGACGGGTCACATTTCTTTTTCACGTGGTGTCATGGGCGGTCTGTTGCTGTCTGACGTAGGCCTGTCCTTGGTAACGCTGACACGGCAGTATTTTATTATATTACATACAGTATTAATTTAACCTCGATTCACAGAAATCTTCCCCCGCTGAAACATCCCGATCCCCCACACTCCTCCACACACCACACACACACGTACACACAATCCAAATACATCCAAACCAAAAACTCATTAGTTTATTTAATTAACATTTCGATACTAGTACCCTTGTATAGACGTGAATACATGGTGCTTACTGGTAGAGTAATGAGGCCAGTCATCGACCAAAAGTATGACAAACCTCGAGAAGAATTTCAGACTTGTGATAAATGCTTTTCATGAAATCATTAACCTTTATGAGACTTCTTATGGTGTTGGTTCCTTCGTCAGGCTGGTAGTTAAAGCAAAAAGAAGGAATATCAAGGTAGCGGTATCATATATTGATCACCCGGTTTTGCTTCGAATCAACGTTGCCAGATTGTTTGGATTCACATTCAAGACAGTTTTTAACACAATTTTACATTACCGTATCAACGTTTGCTAATTAATCAGAAAGGAAAGGAAACAATAGACTGAAATAGCATTTTGACGCACTATGGATTGTTTGCTTTACTTGCAAAATACTTTCAATGATCATTCGTCAGTTTAAGGTTATAAATTAACTTATTTTGTCTTAAAACGTCAAGTAAGTCGCCCTGGGTTAAAATCAATACGCAATGCGTTCATTGATCTGCAAATGAAAGAAATTTATGCCTTTTCTACACACGGTCATTGGGCCGAATCAGACCCGTCAAACGTTGTCGGCTGCAAAATAATAGTGAAAAAAACAAAACAAAAAAAAAACCTCCGATTAGTTTTGTCTTTACTTTAGTTTCTCACAAAAAGTCATGCGGATAAAAGTTATGCTAGTTACCAAGTGGAAAGAGTACTATAGCCAAACCCACGAGGGTCATCCATTAAAGAGTTGGACTTGTTTGACATTTTACGAATGTTTTCCCCGTTACTTAAAATATTTTCCTTCATTTGCAACTTCCCTGTGATGCGGTTGAATATTGTCGATATGAAAAACAAATACAGTTACAAATCATAAGTAAAATCCCACTCTTTATTGGACACTGTGAAAATCCTATTTCAGCCTGGTCTCCATTACACATTAGGTCGAATGTAGGCCAGGCTTTCATCTTCCAAGTGTTTACTACATGCTTGCCCGCATTCACCACTCAACAGCTCACATGCTATACCCATTCCTTTGCAACGGGGCTATTGGATACTATCTCGCACATGCACTAAAGTTGTCTTATCTGACTTGAGTTTTCCTGCAAGTCAGTGCAAGCAAAATGTCGCATAAGCCGCACGGGTCTGAAAAGGATGTCACCATGTACCGTCAATGGTGCAATTGACAAATGTAGGCTGAGTTGTGCATCATGAGTCAAATTGGACAAGGCTACAAGTGTGCAGGCAATGCAACCCGATCGATAACGAGTTTGCACGCGCCATTGTTTTCGAGCTATTGTTAGCTGAATTCGACATCAACATACAGTCCAACGTTTGGCGGAACAACAGTAATTCAAGTTAAAACTCAACTGAAATAATGACAATGACGAAGTCACACGTACACAACCACAATTGCAATAAAGAACTTTATTAGATTTGCAACGAAAAGAACGTTCAAAAATTCTGGACACATTACTTATCTACTAAAACAAGGGTAAAAAATCAGTTGTTTAATCAGGTTGAGCCTAGCCTAAGACGATATTCTCTAAAAGATTTAGAACTGAGCCAAGTCTTTATCAATTTAAAACCAATAAGTAAAAGTGATTAAAGTAACCAAATTATGATTCTGAACTAGAGAACAATAAGCATCGTTTGCTTATTATAGTAAATAAAGCATACCAAGGTTTCCTTTGAAAACAAAGAGCATAAGACAGAAAAACAGTTTGTGCATTATTTTTTCCTTTCTATAGTGGGTCCATTTATTATCTACGAATATTGTGAGCATGGTCCGCTTAAAGATCACCTTCAGTCCCAGAGATCGAACGTCACACTTGAAGTTCAAGAGAGTCTTTTCCGCTTTGGTCTGGATATTGCTAAAGGAATGGAGTTCCTTGCCTCAAAAGGAGTAAGTTGCCTTGTCATGAAATGTGTACATCTTTTTACCTTGTCTATTTGATTCACATTCGCTCTTGCCAAAATATCAGGTTGAAATAAAATAGCGAATCGAGAGAGATATATTAAAAGTAATGTTATTAAAATGACATAGGTGACCACTGAGGTTTTATATAATCGTCAAAATAAAATATTACTTGTTTATCTAGACCCAAGTTAATGACTTGGTTAGACCTCTTTCGTGCAGGTTAGCCTTTGATTTAAAAAAAGTACAAAAATGTTTGAGATCAAATTTGATTCCTCAATGTGTATAATTTATGTTTACTAATACTCAAAACCGCAATATTTTGATATTGCATCAGTCATGAAATTCGCTTGATATATTGGTATATTGATCAAAAGAGCTATGCTCTTAAGGGATAATGCATGTATTGCAATTACACGTCGCTGATGGAATGTTGTAATAAATTCAGAATGAGGTTTCAGCATGTTAATTGCTAAAAAATATACAATGTGTCTAAATTATTGTAATGCGAAGGTATAACACATAAATGTTGTGGCATCACGCTGTTGGATCTACAGATATATCAGCATTTTATATTGAATTAAATTGCAATAAAAACAGATTTGAGCAGACTGAAGTTGTACATAACCTGTGCCACCCTATTTCCAACGATATTACATGCAAAGTCCTTTTCGCGAATCTATTTTTATATTTAGATAGTTCATAGACGTCTTGCTGCCAGGAACATACTGCTTACGTTTCTCAATGAGATAAAGATTGCAGGGTTCGGTCCACAACCCGAGAGTGGTGGTGAGGAAGATGGTGACGCTGAAAAAGGAAAGAAGGTACAGGCAAATTTTATAGGTGGGGCCCTATACCGGTTTTTGCACAAATGTAGGTTTAGAGCGTAGAAGAGGGCCTCATGGAGGATTAGTTTGTAACTAAGTGTGTTACCCTCTATAAATAAAGACCATTATTATTATTATTATTATTATTAAGGAATCACTTCATTGTTGGTTTGGAACTGAAAGGTTATATATAGCCTGATGTTAGTGAAAGTTATCTTATCGGAGAAAGCTAAAAGAATAAAAAAGTTATGTGCGTTTTCGCTGTTTCGAAAAGATTAAGATTACTCCCCGCTGTGAGAGAATTGAAGATTATTGTCTTGTTTAAAGGAAATAAGATGATAGGATGCTGTGAAAGAAAACAAGTATTTGCCTGCTATGACAGATCGGGTCATGTCAGGTAAATTTGGAGAGCAGGTTAATTCGGACAGTGACATTGTTTCCTTTATATGGCTGTTGTTTGGGATTAAAACAAAATTTACTTGGTAAAGAGTGAAAATCCTGATCATTATGGGCCGTCCCAACAGGATTTATTTGTTTGCAATGGTATGTCCGGTCCTAATTTACCCGCTGTCCTAAGTTACCCGACTCGACTAAAGTGCGATTTAGGCCAGCTGTGAGAGAAAGCAGGAGGTCTGACTCATTCAAGGAGCAGTAAGACTAATGACTGTTGTGAGCGAAAGTACCATTATTGCGTACTGTTAAAAATATATACCTGTTGTACAAGAAAGTAAGATTACTGTGTGCTGCTTGGGAAAGTAAGACTGGCGTCTGCTGCTCGAGAAAATGAAAATCGTTCTTGGTGTGACAAAAATAGGATTGGTAATCGTATTGCAAATTGTCTTCATTACTTTTTCTCTTTGGGCTAAAATGCAAATTTGAGGAATGTGTCAATATAGTGCTATACTTAGCATAATGTATGTTTTCTCAGATTCCATATAATGTATATTGTTGATGCAGGAGAGAATACCAATTAAATGGATGGGACCTGAATGCATGTCGAGCACAGCAGATGCTACAGAGAAGAGTGATGTGTGGTCATATGCTGTGGTTCTCTGGGAAATATTTTCACTTGGTAAGTCGTCAATATGTTTTAAATTGAAAATTATAAATACTTCACACGTTTAAACTTGGTCATTGAACACCACTTGAAGAATTTTCTAGAGGAACATAGTCGTAGATAAGATAATTTCATAAACAGCTTAATGCTGGAATTGATCACCAGCTAATGTCATGTTAGACAATTAATTGCCAATAGCGGATTTCTATACAAAAAAAGGATTATGAGCCGCGACGCGAGAAAACCAACAATGTGGTTGTGCGTCCAGCGAAGACTCAGATCAGCCTGGGCATCCGCCCAGTCTGATCAGAGTCTTTGCTGTCCGCATGAAGGTAGCTAAGTTCCTTGGCTACCCTTCAAGCGCTTAGTGAAGAGTCTGATCAGACTGGACGAATGCCCAGGCTGATCTGAGTCTGCACTGGGGGCACAACCACATTGTTGGTTTTCTCGTGTCGCGGCTCATTATGAACCAATACATTCAGCTCCCATTTACCACCCTCCACAGGTTTGATTCAGCAGCTCTAACTGAAACATTGCAGTATAACATGTGAACGGTCAGTTATAAATGAGTGAGCACTTATACCGGTTTTACTGGCTCCTGCCCTCGCTGTCAGCTTCTGCGATGGTTAAACTCACCAAAAAAAGAGCCGCGACACGTCAAAACCAACTAAGTTTTATGTGCGCTTAGCGGTAATACTTAGATAAAACCAGTGCGTCAAGTCTGATTAGAGTCTTCGCTGCGGGAAGGAGGTAGCTTTGACCCTTAACTACACTTTAAGCGCACTGCCAAGACTCTGAACAGACTGGATGGTGGCCGGCTTATTTAATACAACGCACATGAAAGATTCAGGAATATATTGATATAGACAACAAGGAAAAAGTAGCCGAAACACGCAAAATATCTGTTTGGCTCATTTATTTATTTTTGAATTACAAACCAAAACAAAACATACAGATGGCAGGTATACAGGAGACCACATTGTCAGAAGCATACAGATAAGGAGACACGAGAGCAAGCATACCGTATACGCGGTAATTTTCACGGGTTCAAATTTTTGCGGTTAAGGGTAAAAAAACAAAAACATTAATTTTCGCGATTTTTAATTTTCGCGGTTAGCAACATGCGCGAAAAGCATAACTACTTCTTTTTTATTTGAGCCAGTTCGTTCATTAACCTGCGGCAGGGCCAGCAATTATCGAAACAAACAGAAAGAGAAATATATAAACAATGTGTCTACAGAATATACTTTGTAAGAAACAGGAAATTATTTCGCGATTTTTATTTTCGCGGTTTCTAAGTGACCGCGAAAAATGGAACACCGCGAAAATTATCTAGTACACGGTAACTGAGGGACCACAACAGAAGTACAGCTTTTGGGAAAAGGCTTCATTGGTCCAGACAATGTCTCAGTTTTTATAACAATATTCCTTAAGCTTGAGGGCATACCTATTTGCGTTACTTAGACCGGGAGTTTCTTATTTTGAATATTTTGAAAAATTTAGGTTCAACTCCCTATGAGAACATTAGAAGTCGAGATCTTCCTGGAAGAGTAAAGAAAGGAGAGCGCCTTCAACAGCCAGAGTACTGCGATGACACGTGAGTGAATTAGTTTTTTTGTTTGTTTATTTTTTGTTTCTGTTTATTTTACTTTTTTGGAGGTGTGGGAGGGGGTCGTCACCCCTTTTGTCACGTTGACGACTGGTATATTGGCGAACGTTAACGAAAGAACGAATGAGCAGATTTTTCCCAAACGGAAAGCCACTCAGCGTCCCTATCTAAAAGCAGCAGCAACAGCTTTCTTTACCTATTCTGTGTTTTAGATTACAAAACAAAACAAAGCAGAAAGTAAAATGGGTAGCTCAGGTGACCAGACTGCTAGAGACTATAGACAAACGGGCATAAAAACATGTAACACCACTGGGGAATCACAACAAAAGTACCGCCTTGAAACCGTCAGCAAAAGAATTTTGGGGCTTAAACTAGTTTTACTGGATCCAAACCTCCCCCTATGTTTCTTCTGTGATTCAAAACATTTAGTTCGCTATTTGGTCCGCATGAAAGTTTCCTAATCCATCAATGAAGCATCACCGGAATCTGTAAACTTGAGTAGGTGGGATAGTTATACAATCTATTTGTAGTGTACATCTGGCTATTTGACTGTTCTATTCCTTTTAAGGACAGGCTGTCATATGGAAATTATTGAAGAAAATAAATGACTGGCAGAAACATTTTATTGTAAGAATTGACAATTTTAAAGACGAAACATTTCTTGAGCCGCGCCACAACAAAATCAACAAAGTGGTATGTAAGCTAAGCGAAGACTTTGATCAGCCAGCCTGTGCATCCGCCCAGTCTGATCAAGGTCTCCGCTGTCCGTATGGCGTTAGCTTAGACCTTCAGAGGAGACAGCAAAGACTCGGATCAAACTTGGCGGATGCACATACTGATCTGAGTCGTCGCTTGGCGCACATGCCACTTTGTTGGTTTTGTCATGTCGCGGCGTATTTTGTTGGTATCCATATGCTCAGATGAAAAGCAATATGGATCATGCAATTTTAAAAGATTTATTTAGAGGGATTGGTGGCAAAACGGCTATGCTTGTATGGTATTTTCTATCACAATTCAGCCATTGTTTTTACTCAAGGCAATACCAAATTATTGTTAACAGCAGACTGACTTTATTCTAGTTCGTATGTACTTATAATTAATACCTATCGCATTGCGTAAAAGCAAATTCG
The DNA here is from genome assembly GCA_963989385.1 of Ctena decussata. Lineage (NCBI taxonomy): Eukaryota > Metazoa > Mollusca > Bivalvia > Lucinida > Lucinidae > Ctena > Ctena decussata. Next base: position 20,684,474 of record OZ022512.1, on the reverse strand, counting down.
TTCCTTCACCAGACCACCGCTACAACTTCCGAAAGGAAGGCATCCTATCCCGCTCTGCAGTAATTTGATTTTAAGGTGCACACCATTTTGTCCGATTTCAAGCACAGTCTTATACCTATACAAGCACCGTCTGAGCAGAAGAAAAGTGTTTGCTTGCCATTAAATCACTATCCAACCGGTTAATGAAACAAAACAAATTCAAAAGTAAGAGCAGATACTCCAAAATGAACAACAGCAGGGTAAGGAGTATATTTAGTATTGTGTCTGCTTTCTTGCAGTTGGTATGGCGTAATGAGGCAATGTTGGGCACTAAACCAGGACAAGAGGCCAACATTCTCTGAGATCAGAAACCAGCTGGACGGGTTGTTTGTGTCGGCCCCTGGTGACGATTACTACTATTACAAGCGCTAGAAAGTAGAAATTCAGAACAGTGCAAATGGATATCATAGATGCACGTGCTGTCATATTGCATTTAGTGACTTTAAATCAACCTTTAATGAACAGTTTGGAGACTACTAATACAAATGTTCATGTATTATAGCTGTTTTGTTCTTTGAGCTAGCAACTATGCAAAGGAGGCTAATTGGGCAAATAACTCAGTTCTAAGATTCTTTATGAATATTAGAAAATGAGGTATAACCAATGTTATGCCCCCGCTATGCATGGCGGGTGCATAAAGCGCTTAAGTATGGCTTTAAGTCAGAACATGAGTACTTCAGTATGCGTGTAACTCTGTACATGCGTACGGATGTACATGTGTAGCAGTGTTAGACTGAAATTAAGGTTCGGGTTCAGATTCTCTATCAGCTTGCTATGAAGCTGATATAATAATGTTGTCGTTTGGTCACATGTAGTATTTCTATTGCTGCAGCAGCTGCATCACGAAATCCCGTGTCTTTGGCTTTTTTCTTTCGGTCCACGGAATGATTTGTGTCACCAATTTTAAGATTAAGGTTTAATATCATAGTTCTGAATTAGCTTCTTGATTGATAACGTTGAGGTAAGAGATATGATCTTGTGTGGTATAGCATATTCCTGTGAGTACAGCAGCAGCAAAACATTCCTGCAGAGCCCTGTGCCCCTGATCGATGTTCCTGATCCGTTGAGTTGCCTTATATCTCCAACATCATTTCATAGATTTGCATCATACTGGGATAGTGGGTCAGTCTGACACTGCAATTGACCTCCTTCTATTGGCTTATTAAGTTTGTATGACCTATATTTCATGCTCCAGTGTTTTTCCCTTATCTCTAGCACTGTTTACTGGGTTTGCTTATACAGTTGACTTTCGTTATCTCAAACACTGATATCTCAAACTACTCTCTTTCAGCAAATAATATAGTTTGGACACACTTCCTTTTTTCCCTTAGATTTCAACTTGTATTATCTCACACTACTGGTATCTCAAAATAAATTTTCTGGAATCAGAAAATTTATTTTGAAATATTAGAAGTTTGAGCTGAATTTCGAATTCGAGATATCGAGAGTTGTATGTGTTTGACATAGTTTGTCAATTTAACATGGCGGATGACGTTATACTGTATGTAACTCACTGTGACCTAATTTCTTATTGAATCTGCCTAGTTTTTTGGACCGATTGCCTATCTGGCTCAAGAAATGGTTTGACCCTATCTATAGTTCATTGTTTGCGATACTTTATAGTCCAATCATATCAAGTTTATACTTTGAGCGGTGTCTAGGACAATTTCAGTCTATGGTTTATGGATGTCACACAAGGCACAAGGCGAGGATCATGTGTGTTCTTTGTGAGCATAGGTTATTTTTCAAGCTTAGTCGAGCGACGAGTGAACACAAAGACTTCAAATATTTCGGCAGTCAGACAGTCTGCGCTATTTGAAAGTAGATCTAATTTTTTCGAGACGTATCAAATCGAAAGATTCAACTTTATAATTACCGCAAAACTGTTTATCTTTGCTGTAAGTGTTTTGAGTTGCAATTTGATACAATATATTTTTGTGTTGTTTTTTTTCTAATTTTAAAGACAAATATAAAACAATTGGTTTGGAGATTGATAAAGTTCAATGTCTTACCAAAACTATATTTACATCCGACTTAACTGTAAACCCATTGCATCTAAATATGCATGTTTTGTACAATTACTAAAATGTTCAATATGTATTAAGAGAGAGAGGGGTAAATTGTATCTCGCGAAATCAGCTTCAAGTTGATTCCAAATATAATGTATCAAAGATAACCTTTGTTTTGAATGTGAGCTTGTAATTTGTAGCTTACTACAAGAGCCTCGCACTAGAAAATCTTTCTTCGTATTTATAAACACACTTCCAATGTTTATCAGTTCTTAGGGATCAATATGTTATGATCATCTGAGGGGAATACTGTTCAAAGAAAATTTTAACGGCATTGAAAGCAATTTCCTTCTTTAATGGTTTTCTCAATGGCGAAGAATAAAACTACTTGGGCAACAAAATACTGTAGCAAACAATTGGTCCCTTTTAAAAGTTAAGATGTACAAATGAGCTGCGACACAAGAAAACCAACAATGTGGTTGTGCGCCCAGCGCAAACTCAGATCATCCTGGGCATCCGCCCAGTCTGATCAGAGTATTCGCTGTCCGCATGGAGGTATCTTAGACTCTTAGCTACCCTTTGATGACTTAACGAAGAGTCTGGCCAAACTGGGCGAATGCCCAGGCTGATCTGAGTCTGAGCTGGGCGCACCACCACAGTGTTGGTTTACTCGTGTCGCGGCTCATTAATACAGTTTAAGGGGAAGCAACTCTGACATTTTCATTTTTGCCTCACGTCTGATTGGGGATCAACTCATAAAGAAAAGAATTTTCTTCTCATGGAAACTTGAAAAAATGGCAGAAGATATAGAGGTGTATCCTTAGACTTTATGAACGTCCATGGAAGTAAACGCATACATATATATTCCTCGCCAAAAGTTAAGCACAGTGTTAAAACAAATGTAACAAGATTATTGTAGACAATAACAATTGAAATCTAACTTTCTGTGGAAGTAAATGGTGTCCATCATCAACATCAGTGATTACAGTACAGACAACATTCAAACTACCCAGTTGATTTCACCGCTACCGCCACGGTAATTGAATGGTACCGCCTCGGGAATGCCCCGTGAATGACGCGGGAACGCCGCGGAACGCACCGCTGTTTCAGACCATTCCATTCCATTTGGACCGCTGAATGGAATGGTCACATGTAAAAGCGGATCATCAGTTATTGGACGAAATAATTATTTATTCATTTTTCTGCCATTGTCAAGTTTAGCAACTTTATATTATATTCGCTGATGTGTTATTGATTTCTAGAGTTTGTCTGTTCGTTTTTTTTCCTATTTGATTTTTTTCTGCTTCTTTCTTGTATCACTCCTACTTATATATTTTTGTTGTTAGATATATTTTCGGCGAAATAATTACATTACGTACCACATTACACACTCTTACATAATACTTTCTCAAAGGCAACGCCTCCTCAGAAGAGTTATCGATTGACAGTCAACAAGTTATTTTATCGATGTTGGTTCAATTTGCGGGATGTGTAGGTTTTCCTGGTAATACACACTCCAGTTGATAATCGGATTATATCACCTGGCCCCTATTGTCAAGCCACGCAATTTTATTTTATTTTCCCGTTAGGATCTTATGATAAATTATTATTATTATTCTAATAATAATAATAATTATTATTATTATTATTATTATTATTACATCTGCTTCTTGTTAATTTTTTTCAATTTAACGAATGGGCACAGTTATCATAAAAATAATCACATTTTATTTATTTTATTAAACAGACACAATACTCCATTATAATAATAATAATAATAATAATAATAATGATATTATTATTATTATTATTATTATCATTATCACATCTCCTTCTTTTCTTTTTTTTCCAAATGAGCACAATTATCATAAAAACAGTCATGTTTTTTTCTGTCTTTATTAAACAGACATAACGATCTATGACCCAGAATGATCCAGTCGAGCATTTCGCATCTCTCTCTCTCTCTCTCTCTCTCTCTCTTTCTCTCTCTCTCATATCACATAAAAAATCACATCAAAATGGTAACTATCAATTTCCGTCTCCGTTTTCCATTTTATTTTATTTTTTATCAAAATTTACTCACCTTTTCCATCTGTCTCTCTCTCTTTCTCTCTCTCTCTCTCTTTCACAAAGTCTTTCTCTCTGTCTGTCTCTTTTTCTCTCTGACTTCTCTCTCTCCCTCTCTCTCTCTCTCTCTCTCTGACCAAATAAAATAAATCATTATATAATATTTTAAATATACATATAGTGCATGGCTTTGATCACTTATCTTCTCTCTCTCTCTCTCTCTCTCTCTCTGTTACACTCCGCTGTAAGCGCATCATAATGGTAATCACATGCTTTTATCTCTATTCTTCTGCGATGCATTTTTTTCGTTTAGGTTTGATTTGTTATTCCACATTTTTACTCTCTCTCTCTCTTTGTTTTACACCCCGCTGTAAGCGCATCATAATGGTAATATCTTGCTTTATCTCTTTTCTTTGATGCATTTTTTTTCGTTTACGTTTGATCAGTTATTCCACATTTTTACTCTCTCAATCTCTCTCTCTCTCTATCTCTCTCTCTCTCTCTCTCTTACTGCCCACTGGAAGTGCATCATAATGCTTATCACTTGATTTATCTCTATTATTCTGCGATGCATTTTTCGTTTAAGTTTGATTGGTTATTCCACATTTTACTCTCTCTCTCTCTCTCTCTCTCTCTCTCTCTCTCTCTCTCTCTCTCTTACACCCAGCTGTAAACGAATCATAATGGTAATCACTTGCTTTATCTCTATTCTTCTGTGGTGCTTTTTTCGTTCAGGTTTGATCAGTTATTCCACATTACTCTGTCTCTCTGTCAGTCTCTGTCTCTTACATCCCGCTGTAAGCGGATCATAATGATAATCATTTGCTGTATCTCTATTCTTCTGCGATGCATTTTTAGCTCGCCTGAACGAAGATCAGGGAGAGCTATTGTACTACCCCGGCGTCGGCGTTGGCGTTGGCGCCGGCGTCGGCGTTAGCAAAATGTTAAAGTTTTACTTTAAAGTTTTTTATGTGATGGGCAAGGCGCTGTAAGAAGGCGAGCTATCCTGTCCCTGTGGCAGCTCTTGTTTCGTTTAGGTTTGATCGGTTATTCAACTTTTTTACTCTCTCTCTCTCTCTCTCTCTCTCTCTCTCTCTCTCTCTCTCTCTCTCTCTCTGTTACACCCCGCTGTAAGCGAATCATAATGGTAATCACTTGCTTTATCTCTGTTCTTCTGTGATCCATTTTTTCATTCAGGTTTATTAGTCGAAACTACGTAGTCTGGCCCATGTTCCTACTTCTGTATGTGTTCTCTGCTCTTGAAGGAACTTTTTAAGATTTTAATTTGATCAGTTATTCCACATTTTACTCTCTCTCTCTCTCTCTCTCTTACACCCCGCTGTAAGCTTATCATAATGATAATCATTTGCTGCATCTCTATTCTTCCTCCATGCATTTTTTCGTTTCGGTTTGATCGGCTATCCCACATGTTTCTCTCTTTCTCTCAGACTCTCTCTCTCTCTCTCTCTCTCTCTCTCTCTCTCTCTCTCTCTTACACCCCGCTGTAAGCGCATCATAATGGTAATCACTTGTTTTATATCTATTCTTTTGCGATGCATTTTCGTTTAGGTTTGATCCATTATTCCACATTTTTACTCTCTCTCTCTCTCTCTTTGCTCTCTCTCTCTCTCTCTCTCTCTCTCTCTCTCTGACAGGCCAAAAAGAGTGACAGATCGTTTATCTTCATTCTGATGTGTTTTATCAATTTATGATATTTTATTTTATATATATGATAATCATTTGCTGCATCTCTATTCCTCTGCGATGCATTTTTTCGTTTAGGTTTGATCGGTTATCCCACATGTTTCTCTCTCTCTCTCAGACTCTCTCTCTCTCTCTCTCTCTCTATCTTACACCCCGCTGTAAGCACATCATAATGGTAATCACTTGCTTTATATCTATTCTTCTGCGATGCATATTTTCGTTTAGGTTTGATCCATTATTCCTCATTTTTACTTTCTCTCTCTCTCTCTCTCTCTCTCTCTCTCTCTCTCTCTCTCTCTCTCTGCTCGCTCTCTCTCTCTCTCTCTCTGACCAGCCAAAAAGGGTTACAGATCGTTTATCTTCATTCTGATGTGTTTTATCAATTCATAATATGTTATTTTATATACATTTTGCATGGCTTGATCATTTATCCACTCTCTCTCTCTCTCTCTCTCTCTCTCTCTCTCTCTTTCACCCCGCTGTAAGCGCATCATAATGGTAATCATTTGCTTTATCTCTATTATTCTGCGATGCAGTTTTTCATTTAGGGTTGATCCACTATTCCTCATTTTTACTCTCTCTCTCTCTCTCTCTCTCTCTCTCTCTCTCTCACACACACACACACACACACACACTCACTGACCAGAAAAATGGTTATAGCTCGCTATCTTCATTCTGCTGTGTTTCATCAATTTATAATATTTTATTTCATATATATATATTGTATGGCTTGATCATTTATCCCCCCCCTCTCTCTCTCTCTCTCTTTCCACCTCTCTCTCTCTCTCTCTCTCTCTCTCTCTCCACTTTAGTGCAGAAGCTAGTCCTGAAATGTATAACACTGTGCAGATAACACGTGTGACATCTGACATGGCGTGAGAATACGCGTCTTTGGCATCTGGAAATATACACAGTCTGGCTCAGGGTAATAATCCAGATCAGAATGTTGCTGAAAAACCAGCCTGAATGAGAAATGAGAAGGCAAAATATACTTTCCATGCGAATGAAAAAAGAGATGAGGTTGGTACTATCCTCTAATTTTTAGAGTGAATGGCCCAATATTAAGAGCAAATATTTGTCAACGGTAAAACAGAGGCCCCATATGGGGAAACTGCATTCCATATTGGACGTTGTGTCACATTTACTTGATAAAGTGTACACGCTATCCCTTCGCTGGAAAATGTGTGTGTGTGTCTGTGTGTGTAGCATCAACCGTGTGTGTGTGTATGTGTGTGTGTGTGTGTGTGTGTGTGTGTGTGTGTGTGTGTGTGTAGCATCGGCCAGTGAGGGGGACCCGGGGAGGGGGCTGGCTAGCTTGAAAAGCATATATAAAGGGGCTGGGGTTTGAGGCGTTTTCAGGGTCGTTGTGTGTCAAGCGTATTGAAAGTTAGTTCTTTATCCTACAATATACAAAACTATGCTCCGCATCCCGTCGCGTCTGTTCTTGTTTTACATTATAGAATCTTTTCTTTTCTGTAATTTTATAAAGATGTTCCTCAGAAGGCTCAATGTAACAAATCCGTAGCAAAAATCTCCTGGCACCCAGTCTGTCCGTGTCGTGGTTTTAGTTTGCTGGTGCTCACACATTTAGCAGTCTGAGCAGTGTCATTTATGTTCACTGTACATTTCTTATGACCTGATTGAATGATGTTTCGAACTTGTCAAACAGTATAGACGCGCGGACTGATTACGGTCTTTACTGTTGGCACATATGCAAGAAGACCCCTTAATTGTGCAGTCAGAGAACCATTGCTTCTCATATTTTTTAAATAGCCATTTAGATTTAAACTAATCCCTTTTGGGCAGTTACATTCTGTTTATTTTTGTTTGTTTGTTTAATGCAGCAAGGCTGGATTAAGGTAAATGGGTACATTTTCACGGGCAGATAACTCTACTATTTTAACTCTCAAAGCAAATAATTTGCACCCATAGTAGCAAATTCTGTCCAGGAATAGACATCCTTTGGAAGGAACTCCTCCCGAAAAAGGAAGGAAGACTGGATGTTGCTCCCTAGTATGAAAATGGTGGAAAACATGAAGCTGTACCCATACACCTATTAATGTGTTTATACCTCACTTTTGTGTCACGTAAATGTCTACCTCAAGGCCTGACGCTGCATTTATCAAAATAGTTATTCTTAGTTTCAAATCTCTGCATTCCCTGAGACAGTTTCCTTAGAAACTGCAAGGAAACTACCGTAGTAAACTTGCCAAAGCTAAGACTGCATCGCGCTATTGAACGGCCTACGCAGGTTGCCTAGGTTTTGAAAATTGCACATGACCTGATCAGACAGTGCACCCCAATAAACAGTTAACCCGGATGGAAAGCAGGCATTTTCTACAAACGATTTAAGTCATGGCCAGAACATATGCGCTGACCAGACTGCATGTGCGAGTCGATTTTTCCATATACTGAATGCGCATGCGCTGGCCAGACTGTATGTTGTTTGACGACAACCAAAGACTGCGCATGCGTTGACCGTATAGCGCATGCGCGGGTGCATGTGCTTTTTAAGTCATGGCCTGAACAAACTATTATACGCTGGCCAGGATGCGTGCAATGTCTAACAAAAAAGTTATTAAACATTTTCTACAGTCGATTTCAGTCATGGCCTAGACAGATTCCGCATGTGCTGACCAGACTGCATGTGCAGTCCGAACTGCACATACGCTAAATAGACTGCGCATGCACTGGCTAGATTCATGCCGCTTATCTACAGCTACAGAATGCGCATGCGTTGACCATTCTACGCCTGCGCGGCCTGCATGGTACATTTTCATTAGTATATTCATTCGCTCATGCAGACTTACTGACGCACGCAGCGTTGAAGCGCTTTAACGTTGTATATACGTTAGTTTAACCACATGAGGGCGAATCAAAATTGATTCAAAATTGATTCAAGAAAACCAACGATGGATTAAAGTTGTTTCAGCATTGTTTCAAGACTGAATCTCCTACTACACATACCCCCCCCCCCCCCCCCAATCGACAAAGTGCATATTGAAGTGAACTGAGGCTCACGTTTGTCTCGGAGACACCTTGAAACAAAATGCTTAGGAAATAGGCACGGCTAATTTTTTATCGCGCAGATAATGCAGGGAACTCTAAAAACACTTATATAATCTCCAACATCTTGAACTCAGACTTTACATGTGAGGTTTAAATTCTTCAAATTCTCAGATTATCTCTCTTTGAATTAAAGATATGGCGTTTTTAAGGCATTATTATTGCTGTACATGTAAGTCTTTTCCAAAGGTTTTTCAAAAACATTTTTGTTATGTCAGTTGTTTTCTTTGCATGGTAACAAAACTGGAAGATTTATTGCGCACCCACTAACCGTTACGATTTCCAATTTCTATTGAAATCCCATTGATAGTGGCATTTAAAACAGTCTTTAAAAATAGGATGGATGACTTGTGATTTTACTTCCTTTTCAACAGTATTTCAGTTATATCAGGACAATGGGAGGATGATAATGAAAGGCTGTGTGCAATGGAACCCCGTTAACGGTAGGAAAGATTCTCGCCCCGAGCCGGGCTCGAACCCAGTCCGCTAGTTCAGTAGGCCAGCGCTTAACCCACTGAGCTACCGGGGCTCCTAATAGTCTTTGTGAAGGAATCACAGTTCCCTGAGTTGTGGTTCAAATGGTGTCAATTTTCGATTTCTGGGCAGCTCTAGTGAAAGTTCGTAACTCCGGCAGTTGTCATGGCAACAGTACACACAGTATATTAACACATACGGGTGTGTTTCAAGCAGTGACCTATATAGGTAGTTGATAGTGTTGAGTTAAATGTTGGGACACCAAAATATCGATTTTACGTATTTATTTTTTAGTTTACCATCCGCCGTTTATCGCTACAGTGCAAACCCTGATAAGACCGCTTCTACAAACTGGGTACAAACTGATGTTTTAGGGTATTAGGGCACACTACGAAAATGCAGGTTAGCTGGTGCATCTTCGCAGTGTGTCCGTATTTTCTCGTAAACTTCCAATGCCGTTCTGGCCCGAATTAAACCAGCCGTTGTTGAAAACTTTTATAGTAAACCAAATTGGCTACATTGTAGGTAGCCCCGCCCTCCCCCCCCCCACCCCCCCCCCCCCCGCATCCCCGAAAAAAGTTAAGCAAGACCATTATTGAAAATTCTGTTGCAATGCAGTCTCGTGTTAGTCGTTGGCAAAAAGGCAATAAAGCTCTCCGCATGATTCATAGGTCACGGGTTCGATTCACGTGGTTCGATTTCGGTCGAGTTCAGCATCTGGGTTTTTCTTAATTTATCTCCATCTCACTCATTCCCTCATCGGCCCGAAGCGTGCGGGCGAAGCCTCGGTAGCTCAGTGGGTTAAGCGTTGACCTACTGATCTCGCGGACCGGGTTCGAGTCCCGATTGAGGCGAAAATCTTTCCTACCGTAACCGGGGTTCCATTGCACACAGCCTTTCATTATCATCCTCACATCGTACTGATATGACTGAAATACTGTTGAAAAGGACGTAAAATCGCAAGTCATCCATCCATCCTAAGCGTGCGCATGACCGAGTCATTCGTGCCTTCGAATTCGGATAACAGGGCCACACGTTCGAATCTAAATGTTGCTTCTTCATAGCACTCTGCCTTCGTCTTGAAATGACTGAAAATCTGGTATAAAGGGTGTCAAACCCGCCTGCGCAGTACTGAAAAAAAACATTATGAAGTGCTGAAAAGATTGGAATTGTACAAACCCAGACCGACCTGTACATATGTGCAGTCAGGATCAGAGCTTTACAATATTTGCCAGTCACCAATCATATTTTTCTAGAAGCATCTTTTATTTGCTCGACCCGGTATCACACTCGACCTGGCCATCTAGCGGTCCTGGGTTCGAATCTGGCTGGAAGCGGAATTCTGTCCAACCGTAAACGGATTCCTTTGCAAACAGCTTTTCGTGGTCATCCTCTCATCGTTCTGATACGAGTCGAATAAGTTAAAAAAAAAAAAAGTTAAATCATGTCATTCATCCAGCATTGGATTTCAGGGTAAATATGTCCTAGGAGCTACTAGTATTTCAATTCTCATATCGACGTCCCCCCCCCCCCCCCCGCCCCCTCGGCACCTCAGTGGAACGAATCCACAGCCGCAGTAACGGGGCGCCGATAATATGTCTCAGTATTAAGAGTAAGAATTGATACTAGATAATCCCGTAAATTTGTGACAGAATTGAGCCGCGCCATCACACAAACTGAGTAGAAAAGGCGCCAAGCGAAGATTCAGATCAGCCGCGGAATCCGTCCAGTCTGATCAGAGTCTTCACTGTCGGCATTGAGATAGCTTTGACCCTTAGCTACCGTTAAAGTCACAGCGAAATCTCTGATCAGACTGGACTGTTGCTTAGGCTGATCTGAGTCTTCCCTTGGCGAACATGCCTTTTTCTCGTGTCGCGGCTGACTGACAATTATTGTCCGTTACACAATGGGGCCCCATTCGGGGAAATGTGTCCGTTATGAATTGGGGTTCTCTTTGGGGAACTGTGAATATGTCCTGGATAAACTTGGAGCCTTGGTTGGTTGGTTTGTTTTGGGTTTAATTGCTCTTTGAGATAGTATTTCAGTCTATATCAAGCCGTCTCGATACAGAAGAAAGGAGGCAGGAGAAAGAACATGAAAAGAGATGTGGTAGATAAGAGAAAAACTATCGAAACAGCTCCCACCCGCACCTACTGCAAGCACAGTAGGCCCTTGTCCTACTATTTATCCAAATCAGTAGGACGCTCCTGCACTGAGAGTTATCTAGCACCATGGCCCAACCACATCACCTCTCAGTGGCAGCAGGTTGATGGTAGGTGATTGCCACAGTGATTGCAGTTACCCAACGTCGTCGGCGGTGCCAGCTTCACCAAACCGGCAAAGCTGTACATGTTCAAGTTTTACACAACATACGTGAAGTAACGTACCTGATATGCTTTCAGGGACTGTTGTCGCCTTAAACAATCACGACTTAACAAACAACGATTTGGGGTTACCTTTTAACTATTTATTTATGTGTTTATTTATTTGAGTTGTTGTTGTTGATGTTTTGTTGCTTTACGTCCACGGTAAACAGCTATGGTCATATCGGGACGGTCAGGTAACCTAACCACACTATTTCTGGGCAGGCTTAGACCTCCTAATACAAGCGGTTAACCAGTACTAAGTGCACATACTTTCGTCAGTAACTGGCAATTGTTCTTCTTGAATCAGCGGAAGAAGGAACGAAAGTATGTGGCAAGATCGGGTATCGAACCCGGGACCTCTGACTCTTGAGTCAGACGCGCTACCGAATGCGCTACACGGCTTGCCCTTTGCACCATTGGCCAAATAAATATAAATGCAAGGACTGTGATCAGTCAGCCATCCAGCATGCACACCACATTGAATCAGCGTTGATTCAACGTCGTGACGTCGAAGTATGTGGCCCGACTGGGTATCGAACCCGGGACCTCTGGCCTTTGAGTCAGACGCGCTATCGACTGCGCTACGCGACCTGCCCCTTGCTCCCATTGGCCAGATAAATACAAGTGAAAGGACTGTGATCAGTCAGCCATCCAGCATGCACACCACATTGAATCAACATTGAATCAACGTTGATTCAACGTCGTAACGTAGAATAAACGTCATGACGTTGTATCAATGTTGATTTAATGTTGAGTGCCTAGTTGGATGCATGATCTAATTTCTATTTATATGATGCGGATAATGAGTGTGCAATGCCTGAAGGCAATTTTTTTTTTCGTGACTCGACAATAATGTAACACAGTTGAAACACGTTTGCACCTGCGCACTGGGAGTCATTTGATGGTAAATATAAATTGATTGGTTGAATTGGGTTTGAGACAGTATTTCAGTCTTTCAGAGAGAGAGAGAGAGAGAGAGAAAGGTTATAAATGAGAGAAAAATGTCCCAACAACCCCCACCCGCACCTACTGCAAGCACAGTAGGTCCTTGCCCTACAATGTTCCAAACCAGAAGGACGCCCCGACACTGGAAGTTACACGCAGCATCATCGCATCGAAGGGCTCTGTGCACTAAAACGCCTTGTGGGCTCGGACAAAATCTTGCCTCCGGCGAGACTCGAACACGCAACCCCGTGGTCTGGAGAGCTAACCACTCGGTCGCTGCATGATAAGTACGCGAACTACGCATTTCTAGGCCAGCATGTGGACAATACCATGTGTATTCAGGATCAGTTTAGGGGAATCAATGAAGACATCACACTTTAGCAGACTGATCTTGGTGTGCACATTTTACAGTGAAGAACCTGGCCCTAACGGCATGGTCTGATCCAGACCTGCTAAGTTTGTTATTTTCCTAACAAAGTTTCATCCCGTTTCTTTGCTCTAAGAGGTTATAGTGTGCCAATATTTAGAGTTGCTATTGATCACAACACCCGTTATTATTGTTGAATGCTGTATGAAAAGAAACGAGGAGAAAATAAAAATAACAAAAATATATTTTATCGCAACTTCTGGAAATACCGCACCCAAGATCCCAAAAGGAAATATCCTCACCCCCGCTTCCCCCATCCAAGAAAGACAAACAAGACCATATTTTACATTCCATCGGCAAAACACTTTAAAACAACACCATCTGTGTGCTCCATTTAAGGTCCCAATATTTAGAGTAAAATTGACCGGGTAACACAAGAGGCCAATAAACAATAATTATTGCATTGCTTTCATGAGACTTCGACGGTATCTGTGTACCAATATCGATAGTGTAAGATATTGGAACACCTTCACGACTTCACCCTAAAAATTAGAGCAAATGGGGCGGGAGCGGGGGCAAAGACGCAGTTGTCAGTTTAGTGACATAAACGTACAGTTTTTTTAAGTTTATCGATGGACGGTTCGATTGTGAGACTCTTAATTTGGATAGTGATAGTGTTTTGGAAATTTGGATGTAAATACAATGCAGGAGTCTATTCCATAAACATCTTCACTGCCTTCCCAACTTTCTGATTTAAAATTTAACTCGTTGATGCCTAGCGTCCCATAACACACAAAAGAGCGCAAGCAATGAAGACGCCTCACAGCAGATGTCTCTGATCTTAGCGTCGCATCAGGGCGAACACATTTTGCATTCAACATAGAAAATTCGAGAGAGTAAACGTCAAATTAAGCACTCCTGATGTTGAAAATGGACCCGCCCGTCTGTAAGGTAGAGGAGTACCCTAGGCACTAACGAGTCCACTCCGTAGCCTCTCATCTTTCTGTAAAACAAAGCCATTTTTATACCCATGTCAGTGGGGTATATAGTTTTTGTCATTCCGTCCGTTCGTCCGTCCGTTCGTTCGTTTGTTCGTTCGTCCGTCCGTCCGTTCGACAACTTTACGTCAAAGTTTTGCGTTAAACCTTTTTTGATTGCTCATATCTCTGTTACTACTTATCAGACTCTCCATGTTTGGTTTATGATATCTCTGTAGCATTGCCTTTGATGTTAAATGTCTAAGCCCCTGGGTTGGGCCCTAGGGTGGGGCCAAGGGTCAGTAATTAGGACTTAGGCATTTTCATTATGTCAAAGTTTTGCGTTATACCTTTTTGATTCCTCATATCTCTGTAACTGCATTGAAGATTTCTTCCATATTTGGTTTGTGATATATCTATAGCATTACTTTGGATCTGAAGCTGCAGGGTCAGGCTCATGGATGGGGCCTGGGGTCAATAACTAGGACTTAGTCATTTGTTGTATAGTTTCGGATTGTAGCTCTATAAATATACTTGGATGGAGCTTAATAATACATGACTATGTTTATATCATACTAGTTTACACATATAGGTGCTGTTGCTGACATAAGGTCAAGGTCACGAACTTTGAATTATGTACATGTATGACAATAACATTGCAGTTTGTGGTAAAGGATGCTTTCATCAGGCGGTGGCACTGGTCGGGGGTATACATGAGCCCCTGCTCACTTGCTCTAGTTTGTTTTTATTACCGATTTTTTCTGCTATCATAAAGTCTCTGAACGGACTGCGCATATGCAGAGCTAGGCTTATCATGCCGTGTTCGTGTATACCGTTAGACCGACTTTCCTCGACACGACGCAGATTTAAACTCTGATTGCGCGCTTCCGCACTGGGAACACTCGGCGCCAGGTGTGTGTAACTATGGTTACGTACCTCTGGGCCATTATGGTAACGTCGTTACGAGAATTGAAACAGAACAGAAAAGAAATTTTCCCCAGGGCGGATATGATGCTCTCGTGGCTGTTAGCCCTGATGGACTATCCGTGACGATAAATCGAAGAAACAACAACACAGGGCGGATATGATGCTCTCGTGGCTGTTAGCCCTGATGGACTATCCATGACGATAAATCGAGGAAACAACAACACTGGAAAATTAATATGACATACATACTTACAGACCAGCCTGTGCCCCCACCCAATCTTCATTCCCCGCCCCACGCCCCCTACCTCCTCCAAAAAATAAAAATTAAATAAAAATGGGCATAGATGCAGTCTGCCAATCTAGTGTCAAATGAATGTCATAAACCAAAGGAAGTGTCTCCGGGTACGGTACCGTATCCCTAGACCTTTGGTCTTCAGGTACGGAACCGTACCCCGAGATTCTGGGTCTCCAGGTACGGAACCGTACCTGGAGACAGTCCTATGAGGATTGGCTCCGGGTACGGCAGTAAGTTTTCAATACTATGTATTAGGTAATTTTACCCATTTAATATATAGTCAATCCGTTAATAAAATTACTCCTTGTAAAAATTTCATTAAGTCGTCATCTTGCTAGGAAAAATAATTAATGAATAATGTGGTCAAAACGACGTGTTTTTTTTTGGCATAAGAAATAACACGACGGTTTCGCGCTAACACCAATAATTGTTGTTTTTCACACCTGTTTTGTCAAATTAATAATAAAATTCAACAATGAGTAACAGTTTTTATTCAATGGACGGACGAACGGCGCCCCGGTATTGCGGCTATGGATACGTTCCGCTGAGGTGAAATTCAATCAATTATATGGCTTTCTGTAATGTTAGTGATTATCTTTTTTGAAGGGGTGAGGGGAAGGCGGGGGCAGCTAAAACCAAATTTACAAAGACGCTCGTAATTACCGTAAATCCCTTCAAGTTTTGTGTCAGGGATTGTTAATTTGTCGTGCATATACATGAAGTCATACGGTACATTTTCAGTGGCATTTAAAAATACTCATGATACATCTGGGCTGAGTATTTATAATTTGATGCGAGTTGACTTTTGGCAAGCTTATGATATGGGACGCGTTGACTGGTGGTAAGTTTTAAAAAAATTGGGGCGAACTGTCCTGGTCCGAGATTTTGTGGGGCGATTTGTCTTTGGTCCGAGCTGTCCTGATTCCCACAATGCGATATCTGTTAAAAAAGCGATAATACCTTCATAAGCACACAAATAAATACATATAATAATGAATACTCAATGTTATTTCGATTAAGTTGTGCAACAACACTTGGAGAACTTCACTTGGCGCACATGACTTGTTTGACGAATGGCATATATAAGAACGCGGCATGCGTTTTTTAGGCGTCTGTTTTTGGTCTACATTGCTTATCGCAGAAATATTAAAAGATGGATACTTTTTTAAAATAAGTGTAATTGTCTATTTGTGCAGATTATAACAAGATGATAGTTGTTTGCACTCTTCAGAAGTCATTTTCTGCGTGCAATTAGCGGGCGATCAAATAATACACATCGGCCGTGTTTTTCGCAGTTTATGTACATCAGTCAAAATAACGCAAATGACGGACTTGAAGGTTATAATTTTCCTTAGCAAGATGACGACTCAATGAATTTTTTACAAGGAGTAATTTTATTAGTAGTAGTATTTCAATTCTCATATCGACGTTGCCCCCGCACCTCAGCGGAACAAATCCATAGCCGCAGTAACGGGGCGCCGAGCGTCCGTCCGAGTAATTTTATTGATGGATTAACTATATTAAATAGGTAAAACTACTTAATACATATACAGAGTATTGAAAACTTACTGTCGTACCTGGAGACCCAGAGTCTCGGGGTACGGTTCCGTACCTGGAGACCCAGGGTCTAGGGATACGGTACCGTACCCGGAGACACTTCCTAAACCAAATGCAGTATCTATTTTATTGTACCTTTGAAGCCTAGACAGCTCTTCATGGTTTATATTTCTTGATCAGACGTGTCCGTCCCAGGATTTATGGTACTTTTTTTTAACACCACGATCAGACAGCTCGGTCGAATCTCTTCTGTCTGTCGCAGTATGTAGAACTTTACGGTACAAAATATGTCAAAGTTTTGCCCGATGTCTGTCCTGTTGACACAATACTTTTTTACGGAGCTTTAGATCCATCAAATTACACTGCTTCTTTTATTCTATACATTTAAGGCTAACGTGTCGGAA
Organism: Ctena decussata; assembly: GCA_963989385.1. NCBI lineage: Eukaryota > Metazoa > Mollusca > Bivalvia > Lucinida > Lucinidae > Ctena > Ctena decussata. The sequence goes on along the minus strand of OZ022512.1, from coordinate 20,667,277 downwards.
GCTTTATATCATTGTGGACCACCATAATCAAACTGTTCCTTTTCGTCTGTTCTCTTCAAGAAGGCATGCCAGTCCCAATGCTCGGGGTTTACCGGTCAAATAGACCATAGCGTCCATACAGCTCAGCTCTAAATAGTTTAATCTATATGGTTTGTTCCGATATATCTTAATCGTTTCAGCTTAACGGTACTTTTGAAGCCATAATCAGACCGCTTCTTTAGGTCTATTATGTTACAGCAAGCATAATTTTACGCTTGAAAAACACATAGTCTATGTCCATTAAACATGCCCTTTCCCAAATCTTACACCTGATCACATCATTCTCTCATCGCAGTAATTATGATTGCGCTATGTCGAAAAATGTGTTCAGTGTCGCCTTTACCTGCATGAAAGATGTGGATTCTTATCTCAAATCTGAAAATTCCAATAATTGGTCTTTAGGGTGTTGTGTAATCAAGATTAAAGATGTGTGGTAATATTGAAATACCTTGTCAGACTGTTCCTCGAGTCTATACAGTTTATTCGTGCATGTCTTTCCCATTTTTTTTGCATTTTACGGTAATTTGAAGACCCTGACGAGACTGCTAACAGGGCGAGGCTTTACTCCACAACCGGATTTTTCTTTTGGACGAAACGAAAAATGGAATTAACCGGAATGGCGTTCCCAGAACAATATGGAATGATGGAATGGAATGGTGTGGAATGGTGGAATGGCGTGGAATGGTAATGCCGCGGTAATGGCGTGGGAACGATGGCTGATCGGGACCGCCCCTACCGGTGAATGGCATTATGGGAAGCTTTAATGTTGTCTGTACTGTAATACTTATACTGTACAATTAACATGACAGAAAAAGATCGTATAGACGACTCTGATATCAGATCAGACGTTATTACCATCAAATTCGAAATATGTGGACACATAAATTGTCCTAAATTTTATTTTTTTTTAAGTGCAGCAATGAATCTAAAGGATGCTGCTGAAATGGCAAACATTGTAGACCCTGATCAGACTGCTCCGTTGGGAGCAGTCTGAATTGCGTCTGCACTGTTTGCTCAGACATGTCTGTCCCAATATTTAGATTTTAACGGTAAACCGATCTGTATATTATATAACCCCTTGCAAATCGGAATCGTCTCAGAATACAATTGATAAGCATAAGCATAACAAAGGAATGTTGACGTATGATTTTTGATAGAATTAGGTTTTTGTCATGCTGTCTTGAACAGAGACATACGTAATTGTTTTTGGTCAAATAAAGAGCATCATTCTTTGGCACCGCTGTATTTCTAGCCGCTACGAGCTGCCTACGATTACCAAGTACGTATTTGCTCTTTTCAACCTGTCATTCAACTTGAGGTCTTGTCTCAGAATATGGGAAAGGATAAAGAGAATAAACATAATAGGCGTAAGAAATAGAGTCTGAGCAGTAAACAGCTTATCCTTTATGACATTCAATTAATATTTATTGGCCCAAGCATGCAAAGCCTTACTGTGCTTAACTATCAAGCGTATTAGAGACTGTAAACAGAGAGTAAAATTACACAGCCAATAGTCTACAACTTTACCGACAAACAATTCAAAGTAAAAAGGTATATCATAATAATTTGTTTTCCGGCAGTTGACTGTACATGCAAGAGGACAGCCATGAACACATGCAATCAACTGTGATTCAAATAAGGTATTCATTTAACTTTGAGACCACAGATAAAGCTTTTTTTCTGTTTTTGACCCAGCGATATTCTGCACAGACCTGAAACACTCGTCAATATTCCAGGACATTCATCACATGTTTATAATTAACTCAAAATCAAATTCCACTTTTTACGAGCGGTATACAAAGGGGACTGGAGGTCCTGAATCGCTCATCTTAGTTGACAAAATCTGAGCCGCGACACGAGATAATTGACAATTTGAAAGTGGTTGTGCGCCCAGCGCAGACAGATCAGCTTGGGCATCGCCCAATCAGATCAGAAAGTGGTTGTGCGCCCAGCGCAGACAGATCAGCTTGGGCATCCGCCCGATCTGATCAGACTCTTCGCGGATGCCCAGGCTGATCTGAGTCTAAACCGGGCGCACAACCACTTTGTTGGTTTTGTTTTGTCGCGCCTCAAATGATGATGCAGTTCTTCAGTGTAAGACAAAGGGTAAATTCTATTTATAGCTCTACATTAAGCTGCTGCAGTGAACTGATCAGATATGGGCCCAGACTAGACTTAAAGACGGCCTTAAATTTAAGGTCTAAAATTTCAAGTGTAAATAAAAGCTTACAAAAACTTAACGTATGTCGTATTACATTTCCATGACAATCACGCAAAAATTGAAATTTTCAAAATGATGTAAATATAGATTTTCTGAAGGCAAAATTTGACACTGTAACTTAAGTTGGTCCTTAACTTTAAGAATGATTGTGAACCTGGGCCCTGATCTAAAATTTCACAAAGTGAGTTACCGTGTCTTCTACGCTAATGTGACCGTGTGTGCAGAAGGTTGACTTTGAATCTCATGTTTTACAATTTGCCATATATTTTCAAGAAGGCCCTTTAGGTCATGTGACAACAACAATTCGACCAATAGTTAATTTTTCGAACCTATGGAGGCTCAGTATGGAATTTTGCTTCGATGACTCTATAAAGAAAGTTGAAATAGTTGTACATAAAATGTTGTTCTACTCATTCGAATGACTATATACCATTGCTTTCAAAAGCCGCAGAAAGTAATGTTTCAGCATTTCCCCATATAGAATCAAATGAGCCGCGACACGAGAAAACCAACAATGTGGTTGTGCGCCCATCGCAGACTCAGATCGGCTCAAATGATACCTGTCGTCTTTAAAAAAGGTCAAAGTAGTGTAAAAGCAAATGATCAGGAACTGCTCTGTCCAGGTGGTCACGAAGTTAGACTTAGCAAAAAAAACTGAGACGCGATACGATAAAATTAATAAAGTGGCATTTGCGCGCAGCGAAGACTCGGATCAGCCTGCTTATTCGCCTAGTCTGAACGGAGTCTTTACTGTGCGCTTAAAGGGTAGCTAATGGTCTAAGCTAGCTACATGCAGACTGATCAGATTGGGCGGATGCCCAGGCTGATCTGAGTCTTTGCTGTGCGCACATGCCTTTTTGTTTTTGTCGTGTTGCGGATCGGTCCTTATTATATGGGTTTGGAGGAGGGTAGGTTATTGTTTTATATACAAGATAAACAGTACAACTGACGGTCAGTACCGAAAGTAAAAAGATAGGCAAGGATCAGGAAACAAATCAATTAAATCTAACATCCCTCTCAGGGGTGGTTGGGTGGTGCGATGGTGCTGGGTATAACTTACAGCGCCGGGGTGTTCTGCTGGTTTGGATAGTGGTAGGGCAAGGGCAGACTGTGCTTGCAGTAGGTGCGGGTGGGGGTTATTTGGACATTTTTCTCTCGTCTATCATTTCTCTTTTCTTTCTCCCTCTCTTTGGGAGACGGCCCGTTATAGACTGAAACACTGCCTTAACGGACCGTTAAATCCAAACCAACCGACCCACATCCCTCTCAAAACTAAATGGGAAAGAAGTAATTAACTTTTTTTCACTTATCGGAAGAATTGCACGGTAAACCGATTGAACATCTCTTTCCCAGATAAGTGGTCGTTCAGCAGCCTACAATGAAAGCACCACGTGAACAAAGGCACCGGCAAGAGCATACAGAACATGTAAAAACAGCATTTGTTTTTAACGATTTTCTATATTTAAGTACAAAACAAAACTGAAAGCAAAGTGACCAACTATACAATTGAGCATATTGCTAGAAGGCCATATACAAGTGGGCAAAAGAGCTTTTTACGCCACCGATGTTCGGGAATACAATTATTCGGAATTTCGTTTATGTATTTTTTATTCAAATAGGAAAAGAATAGTGCGGTTATTTTTACATTTTAGATTGGACATTCAGTAGAATTCATACGTCACTACAAGCGGCGTAGGAAGTTGTGGACGTAACATTGAGGAACTACAACCAGAAATTACGCCTTGGAACGGTCATTAATCTATTCGGGGGACATGAACTTGTTTTAACCTGCAATGGTTCGAAACATGTAATTAGCTATTTGGTCAGGGGGTGGGGGGGGGGGGGGGGTTATAGTTTATGTCATTCCGATCGTCCGTTCTTTCGTCCGTGCGTTCGTCAACTTTTTATGTGAAATTTTGCGCTAACCCATTTAGATGGCTCATACTTCTTTAACCGCAATGCAGATTCTTTGCATATATGGTCCACCATTATTTGTATAGCAATATGTATAGTTATATGTCCTATAGCATTTGTATAGCTATATGTCCTGATTTAGACCCGTAGGTGGGGCCAGCGTTCAATTAATAGGACTTAGGCTATTTCATCATGTCAAACTTTTATATTACTAATAGCTCAATTTCTGCTGTTCCATTTCCTTATTTATTTGGTTGTGAATACACAAGTGGAATACAAGAGCATTCGCTATTATAAATAATAGCCAGGGGTGGTCGGGTGGTGCGATGGTGCTGTGTGTAACTTCCAGTGCCGGGGCGTCCAAATTGTAGGGCAAGGGCCTACTGTGCTTACAGTAGGTGCGGGTGGGGGTTGTTTGGACATTTTTTCTCTCATCTATCATTTCTCCTCTTTCTCCCTCTCTGGGAGTAGGCCCGATATAGACTGAAATACGGTTTCAAAGGGCCGTTAAACCCAAAACAATCAATCAATTAATTAAAAATAGCCACATGTGTTAGTAGTTTGTAAAAAACGTCATAATTTGAGTTCATGTTTCGCCTTGTTTTATGAAAATGTTTATCTACAAAATATGTTGTTAGATAATAGACAATCCCGTAGAAGGCGTTGCGGTGGAACACGTTCTCATAGCTGGCAATCATAGCACAAAAACTTCCAACAGATCAATATAACACAAAAGCCTTTAAGAGAATCTGATCAAAATTCCAAGGCAGTTAGGCCCATGTTCATGTCTAAGCTGTGCATTGTCAGCTTTATATGAAACTCCCCTGAAAACTGTGGGAGGAGTTCGTGAAATTAAATTTGAATTTCAAAAATTCATTGCATGATATTTCTTAGTCAGAAGAAAATAAGGTTCGGATATCCAAGGAGTGTTACAGTCAAGATCGCAGAAATTCGCTGGCATCGATAATAAAAGTAGGTACAAGAATTCCGCGGCATGCATTGTCTCGTCTGTCGGTGCACTGGAACAAAACAGAGTTAAACTAGAGAATCGACACAAAGTTAAGGCCGCTGCGACGACAAACACCAGGCCCAGAGGTTATAAAACTTGAGTACATTCTCAAACTCAAAAGAAAGCATACTGATTGACTGCTTCCGAGCACATGCTCGGAAATAAAACATACTGAATGACTGCCTCCGAGCGCATGCTCGGAAGCAGCCAATCAGTGTGCTTTAGTTTATTTTAAGTTTTAGATTATACTCAAGTTTTATAATCTCGAACCCAGAATAAAAAGACCTAAACTAGAACAAATCGACGCAAAAAAGTTTACACCGCCGACGACACCTAAACAGCAATATTTTTGTCTCGCTTCTGCTAGCTGTACGCGAGACAACAAAAGTGGGACCACAAAATGTGAACACAATTGCAGACGGCCTACACAATGACTAGTCCCCTCTTCTCTAACGGCCCTTTCAGACAATATTTCAGTTTATATCGAGCCGTCTCCCAAACAAGGAAGACAAAAAAGGAAGATGAGATAGATGAGAATGACAAAAAAAATCCGCAATCCCCACCCTCCAACCCCCTCCCCCCTGCACCTCCTCCTCAAGTTTTATTGTGCTCTAATTTTCATCCCGAGTTCCGTAACCCATTTCTGTCTTGTTGACTGTTCTGTTCCCATAAATTGCGTGGGTCTATCCTTATTCTTCTTTTTTTCTTAATCATTCTTTTTTTTTTATTTTCAGGAAAAAGAGACATTTGTCTTATGCAACTGGTTTAGAAAGTGACCAGACATTGCGTTTTGTCTCTACACTGCTTGCCTATGTACCTTTAATTGGTCTCTGGGCATTTACGGATAAATAAACAAATACTTTTCACAAGGCGGCACCTCTGTTTTGGTTCTTTCTTGTGCTGTATGTCGCTTTGACTGTTTTTATAAATGGTTTGTTATGTTTAGGCTAGCCCTGATATTATAGAATTGAAAATAGGTAAAAATAAATTTAAAGTTTTGCGTATAATTTGTTTTATTTTCAGTGTTGGAGCTTTTTGTAAGACGGTTGTGTGGGCGGTGGTTGGTTTTGTTGGGTTGAACAACTAAGTATCCGATGGACCAGGGCAGAACAAAGCGCGAGCGTTGGTCGATCACAAACCGGTTAAGCCCCCTCCTCCAGTAATTTTATAACTGGCCAGTTCAAGGCGGCAGTTTTGTTTTGATTCTTCTTGGATGTTTTATGTGTTGTTAGTTGCTATGTCTGCTACTGACATATTGTTTGTGATATTCAGGCTAGCCCGTGGACCACCTACATGGAAAATGGCTGTTTACACGGCTGCCGCTGATGTTGTCTGTTGTGATGACTAGTTTTGTGTTGTCTCTTTCCCACATGGTGTCTTGGGTTGGATCTGGAATTGAATTGTGTCAGTTCCTGAGATTGTTCCTTCTTACTTTTTTAGATTTTAATTAGAATTCTTTTGGCCCATGCTCCTTCTTTTCAACGCTTTTCTTGCTCTTGGAGGAACTCTTTTAGGTTTGAATTTGCATAGCAGTTGTCTACATAATTCAGTGTATTAATGCAGAAAATATACACCAAATATACGTCACTCTGATGAAATGCAGATTAGGGCTCGTGACTATATAAAAACCGACAGCCGGAGCCAAGGAGAACTAGCTAAACTATGGAAGGCCGGACCAGAGGTACATGATCGAGCACCAACCCATTTGTAAAGAACTTTAGGTCAAGAGATTCCCTGTGCACAATACCCGATCCATCGCCATAAAAATAAAGAGTGAGGTAAAGTGAGTGAGTTAGGTAAAGTGAGTGAGTGAACTCGGTTTTAACGTCTGAGCAACACATATATCATAAGAAAACAGGGCCTCCATTTAAATTCCCATTCGAAAGATAGGAGGAACAGAAAATTCAATAAATGAGCAAAACATAATTATAGACTGTCTAATTTCATGAGCAGTGTTCACATTTTGATAACAGATAGCCATTCAGTCTGTATTAAAATCCCGTTATCACACCAGCTCTTTATTATGCTTCGTCATCTTTTAAAATCGTTCAGAAATACAAGATTTACAAACAGCTTTCCAAATATATGAATATCAGCTCCCCACAAGTTATTCTCCGATATCCCTTCCTCAAGCTAACATTTTCCTAATCAAATCAGAATGACGACACCAACACTGAAAACACAATGCGAAATTGCGAGAGTAATGATAATGATCAGTGGGCAGACTGCGCAGATGCAAAGTTTGGTCTGTGCCTTAGCTGTTCAGTTAGGCAGCGTTTTTGCGCGTAACAGTTCATATCAGTCTTCCGTCTCTACTTGTCCATTAGGTTTGTTACCCCGTGCTGTTCATGCGAATTATATGTATCTTAAAGCCCCAGTCACACACACACATTACGGATAGGGCGGATAGTTGCGGATAAAATCCTCAGTTTATCCGCAGAATTTGTGGGCGTGGCCTAATTTTGTTTAATGAATTTACGGATATAGTTACCAATGGATACGTATGGATACGGATAGGTACGAACTACTAACCTTCCGTTACCTTCTGTAATCTTTAGATGCGCATAAATACCTTCAGATGCGGACTGTTGCGCGTGCCTAGCGGATAGAAGGCTAGAAAAGATTAACTGCGACGTACACATCTGTGTCTACTCCTTGTTGCTCCAGTCACACACACACATACGGATTGTACGGATACTACGGATGGCCCGTCCGTATATATTCGTTTTATCCGTAATGGGTCCGTATCAGATCCGCAGAGTCCGTAACTGTCCGTATCATATCCGCAGAGTCCGCAGGATCCGCGTCGAAATTTTGAAAAGTTTCAAAATTCGGGCGCGGATGAGTAAACCGTAATGGTGCGTTACTAAACGCATATATACGCATCTATCCGTATCTAATCCGTGTCGCATACGTATCTATTCCGTATCTTATCCGTTATTGAACCTAGCAGTCCGCAGTCCCACTCCAAGTTGAGGACCGATACGGTTTCAAGCGGATCGTTACCTTTCGTTACGGAAGTTACGGGTCTCGTTCGGCGTACTGTAACGGACTGTTTTCTACAGTTACGTTTCAATACAAAAAGGTTGCATTCCAATACTGACAGATACCTACAGGATGGTTTGGAGAGGCGGCTGTACGGCAACAACACCAGTAGGGGGGGGGCAAAGAGACAGAGACTGTATCTCAAGGACTACTACAACAGAGAGGCCGGGTCGGTGCAATGGCAGTGACGTATGGTGCAGTTATGGTGCGATGTTATGTTTCTTATTTGTAACAGCCTAGTGGGGTCATCTTTCATGAACATGCCAATAGCAAAAGTAGGGCCATCATTCCATAATCTTATTTGACTTTTATCAATTTGAATTAGTTGTCCAATATAGGACAAAGTATTTTTTTATCAATTACAATTAGTTGTCCTATATAGAACAACGGTTAATGGTGAAATGAAGCATTAAAGATCTACTGGTCAGGCTTGAGTAGCCGAAACTTCGAAGATGGCCCATGTTCCTTCTTTCGAATGAGTTCTGTGCTCTTGAATGAGCTCTTTTAGATTTCTATTTTACTTCAGTGCCACTGGTTTCGTGCCGTGCAGCGACCGTAAAACGTCTTCCCGTACGTCACCTATAGTGCATTATATATACAGTAAAACCTGTCTTAAGGGGTCACCCAAGGGAAGCCCAAAAATTGGCTGCTTAAGACAGGTGACCCCTTAATACAGGTTCATTTGCACTGTTTTTCGGTTCAAGGGACTCGGAAAAGGTGGCTGCTAAAGGCAGGTGACCCCTAAATAGAGGTGACCACATAAGCAGGTTTGACTGTATATTTTTTTCCTTTGAGATCAAGAAAATATTCTGAGATATCAGAAATTTTCGTTTGGTTTAAATTTATAGTCTAGATTATTGCATTTTTTTCCTTTTAGATCTTTTATGGAACTAATTAGTCTTTGAATTTACTGCCTTATCAAAATTAAGAAATTACATTATGCTTTCTCTGGTTTTCGTTACCAAATCATATCGGGGTCACTGATGCGGTTTGAGTAGCCGAATTCTCAAAGTATGGTACCTTCCTTCGAATGTGTGCAGTGTTCTTTAAGGATTAGAATAGTATCTACTTTATCAACTGCCGACTGAATATCTATGTCAACCGAGCAGTAATTGGGTACCTTTTTCAAATCAGGGAAGGACAAGGAAGCGAAAGGAGAGAGATGGGCTTCGCCGTTCATATGCTATGCCCAAGATACATTGACCCTAACCACCTACTCCCACCCCTCCTCCCCCAAGCCACCGCCCCTACGGTCATTAGGCTATAGGAAACCTTTACCTTTACCCAATTTATAGTTTGAATCCAGGTATACAAATTGAAATAAAAATCTAATCCTTCATGAGCAAGAACACAAAACACATTCGAAAGAAGGAGCATGTGCCATACTTCGAGGTTACGATTTTTAGAGCCTCATAAATGACCCTGACATGACCCATTACTTCCGTAACTAAAGGTAAAGCTCCGTATGAAACCGTATCAGTCCTCAACTTGGGACTGCGGAATGATGGGTTCAGTTACGGATAAGATACGGAATAGATACGGATGAGAAACGGATTAGATACGGATAGATGCAGATAAATGCGTTCAGTTACGGACTTTTACGGTTTACTCATCCGCGCCCGAATTTTGAACCTTTTCAAAATTTCGACGCGGCTCCTGCGGACCCTGCGGATATGATACGAACAGTAACGGACTCTGCGGATGCAATACGGATCCATTATGGATTAAATGGATAGATACGAATAGATTCGGACGGGCCATCCGTAGTATCCGCAGAGTCCGTATATGTGTGTGTGACTGGGGCATAAGCATGTATCAAAGTTTGGAGTAATTCGACTTTAACGATTTACTCCAATCAAGAATGCATTACGTGTTTATATCAAAGTATTCTTACAATCCAGCTGTGAGAGTCGATGAGGTTAATAGTGTAGTTAAATATCAATTTGTTGCTTGAACTGTTTATGTTTCAAAGAGTTCCATCATAATCATACCATGTTTCTTCTAACCGATAGCCCGTTTTAAAATGAAACATATGTAATGTGTTTTCTAGCTGCAATGGTGTCATATCTCTATGTCGCTGACATTGTATTTTCCATTCCCGGTATGGTACTTCACTAGAGTTGTTTTGTGTCTTGCTTTCCTAATGGGCCATGCTTTGTCTAAATGGCTGATCCCCTTGGCATATAAAAGCGGAGCTATAATAGTATCATTTAGTATGTGCATAGGATGTAATGTTTCATGCAGCACTGACTCCGCTCGCAAACCAGAGCAGCTGTTTTCAGAATAACGAAGTGGCATTATCCTCAAAAGATCAGGATAAAAAATGAAAAAGGGTTTCTAAAATAAATGCGTATTGAACGACTACTGTCCACAAATCTGTTCATTAAAATTCCGCGTACATAAATAAAATGTTCTGAGCTATCATTTTATCAGAGTGCTATATGCATTAAAGACTAAATATACCAAAAGTCACCCTGGTCAAATTGTTTAAAAGTTTGAAAACTATGAAAAGACTGAAAAACGCGCCATAAATAAGTTTGTGACATATATGAAAATAGCCGAAGGTAGTGTAAATGGGCAATAGTCAAACGTAAATAAAGTAGCTTAGACAATAGTCCCTACAAACATGTTACAAATGAACTTATTTACCATTAATGACTTTACAGACATACTTCCTACTTACCTTTTATTTTTATTTTTATTTTCAGAAAACGGACTTACGCTCTATATACATGAAAAGGCAAATACGCGCCGGTTAAAGATTAAACTATGAAAAAAATGTTTTAGGAAAATTTACTTGACAGCTCTGAATAAATCAAACTTGACTTTTAACCACTGGATTATGGCATAAAAATGTTGTGTAAACGAAAAAAAAAAATATGACACTTCTGGAAAAACCGCGGACCACAATCGAAACGTGTGATTTTGTTCTAAGAATCTCGTTGGTTGGTTGGTTGATTTGATGCTTAACGTCCACGGTAAACAACTAAGGTCATGTCGGGACGGTCAGGTAACCTAACCACACTATTCCTGGGCAGGCTTAGACCTCCTAAGCGGTTAACCAGTACTAAGTGCACATACTTTCGCCAGTAACTGACAACTGCCCTTCTTGAATCAGCGGAAGGAGAAACGAAAGTATGTGGCCAGACCGGGATTCGAACCCAGGACCTCTGACTTACGAGTCAGGTGCCCTACCGATTAAGAATCTCGTGGGTAAATGGCAAAATTACCTGCATATCATCACGTGATATAACTACTAATATTGTTTCCTTCTATGGGCTTACGCTGTTTCAAATACCATACACGGCTTGAATTTATCTACTTACCATTATAAACCAAAATATTTTATGAGCTGTCATCCAGGATTTAGATATGGTAATATAATATCTAAGGAAATTTATTTAAATTTATTTCATTTGGAGACACACGTAGTGAAATAGCGAGGGAGTTTATTGTCCCCCGCCTTTTCGAAGAAAAGCGGAGGGACATAGTTTTCGGCATTCCGTCCTTCCGTCCTTCCGTCCGTCCGTCCTTCCGTCCGTCCGTCTTTCCGTCCTTCCGTCCGTCCGTCTTTCCGTCCTTATTTCCGTCCTTCCGGCCCCTTAATGTAGTAGGTACCTTGTGTGCGCAACTCCTCCTACAGTTTTATGCTGATTCTTTCGAAACTTTACAGATGTTTTTGTCATGGTCTGAAGATACGCATGTGGTTTGGATATAATCCTGAGATTATTTTTTGTTACTTTTTCCACAAGTTGAACTTAGTAATTTTTTAGGCGTTTTTACTATCAAAGTGACTAGGTAGTGGGTACCTTGTGTGCGCAACTCCTCCAAGAGTTTTATGCCGATGCCTTTGAAACTTCACAGGTGTTTTGGTCATGGTCTGAAAATACGCATGTGGTTTGGATATAATCCTGAGGTTATTTTTTGTCACTTTTTCCACAAGTTGAACTTAGTAATTTTTTAGGCGTTTTTGCTATCACAGTGACTAGATAGTGGGTACCTTGTGTGCGCAACTCCTCATACAGTTTTATGCCGATTCCTTTGAAACTTCACAGGTGTTTTGGTCATGGTCTGAAGATATGCATGTGGTTTGGATATAATCCTCACATTATTTTTTATTACTTTTTTCGCAAATTGAACTTAGCCATTTTTCATACATTTTTACTATCAAAGTGAATAGATAGTGGGTACCTTGTGTGTGCAACTTCTCCTACAGTTTTATGCCGATTCCTTTGAAACTTCACAGGTGTTTTGATCATGGTCTGAAGATATGCATGTGGTTTGGATATAATCCTCACATTATTTTTTTATTACTTTTTTCATATTTTTAACTTAGCCGCTTTTCCAGCTCAAACACTTTAGTGTTTATACAGTGTTTATACAGTGGAGACCTAGTTTCCAAGGCGGGGGACATAAATTCGTCGAATTTGCTTGTTTTTATATACTTATGGTCTGTTAGAATCCCAGCATTTGCGGTTCGTGCGATAAAGATCATTCCTCTAGCGTACGAACAGACGTAGTGACGGTCGATCCGACAAGCCATAAACAATTCTCCCTCTAATCGTTTTCGAAGTCGGTTGCATAAAAAGAACACATCAGTGCAAGGTAAGGGGTGGTGTTTTAAAGCAATACCAACTGTTGTGGTGATAAAAGTATCTAAATATTATACAAACTTTCGATGCAGCATGAGAATATTCAAAGTGAGGTTCCAGTTCTAGCGCCCATGATCCAGGAGGACGAAAACCCAGCCAAGAGCATAGCTGCCTACATGCAAATATGCAGGTGCGTATTGAAAGTTTGTCAAAGTGACAAAATTTCAACTCACCTGCGTATTTGTGTGCTAAAGTTTGTAAATTGGACAATATTTCAATATTTACTGCATACAGACATGAAAATATGAACTTCTTTCGGGGCTAAACCACTAGATCTCCTCAACGAATACGAAACATACTGAGCGTACCATGTAATTGCTCCTACTCTCTTGTTGAGGCACTCCAGCAAGTGGTTTTTAGTGGAACTTTTTTCTTTAAAGATGCTTAAATATCAAAATACTAGGTTTAACATACCCAAAACCATTTCTCGTAGCTAAATACTGACTTGCAGCATATTGCATGACCTCTTTTGTCAATTTTTATCATTTTTTGTTTGGAGGTGGGTTTTCCAATAGTAAAAATATTCATTCTGGTTTCCAGCCTTTGATGAGGTTCATTTTGATTTTAAATAAGCTGGGAACCACCCATTATGACATCACAACTGAAATGATGTCATCACTAATCACCTGATCTGTTTTGGAATGTGATCATTTCAGCAAAGGGTTACATGCAGTGTCAGCTACACTTATGCATCTTTTTGTTTTCCAAAAAGATATTTCTTATGAAAATAACTGCTATAAAATATAAGCATAAATTCTTCTGAACTGATTTCATGTTAATTTTATATGAAATGGTAATTTTCAAGAATGTGCTTGAAACATGCCACCCCTACAGCAATAATCGGTTATCTTGAGGCCGCCATTATAAAACTGAAAAAGTACATTGCAAGAGATTACTTTCCAAGCTCAAGAGCATGCCAATGAATTTCAAAAACTCTACTGGACAAATCTGACTACGAGAAATGGTAGTAAACTGAACCATGTAAGTGGAATTTGCTGTTTCTTTATCCTTTAAGTATAAACTTCGAAAAACTACTTGCTGGAGTGCCTCAACAAGAGAGTAGTTACTTACCTGACCGCCCATGGCTATAGTCTTTGATACTTAAAATGAAATATAACTATGACAATTAAATACAAGATAAAAAATCTTAAAAAAAAAAAACATACCTCAGATGTAATAAATCCTTTCGTCACGGAAAGTCCTGAGTACGTTATAATGGAGATTAACTGAATAAGCATCGCCCTCGTATTTTGTAGCTTAATTCTTCCAAACAATTAAAGAATATCACCACTGTCTCGACAATTAGTGCCCAGTGATTTTCGATTCACCGGTCTAACAAACATTATATGACGCTAAAACGAAAGTCCAGATTAGATGTAATTGATACGCTTCCATTTCAGAAACGGTTTAAACTGCATAATATCACATTTTAAATATCAATTCACACCAACAGGACCCGTCATCCAAGAACATGTATATTTTTCCAGTAATGACTCTAAAGTAATATCTTCTAGGTTCTTGAACTATACCCTAATTCAGATCCATAGGTTAAAAATCTAGTTTCCGACTAATATCGAGCGGCCATTTTTTTTTATTTGCTATAAATCATACAGAGAAATGGTAACCTGTCCGTTAAGCTTCTTTTATTGATACATTATACACTTAACTTTATCATATTACTGTCTGAGACTCATAATATTTCATTATCTTACAATATTAATGTTCTGACATAAATTTTAATCTCTTTCAATTGAAAGTTTAAAGATCTTAAGACCTCTGAATAAATCTACACTTTCTCTTATCAAATCTGTATTATCAGCCTGCACGTAACGCGTTTGGCGAGCTATTTTTCCAATAGTTTAGAGACGCTATAATTCTTGCTATGATATCAGAAAAAAATGTGCGTGATATATCTGGATATTTGTAAACTAATACAGGTGTGAAACTTAGTGGGTAGATACCAGTATATTAGAAATATATATATAAACAAGAATACAAGGAGTCCAGTGAAACAGCACCAAAGCACATTTGAGCCGCGACACACAAAAAAAAAAAGTGGCACGTCCGCCACCAGAAGACTCAGATCAGCATGGGCAACTGCCCAGTCTTATCACAGTATTCGGAGTGCGCTTAAAGCATAGCTTAGGGTCTAAGCTACATCCATGCCGACAGCGACTGGTCGGATGCCCAGGCTGATCTGAGTCGTTTCTGGTCGCACATGCTAGTTTGTTGGTTTTGTCGTGTCGCGGCCCAGTTGTGATACGCCAGCGTTGTTTTCTTGTCTTCCAGAGACTATGTATTTAAGCGCCTAATGATATTACATAGCATCTTACGATTATTGCATTAGTTTTTATTTATCCTTAGTGTACTTTGTACGTCAACCAACTTCGCCAGCTTTGCACATGATAGGTATTTAGTAAGTGTGACGTCACAGGTAAACAATAAGAAAAGTACATAAAATGATCCTGTGTTTTCTGTCAGACTACGCAGCTGGAGCAGATATGCATATTTTTAAGATTTTTCAACATGAAACATAATTTAACATATTGAAGAATATATCAGTGTGTATATTTCCGCCATTTAGCTATCACTTTAAATGAACTTCCACTCTGCAGATATTTTCACAATCAAAAATCCGGTGTGTCGCCGGCTGCTTATGTGGCTAATCACGGTCATCAGCAAGAAAGGTCACTTCCGGTTGAGGCGTCTAAAGGAATATTAGCGATTGTATTGGCTATGGATTCCTTATATGCAATTTGAAGGTGCTGCGTGTAACTTCCAGTGCCGGGAGTCCTACTTATTTGAATAGTGGTAGGGCAAGGGCTTACAGTGCTTGCAGAAGGTGCGGGTGGTGATTGTTTGGACATTTTTTCTCTCATCTATCATTTCTCTCTTCTTTCTCCCTCTATTTTGGAGACAGCCCGATATGGACTGAAATACTGTCTCAAAGTGCCGTTAAACCCAAAACAACCAGCCAGCCAACCATTTCTTTTCATTAAATTTTGAGGTAACTTTACATTTATATAGAAATTTTGGCTTTTTACTTACCCTGTCACCTTATTTACACATATTTCTTAAATAGAGGATATGTGAATTGACTTGCAGTTTGCTTACTTTTTCTTCCGACTACTACACCTGCTTTGGTGGAGCATGTTATGGATGGTACACCTTTACTGACGTCTGATTTTGCAGTGAACTTAATTATGAAAGCTGAGGGTATTTTGTAGATGAGTCGGGTTTTATAATTACAGTAGGATTTGCCTAGATAATCCTCAAAGTATATTGCAAGTAAATCTGTATTATCATATACTTCATTTACGCCATGTGGCGCCGCCAAGATAACATTAGCTGGCGGAATCAGAATACTACCTTTTTCAATATGGCTGCTTTGTGAGCATCTAAAATAAAAAAAAAAAAGATTTTTCTTTTAAAGATAAATATTTGATTTTTTATGATAAAAATGGTTGTCCGAATAAAACTCTTAACGGGTTCCTTCAAGAGCAGAGAACACATATAAGAAAGGAATATGGGCCATACTTCGAAGTTTCGGCTATTCAAGCCTTCTCAGTGACCCTAGTGGTGTTTGAGTGGAATTTAATAATTACAACATATTTCAGGGAAATGTCATTCTTAAAAGCATTCTGCATCAACCCTGTCGCTTACGCTGGTGAAGTTCAGCAAGTTAAGTATGTGTAGCACTTATGAACACGCCCGTTATTTCATTTCATCATGCACCTGCTGCAAAATTCCACTGATAACAAGGGTATGATAACACAGTGTGATATCATGTCACTGTAGAACTGCGCTTGCGCGATTGTTATCAGGTCATGTCTTGAGGAACGATCTCTGAAGACGATTGCCGGTATATTGACGTTGGCCGTGATATCAACTTTCGATTGGTTAATTGACGTCACCGACTTACGTCATGACGCATTCGCGACGTCAGCAAGTTCGAACAAAACTGCGTTTGTTTATCATTTGTTTGCCGCTCTTTACGCCGTAAAATCTTCAAATGATGCATGATAAATAGAAAACCATGTAAGTGTCTTTTGATATCAAGTTTATCAGGCTCGACCACAAACGACGTACGTCGACTGGCTCGGCAAGCCTCGCCATTCTTACGCTGTTTCTGGTCTCGCCTGATAAGCCTCGCCATTCCTACACTGTTTCTGGTCTCGCCTGATAAACTTGATATCAAAAGGCTCTCTATTAAATATTTACCCAAGATTCCAGTAAATATGGTGTCGTATCAAACGCTCTGCATTTATCAGTTCATTTAAAACCTTGGGAGAAAATAACAAGACAAGCAGAACTTAGGAGTCTGCCATCGTTTGTTAGACCGGCCTGGATATCTAACATAAACAGAGAAGTACGTCATTATAGAAATAAACAATACACATTTCAATAGCAGGACAGATATGTGAAAGAATATTTCTCGTTTTGATATCAGTATAGACAACAAGACAAATTATACCAAACATATAAACATCTGTTTTTACCTTTTTTCTTTTTTAATCGTAAAACATAACAGAAAGCAAAATGGGTAGCTACACAGGTGACCAAACTGCTAGAAACTACAGATAAACAAACACAAGAACAGCAGTGAGAAACCCCAACAGAAGTACCGCCTTGCAACGACCAGTAACAAATAACTTGAGAGCTTAGATCGCTTTTACCAGATCTAAACCCTCGCCGTCAGCTTCTGCTATGGTTCGAAACATTAACTCGCTGCCCGGCCCGAGTGATTCTCTGATAGCAACACGATGGCTTTGTGCTACAGATCACGCTTTCCGTGTTAATATTGGAAGTTTGTTTATTACATATCATGATAAAGAGACTTATACTTCTGGGATAAATACGTCAACATGTCCAAAATAGATAATAACTATGAACTCACAGAAAGTCATTTTACATTCATTCTAAATCCATGTTAAATTATAAGGCTTATGGTCTTTGTTAAGGAATAAACATTTTAAATGATTCTGGCAATAAGTGACGAAAAGCACTCAAAATTACGATGTTAAGGCCGGTAGGGATTATGTATGACAATGGTATGACGTTTTATCTGTTTTGTAAACAAGTACGAACTTTGAATATACTTTCGAATTGTTTATATACAAAATCGGTTATCTATTTAGAATTACTAAGCGAGGTGTTATTGCTCAAAGAAATACTGGCGTTAGCTTAAGTCTCCACATAGTCCTATCAGCGGTAAAAAACGCCTAAACTCAAATCATTGTAAAAAGCGGTTCAGCCTTCACGTTTGGTAATAAAATGAGGGGTGATATGCATATATTGAGTCATATAACTGGCAAAAAGTAGAGAAAACAAGTTTTTGAAACACAACAAATCGCTCCACAAAATACAATTTTCTGTTCTGGTTTCCCGGCTTGAAATGCTATATAAACATCGGCGGGATAGTAATTGGGACTCCACGCCTGTACATTGTATTTTTACCATTTAATGAAATCGAAAGTAGGTCATTTTAGTTGCCAACCAAAATGACCCAAGTAAATTCAAACCGCTTTTATGTGAAACTCAAGGATATTTGATCTTTTTAAAGCTGGCTAATCACGGTCATTCACAATATCGCAACTATAGTGAGAAGCTTGCAGCGATATCTCATGATAAAATTATTCATGCTGATAGAGCAATAGGCTTTTAATAACAAACCCAGTTCAGAATTGTTATAAAAATCATAGCACATGAAATACCCCAGGGTAAGGCAAAAACTAAACATATTTTTCTACGAACCCACATCAAATAAAAGCAACATGCTAAATGGGGTTTAAGTGGGGTAGGTCGGGTTTGACGTTGTATCTCGGTTGTTGCTTCAGATAACCTTGGAGAAGGCTAGAAAATATTACGTAAGCTGTTATGATACTCAGATTTGGTCTTCTAGTGGCATGCATTAAAAAAGTTAAAAAAAAAATATTTTACGTGTTGAAAAGTTATTTTAGAAGAATATCATTAAGCAGGAAAACTAAATAAGATTTTATCTTAAGTTGAATCACTGCTCTACGTTGAGAATTACAATTTTTACTAATTGATATACCAAGTGAAAACAACTAAAATTAGTTCGGCACATCTAATTAAGTTATCACCTAGCTGCTAGTGGACAGGGGTGTTAATTGGTCTTACATAACTCCCCAGATACGAATTATTTGCTGATAAAAATGTTAGTATTTAGTTAGAGAATAAGAGATGGGTTTCTAACGGAGTGTGTTCTAGCGCCGGAGCGCGAGACAAGCATTAACATTTGCTACTTACTGTATTTTCAGTAGAAAGCATATTCCGATATTCGATACTACTTTTATGAAGCTGTAGCCATAAGCAGCTTATGATCAGCTAAGATATTTGCATTCAAACATTTTCCACAGAGCAAACAGAACAAAACGCTCCAAACTTAATCAGAACTGTATTATGATTGATGGAAGTCGTGACGAATAAGAAACTTATAACGTCAATACCATATAAAACATTCGGAAAAATGATTTCTAAAAGAACCATAATTGAGCAACGACATGAGAAAACCAACAAAGTGGTTGTGCGCCCAGCGCAGACTCACATCAGCCTGCGCAGCCGCCCTGTCTGATCAGATTCTTCGCTAGGCGCTTAATGGGTGTTTAAGGGTCTAAGCTACCTCCATGCGGACAGCGAAGACTCTGATCTTATCGGGCGGATGCCCAGGCTGATCTGAGTCTGCTCTGGGCGCACAACCACTTTGTTGGTTGTCTCGTGCCGCGGCTCAATCTTGTTGCGAGACTGTCAAGAAAACTTGTTTCCTAGGCACACCAAGAACATAACCTTTATTACAACGTTTGTGCGTCAGACAGCTTCCGGGGACCATGTGTGTGGCATGCCAGCATTTAACAGTCATAAGCAACAGGAACAAAAAAAAGGATAGTAGAAGTATATAAAGAGTTAATTTAGAGTCTATTGCATTTATAAAGACGATCTTAAAATCATAGTCATATGATATGGATTTTACAAAACATGCCTTTAGCGAGTTTCATAAATTTAATATCATATTACATTGCCTAAAAGATTACAGTTACATACGACAAATTATAGGTCGTTTGTAGCCAGAGCACATAGCAAGGAAGGGGTCCAGAAAGCGCTATAAACAAGGATCATAGCCTACACGTGACATTAAGAAAATTGGTCGAAAAACGAAAAAAAACTAAAAAGCAAAGGGACCAGCCCTGTCCCTTCCTTGGCAACAAGGTGTTTTCAATGACAGACAGAATCCAACACAAAACAACAAGAAAAAAAATAGGACTTAACTACATGGTTGTCCAGGGACAACTTGGCGAGCCCGCTGTTTGAATTAGTGACCTATAAGTATGTCAAGACTAACTGCTTCACTCCCCTATTCGAAAGGGCTCAAACAACATTATGTTTAGTGTTTTTTTTTTTTTTTTTTTTTTTTTTTTTGTATTTTTCATTAAGGAAAACACTTGAAGTAATGGACCGGACAAGCTTAATTTGACAATTTTATCATTTTATCTTCAAGTATGACCTTGATCTTGCCCCTACCAGTATAATTGTTTCGCATGACAATTTTACTGATCAAGGAAAGCAATTGAGCCAACTTATTTTGAAATTCATGCATAAATGTAGAAGTAATAACTGGGACAAGCTCAACTTAAGAAAGTTTTATCATTTAACCTTCCAGTGTGATCTTGACCTCGGACCTGCCAAACAATTGTTTCACATGACACATCTACTCTTCTAGGAGGACAACTGTACCAAATTATTTTGAAATCCATCTGTGAATGTAAAAGTAATGGTCTGGAAAGCTTTGTTTTAGACCATTGTATTATTTTACCTTCCAAAATGACCTTGAACTTCAACCTACTTGAACAAATATTTCGAATCGCACCTCTACTTATCAAGGAGAACAATTGTCAGTGCCCAATTATTTTGAAATCCATGAATAAATGTAGCAAAAATGGCTCGGACAAGCTCAATTTATGATATTAATATCATTTGACCTTCAAGCGTGACCTTAACCTTGGCCCTACCTGACCAAGTGTTTCCAATGGCAATTCTTCTTATCCAGAAGAACAATTTTGCTGTTTCTCTTTTGAAATCCATCCATAAATGTAGAAGTATTGGCCCGGACAAGCTCAATTTATGACCATTTTATCATTTGACCGTCAAGTGTGACCTTGACATTGGACCTACCTGACCAATTGATTCAAATGGCACTTTTACTTATCCAAGAGAATATTTGTGCTGAATTAGTGTAAAACCCATCCATAAATGTAGAAGTTATGGCCCGGACAAGCTCAATTTATGACCATTTTATCATTTGACTTTCAAGTGTGACCTTTACCTTGAACTTACCTGACCAAATGTTTCAAATGGCACTTTTACTGATCAAGGATAACAATCGTGCCCAATTATTGTAAAATCCATGAATAAATGTAGGAAAAATAGCCCGGACAAGCTCAATTTATGACAATTTTATCATTTGACCATCAAGTGTGACCTTGACCTTGAACCTACCTGACCAAATAATTTAAATGGCACTTCTACTTAATAAGAAGAAGAATTGTGCCAAATGATTATTAAATCCATCCATAAATGTAAAAGTTATGGCCCGGACAAATCCGGACGGACGCACACACGCACTAACGCACATACGTTCGCACATACACCGAACTGAAGTTGTAACAACTATGTCTTGCTCACCGCAAGCGGGCTCGACATCAAGAAAAGGTCTGCACCGAATGCAGACAACAAACGAAATAAAACCAGAGCCATTTAGCTGTCAGCAGCGAAAAAAAAAATTGTAGGCGGCGAGAGTAACAATTAACGTATCGTCATTTAGTGAGATTCTAACTAATATGTGAGAAATATAGGCAACTCTATCCAAAATAGAAAAAAAGGAATCTCCACCTGTTTCCCTTTTCCGCAGCCTAAACCCAAAAATACGGATATATCCATATATCGAATACTGGTACTGTTAACCGCAAAACATGCATAGACCTATAGACAGAGAGCAACGTACGAAAATACGATGGAACAACACAGTCACATTTCAGGTTTTTTAATGCAGGAAAAGTCATACAATCAAAGACATAAAATAACGATACTAGGGTAGAGCCGGATAGCTTCGGACGTCCGAATTTACCCGCTGTCCGAAGTTACCCAACTCTACCCTAAATGTACCTCCGAGGCTCAAGTCAAATGGACGAAAAATCATACAATGGAATAAAACAAGACAGCGCTTCTGATGTAAAATCAAATACAACAGGAATGAGGCTCTATAGTTCTATTTTATTGTATATAAAATCACACAATGGCACTTCTGAAATAAGATCATTAATATAATTATAAGTTTATAACTCAACTTTCAATTTCGAATGCATGAAAACTTATGGAACCAGAAAATCAGACATTACTGGCATTATGATCTAAGTAATTTGTAAATGGAATAAAACAAGACAGCACTTGTGATGTTAAAGGCCCATTGTTCTATCAAGGGTAAAAATTTATGAAAAGGTTTGTGGTTAGGTATCGCTGCAAGCGTTTCACTGTAGTTTCGTCATTGTAAAAAATTTGCGCGATTTTCAGGTTTAATTAAATAAAACATGCTTGAGTTTCATACAAAATGGTTTGAAAAAATATTTGGGTTATTTCAGTTGGCAACTAAAATGACCTACTTTCGATTTCATAAGCTTAATACAATGTACAAGAGTGGTGTCACCAATCTGAATCGCTCAACGGGATAGTCTTTTGTGGAGCAATTTGTCATTTTTCAGAAACAGGTTTCCCCTGCTGTTTGCCTGTTATATGACTCAGTTTATGCACATCAACATACGTTTTATCACCTAACTTGACACTTGACGGTCGGACCGCTTTGCATAATGATTCGTGTCATGGCGTTTTTACTACTGATGGAGACTTTATATCGAGTTAAACAGAAATTTTGCACTATGGTTTTATTTTTTAACTGTATGAAAAATCATACAACGGAGCTGCTAATTACGCAGAACCGCAATGCAAACTGTAAGTCAAATACAGCAGGTAGGCTGCATTATGGCTTTATTTTAATTGTATGAAAACTCGTACAATGGCGCTACTGAAAAAAAGTTCTTTAATATAATTATAAATGTTTACCTCATCTTTCTTTTTTAATGGATGATGCAATGGAACCAAGAGGCTTATAAATGTAGGATTGATTGATTGTTTAGGATTTAACGAACCTTTACGACAGTATGTTGGTCTATTTCGGGACATCTCCCAGAGGGGGAGAAAGAAGGGAAATGATAGACTAGAGAAAAATGTCCAAACAATCCCCAGCCGCACCTACTGCAAGCACAGTAGGCCCTTGCCCTACTATGTTCCAAAACAGTAGGACGCCCCGGCACTGGAAGTTATACGCAACACCACCCGACCACCCCCTTATTAACGTAGGAAAATTCATACAATGGAATTAAACAAGACAGCACTTCTGAGGTAAAATTAAATACAACAGGAATATTGCATTACGGTTTTATATTCATTGTATGAAAAATCATACAATGGAGCTGCTAATAACGCAGAACTGCAATGTAAGCAATTAAACAAATACAACAGGAATGCTGCATTATGGCTTTATTTGCCTTGTATGAAAACCCACACAATTGCAGAACTGCAATGCGAGCGATCAGACACAGTGTATTCAACATATGAATAAAAACATACAATGGCACTTCAGATAGAAGTTCAATTTCCAATGGTGAAAAATCATACAATGGAACAAAACAGTGTCACATTTAAAGCTTGTTAATGTAGGAAAATTCATACAATTGAATAGAACAGGACAACACAAAATGAAATACAACATGAATGCTGCACCAACGGGACATATTATGTTATAGCGCTGATGTCCGTCAGTCCGTCTGTGAAGTTTTCGCTTACGGATAACTCCTCCTACAGTTTACATCCGATCAAGCTGAAACTTGGTATATAGTAAGTTTATGATGTGTACCAGCGCATAACGTTTTGAGGCAAAGCTTCAACGATTTTAGCGGAGTTACAGCCCTTTATTTGGATTTTTGGTGTATTTGTTTCTGGATAACTCCTCATACAATTTTCATACAGTTGAGCTGAAACTTTGTAAATAGCAAGACTAGGATAGGGAGTAGCGCATATTGTTTCAAGGTTACGCTCTAATTATGTTAAGCAGAGTTACAGCCCTTTGATAAAATCCACTATGACAGTTTGTAAGGCAATTCTTGTGCACACTATCACTTGTTTACTCTTTGGAATATTATGATGAAACTTGATAGCAATGTATATGAGGTAAAGACGGCATGTGTCATTTAAAAAATGATTGCTTCTCCTTATTTACCTTCGGAGTTACGTCCCTTTGATTATTTTTAGACCGTTTTTATACATCGCCTTTGGAATATCATAATGAACAAGAAAAATCTTTTTTAAAAAAAGATAATCGGCGCAGATTAAATGGAATTGTGTTTTGTAATATGTCTCTAGTTTCAGAGTTGACAATAACATTCCTGAATATGACTCACATGAGTTTTGTCAGTAGGCACCCACAACCGTAATTTGGACACTGGATAGCGAGAATTACCTATCTCAAAATTTGGCTGTCCAATCTGGAAATCAGAAATGGACCGCGGTCAATTTTGAAATTGACCTGCTTTCAAAATAGTTACCAACATGGCGCACTGTTTATTTGTGTGTATTATACCGAAAGTAGAAATCAAAAGTATATCTACGTCAAAAAAAAAAGAAGAACGTTTTAAATATCTGCATCTCTTTTCGATAACATTTACAAACAAGAGAAACATTTTGAATTAAAGTATGACAGAGTGCTAGTATTCACAGTGCATGCGACGGGAAAAAAACGAAGAGTAAATATTCATTGACCTTTGATATTATTGGCTAAATTTTGACATACACGTTATTTCACTAATGAAATCTTATGAAATGTGGAACAATATCGAAATTATACGCGTCTGCGCCGCTAAAAAACTAATGGCAATGTGTGATGTGTATTAGGGTAAGACGGTGTATAACATGTATTACTATTAAAACGATTGCTCCAATTTACTTATTTTGGAGTTACTATCCTTTGATAAATTTAAAAGGCTGTACTTGTTCGCACCATAACAAGATAGCCGTATGAAATATCTTGATGAAAATTTATAGCAATGTGTGTTAGGTTGAGACGGTATGTGGCAGATAAATATTATTCCTCCTTTGCTCGGAACTGAAAATCACTCAGAAACGGGCATTTATTGCCCCGCTTGTGGTGCTCTTGTTCATATGAAAGACATGCTGTGTCTTAAGGCTAGAACTGCAGTTCTTCTGTATCAGCAACTCCATTGTATGACTTTTCATACAAACAAATACGGGGGTGTTCCAAAATTCATGGCACTTGCATAGTTTGTCCTTTACAGCAAATGTTCTAATCATTTTGACTTGCCCCAGCTTTTAAAATTACTCTCCATCTACCTGAATACACTTTTTTAGCCCGACAATCCACTTTTTAAGGCAGTTTTCAACAGGGACGGCCATCAGATACTGCAAAACCGCGGATCTAAGGGCATTTCTCTAATTGTATCTTTTTCCAGGTAGATGATATTAGAGTTTGGAAACAGAAAATAGTAGCAGGGGGCCAAGGGTGGCGAAAATGGAGGCTGTGGTAGGACGGTGACCTTCTCTGATTCCAAAATCTCGGTCACAAGGTGATGTTTTCGATGTTATAAGTTGTTTTTGCAGGACGACCTGTGCGACCAGCAGTTTTAAGTTGCTGCTGCCCGCTCTTAAATTTAGCTACCCACCTGCAAACGTCCTATGGGACATTTGGTCTCCCCCATAGATGTTGCAACCCCACGTTGAATTTCTACAGGTTTAATACCGAGTTGCGACCCTATAGGCACTTTTTCAAGCACGTTGATAGCTCTTTTTCCAGTCATTTTGTGTAAAGTGTAAAAAATACGCTATAAAGAAATGTACACTGTTCAAAGGTCAATGAAGTTGTGAGCGAGATGTTTACTTACGTTACCCTTAAGTAATGTCTATTGGCACGAGGTGGTTTTGAGCCCATATCGCTAGACTGGCGGGAAATAAAACTACAATGACATTAATTTTGGAACACACCTTGTATATCCAGCCGTCTCGCAGAGAGAGGGAGAAAGATAAGAGAAATGATAGGTGAAAGAAAAAGTGTCCAAAACCCCTTCTTCACCTACTGCAAAAAGAGTTAAGGAGTGAATGAAAATAGCCTAAAAATCTAATTGAAATAAAGTAAGGAGAAGCAACCATTCTTATATTTGACACACAATCTGGAGATCACGCACATTACGACTCAGTTTGATCAACATATTCCAAACGGTTACCAAATTATGGTATGTACAAGATAAGTTTACACAAAATAGCCTATATAAACTAATTAAATGGACGTAACTCAGAAATTAAGGGATAGCAACAACTGTTATATGCAGCACATTGTCGGGATTAATCTAATGAATACTCCTATTAAATTCATGATGAAGATATCCCATAAGGTTACTGAGTAATGGCGCGCACAAAGAATGTTTACGGACAGACAGACTGACGGACAGTCGTGAAAAGTAGTCAAAATTTTTTCCTACAGGCCAGAGTGTTTGTTTGTTACAGATTATTCAAATAGCTCTAGAAATCTGCAAAACATTTTAAATTTCTCATCATTTTGCTTTCTTATCTCAGTGACAATATCTTTATTTTGCTGCTCTGTTTTTTTTTTTAATGATTTTGTGACTTTCCAATGCTTCTAATTTTCTTTTGTGCAGGCTCTTTTTTCCATTTCTTTTGTATAGTTGAAGACTCAACGTTTCTGTCTGTGTTCGTAGTGAGCGGTCGTTTTTTATTACTCGTCCCTATGTCCACAGAATCTGTTGAAATCCTCATAATGAGTTTAGCAGGATTATTTCCAGAATTCTTTTCCTTGTCAGTCGCTTTACGGTAATCATTTTTTTAGTTTATTCTATTTATTTTTCATCTGCCCAGTTGCCACATTTATCCCAAACTATTAATTTTATTGGTAAGCTCCTTCCACAGTAAGTCGTGGCGTTGATTTTTATTAAATTCATCCTCTAGCTTCTCCCTGACGCTTATAAAGGCTTTCTGATCACTTGCTGTCCACAGATGAAATAACTGTTCTGGAAGTTCCTCTTCATTGGATTGTCCTGGCTCAGGGGTTTTCAAATTTTCAGATGAGGAATAGGATGGTTCCGTCGCTGCGTCAGTTACTAGTACTTGTTGTCTTACTTTTGGATCGTTATATGGTGAATTTATCATCTCCAAAAAGGACTTGCTGATTTTCGCATAATATAATTTTTGATTTTTTTCCACTTTCATAATAACCCTGAAAAAAGAGGCAAAATTACTTGGACACTGTCAGAGGTCCTTAGTATGTTTGTTACAGAAATGGTTTAATAAACATCAACCAGCAGTAAAACAGTTTATTGTACAAAAATAGACCTATACGGCTAGCTCGTTGGTCAAGCCTCACAGGTCTCTACGCCTTGGCTAATATGCCTAGCCGCTGTCATAAAGAGATTAATAATGACATTACTTACAATGCACTAGTGTCAGAGTTAGTTTGTAAAGGACGTATTTGAAAGTTTAGTCGGGCTCCCCTGGGCTCACCTGTTGCCTTTCGTTTGTGTCAGAGTTCCATTGTCTTTATTGTCTCGGGATCACTGTTCTGCATCACTCGGCAAGCCTCGTGATGCCGAACAGTGATCTTCGTGACGGAATTTTCTATCCACACCTCAGACCTATGAAGGATACTTATATTCTCTTTGGTGCCGAGGGCGGCATGCGGACTTTGATTGCATCATTCAGTGCCTCTTCTTAACTTCTAATAGATATTGCACATGTTTACCGCCAGTTTATCAGACATCTATTTGATTTCATTGCACAGGGCTTTGTTTCCATTCTTGATCTAATATAGTTAAACATGTCTCAATTATTGTCTTTTTCCGTTCATTAAGTTTGTTTTTTTCATCTTTGTCATTGTTTGTCTGATAAAATCCATAACGATGCCAATGCAGCTGATAAGCTTGCCATCTCCAGACACGAGACGGGAAAAGAGCAGGTGACCAAACAAAATACTATTTGCTCTTTTGATCTTAAGATAGGCTTGCTCTAGAAACTGTAGCTCTTGATGTTATCAGAAGGAAGGTCACATACTTCCTAATGTGCCACCAAGTATGATAGTATTCTTTCAGGTTCTGATGACGGTGAAAATTAGGACGTGTTAACAAATGAGCTGCGACACGACAAAACCAACAAAGTGGCATGCATATGCACCAGCAAGAACTCAGGTCAGCCCGGGCATCCGCCCTGTCTGATCAGAGACTTTGCTGTGCGCTTAAAAGGTATCTAAGGGCCTAAGCTAGCTTCATGCAGACAGCAAATACTCTGATCAGACTGGACGGAAGCCCAGGCTGAGCAAACCCTTCGCTGGGCGCATATGTCACTTTGTTGGTTTTGTCGTGTCGCGGCTCAAATTACCGTTATTATCCTATAGATGAGCAATTGAGTTTTACAATGCAGTAAAGAGTCTAAAAGATGCAGATTGAACGGCAAGCAGTGTAGGCCCTGATCAGACTGTTCCTTTTAGGAGCAGTTTAATCTATATTTGCGCTGTTTGTTCCGATCTGTCTGTCCACATACTCAGAATATTTACTCAGGTCCGAAAAAGCGACTCTTTCTGCAGTCACTTTTACCCCTATTCTCTATTTTTTTTCACTTAAGAAAAGAGTTTGCTTCTTGAGGGGCCATTCCTATCATTTAAGAGTAGATCTTTTTTGGGAACGGGTTTCCGTTCAGTATGGCAGCTTACATGTCGAAAAAGTCATTTCTCTTTGAAAAAAAACACGCGATGTCTAAACAGCTTTTCATAAACAAATACAGGTCCTCCTTCTTAAAATAAAAATGATAATGATAAACTAAACTAGGGCAAATGGATAGACATATATAGAAAGACGAGTACGTACGGCATAAATGAGTTAAAATATTGCTACTCAATAAAGTTCCGATTCTGTCTCCATGAAAAAGTGCAAATTGTTACAGAACTTGTACTAACCGGACAAGTTTGAAAATGACAGTACCATAGCAACTCTCCGTTCATTATATAACTGCATTTTCGGAGTGCATCTTCAGTTGACACGATTATTGTTCTGCACGCGCTCTTGCGCTAAAATGTCTGTAATTATTTTGAAACACCGTACTTGACGATCATATTGTTTCGTTTTAAGGAAAAGTTCTCGGAAATCGATTAAATGTCCCTTAATTTTCTTTGCAATTACCATCTGTCCAAAAGAATTAACTTTTATTTCACAACTCAGAAAATTTCCTTTGCGATATCAGAATTTTATGATAACAGAAGTCGAAATGTAAATTAAAACAGGTAATGACTAATCAAAATTTCATTTTTTATATAAGAGGGTACTTTGAGGTATTAGTATTCGACTTAGCGGGAGTTGACTGTACATGGGAGGTGACAATAAGAAAGGTCAAAAGGTATCATGATAGTCAAGTTCAGAGACTAAATACTGCAGAACGAGGGACGATTGAAAAGTAATCTACGCACGTATGCTTACATTTAACATGACTGTAATAACTTTTCATTCACTAGCTTAAGGTGGTAGGTTAAAAAAATATGCAAAACGTTTCTCTTTTACAGCGCCCTAAACGCAAGAGGGGTAGCATATTTTTGAAATAACATTCACACACTGCAAGATTTAAAGTTCTTGTTGTAGTACATGCAAACATGATGCTAAGTCAACGATTTGATGGAAATGCAAAATATTTTGGCATCTGTTGACTTCACCGTAAACCCTTAAATTTTGCAACCCTGAAATTTAGAGACCCGTATCTTATGTTCGTGCTTGTTAGAAACATTGTGAGCAAAGCCAAACAATGTTTACACACAAATAAACATTGACATCTTACATGATTTTGGTCGAAAAGAGTTAAAAGATATCCACTCCTGTGCACACAGAGCATGCGTCTCCGAGTGTGCACTATTTGCAGAAACTCTCAAAATAGACACTTCCTAAAAACTAAAGTTTTGCTTTTTATTTTGAAATGGAATAAATTTATGTTTGCATATATCATCGATTACAGGGATGCTGTAGGACATATATTAGCAAAAACACAAACAAAAAAACAATTGCAAAAGTTTTGGTTTCCTAAAGTTATGGTCGCCAAAGAACTTTACAGTACACTCATAGAGGTAACTGTAAAGGGTAAAGTGTCATCCAATTGATATTGAAGATAAATTCCCGAAATTTGGTGATTGTTGCTCTGTAGAATGGCCGTTTAAAATCAGTACTTGAAATTCACCCCAAAGGTATCAAAACATGATGGGGCTCAGAACTTTTCAATCGCCCCTCGTAATAACAATATTAGATCTATATATGTATAGGGAGGAATTCTAGGCACGCAGTACAGCGCTTAGATAAAATCTACTAAGAGTGGCCAATCATGTGCTACAAAGTGTACACTTTGCTGTGTGACAAGAATTAAGTATATGCCTTAGTCTTAGTTTCGTACTTGTTTGATTTATATTGCTGTTCTCTAAATGTACACTCCAACAGAGATCTAAGTGTACCATTAGCAGCAAAGTGTTTAAAAAAATAAATACCTGTTGGCTGCCATGTTATACCTTAACATGTTTTCTGTTTAGATATGTAATATGTATGTATGCATACTTTTTCTCATATGCTACCTGCGTGTGGCCTGAGAGCTACTTGGGTCGCTGTTGGGTTATCACTTAACAACAAACTGTGGCATTATCAATTGATAGCACCATGTTAGTGTCCCTTTGCTTAAGAAATAGATCAGCTCTAGCAGTGAATTGTTGAGTAATAATTCACTGTTTGGAGGTCAGTTGTAAAGTAGATCATATCACGAGCGCGGAGCGCGAGTGATATATCTACTTACAACTGACCGTCAAACAGTGAATTATTACTCAACAATTCAATGTTAGAGCTGAACTATTTCGATTCTAACGCTCAAAAACGCTGAAAAATTATTCTTTTCATTCAAACTCTCCCAACCTACATGCCAGCGCGTTCATGCTCCCGCCAATATTCTTAACTGTATCTAACGTAAATGTACGCTATTATGGTGAGTTTAAAATGAAAAAGAGACGTTACCCCGTCTAACGTCTCGAAACGTCACAAAATTACGTCAGTAATGCAAGTGACGTCAGCAATTAGATTCACGCGCCTCGAGACAGTGAATTGTTGCAGAATAAAACACGGCAACTTTCCATTGCTTCTATAGGCGCACTGTGTTAGAATATAAAATTTATGCGGCCAAACCAGAAATTACGAGTCTTTTCCAGTCATTTTTACGTGTTTGTTGTCAAGGGTGTGGTTGCTCACACATAAATTTGGATTAAATCCCCTCGTCATATATTTACTAAACAATCCGAAGTGTTGCATCTGTTGTGGTTTATTCTAATTGTATGGGTCGAGTCGGATAACTTCGGACAGCAGGTAAATTCGGACATACCATTGCGAACAGTGAAAATCTAGATGAGACGGTCATGATGAGCCGTCTCATCTCGATTTTCACTATTTGTCCAGTTAATTTTGTTTTCATTCCAAACAACTGAAATACAAAGGAAACAATGTCACTGTCCGAATTTACACAACTTGACCCTAATTATTGTACGTCCGCTTTTGGTTTGCCTTTGACTTGATTTAGGGTAGCCTTGTGACCATCGATGGAAAGAGCTGTCCCCTTGGCTTTTCACTGGTGCTGTTTAGTTTAGTGTCATTTTAGTTGTAGGTGTCCCTTTTCCGTTTGGTTGTTCAGGTAAAAATGTGGATTTCCATTGAATCCCTTCCTGATGTTGCCTGTTCTCTACTTCAGAAATGTCTTTTTGTACATGCTATAACTGTTACAGCTCTCTATATACAGATGACTTTCATCCTCCAGATACTTGTGGATTCAATTACATGACTGAGAGAGCTGCCTAAAGCCAGGATAACTTTTCTTCAATGTTTCAAATCGAATAGCTATACGGACTGCCAACCTGCGCCACGATCACTTGTATGCGTTACGTGTGTTTTGTTTTTTTAAAACCATGTTAATGACCACTCACCTGGTTAAGAACTCATTATCTTGTTATACGCTTGTATATTCTTATTACTTGGGTTGTGTTCCGTGTTACATTGGTTGTAAACAGTTGACTGTCGTTTTCTTGCACACCAGATAAGGATATCCGCGTGCTTCCCCTGTACCTACAAATCTTATCTCACCCATGTTATCTCACCCAGGACCGGATAAAAATCTCGAGCATTAAATGCATTGGTTGTAATGAAGGTCAAGTATCTGCGTCGTCAAGTGACGTTGACGTTTTAGATGATAACGTCACGACAACGGCAAAATGACGTCAGTTAATGCATGCCAGACGTTGACGTAAAGAACCGAATGGCGGTCGTTGAAAGCGGCGCCTTCTTTTAAAATCAAATAGAAACCTCTGAGGCACTAAAATTACGCATTTTAAAAAGTTCTAAAGATAATACAAAACGTGGTGTGCAAGAAAAAGTATCTATCATGGGTGTGAGGTGCGGATAGAAAAATCCGTCACTCGGGATCACTGTTCGGCATCACTCAGCAAGCCTCGTGATGCCCAACAGTGACCCTCGTGGCGGATTTTACTATTCACACCTCATACCCATGAAAGATACTTATAATCTCCAACACTGATATCTCAAAATACCCTCTTATATCAAAGAGTACAGCTTGAACCCAACATTCATTTTTCTGTGCAGTTTAACAACTGTCATCTATCTCAAAGTAAATTTTCTAGGGCCAGAAAAATTACTTCAATATATACGGTTCACAAAAAGTAGGGGATATTCAGATTTGAAAAATTGTAACATATACAACAAATGTGATATCCATATGAAACGCATAGTATCGATAAGATAAACATCCGTTAAGACACTTTTCATGAAAGTTTGGACGATATTTCCTGTCACGTGATCTGCATACAGTTAGTTTCAGACAGGGGGTCAGGACAAAAATGTGGTAAATTCGAACAAAAAATTATTCAAATTTTTCAAATAGGCTAACTTTTCAATGCACTTTTAAGTTTTGTATGCTAAAAGATTTTTTTTCTTCTTCAAAGCGGTCATTTTGGGAAGAAAACCAGAAAACAAAAATCGTACAGGTACATCGAGTCACCGAAAAATTAACACGTTTATGGCTTGCACTCTTTATTTTTATGAAACAGCGCGTAAAAGCAATTTTCAGCTTGTTAAATGAATCAAAACGAGTGTTTTTGTGTAAATTTTGTAATCTGAAAAGGATCTGTTGTTTTAGCAGATTCGTGTGAAAATTGGGTGTCGACCCCCTGTCTAAAACGAATTACACGCAGATCACATGACAGGATATATCATCAAAATTGTAATGCAAAATGTTTAATCGAATATTTTTCTAATTGACACTTGCCGTTTCAGATGGAGTTGATATGTTTTCTAATTTATACAATTTTTAATATCTTAATACCCCCTACTTTTTGTGAACCGTATATTAGTAGTTTGAGATGATCTTAGACTTTTGTATATCGAGTGTTGAATGTAGATTTGGCTCATTGCCTATTTACACTATTTTGGGCAGCAGAACCCGATTATTTGCGACCTCGCCTACATGTAAAAGCTGCTTGAAACATTGTTTTTGCATTCTTTCTTTTTAACTATGACTGAGATATAAATTCTTCGACTATGTGCTTAAAATCTGGATTAACCTCATTTCTTGTTGAAAACATATTCTTAAGTAATTGATTATTATATGTATATCGTTACATTATTAGAACTGATTTGAGTAAGGCACATGCTAGTTATTGGCTTACTCTAGTAGTAAAGTAGATAATTGAACGTGCGTAATTTAAACATATAGTCAACAGTACATTTTACGTTCAACTGAAAAAAATGTTTTGCGCAAATAATACATAGGAACTTTTTAACCATGGTTTAGGTGTTATCAGCCATTGTAAGAAAAGTGGAACAGGTCAAAGAAGCGATGGCTCATGTCAGTCAAGAGTGTAGTGTTAGTCGACAAACTCAATACATTCGTTATTTGAGTGTTACATTTCACAAAGCAATCCTATTTGAAATTGGTAGCTGACGAGACAAAAGAATGGCTCCTCAATCAATTGCAAATTGTCGAGTTAAAAGACAAATAAGCCGCGACACGACAAAACCAACAAAGTGGCATGTGCGCCCAGCGAGGACTCAAATCAGTCTTGGAATTCTCCCAGTCTGATCAAATCTTTGCTGTGTGCTTACAGGGTAGCTATGGGTCTGAGCTACCTTCCTGCGGACAGCGAAGACTCTTGTCTGACTTGGCGGATGCTCAGGCTGATCTGAGTCGACGCTGGGCGCACATGCCACATTGTTGGTTTTCTCGTGTCGCGGCTCGAATGGTATTTTGAAAATGCTACCTCGCTGAATCCAAGGTTTAACGAATATCTAACTAAAAACAACTAACAATAGTAGAGGGTAAAAATCATATTAAAAAGAATCCCGAAAATCTCAAGATCTAGTAATTATACTACTGCGGTGCATATGGGCTTACCCAGTGTACGTCTTCCAGTTAAAACCAAAAACTTCCAAATTTGACTGTGAAATAAAACTGTTGCGCATGTTGAGCAATGTCTTTGTTTATTAACCAATTAAAACCCAGTAATTGATTGCTGACCGTTCCAATACGGTACTTCTGTCGTGGTTCCTCAGTGTTACATGGTGTTATGTCCACTTGTATGGCAAGCCAAATGCACACTTATTAGAAAAACCTGGTTTTTCTCAGAAACACCTGGTTTTGCGATTTGATAAACCAGGTTTTTCTCAGATAAACCAGGTTTTTCTCTGATAAACCAGGTTTTTCTCTTGATATCATAGGTTTCTCAGAAAAACCAGGTTTTTCTTTGATAAACCAGGTTTTTCCTCGCAAAACCTGGTATTTCAACAGAAAAACCTGGTTTTTCTGTGATATACCTAGTTTTTCTCTGATAAACCAGGTTTTTCTATAAAACCTAGTATATCTCGAGAAAACCTAGGTTTTCTTTGAAAAACCAGGTTTTGCGTAGAAAAACCTGGTTTATCTCAGAAACCTACGATGTCAAAAGACAAACCTGGTTTATCAGAGAAAAACCTGGTTTATCAGAGAAAAACCTGGTTTATCTGAGAAAAACCTGGTTTATCGAGAGAGAAACCTGGTTTAACGAAAAAACTTGTGTTATCACAAGTTTATTTTGATAAACCAGGTTTTACGACAGTCTCTGCTAATGCAGTTGTATGCGGCAAGCCGAATGCACACTAATTATCTACGATAACGCTTCACCGAATGCATATTATTAGAAAAACTAGGTTTTTCTCAAGTTTTGAGAAAAAACAGGTTTTTCTCTTTTGTCACGTGACTTGATATCACAGGTTTCCAGAAATATGATTGGACGCTAGCTGTTTTGTTATACCTGGTTTTTCTCAATCTGATTGGATATTGAGAAACTTAGGATAACGCTCGAAGATCTGTCATACCTGATTTTTCTCAGCCTGATTGGCTAACAGGTGTGTTGACATAGTGATTCGAACTAACGCGGTCGCGAGATCTCGTATTTCGCGAGATTGCAGACACCCTATAGGTAATATTGTTTTATGGCCCAGTTATGTCATTACCTATGTGCGATGGGGAATTTCCTTTGATGAAATATCAGCGTCGCTGTACTTGTACATGACAAGAATATGGTACACAATTAACAAAAATATATTTAGCGTCATTTAGATGTGTAATGTTGACCACGCCAAAGACGTAAATTGTAAATTTATACCGGAAACGCATTTCTTTTAATTTAAGCATACTTTGTTTGAATAACGTGTGTTTGTTTTCCCTTTTTAGTCATGAGCGCAATAAATATATAAGAAAGAATAATCGATATTTCTAATTAGACTGCATCAACTGAAGCGCATTTTCCAGTGGAATATAACACACGAAACATACTTGAGTTTCTCATAAAAAATAGTGAGTTGAAAATTTATTTGGGTCATTTCAGTTGGCAACCAAAATGGCCAACTTTCGCTGTCTTAAACTTTAAAAAATGCGTAAAGGCCCTGTCACACTACAACGTTTCAGACAACGTATGCCAACGTGTGAAAAATTTATCCAATACGCTGGCATACGCTGGAGATAAATCAAAACATGAAACAGCAGCCGGTTTTGGAACGCACACATAGCGTACTGAAACGTATAAATAACTTATTCACAACTTATCCCTAGCGTATACATAACTTATACAAGCGTATAACAGCGTGTTCCCAGCGTATCTGTAGCGTTCTTGTCTTATGCCGAACGCATGCCCAACGTTAGTCTAACTTACGCCGACCTTATGTATAGCGTGTTGGAGCGTGCTTCGACGATCAGATGTAAAGCGACGGCTCTCTACAACACTTTTTATTGTAGTGGACGTTGATCGATGGACATGCCTAAAGAACGAAAATTAGAGAACTGTGCAGGTAGTAGCTGACCACCTGCATGCCTACCGTCGTCCCAATCATCACCCGACTGCCGTGCCTATGATGGTAGCCAACCTCCCTCTCGCGCAGACTCCAATGCCTCTTTAGTGGTATTCGTGGCGGCATCTGCAACAGCTGCGGTGGCATCTGAAGTATTAACCCCCTCTCAAGCCCCAAAACGACAAGCAGAAGCGGTCCAAGAAAATTCCTTATTTAAAAGTAATGAATTGCTGATCTGTATCCAATATATATAGCTGAAACCCAGGTCGCCGGCGGATATGTTACCTAAATACGCTCAGTGCGTTCGTGATACGTTGAATACGTTCTAAGGTCGTCAGGCATAGGTTGGATACGTTCTAGATACGTTCGGTATAAGTTGCAGGTAAGTTACCTGTGAGTTAGAAATAAGTTACGCGTACGCTCCACAATGGACCTGCTGGCTGCCGACGTATGTCAACGTATGATTAACTTACAAGTTACGAGCATGAACGAACGCATAACTTACCTGTTGCGTACACCAAACTTATGACTAACTTATAAACAATACGTCGGCGTACGCTGAAACTTTTATGCATGCACAAAATTTTGGTCTGCATTCGACGTACAACAACTTATACCAACGTATTTGAGCGTACTCGTAACTTGTTCATAACGTACCCCTAACTTATTCAACGTACACCAGCGTGTTTACTAAATTTCTCATACGTCGGCATACGCTGATGTTATACGTCACTGTGTGACAGCCACATAAAGGTACGCTGTATATTTCTTGTAATGATTATAAAGAAAATAAAGGAGGAATAAAAGAAAGATTTTTTTTCTCAATGAAGTCATTTTCCGTTTTAAAAGTCTAGGTACAATCCCATGCTTTACTGTTAAGGTCCTGGCAACTAGTTGCCAAGTATGTTACCGTAAATTTACGTTTTTCATAGTGTAAAATACTCCAGTCATAGCTTTTAAATTCACTGTAAAAAAAAGTCCGTAGATTTTACGGTAAAATACCTTGCTGCCAGTCCATTTCATGTTGTTTTACTGGCATCTGCCTGAAGATCGGTTTTTTGAAATAACGATATGGTAGAGTTATATTAACTGACCGCACTCGAGAATACCTTTATAGTATTGAAGGGCTATAGAACCAAAACAATATCTGTCTTATTCTGCCCTACTCTGCTTGTTGATTCCTGCCGATGTTTACGGATGCCCGTAAAAATAACGGGAAACGGACTGGCAGCTGGTTTCCAGATATTCTACCGTAAATTCTACAGAATTTTTTACGGTGTAGTATAATTACAAAAACTGGCGAAGGTGCACAAATATTTAAGGTAATTACAGTATTTTTCTTTCTTACACCAGTATTATATCCAATCTGACAGTCTAGGACCAGTCTGTTCATGAGAATATTTATAGCCCGACATATCGCGGGTTGTATAACTTTTGCCTTTTTGTCCGTGTCTGTTTGTCTCCATCCGTATGTAAATTAAAGATTTACTCCCTTTATGATAATAACCAAAAATGATTTGATGTAATATATCATGCAATACCTCCGACATGGTCTAATTATATATTTGAAATAGAGTTTAGATAATAATATTTTATAAAAGTGAATTTAAATTTTTTAAACGATCGCGGACCGCGCTCGAAATCGCATTATTGGACAAAAATGATTTATTCATGCGTTACAATCACATGCAAGAATAAGAAAAATACATGTACATGATCACATGACATACAGTCAAGGGACATAATTATTCTACACCCAAGAAGAAAATTAGTAGACTTGGTTTACACAGTGTGTTTATTTTGCTCTGTGCTACTCACACACAAATAATCAATAATTGGAAGTTATATGAGTTAATTGCTTATAATCTCATGATGATGTCACAAGGTTTTTGATGACATCATTACCATGGATACAGAAAGCATGATGGGTAAACAGCATGGCTACCAAGCACAATAATTTTGACAGATGGGCTGTTAAAGGGAATGTTAAGTTAATTTATAGTTGACAAAAAGTTATAAAACTTAATGATCATATTTTGCATGTCTGGGGCCACAATTTCATGGCTGTTGAAGGAAAAATATAGTTTGTGTTGTGAAGAAATGAAGCCAGACTGTGATGGTAGATGTTTGTTTACATCGTAAACAGATAGCCAAATTTGAGTTTAGTGAAAATCAACAGCAAGACAACTGTGGGAGAATTCTGTGGTATACTGGAATTTGTTATCAGGTACAGATTTTACAGAAAAGATAATTAAGAGAAAATGACAAAGGGCTGTCAGAAAATACAAGGATCATATGAGGTGGGTGGGGTTGGGGGAGGTAGGATGATAAAGAGGATGGCATAAGATAAGGAATAGAGGGACTGGATTATTGACATACAAGGGGGGTGAATGGACATCCAGTTCTGATTGTCAGCTACTTTATGTTTTATTTTCTTACAAATCTTGGATGTGGAGAGACAATTTATTACATGCCCATCACTGGCAGGAGCCTCACTCTAGACACTAAGTCAATACTATTGGTATGTGACTGTTTGTTTTTGAAGCTTTCATGAATCTAGCTCAGGAGTGATAAAGTATGAATGCCCTTTAAGTATGAAAGGATACCAAACAAACTTCAAAATTAACCAGTACCAAATAATTTGCAATTAAAGATCAGTCTTCAAAATCAGGACCCCCTCTGTACAAATGACATAGCCCTTAAATTTCCACAAGGCCCAGGAACTAAATAGTTTATCTGTATTTTTCTTATACACTACAATTACGAAATTTCCTCAAAAATCATGGTTTGTCACAAAGTGAAGTCAAGAAATTTATGTTTGAAAGCCAACCTCACTCATTTAACAAATGGAACCAATTCAGCTTGCTTGAAAATACATGCAGTTTTAATTTCTCAAAGATTAACAGCAAAATATTGAAGGAAAGTGGTATGTAGTTCATAGAAAGGAAATTTATTTTTCAAAATTTCAATGAAAAAAAATCAGGATAATAGCGCAGAGCTAGTTTGAATTCAGTGCATCATTTCTTTGTTGATGGCGGCCATTTTGAAAGTGGCGAATAATTATGTCCCTTGACGTGGTAAAAATCGATATTCTTACAGGCCGTAAGGAAATAGATAATTTGCATTTTAATTTGAAGATTTTTTTCATTCCCCATTTATCGAAAAAACATGCATTTTCTCAAAACTTGTGCGATAATTATGGGACTATAACATATTGTTTAACGAAATTTTGTTGAAATATTTGTTTCTGAAAACATGAAATAAACGAGGGAGATTTACTTTAACATTTGCGTTAAAGTTTTGCGCAAAGATTATTTATGTAATTATTTTTGTTTGTTTCTTTCTTTCTTTCTTTTCCTTCAAGCATGCTTAATAGGTACATAATATAATGCAACGAGATGACAACAGAGAGCAGAGAGACAGAAGGATAGAGAGATCGACAATTTGTTTTAAAACTATTAGTCAACCTTCTCACACCTCAGGAGGTTTCAATCAAAGATTCTGGAAACCGACATTTTCAGCCTAATCGAGTCGAAATCGGAAATTTTGCTTTTGATTAGTACTTCCAGAATAGATTTCGAGAAGCACTAAGAAATGGCGCTTAGGATTACTACAAAAGCAAATACAATTCACACCAAACCGATTTTCGTTTTCATCTCACTCACTGGATTTTTTTTTCTTCAAGGCAGTCATTTTCCGTTTTAAAAGTCTCGGTAGAATCTGTCAGAGAGTGGCTTTTCCCCCTTTCCCCCCGGAAAAAATGGCTATAGGAAGGACGGCTATATAGTGGATTGTCCGGACCTCATAGAACCATTTTTCCCCCATAGTCCTTTTTCCCCCACCGGGAAATTGTCTATTAGTGAATTTGGTATGACTATTGGTATTTTGCAGAACGGAACGAAACGGAACGGAATAGAACAGTGACATTTTACGAAATTAATCGCATAAGAAATGTATAGGTACTTCAAGGGAGGTAATTAACGTGATTAATTCCAAAAAATCGATATGCAAATTTAGCAACCATATTTTTGTAATAATCAATAATTACTAATTTAAGGAACAAGCAAAATTCAACTGAACTGAACTGGATGTGATTTCTTCTCATCGCATATATATATATACGTACACATACGCATGCAAGCTACAGGAAGATTACGAACGGGTGCTTTGTCTAGTCATGTTTGATTTAGTAGGGAGTTTACTACATTGAAAATCATAATCGAACGTGTGTCCCAATGGGAGTCGATCCCACGACTCCTGCATAAAAGGCAAACACTAGTCCAGGCATTCCGCTGCGCGCACGCACAGTCAAGCACAAAATTATACAAATTTATCCACACAACCACGTACACTCATATCCGTTTTTGGCTAACATGGAAAAGCAAAATGCCTACCTGTTTTCCAATAAAACAAAAATAAGACAGACTGATAGACACATGCATGCGGTTCTAGCATCTATTATCCATCGATATTTTATGGACAGATACTCATATTTCTGTTTCAGTTATGAACCTCACTATTATAAGTGGAAAAGGAGCAAATTCCACTATGTAGCGTGTTTTCCTGCAATCATATTACCAGGGGGAAAATCCACTATGGAGGGGAAAAACGGCTATGCAAAAACACGTATAATAGATTTTCCCCGGGGAAAATTGGCTATATAGTCATATTTCCGGGGGGGAAATTCTACTATATAGCCATTTTTCCGGTGGGAAATTCTACTATGGAAAAATCATAGTCATTTTTCCGGGGGGAAAAACTACTAGGGGGGGAAAAGCTACTCTCTGACAGAATCCCATCCTGTACTGTAAAGTCCCATGCACCTCCTGGCAACCAATTGCCAAGTATTTTACCGTAAAAGTTACGATTTCTTTTTACAGTGTAAAATGTAAAAGCGTAGGACCCCAGTCATAGCTTTTAAAGGTCACATTGCTCTATTAGCGTGAAAACTTTTATCATGAAGTACCGCTGCAAACTTCTCAGTATAGTTTCGTCAGTGTAAATGACCGTGATTAGCCAGCTTTAAACAATTAAAAAATCACTGAGTTTCACATAAAAAGAGTTTGAAAACTCATTCTGGGTATTTAAGTTGGCGAAAAAATCACCTACAGTGGACAGATGACCTAACCAGACTTACAAGAGGGTCTTACGACAGTAACGAATCAGGTGCGACAGTATCGGATCATATGATATTATTTTATCCGAGAGTGCCTCCGAGGCTTTCTACCAAACTTCTTAGCTTCAATAATTTGACTACATAAACAGTTGGACCTATTAAACTCACACAAAAACTTTTACGGCCTTTCAACGATATTTTTACGCCATTCTTCACCAGCAACGGTTATGTCTGTTAAATTGACAGTTGAATGTTTACAAATTCACTAGCCTGTCAATAATTCTTTACTCAGTAATCACCTGCAACCCTATATCACGGAACTACTCAAAAAATAAAAACAATTATCTGCCTTTGCAAAGTGTAGACCCTGATAAGACCATAGCGTCTGATCAGGATCAACAAATTTACTGTGAGTTTCCGTCTTAACATTGATATTACAATGCAAACAGAGTATGAACATTACATGGCCTTCAACATGTTCTGTGGCATTAATCTGAGTCTACACGGTGTACAAATGTCCATCTGATGAACGCTAGTCATTAATGGGTTCACAAACACGCGAGCCGATCTCGAATGTTTCTTCAGAATGTTAAGCAGAAGCTTAGGTGTGCTATGCATAACATTCATTATCAAACGCTAATGTGTGGGGCATTGGATAGGGGGATATTTTACGGAAAGGACGTTGTGTTGTTTTTATACCGATCATCTTTGAAAGTAGACTGACCAACTACGGAGCCAGTTGATTTGTAGCTTGCTTTCAGTATCAGACCATGCATTTCCAGCTGATGCCTATATTTCAGTTCAAATTATATAATGATCCGATACTGTCGCACATCGGTTTTCAAGTCTTTAGTTTCATCAAATACCGGGAGGTCACAAACATAATGACTGCCTGCAATTTTAGGGATGCCAGGACACAGTACAAAGAAAAATTGGTTTCAATTTCCTAACCATAAAATAGTTTAAATAACCGAAATCTATTTTGGGGGTAACGAGCAACAGACAAAATGCAAGCGCCACTGAAGAGAGGCCAAGCTTTTCAGCAACTCTGATTAGTTTCACAGCTGCACATTTCGATCGTATTTTTCACCCTGCACTTTGTCATTGGTCTTTCTTGATGGCTGTAATATAATGGTAAAAAATATTTGCTTCATTTGTGAGAAAAATGGTTGATTAC
This sequence comes from Ctena decussata, assembly GCA_963989385.1. NCBI lineage: Eukaryota > Metazoa > Mollusca > Bivalvia > Lucinida > Lucinidae > Ctena > Ctena decussata. The sequence continues at coordinate 20,624,564 of OZ022512.1, read as the reverse complement.
TTAAGGGTGATCCGATACTGTCGATGATCCGATACTGTCGAGTCCACTGTACTTCCGAATTCATTAAGTTGAATCAAATGGTAAAAACACAATGTAGAGCCTGGAGTCCCAATCACTATTCCGCCTATGTTTATATTGCGAGACGGGAAACCAGAACAGGAAAATTTTAATTTGTGAAGCGATTTGAAACTTGTTTTATTTACTTTTTGCAAGTTATATGACCCAATATATGCATATCAACCCATATTTTATTACCAAACGTGAAGGTTGAACCGCCTTTTACAATGATTTGAGTTTAGACATTTAGGACTATGGAGACTTTTAATTCTAGAATAATTACAGAATCTGGCGAAGGTGCACAAATATTAAAGGTAATTACGGTATTTTTCTCATTCTTACATCAGTTTCAAGCCCAGTCTGACACCAGTCTGCTCATGTGAATATTTATATCCTAACATTGGACATATCGAAGAGTAATTTTTGCATTTTCCGTCCGTGTCTGTCCGTCTCCATCCGTATGTAAATTAACATTTGCGTTAAAGTTTTGCGAATGGGATTTTTTTCTTCTTCTTTCTTTTTTTTATCCTCAAGCATGCTTTGGACAAATTAGTACACAATTTAATGCAATGAAATGACAACAGAAAGATCGACAATCTCTTTTAAAACCATTAGTCAGCCTAATCACATCTCAGGAGGTTTCAATGAAAGATTCTGGAAATAGCCAAATAAAAATAAACTTGAAGTACAAAACTTGAATAACATGTATTACGTCATAAAGATTTTGTTTGTGACCTTAATATTACGCCATCAGTAGCATCCTTGAGGAAAAAAATACAGAATTTGAAAGTAATTATTATACTATAAAAGTCTGGTGGACTTCCAGAAATTTACCGTCGGAAACCGGGAAAGAACAGACTACTGTATGCTCATACACTACTTTCCATTTTTTTTTATCTTATTTTATAGTTAAGAGTATTAGACGATGCAGAATGATAGTAAGGTCATACGCAAGTCTCTATGTTAGGTAGTCTGGTCCGGGCCTCACGGCATAATCACTGCCTTTCCGACCTGCATATGCCTAGAGAAGTCTGTTTCTTTGAAACAATTGCCACTATGCCGTGTATATGCGAACTGCCTATGCCCAGATTGGACTGAGCATGTTGGGCTGATCATGACCCCTTTTTGGTTAACGGATCTATTATATTTACTCTCTCTCTCTCTCTCTCTCTCTCTCTCTCTCTCTGTAATCACGCGGCACTTATGATAACCCCAGCCGTCTAGCAGCTAAGGCAGTGACGACCTTGATCACATTCGGCGCGTCGTGTAAAAACCTGCCTTCGGGCATATGCTACCTGTGTATGTCGAGATTGATATGCACATTCTGTCAAGTACTTGTACCGTTCAGGAGCCCCGGTAGCTTAGTAGGTTAAGCGCTGTCTTACTGATTTAGCAGCCCCCGGTTCGGGCACCACTCGAAGCGGAAATCTTTCCAACCGTTAGCGGGGTTTCTTTGCACAGAGCCTTTCATTAACACCATCTCCTCGGCCTGATATGACTGAAATACTGTTAAAAAGGACGTAAAACTGCAAGTCATCCATCCATCCATCTATATCTATTGTACCGCTCACTTTAACATTGATTGGATTCGGAAAGCTGAACAAAAATGGAGGTGGGGGTGCAATAAGAATAATTATAGTAAAAAAAAAGATTTAAAAAAAAAAGATAATGAAATAGCTAGAAAAATATTGGCTGCCTATGTTGAAATTTAATCATCAAACTATCAAATGTAAATTGACAAAAAAAAAATAAAAATAATAAAAATAAATAAAATTAAATAAAATAATCACGCTGCCTATGAGGAAATTTAAGTATCAAACTACCAATTTTAAATTGGCAAAATGAAAAATAAATAAATAAAAATAAAACGATGAATAATCACGTTGATAAGCATACATGTATTTATTAGGCACAAAAACATTTGATTATAATTGTCACTGCGCTAAAACTTCCCACTCTGCGCAGATAAAAAAGAGAGAATTCCTTTGTGAAGTACAGATCCAGAGTTTTATTTGCCCTACTTTTTGCGCAATACACAAAAATCCTGTATGCATGTATATTGTATTTTATGACCCCCAACACTGCTGGTGACATTGGCGTTTATTGGAAGTGTGCGCGCGTGTCCTCTTATCTACGAAAGCTAACACACAGGTAATAAGAACAGAAGCGGAAGCATGATTATTGTAGCAGGTCGATATCCTTATTATAGCTTGTCCAATCAGATGTTGTAAAACATGGTTTTGCAGAAATCACTCCATCCAGTCAAATTGCTAGAAACTTGCGATATCAAATCACGTGGTAACTGCAGGGAAAAAACCTGGTTTTTCTCATTAGCCAATGAAATTGAGAGAAACCTGTGATAACAAATCACGTGACTAGAGAGAAAAAACAGGTTTTTCTCCAGATATACTATGTTTCGCTATCCAAATGTATAATTTGAAAAACCTGTTTTTTCTCTATAGCCAATGAAATTGAGAGAAACTTGTGATTACAAGTCACGTGACAGGAGAGATAAACCAGGTTTTTCACCAGATGTACACTCATATGAAAAACCTATTTTTTCTCATTAGCCAATGAAATTGAGAGAAACTTGTGATTACAACTCATGTGACTAGAGAGATAAACTAGGTTTTTCTCCAGATATATTAAGTTTTGCGCTTTTCACACTTATAAGAAATACCTGGTATATCTCTAAGTTAGTGTGCGTTTGGCTTGCCTCTGCACAATGAAAAACCAGGTTTAGGAGAGAAAAACCTGGTTTATCTAAGAAAAACCTGGTTTATCAAGAGAAAACCTAGGTTTTCAAGAGAAAACCTAGGTTTTCTCTCGATATACCAGGTTTTTCAAATCTATAGAGAAAAACCTGGTTTATCTGAGAAAAACCTGGTTTATCTGAGAAAACCTGGTTTATCTGAGAAAACCTAGGTTTTCAAGAGAAAACCTAGGTTTCCTCTCGATATACCAGGTTTTTCTCTGTTAAACCAGGTTTTTCAGCCGAAAAGACACATTAGAAATGAAAACCTAGGATATCAAGAGAAAAACCTGGTTTATCTCAGAAAAACTTGGTTTAACAAAAGGAAAACCAAGTTTTTCACTGTTAAACCTGGTTTTTCTCGAAAAACCAGGTTTATCTCTTGCTATCATGCGTTTCAGAGAAAAACCTGGTTTATCAAGAGAAAAACCTGGTTTATCTGAGAAAAACCTGGTTTAACAAGAGAAAAACCTGGTTTATCAGAGAAAAACCTGGTTTATCTGGGAAAAACCTGGTTTATCAAATCGCAAAACCAGGTTTTTCTGAGAAAAACCAGGTTTTTCTAATTAGTGTGCATTTGGCTTGCCATACACTTGTATATGGTCTCTAGCAGTCTCACCTGAAAAGCTGCCCATTCTGCTTTCTGTTTTGTTTTGTTTCGTATTAAAATACGTAAAAATGGATGTTTTTGCTGCTTTTAATTAGAGTAGCTGAATGAGCACCTGTATTGGGAAAAAAGCTGCCCATTCGGAACTTTTGTCATTTTTTATGTCTTTCTATTTTGGTAATGAGAGCGGGATGTGGGATTTTAATTCCTGATCTATGCCTATCTTTTTACTACATCGGATTCACTGACATGACGAGGAAATAAGAAATGGTAAATAATTTTTCCTATTCGAGAGTACGTGACCACGCCTTCGTCCGCGTAGCCTGTACCCGCCTTAAGCAAATAGATTCCCTTGGAGCTTGATTAAGAAAGGTTAAATGTATTTCGGATTTTAGTCGACACTTCTGTGATTTACAAGTTTGGATTTACAACTTGAAACTCTGGCCACTTTTGCTGTAAATAATACCAATGAAAATGAAGAAAATCATTTATGTAAACTATGCCCAAATAATCTGAAAAAGGAAGGACTCAAAGATTCTTTTTCATCTTACCTACGTATTTGCCAATAGGAAAAATCACAAGTGCAAACCGTTGTAACTTCTCTTTTATATTATTTTTGTACTCTATTCGAAGCTACTTTATGTGATGCAGTTAAGAAATAACATACATCAAAATGACGAAAACGACTGCGCTGAAATAAACTGGATAGCAACACATTTGAGCGGCGACACGACAAAACCAACAATGTGGTTGTGCGCCGAGCGCAGACTCAGATCAGCCTGGGCATCCGCCCAGTCTGATCAGACTCTTCGCTAAGCGCTTAAAGAGTGGCCAAGGGACTAAGCTACGTTCATGCGGACATCAAAGACTCTGATCAGACTGGGCAGATGCCCAGGCTGATTTGAGTCTGCGCTGGGCGCACAACCACTTTGTTGGTTTTCTTGTGTCGCGGCTCATTTGTTGTGTATTCAATTGGCGCTTTTGACAACTAGCAATAAACCGAAACCGTCTATAAATAAAGCGTATGGGTATCAATACATCAAGAGACGTTTGACATTTAATTTCCGATAAGATTATTTTTTATGTTATGCTGCCTTGAAGAGTGCCTTGTGTAATTGTTTCCAGCTAAATAAAGCAGTTAGGTGCTTCTTTAGACAGAAGTTTTGCTAGAAGATTAATTTGTTTGGATTCCTTGAATAATACATTGCATTTCGTTACAAGAACTCAGACTCGCAAACAGTATTATTTAGCGATATTTTAAAATACAGACAGTCTGCTAATCAGAATAGTCAATGTCAGCAACATAGCTTTCCAAGACCCATCCACACTTGTGTTTATGAGAAGTTTGACAACTCTCAGCGACCAGTCTAGTCTAGCCCATAATCTTGCATGGTCATTATGACACCACAGATGACTTTATATGTGTAAAAAACGTTGTCTTCATCTGCCCGTGTTCACAGTTGTGCTCGCAGCATTTATCCTTGTTAACTCTTTATTATTAGTTCCCACCTCTTTTACGACCTACCTCTTCTTTTTTCCTTTCACTGTAGCATTGTCAATGCTAAGCCAGAAGACCTTAATATGTGATACGCTCTTAACCATGGTCAGTACTTCCTCATTTTCTCCAAAGACTGCCTGGATCTTTCTGCGAACACCCTCATTATTTCTGTGGTTCTAGTACAAAATCCTCAGAACCCTTCGGTGGCATCTCATATCACAGGCCTTGGCTCTTTTTTCTAACTCTGCTGTCTAGGTCCATGACTCACAAACATACAAAAATTGGATCTGATAAGGAAGCACATCAGATTCACCTTTGATGCAAGAGCTACAATATCAACTTCTTAAATTGGATTCAGCTTTGTCAGAGCTGCAATGGTTCGTGCAATCCTTGAAAGAATATCTGCTTCTGAGCCAGCATCTGAGATAATCGCTCCAAAGTTTTCGAAGTTCCAAGATTCTGTTATTTTACCTTGACTTCTTTCTGGACGCCACTGGCGCTGTTTCTGATCAGTTTGGTCTTATCAGTACTTCCTAATTTGAACAGATTTATCGAGAATTTCAAATAGGACTTCTACTTCCTGTTTATCCTCAGCAAAAAACATTTGCATTACTTACTAAAAATTTGCAAAATAAGCGATAACAATAATTCTTGCTAGAGGAATTATGATCCATTTCTATTGATTGGAACAGTTTCTAGTAAATTTAATGAAATCATTTGAAAACGAATGAAAACATTGATACTAAATGTTGCATTGCTTCCCTGACTGTTAGAGAACCCATTTGATACCCTAACGAATTCGGTTCCACTTCAGATCGATATTGATAACAATATCCTGACCTTTTGCCTCGGAAGAGTAGCAGCCACATCACTTATCAGACTCGACTGACCTCTGCAAAACCGTTCGACCCTAACCTTTGTTAAGTGCCGGGCCGCGTACCGCAATCGGTAGGGCACCTGACTCATAAGTCAGAGGTCCTGGGTTCGAAACCCGGTCTGGCCACATACTTTCGTTTCTCCTTCCACTGATTGAAGAAGGACAGTTGTCAGTTACTGGCGAAAGTATTTGCACTTAGTACTGGTTAACCGCTTAGGAGGTCTAAGCCTGCCCAGGAATAGTGTGGTTAGGTTAACTGACCGTCCCGACATGACCTTAGCTGTTTACCGTGGACGTTAAGCATCAAATCAACCAACCAACCTTTGTTAAGTAGGATCTATTTCAAATGGCCATAACAATGCTTTGAAAGTTAAATGAGAATCAGCTTTGAAACAGATAAGAATGGTTTCGATTACAAGACCGCCTTGATTATTTGTAATCTTAGTTGTTTCCAACTATGGTTTCAGGGCTGGATTTGGATTTTGATTGTTTCAGTTCCTGGTCTTTGCATACTTTTTACTTTTACAAGTTACATTACGGTTTTTAACTGGTTTTTGTAACCAGGTAATATCTGTATCACTGATGAGGCTTGAATAGCCAAAATTTCGAAGAATAACCCATGTTCCTTCTTTCCAATGTATTCGCTGCTCTTGAAGGACCTTTTTTAGATTTTTATTTGACTTTAATGCAGCTGGTGTTGTGCCGTGTGGCGGCCGTAAAACGTCTCCCCGTACATCATCCATAGTGCAGATTAAATTATTTTTTGTCCTTTGAGATCAGAGGATATATGTTCTGAGGATTCATTAATTTTTGATTGGTTTAAACTCATATTCTAGATCATCGCTTTATATTCATTTGGACCTCCTATAGATACTAATCTTATTTTAATCGACTGCCTTATCAAAATTTAGAAATTACAGTTCTTTTTTCTGGTTTTCGTCACCATGAGGCTTGAATAGCCAAATTTTTGAAGTATGACCCATGTTCCTTCTTTTGAATGTATTCACTGCTCTTGAAGGATCTCTTTTAGATGTTAATTTGTATTGCTGGACAGATAAAGTCTGTAACTTGGCAGAATGTTTTCGAGCATAGCTGCCACAAAATATATTTGTATTTCAGATGATATTAAACTTCCTTGATTGTTTCATGGATTCAGCTGAAAACTGAAGAGTTGTGGCTATAATTCTAGCGTTGCTGGATAGATCAAAGGCAGAAACCTTGTGTTGCTGAGAACATAAATCGGTCCGATTATGACCTTGATAGAAAAAATCGATTTAAAAAATGTAATAGAAAACTGACAGTCGCAGAAGTCGGTTGAAATTTAAAGCAGTTTTGGCCATAAGATTTGTCTACAGACTGGCAGACCAAGGATCGTTATATGGCATAAAAAAGTGTAAAACAAAGAATTAACTACGATCTACTATGATAACAATATCCTGAAAGTTATATGTAAAATCGGAGAAAAAAGACTCAAAGATGGGTTGCGGCCAAAATATTTGTTAATGGACGGAAGCAATCCATTTATATAATGATATTCGAATCCGTCGGGTGACAAATAGCAGAGTTGGTAAAACTTAATTCCTTCATGGTCAGTAATAAGCTGAATATCACGGACTACGCCCTTTTGCACCTACTGAAGCAAAATGCATTTAAGCAAAACGCCTTTTTAGCTCACCTGAGCCTTTAGGCTCATAGGTGAGCTTATAGTATAGCCAGGCATCCGTCGTCCGTCCGTCCGTCCGTCGTCCGTCCGTCCGTCGTCAACATTTTCAAACATCTTCTTCTCTGAAACCACTGGGCCGATTGAAGCCATATTTCATATGGAGCCTACCTAGGTCGGGGGAACAAAAGTTTGTTCGCGGTATCTGGGTCACATGACCAAGATGGCCGCCACGCCCATATATGGTAAAAACCCTTCAAAAATATTCTTCTCCAGAACCAAAAGGCCTATGACCTTGAAACTTGGTATGTAGCATCGGGCATGCGGGCCAATCATAGTTTGTACAAATGATGACCTTGCGTTGACCATGACCTAATTTACGGCATGGTCAACTTTGGTACGTTAGGCTTTTATATGGGAAAACACTTAAACAGTGGATTTCTCAGAAACTATTTAAGTCTAAGGTTTAATACTTGGTAAACATGGTCGACTAAATGACCAGATGAAGATATTATGTCACTAAAGGTCAAGGTCATTCTGTCGGACCATCCGTCGTCAAGATTTTCAAACATCTTCTCCTCTGAAACCACTGGGCCGATTGAAGCCAAATTTCATATGCAGCCTTCATTGGTTGGTGGAACAAAAGTTTGTTCGCGGTATCTGGGTCACATGACCAAGATGGCCGCCACGCCCATATATGGTAGAAACCCTTCAAAAATCTTCTTATCCAGAACCAAAAGGCCTATGACCTTGAAACTTGGTATGTAGCATTGGGCATGCAGGCCCATTATAGTTTGTACAAATCATGACCTTGCGTTGACCTTGACCTAATTTACAGCATGGTCAACTTTGGTACGTTAGGCTTTCATATGGGAAAACGCATAAACAGTGGATTTCTCAGAAACTATTTAAGTCTAAGGTTAAATACTTGGTAAACATGGTCGACTAAATAACCAGATGAAGATATTATGTCACTAAAGGTCAAGGTCATTCCGTCGGACCATCCGTCGTCAAGATTTTCAAACATCTTCTCCTCTGAAACCACTGAGCCGATTGAAGCCAAATTTCATATGCAGCCTCCATGGGTTGGTGGAACGAAAGTTTGTTCGCGGTATCCGGGTCACATGACCAAGATGGCCGCCACGCCCATATATGGTAAAAACCCTTTAAAAATCTTCTTCTCCAGAACCAAAAGGCCTATGACCTTGAAACTTGGTATGTAGCATTGGGCATGCGGGCTTATTATAGTTTGTACAAATCATGACCTTGCGTTGACCTTGACCTAATTTACGGCATGGTCAACTTTGGTACGTTAGGCTTTTATATGGGGAAACGCTTAAACAGTGGATTTCTCAGAAACTATTTAAGTCTAAGGTTTAATACTTGGTATACATGGTGGACTGAATGACCAGATGAAGATATAATGTCAGTAAAGGTCAAGGTCATTCCGTCGGACCATCCGTCGTCAAGATTTTCAAACATCTTCTCCTCTGAAACCATAGGGCCGATTGAAGCCAAATTTCATATTCAGCCTCCATGGGTTGAGGGAACGAAAGTTTGTTCGCGGTATTGGGGTCACATGACCAAAATGGCCGCCATGCCCATATATGGTAAAAAACTTTCAAAAATTTTCTTCTCCAGAACCAAAAGGCCTATGACCTTGAAACTTGGTATGTAGCTTTGGGCATATAGGCCCATCATAGTTTATACAAATGATGACCTTGCGTTGACCTTGACCTAATTTACGACATGGTCAACTTTGGTAGGTTAGGCTTTTATATGGGAAAATGCTTATATAGTGGATTTCTCAGAAACTATTTAAGTCTAAGGTACAATGTGTGGTATATATGGTCAATTAAATGACCAGATGAAGATATTATGTCACTGAAGGTCAAGGTCATTTTGTCAGTCTGTCCGTCATCAAGATTTTCAAACATCTTCTCCTCTGAAACTACTGGGGAGATTGAAGCCAAATTTCATATGGTGTCTCAGTGGGATAGGGGAACTAAAGGTTAAACCCGGGGTCTGGGTCACATGACCAAGATGGCCGCCATGCCCATATATGGTAAAAACCCTTTGAAAATCTTCTGCTCGAGAACCAAAAGGCCTATGATTTTGAAACTTGGTATGTAGCATTGAGCATGCGAGCCCATCATAGTTTGTACAAATGATGAGCTTGCATTGACCTTGACCTGATTTTCGACATGGTCAACTTTGGTAGGTTAGGCTTTTATATGGGAAAACCGTTATACAGTGGATTTCTCAGAAACCATTTAAGTCTAAGGTACAATACATGGTATATATGGTCTATTAAATGACCAGATGAAGATATTATGTCACTAAAGGTCAAGATCAATTTGTCGGTCTGTCCGTCATCAAGATTTTCTAAACATCTTCTCCTCTGAAACCACTGGTCTGATTGAAGCAAAATTTCATATGGAGTCTTAAGTGTGATCGGAAAATAAAAGTTTGTTCTCCGGATCTTGACCAAGATGGCCGCCATGCCCAAAGTTGGTAAAAACCCTTCAAAATCTTTTCCTCCAGAACCAAAAGGCATATGACCTTGAAACTTGGTATGTAGCTTTGGGCACTCAAGCCCATCATAGTTTATACAAATGATCGTGCTTTGACCTTGACCTAATTTATGACACTGTCAACTTTGGTACATTATGTAGGTTTTTATATGGGAAAATGCTTAAACAGTGGATTTTTCAGAAACTATTTAAGTGTAAGGTACAATATTTGGTATATATGGTTGACAAAATGACCAGATGAAGATATTTTGTCGTTAAAGGTAAAGGTCATTCTTTGACTTTTGTACAAGGTCATTGAGATTCTGTCTCCCGTCAACATTTTCAAACATCTTCTCAGAGGCCACTGGGGTCAATTGAAGCCATATTTCACATGGCGCTTCACCGGCTTAAAGGACCCATAGTTTGTTCAGATGGTCTTGGTCACTTGACCAAGATGGCCACCATGCCCATATATGGTAAAAACTCTTCAAACGTCTTTTTCTGGAGAACCAAAAGGCCTATAACCTTGAAACTTGGTACCGATGTGTAGCATTGGGCACTCAGTCCCATCATAGTTTATACAAATGATTACTGTATTTCATATGTAGCTTTTATACTGGGTCAAAGGAATCAAAGTTTGTTCAGATGGTCATGGTCACATGAACATGGTGGCCACCACGCCCATATATGATAAAAACCCTTCGGAAATCTTTGTCCAGAAACAAAGGCCCAGTGACCTTGTGGCTTGGTATATAGAATTGGGACTCAACATTAATCCCCAAGGGAGGGGGGTTATCTGCCCCTGCCCTGGTGCTATATACATGTATAAAAGCATTAAAATATATACCAGGACCAAGTGTCAGGTGAGCTACAGGACCATTGGTCCTCTGGTTCTATTTCTCAAAATAACTCTCTATATGAACTCAATGATCCCAAAACAACCTTAAGTTATATAAGCTGCACTTTCAAGAGATACATGGAAACGTTAAAAGGTGACCATACAACAAAACATACCAGCAGCATTAATGAAAAACATGTTCTGAAAAGTTTGCCCCTTTCAAAGCAGGAGATACTGATTAAATTTGCAACACAGCCCACAACCTCTAACATTTACGTCATCAGGACACTAATGTAAAATGTGTATAACTAAACACAAAGATCTCAAAACACCAGAAATCTAACATTTCTATTATAAAAAAAATCTTACTGAACTTTATGCACATTACATATGACGATCTTGTTGTCTCTAAGTTTACATTAAGAGAACATCATTATTTTAATAGCAGTGAAATGTATCATTTATATTTCTTCGAGACTGTTTGATTTATGAGCTTTGCAGCTTGTCAGTATTTATCTTAAAATTCTCAGCAGCGGTTGACAAGATGATGGCGTTGATGCAGTTTAAGAGGAAATTAAAAAATATAATGGCAATGATTTGTCTCCGAAATATGCGAGCTTATTAAACAAATATAATGTTCATTGCATAATAACATACCTTAAGACACGTGCAGAAAAGTCTCAAAACAACCTGGGCATCGGCAAAGTGTGGTATAGCTCGCCAGCCAGCTAAGAATTCTAGAAACTGCAATTTCTCAGGTTGTACATGTAGATGTGTATCCTTTTTTGCTCTGTGAACATGACTTAAGGCTTATTTTCTCGCAGCGCTATTCATAAGGACACGCACACTAATAATTCCGTATTTTCGTTCTAGCTGAATATTGTGATAGCATGCGCTGGAATAAACAGTCCATGCTGTAGTTTTCTAACATAGCTGCAGAAAAAAGGAAACTATGGTGACTGAGAATTTCCCAGTCCTCCTGCTCATAATTGTATCCCCTTCTTTTTATACTTTAGGACAAAGGTTCTGCACGAATGTTATTTTAACGTGCAGAACTTTTGTCCTTAAGTATATTTCCTCATTAGTGCCAACGTCCACTTCTGAACAAAATAATGATATTTTTTTTTTGTTTATTTGTTTATTAAACCATCTCGCATTGAGATAGCAATGGCAGAGTGACAATGTTGACAGTGTTATGCAATATCCTAAGAAGTACGCTTTTAGGAAGCGGCGTCGTTTGGAATTTGAGATAAATCACGTTGCTAACATTGCAGTGTGCAAATTTTGCGCCTTATGACGTCGGACGTAAACATGTGCTTCACTTTACGGCCGCCTCTAATTAGTCCTATTGAAAACGTCGCAATATCCTTGTCTTTCTATTCTTTACAATGTTAGAAACAAAATATATTTGCCTTAATGGTAAATTATCGCTGATTTACACGTGTTGTTTGGCATATACGAATATTAATTTACTCGGGCTGCGCCGTCGTGAATTAATATTTCGTCGTTTCTGCTCCAACAACATGAGTTTATCAGCAATAATTCACGGCGTAAGGTAGAATATTTATTAGATATATTTTCCGTCGCTATACTTACATATACAATTGGAATTCAGATTGAGAACTTGGGCAATTAAAATCCATTCAAGTATATGAAGGATTTTTTTGGGTCAATGATTATAAAGAAACAATGGGTTAAAAGACCATAAGTATTATAGAATCTGGAATTACTGGTTTCAATTCGGGTGGCTGACTGACCACCTGTTTGGATAAGAACTGTTCAATTGATTTACTGTGCGTGTCTTTCACGAATTTTTGTCAAATTGTGCATGTGCTTCTTTCCTGTTTGGTTTTAGAGCGGTATATGGAATTTGATTGTGCTAATTTCGAATCAATGCCTATCTGCTTACTTTGTTAGACTGTAAAGTAATAGTATAATAATAATCCGTTTTTGTGGTTTATCCAAACGATTTAATTTCCGAAAATGTTCGGCGATATTGATAATGTAGATTAAAAACATGAAATATTTTAGAATCTTGAGTTTTTAAATTAAGCGCTGACGTTTCCAATACTATTTCTGAGAACGCTTCGTTCGATTGTTTTGTGTAATATAATAATGACAATGTTTATTCAACTTTGAATTATACAATGGATACACAAAATATCAATTCATTCACTGGTATGGCTAAACGGTTTCATGTAGAATAATTAAATGAAGTTGTTTAAAAGTGCAGCTAGTAAAATCTTGTCGTTAAGGAAATAAATGATGTTCAGACTTAACGTTTAAATGTTACTTCCCTTTGGTATGTAGCACGTATGAAATATTTGCTTGATTAGCAACAAACAAGAATTAAGCTTTGGCAAAGACGGTCTAATGGAAGTTTTTCATATTTTCATGCCGTGTACATGCTCTTAGAGAATCGACCCCGACCGACCCGACTTACTGCTATATAAACTAGGGCTACTCGGGGTATCGATTTCACATGTGTTTCTAATGAAACTGGTCGTATAATCCTCCGGTATACCAATAAATGATACAGAATTATGCAACTTCGCAGCAGTGCCCCAGGTGGTGAAGATTACGCTGTAAACCGATTTTCTCTAGTTAAAAGTAAAACATAAATATCCCGCATCCTAATCTTGATATAAACTAGAAAATCGAAATCTTCGTTAAAAGTTATGTTGTTTAGGCGTTTTGAACGGATTTCTACGTTAAAATTTAAGCGTTTTGTAATATAACAATTTTGTAATAGCACGGGAACCAGCGAAACAGTATTCCCTATTTTACCGTCTTTATAAAAAAATAGTTCCAATTGTATTGCAAACTTATTTTCGTGTGATACTTCAAAAATATGTCTTTAAACACACTGACTGTATTTAGAATAAAAGTAGACAAAACTTTATCATTGGATATGCGATTTTCTAGAGTATTTTATGAGAGCGTTATTTAATCGGCGCACTAATACCGTGAATCAGGTTTCAGCAGCACCGCTGATGAAAATACTATCTGCTTGAATTACCTGTATTATTAACCGAGAACCAGAGCTAATGGCAAAAGTAGTTCACAGAGCATGTTTAGCTGATACCTGCAGTGTCCAGATAATTAGGGGATGGCGAAAACATCTGGTCTGATTATCAGTAAGGCATAAATTTTAGGTTATTTTTCTCTAAGAGGATGTACACATCATGGTTTTCTGTTAAAAAAAAAACTTTCACTTTTCCTGTTGTAGAACGGACACATTGTTAGCTATTTTAGATGGTGTTGTTTCGTCAAAAATTACTTTTGATTTGAGCCGCGACACGAGAAAACCAACAAAGTAGTTGTGAGCCCAGCGCAGACTCAGATCAGCCTGGGCATCCGCTCAGGTTGATTGATCAGAGTCTAATCAAAGTCTTCGCTGTCCGCATAAAGGTAGCTCGGATCCTGAACTACCCTTTAAGCGCTTTTGCAAGACTATGCTTAGACTTGGCAGACGCCCAAGCTGATCTGAGTCTTCACTGGGCGCAAAATCACTTTGTTGGTTTTGTAGTGTCGCGGCTCATTTTGAGATTATAATTTTCCATTTCAGATGAGAGTTTCCTCGTGCTAAAACTTATGGGGTATATACTTTTCCAGCGAATTCGGTTGCTAGGGTTTGCTATGAGTGTCTTTCATGTACTTTTGGCAGTTTATGTGTCTGCCTTATTTCCTTTTGGTATTGAGGGCGGGATGTGAGATGTTATTTTATGAATTCCTTATCATTGCCTATCGTTTTACTTTTCCACTTTGCTCTGTAACTTGAATACCCTTTCAAATATTTTCATGATACTTCATAGATATGTAGACCAGGTCATGACGATGTGTCGCGAAAAGGAATGACAACTCTTGCTTTCCTACTTTTTAGTTATTTTCCCTTGATGGCTTCAGGTATGGTTTCGTGTCCGCTCCATAACTTGATTACCCTTCAAAATACTTTCGTGATACTTTACAGTTATGTAGAATAGGTCATAATGATGTGTCGCAAACAAAAATGACAACTCTTGCTTTACTGCTTTTTGAGTAATTCTCCCCTTGATGGTTTAAGGTGTGATTTCTTGTTCGCTCACTAACTTCAATACCTTTTGATGTTTTTTCTTTATGCAGAAAGGATATATAGAACAGGTCATGATGATGTATCGCGAACAAGAATGACAACTCTTGCTTTGTTACTTTTTTAACTATTTCCCCATGATGGTTTAAGATGTGATTTTGTGTCCACTCTATAAAATAATAACCCTCTGAAATATTTTCATAATACTTTACTGATGGATAGAACAGGTCACGACAATGTGTCGCGAAGAAGAATGACAACTCTTGCTTTCTTACGATTTGAGTTATTTCCCCTTGATAGTTTTAAGTGTGATTTCATGCCCGCTCCATAACTTGAATACCCTTTGAAATATTTTCATAAAACTTCACTGATATGCAGAACAGGTCATGACAATTTGTCTCATATATGATTGACAACTCTCGCATTCATGTTAAACGAGTTATTTACCTTTGGAAGTTTGAGCTGCAGCTTTGTGTCTCTGCTCTATATCTTTATAACCCTGACCTGTATCCCTATGCCTTTTAAAATGTTGATGATCATATCATGCCATGATATCCTATCACTGTTCCTAACTCTCTGTGAACCCCTCCCCCCCCACCCTGCCCACCCTCTTTCAATATTTTTTTTTATTTCAAATTTGTATTCTTTGTCCAAATTCACTAACTTACAAGAGTCCTCAAAAATAGATTTGTAGGACTTGTACTTAAGAAGTTATTCACACATTTTCTATTGCAATACATTGCTGTTTGAGATTTTACCTCTTTTTAGTAGTCTGACATACTGGTTTGGTCTGAGTGTTAGATGCCGGGCCGCGTAGCGCAATCGGTAGGGTGCATGACATAAGCCAGAGGTCCTGGGTTCGATACCCGTTCCGGCCACTTACTTTCATTTCTCCTTCCGCTGATTCATAAAGGGCAGTTGTCAGTTACTGGTGAAAGTAAGTGCACTTAGTACTGGTTAACCGCTGAGGAGGTCTAAGCCAGCCCAGGAATAGTGTGGTTAGGTTAACTGACCGTCCCGACATGACCTTAGCTGCTTACCGTGGACGTTAAACAATAACACAACAACAACTGAGTGTTAGATAATCATGCATCTGTTAAACAGATAATGTCAATCAGAAGCATAAAAGAATGACAATATATTACTTATATGTGTTTTGAAGTGCACCCTGTTTACCAAGGCCCATGGGGTCTTTGATCGGGGGATTTGTCATCTCATTTGATGGCTATTTTTTTCAATTGCTAACGAAATATGCACTATTCCACTAAACCGTAAATTGATTATAAAGAAATGTAAATACTGGGGAATTATAAGTCCGTAAAGGTCGGTTTAAGGTAGTTGGATACTGAAAAGAAATATTTTCGGGGCATTCAAATCATTATATCAGCTAAATAACCCAAAGAGCTATAAAACATTTGGATAAGAAAAAAATCACTGTTTTGTGTTCCTAAAAATCAATATTTTGTATTTCTACATACTTTTTTTAACACATTCTCCATTTTAATTCATATTTCGAGCACATGAATGCACTTTCATTTCTGCAAATCATATACTCTATAATATAGGATATCTGAAACACAACTGTAAAGAATAAATGAAGTTATCTTGATACTAAGTATAGTTTTGCATTTTTTTTAACTGCAAGAAAATTGAAATTCATGAAAATCGTCATGAAAAAAATATTTAATCTATGGGGCAAGCTTATTCATATTATTTAGTAAAACTTACATTGTACGTTACAAAACAAAACATTTCACCCTTTCGTTTCATAAAAAAAACCAATGCCAAAGTTAAAAAAATCCCCAAAACAGATTGCAAAAATTCTGCACCTGCTGCAAGCACAGCCGGTCCGTGCCCTGTTATTTATTTTCCTGATATTCCGGTTTTACCATAGAGTAATGCCTGCAAAAATGCGCAGATAGGATGGAAACTGTGAAAACCTGTATCATTCTGGTACTAAGGAACAGTCTGAACTCGGTTTCCACTGTTTGTAAGGACCTATATGCCCGAAAGGTTAGGATCTTTACGGTAGAGATTTGTTTTTGTTACCGTGTGTTATGACTGTATATACTCTACGGTTGAACGATTTCACCATGAACAATAACTCTCTTTTGTTTTAACAAATAAAAAACAGAGTTATTCAGTATAAATCTACCTTAAAACTCTGTCAGTGACTGAAATCTTAGAAATTTTACATTACTCCCATGACACAAAACGGGAAAAACACTATAAGATAACAACAATTGCAGCAAATAGCACGAACGGATAGGACAGTGAAATACATTTTTCAGGTGAGGCGGTCAGAGAAGCCCAACACAATCAACACATATAGCAGCTAGTTTTACCGAAAAAGGCAAAACACACAGAACGCACGGAAAATAACTAAACATAAAAAGACACCACAAAGAACAGCATAAAATAAATTTCGATGGAAGATTCTCTGGAATCAAGGGACACACCAAAGAAAATTAAACTAAAACTAGGTTTGACTGAGTCTGTTTGTGTGCAGAAATATAATTTTGCAATTCTGTCCACACCTCATGCCATCTGTCTCATAAGTGTAACATATAAAACAAGCAGTAATATTACACTAAAACTAACATAAGGACTCAGCCGAAACAGTTCCTGGAAGATTCGAGCAAATGAACTACCAGTTTAACCCTAATAAGCTCATTCAAAGGCAGAAATAACTTCCTCGCAGCGTCTGAAATTTCGGTATCATATCCATTTAACGCTAAGGGGTTGCCATAAAGTACAGAACGATTGATACAGAGAGCACACACTGGGGAGGCGGCGATCGGAAACGCTCATGCAGTCGACGAACGCGGATCAAACACCATTCGAAATAGCGTTTTCGATTGCAAATTGTCACCAATTTGCATTCGAAAACGCTGTTTCGTACGGTTTTTGACCCGCGTTAATCGATTGTTTTCGATTGCCGCCTACCCAGTATGGAGCAGCGATATTCTGATATTTCCTGCTTGGCTACTGAAACAGTACTTTTCAACATCACATGGCACAATGATTGTATACAGTATATGATCTAGTATGCATTGGCTAGTATTCCTGACATGAAACCCGCTGACATAATAGCGATTCGGATAAAAGCAATTTGGGCAAATAGATTCGAATATATTTTTCATGGTAAATTGACAAAGAGACATAATTACTTCCATCAACGGAAACGACCGTCTAGCTTATAAAATTTGCTTAGGCTCTTCTTTCCTCAATGCAACGAGGCTAATCCGGTATTTTTGCGAACTCGTCAAATAAGGTCAAAATAATAGACTAACATTCCGAAGGACTTTTAAAGAATTACCAGTACTCTGCTTAGGTATCAAGGACAGATATTTGAAAGAAGTTTATTTCAAAACCACGCTGCTCTTAAAAGTCTAACTGAAAGTCCATGGACATTTATGTACCAGAACGACATCTTTGCACTGTTTTGAATATATGTCCAAAGAAAAATAAGCACTGTCTTTAGAAGTCCCTCGTTTAATATTTAAGAAATTTTAAAAAGCTTATATAAAGCGGACATGATGGTCATCTGGCAATCACCATTTGAATAAACTTACTTTATCCTGTCCCATAATGGCTTTCTCTGGAATTTGGTCTCAATCGTTCGAACAATTTGTTTAAAGGATGACGGACGAAAGATAAACGGATGACAAGAAATGATGAAGCCAGCTGTTATAAATCTATCCGGTTTCTTTGGATCAGGTGAACGAAAGAAACATAGCAATATCCTGAAGGAGCATCGTAGAAAGAGGCCGACGTTCCTCGTAAATTCAGTTATGTTTGTCGAACGATAGACCCATTAGAACATATTTCAGTCAGTTCTATATTTTTCATTCCGACGTTTCATACGGTTTTCCTTTCTGAAATCAGGACATGCTGAATGCTGAGCTACGTTACAATTCAGCGTTTCGGACTTATTGTCAGAACCAGATTTCATGTTATCACTCATGTACATAAATTGGAAGCGCTCAACTTACTGAGATAATAGTTTAATGATTTATTACATAAACCTTGGAACACTTTAGCCTCATATGTGTCTGGAATTCGTCATTTCGTGAATTTCAATCAATATTTTAGGCCAATTTTAGGCTTTAGGGCATTTATTTGAATTGTCAAGAAATAGAAGAGGCTTGATCAAATTAATTCGACCGTATTAGCCGCGACACGATAACACCCACAAAGTGGCATTTGCGCTCAGCAAAGACTCACATCAGCCTGGACATCCCCAAAATCTTATCAGTCTTTGATGTGCACTTATAGGGACGCTAAGTGTCTGACTATCTCCTTGCGTCCAGCGAAGACTCTGATCAAACTGGGCGGATGCCCAGGCTGATCTGAGTCTTCGCTTGACGCACATGCCACTTTTTGGGTTTTGTCGTGTCGCGGATATTGAGACAGAAACAAGAGATTCCGAAAAATAGCATTAGCACTAAAACCACTTAACCAGTTGTATATACGTTAAGATTGTGTCTCTATCAGACAGGGTTCAAGTACAAATGAAAATATACAGAACAAAAAAGAAACGTTACATACATTGAAAATCTAAGTTTTGATTTTCTACCCCTGCAACTGCAAATGAACTTCCGTGAATAAAACACGGATTGGTAATGAAAGAAATCATAACAGTACCTTCTCTTTTTAAGCTGTAAGCCTTGGATAAATTTTTAAATTTGGATGATGTGTTCCCGGAAATAATGATTTGAATGTTGATGTTATGTTTCTTTTTTTTTTTTTTGTTCAGTATACAATACATTGGAAGCACAACGATCATAGATCATAGTCTTCGAGTGGCAAACCTGGCACTTAATGACATATACGAAGGACGATTTAAAAATTCTATCCAAACCTTTTCTATGCATCTTTGATACCAACTTAAAACTTTTGCAATAAGGAGGCTTTCACAAGATTTTGAAACTAGTTCAGGAAAACTCCAGCCCTGTATCCAAAGGAAGCATGTGCTTTACATACAGGGCGAGACGTTTGCTGTACGTGTACCATACTTTAACAGGTTAGCTCATCTACAGAAAGGAATTACCCTGCTATTGGTGGATACAGCTTATCTTGAATTATTATCAGATTGATCTAGAGAAACTCCATTCAGTATACCTATATTTATGTCTTTAGGTAAGACTATTTTAAAGTTAGAAAAACGCAAAAGTCAAAAGGTCATAACTCGGTCGGAAATATACCAACAGAAAAGACAGAACTGTATACATACCTACAAGACATGTAGAAACAAACCATGTAACTTCAAAGCAATGCACTCAAAGATGCTGCAGAAGTCTTAGGCACAAGTTTTAATTCACCAGGGGTAACAAATTGTTAAAGAGGAGTACAGTCAAAACTCTCAGACCATATCTATAGTTTCATATCATTGCAAAACAATAGATAGAATTTCAGATTATCTTGATGAAAGATGAATGAGGAGTTCAGCTCATATTTCAGAAAATGGGTACCACTCTGTCAGTAGTAAACCTTGCATAGCATACCTTCATCAGAATAATTGACATATTATCTACTGCCAGTAAATTAAAAATCAGCTTAGTCAAATGACTCAAAGGTTCAAAAAGAAAAAAAAGTCTAAAGAAAGACATCTAAAAATCTTAAATAACATTCATATCTTCAAAAATGTAGCAGGTGTTACTTGCACAATGTCTATATTCAAAGGACAAAAACGCAGTAAAAAGCAGTTTGATAAAAATCTAAAATTACGTGCTCATTTTCATATTATTTTATGATGTTCAACAAAATTTCTGATAAATATGCAGGTTGAGTTGAAGGCACAAGGTTGTATACAGTATGTATGAAAATATCAAAAATCGATTTTCGAGGTCAAATGACCCAAATGTCGGTAAATTGCCAAAGTCGGAAAAGGGGCAACTCAAACAAAAAGACTGAAAACTGTCATCACTTGCACATCTTCAAGTCATTATACAACAGCTTACTAATTTCAGATGAATCCATTCAAAGGTGTGGCAGGAGGTTTGCACATTCGGTCTAAATAAGCAAGAGTCATTACTTTGTAACGAGCAATCCACTCACATATCAAAATATCAATGGCACATCTTCAGTCATCTCATGATGTGTTACAACTTTTAAGTCAATGCGACAAAAGATGTAGAAAGAGTTGCGGACACATGATATCATCTGTTTTATCTAGGAAGGGAAAACTTTTGTCGATAACAAAGACGACATATTTGATCCATCCTCAGAAGATTTCAAACCTTATAAACTAATACATGCCAAAGTCGTATACTGGCCGCAATCAGTCAAAATTTAAACAACTGAAATACTGACATCACATGCACATCTTCAAGTCATGCTACATCAGCCCGCTGAATTTCAAATTAATCCAACCAAAGATATAGCAGAAGTTCAGGCACACGTTCCAATTTACCAAGAGCCATACCTTGTAAACACGGACTGATCACAAAATCCCAAATCACATTACACATCTTCATATTTAAAATTTATCTGATCGAAATCTACATAATTTTCAATTAATAAGATGAAAGACGAAAGAGAAGTTGCAGGCACACGAGTTCTGTGTGGAAGGCCGGGTGACTCAAATTTTATGTTCTTTTAAAAGTATTTTCAGTCATATTAGGACGACTGAAGGGCGATAATGAAATTCTGTGTGCAACAGCGCCCATTTAGGGTAGGAAATATTTCCGCCTGCAGGGTCTCGAACCTTGGACGGCTATATCAGAAAGACAAAGCTTAACCTACTGAGCTAACGGGGTTCCTACTCGTTCGAGATGAACGACGTACTTATACATGCGAGGGTCATTTCTATAGCCCCAACCCCATTCCGCTTGCGTCGGTTTACAATAATGAAGTTGGTCTGATGATGATGCATACTTTATGGTTAATCGTTATTAAGATCAAAATCTTAAAAGCGTGATTGAATAATGTCTTTTTTATGAAACTAGCATCAGAAGTGAGTTTTTTAATCTATTACTGCCAGGTAAAACGCTAAACTGCATGTGAAAAAAAGCTAAATCTTTTTTGGCATACCTATATTCAAATACAATTTATAAGCGTTCCATAGAAATCAAACAAAATTGTGACGGCCCATCAGTTTTGATTTCCTCTCAGTTTCAATTAAATGCCCAATGTTGCGTTTTCCTCTTTAATTCTATTTCATTTACGGTTGTTGCATATTTTATTACTGGTCATTGACAAACGCAATTAAATTGAGCATGCTGTTTCCATTTCCAGTGATATCCTTTCTTCAGATGCTTTTCTTAGTGTCTTACGACCATTTAATACTATTATCGTCCTTCGTGTGATTAAGTCTTACTTGCTTCCAAAAGATCTAACTATTCAGAACATGTAATGCATGCATTTCGTTCAATGCACGATTAACACCGACCATGTATTTGACAGCATTTTTTAAACTAAATCTTTGTTTTCTGATATTGACAAGCCTCTGATCAGACTAGAAAGATGTAAAGGCTGATATAAATCTCTGTTTATGCACATACGCCATGTTTATAATGTACCGTAGTTCCTCGGTTATAAGACGGTTCCTATAATTACAGCTATGCAATCCAGGCTCATATAATTCAGTTCAAAAGTAAAAGTGGTCAAAATACCAAATACCAAGTCACAGAAATGATGTCTACGCAGCAAACAGTTTGGATCTCAGATCAAGCCCCACTTTTTATGGCCTCATCTGGATCCAAACAGTTTTCCCAGATACCCATAAAGGGGTATCCCGAATGGAATGGGTTAACTGAAAACCATTTTATGTGACGGCCGTGGCCATCAAGTCGGAAATAAGTTTAAAAACAGCCACATTGTAGGGATCAACGAGTTCATGGTGTCTACCATACAATTCTTACAAGACAGATCTAGATCTTTTAAATTGTTTCGAAAGGGTAAAACTACGTCTTATAACCGAGGAAACATGGTAGCTAAATTTGTATCATAACAGCCTTCTGCTTTTACACTTTTTATTGCCTTTGCTACAGTTACGGTAATGTAGGAGACAACTAGAGCAGTGATCGTAAAGTACGCATTTCAGTTTATTCTTAGAAACGATAATTAGTGCATTCAACTATTTGGGTAGCTTTGTAAGTTTATATATATTCCTGCAAACGCACAGACAGACGAAAATGGATCAATTTGCAATTTTTACATAGAAAAGCACACGAATGTCATATCCATATGCTGGTTTAATAATGTTTCTTATTAATACTTGTTTACGTTACTTTTTCCATTGATATGACATATCCTTTCTTCAGATGTATTTTCTTAGTGCCGTACGTCTATAAAATACTCTTCCTTCCGTATGACAAGGAATGTTTTGTTCTTATGGGAAATGAGAGCGGCATATGGCCATACGCGGCGCAAAAAGATAGGCAATAGGAACTTAATTATAAATATAATCAAACCCCACATCCCGCTCTCATATCCAAAAGAGGAAGAAGCACACACTCACAAAACTTGACAAAAATTCACGACAGACACGCACTGTAAACCGAATGAGCAGCTCTTTTCCAAACAGTTTGTCATTAAGCCCCTTACCCCCACCCCTCCCCCAAACCCTTATTAAAAACAGAAGCAACATCTATTTCTCTTTTTTTTATTCTAAATTACAAAACAAAACAGAAAGCAGAATTTGCATCACTTCAGATAACCAGACTGCTAGGTACTATAGATAAGCGGACAGCATGACATTGAGGAAGTCTGCTGGCAGATAATGTGTTTGACAGCCTGTCATGGACATAATATTCAGTATAGAAGAGAGAGTTCTTTAAACTATGGCAGGTAGAGGAATGGTGTCTGTTAGCGCCGGACGGTCTATCTGTACATCCCTAGACAGATTTATGTGAAAGTAAAAAACTCCGAATAAATTGTGCAGACGCACATACTGTTCCCACATACCGTACAAACATGAACGACTCAGGCAAAATGGCTGTCCTGTTTCAGCCAGAGAATAAATTAATTTATCTTAATAGATTTTATTAAAGTACGTATATGTATAAGAAATAATAAGAGAATATAAAAATTTAGCATTTGCATAGAAGACTGTTATAGACCTACGGGCAAATAAAGGCCAAAATCTCAAAACTGACCAATACTAACATACACTGCTCAAAATATTTAAAGGAGCATCTAATATTTTTCCATAGATGACAGTGCTACACAAGCCCCACTTAAAGAGTCATTTACTTTCGCTCGACAAAGGCAGAATTTCTAATTTTTTTGCCAATTTGTTAAAAAGGGTCCAGGTTACTGACTACAGTGACATGTTTTGATCCAATCACCCCGCCTATGTCAATGGGCTGATTTTTGTAAAAATGGAATTTCGGTAAAAAAATGCAATTGTTCAGACAACGTGAAAAGCATGAAAATTTCAACCAAAATTAAAACGACCATTTTGTCGGTGACACTAAATGTCTTACAAGGTGACTCATTTGAAAGGATCACTTTGAACTCTAGTTTCTGAAATTTTATAGACTTCAAGAAAATTGCCTCTATTTCAGAAAATTCGAAAATTGCATAGTTTGTTCCATGAAAATGAGCAAGGTGTCACTTATATTGAAATTATCGTTGTCTTAAATTTCGACCATTCTTGAAAATGCTGCAAAATAATGGCAAATTCTTAGCCACTGGCGGTCGAATATATTGGCCGTTGAACTTAGTATATGTTGTAGTATTGTCTATGGAAAAATCAGCTGTTTCTTTAAATATTTTGAGCAGTGTATATATTCCCATCATGTATATGGTTGTAGCTTTTAAAGTATATCACTGTAACAACAATACGTGTAGTGCAACACAAATTCCATTTACGTAATTTGGTCCTAGACTATTTATCATTTAAAGTACATCGTAAGCTAGACGAAATGGCATAATGCTATAAAAGACTGTTTAACCGATTAAATTCGTCATTAAGTTTCAAGGTTTTTATGATCTGCTTTTGACAACATTGTATTGCATTCTCGATTACTTTCAGTATTTTTACGAGTGTTTAAATATTGGTATCTTTCTTTTTGTCTTCCAAATGAAATTGTTAAATAGCATATCGCTTGCTGTCTAATTTAAGGACCACTTTTAAGTTTCATTTCGACCATTTCACAGACATTTTGTACTCTGTACACTGTTCACCTATATGATCACTGAATTTTATATTATTCCGCGTTATTCATGAACACAGTCAAACCTATATGAAATTTCCTTTGTAAAGGAAATGCTTGCCCGGTTGGATAAATCTGGTATTGTATGTCAATGCCAATAAAAATTTTATTATACAAGACATTCCTCGGAACGATATGAACGAGGAACTTGAATAACAATCAACTGATGGTAATGTGCACAACCCGTGGTGAATGTAGAATAATCAGTTTCTGGTGCCTGCGGGTTGTGCAATAAGAAGTTTTGCATACCAGTTGCTGGGCAGAAGTATACAAAATTTGAAGCAAATATATACCAAGCCGTCCAAGAGTTATGAGCATTTTCAACAAAAGAGCTCGACCGGCCAAATTGATGCTCGGTGAAGCCTTGTCACTGTTTTGCATGCGGGTGGCTGGACTATGTTAAGATACATAAGCATACAAAATTTGAACCATATTTACCAAGGTGTTCAAGAGTTATGAGAATTTTCAGTAGTTGGCCGTAAATTTTCAACTTGTGCTCAGTAAAGCCTCGTCCATCAAATAAGGTCGTATGTATGCGAGTCGTTAGACATTGTTGACATGTATAAGTATGCAAAATTTTGTCAAAATATCCCATGCGGTTCAAGAGTTATAAGCGTTTTCGCTAACTGATAACGGACGGACGAACAAAATAGCTCAACCGGCCAAAATGATGCTCGGTGAATCCTCGTCACCGTTTTGCATGCCGGTGGCTGGAGAATGTTAAAATACATAAGTATACAAAATTTGAACCATATATACCACGGGGTTCAAGAGTTATGAGCATTTTCACTACTTGACTGTAAATTTCAACCTGTGCTCAGCAAAGCCTCGTCCATCAAAAAAGACCGTTATGCATGCGAGTCGTTAGATAATGTTGACATGTATATGTATGCAAAATTTTATCAAAATATAGAATGCGGTTCAAGAGTTATAAGCGTTTTCGCTCACTGATAACGGACGGACGGACTCACACAGTGATTATAGTGCAAACCTGCGGGTTGTGCAATTTTGAGCTTTACAATGAAGATACATTCATCTCCAGTTACAATTAGTTTTTAACATTAGTCCGTTTGTGGTTAAGGCACCTTAATTTTAACAGTGCTGAGAGAAGATTTACTCACAGCTGAACATATAAAATACCTCTGGAAACTAAATCTTCTGCATATTGAATGTCAAAATATTTCAATGCTGCTCAACTCATATGTATTTAAAGCATATTGAACAAACTCTCAGCTTTGTAAAATATAAATTTGCGGGGTTTTCACCGAACTCCTTAAACACACATAATAAACATACAATTCCATTCACAGGTGGAAATTAGGAACTTAAGCTTCCACAAAATAAGCTTGAATAAAACAAAGGTAGCTCGATGCACATATTTGAGCCGCGACGCGAGAAAGCCAACAATGTGGTTGTGCGGCCAGTTCAGACTCAGATCAGCCAGGGCATCAAACCAGTCCGATCAGACTCTTCGCTAAGCGCTCAAAGCGTAGCTAAGAGTCTAAGCTACCTCTGTGCGGACAGCGAAGACTCTGATCAGACTGGCTGATCTGAGTCTGCGCTGGGCGCACAACCACATTGTTGGTTTTGTCGCGTCGCGGCTCATTTGTTGTTAACAACATTTGCTTTGAAGTAATAGGAATCGTGGAAGTATCCCACAACTCTTAAAATTGGCAACTGAATTGGTTGGTTGGTTGTCTTGAGTTCAACGGCCCTTTGAATAAGGATTCCAGTCTATATAGGGCCGTCTCCAAAAGAGAGAGAGAGAAAGAAGAGAAAAATGATAAACGAGAGAAAAATGTCCAAACAACCCCACCCGCACGTGCTGCAAACACAGTAGGCCCTTGCCCTACTATTATCCAAATAAGTAGGACGCCCCGGCACTGGAAGTTATAACGAGCACCATAGCACCACCAAACCACCCCCGGCAAAACTGAAATTTCGATTTTTCCTAAACTGAAGTTTCGATTTTTCCGCTTTAAGTCGTTAGGTGTAGTAAGAAGTTTAGGGGCCGTATTTATAAAATGACTTGAATGGTTGCTATGCTGTTGCTAAGGCAGAATGTTTTTGAAGGAGATTCCCTACAACTATGAAATTTACTCTGGAGGAACAGTCTGAAAAAGACTGTTCCTCCAGCGCAAATTTCATAGTTGTAGGGAACCTCCTTCATAGAAATTTACCCTTAGCGACAGTATAGCAACGACTTAAGTCGTTTTATAAATACAGTCCCAGAATACTACGATCCTTCGGAAGCAAGGAATACACGAAAGAAAGCACCGACATGAACAGCATGGACAAGTAACAACAGGGAACCACAACAGAAGCACTGTCTTTGAACGATTTGTAGTAAATTTAAGGTTCTGTGTCGGGGGATGGGGCGCTTAAAAAAGTTTTGCTGGAACAAAACCAAGGCATACACTATGCATTTTTTGAGAGAGAAAAAAACTTTTTCGACATTTGATAACGTTTCCTATCAACCATTTTCTATCATCAATATGCCCGTCCTCTTTAGTTATGCTTCGAACATATTTTAATATCTATGGTGTGCTCATGTTTGATATTCAAATTATAATACAGCATAGCATCAATTTTAACTGATCCGACATAACTTATGTTTGTATTATGCATTACTCGTCTTCTTTTAATGTAGCTGCCTCTTTTGTACTGGTCTAACTTTGTGTTCAAAATAAATATATGTGCCGTGACACGAGAAAACCAAGAAAGCGGTTGTGCGCCCAGCGCAGACTTATATCAGCTGGGAATCCGCCCAGTCTGATCAGAGTCTTTGCTGTCCGCATGGGAGTAGCTTAGTCCCTTAGCTACCATTACAGCGCTTAGCGAAGAGTCTAATCGGACTTGGTAGATGCCAAGGCTGATCTTAGTCTGCGCTGGGCGCACAGTCACTTTGTTGGTTTTCTCGTGTCGCTGCTCATGTGTGTTTTATTGATACAGCAAAACAGCCATTCCAGTTGTCCGATTACATTTGAACTTAAAGCAACATTTCGAATTTTAAATACCGTAGACGCGCATTTGCGTCAGTCTTACAATTGATTATTGTTTGTCGATATTTGTTTCACTATATTTCTATAGTTGAAGATGTCGTTCATTTTTGTCTTAAGTATTCCCATAATAAATTAAATTGATTGTGGCATCTCCCGGATATCTTCCATTATATTCTCTAAGAAACAACACACGCTTCATAAGACAAGAAACACGTAAATAACATCGTTACAATTTCAGTTTAAGAGATTTAAGTGCTTTCATGCATTGTCTGTTTCTTCAGGATAGAAATTTTGAAATTAATATGAAGCAAGCTATCTCTCCTTTGGGACATAAATAGCTTAAATGTTGTCTTGAATAAACAAATTTATGCCTTGTGAACTCATCTATTTGACTAAGTTTTAAAGACTCAATTCCAGTCCAAGGGGTGTCAGGATCACGTCGGGCCGCGTTGCGCAATCGGTAGGGGAACTGACTCCAAGTCAGAGGTCTTGGG
The DNA here is from genome assembly GCA_963989385.1 of Ctena decussata. Lineage (NCBI taxonomy): Eukaryota > Metazoa > Mollusca > Bivalvia > Lucinida > Lucinidae > Ctena > Ctena decussata. Next base: position 20,596,034 of record OZ022512.1, on the reverse strand, counting down.
TTCGATACCCGGTCTGGCCACATACTTTCGTTTCTCCTTCCGCTGATTCAAGAAGGGCAGCTGTCAGTTACCGGCGAAAGTATGTGCACTTAGTACTAGTTGACCGCTTAAGCGGTCTAAGCCTGCCCAGGAATAACTAGGCTATTTGAAACTTTTACTTAATTATTTGTATTGGTTTGTACAAAATATACATTTTTATGAAAACTCTGTTGACCCAGCTCAGCGGTCATAGAACGTGGCGGCTGATCTGGGACTACACTGTTTGTCAATGTCCCTTTTAAAGAACGCTAGGCATAACTAGGTTCGAAATTATAAAAGTTGAGAATAATCTCAAACTCAAACAAGAGCTGTCGCCTGACAGCATAGCTCGCCTGAATAGGTGCTTGCCCATCACACAGTCGCTATGGTGGTGTGGACTGCTATGTATAAAACTTCAGGCAAGCATGTCCATAATGACAACACATTTATAAACAAAAGCTATCTCAGAAATGTCTTAAAATAAAAAAATCCACATGAAATTTCAAAGTCCATGAGCTTGAGGTCAAAGAACTAAGGGGTAGGGGGGAGGAGGGCAGGGCTAGGATGTATCAAAGCCTTTAACCGTTATCTAACATCAGTCCAAGTATTAGTATCAACTGAGTCCATTGTGGCACTGTGAAATTATGTCTTCATTAATATAAAACTAATCAAAATCTTTAAGACAAAACTCAAAGTCCATGACCTTGACATCAAGGTCATCCAGTCGGGTAAGTATATAGTGTTTTGTAAAAACTCAAAAAAGTGTCTAACATCAGTTCAAGTGTAAACTAAATCTCTGCTAAGCATTATGAATCAGTACGCAATTAGAAAACTTTAATAAAGACCAAATTTCCTAAGTCCCTGACCTTGACATCAAGGTCACCGAGCAGGGCTGGGGTAGTACTCTGTAAAACTTTGGACTAATATATAACTACAGTGCAAATATAAAAAGAATTCATCTATGGGTTCAGGAGATATGTGTCATTAAAAAACTTTAACCAAACATCCAATTAATAAAAAGACAATTTTCTAAGTCCATGACCTTGACATCAAGGTCACTGAGGGAGGTGGGGGTAGTACCCTGGAAAACTTCGGACCAATATCTAACTACAGTGCAAGTATCAAAGGAATCCATCCATGGGTTAAGGAGATACTGGGCTTTAGAAAACTTTAACCAAAACATCCAGTCCCAAAAAACTCCCAATTTTCTAAGTCCATGACCTTGACATCAAGGTCAAGGAGTGGGGGGGGGTGGTACCATGTTAAACTTTGGACCAATATCTAACTACAGTGCAAGTATCAAAAGAATCCATCCATGGGTTAGGGAGATATAGGTCTTTAAAAAAACTTTAACCAAAACATCCAATCCGGACGCCGACGCGGACGCTGACGCGGACGCGGACGATGACGCGGACGCGGACGCCGACGCCATGGTGACAACAATAGCTCTTCCTGAACTTTCGTTCAGGCGAGCTAAAAAAAGCACACTGATTGGCTGCTTCCGAGCATGTCTCAAAATAAAGCACATTGATTGGCTACTATCAATCAGTGTGCTTTATTTTGAGTTTGAGATTATTCTCCACTTTTATAACCTCTGGCCCTGGGCTAACAACTGATATGAAAAAATCTGTCTGTACTTGATAATAGGATTTACTACTTTCAGGCTAAGGCTATGTCTGTATGAACGGTATATACATTACGAGCCAACAACTCGAATTTCAGAAGCCAATACTTTGAAATTGTCTTACGGCTCTATTCTCAAAATACACAATAAATATCATAATAAGATTTTCTTTCGCTGCAGGTATCTCATATTCTCTGTGTCAGTTTTGGTATTACCATTAATTTGATTTTTTTTTTCATTTATTTAATGCGTTTTAATTACTTACTTATTTATGTTTATTCATTCATGTAATGCATTTATGGATTCTATCGTTTATTATTGCAGGTGCAAATCGAACTTGACTGTACGTATGCCATAAAGAAGTTCTGAATATAAATTTAAAGAGTAACTTCACTTCAGGAACTGACTGAATCAGATCCCAAACCCTATCCCCAACGTCAAAGGGAAAGAATGACAAAGGCATCCCAACAAACAATAAATTACAAGTGATAAGCCGAGTCAGCAGCTCTTTCCCAAATAGGTGGAAACTCAGCTATCTTTATTGAACTAAATAATTTAGACCAACAGAAGGGTTACAACAGACTATGCAAATTATACGAAAAAACATTTAACAACTATTTTTACCTATTTTCTATATTTATTATAGAAGGGTTAAAATGAGAACACAATGAATTAAACAGCACCGAACATAAAACAAATGCAACCGCAACGAAAGTACCGCCTTTGGACGGTCAGGAATAACTAATGGGGGGTTTAAACCGGTTTTACTGGGCCCAAACCATCACCCTCACCCTCCGCCGTGGTGCACAAAATTAGTAGGGAGTTCGGTTCGTATGGAGTTCCCCTAACTCATCAGAGAGTCATCACGGTCAACAATTAAAATCAAGAAAAGACCGTGATGAAGCAAGGATGAGGACTCGACAGCCAAAACGTGTTGAGACACCTGGAGATTCCTGGGGTGTAGCAACACCACAGGAGCACTGGAGCAAAAGAAGACCACCAGTTGAACCCTGGTGGGCCAAGAAACAGACAAACATCCGGCCCCAACAAACTAATATAAAAATTTAAAGAGTAACTACACTTCAGGAACTGACTGAATCAGATCCAAGACCCTATCCCCAACATCAAAGAGAAAGATTGACTAAGTCTAAACTATTCCTTCGACTGCGCCTTCGAACGTAGTACGTTGTGATTTTGGCCACTGTCTTAAAATAATTTAACAACGAATGTGTTTTATTTGGCGGCTCACTACTATTCATATTATGATATACGTGATAATTGTAAGTGTCATTGTTAGGTGGAGATATTTCTCATACTACATCTTACAGGATTTACATATTTCTCCTCATTTGGTTTTCTAAGGTATCCAGTTATGTTGCTGGCTTTAATGCTCGCATTTGCTCATATTGAAATGTAACAGCTAAACATCTAAACAAGACAAGCAGTATCGATAACTTTCAAAACTTTATCAACGCCACTGAAAACTGGTATCTGAATTTGATATGGCACCAAACAACTCTTCTTTAACAAGGCACGTCGGAATTTAATTTTATTGTGTATAAACCCAAAAGAAATTTATTGGTCGATATGATTTGCCTGTTCGAGATAAGAAATTAATCTCTCTTAGTAAAAGAACCGAATATGACACAAATGTAATGCGACAGACTGCATGCTTTCTGATCAGCAAAATAACGGTTGAAATTTTTGCTGCACTCTAAAATTGCATGGCGGTGAGTCGAGCCTCCGACTTAATAACGTCTCCTACCTGATAACTTTCTGCAACTTCCGTTGGGGCTTAATGAGCTGGCATTGGTCGGGCAATCGGGGGCGAAACTGTTGGACTTCCGACGTTCCATCGTTTCGCTATGTTCTTGCGCTTGAGTTTCTCATGAAAACATGAGCCGCGACACGAGAAAACCAACAATGTGGCTGTGCGCCTCGCGCAGACTCGGATCAGCTAGGCATCCGCCCAGTCTTATCAGAGTCTTCGCTGTCCGCATGGAGGTAGCTTAGACCCATAGCTACCTTTTGAGCACTTGTCAAAGAGTCTGATTTGACTAGGCCGTTGCCCAGGCTGATCTGAGTCTGCGCTGGACGCACAACCACATTGTTGGTTTTGTCGTGTAGCGGCTCACATAATGATTGGCAACCGATAGAGTTTCACTTTTTAAATCACTAACTTTATCGTGCATTTACCATGTACATGGCAAGGGATCATACTATCGGTTTTGGGCACATCGCATTGTTCAATGGGAAATCACAAAGAATACTAGTACTTATGGAGATATTAAAAAATGTAAAAAGATAGTCAATGATCAGAAATTTTATACAATCCAATAGCACATTTCGCCCCCAAAACCAAAAGGGAAAAAAGCACACACACAAATAAACAAAAGTTCTGTAACTGAAAGTAGAATTTTAGACTGATAAAGTGAAAAGTAAGAAAAATATGTACATTCAAAACAAAAAGTGTCTACTTTCCTTTGCTTTTGTGTACCTTTCAGTTTTTGCGACACATAGGAATACTAAAGAGACCGTTCGTACACGTAGCCCTGCCATTCTCAGTGAGCCTGTTTCCCTTTCCCTTAACCAGGAATATGAATACGTCGCTTGCAGGCTTATGAGCCGGCGATAGGCACTGTACGTGAATGTAGAACTGCTGCTTATAATGGTTTGTGAGGTAGATTCTTACACCAATGGGACAGCAATGTGGCCCTTAACAAGAAAGAAAACATGCACAGCACCCTTACCGAATCCAGGATATAAGTAAGAAATTGTCTTTGGCAACAAGGCAGCATTAACTTATCTGTGCCTGGTGGACTCTTCTATCCTTATAAATTGGATGATTCCATTTGGCAAGTAAGGCGTTGCTGGTCAGTATTTTAATATCTTATGATTAAGGAGAAATCTTTATTTGTCAAATGCAAATAGTGTGGAACCTGATCAGACGCCGCGTTTTGTGGCGTCTGATCTGGTTCTGCACTGTTTGCAAATTCTCTTTAATGGGACACTTAGACTAATTGAGTTATAGATAATTAATCACACCTTTTTACACTACAGCATTTAGATAAATTGATAAATGAGCAGATTTAGTTCCGTCTGCGGAAACGGCCGTCTGGCCTATTGCACAAGCGTATATAGTTATATAAATTTATATCACGTATTAAAGTGCAGATTTTGCATTATTGGAAATGGTATAGAAAACAGTAACCGAAACAGCAAGTAATATTCGAAAGGAAAATCATAAGATCAAGATCCTCGTAAAGTACAAAAGAGAAGTTCTGTAAAGCTTGTCGTATCTGACGTGCATTATCTGTGTCCGACACTGATTTCATGACTGTATTTCTTCCAATTTTTTAAAGCTTTAAAGGTCTACAGGAGAAGAACATATGCTTTATGTTTCTGATGATATCAGTAAAGGCATCTTTTACTTTCAAGATAAACAAGCCTTCATAATATGACGGGAGCCAGGAGTACAAGGTTTAGATTTAACAGCTTTACCTTTCCGGCGGCGAATTGCTTTGGGCCCTTCTTTCTAATGTTATCTAACGATCCACTTTCGTTTACGAGACAAGACTTGTTGCCACTTATCATAGGATCACTGTGCTGACAATTTAGATATTTCTGACACCTGCTAATGATGTTGATTAACACTTAAAGCGCCAGAGACGAAAATATCTAAATTTGCAATCAGTGCAGATCCTGATGCGGCGGCTAATTATGAGCCGCCTTATCTAGATCTACACCGTTTGCTCTGTAGTCTAATTCTCAGCATGATATAGCTTGGGCGAAACATTATTTTAAATATTTGCAGACGTTATTTCGTCGTCTGCTTTTTGGCGCTTAAAATTGAGATCCTTGATTTTCAGAGCCTCAGATTTATGAACACTTATAAGTATTTCTGCTTGTAAAAAATATCGATCTCATTTTTTTTATTCTTATTTTTCAGAAAACGACGAACAAATAAATTTCTGTCTAAAAAAAGAAAGACTTATTGCCAAGAAGAAGAGAAAGGAATGACCAGAAGCCAACACGATCAATTACCACAATATGCCCTTAATATCAACCGAGAGCGGACAACAATAGGGTCAAGTCAGGTAAATTCGGATAGCAGGTAAATTCGGACATACCTTTGCAAACAGTGGAAATCCTGTTTAGACGGCTCATTATGAGCCTCATCAGGGTTTGCATTGTTTGCTCAGATTATTTAGTTTTAATTCCAAAAACTGACATATAAAGAAAACAATGTCACTGTCCGAATTTACCTGCTGTCCGAATTTACCGACTTGACCCTAATGAAATCGCGCAAAGCAAACACAATAAGCGAAATTCTTTCTCAGCAGATGCCCACGAGGCTATAATAAATAATGATTTCTTCTCATTATTAAATATCTCCGATTTTTTGTCTCATTGCAATTTCGTTTATGTGTGGTTCTCTTTTATTTCTCTTATATTTAAAATTTAATTTTGATTCTGGATGTTGAAACCCAGTCTTCATTTTAATTACATTTGGCTTTTTTTTTCGGAAAAAAAGTCATAACCATATATTTGATAAATATAATAAAAGTACAGTTTTGATAAGCTGTTGGCAAATGCGACACAAATTTCAAAGAAATATATTATAATATTATCATTTTTCTTTGCATAACAAGTCTCCGGCGTTAGGAAATGAGCCGCACTACGACAAAACCAAAAAAGTGGCATGAAATCAGCCTTGGCATCCGCCCAGTCCGATTGAAGTTTTCGCTGAAAAAAGATTGCAATGACTCATCACTACCTACTGAGCGCACAGCAAAAAAACTGAACTGATCAGACTGGGCGGATGCCCAGGCTGATCTGAGTCTTCGCTGGGCGCATATGCAACTTTGTTGACCTTTTCATGTCGCGGCTCAAATGTGGTATCAGGGAGGCGCTCGGTGATTTCAATGCCACTGAATGCCAGCGGTGGTACCCTTTATCATCAATAAGGCAAAAGTGTAAATATGCGTGCAAAATTCAAGAAACACCGAGCTGATGACCCTATTACGCCTTAGTTGCTCCCTTACTAAAACTGTAACAAAATCAATATTGAGATCTAAACCCGACTTACAGTAGGGCATATGCGCATCGGAATCCTAAAATTGCGTAATGAAGAATTTACAAGAAAAATAGCTCGATTTCGTGGATCTAATATCATAATAAACGTTGCTCTGTTAACACATTCACGCCTAGCGCCCCATAAATGAGACATAGGCAAACAGTGCAGCCCAAGATCAGACGCCGCATAAAGCGGCGTCTGATCTAAGTCTCCACTGTTTGTTTAAAATTCATGCATTTCTGTTAAAGAATTGAAAAGCGAAAATTTACCAAACAGCCCTAAAACGGTGAATGGACTCATCCATTTCATAAGGGTGGAAGAATCCATTCGTCGTTAATGGGTTAATCACACCCATGCGGAAACTGGTACGGCGTTGAAATTTCTAGATAAAAGAATAACTTAATTTTTCAGAATAGGCTTCATTAACTTTTCCGCAGCTTCGGTTCCCGTAGAGAAATTGCATATGCTAAATCGGTCAAGGCAATGTTAAATAATTATACAAAAGCAGATCGAATGTACAAATGTCAGCTGCCAAAAGCACTGGCAACTTTTGTTTAATATCTAAAATTGTAATAAAAGTATGGTTTTGATTAGCCGTTGGCAAATGCGATAGAAATTTCGAAAGCCTACATGATTAAATGCATTAAATAAAATCGTTTTTATGTTGAATAAACTTGCGCTGTGAGCTGTTTTCTAAAGGTTATACCTCTTGCAACGTGACAGTGTCAAGGACAGATAGCGAAGAGTTTACAGCAATCGATGTTGAGGATAGCCATACCTTTCGCATAGGCACTGTATACGATTTATCTACTCAGTGTGATACATGTACATGTAATAGGGATGTTAAGATTTTTAACTTGTACGTGTACGTGTACGTCTAGCGATGATTTGCGTGCATATGTCATCAAAATTGCATCCTCTCTAATTTTCGTAGCAAAAAGTCAACTTCATGAAAACTGGAAAATACTGGTAGTGAAACAAAGTTTATTCAAAAGGTTAATTAAAGGAGTAAAAGATAGATCAAGAGAATTTACGTTAGGTGATTTTTTTTCCTATATCCAATAATACGTAAGACATTCAAACTACAAAACGAAAGGGCATATTTGAGGTAAGTCAAACAAAGAAGCAACCGCCTGGAAACAGTCGAAAACTACTGACAGTTTTAAGTACTTTTACGTATGCAACCATTTCCGGGAAACTTCAAAAGTTCTGACTCAATCTCTCAATGGTCTTTACAGCTATAATCAGAACACTTAAGCTATTAGCTATGACAGAACATTTCGGTCTACCCAAAGAATAAAAAACACCGTCTGACGTTGACGAGACATATCTTATTAAGCGCATCAGTATAACTTGAACAGAGGAATTCTACTAAAAATTAGCTTTGATTCTAAAAAGTTTCCACAACTTAATGTTAACATCCAAATGAACAAGAAAATAAAGAAAATCAGGCAAACAAAGCAAAAAAGCCTAAGTTTAAGTTTAGCTCTCTTCCAGCAGCTGGCAACAGGCCTATCCTAATATAAACTCATCTATACGTCTATATGGTCAAGACACCCCAATCATAAGTCCGAACTCGGAAGTCATATGAACATTGACAATTCCGAGATATTTTAGATACATGTACACAGACCTCTTTTTGGATCAATGTCTGTGTGCTCGCGAGTAGTGACAGCGACTGCCTATTATAATACGCCGGCCATATCTATGTATCTGTGAAATACGTCCGTGTAAATGTAAGTCTGGTATTCGAAAGTATAACTATGCTTCGACTGAGGCCATCAAATCGAAAATAGTTTTAAACTGCCGTATTGTAGGGATCAATGAGGTCATGATGTTTCCCACAGAACTTTTTAAACTTTCGCCACAAGCTTCGCTCTTCGATAACCCTGTGACAACAATTTACTGGTGAAAATTTTCGACAGGCTCTTCTAGCATAACGGACTAGTTGAGAGGCGCCGTATGCAGGTGCCGAAGCAATATTGCAACTCAAATTTGGAAAGTGAACTTAGAGAAAATTGAAGTCTCTCGTGTCGTTCATCCTTATAAACAAGCTTTCCATTGTCAATAAAGAGATAACAATCTAAGTATGGGGCAGATAATTTGGACTCTGTCGTAACTTTAATTTGAAATTTACATGGATAGAGTTCTCAATAATCTCCGAAATCTCTGAATGATTCAGAGATAGAACGTCAGCTTGTTTAGAAATTCAAGTTCACCTACAGGTACACACCTGTAGGTGAAGTTGAATTTCTAAACAAGGTGTTTCTTACCCGCTTTAGGAGCCCTTGTATAAACACCGCTTCATACACGTAACGGAACAAACCGGTAAGTAATGGGGCACAGTTAGTTCCCATTGGAACGCCAGCTGTTCGCTGAAATATCTGTACTCTAAGCTCCACGTAAATATAGTCGATAAGACATTCTAGCATTTTAATGACATCAATATCAGAATATTTTGGATACCGACATTAACGCGACAGATGTGCGTTTCTGAATCTGTATTTAACTTCTTCAATGTCGCTACAACCCAAAAGTTGGGAAGAAAAACGTTGGTGGGCAGTTCTCGGCAAGCGATAAGCATTCCTCTTCAAGCCATACTTACTGACGCATGCCGCAAAACACATCAGCTGCAGACATCTGAAATGAGACGCCCACGGTTTAACTCGCTAGCCACCTCAACCCTGCGTCGTTAGATTTATATACGAGTACCCTCTTCCTGGGTTCTGCTTTGGTACATATGCATCAAAGATTTGAAAAACCTGAAGCATCTTTTTTCTAGTTACTTAACTGCCATTTATAAGAACTCAGTGGGTAAGTATGTAGGTGACAAAATTTCTATATAGACACAAAAGAGAATAATATGAGCCGCGACACGACAAAACCAACAATGTGGCTGTGCGCCCAGCGCAGACTCAGATCAGCCTGGGCATCCGCCCAGTCTGATCAGAGTCTTCGCTGTCCTCATGGAGGTAGCTTGGACCCTTAGCTACCCTTTGGGCACTTAACGAAGAGTCTAATCAAACTGGGAGGATTTCCAGGCTGATCTGAGTCTTCGCTGGGCGCACAACCACATTGTTGGTTTTGTCGTGTCGTGGCTCATATCAATAAACCCCAGCAGGAGTACCGTCTGGGAACGGTAAGTAATAAACAATCAGAGGAAAAGTCGCGACAAGACTATTCGTAATAATATACAAATAGTCAACTTCTGATAGAAAGCCGATCAATTCACCAAAAAGACAGTAAAAGTGACTCACAACAGAGGCACCGCTTTAAAAACGTCAGTAACAAATTACTCGGAATAAAACAAATAAAACAAACATGTCACCCTTGCCCAGCCGGGCGGCATAGCGCAATCGGTAGGGCACCTGACTCATAAGTCAGAGGTCCTTGGTTCGATACCTGGTCTGGCCACATACTGTCGTTTCTCCTTCTGCTGATTCACGAAGGGCAGTGATCAGTAACTGGCGAAAGTATGCGCTCTTAGTACTGGTTAATCGCTTAGGAGGTCTAAGCCTGTCCAGGAATAGTGTGGTTAGGTTAACTGATCGTACCGACATGACCATAGCTGTGTACCGTGGTCGTAAAGCAACAAATCAAATCAAATCAAGAATCACCCTTGCCCTGGATTCTGTTGTGGTTCAACAACATGCAATTTACTCGGTCACTAATTTTGTATGTACGGATGTGTGTTAACTGAAAAATTAATAAGATAACCTGTGTTTTAACCAATTAAAAACATGCCTTCCGCGATGTTTGTGTCAAATGGATGAAAATATGCTGGATACAAAACGCTTTTAAATTATTGCCAACTTACAAGAGCAGATCATAGAGTCTAACAGTAACCATGTTTTCAAGGCTTTTACGAAAAGGAAAAAAGGGCAGTTACGAAACGAAAAAGTGACGACCTGGTCATCAGGTCGTTTGGTAACTATGACTCTTTTCGTTTCGTAACAGCTCTTTTTCGTTTCGTAACAGCCTTTGTATATACATTGTTAACCAGGGGTAGTTACATCAAAGTAAAACAAACTACCTTAAACACCAGACTGAAGTATTTGATCGTAAATCTTTTTCCTGTGTATAAGTTCAACCTAAAATCCACTTTTATCTTTAAACGTATTTCCTGTTATTTTCTGGTATTTTGTTGTAGATAACATATGAAACTTAACGCATAAATGCCAAATTGATTTACATCAAATTTTCGATATTAAAGGGTGTCTAATTTATTTTTAGATATTTTCCTATTAGTAAATGAATCCCTATTTTTGATGCATCAGTTTCCTGATGCACTTTTTGGCGGGACACATTTTTGTGGCATGTATGTTATTGATGAGATAACCAAGCAGCAACAACCGCAGTCACATGTAAAGAAAAATATTAACTTTCAAGTGTTTCATTGCCCAACACAGATACGCGTATTGGCACATTTTAAATAATAATAATAAAAAGCGAAAAGATATTCAGTAACCTAATTTACCGCATTACTTCAGATATTGGAATTGGATATGGGCTTCCTTATCGATAGCTGTCAGCTTTAGTGATAAATTACTAATAGAAGCAGTCAGTTTCTATTCTATATCTATTTTCTATTTAGACTTTTTACGTTTCTTTTCTGTTTTTATGGCTTGATTGCACTAATTTGAGTTCAAGAGCTGAAGTAAACTGATGTTAGATTTTCGAACATTTATAATTACGTCATAATAATTCCAATTCTCATTCCTAATACCAATTAAGCGCAATTTGATTGGTCAAGAGCAAACAGAAAACGGCGTTTATACTTCGATAAACGCTATGAACCATAAGTCAGGAACTACTTGGAACTATTTTCTTGGCGGCGCTTTCTAAGATACTCACTATAGTTGACAATTTTGAGAAAAACATGGCCAAGTTGGAATCATAAGAAATGAATTTTTTTTTTGTGTGTGTGAATTTTATGGACGTGTAAACGCCGGCGAATCACTCACAAACTTAACATTCGGGCTTTATTCAATTGTGAGTGATTCGCCGGCGTTTACACATCGATAAAATCCACAAAAATTAAATTCATTCCTATATTGAGCTCCGGTATGCACCATCGTTCGGTAGTGTTACGGAATAACGATAATAAATAATAATAATACATACTCATATAACAAAGTTGAAGGTGTTTTTTTTTTATTTTATCTACTACTGTGACCTGAATTAAGCCGATGAATTTAAATTATACCAAGTCCGCCTACCGAAAATTACAGTGCATATTAACCATGTTAACATTCCAGGTGTGTTAAAGCAGGATGAGCGTAAATAAATCTCGCCTCCTGATTTCTAACCTTGCGTTAAAGATACAGAGCATACCATGTCCTTGTAAAACATATATGTCGTGGAAATCCCACGTGTTTAATTTCATTTTAACGGTTTTTGTGTTTTGTAATTTATTTGAATGTCAGCTTTTGTGCTTATTTCTATTTTTATCTACAACTATTGGAACGTCAGTAAACGTTGACGTCAAGTAACGTTAGTAACGTCAGTGTAACTAGGGACAAAGATGGAAGACAGCAAGGCTGTCTATTTAGAACTTGGAACTACAATTTAAAGTCTAAAGGTTACTATTCACAGACAGAAGAGAAATATGGAAGGAACAGAAAGTAGACAATAAGAGGATACATCAGAGGAAACAATAGTGGCAGTACAACTGGAGAAAGCAGGAGAACGGAACAAGGAAAAAAAACAGTAGAAGGACAATCAGAGGAAAGTGCATAAGCTTAACTGTATAATCAATGTGACATACCTGACCAACAAACCATATACTATTATTCTATTATAAGTTGGTAATATAACATTATTTGATTATGTATTTTTAAACTGTTTGCTTTTATTTCTAATGTGGCGGTAAAGTATTATTCATGAAAGATTGAGTTTTCTTAAAGTTGATGTTTGTTTCGCCACATTATTTGGTGTCGGAACCCGGGAAACAACACGTGGGGCCTAAAAACTATTGAGTGGATCAAAATGATCAATATAGTAGCAGAAAAACAGTACTCGTTGGATAATAAACCAATATTCTGGCAACAATATGAGCCTGATGATATAGAAGGTTACAAGCAACAAAGAGAAGCAACATATCAGTCTTCTGTAAACCTGCCAAAACTTGACATTCCATATTATGACGGCAATAGAATGAAATGGATGGAATTTTGGGACTGTTTCAAAGTAACTGTTGACCATAATGGACAGTTGTCTGATAAAGAAAAGCTTTTATACCTAACCAGTAGACTAACAGGAGATGCCAAACGGGCTATTACGGGTTTATGTATAACAAGTGAAAACTACGGAGTTGCTAAAACATTACTAAAAGAAAGGTTTGGTGATACTCAGCCTATATTGAACTTTCATTATTGTCAACTCATCAATCTAGCTTCAGCCCAAAACAGCTCAAAGGGACTTCGTTTATTGTATGATCAAGTAGAAAGTCATCTAAGAATTTTGCAAGCACTTCAGCAAGACTTAAACCATGATATTTTCATTTCAATAATTACATCCAAAATTCCAAAAGATGTTTTATTTCATCTAGAGTTGCAAAAAGAAGCAAGGAATAAATGGTCGGTCAGTATGCTGAGAGAAATGTTTAATAATTACATATGTGCAACAGAGAGAGCTGAAGAGCAGCAGTCATATTCAGGAAAGGCAGAGAGTGAAACTGGATTACAATTGCAAATATTTAATGATGGACAAAGACCAAAACAAAGGATTCATCACAGATTCTTTCTACTATGCAGATACTGTAACGGGAATCATTGGAGTGACCAGTGTTTCGTATATTCCACGGCTCAGGACAGAAAACAGCAACTCAGAGACAGTTGTTTTCTATGTCTCAAGCAAGGTCATATTGCTTATGAATGTACGTCTAACAAGACTTGCTTGTACTGTCAACGTAAACACCACCACCACAGAAGTCTCTGTCCAAAGAAATTTCCAGAAAATGAACATGCGCATTTTGTTGACAAGGAAATTCAACCAATGGCAGGAGACTGTCAGAAAAGCAAGACAAGGCAGGAATCTAAAACTGAGGTATCCAGGATTCTTGAACAAAAGTTAAAACACAATCCGGAGAAAACAACAGTAGAACAGAATGAGTTACTACAGGAACCGACCAGCAACATTAAAAATATGGAACTGGAAGCAGATGCATCTTGTGAGCAGGAACTAACAGGCACAAATTATAACAATGCATGGGGCAGGAAAAATGAGCAGCTGGAGTCAAAATGTGCTGAATTAAATAACAAGGTATTAAACATGACAGAAGAGTTGTCAAAATGTGCTGAATTAAATAACAAGGTATTAAACATGACAGAAGAGTTGCTGAAATTAAGAATGGAGAACAAGGATCTTGAAACACAGCTCAGAGATATCTCAATGTCGGTAGCAAGCAAATATCAACAGACTTAAACAGAAATGCATTCATGGAATACAAAATCAACAAGAAATAGTGAGGCAGACAAAGACGAGTCAAGACAAACAGAAAATGATAAAGATGAAAACACAAAACTAAAGATGAAAGCAGAACCTACAAAACATATACCAAAGAAGGCGAAAGGACTGATACCATTGTTTGACTTCAAAGCAAGTGTGTTTGGAAAAGACAAACTTTCAGAGTATTTTGAAAGAAGATTTTACGAACAAGTGAAGACAATTGGCAAGCGAGAAACATTCCTTGGCTGTGGGAGTGTCGTGGAAATCCCACGAGTTTAATTTCATTTTAACGGTGTTTGTGTTTTGTAATTTATTTGATTGTCAGCTTTTGTGCTTATTTCTATTTTTATCTACAACTATTGGAACGTCAGTAAACGTTGACGTCAAGTAACGTTAGTAACGTCAGTGTAACTAGGGACAAAGATGGAAGACAGCAAGGCTGTCTATTTAGAACTTGGAACTACAATTTAAAGTCTAAAGGTTACTATTCACAGACAGAAGAGAAATATGGAAGGAACAGAAAGTGGACAATAAGAGGATACATCAGAGGAAACAATAGTGGCAGTACAACTGGAGAAAGCAGGAGAACGGAACAAGGAAAAAAAACAGTAGAAGGACAATCAGAGGAAAGTGCATAAGCTTAACTGTATAATCAATGTGACATACCTGACAAACAAACCATATACTATTATTATATTATAAGTTGGTAATATAAAATTATTTGATTATGTATTTTTAAACTGTTTGCTTTTATTTCTAATGTGGCGGTAAAGTATTATTCATGAAAGATTGAGTTTTCTTATAGTTGATGTTTGTTTCGCCACAAAATATGTGTGTTATTGAATTAGGTACTCAATTTAGGTAAAGTCGGATAAATTAATAACATTACAAGTATATTACTTTCAACCAGACATACTGAACACCAAAAGAAACGCCCACAATGTAAACGCCCAATCACTTTGGATAACAACAGATGAATGACATAGTATTAGTAAATTATTAGTATATTACTATCAACCACATTATACTGAACACCAAAAGAAACGCCCACAATGTATACGCTAAATTTATTTGAAGGTATAGGTATATCATATATTTTGACATTTTCAGTTACTTTGTTTATGATATTCCGACAGAACGAGCACCTTAGCGCATTGAGATATTCCATAACCAATAGACACCAGAACGCTTGCTTTTGTGATAGGGTTGAACTTATAGTTATCATACTTTCAGATTTTTTGGTTGGTTGATTTGATGCTTAACGTCCACGGTAAACAACTAAGGTCATGTCGGGACGGTCAGTTAACCTAACCACACTATTCCTGGGCAGGCTTAGACCTCCTAAGCGGTTAACCAGTACTAAGTGCACATACTTTCGCCAGTAACTGACAACTGCCCTTCTTGAATCAGCGGAAGGAGAAACGAAAGTATGTGGCCAGACCGGGATTCGAACCCAGGACCTCTGACTTACGAGTCAGGTGCCCTACCGATTGCGCTACCCGGCCCGGCCATACTTTCAGAAACTGAATTTTCAATTCCATTAACTCCACAGGAAATGTCCACAGCAAGGGTATTAAAAAGCGGGGAAAAATTAAAGAAAATAATAAAATAGAATAAAGCAATCGTACAAAAAAAAACTGGATGAACGTTGCCAGTTGAAACAGTAACTCTCGCTTACCAATGGATTTCACACAGACCTTTAACACCCTGTATTTCTTTTAAAAAATAGAACGGTTTATACAAAGAGTATAAATGAATTCACAAGAGTAAAATAGCAAGATCTGTAAAAAATATTTCGTAGCACTGCAGTTCATTTGATGTTATTAGACTTTCGAAGAAGGTCTGTGTTTAATTGCAAGATAGATAGTTTGACGCGTGTTCAACTTCAAATTCGTGTCATGTTCTTAAGAAAAAGCACTAAGGTTTCCTATTTAATTGAGATAACTCTTTAATCAAGATTTATTTCGCAAGAAGCGAAGTTTATATGGTTGACAGACGTCAGTAGTATTTGGCGCTGTACGCAATTTAAAACTGTATATCAGCTGACAGAAGAAAAACGAACTTGAACCTGTGGGCGTTTCTTTTGATGTTCAGTATAGTTCCATATGTCATTAATCATACTATTTCCGTGCAAACTACTTCTACTTTTTCGCTATTTTATCACTGAAGGTCCAGCAGCCATTTAAGAACATGACCAAGAATCGCAAACGAAAGTTGTTTGTCACATCTCAATGTCTCTTGGATCAACACAACTGGTACTTCTGTGCAGAGTGACAGGAAAATGATGAGGCAACAGAAGACGGGAATGGGATAAAATATTTAAGAATGGACATGGGCGGAAAAAACTAGGATGATGTAAACAAAACTAGGGCAGCTGAAAACAGTACATATTGGAAAAACTTTTCCATGCCCCAGTTATTTTTCAGATATATGCAATAGATTAGATAAGAGTAGATAATTATTTCTTTTTGCCTGACTGAAGCATAGCTTTGCTATGACTTCTTTAAGGATAATTTTCTTTATTTCTCATTGAAACCATATGTTGTGACCCGTAATCTGAATCGAGACGGTTCAGATGAGGGGTCGCAACATATCTTTTTATCCAGAATTAACAAAATTTATCCCTAGTTATCACCAAATACTCCCTCTTATCTAGGGCTCTGTCAACCCACGACACAATTCCAAATTTTCATTTGAATTTATTCTGATTGAGCAGTCAAATAATAAAATACGAAACGGAAACGCTATGAAAAGTTTAGGCTTAAAAAAACAATTGCCAAATCCTCTTATAACACTAACACAGCTGGCAGATATTTCACTTCCAGCCTAAAGATTCCCAAAGCTAATATTAAGGGAGAAATTCCAGCCTTGATAAAAATTTATTTTGTCACTTAGACTAATTAAAGCTAGAGCTTCCTTAAACGCTTTGAAAGCAAATTAAACTTGTTTGCCAGAAACACCCAACGAACGCACTTGAATTGCTATTATGCCAACAAAAATGTCAAGGGGATCCGCAAAATGCTAATGAAGGCAGAAATGACAAAATAAACAAGTTTGTATCCTATTTAATCGAAAGGAAAGGTAAATTTTGCGATCAGAATCTATGCTAAATTATCGTTGATATGTGCATTTCAAAATAACTACCATTTAAGGCCCGAATGTTTTTTTTGTAACGTTTACAGAAGTATAAATTACATCGGGTCACGAGCAAAGTAAGTGAACCCCGAATGCTTTTCATCAATAAAAAAGATCAACAGTACTAGTAATAAGAAAGACATAATATATATGTATATATAAAATTTGTTAGAAACATTACCGGCCGAATTGTGCTATAGTTTGGAACAGCGTCCTACCAGTAAAATTCACCTCCTGCTGCAGATTTCACGTGCAAGTAGGCGTAGCGAGTTGTCACTCAATGTTCGCTATCCATTTAAGTACTTTGCATGTCGTAGATTCTACGTGCAAGTTAGTGAGGTGAGCTGTCACTCAAAACCACGTGGCACAATGTAATTACTGACGTGTAAACAACAATGAATCCCGCATCACTTACGAGGATCATCCAAAAAGTTCTGTCACTGGACTCATAACTTTGCTCACAGACGTGATAGCTTACCACGGTTTGCAACAATCAAAAGAGCAATCTTTTATCTTTACACTGATATCAGGTACATGGTGAAAACATGCCATCTGGTTTAGTTATAAGCTCAGATACAGACCTTATATTCGACACTGGCCTATTTTCATGATTTTTGTTTTTCTGCTGCCTTGCTTCATGCTGCATATCTCGTCAATTACATATTGCAGGATTCTGAAATTTTCAGGGTTGCTGTCTTTTGCATTTTGTGGGATACTACATAAAAATCAGCGACTTCTGTCGATTATATGCGATGGAAAATATTGATATATGAAATATGGTAAAATTTGCAGTCACGTGATTTTCAAGGACCCACTGTGCCTTCATTTTTGAGATCTTTCTAAAATTTTGATTGAGAACACATTGTCATGATCTACTGCAGTACAGATATGCTTCAGAATTTGAAATAGTATACGTTTATGAAGCTTTTGAACTTAGAACATGACCTGGTCGATTTTCCTAAGGCGTTGTTTGCATAAAGTTGAGGTTACAAAATGCTGTAAACTCTTTAAAATGGACAGAATCGCTTGGAGATTTTTTCGTTGTCTTTATTAGCACCTGAGATATCGTAGGCACCGGGCAGCGATTATAGACACCCCTTCATTGCTTATTGCCGGAGTTGCATCTACAAATTTGCCAGTCGGGTGAGGGTACCCTTCTTTTGATGCAGATTGTGAATGTTATGTCATTGATACAAAAATCAGTTTTTTACAGCTCTGTGATAAAAAACAGGGTTTTTAAATGCTTTTTATTTTAGGTGAATCGCACTTTTCGTTTTCGAGATATAAGCCAGTGACAGAACTTTTTGGATGACCCTCGTAAATGGGTTTACAGAAAGCGTTAACGCAATGAAAATATAAATATTTCAAAATAATTACCCAAAGCTAAGTTAATAAAATGAACAATTGTCTATAAAAGGTAAAAGTTCCTTGGCAGCAAGAAACACCATAAGATACAAAAATAGCAGACTCAGTACGTAGGTATGTTGCTTGCAACACCACTCACGCTCCGTACCGCCAGCCTGAACGAAACATTTAGTTAAATAAACCAAACGATCCCAGACTAACAGAAAACAAATATTTTGCTAAAGTATGGACAGAGATACGTCATGCTAACTGCTATATGTCAAAGTCTTATCGCTAAATGCCAAATATAAGGCAAAGATGTGGGCGAGAAATTCCACAATGACCATAGTTGCGAAAGTAACTTACAGATCACCTCCTAGTTCCAGTAATAAAATGCATGTCGTTTGTCGAAATTTGATGTGAATAAGTCAAAAATAACAATTAATTGATATAATGCATTTATAATAACTTTGCATTTATAACCGCATAGCAGAGGAAAAGGCTCGTTTATTATGTTACTTGTTCAGAATACTGCAATGATTTCTGTATAGCTTTCTTTTCTAACATTTTAAAGACAGTATTACGTGTTTCTTCATTAAATTTATCATTGTCTCAATGAGCACATGGCGAAAGAACACAAGAGACTTTTAATGTAAATGTCCAGTTTCCAGTATCCACACTCTTGTTACGTATAACGACATGCTGTCATGCATGAGTGACTTATAAGGTCTTTTATTACATACCATTCTAAAGCACTTGATCTTATCTTTCCAATGATGTATAGAACCGCTGCTAAATATCAAGCGATATGATACCCTGAGCGCATTTACATTATTTCTGAAATGCCCCTCGTATAAACATCACTACATGTATAAAGTGAAGTTCGGGACTCTCGGAGACTTCATGTATAAGACGCAGAAGGCTGCTCTAATTAGTCTGGTCTCATTTGACAAATACGATTTAGAGCACTAAAAATATATGTAGGTGAGACCCGACGTTCGAACTGCCACACCAAAATTATACCTTTTCAAAATTATTAAAAAACCTCTTCACAATTGTTCTAGATTCCAGCGTTATTTATATGATAACATAAACACTGAAAGCTATACAATACACGTAAACACTCATTTTCACTTATTTGCTATACTAACCACGATTCAAAGCAGAGAGCAGAAAGCTGCAGAGCTGCCTGCGACAAGATTGTCTTTCAGATAGAGCAGACACAGCATGCAATAACAGAGATAAATAAAAATAATAATGAAGGCACCGACTTGGACCGATCAGCCGACAGTTCTGTCTATTATTATTATTGTTTTGTTGCATCTGATGTCAAATATAGTTTGAATGCTAGCTATACAATATAATATATAATTGAAATTTAATGGGCCACGACACGACAACCCACCAAAGTGGCATGTTAGCCCAGCGACGATTCAGATCAGCTTGGGTAGATGCACAGGCTGATTTGAGTTTTCGCTCGGCGCACATGCCATTTGTTGGTTTTGCCGTGTCGGGGCTCAGTCTTGTTTGCGTGTGGTGTTCCCGGGCGACTCAATCAAACATGCGTTCTCAGTTCGGATTTGTACATGTACGCTGCTTTTGCTACTGACATCTTCGTTTCCGGTAGAAGTTTATGGGTTGTGGGTAGACTAAATCACTCATAGACTCGCCCAAATGTTGATACTCCTCTGAAATACTGCGTTTATAAATCAATATGACTGATACAGGTACCTAATGTACTACACTGCAAAAATACAAGCCAATTAATTCTTATGCAAAAGTATTAATTCTAACAACGATAAAACAAATAAAAATATTTGATGTGCGCTGCCTATACCTTTATTCTTAGAGAATAATTTTTAAATTTCATTGTAGGCGTAACGAATTTAAATTATTTTTGTTCAGTTAGCTCGTAAATTACTCTCGTTAACACAGTTAACTTATTTCTGTAAATATAGAAAATATTCGTATAATCATGACGTTACGATTTTTTTTTTTTTTGTTGTTGTTGTTGTTTGATGGACTTGCATTTGTTCATATATAAAATAAATGTTTGAACTGTCTTATGAGCCATTCATCTATTCTTCTATGAATATCAAGAGGCCAGACTGTACCATTATCAAGTTTCATAACATATCTAAAAGTGTCACTTATGGTTTAGCGGACAAGCCAAAAGGAATATGCCCCCATAACTTCTTCGAAGCTGGAAGCACATTATCATAAGAAAGAAGAGTTTCTTCCAGTGAAACATACAAATTGTCCATATTGTAAACAACCAGAAGAATATTTCCACGAGTGGAAAGATTTTTCAAAGAAGAACAAAGATTTAATGTATAGGTCTTATACACATTTTAAGAACAGGTCTGATGTGTAACCGACAAATCCACTTTCCGCTTAGGTTGACTACCCATTATATCACAGTTTAAACCTATTCTGCCACAGCTGACTGCATACTGATATAATGCCTTATCATGGCAACTTTAATATTGACAGAAGCCATCTCTGCAACAGATGTCATTGTAAACCTAAATAAAATTGATTTTACCTTCACTAATTTGATTGTCATCAATTTGGCGCGAAGGTGCTGGCAGAATGGAAATACTACTGCTGTCCCTGAACAGTCTGGCCTTGGTCTACAGTGTTTGCTCAGACATTCCTGTCCCAATATTTAGTGAGGTGGTGCAAATTTTACAGATCATTTTGGAACATTTATTTGCTTGTAAGACCTCATTCGTACCTGTGTTTATATATATCACTTTCAGTGGAAATCCAAGTATATGCATGTTTATGATAAACAGTAAAGTGAATAAGATGAAGAGGGAAAGATATCAGAATCCAAGTATGTCTATTCAAAGAGGTATATTAATAAGCATCAGTTCTGGAAAGCCTAAACTGCCACGGTGAAAGCCAGTCAAGAAGTTCTTATAGTTTGAAAACTGTTTCTCAAGACCTTCAGTATTGATTATATGCCTTTTTTTCAAGGGCTTCTGAATAGTTGTTTTTATGTCCATTTTCAACAAATATCTAGTTTTAATTAAGAAATCAGTTCAGATATTTCAACAGCAGAGTATTAGCATTTGAATCGTGAAGTTCAATGCTTTTTCAAGCTTTCTTTTTAAGGAGTCATTGGATGGATTTTAAGCATGTATTTACGTACAACTAGCCAGGTAAGAGATTTTGAACAGTGCACTGATTGCACATGCATAGTATACTAAATCATGCAGGTGTGACATCCCTTATTCAATGAATAAACCCTACCACCGCTGAACTAGAAAATGTAAACGGTTTTTAAAATAAATTCGAAGAAGACCTACAGTATACGTAAAGGGTCAGAATGTATTTTGCTGATAACTTTTATCACAAAAAAAATTACAGAATGCCATTCTTTCATTTTAAATAAAATTGATGATTACTTTGGCAAACGTGTTATTACACAATCCAGTTATTTTGTAAAAACCGACGTTGAAATCTTTCAGTCTGGATTAATAATGTTTTCATGATACGGCAGTTGTCGTTTTAACCATGTCTCTCTCAATCAGTTTCTGGCATTGATTGATGAATAAGAAGGGGAACTTGAAAACTAAGCATGAAAATATTTATTTTGTATCTACTTGTTTGTTACACCCATATTTTATATGCATATCAGTATATTGCAACAATTAGAGTAGTTGACAGGTTAACATAATAAAAACTTTTTGGTTGTACAAACAAAACGCATTTTAAAAGAACGCTTATGTGCGTTTCCAAGAGGTAGCGCAAACTATAATTTTGATTTCCTTGCAATATGTATGATAAAACAATAATTCAGTGGAATGCTACGTAGCGCCTGCTTTGCATAAATAAAAGAATACAATCAAGAGGGAATGGATGGAAAGAGTGACATTGCATACGCGTACCTTACTGAACCTGATATGTTGGCATGTTGACCTTGAAATTAAAACAGTAACTCTTCGTGATTACGTAAGCTACTAAGTTTTATTGATCCAGCAGCTATTTGATTTAAACACTATTTCACTCATAAACTTTCACAACTACATATATCAGTTTATCAGGATTTGACAGTAAGTTATTAGCAAGGAATATCTTACTATGATCTTTAAAAAAGGGGTTAAGGTCACCAAAATCTGAATATATCTCAGGCTCATAAATTAATGCAGTTAGGGGAAGATTGAAAATGTCAGTAGGGTTAAAAGATATTTACCATTTAGTTTCATTAACTTGAACCCATGGCCAAGGTTACAACAACATAGTAGTGTGCTATGCTTGTCCTAATGATACAGCTATGCAAGCTCGGAGACCATTTTAATTTGCTGCCAATGTTTTACATTTAAAATCTATATACACATGGAAATGTGACTAAGATCATCAAAACCTAATTATGCAGATGCATGTTTCAAATTGGTAAAATACACTTATCAGTTCATGAGGCAGAATTTATGTTCGGCGCAATTTATGGCCATATGTTGCTTAAGTTGTTCTCCTAAGGAGAGGACAAATATAAGCCTAACATACGTCCAATCTTTTGTCTCATATATGCATAAGTTGTCAAGAAATTTCTTATAAATAAAAGGCAAATTCTTTTCAGTAAAGTCAACGATACGCAATTATCAGAACTGATATAATTAGATGCCATAGCCCGCTCAAACTCAAAGGGAAAAGAGAAACACACCGTTTTTTTTTTTTTGTTTTTTTTTTTTTTTGTTTTTTGTTTTTTTTGTTATTGTTTTTTGTTGTTGTTGTTGTTGTTTTTACATATCAGTGGGAACGCGTATCCATGGCGGAGTGATATTTTTATACAGATAGCAACGAAATAACGTTCGAAATTTCTCAGACTCAGATTCAATCGACGTACGTGTCGCAATTTCAGTGATGCTTTGTCGGCGAATCAAGCTACACAAAGCCGAAAATAACATATGGTTTTATTCCTTACATCTTAATTTAATTCTCTATGCCTTTAAGAGCAGAGCTAAACACCGAGATATTCTGCAATCGAACGTTTTACGTGATCATGTAAAGACGACTCTTATCCGCCAACTTCAACAGCAATTTTCAAAATAAATCGACTTTCTCCCGTCGGCGGACATATGTCATGAAAAACCATGGTGTCTGCCCTTTCTCCGTTATAAAAATTAAGTAATTCGGTATTTGGGACAATTTCCTTTGCAAAATAATGTTTAGGTACCCTATTTCATTTTCTCAAATTAATGGCGGATTTTTTACCTGATCGATAGACAGCAAAATAATCTGTAATAAATTTAAACATTACCGAAATGTTCTTGAATCCTGAAATCCGACACACGAAGAGGAACGCATCTAGTAATTCAACATACAACAATATTTTTTTCTGTACTTTCTTCAGAATGATTGGGAAAAGAATTCTGATCAGTAGCCTACACCATACTGTAAACAAATCGATCGATTTATGACAGTTGTGACGCAATTACAGAACTGCGTCAACTGTTTCAAACTTCGCATTTACTTGCTTATAAGTTATTAAGACCGGTACATTGTGGTCACAATCAGAGGGACTGCTAGAAAAAAATAACTTTGCCATCCAATTAATCCTGCACGTGCCAATGTTTCAAAGCCTCTCCTGCAACTCACACGATCACCCTACCCAACTTAAGGCCCCTCTACCCCCCCCCCCCCCGCTCCTTCTTCCTCCACCCTTCCTCCATCCCCAACCCCCACCCCTACACACACACACACGCACACACCTTTTAACCTTTCTTTTACATGAAAAACTAAGCAAAATATAATAGATGTTTAGCCATGTTTAGCCATAACAAATACTTGCAAAACTTCATTGACTAAAATCCTTGATTAAAAAGTGCAGTGTAGACCTGGGTTAGACTGTACTATCAAAACAGCAGTCTAATCAGGGTCAGTACTATTTGATTTTCCCAGCAATTTCGACACACTGTCAGATGGTGAAAGTGGTAGGACAATTGCAGTAATGAAGATCTTGTTTCAACTTTAAGCTTAGAAAATAACTTGGCCATACATACTTATACACTCCTTTACACTCCATATAATTTCAGCCAACATTGAGAAGCAGCATGTGTACTGTTAAATGAGCTTTTGAGCATTAAAATTGCAGTATGCATTTTTATAACATAGGTTTTGGCCCTCTGTGGAACTACCTTAATGAGGAGTTCTAATGAGGGGTTACAACATATATATATTTACTTGTTAGTTGTTTATCCCCTTTTTAAGAGTGTAAACAACTAACAAGAATTTATTGATTCTTCCTAAGAAGAAACCAGGGATTTAATAAAATACATATTTATTATGAAGTGCCAGGTGTGTCAAATACTAGCTCATCAGGTGGGGGTGGGGGCTGTCAGCTCTGCAATGCCCTTGGTTCATAAATTAAAATGCCACAGTGTGTTTATATACTCAGTGATCTTTTGAGGGATTTGCTCTAACTGTTGCCAAAAATCTCATGGAAATCTATCAGTAGGGGCAAATCTCATGCAAAAATTATATAATTTATAATGAATGGTACCTTAACTTTTCATTGAGAATGGAGAATTTCTCAAAATTTTAGTTCAATGTGATGTGTTCTCTAATATGATTCTGAGTCACACTCACAAAAAACAAAACAAATAAAAAGCACAGCTGTCCAGCAAACCAGAAAACTTGATTAAATATGTGGCAAAGGCTCAGGACATGGTAATCTATTCTCTAAGTTGAATAATGGTAAGATATAAACATGATTAAACAAGAAAAATAATAGGCCAATATCTAGTGAGCCAAAGTGGAGTTATTCTTTATCATTTCTCTTCAAGTAAAATGTACAGTATGTTGTGGTGTCCCATCACAGTTGCTTTTGATCAAAAATTAAAATTTAACACAATTTTCAAATGAACAAATTAGTACTATATAGGTATTCTAAATGTATAAAGCTCTGATCAAATTATTATATTCACATGCAGTCTGGCATTGCCCTTTAGTGTTTTCCCTATAAGTATAAATAAATAAATAGCCAAAATAAATTATAACATATGTACATAATAAGAAAAAACAATCTGGAGACAGTTCCACAAGTGATTTTTTTATGATAATGATTATACAAAGAATCAGCTGGAGCATGATAGCAATTCTGGGAATTCTGTCTTATTCAGCCATAAAAACATTTGTTGTGATCCATTAATAGAACCATCTATGCTCTTGCTGAAGAGCTTCTAATGAGAGGGCACAATAGGTGTTAATATGAAGCCCATTGATGCTGGTGCAACAATTATGGTGGAACTGTGTAATTGTTTTCATTCTAACATAGTCTTGACTTGTAGAAGGACAAACAGCATTATGCAACATTCCACATAAAGTGCAGGGTCCATCAGTTAGCAGGGCATGCCCCATTCATTATTTTGTGCACTTATAATGATATAAAAAAGCTTGCTAGCATAATAAAGTCCTAAATATTTGGCCAATAAAATCCTCTGTGAAAATGCTTTTTAATAGGTTGGTGTGTGTGTGTGTGTGTGTGTGTTTAGGGGGTGGGGATAGACAGGAAGGGGCTACCTCTTATTCAACTGCACTAAACTGCATCCCTTTACAGTCATGACTCATCATTTAATGTCTGTCATCAAGCTTTTCTCTCTAGTAACTTAATAACTGATTAGTAATTACAAGTTTCTTCGCTTTGGTCAGAAGCTGCAAACATTTAAGATGGATTAAATTAATCAGGAAATATACATTTTTTTTATTTTTCAGTTTATGGTATCATTTCTATTAATATAACTTCAATATGAGCCTTTTAATTTTCTTTATGAGATTTAAACTAAAACATAACTTTTGGCATTTAATTCTATAGAATATGTATTTCTTCATGCCCCTTTCCCCTCCTCCCATCTCAGCCACAGGCCAATCATAAAAAAGTATTTTGTTTGCAGTTGCCTATTAACTAGGATTTTTGGAGAGTACTTAGGTAGGTAGGCTTTCTTTTTAATCCCTGCAAACTATGAAAACAACAAAAACAAATAATAGTTCTACAAAAAATGTCACACACTGTTACAGTAATTACCCATAATACTAAGATAACAGCATCCTACATTTTGAACATATCTATATCACCCACAAATGGAGTACCCAAAATGTGCAGGTATTAAGGAAAAATTGCTGACCCAGATCAGACTGCTCCTGGGTCTACACTGCTTGCTCAGACCTGTTTGTCTTACTATGCAGGTTGATCACGGTAAATGTGCCGTTAAATAAAAAAAAATAGATCTAGGGTGTCCCAAGTGGCCATCTTTTTTTTTTTTTTTTTTTTTTGAGGGGGGGGGCGGGGCGGGGGGAGGGAGGGGTAAGGTGAATTTTGGTGTGTAGGTAAGCAGTTGCTATCTACCCACCATAAGTGCAGGGTCCAGAATCAGGGGTAAGGTGAATTTTGGTGGGTAGGTAGGCAGTTGCTATCTTCCCACCAAAAGTGCAGGGCCCAGACTCTTTTTTTGGAAATTTTGGGTGGAGCCAGGTTATTTTTTTTTCACTGATTTTTGAGGCCAGATTATTTTTTGAAATCCCCTTATGAGCTGATTTATTGTTTACTTGCATATTTTTTCTTCCAAAGACAGGGATTTTTTTCGAAAAATATACCAGCCCCACCGCCCCCCCCCCCCCCCCCCCCCCCCCCCAAGAATATCAAATGGTCGGTCCCTTAGCGCCTAGCGGGACAGGGTTTTGGCAGATTTATGAGGAAGGACAAGCTGTCTCTTGTACTTTTTGTTGGATGACTTCTGAAATGGTACCGTGTGTGTTGAGGGGGTAGGGGGGGGGGGGTGGCGTCGTTCGGGACAGAATTCTTTAGAAGAGCGAGTGGTCTCAGAATGTGTGGCGCGTTATCTTGGGGGAAGTTGTCTGGGGGAGTTTTCTTAGAATCTGGGGCGAGGTGTCACCTGAAGATGGGGCGACATGTCTTGTGCTTTTTCGTTTGTCAAACTTTGTGGTCGACCAGTGTGATTATTTTGCTTTCTCTCGTTCTCGGCGTGTAGCCTAAATTCAGAAGCCCAAAAAATCGCAGGCAGACAGACTAACGCAAAATCTTAATAAATTCACAGTATGCTAAATGATTACAAGCTTTACTATACCATAAATGAAGAAACAGTTGGTCTCCTCAAGTCGATCCAGCTGAAAAAAAGTCTGTGTGTTGACGAACGAACGTGCCATGTATATGTAAAAATGACCAACTTCATTATCGATTTTCAAACTAAATAGACTTTCTCCCGAAGATATAACACGCTAAAAGACGGTCGAATGTATGAACTACGGTTCAGTTATAATGGCATCTAATTTGGTTTTTGGGACAATTTTCTTTGCAAAATAACTTTGGGGTACTGTCGTAGGGTTTTACTTTTCTGAAAAACCGTTGTCAAACTGTGATCGTTGTTTTGGGTGTGCAAACTGCATTGAGGTACCGATATGCGTCTGATTTCAATAACAAAACATCAAATTTCATTCTGATCTGGTCCGTTGGAAAATTATGACTGCATATCTTATCAAACGAGCATTATTTTGGGACTGTTTCTGTTCAAAATTTCCCGCCATTTTTTGTCCGGCGGAAAAAAAGGGATTATTTCTTTGTGCGTAGACGACCGCTCAGAAAATGATTTACTCAAATGTGATGAGTCTGCGTTCCAACTGTATGGCAACCGGAATATGAAAGTCCAACCATACAACTGAAGATGTCAAAGATGGCCGTTCATTATACTCCTTCGCCTAAGAAAGTTTGATAGAACCAGTCTATTAATTGGTTGTTTAAAAGAACCATCAATCAATATTCTCCAAGCAAGCTGCATGTTACTTTAATGCGTTTTACTAGAAGATGATACATAATAATCGTGCGTAATTTATATCATCAGGCTTTTTCAACATCCATTAATCTTTAACATCTCAACTTATACCAGCAGGAAACATCTGAATTTATAGACTGATAATTATAGACGGGATTTAAAATAGGACAAGGACAAACAATTAGCCTCTATCAGCGTCGGACATCAGTGACACAATTTCCTTTCTAATTCTTGAACAAATCAATTCTGATGTACTTTATCTTAATTTTGCACAAATCATGATGTTGCATGCATACGAGTACCTACTCGCACACGTTATTCGTTTTCCACAGGTAGCTAATAAACAGGGGCTAGTAAGTTGCATTTTGGCCTATAGGGACATGCTTCTACCAGTAGAGGCTATTTTCTGCTATATCATTGGTGATTAGTATCTGTGAAATTCCAATTTTGAAACCATTATTAATGTCAAAAATGCTAAACTGGCACCTTAATGTGTCCGCTTGTCTATGGTCTCTGGCGGTTTGGTCACCCGTATTGCTGCCCAATCTGCCTTCTGTTTTGTTTTGTTTTGTAACTAAAATAAAAAATAAGTAATAATAGATGTTGATGCTGTTATTGGGGTAGCTGAATGACCATCTGTTTGGGAAAGAGCTGCTCATTCGGTTTACTGTGCGTGTCTTTCGTAAACTTGTGTCACTTTCTGTGTGTACGTGCTTCTTTCCCTATTGGTTTTGAGAGCGGAATGTGGGATTTGATTGTATTAATTCCTGATCATTGCCCATCTTTTTACTTTTTATACTGCCCCTTAACTAAACAATTAAGACCCTGCCCTGAGAAAAGGCAGTCTGGCATTTCATTTAAGGAAGATAAGAATCGACCAGTCTCACTGTATATCTAACTCTATCTATCAAACTTGGGTAATGCATTAAGGTTACAGGGTTTGCCTTTAGATACTGTGCAAGTTTCAATTGACATTCACACACTTCATGTTTATACCTTTTCCCTTTGTATGCACGCAAATTTTTTATCGTAGGGGCAAATTTTCTGAAAGAGGCAATTTTAGCTTAGGTTCCTCCCCAGATCTGTTTATCTTATTACAGAGTTATCTTAACAGAAAGTCTTAACCAATCAGAATCCTTGCTCTGGTAGAAAGTATCTCTCAATTTGCAAGCCCCAGTTCATTAGCTACCTGGTTTCCAGAATTTAGGTTTTATGAGCTGATATCTTCAATGTTACACTACCTTTACTAAATTCAGTGCAATAGATGTGCATATCTGTATTTAACTTCTCCAGTATCGCTAAACCCAACACGTTTGGTAAAAAAGGTCTCGACAGGCAACGAACACCCCTCTCCGAGCCACGCATACTGATGTAATCCGCAAGCTATAGCAGCAACAGATATCAGTTTCCTCGTTCATAATAATGGAAGCGGAATAGGATAGTTTCACCTGTGCTTCCAACCACTTTTATTAGCTTTATTAGCCGAAACTACGTAGTCTGGCCCATGTTCCTTCTTCTGAACGTATTCTCTGCTCTTGAGGGAACTCTTTAAAATGTTAATTTTATTTACAGTTATTTTTTTCAGATTAATTATTTAGGATTTAACAACTCTTCTAGGCAGAAAGTATTTAAGTCTTTACTGAGCCGTCTTCCAGAGAGACTTATTCATCATAAACTGTAATATATTACAGTGGTTACGAGGGTAGGAATAAACGAAAAATAAACTTTATGGGTCAATGTTCATGTATCCAAGACTAGGACTACAGGATTTATATAAAAGGCGCGTAAGTTTATTCTGTAATTTCTTGCAAACTTGAGAAATTATTCAACACAACGCATCTTTTAGAAAATTTTCATTTATGCTGAAGAATATGTATGATGTTTCTAGCTTCCCCGCCACGGATTTCACGTTTGTGTGTGTGTGGTTAGATGAGTGGGTGTGTGGGTGTTTGGGGAGTCAAGGGGCACGCGTATAGGCATGGCGTTATGCCTGTATTCGAGTAACGGCGTTAGACGGAATGTTCTCCATCATAATACTGTGGTATAACCTGTATAACCTATGATGTTACAGTGTTGCTACGTGGTCAGATGATGCATACCTCTACCTGCAGCTGCTGCATTATAGAATTCCATGTCCTTGAACTTCTGGTCAACTGACTTTGAAAAGTTACTGTTTTGAATGAGCTTTTTCTTTGCTTCTTTTGATGATATCTTTGGGTAAGAGTATTGATAATTCATCAGGTCATATCTTTAAAATGTAGGAACTGCAAAGTATCCTCGAATACTGAGTACTTGACCTTTATGCATGATCCAGGATCTCCAACGCTGTTTTTGGATTTGTATCAAACTTGGAAATAATTGGTCAGTCTAACAATGCCAAAAATTCTTATACTATTTGTAGGTCATTGTGACATATTTAATGGGTTCAAAGTATTTTTCCTTATATAATCAACTTTATATATGCATCATACTTCAGACAACGGTTCAGTTACGTATTGCAAATGACGTCATACTATTTGTAGGTCATTGTGACCTGTATTTCATGATCCATAGAATTTATGTTTTATTTCTAACTAATATTTGATTGAATCGTCATCGCACTTGAAAAAGTTAATAACTTCAACACTGCGTCTCATCTGGTATTACGTGAAGGTCCCGTGACCTATTTTTCTAGGTTCAGTGATTTTGTCTAATATTTTAAACATCTTGTACCTGTGTAGCATTGATAAATGTGTAATATTTCATATGTGTTGGATATTCGGTATGATGGAGCTTTCAGTCGTTACTGTGGGTTAGATGTGCATGTTTAAATAGAGGATATGATTAATCAAAGAAGGTGGTTGACGACTTTAAGGCCCCTAAGTGTCCGACAGCTGTAAGTGTCGAAATTTATCTTTTCCTAAAAGCGTCAGAACAGTAAAAGAAATCATTATTAATGGTATAATTGGTAAATATTTTTATAAATAATTATTGAAAAAAAAACTCTAAATCTAACTTCGATAAAAAAAAATTTCGGACATTTAGGGACGACCCATAGGCTCCTAAATGTCCGACAACCCTAAACGTTCGACAAGGTGAAAATCGATAATTGCTCGTTATAAGAGTAAAACATTAAAAGTTAATATACAATAATAAAAGTAATAGTAATAAAATTTGGGAAAACAAAATGCCGGGAAATGTATTAAGTAAGTTACTGATTACAGATTAAAATTAGTAGAAAAGTTGACCTAGATAGTTTTTTATATCAAAAATAACAACTAAGTCCAAGTTATCAGAACAGTAGTGAATAATTTATTAATGTATCTTTTAAATAGAAACAAATAATGGTTTTCACACTTCTAGTTGACTTGAATATAGATTCATACGTTGTCGGACACGCAAGGACTCATGTCCCTAAATATCCGACAGATTTTATTTTCATGAGTATTTTTGAAGAATTATTTATACGAAATGATTTCTATAGATGCATTTATAATGATTTTGCTCACTTTCGCGATAAGTTAGAAACCCTTAAATTTTGTCTGACACTTAAAAATACGTTTCCGGATTTTTATCTGTAATCAATATTACACTTGATATATTTCCTGGCATTTTGTGTTCCTTATTATTACTGTTATTATTATATATAAAGGTATCTAGATCAACTTTTTATGATCATGGTTAGTGATATTTACCTTAATAACGAACACTGATCCACATTTTTACCCGGTTGGACATTTAGGGACCTTTGAGGCGTCCCTAAATGTTCGACAATTTTTCTCTATTATAGTTAGATTTTAAGAATTTTTCGTTTATCATTTTTCTGGAATAATTACATATTGTACTATTGATAGTGATTTATTTAACTATTCTGACACTTTTAGAAAAAATAAAATAAAATTTGAAGGACACTTAGGGCTGTCGGACACTTAGGGCCCTTACATACATGTATTAATTTTTTTACGCATTTGCCAGAGCACAAGCGTGCAAATGCTTTCTCCAAGAATACATTTTCATGACAGTATCGTTTTTAATCGAGTGTCTTTTAATTTGTTTCACTATTTTCACAAAAGCGAACGCTTTACATGCTTGCTTTTGGCGTTAATTAACAATTGTTAAATCTTCTGTTTTGAATTTTCGTAAAAATTCGAATACATTTTCTCCTTGCTTGATGGTTTAAGCAAAAAAATCTCTTTTAGACTGTGAATAAAAACCAAAAGTATTATATCTGTCAGTTCCGAAGGCTGGTATGTCAGCGGAGTCGTAGGTTGTATCGAAAAGTCGCAGATAGTTAGTGCACTCCGCTCAGCACCCCATATGGAATAAACCGGAAGTTACGTGATTATTAATGAAAGTAAAAAGTATGCAAAGACCAGGAACTGAAACAATCAAACTCCAAATCCAGCCCTCAAACCATAGTTGGAAACAACTAAGATTACAAATAATCAAGATACAGAGAAACTGTGTTTATATAAACTGCCAAATGCAAAGTTTTTAGTTAAATTTAAATTTTGTCAAGATCGGTCGTGAGCACAAAATCGTCTAAAGTGTAACCTCTCCTTGATAAGTGGGAGTATATCTTTCAAGAAAGTGTGGTTTAGATTATTGTTAACATTTTCTTTCATTTTAAGGAGTACAAACCCATATACCTTCAGAATAGAGTAGATCCTTATTAGATGCCGCGTTTTAGAGCCGCGTTTTGCGGCCTTTGATCTAGGTCTTCACTATTTGTTCATCTCTCGTTTATGGGACGCTAGGCATGTATGGGTTGAATCATTCTAAGAAGCAACTGCGTCCAGACCGGATTCTTTTAAGAAACGCATTTTTATGTCAGGTTTGTTGTACTTTTAAATGGGTAATGACAACTGTCAGAGATTCTGAAGGCTGAAGGAGGCGTCTTAGACTGCAAAAAATAAAACTATACAAGAGCACAGATTTCTTCGCAGGTCATGTGAGGATAAAAACAAGACCACCTGAATCTCATTACCACTAATGGATCTAATTAGCCGCCCCTGATAGTTGACATTGATTACGTAAGTGTCTGCCATGGGTTGGATCCCACAGGGAATTACCCTTATAATGCTTAAAATTTGGAAACTTATAATAATTACCATAGCATACGTTGCGTTTTGCAGTGCTATCAAATGATGAATTCAAATGATGCAAATGGAAAATCAAAAAAAAAAAACAGTGCAGATCCTGATCAGACTGCTCCAGGATCAGCACTGTCTTCTCAGACCTGTCTATTCAAACACTCAGATTTTTACTGTATTTTTCTCTTTCTCTCGCAATGCATTATACTAGAGGCTGATATCACATAGCTTTTAAGACATGTTGACATTTGCAAAGCTACAGTTCTTCGAAAAATAAAAGTACGAATACGGCAGGGTTTACTTAGATGTACCGTAAAGTTTAAATATCTGAGCAACAACGCAGTAATATTGAATGCTAGTTTCGTCTAGAGTCAAATCAATTAAATTCGGACAGCAGGTAAATTCGGACAGTGACATTGTTTCACTTATATGTCAGTTGTTTGGAATTAAACCAAAAATACCAGGGCAATCAGTGAAAATCCTGATAAGATGGCTCAATATGAGCCGTCTCATCTGGATTTTCACTGTTTGTAATGGTATGTCCGTATTTATCCGCTGTCCGAATTTATCCGACTCGACCCTAATTCTCAACGATGTTCCCTAAGAGGCTCAACGGAACGGCCCCATAAGATGCACCTCCTGGCATCGAGTCTGTCAGTCCTTTTCAATTCGACGAGAATAGTGAATTAATGTGTTAGGAATACACATTTACTACCCCTTCACTCTGCGCGTATGTACCAAAGGGGTAGCAAGACAATTTAAGCAAAACTAAAACATCTCAAAACCAAAATATTTGTCTTGATCTAAATAAAAAAAACATACCCCATCTGATGTTGTCGTGTTATTGGCATTGAGACTATCAACGGCATGGGAATGCATAAAGCAAACAGATGTTATCGGACAAAAAAGCGATAACAGTCACTGGTAAGTTTAATCAACGTTGTATGCCTGCAAGGAGGGATACGTTGTATGTTCTACCCCTTGCTAATCGTTTAGAGTTGTTCTGAAATAGAACTTTGTTGAATAAGGTGCGTGGGAGGCAGTATGGAGTGTTGCAAACTGCGTTTCTGCTCTTAAACAGACCCGATAAAAAGACTCTGATCTAGTCGCTTATTTTGGAGTATTTCCTTCTTTCCAAAACAAATCCGCCTTTCAAGAACCTCTCCACCAAACTTATTAAAATAACTAAGTTTAAATTGGTTAGGTTCATAATTTTTGGCCGTGATTTAAAAATGGGATCAACTTTTGTGACTTCTTCTTTGCTTCCTTGTACAAAATAGTCATAAAGGAAATAATCTGCTGTTTAAAAGGGGAGGAAAAAAAAAGAAACTGGTAGAGTTGCTTCCTCTTTCATTTCACCCATGTACCTCATTATAAAATTATCTCCAACTAATGTTAGAGTACGTGGACATTCTTACATCACTGGTTATCAACATACTCTATTACAGCGAGTTTGTCCTGTATGGCGGCCGTTAAAGG
This sequence comes from Ctena decussata, assembly GCA_963989385.1. Lineage (NCBI taxonomy): Eukaryota > Metazoa > Mollusca > Bivalvia > Lucinida > Lucinidae > Ctena > Ctena decussata. The sequence continues at coordinate 20,561,045 of OZ022512.1, read as the reverse complement.
CTTCCCGTTCTCACTATTTATCTAGTCTGTTGGGATCGTTACGTTCGTTTCGATTTTTTTGGCAAATAAAGTTCTGCCAGGCTAAAACTGGCGTGACTGACATTACTGATGATCAATACACTCAGTCAAACATTGTTTTATTATCCCTTATAGAGTGCTTTGGCTCTCAAAAGGATCTTGTTCTGATAACATACTCAGCAATATTTTTGTCCGGTGCCTTCACTTCCTCGACGGAATACATATGTTATAACAAGCCATTTGAAACTTTTTTGCTCATTTCCGTTTTATTATCTGCAAATCTCCCCTCTTAATGATAAGTTCCGGGGAATGTGCAGCAATATTGGATTATATCAAATACTGCAGCTGCGCCTAGACATTATCAGTATTGGATGTGTCCATATTCATATATTTGTCTAACACCTTAGTTGTTCAGGGACCCATACATATGGTTTTACGATATACCATATACTGGAAAGCCCGGGAATAAAAGTACAAAAGGCCAAAAGTTTTATTAAATGTCTATGTTATGCAGTTTTAACGGCCGACATCCTAATGCTTACTTCCACAAGATTTTAAGCGTCTGCACCCTGTATTTACCAAGAATTGTCTGAGGACAATAAAACGCGACATATGGCAGCTTGACTTAATCAAAGGCAAATGTAATATAAACAATACCGGCAAGGTGAAATGATATCAACTGCGGTGTCAATAGACAGTTAACCTAAGATTATTCAAACCTGTAAAATGTTGCCAGAGATATGGTGATATCTCTGAACTGAGAAATATAGATAACAGTGGTATAGAAGAGATATGAGGTCAATAACTGTATTGGAATGTACCATTGCACCAAGTATAATACAAGTTCATGAATGAAAAAGTGTTAGAATTATTGGCTTAAATCACAGAACCATAAAATGTAGGTCAAACTAACCTACAATAAGTATGAGATCCTTTATAGTGTCAGCCCAAACTATTAATCCAAGTACGATGCAAATCCATAAAACAGTGTAAGAGGTATTGACTAAAATCAATGTAAAATGATATATTGGTCACACTAACCAACAATCAGTATGAGGTCACTCGAAGTGTCAGCCCAAACCATTAAATTTAGGCTAAAACCAGTGGTCCAAGAAATTAGGTCATACACACCTTCAACTAGTATGAGGCCATTCATAGTGTCAGCCCAACCATTAATACAAGTATGATGCAAATCCATAAAATAGCGATAGAATCATGAGGCTAACTCACTGGTCCATGAACTAGAGGTTCCATTGACAAACAATAAGTATAAGGTTACTTAAAGTCTTAAACCAAACCATTAACCCCAGTATAAGGTAATCCATATAACAGTGTTAGAAAAATGTGGCAAAACCACTGGACCATAAGTATAGGTCACTGTGACACTTCTGTTCTGAGGTCAAAGATCGGATCATACTGAGTAGTTGTTTTTTTTAAATTGTAAGTGGGTGTGTATTTTTTAAGAGTGTTTGGTTTAGTTTATTGTTATCATTTTTATTTTATTCTAAGGACAAATGACCCATTCACCTAAAGAATAGTGTAGACCATGCTCAGATGCCGTGTTTAAGACGCTGCGTTTGCAGCGTCTGATCTGGGTCTCCACTATTTATCAGTCAGCCTTCCATGGGACACTAGGCATATATGGGTTAAAAGCATTCTAAGAAGTCACTGCGTCCAGGATGGATTTTTTACAGAAACACGTTTTATGACAGTTTTGTTGTACTTTTAAATGGGTAATTGTTATGTTCTGTGACAATTGTCAGATATTTTGAAGGCTGAAGGAGGCGTCTTAGACTGCAAAAAACTTAAACTATACAAGAACACAGATTTCTCCACAGGTCATGTGAGGATAAAAACAAGACCACCTGAAATTCTTTACGACTAATGGATCTAATTAGCCGCCTCTGATACTTGACATTGATTACATAAGTGTCTGCCAAAGGTTAGCTCCCACTGGGGATTACCCTTAGAATTCTTAAAATTGGGAAACTCATAATAATTACCGTATACGTCCTACGACTGGAAACGTTTGGTTATGTAGAGCAATTAAGTGATAAATTAAAATCATGCAAATTGAATAGCAAAGAAACAGTGCAGACCCTGATCAGACTGCTCCCAAATCTGATCTGGATCAGCACAATTTGCTCAGACCTGTCTGTTCCAACAATTTGAATTTTACCATATTTTTTCCTAGATGCATTATACCAGAGGCTGACACCACATAGCTTTTAAAACATGTTGACATTTGCAAAGAAACTTAATATAAGTACGACGACGGCAGGGTTTACTTAGCTGTACCGTAAAATCTAAGTTTTCGGACAGATACTTCTGAGCGACACAGCAATAAAATTAAAACTTGTTTTGTATAGATTGATAGTTGACTTGCGAGTTTACGTCCTTTTCTTCAGTATTTCAGTCATATCAGGACAATGGGACAATTATACTAGTAATTAGAGGCTGTGTGCAATAGAACCCCGTTTACGGTAGGAAAGATTCTCGCCTCAAGCGGGGCTCGAACCCGGTCCACTAGATCAGTAGGCCAGCGCTTAACTCACTGAGCTATCGGAGCTCTACTTGTTTTGTCTGATAACGACATTTTCAAGGAGGCTCAACAGAACGTTTCCATAAAATGCAACGCTTGGCATCGAATCTGCCCTTCCTCGTCAGTTCGAAGAGAAAAGTGACTTAATGTGTTAGGAATACACATTTACGACCCCTTTACTCCGCCCGTACAAACCATAGGGGTAGCTAGATGTATTTAAGCAAAACTAAAAATATCTCGGTACTAAAATGTTTGTCTTTATCTAAATAAGAAAATCCATACCCACGTGACGTTGTCATGTCATATTGTGTGAGACTATCAACGGCATGGGAATGCATGAAGAAAACAGATGTTATCTAACAAAAAGCGATATCAGTCACTGGTTATAATCACCGTTATATTTTCTACCTATTGAGAATCGTTTGGAGTAGATCTGAAATAGAACTTTGTTGAATCCAGTTAGTGGGAGGCATTTGCAGTGATGCATACTTAATTTCTTCCAATAAACAGACTCGATAAAAGTGACTCTCATCTAGTCGTTTATTTTGGTGTGTTTCTTTCTTTTAAAAATAATCCGTCTTTCTAGAACTTCTTCACTGAACTTATTAAAAGTAACTAAGTTTTAATGTGACTAGGTCCATAATTTTTGCCGTGGTTTGAAAATGGGAAGAACTCAAGTTTTGTGCCTTCCTGTTTGCTCCCTTGTACAACATAGTCTTAAAGGAAAGAATCTTGGGCCGTATTTATAAAACGACTTGAGTGGTTGCTACGCTGTTGCTAAGGCTGAATTTCTATGAAGGAGATTCCCTCCAACTATGCAATTTGCTCTGGAGGAACAGTCTTTATCAGAATATTCCTCTAGAGCAAATTTCATAGTTATAGGGAATCTCCAACATAGGACTTAAGCCTTAGAAACAGTATAGCAACGTCTTCAGTGGTTTTATAAATATGATCACTGCTGCTTAAAAGGGGAGGCAAAAAAGAAATTGGTAGAGCTGCTTTCTCTTTTAATTCACCTGTTTACCTCATTTCAGAATTATCTCCGACAAATGTTAGAGTACGTTGACATCTTTACATCACCGATTATCGACAGACCCAATTACAACGAGAGATTACTAGTACCATGTTGCGGCCGTAAAAGGCGTTCCGTTCCTAAATATTTATCTTAAATGATGAGTTCCTTTCGATTTCTTCAGAAAATAACGTTCTGCTAGGCTAAAATGACGTTGCTATCATAACTGGTGATCAGCAGACTCAATCAAACATTTGAGAGTGTGTTGGTTCTCAAAGGATCTTGCTTTTTGTAACAAATACAACAACGTTTACGTCTGATGCCTTCCCTTCCACGATTGAATACATACCTAAAAACAAGCATTTTGAGACTTGTTTGCTTATTTCCGTTTTATTATCCTCAAATGTCCCCTCTTAAAGATAAGTTCAGAGGAATGTGCAACAATATTGGATTATATCAAAAAATGCAGCTGCGCCATGACATTATCAGTGTTGGATGTTTCCATATTGGTATAGTTGTCTGACACCTGAGTTGTTCAGGGACGCAAACATATGGCTTTACGATATACCATATACTGGAAAGCCCAGGAATAAAAGTACAAAAGGCCAAAAGTTTCATTAAATGTCTATGTTTTGCAGTTTTAATGGTCGACAGCTAAATGCTTACTTCGACAAGATTTAAAGCGTCTGCACCCTATATTTACCAAGAATTGTCTGAAGACAATAAAACGCGACATATGGCAGCTTGACTTAACCAAAGGCAAATTTAATATAAACAATACCGGCAAGGTGAAATGATATCAACTGCGGTGTCAATAAACAGTTATCCTAAAATTATTCACACCTGTAAGACATTGCAAGATATGGTGATATCTCTGAACTGAGAAATATAGGTCACTGTGATCTAGAAGTTATTTGAGGTCAATAACTGTATTGGAATGTACCATTACACCAAGTGTAATACAAGTGAGGATGAAGGTTTCGGCCCAGTAAAACCGGTTTAACCCCCCCCCCCCCACCCCCACCCCCAGTACTTATTACTGACCGTCCCAAGGCGGTACTTTCGTTGCGGTTGCATTTGTTTTATGTTCGGTGCTGTTTGGTTTATTGTGTTATCATTTTACCCTTCAGTGATAAAAATTGAAAATAGATAAAAATAGTTGTTAAATGCTTTTCGTATAATTTGCTTAGTCTGTTGTAACCCTTCTGTTGGTCTAAATTATTAAGTTTGGTCAAGATTGCCAAGTTGCCACCTATTTGGGAAAGAGCTGCTGACTCGGCTTATTACTTGTAATTTATTGTTTGCTGGGATGTCTTTATCAATCGTTCCCTTTGATGTTGGGGATAGGGTTTGGGATCTGATGCAGTCAGTTCCTGAAGTGTAGTTACTCTTTATATTTTCATGAATAAAAAAGTGTTAGAATTATTGGCTTAAATCACAGCACCATAAAATGTAGGTCAAACTAACCTACAATTAGTATGAGGTCTTTTATAGTGTCAGCCCAAACAATAACCCAAGTACGATGCAAATCCATAAAACGGTGTAAGAGATATTGACTTAAATCAATGTACAATGATATATTGGTCACACTAACCAACAACCAGTATGAGGTCACTCGAAATGTTAGCTCGAAGCATTAAACAAAGTCTAATGTAATGCTGAGATCTCGGCTAAAACCACTGGTTCATAAAATATAGGCCACACTGACCTTCAACTAGTATGAAGTCACGCATAGTGTCAGTCCAACCATTAATACTAGTATGATGCAAATCCATGAAATAGCGGTAGAATCATGAGGCTAACTCACTGGCCCATGAACTAGATGTTTCACTGACCAACAATTATTATGAGGTTACTCAAAGTGTTAAACTAAACCATTAACCCTAGTTCAAGGTAATCCATATAAAAGTGATAGAAAAATGAGGGTATAGGTCACTGTGACACTTCTGTTCTGAGGTCAAAGATCGGATCATACTGAGTAGTTTTTTTTTTAAATTGTAAGTGGGTGTGTACCTTTCAAGAGTGTTTGGTTTAGTTTATTGTTATCATTTTTATTTCATTTTAAGGACAAATAATCAATTTACCTTAAGAATAGTGTAGACCCTGCTCAGATGCCGCTTTTCAGACGCTTCATTTGCGACGTCTGATCTGTGTCTCCACTATTTGTCAGTCAGCCTTCCATGGGACACTAGGCATATAAGGGTTAAAAGCATTCTAAGAAGACACGGTGGCCAGAACACATTTTTGAAAGAAACGCATTTTATGTCAGTTTTTTGTACTTTTAAATGGGTAATAGTTATGTTCTGTGACAACCGTCAGAATTCTGAAGGCTGAAGGGGCGTCCTAGAAAAAATTAAACTATACAAGAACACAGTTTTTTTCACAGGTCATGTGAGGATAAAAAAAACACCTGAAACTCATTAGGACTAATGGATCTAATTAGCCGCCTCTGATAGTTGACATTGATTACATAAGTGTCTGCCAAAGGTCGGATCACACTGGGAATTACCCTTATAATTCTAAAAACTGGGACACTGTTAATAACTACTGTAATTGCCCTATAGAAGAAAACGTGTGAATTTGTACAGCAATCAAATAATAAATTCAAATGATGCATATAGAACAGCAAACAGTGAAAAACCTGACCAGACTGCCCCTGATCTGGATCAGCACTATTTGCTCAGACCTGTCTGTTAAAACGCTCAGAATTTTACGGATTTTTTTTTTCGCGATGCATTATACCAGAGGCTGACATCACACAGCTTTTAAGACATGTTGACATTTGCAAAGATACAGTTCTTCGGAAAATAAAAGTACAATGACAGCAGGGTTTAATTTGTTGTACCGTAAAATCTAAGTATTCAGACAGATAGTTCTGAGCAACGAAGCAGTAAAATTGAATACTTGTTTTGTCTAGGGTCAAGTCAGGTAAATTCGGACAGCAGGTAAATTCGGACAGTGACATTGTCCCCTTTATATGTCAGTTGTACGGAATTAAAACAAAAATAGCTGGGCAACAGTGAAAATCCTAATGAGACGGCTCATTATGAGCCACTTCGTCTGGATTTTCACTGTTTGCTATGGTATGTCCGAATTTACCCGCTGTCCAACTTTACCCGACTCAACCCTAATTCTCAACGATGTTCCCTAAGAGGCTCAACGGAACATATCCTAAAGATGCACTTCCTGCCGCCGAGTCTGTCCATCCTCTTACATTCGACGAGAAGAGTGAATGACTGTGTTAGAAATACACATTTACGACTCCTTCACTCCTGTGTATGTACAATATGGATAGCAACAAAAATTTAAGCAAACTAAAAATATCTCGGTATCAATTGGTTTTCTAAGAAAATTCAGACCTCACTTGATGTTTTCATCTTATTGGCGTTTATGGTTTTGAAGTGAGACTATCAACGGCATGGGAATGCATGAAGAAAACAGATGTTATCTGACCAAAAAGTGATATCAGTCACTGGTAATAATCACCGTTGTATGCTTGCAAGGAGGGATATGTCACAGGGGAGGAAAAAATCGTGGCCCGACCGGGACTCGAACCCAGGGCCTCTCGCTATCCGGGAGACCTCAAGGTTGTTGAGCTTATGGCCGACCTTTGACATTTTCCCCCATGCTTGATTAGATTCGTCCCCGAATCTACACGGTACCACGGAGGAACCAACGCGACATGCACTTTTTGATGCTCGCGGCCCCTGCCGTGGACCCACACTGAACCACCAAATGTCACAGGGGAGGAAAAAATCGTGGCCCGACCGGGACTCGAACCCAGGGCTCCTCACTATCCGGGAGACCTCAAGGTTGTTGAGCTAATGGCCGACCTCTGATATTTTCCCCCTGCTTAATTAGATTCGTCCTTGAATCTACACGGTACCACGGAGGAACCAACGAGACATGCACTTTTTGATGCCCGCGGCCCTAGCCGTGGACCCACACTGAACCACCAACCAAACACTCCCGGGGTTCTAAATACAACGATGAAGCCTGCAACAATATATTATATAAATATATTTAATAGGATGAAATTCCAATGTTTATGTTATATGTACAAAGATGATAATCTGTACACAGCAAAGCATATAATAGAATGGATTAAGGCATGTGCGAAAAACAATATTTACTAAATAAACTAGTAAATAGTAGATGGATGGCTGGACGTACCTTGCAGATTTCTATTACTATCAACTATACAAAGTACATTATTCTAACTATACAAAGGATCTAATGCTGTATGAAAATAAGATAATGATAAAATGATGATGATGAAAGATAACATACCTGCAACAATATATTATATAAATATATTTAATAGGATGAAATTCCAATGTTTATGTTATATGTACAAAGATGATAATCTGTACACAGCAAAGCATATAATAGAATGGATTAAGGCATGTGCATTGTTAGTGAGTACTATACTACAGTCACGGGCTAAAAGTCTACAGGTACTGGCCAAATACGACTAATTTGAAGGCCTATCAACATTCTACCTGCAATGCACATAAAGGGAAAGGCAACGATATAGGAAAGGTCTGGCAATTTATGGGATATAGGAAGTATCATTCCCAACGCGAGCAATTCAGCCTACGACATTTTCTACCCATTGCGAATCGTTTGAAGTAGTTCTGAAATAGACCTTTGTTGAGTCCAGTAAGTGGGAGGCATTTGCAGTGATGCATACTTAATTTCTTCCAAGAAACAGACTCGATTAAAGTGACTCTAATCTAGTCGTTTATTTTGGTGTAGTTCTTTCTTTCCAAAATATTCCGTCTTTCTAGAACTTCTTCACTGAACTTACAAAGTAACTAAGTTTGAATGTAATTAGTTTTATTTTTTTGCTGTGATTTAGAAATGGAAGGAACTTTTATGACATCCTATTTGCTTCCTTGTACAACGTAGTCTTATAGGAAAGAATCTTGGACTGCATTTACAAAACGGCTTGAGTGGTTGCTACGCTGTTGCTAAGGCTGAATTTCTATGAAGTAGATTCCCTACAACTATGCAATTTGCTCTGGTTTTCAGACTGTTCCTGTAGAGCAAATTTCATAGTTGTAGGGAATCTCCAACATAGAAATTTAGCCTTAGAAACAGCATAGCAACGACTTAAGTGGTTTTATAAATATGGTCCCTGCTGCTTAAGAGGGGAGGCAAAAAAAGAAACTGGTAGAGTTGCTTCCCCTTTAAGTTCACCCATTCACCTCATTATTGAATTATCTCCAACTAATGTTAGAGTACATGGACATTGTTACAGCACTGATTATCAACAGAGCCAATTACAGCGAGAGTTTGTGCCATGTGGCGGCCGTAAAAGGCGTTCCGTTCCTCACTATTTATCTTGAATGTTGGGATCATTCCGTTCATTTCAATTTACACAAGCATCGTTTTTGGAGTGAGTTGGTTCTCAAAGGATCTTGGTTTTCGTAACATATGGAACAACGTCTTCTTCTGATGCCTTCCCCGTCTTATAATCTGCAAATCTGCCCTCTTAAGGATAAGTAAAGAGAGATGCGCAGCAATATTGGATTAGATCAAATAATGCAGCTGCGCCGTGACATTATTAGTGCTGTATGTTTCCATATTCGTATATTTGTCTAGCACCTTAGTTGTTCAGGGACCCATACATATGGCTTTACGATATACCATATACTTGAACGCTCTGTAATAAAAGTACAAAAGGCCTAAACTTTCATTAAATGTCTATGGTATTCAGTTGTAATTGTCGATATCTGAATGCTTACTTCAACAAGATTTGAAATGTCTGTACTTTATATAACAAGAATTGTCAGAAGACAATAAATGGCGACTTCGCGGGAGCTTGTCTTTAACAAGCGCAAGTTTAATATGGACAACCCCGGCCAAGTTAAATGAGATCAACTGCAGTGTCAGAATAAGAAGTTTTCCTCAGAATAATTCAATCCTCTGGAATATTGCCAGAGATATGACAATATTAATGTAAAGTGAACTAGAAAATGTGTTTATGAAACACTATGCCCCCAACCTTATGCTTGCCTCTAAAGAGGGTTCATCCCATCATTTACATATCCATAATTTACATATCAGAAAGGTGTATTAACCGGTTCATCTAAATCTTAGTCTGTAACTGTATGCCAAACACAAGGAACAAAGCTTGAGCAGTTCTTTGGATGTTTTGTTCACAAGCTCGCTTATTTTTCATGTACATGCCACACATAAAATTTCAAGTCCCTATCCATAACGGTTCTTGACCGTATGTACAGGTACTTTTATACCATAGGCTTCAATGCACTAAGTCTAAAAAGGGGCTTAACTCGGTCAAAAATTAACAAAATTTTTTCAACAGTTGATCAGGTCATCAACACCTTGGACAATGTCTTGCTGCAAAAAATCAGGATCCTAGCATCAGGGGCTCTCAAGGTATTTTGTTAACAAGGTTCCATAGGCTTAAATGCACTAAGTTGAAAAAGGGGCATAACTCGGTCAAAAATTCACAAATTTTTTTCAAAGGTTAATCAGGTCATCTACACCTTGTGCAATACCTTCCTGCAAAATATCGTGATTCTAGCATCAGGGGTTCTTGATATATTTTGCTAACAAGGTTCCATAGGCTTACAATGCACTAAGTTGAAAAAGGGGCATAACTCGGTAAAAAATTCACGATATTTTTTCAAAAGTTAATCAGTGCATCTACTTCATAGGCAATGTCTTCCTGCTAAATATATTGATCCTAGCATCAGGAGTTTTCGAGATATTTTGCTAACAAGGTTCCATAGGCTTACAATGCGCTAAGTTGAAAAAGGGGCATAACTCGGTAAAAAATTCACGATATTTTTTCAAAAGTTAATCAGTTCATCTACTTCATAGGCAATGCCTTCCTGCAAAAAATCATGATCCTAGCATCAGGGGTTCTCGAGATATTTTGCTAACAAGGTTCCATAGGCTTACAATGCGCTAAGTTGAAAAAGGGGCATAACTCGGTAAAAAATTCACAATATTTTTTCAAAAGTTAATCAGTTCATCTACTTCATAGGCAATGCCTTCCTGCAAAAAATCATGATCCTAGCATCAGGGGTTCTTGAAATATTTTGCTAACAAGGTTCTATAGGCTTACAATGCACTAAGTCAAAAAAGGGGCATAACTCTAGAAATACATGACCAGTGGAAAAAAGAAAAAATACGTGTCTGCTTATTTTTCATGTAGATGCCACATATAAAATTTCAAGATCATAGCATTAGGGGTTCTTGAGTTTCCAAGCAGCTTAAAAGTGTTACGGACGGACAGACGGACAGACGGACGGACGGACGGACAGGCCCAAACCAATATGCCCCCTCAACTTCTCCGAAGTTGGGGGCATAAAAATATGTCACAGTGACCTGGAAGTAGCATAAGGTCAGTCGCTTTATGTGAATTTATCATTACAGCAAATATAATAGAAGTCAATGAAATAGTAATAGACATATTCGCTTAAATCACTGGCCATGAAATATAAGATACATTGACTTACAATTAGTATGGGGTCACTCACAGTGTCAGCCCACACCCATAACCCTAGCATACTGAAAATCCATGTAAAAGTGTTAAAAAAGGATTATGATGCCGTTCTCTGTGAAAACCGGGCTTAATGACATTACGTTATAATTATGTTGTGAACGAATGAAAAACACCAAAATTAATGACTTTTCGGACCTCTATTTATTTCCATGAAAATACCTTGGGCGTTGAGATATAACAGGAAGCCCTTGAATGCGGACGAAATCCGGTCATAAATAAGACACATGTTGCCATGACAACGCTTTTTCCACGGTAGCCCCAAAGCCTTGAAAACATAGGGTATACGATCACAAAGAGCTGCAATTTAGGAAAGAATGTTAAATCATACAAATTGTCCTGGTTGTGTTATAATATACACATTGAAATTGAGCAAACATACTTTTTGTCCGAATTATTTTGTGTAACAAGCACCAAAAGCGCGTTCAAACAAACGTGATGACGTTGACGTCAAAACATACTTGCATGACGTTAAGAACGTCATATAAAGAATCTGCACTACCTGAGTGCTTCTAAGGTCCATATCTCAGTAATGAATAACGGTAACCATCTCAAATTTTCAGGAAATGTTTACAAAAGCTAATACTTTTCAGTGATGCAGTTAGTTATTTTCTTATTTTCATGCCATTAAGCCCGGTTTTTACAGAGACTGGCTCATATGTGACACTGACTTTCAAATAGTATGAGATCATTTACAGTGCCAGTCCAAACCACGAACCCGAGTACAATTCAGTGTTAGAAATATGAGGTTGAATCACTTGACCATGTAATATAGGTCACGCTGACCTTCAACTCAGAGTCAGCCCAAAATGTTAAACCAAGTTTGATGCAAATCCATAAAATAGTGACAGAAATATGAGGCAAAATCACTGGACCATGAAATAGGTATCACACCGACCTAGAATCAGTAAGACATCACAGTGCTAGCCCAAACCTTTTACCGAAGTACAAAGCTCATTCGTGAAATTGTGTTAGAAATATGAGACAAAATCACTGGACCATGACCTGTAGGTGAATACCTCTTGTTAGTTTGATGTCTAACGTCCGGTCATACTGAGTCATTATCACATAATCCCGTTTATTTGTCGCACATTCGCACTAAAAATTAAAGCACTAAATACTGGTTACTGTAAGGTAGGTGTTGTAAATTAGCGACCGTTATTATTCTGTATTTCATATAATTTAGAGAGGAAAACATCAGGCGTTAGTTATTCAACTCGATTAATTTCATAATGACAGCCTGAGTTTGACATGGAATTACACTCATTTTTTAAGACCCTTAACATATTAATAGAACTCTAAAGTACTAATTAAAATCTTAAAAAGTTCCTTCAAGAGCAGAGAATACAAACAGAAATAGGAACATGGGCCAGACTACGTAGTTTCGGCTAATAAAGCCTCGTCAGTGACCCTGACAATATCTGGTACGAAACCAGAAAAACAGCATACTGTAATTTCTTAATTTTAATTGGGCAGTCGATTTAAAGACTGATTAGTTTCAAAATGATCCAAATAATATAAAAGACGATGATCTAGAATAATAGTCTAAATCGATCACAAATTTTAGATTTCTCAGAATCTATCCTCTGATCTCAAGGATGTAAATGAAATATAATCTGCACTATGGATGATGTACGGGGAGACGTTTTACGGCCTCCACACGGCACAACACCAGCTGCAGTGAGGTAAAATTAAAATCTTAAAAAGTTTCTTCAAGAGCAGAGAATACAAACAGAAATAGGAACATGGGCCAGACTACGTAGTTTCGGCTAATAAAGCCTCGTCAGTGACCCTGACAATATCTGGTACGAAACCAGAAAAACAGCATACTGTAATTTCTTAATTTTAATTGGGCAGTCGATTTAAAGACTGATTAGTTTCAAAATGATCCAAATAATATAAAAGACGATGATCTAGAATAATAGTCTAAATCGATCTCAAATTTTTGATTTCTCAGAATCTATCCTCTGATCTCAAGGATGTAAATGAAATATAATCTGCACTATGGATGATGTACGGGGAGACGTTTTACGGCCTCCACACGGCACAACACCAGTTGCAGTGAGGTAAAATTAAAATCTTAAAAAGTTCCTTCAAGAGCAGAGAATACAAACAGAAATAGGAACATGGGCCAGACTACGTAGTTTCGGCTAATAAAGCCTCGTCAGTGACCCTGACAATATCTGGTACGAAACCAAAAAAACAGCATACTGTAATTTCTTAATTTTAATTGGGCAGTCGATTTAAAGACTGATTAGTTTCAAAATGATCCAAATAATATAAAAGACGATGATCTAGAATAATAGTCTAAATCGATCTCAAATTTTAGATTTCTCAGAATCTATCCTCTGATCTCAAGGATGTAAATTAAATATAATCTGCACTATGGATGATGTATGGGGAGACGTTTTAAGGCCTCCACACGGCACAACACCAGCTGCAGTGAGGTAAAATTAAAATCTTAAAAAGTTCCTTCAAGAGCAGAGAATACAAACAGAAATAGGAACATGGGCCAGACTACGTAGTTTCGGCTAATAAAGCCTCGTCAGTGACCCTGACAATATGTGGTACGAAACCAGAAAAAGTGCATACTGTAATTTCTTAATTTTAATTGGGCAGTCGATTTAAAGACTGATTAGTTTCAAAATGATCCAAATAATATAAAAGACGATGATCTAGAATAATAGTCTAAATCGATCTTAAATTTTAGATTTCTCAGAATCTATCCTCTGATCTCAAGGATGTAAATGAAATATAATCTGCACTATGGATGATGTACAGGGAGACGTTTTACGGCCTCCACACGGCACAACACCAGCTGCAGTGAGGTAAAATTAAAATCTTAAAAAGTTCCTTCAAGAGCAGAGAATACAAACAGAAATAGGAACATGGGCCAGACTACGTAGTTTCGGCTAATAAAGCCTCGTCAGTGACCCTGACAATATCTGGTACGAAACCAGAAAAACAGCATACTGTAATTTCTTAATTTTAATTGGGCAGTCGATTTAAAGACTGATTAGTTTCAAAATGATCCAAATAATATAAAAGACGATGATCTAGAATAATAGTCTAAATCGATCTCAAATTTAGAACTCCATTTCCAGTGCCAACTGTGTTTCAAGCCAGTGTGGGCTGGAGTGGAAGGGCGACCATACTATGGTCACGTCGTCCTTCCTTCTTTCCGTCCGCAACGCAATAGAACAGCTGTAATTTGTTTCGAATTGTGTCTGTTGATGCAGCGTTAATGTTGACATGTATTTAGGGATGAATTATGTTCTTTGTATGTTTTCCTTAAAGCAGTTGGTTATCGCAACCCTTTTTAGATAGTTTGACGGACTTTCTCGAAATTATGTGAAGTTAGTGTTTCAACTCATATTGGTATGTGCATAAAGGTAAGGGGCCGTATTCATAAAACGACTTAAGTGGTTGCTTTGCTGTTGCTAAGAGTGAATTTCTGTGAAGGAGATTCCCTACAACTATGAAATTTGCTCTGGAGGAACAGTCTTTTTCAGACTGTTCCTCCATAGCAAATTTCATAGTTGTAGCAATCTCCTTCAAAGAAATTTAGCCTTAGCAACAGCATAGCAACGACGTAAGTCGTTTTATGAATACGGCCCAAGGTTCTCAATTCTGTCCTTTCTTTTCGGAGTTGTGCCCCCGGATGATCTGCTTTTGACTAATTTCAAGGGGTTTTATTTCAAGCGATGTTTGCTTCAACTTTCTCCGAAATGGGCTCGTGAATGCAGCATAATAATACTACATATATTCTAAAACTAAGACAGGCTTGTCATCGCAGCATGTACCTTTGTAAAGGTTTGCTTCCAATCTTTTTTTTTTCTTTTCTTGGTTGTTGTTGTTATTGTTGTTTCTTGCAGCTTTTTGCTGTATGGAACATCTTGCCGATGCTGTAGACAGATCTACGGAGTTCCACTGCTCACAGCCTTTTATTAAGACCCTTCCATCGTCCTGACATGACTAAAATACTGTTAATAAGGACGCAAATTTGCAGGTCATCTATCCCTATTCCTATAATAGCAGTAGTGTTTTTTAACCGAAGTCCATATTATAATTTAAAAAATTACAAAGATAGGAACCTTTAAAAGTATCGGTCACCTTTTCCTCTTTGTAATCTGACTCTCAGATAGGTATGAATCGTATGACTGGCTTTCAAAGGATTGGTACAAATCACGTCGTGATAAATGTGGATCGGTTACGTTTGAATGTAAAATGTGAAACTTTTTATCAAGTATCTGTATAACCATCACTCTAACAAATTGATTTACAAATTTACAAACGAGCATATTCACCTTCAGCGGAAATGAACGTCTGGTCTAGCTAATCTGATTGGTAATGTTTATGTAAGACGCATGGCAGACGACTTTACAGAAATAGGTTGTGCTTCTAATAACATCTTCCAGACTTGAAAGCATGCTTTAATTTTAAAAACAAGTGATGGTGCTCGTTTTTAATTCACATTTCGCAACACAGATTTTGAGCGAATCAGGTAAAATCAGCCGATATGTTGGATAAAGACATGATGGCGGCAGTACCTAGCAACCAATGTATTTGATCGAGCCCGCCGTGGTTGAACAAGTGGCTTAGTTTTCTCTAGCTTCAGAATGGCAGTAAGTCAACAACACTTGTCTCATTTGAGACGCAACACGACAAAACCAACAAAGTGGTGGTGCGGCCAGCCTGATCAGAGTCTTCGCTGTCCGCATGGAGTTAGCTTACACCCTTAACTATGCTTTAAGCGCACTGCGAAGACTCTGACTAGAAGGGACGGATACATTGGCTGGTTTGAGTCTGTGATGGGCGTACAACCAATTTGTTGTTTTTCTCGTGTCGCGGCTCAAATGGAACATGTCATCCAAAAGGGGTCCTCGAAGTTTTGGCGAGCAGTCACGACTCAAACCAATCTGTAACCCTTGCAGTATCTACACTCCATTTCGTGGCTGTAACTTCCTAAGGGTCCCTACTAAATGTATCGAACAGCAGTGACTGATCAGACTGTTTCTGAGTTCATCGCCCTCTTTGCGTGTCAAAGCTCATTTTTGTCATGTCGTCGCACACTTATGAGTCAGACGGTATCGTTTAAAACATGACAATGGAATGGAATGACAGAGATAATTGCATCTACTTTCCACATATTTGGGATGTCTCTCTTACAAGAAAAAAACTTTCTCTGAGGGAGCAAATTCTTTCCTGTAAGAGTTCCAACATATGCTCTGGGAGCAAAGTGTCGCCAATGGATTGTAGGTTATCTCATCCATTCCATTCAATTCCAGGTTTTAAACTGTCGCCTTCGATAATTAGTCCTTTGCGGTCTCGCTCTTTCCAAGGAATCTGTATCGTCGTGCTGGATGGATGGATGGATGGATGGCTGGATTGATTATGATTGTACCGCTCGTTCAATAGCATGTCTTAGGTAAAGCCGATGGAAAGGTGATAATGAAAGTCTGAGAGCAATGCAAAGTGAAAAAATAAGCAAAGTTTGGAATAAATGCACCAGATCCCTAAAACCCCGGCACTAAAGTAGGAAAGAATTCCGCCTTCAGCAAGATTCGAACCCAAACCGCTAGCTTAGTAGGATACCACTTAACCCTCTGATTTACATTCAAGTAAATAACAGAAGTGTCTGTTTACAAATGCAAATTGATTCTGTTATTGAAGTGATTAAAAATTCTGTCTAAATGTCTGATTTATTATCTGTGGGGCTCGTGCGTAATCATTTTTGAAGTGATAATGATGTAACAGGATCTTGAGCAACACTGACAGATTATTGCTGCCTCTGCATTATGATATTTAAAATAGATGTATATTAGTAATCTTATTAAGGTGAGGTGGGAGTAATTCAGCGCCGCCGTGCGGCAGTTTCCGTCAGTACGCTACGTAATGACGTCGGACGTTCCATTTGATAAAAACAAGATGGCGTCAACGTTAGCCGCTTCTGTGATCACTTCATGGTCTGCTCACAAAATGCAAGGAGGCTGAGCGCTGGGCTAAATTTAAAGGAAGTAGAAAGTGTCGTAGAGGAGAAACTGAAAAAGATAGTTAGTTTTCCGTGCGGAAGACTACTTGTGGGATATTTGACAGTTTCTTAACGGTTTATGAGACGGAGTTCGCAGCTTTTGAGTTAGAAAGTGCCGTAGAGAAGTAACTGAAAAAATATAGCTGTTCTCTGACAGTTCCTCATTAGTTTGTTAGATGGAGTTCGCAGCTGTTGAGTTGCAATAACAAAGCCTCGTGAAATTGAATCCAGAATCGTACAATGAATAGTCAGATCACTGTCTACACTTCCACCACGTACTTAGCAGTTAACATGATAGCAGCCATAGACAGTCGTTATCATACCACCCACACTTTAAATACAAATCAGCAAAAGCTATGCCAAATTTCAGATAAATCAAAAATTCTTAGACTGTCCCTAGCATTTGAACACCGCCAGGCAGCCTTATCAACGTCGACGCAATGTCGTCAGAATCTTTTATCGACGTTGATACGATAATTCAACATCTGTTCTGTCAATAAGCTAAAAACAATGTGGCGTTTCTTTTTCCTTGCCTTTCTTTTCATTTCTTATTTCTGTTTCAAGTATATATCAAAGTATCTCCTGGACGCTAAAATGAATCAAAGCTGCCTATCATTTTTACAGAGAGAGAGAGAGAGAGAGTCGACGAAGTCCAGTCGTTGGACCGCTAGGTTACCGTGTAGAATATTTTAGGCCCTTTCTTGGGTCGGGTCAGGAAAACTTGACTCGCTTACACTGTACAAAAGCCAAGTGGACAAGGGAATTGTTCAAATGTCATAACACGTGGAAGCCCGCCCCAACTCGGGTGCCCGTCAACTGTCTCGGGTGCCCGTCAGCTGTATGGGAGGGCATAGTGGCAATGCTTTCGATTTTTTTAAATTAAAAATACTTAGTTAAGACGGATTATGCAGAGATTTAGAGAAACGTATTACATCTGTCTTCATCCTGCACTTTCCAGACAATGACTATCATGAGTGATGAAAGTTCCAGACATCCTTTGCCGGTATACGACGAAACATAGAAAGACAAAAGAGAGAAGCGACACTTAATAGATAAGTCAAAACATAGACCGGGCATTTAATAGATCGACGAATTATAGAACGACCAATAATCACAGTATCCAAACGCACTGTACCCTCTCTTCCGGTTTTCATAGCGTTGAATCGAGAGTACAAAATTCGCTTATAACCAGTAGCCGGAAATCATTATGTTTTAAGTTTTCGTCCGGAATCTATTGCGTCATTTATAGTTATTCAGCTTCGAAAATGTACAGAGGTAAGTTTAATATAATTTTCTCTTCGGTCTTTTACTTTATTGTCCTGTACAATGAAAAACTCCTTGCAGTCGCAGATTTTTTTTTTCCGAACAGCTTAATTTAACACGAGATTGTGTCGTGCAAAACTTAGCTATCATTCTTTTATCAAAACTAACAAACTGTAGATTGATAACGCCTTCCGTTTATTCTAAAGATTTTGATTTTTTATAAAACATGTAAGAAAATGCTCAAAATGGTTTAAGAATCATGCCAAGGGCGATTTGAATACTATACCAATTACTACCCACCCATACACGACATTGTACAGGGTAATAAAGAAAACGACCGAAGAGCAAATTATATTAAACTTACCTCTTTACATTTTCGAAGCTGAATAGCTATAAATGATGCAGAGATTCCGGATAAAATCTCAAAACATAATGATTTCCGACTACTGGTTATAAGCGAATGTTTGTACTCTCGATTCAACGCTATGAAAACCGGAAGAGATTGTACATGTAGTTCGGATACTGTGATAATAGAACAATAAGTGTGAAACCAATAATCACTTGACCGCTCGGCAATGCTTTGCGTCATTGAACATTTGCTCCATTGGACAGGCAATTTTTGAACTCGGCCTTCGAGCTAAGTATGTTGTCGACTTTGTTTTCAGCTTGACGGTACGCATGTTCACGACACTTGCGTTCCAACCACCCGATACTGTCCATCACGCCTTCAAGGAAATCAAATCATGAAGCGGAAGACTGCCGTTCTATGTTTGCGCTGTACTTTGAATGGACACATATTGGACAGTATTCCAGTGCTGAAACGGGTACTGATGCATTGCGCCCTTTGCGTCTGACTTGGAGAGAACCTCCATTTCCTCCATCTATTTGGACGGAGATATGTTTACGAAATCAAAAAAAAAATTGTAAAATGGTTGTAAATAAAATTTTCGATGTTTCTGAATTTTTTCGATGTTATTTCGATGTTATTTCGATCTTTTTTCGATCTTATTTTTCTATGTTTAGTCTTTCTATGTATTGTCTTTTCTATGTTCTGGCTTTTCTACGTTTTGTCGTTCTATGTTTCGTCATTGATCCATATATTGCCGGTAGCTTACAAAAACCGATAGTTGATATGTGGCGCGAAAAGTTAAGTAACGTAAACGTCACCATGCGCAACGTCAACATTTCAGTCTAAAGAGACGGCAGGCCGGGCATTTAATGCACTTTAACTCGAAAGTTAAGTCGGCGACCTACTATTTTTATTGCTTTAATGTGAACTTCTATCATTGGGTGTTAGTTTTTGAAGAAAAAAATATGTTTTGTTTTCTCAGAATGAAGGTTTTTATCCAAGAGGTACGAGCAAAAAAGTGCATTTTCCATAGAACGCCATTATAACGTCGGGTCTAAAAAGTGGAAATATTGACGTTTTCGAGGTCAGATATCTTAAAAACAACATCGGCGACCCCCCTTTTTTATTACATTTTCTGAAAGAGGGACTGAAAATGTACAATATAAGGAAGTATGAATAAAATCATGTGTTTCGTCAATTACTCCCACCTCACCTTAAATCAAGCGTCCCGACAAAGTTGGGTTTTACGAATTGGGAGAGGTATTTAGAGCCTAAAATAAGCCACTGCTAAAAAGCTTCTAATAAACAGTATTAGGGTTTATAAGAGTAAAGTTTTCCCTTAAAGAGTAGATCCCATTTGGAAGAGCTGTGTCCTCAAGGAAAGGAAACAGAAATTGAGCCACAACACGAGAAAACCAACAATATGGTTGTGCGCCCAGCGCAGACTCAGATCAGCCTGGGCATCCGCCCAGTTTACTCAGACTTTTCGTGAAAGGACCGACCATTTGATATTCTGGGGGGGGGGGGGGGGGGGGGGGGGGCTATTCTTGATGGAGACACAACATTTTATTTCACTGGCCTCTGGAAACAATTTCTTTTTTTTTCACCTTGTGGGAGCTAATTTATTATTTTTACAAACTAACTCAAACAGGTTTTTTTTTTTAATTTCATATATCAGATCCTTGTTTACTTGACCTTAATATCCTTTTATTTTAGCCCCATCAGTATTTTTTACACCTTTTTTTCTCACAAAAAAGAACATGGTGCTGTCTTTAACCAGGCCAATGGGCATGGCTTAGCTTGCTTTTGCAAACCAGTGCCTGGAGCATGTTACTCTTTTCATCTAAGGTACAGATATAAATATCCCTGTATGAGTTTGGCAAAAAATTAGGCCTTAAATTAGGGATATTTGGCAAAAATTAAGGGCTATTTTGGCAAAGTTTTAGGGCTAACATTAGGAATTTATTTTTTTTTCTATCCCAATATATGCCCAAAGATGCTTTATTCGTACTTTAGAAAGTTTGATAAATACTTACATGATAGAGTCACATTAATTACATGATAGAGTCACATTATACATGAATGGCAATAAATAAAATGGCTGAAAGTTATGTGCTAAGAAGTTAACAAAGGGGGCCTGGGGGCAACGCCCCCCAGAAGCTAAAGCAATTTCCCAATTTCAATGGCAATTTTAAGACTGGAAACAATAGAGAAAAACTAGGAATGATGATAAAAATAAGGGTTTTTATATTAGGACTTTTGCCTTTTAGAGTGTTTATTTTGCCATAATGGTTTTGTCTCCCATAAGCTAGTGATTCTTTTGCAATTCAGTTTTAGTGGAAACATTTACTTAGTAATGTGGCAGATCAATAATACATGTATGTGAATGTTGTTTAGGATGTTTTTGTAAATGTATGCACATGAGGGCCCACTGGTGTAAACCAATTGTAGATAATATTAAAATATTACTATTAATATGGGGGTTTGGGGGCGCAGCCCCCCAGAAGCCAGAGACATTATAAAAACTCAATTCCAATGGAATTATCTGCAGACTATATTTTTTTTGAAATTTTGGGTGGAGACAGGTTATTTTTTTCTCTTACTTTTGAGGCCAGATTATTTTTTTGAACCCCTTTATGAGCCAGGTTATTTTTTTCTTGCATATCCAAAGACAGGGATTTTTTTTTTATAAATATACCAGGCACCCCCCCCCCCCCCCCCCAGAATATCAAATGGTCGGTCCCTAAGAACTCAAAGGGTAGCCAAAGGTCTAAGCTACCTTCATGCGGACAGCGAAGACTCTGATCAGACTGGGCGGATGTGAGTCTTCGCTGGGCGCACAACGACATTTGTTGGTTTTGTCGTGTCGAGGCTCAATTCATGAAAGTTGTTTCCATTTGTAAAACTGATGGAAAACATGGAGATATACTCATACACCTAGGCCTAAAAAATGTGTGATTCAGGTTTCCCGACCGAGTGGTCTTTTTTGGCGCGACTCGAAAATAATTAGCAACTAAAAAATAACGATCGAAAATTTCCGCCATACCGAAATTAACCGAAAGACCGGGACGAATGAACGGCGCTCATTATAGCGAGCACTCGCAAGCTTTGAAAGAGCGGGAACTCTATGGTAGAGGATTGGAAAGGCATATTTTTGCCCTTAAAATACATTACTTTCAATGGAATTTCTTTCGTAGCGACACCAAACGGAAGTTACGTATTTCTGTCGCTACGATACGTAATGACGTCAAACGTTCCGTTCCAAAAAATCAAGATGGCGTCAAGGTTTACCGCTTTTATGCGCAGATTCACAAAATGCAAGGAGGCTGAGCGTTGGGTGAAGTTTGAAGGAAATAGAAAGCGCCGAAGAGAAGAAACTGAAAAAAAATATAGCTAGTTTTTCGAGGGGAAAGATTAGGTGCGGAAAGCTGTTCTCGGTCTGTTTCTCATCCGTTTGCCAGACGGAGTTCGCAGTTGTCGAGTCGCAATAATTAACGACTTGTGAGATTGAATCCAAAATCGTACAGTGAGTAGTAAGATCAGGGTCTTCACTTCGACCATGCATTTTGTCCGAAACTTTAGAATTAATTAGGCTTTAATCATACCACCCATACATTGTAAAAAGCGATGTGACGCCTAAAGGCAGTGCCTATTTTTTCATATTAGCGGCTTACGTCATTTTGGCGAAACAAGTATATCCGATAAAGTGAATGCTTCCCGTAGTCATGAAAGTACCAGAGTGTCGACGATTCGCACTGAAAATTGCAATCATTCGTGTGAAAGATCATTAATGACATCAGTCCCCAACAACTCCTTGTTATCAGTATTATTTGATTATTTATTATCAGTTTCTTTTGGATATGTTGTGTCGTTGCTTGCCGAAATGACGGATCAACAACAAAGAAATTAAACGATGATGGAAACCTCTGCATCTGTGACCTCTACAGATATAAAACTGCTTCAGTTTTGCTGCAAAAGGCGACCTAATGAGATAGCTCAGACATAAGAAACCATAAGAGAATGTGTAAAGGAAGCCACCAAAAGCTGTTAATGCATTCGAACTCCTGGGGGGTGGGGGAAGCGCCTTTCATGACAACAGAGGGTAGCAAGTAAGTGTGGTCTTATTTATCTCTCTGTGATATGGGGAAAGAGGTTGTGCTTTGAACGCTGAAACTTTGTCATTATGAGACATTGCATTGAGATCATTTTGAGGCATTGCATTGAGATCCTTTGCCTCACTTTTAATAAAGGTTGACAAAAAGTCAGTGATCGATTAATTTGATATTTCCAATGCGTTGCACTGCTTTTAGACCTGGGCCCAGTTGTTCAAAGCATCGTTAGCCTAACGAGCTCGTTAAGAGGTCAACTCGTTAAGTGTTTTACAAATTAATAACCAAGTACACTGATAGTTTTTGTTGAAAAAAGTGAGAAGCTTTTGCAGTGCAAAAGCTTCTCATATATTTCAACAAAACATATTGGCGCATTTGCGCTATTAACATTTGAAATTTTAACGAAACCTTAGCTAACGACGTCGTTAGTTTTGAACAACTGGGCCCAGGTGTATTAGTCCCATGACCCCTGATAAGGCAGAATGAACATTTTTAATGAACTGCGAAATAAAATTCTTTCAACAATATATTTTCTCATTTTTTTTATCTAAATACTTGTAATACAAGTTTCCTTCATGCAGAATAAAATGTTAGAAACTGCCATCGAAATTCTCTGACAGTTTAATGTTCTTTTCCTGATGATTTTGCAGACAGGCTGTCCAAAGCTGTGTTCAAGAAAAGCAATGTCCGTGAGTCTACTGATTTTTTCAGGTGCGAATCAATATGGGTGTTTAAGCAATACATTTTAGAAAGGATCTACATATCTCCAAAAGCACAGATTTAACAGATATCTACAAAAAGGCCTACCTACCAACCCATTTTCTTTACAGTGATATCGGAATCACACAATTCTAGGCGTTAGGTTCTTTTATACATGTAAGAATAATCGCTGCACCTTGTAATTATTCAAATAACTGACAGTTGCATGAAAGTAAGTAAGTAAGTAAGTAGAGAATTTATTTAACGAGAGTGACAACATTTAGCGTAACTAGCTAATCTTCCATGAGGCCCTCAAGAAGTATTATATACAAAATGTACAGGAATATACACGTAGATTCAAATGTTAAAGAAGCAACACAATAGCAGTAAAGTATATAATACATTTTAGAATAACAATAAAAAATCTACCTTTAATATACTTTAAGTAATGAACATACGATCTACCTCATCCCTAAGATTTTGTTTGTTTGGGGTTTAACGGCTCTTTGAGACAGTATTTCAGTCTTATCGAACCGTCTCCCAGAGAGAAGGAGAAAGAAAATAGATAAATGACGAGAGAGAAAATTGCAGTCAACCCCGACCCGCACCTTCTGCAAGCACAAAAGTTTATGTACATGGGTTTTCGTAATTTTTGCGATACAACATGAGTCATTTTCATTTTCGGAAACGGTGTAGGTGACGTTAATTAGAGCAGAAGCTTTCATTAGGATTAACACAGTTTGAGGTTTATATAACGGCTACATGTATGTTTGTCTAAGCCTAAAGCTAGGTGACTGATTGGCCCGCTTGTCGATGGAGGTGAACTTTCAAAGGGAATAATTTGCTCCTTTTGAAGGGAGTTCTTGCTTTAAAGGCACCATTGCTCCATTGCTGTAGCAGTGGTAAAACTACTTTAAGTAATTTTAGATTGCCCGGTATTGCTGCAGGCTTCTAACTACAGCCAGCTTTAAGCAACTAAAACAACCCTGAGTTTCATCTAAATATTTTGGGTCATTAAGTTGGCAACTACAATGGCTACTATCGCTATCATACATCTATATGGCATTCATTTTCCTGCTCACTGCTAAAGGAAATGGTACATTGTGGAGCTATTTGTAATTTTTCAACATGATCTCTCTACTTTTTACAGTTATTTGACTCATTTCACATTATATCACCAAACGTGACGGTTGAACCCCTGGCATAATGTTTTGTGTGTACGACGATTTTACCAGGTGTATGGAGACCTCTTTTGAAAGGGGTTCTCTGTCCGGGGCAGCGAACAGGAAACTTATAAGGAAATAATCAGGCATCAATACAGTCAAACTCCACATCTCACCTACCACATCTTATATAACCTAATATATGGGTAATAATAACATGAAGTAAAACATCGGTGGCAAAATAACGAGCAGTGAAGTGAACAGCTATCAACCAATATAAATAAATTTAGAACACAAATATCTTTTTTTACCTTCATGTATTCTACATTCACGTAAAACATCTATTTGATTGATTGATTGATTGATTGATTGATTTGGGTTTGACGGCCCTTTGAGACAGTATTTCATTCTATATCGGGCCGTTTCCCAGAGAGGGAGAAAGAGGAGAAATGATAGACGAGAGAAAAATGTCCAAACAACCCCACCCGCACCTACTGCAAGCACAGTAGGCCCTTGCCCTACAATATTCTAAATCAGTAGGACGCCCAGGCACTGGAAAATACACACAGCACCATCGCACCACCCGACCACCCCCCATCTATTTGACTGAAAGAGAACTGACAAATACAACAGCATTTTGAGACTGAAATGTGCAGACACAACAAAGAATAACATGGAGTAAATGTAACGGAGTATCACATCAGAAAGATGGGAAAATAAAACATTGCTCCTTCAAGCCGTTAAAACAATATGAGCCGCGACACGAGAAAACCAACAAAGTAGCTGTGCGCCCGGTGCAGACTCAGATCAGCCTGTGCATTGGCCCAGTTGGTCAGATTTTCGCTCTGCGCTTAAATGGTAGCTGAGGGTCTAAGCTACCTTCATGCGGACAGCGAATACTCTGGTCAGACTGGGCAGATGCCCAGGCTGATCTGAGTCTGCGCTGGGCGCATAACCACATGTTGGTTTTCTCGTGTCGCGACTCATATGTGCATTCTTGTCAGTATTTGATTTGACCGCAGGTAATGTCTAAGGATCTTTACGAATACACATGCATGCACAGCGAACAGCTAGAACTATCAGATATGCACAAATGTATACGCTCATCTCTACAATTTTCAATAAACGCCTACCATCCATACAATGGACTTCAGCAAAATGTGTAGTCTTGAATCAGATGATGCAGGGCACGGCCTCCAATCAGGGTGTAAACCGTATGCATTCATTACATAATATTTGGGAGAAAAGAATATCAAAATAAAGTAAGACTTTAAAGTCTCCACAGTCCTATCAGTGGTAAAAATGCCTACACTCAAATCATTGTAAAAAGCGGTCCAATCTTTACGTTTGGTAATAAAATGTGGGATGGTGTGCATAAATTGAGTTATATGACTGGTTAAAAGTAGAGAAAACAAAATTTTGAAAAATAACTAATCGCTCCACAAAATACAAGTTCCTGGTCTGGTTTCCCGTCTAGCAATGTTATATAAACATAGGCGGGATAGTGATTGGGACTCCATGCCTGTACATTGTATTTATACCATTTTATGAAATCGAAAATATGTCATTTTAGTTGCCAACTAAAATGACCCAAATAACTTTTCAAACCCTTTTTATGCGAAACTCAAGGATGTTTCATTATTTTAAAGCTGGCCAATCATGGTCATTTACAATTACAAAACTATAGTAAGAAGCTTGCAGCAATACCTCATTATAATTTTTTTCCTGCTGATAGAGCAATCATGGGGCCTTTAATGAAAATAATGACAATCTTCATTTACAGTCGTTATTTTTTTCATAATAACGAAAACGAAATAACGAAGCTCTGTTGCGCATCAAGACTACTAACATATATTGTACATAATTAGCTGTGAATATGCGATTAGCTCCAAGTCACATCGCAATGAGCCTGACGGGTTTTAGAACTCTATTGACTTCGAGCTTGAATCGGGCGTAAAAGAACAAGCTCTTTCAGTACTTCCGCGTCTGCTATGGCATTCCATTTTGCAGTAAAGTATTGATTAAAGCATTTTATCATATGACGTCGCTGTTATACAGTGGATAACATTGTGTCATAAAAATCATATGACAACATGTGTATTAACACTGTGGCACGTACAAGGAACGTCATTGACAACGTCCATGTCAACAATGCGTTTTCTTGTTGAAATAATGTTCAGTTTGAAGGCGTTAAAATCCCATTTCAAAGGGTTATACGATAAACAGAATTTTACACTCTAGGTCATTTCATATGAAATTTATTAAACTCGCCGAAAACTCGTTTATAATTTCATATGAAATCACCAATCGTGTAAGATCCGCTATTTACGTGATTGTAAGGCGCTCTCAGCTGCCGTTATCACAGCTCGAATATTGACAAAAGATCAATAAGAAGCTCTCCTGAGGCAATACATGACTGAAATAGCTCTGCTAATAAAATCACAAGCCTCAGTACTGAAAGGTTATATTTACCCTTCACTTGATAGAAACAGTCGTTTGAGAATTACAAATTGTCCAAATTTTCTGAATTTAAAGAAACAGAGAAAAAGCAATGGCGAAGTTATTTTCAGATTACTGAACTTCCCTATATTACTAAATTTCGAATTTAAAGAAATAGAAAAAAAAAACAATCATGACGAACAGCTTTGTAATCGGTGAATAATACACCCATCTTTGATGTTCTAATATAGCAAATCTAAAACAAAAAAGGAAAAAAAAAATAGGAAATGACTAAAAATGTGTCCACTGGACACCCATGCCCCCGCTAGTGCCTTAAGTTAAATACTGGCACTTGTAGGATAACTAGATTCACAGAGGCACACTTGTGTGGTACATGGTTTATTGTTTTCCTTAGGCAGATGTATTGTGCTTCTTGGATCAAGAGAAGGGTGGGAGGTTGGAGGAAGGGTTGGGGAAGGGAATCTGTGATATGTGATAACATTCTGTATCCTATCATAGAAATGGATGCCATGCAACTTTTCAAAGAAAAAACGGAAAACACATTTTTGAATAAAGGGCCATAAGTACTAAAATAATTGGCCGATTTTACTCTAAATTAAACTTGACCTGTACTTTGTAATCATAAACCTGTGTATAAAATATAGATCCAATACAATAATCTTTTCAAAAGATAATGAACAGAAACTAATTATTTCTACAAAACGAAGTCGAAAAAGTGCCATAACTCACATAATAATTTACAGCTTCAACCCTATAATAATATGATAATATACCTGTATATAATATATTTATCCAATACACTAATCTTTTCAAAACATATCGAACGGAAACCATTTTTTCGTACAAAATGAAGTCGGAAAAGGGCATAAAATTCCCATAATAAATGACGGATTTTACCCAAAATCGACCTTGACTTGTATTTTATGATGATTATATACCTGTGTATAAAATGTTAATCCAATACACGAATATTTTCAAAAGATAACGATCGTAATACCTGTTTTGAAACAGGGAAGATAAGGCAGCAAAAGAAGAGATTTTCATATGCTGAGTCCAAGATACAGCGGTCCTCTAACCCCCACCACACCTATCTGTATCTTACATACCTGTATATAAAATATTAATCAAATAAACTTATCTTTTCAAAAGATATCGAACGGAAACCATTTTTTCGTACAAAAGGAAGTCAAAAAAGGGCCATTAGTCCCATAATAATTGACGGATTTACCCTAAATCGAACTTGACCTGTATTTTATGATTATATACCTGTGTCTATAATATGAATCCAATATGCTAATTTTTCAAAAGATATCGAACGGAAACCATTTTTCGTACTCACTGGACAGACATACGGGACGGACGGACGGAAGTACGGACAACGGTGATACATTATGCCCGTATTAAAAATGGCGGGGGCATAAAAACATTCATATCAGTAAAAAATCTAATATAATATTATATGAATTTGGATCCTCCAAAAGATTTATAATGCTAATAATGTGACCAGTAAACATAGCTGACTGTCTTACTCATGCTGTACAGTTACGAATTCAACTACAAACGGCTTTGAAAATTGCGTAAACCTGAAACCGGCCAGAACGGCTTTAAAAATGATTTTGTTTCTTCTTGATTTATTCTAAACCTGTATTGTGGAGAAATCTTAATACGTTTACAAAAAAAAAATAGACAAGAACGGCCAAAAAACAAAAAAAATGAATCGACACAATTCTTATTTATTTGTTAATAGCATACGATCTTCAATGTTTAAATACCAACGGATTAAGATCTACACGTATTAAGTAGAAGGTAATTTCAGGTCGTAATAGCATCAAAGGGTCAGGTTGGATGGACAAAACTATGAAAATAACACTATTACCACCTTTGTATCTTATACCAAGCTTCAATGATAAAAGCCTAGAAATCGCATGATCGAGACTTTCCTGAATGACTGAGGAATGGACAGACACTCAAATGACTGTGGGTACACCAAACGTTTGCTCTCGAGAGGATTCTGCAAAGGTTAAGGTTTCCCATTGCCTTGTTGCCCTTGGGGCAGTGGGGCTAGAGGACCACTGTATCTTGGACACAGCATTTGAAAATATCTTCTTATGCTGCCTTATCTTCCCTGTTTCGAAATAGGTATTCACTTACTGCTGGGTTGACATAGGTAGATTTCCAGTCGACGGTTAGCCAAACTCAGGTTTAAACTCATGACCTGCCGACGACTTTCTGCACTATAACCGTGTTGCTCTAACCACTCGAGTACAGCGCCTCTCGTTAGCATCTGTAAGGGATTGATAAATTTGACTCTGCTGTTTGCGGGGTTTTTTTTTATTTCTTTCTGTTTGTATCATTTTTTGATTGATTCTTCTAGTCTGCTTCGCTGTGCGCATGCGCTAGTCTCTATCGTTCCCGTTCCATTTCTGCAGTCTGTGAGCGATAGCAAAACTGACGCGTGATGCGAAGCAGTCTTGATTCTCATACACTAAGCAGACAGATTAATGCAGTTTCATCTTTTCTAACGCTAGATCCAGTCTATCTCTTTCACAGCTAAAACATAAGTAAAGCTTATGTAGTGAAATTTATGTCAGTGTGATTCTGCGTTTTTTTTTTTTGTTTTTTTTTTAAAAACGTATGATTGTACCTGTTTGGGCAAAGCTGTCTGAGGACTTTATAAGAGGTACTGGAAAATTGTTTACGTTCGATCCCCTGAGACTACTAAGCATATACTCTTTATCTCACACTAGAGTAACGAAAAACGTTCTGTAGGTGGCGAAGGATATGGGTGAATGGTTGTTTTGGGTTTAATTGCTCTTTTACACAGAATTCCAGTCTACATCGAGCCGTGTCCCAAAGGGAGGAAGAAAATGATATGATAGCGAGAGAAAATGTCTATAACAACCCCCAGCCGCACCTACTGCAAGCACCTTGCCCTACTATTATACAAATTAGTAGGGTGCCCTGGAATGAAAGTTATCCAGCACCATCACCGCACCCTACCATCCCAAGGTTGCGAGGGAGATTATTTACTTTTAAGCATCTTAAGTTTAATAGACTGGTATAATCCAATGCTGATTGTCCTGGGGTTTTGAAAGGTTACCATCCGTATTTAGAATATTATTTAAACCGCAACTACGGCAGTTCTCTCAACCTTTCTGCAATAATTAACCTATATCTTATTCGATTTGTTTTGTTTCTACAAAAGTAACTGATTACGACACCTTTAGGAAAATATGTCCCAAATCTGCGACTACAAAAATGTAAGCTAATTATAGCTAAGTAGATTAAAATAATGACAATTTGTTCATTATTGATATAAGCTTTCAGCACCATACGAATTTAGAAGCAATATGACAAATACATTAATACCCCTATTTTGGTCTTACCAAATGTGAGAAGACCTGTTGCAGACTCTTTGTATTTATCCTGGCGCTTGTTCCATTAAAACAGTATGCACTAAGCATATTGTGTATTCGATGTGGTCTGCGAACATTCGCCAGTGGCTAATCTTCAACTTCGCAACAGTTTATTTTGTCTTTATGCAGAACTCAAACAAAATGGTTCATGTTGCACAACTCAAATAAAATGATTCATGTTGCACAACTCAAGTAAAATGATTCATGATGCACAACTCAAATAAAATGTTTCATGTTGCACAACTCAAATAAAATGATTAAATAGAAGATATTTGACTTTTTCAGTGTAAGGTCGATCTTTCTTTCACCGAATGAACACCAAAAGCAGTATTTTCAGGCGTGGCGAAGCCACGAGTGAAAATATCACTTTTGGTGTTCATGAGTGAAATAACTCGTGAAAATACTGCGTTTGGTGTTCATTCGGTGAATCAACTGAAATAGTCGAATTTTCTGTTTCTTTTATGCTTAGAATTTCAATAATTCAGTTTATTCCAACGCTTCAGCCATCAGAACAGAGACACATCTTGTTTTCTAGCCGTTTCGCGTCAAATTTGATGCTTCCAGCATGTTTACTGGGTATGATATTGAGTGTAAACATATTTTGCAACTTAATTACAGTATGTTTTTTTCTGGTTTCGTCACCAGATATTGTCAGGGTCACTGACGAGGCTTTATTAGCCGAAACTACGTAGTCTGGCCCATGTTCCTACTTCTGTATGTATTCTCTGCTCTTGAAGGAACTTTTTAAGATTTTAATTTGAAAATAGCTTAAAATCATTTTGATAATCAGATCTCAAGAAACTTGCTTAAACTCATTTTGATAATCAGATCTTGATTGATTGATTGATTTGTTGTTTAACGTCCAAGGTAAACAGCTATGATCATGTCGGGACGGTCAGTTAACCTAACCACGCTGTTCCTGGGCAGGCTTAGACCTCCGAAGCTGTTAACCAGTACTAAGTGCACATACTTTCGCCAGAAACGACAACTGTCCTTCTTGAATCAGCGGAAGGAGAAACGAAAGTATGTGGCCAGACCGGGTTTCGAACCCAGGACCTCTGACTTATGAGTCAGGTGCCCTACCGATTGCGCTTCGCGGCCCGGCGATAATCAGATCTCAGGAGACATAGGCGACCCAGACGTCGCGTGCACCAACAAGGTTACTTTGGCGCTTTAAGTGACGTTATTAACGTCGTTATGATGTGCAAACATGCGTGACATAATTCATGTCAAGCTGGATAAGGATACCATGTAGTGGCCCTATAGTGGCCAGCTGGCACCCAAGGGGTTAATCAATCAATCATCAAATAAATAAGATTATTTTACAAAAGTACTATTTTTGAAACAGTGAAATCTAAAGTGATAATTTCACAAGTGAGTTTATCAGTTTCGATTTCACCGAGAAATCTATATAATTCATTTTAAGGTATAAAAGAAATCAGTTTTTTAGTTGTGCAACATGACGTTCTGCATAAAGATAATCAAAAACAGATGAAAAGGCAGTGACCCGGACCCGAAATGTTTCAACTACCTGTCCTAAACACCAAAAGGGAAGGGAAACAATTTCAGTAAAACCTGTCTTAGTGGCCACCTCTATTAAGCAAGCAACCTGCATTAGAGGCAAATATATGTATATTGAAATGTACCTGTATTAGGCAGGCACTTGCCTTAAGCAAGCAGATTTTGATTATCCCGTAGGTGCTTGCTTGATACTGGTTGGGTGGTTTGACAATTATGACAAAGAAAGACAAGGAAATAGACAAGAAGTGAGATAACTTTATCAGGGGGTATAAAACATGAAAGGCCAATAGAAATCCGACAAACATTGACGATACTAATAAACCACAACAGAAGCACCGCCGTGGAACGGTCACATATAAATAATTGTGGGAGTGGGGCTGAGAATTAAATCCATTCAACAACCAGTAATCCTTACTCTGGATCTGCCTTTTTTCATTGAATGGGATGCATCATGAATGTTTTTCGACATACCCCAAGCTTTGTCTTTTATTATTTGAAAAAAATACCTATCTTTTTTTTATTTTTTAGCACTAACCAAATCGCAGATGCCAATATAACTGCCAAATATAAATGGCCACCTGTGGGACGGACCTCAGACTTAATGATGACGGTTGACCCCACTATTTATTGCCAATATTTTGAGCTTAAACACATATACATACGCATAGGTTAACGGGGGTACAGATCCGGTTTGGAGTCATTTTTATATCGTTCAGTTTAAACTATACATTGTGGCATCCAACTAGAATAGATACTACAATATAAATTAGTGAAAAAGTAGGATAATTTGCTACAAATTTACATTTTCTTTCTTAATTATCTAGAGCGATGGTATATCATGAATGTCAAAATCCATCTTCACCTTGTTGCGGCTGTAAAACGTATCATCATACTGCAGTACAACTTTCACTTCTTTGGAATAATAAATAGAGGATCTTACATGAGTGCTTATGTATTATTGAATTTATTAAACGAGTTGGGGAAAAAGATAAGATGCGAGGCTTTGCCGAGCATCTTATCGTTTTCACCAACGAGTTTAATAAATTCAATAATACAGGAGCACGAATGCAAGATTCTATTTATCATATGACACTAAAATCGCATTTTATTAGCAAATTTGGCACTAAAACGTCACAATTTCGCCATTAGAAAACGCGACGTTTATGGACGTCAACGCATAACGTTACGACGTAATTTGCATATTTAATCCACTAGTGGATTATCGTTTTTAATGCATGGCTTTATTACACTCTCAGATGCGACGCCATATGATAAACCAAGTTCCGTAAAGTTCGAAAGGGCGTATGAAGCCTTCAAACGTCTTTAGTTTAAACATATTTTATTTCTCTTTTTCATAACATATATGTATTACGAAATACAAAATATACCAGGATTGGAACGAAAGCAAATTGCTTATTTGGTTCAAACGTCTCTAAACGGAGACTCACTAAAGTCGCGACACCGATTTATGTTCTTGGGTGTCCTTTGTAACTACGGACAACCTTTATGAAATTCTTTAGTTTTTTTAGCGATCTCTCTCAGGTTAGAAATAGTGGAATTATTTATAATGTCTCGACGTATTATCTGATACCAGCAATCCAAGTTTTATTTACAAGCATTAACAATTGAGCCGCAACACGACAAAACCAACAAAGTGGCATGTGTGCGCACAGCAGAGAGTAAGATCAGCCTGGGCATCCGGCGTTTCATGGGTAGCTAAGTGTTTGGGCTGCCTCCATGCCGACAGCGAAGGCTCTGATCAGACTGGGCGAGATGTCCATGCTGATCCGAGTCTTCCCTTTGCGCACATGCTACTTTGTTGGTTTTTGTCATGCCGCGGCTCAAGGATGACTAACTACACTAGTAGCACAGACGAAATCCAAACGTGTTTACTAAATATAATGGTTTTCGTTCCATTAGCGCCGCCAGTTATTTGGGTGCAAATATACTACTCTGTACTCCTAAACTATTTGATTTACTGGAATTATGCTAAAACCTATCCTACTACAGCCAAATGCTTAATAAAATAAACTTGAGTCGGTAAAGTATAGACAGATTTATTCAGTTGCTGTTTTGGCAGTCTTATTGTAAGCTCCTGAAATTGCACACTACGTTGTTTTTTGTTTTTCATTCTCTTTTAAATTGAGATGCACGGCTAGTAAACTCAGCTGGAATTACTCACCTCTTGTGACAGCATAGATTTAAAACCTAGAATGGAAATGAGTAGAATGGATTGAATGTGATAATCTTCACTCAGTTGGCTACAGTTTGCTCTATGAACCCAAAATGGAACTCTAACAGGAACAAATGTGCTCCCTTAGGGACCAAATTATTTCCTGTAAGTCCACGGAAGGAAGTAAAATGGATTTCACTGCCAGTCCATTCCATTCTATTCCATTCCAAACTATGTTCCCTGAGAGCGACAGTCTTGCACACCGGATAAGGATATCCGCGTGTTTCCCCTGTACCTACAAATCTTATTTCATCCATGTTATCTCACCCAGGACCGGATAAAAATAAAGAGCATTCATCGCATGGTTGTAATGGAGGTCCCGTATCTGCGTCGTCAAGTAACTTTGGTGTTTTAGATGATGTAACGAAGCCGGCAAAATGACGTCAATTTATGCAGGCTTTACGTTGACGTAAAGAACCGAGTGGCGGTTGTTGTTGTGTTTTTGTTTCACGTCCACGGTATTATATATAAAACTCAGATCAGCCTGGGCAACCGCCCAGCCCGATGAGACTCTTCGCTAAGCGCTTAAAGGGTATCTAAGGGTCTAAGCTACCTCCGAGGGCATGCGGGCAACGAAGACTCTGATCAGACTGGGCGCACAACCACTTTGTTGGTTTTCTCGTGTCGCGGCTCATAATTTACGGAACGTAAGCCCGTATTTCAGGAAATATGCGATTTTAGAAAACTGGGAGACAATTGTGATAAAAGTGATTCTATGGGATCAAGGGATGATACACTCCTATGGTCACGATATTTTGCAGCTCTGGCACTGGAGGGTGTAAAGATAAGATTTGTTTTAGTTCAAGAAAACCTGTCGTGAGAAGCTAAGATAAAATATTACATGAATTTTTAGGGGCGTAGCTAGGAGGAAGCATGGAGACATAGGCTTCAGCATTTTACCATCTGTTTACCATCTGTTTTTCAGGTGAATTGTACACCTTTAAAGGAAGCAGGGGTCGTATTTATAAAACGACTTAAGTGGTTGCTATGCTGTCGCTAAGGCTGCATTTTTAGTTTAGTTTAAACATATTTTATTGCTCAAATAGTAGCAATGGGGTCGGGCTACAAGTTCTCACAACATTAGTTACAGCCCTCCCCCTACAATATTCAATACAACAGCAACATGGCTGCATTTTTAAGAAGGAGTTTCCCTACAACTAGTTTAAACATATTTTATTCATAATTTCTTTCACATGCAACATAAGATATACACAAAAAATAGTTACTGGGATTGGAATGAAAGCAAAATACTATGAAATTTGCTCTGGAGGAACAGTTTATTTAAGACTGTTCCTCCTGAGCTTTCATAGTTGCAGGGAATCTCCAACATAGAAATTTAGCCTGAGCAACAGCATAGCAACCACTTAAGTCGATTTATAAATAGATATTTGAGAAATCCTTAAAAGTGTTAATGCAAGACGATCCTACCAAGATAACATCTGAAACAAATTGAAATGCAAGATTCTAGACAGTAAATATCTTAAACATTTTACAAGGTCTATCTATTGTCGGCTGTAAACAGCATATGCCATGAGTGAAGGTACTGAATATGCTGAAAAAGAAAGGTTTGATTGTATAAGTTTCGATGCTTACGATGTGCGTCGACTACATTTGTATCCCTTTTTCCGCAAAATAAAAGGTATCAAACATTTTTTTCATCTTGATGTATTGATGAAACAGCTATCAGGTAACACTTAAGTAAAATCTTATTGGAAGTGAAATATAATGGTACCCTTGTTTCTGAAAATCGCAACATTTCAGCAATTTGTCATGATTCAGAGAGAACCGCATTTCGGTATCTTATCAGCATATGCTTATCACTTGTGCAAATATTTTGAAAATGATTAAATGAACCTTAAAATACATCACAAAGTATCATTCTTATATGGAATTCAAAATTTCATCCACAATCCCAAAACCTTCCCCACCACAGTCCTAATCCTTGTGAAGTTCGAAAATGGGGCTGCATGTACATCCTTTGCTGCCAGGAAAACGACAAAAATGGTATTAAGCTCAAACCTTTAAAAACGCTTACATGACTAATTGGGTGTACTGAACATGCTGAATAAAAGAAAATTATGTCCGAAGACCATCTTTTAATGACAGTGTTTAAGACAAAACCAGTGGTTGGTTAGAAGTTGTGTTCAGTATATTTATTCTGGCAGACTAAAGGCGTCGTTTTTTATAGTGGAACTAATAAAAATCCTCTGTCTCTTCATTCGACTACCATAGAAGCACTGTGGTTGTTTTTATACGACTGAAGGATTATAGGACGGTAAACAGTCAGGTACATAACCTTTAAAATTAATAAAAATATAACTCGAAGCAGTTAAAAATCATCCTATTTACCACTAACTTCAAAATGAGGCTGTAGAAAATAACTTATTTAGGTTATGTCTGAAATTATTTAGGCCAAGGTCAGATTTGCAATCTCCAAATAAATAACTGTTGTAAGTTAAAAAGTAGCTAATTTCCTGATCTTCAAGGGCCTTGCGTACCAATTTCTAGACGATGCGTACAGAATTTTATTGCTTAATCATAAAGTTATGTAAGAGATCGTTCAGGGAAAATTACCCAACTGTCCATAAAAATTGCTGTAACTCCAGAATATGAAGGTGAAAAAAGACACTTTAACTTAAATAGGTTACTTTTGCTATAGTCACAAAAAATTATAACTGCTTCAAGTTATACATTTTTTAACTTTTAAAGGTTATGCACCTGACTGGTAAAGGTAAAGGTTTCCCATAGCCTAATAGCCGTAGGGGCAGTGGGGGTTAGAGACCCACTGTATATTGGGCACAGCTGATGAAAGGGGGAGCCCATCTTTCTCCTTTCGCTGCCTTAGCCTTCCCTTATTCGAAAAAGTTACCCATTTACTGCTGGGTTGACAGAGAGAGTTTTCCAGTCGTCGGATGGCGACGGTGAGCCGCGAACTCACGACCTTCCAGTGACTTTCTACACAATAACCTAGCCACTCTAACCACTCGACTACGGCGCCTCTCTGACATATAGGCAGAGTGGATGATAAAATTGAAGAGCCTATAATTTTATTATTTACACCTCCCCTTTAATATCCATTTATTAAAGGGGATGGTTGTGGTCGGGCGATGGTGCTGGGTAAGTTATAGTGCCGGAGCATATTATAGTAGGACAAGGGCCTACTGTGCTTGCAAGCACGTGCGGGTGGGATTTATTTAGTCATTTTACTCTCCCATATCATATCTGTTGTCTTTCTTCCTCTCTCTTGGAGACGGCTCGATATAGGCTGAAAGAGCCTTAAACCAAAAACAGCCAGCCAACAAACTGATTAAGACATTCTATAACCGAGCAGGCACATGACGTCCAAGTTACGTCTCACTGACGTCAATGCGGCGTGATGCGTCAGTTAGACGTCGTTTTGACGTCATATGTCTGCTGGGTAAAGAAAGAAAAAGGCATTACAATCGTGAAGCATTTCAGAATTACGTAGCTGCCGTTAGGATACGCGAAGCATCTCATTGCTGAAGAGTTCATGATAGGTTATTAGCACATATGCAAAAACCGACTGCGGAGCTTTCTTGAAGCCTGATTGTGTATTTACTGTTGGCAAACCAACGGTCCATTTAGTGTCCAACAAATTCTGAGATATGAACACACCAAAGACACTTAAGTAGCAGAGACAATGAACTGAGCCTGGACATTCATCCGAGCGTAAAACCGGTTTAAACCCTCCGGAAATTTAGAACAGATTTCAAACAGACCCATTTTGCACATATTTAAAGCAAAGGAAATCCTTATCACATCTAGGAGTTCTGGACAAACAGGACTTGAACGTTTGAGAAAAAGGACTCTGTGGCTTGCTTAATTTCATATGCTTTTCTGAGATATCTTTCTAAAATAATAATATTATCAGTCAATCTTGTCTGTGGTCGACATAAATACATTGTGTTATCTTGGCCATTCCATTATCAATGCGGCAGCAGCCAATCCTTTTTTCTTCTGTTATTTGATATAGTTCTTTTTGGAGGCAATACAGACAACGAAAACTGGTATGATGGAAATTATCTACAGAAAACTACCAACATGTCAATTCAGTTGGTGCATCTCATACAATGTGTTCGCACAAATGACAATATCTTTCCTGCACACACCTTATCAAAACTTCCTTCGTTCCAAGTGTGGTAGATGTACTTGCTGATAATCAGGTTGGGATTTTTGAGTAGGTGTGATACATCCACATCTTCCTTCCAGCCAGGTATATATCAGCTGCAAACGGTTTTATCTTAATGTATCCACAAAAAAGAATGTCCCTTAAAACAAAATTTAAACAGTGTTTTGTACGAAACCTTCTAAACATATGTTTTTCCTGGCATTTAGTTTTGTTTATGTTGGTCACGTTGCTGAGTTTTAGTTTTTATCTTCTGGCATCTAATGGCAATTGTCCCTTACTGGTTTCAGTAATTTTCACTGGACATCTTACGCTTTTGATCTTTATTTCTTCTTATTTTAGCCCCGACCGAAAAGTTAGGGATATAGCGAGGAACCTGGCATCCGTCCGAGTGTCTGTCCATAATTATTTTTGTCCGCTTATCAAAATAAAAAACCCTTTGAAATATTATGCTACTTAATAGTTACCATGTTAAACTAATCTCTTCATTTGTATCTTCCCAGCCCGACGATGTGACACCTGTATCGATAACGCGTAGCCTCCTTACCTGTTGAAATATATCACTCAGTTTGTATAGAAATTAATGGCAAAACAATTTTTGAGAAAAGAAATCATTTCTTTAACATATTGTGCCAATATTTATCCTGATATGACCATATAGCTCATTTTACGCTCTTTAAGTTGATGTAATTTTCATCAAAATAAGTATGTGTTTTCATTCTTCCAGGTGAAGTGGAAAATATGCTCATCGGCTCCTATTTACCATATATAAAGATTTGACAAAACGCGTATTCCTAGACTTTGTCAGTAAAAACTTAATTTACTTTGTATAATTTAAATTTTTTCTCTGATATTTTCTCAAAATTAGCATTGCATACTTTTCACTGATATAAAAATTTCCGAAATAAATTGCCGTTAACGTTCTTCCCCATTAGCTTAAAAATACGTTTCATACGCCTTCTGACTGCCGAATTCTTAGGCGTAAAATTTCTAAGTCCAACATGATGTCGCACTATACGCCGGGCCAGACAGGGTATGCGAAATGTTTTCCCCTTAGCTTTATTTGTTGTCAATGCGAAACTTCCTTTATTATTAGTCAGGCGGCACAAGAAAGACAGAAAATGTTAAGAAATGCAAAACAGAAAATGAATAAATAAATAAATAAAGATAAGACAATAAATACAAAATAAATAAAGAAACTACTTTGCTTTCCTAAATAAACCAAATATATTGATGACTAGATTATCTGCATGTTTTTTTATATTTTTTTTTCATTATTTCTTAACAGCTTGGTCAGCAGTTGTTTCCATAATGATATTTAATACATTTAAACACTTTTGTTAGTTAATTGCCAATAAAGGGCTTCGTTTTCAACGTAACTGGTCAACTGTGAAAGATGCGAAAGAGAGAATATGCTTATAAACAGATTATAACTGGATCAGTGTGCTGTTGAAGATCTGCATGGAACTGTGTTAAAGGTTACCATCAGATTATCGAAGACACTGGTTTACATACAGAGTAATGATGAATATAGGGCCATGTAAATAAGTACGCGACCATTACAAAATTGGCGCACACAGAATACTCAGACCAGCCATTGCAGTCTAGTAAGAATAGTCGTGGGGTGCATGAACAGTGTGCGATTCCTGTACATTGAAAAATCTGCGCAAACTTACCATAGTCTTTTCTATGAAGTGTTTAGATTAATTGCTAAGGGTGCGAAAATTCTCTTTGAGAGGAAAGAAAATATGTATAGGAAAGCCCACCAGAAATGCGAATTTGCGTTTGCTGATCTGCGTCTCCAGTGTTTACACATGTCGTTACTCAGATTTTTGAGTGACAATGATAATTATTATTATAAGCTTAAAACACAGATGTCCTATGCAAATATATTTAATTTTCGAGTGTGTGAGTAATATGGATTTTACCGCACACCAGCACAGAAAAGGCTATTTTCGCGCCGAAAACGCTATAAAAGAATAAGGTCAGAAATAATTTTGGAATGCACAATTGAAATTATTTATTACATTATCTTATATGTTTATATTTATAATTATAATTATAATTATAATTATTATTATTATTATATACTATCGCACATAATTTTAAAAGTATAACTACATGTACTGTATGTAGACAGTGATTAAATCATTCTAATTCATAGACTGAATTAGAAAAACTAAATAAATTAATTCAGAAAGAAAATAAAACTATATGAATAGATAGAAGGTGCGAGAAAAAGAAGACTGATGTAAACGAATTTGAATAGAGCTTTTCAGAACTGATAAATTTTACTGTGAAAACCAATATCCGTTATTATATAGACAATCTGACCTACCTGTCCAGTCACGGCTGTCACAGTCCCCTAATCTAAGGGATACAACTGCACTTACTATAGACAGGTGTCTTTACCTGTAAGACTAACAGGTAACTTGCCCTTGCAAAAGGTATGAAATAGTGTGGTTTGCGCAGAATTGGTCATAACGATGCCTTGCGTACATGACTGACAACACTCTGAGTTATTTCCCCTCGAAGGTTTTAGCTGCAATTTCGTGTCTGCTTCATATTTTTATAAGCCTTTGGAAGAGTTAATGATACTTTGCAAATGTGTGGAATAGATAATGATCCTGTGTGGGGTAACAAATGGCAGCTCTCAGGTTCATTCATCATGAGTTAGTTCCAATGGTTGGTATTAGATGCAATTTCATGTCCGCTTCATAATTACAATACCAGCTGGAATACTTAGATGACGTTTAACAGTTCAGTAGAGCAGGTCATGATGATCTGTTACATTTAAGAATTGCAACTCTGCGTTCCATAAATTATTTTTTATTTCCCCAATTTATAAAGTCGTAGTTCAGCTGAAAGTTTATGCACTTAAGGAGTGATGGATTCCACAACATTCTGTCAATAACTTTTGAACCAGTGTTTTAAAATCAAATAATGATTTAAGGAATTGTTGGTTTAAATCCGCTAAAATTAAACAAGCAATGCCGTCAGTATGCCAAATTGCAATATACAAGTAAATAGAGTTTGTAGAGTTTTAGAGTAAAGAGAGTTTGTAGAGGTTTAGCTTAAGGTATTGCTTTAACTGGTCGTTAACCGTATGATGGAATAGCTAATAGAAACTTACAGCTAACTGGTCTTAAACCTTATGATAGAATAGCTGTGATGATGGAATAGCTAATAGAAACTTACAGCTAACTGGTCTTAAACCTTATGATAGAATAGCTGTGATGATGGAATAGCTAATAGAAACTTACAGCTAACTGGTCTTAAACCTTATGATAGAATAGCTGTGATGATGGAATAGCTAATAGAAACTTACAGCTAACTGGTCTTAAACCTTATGATAGAATAGCTGTGATGATGGAATAGCTAATAGAAACTTACAGCTAACTGGTCTTAAACCTTATGATAGAATAGCTGTGATGATGAAATAGCTAATTGCATGTAGAGCACTTCTATTTGATTTGTATGTCAAACTGCAGGAGCATTAAAGATACTTGCTACATATAGACATGAAGTCACAACCCGAAATCCTGAAACGGTCCTGTTATACATTAATATAAACAGGCATTTGGTGAAAAACTTCTTCAGTTCATGCTGCAAAAGTCCTAAATATGCGAAGCCATGTCCCCTTACTCTGGATGAGCTAAATCACATTGTGAATCCAGTATAACTTAAATTAAGTTTTACAAGTGCAGAAGTTAATGTAATCAAAATGCTCATTTTTGTAATAATAATGGAAAAACTTTCCCAGTGCTACAGATGTGTTAAATTCTCTCTGATTAGTGTTCCAATTCCTTAATTATGCTGCGTTGAATGACTTGATGAGCTTATCCTGCTCAGCATCCTACAGAAAACCACCATCATTTTGAGAGGCAAGATATATTTCATATCTCCCAATTTTAAATGCTGGCCATGAACAGTGTTACGAAGTGAGGCTTTGAATGTTTTTATAATGATTGATCTAATGAGTTCATAATTAGAATTTGTTGAATTGTGCTTCTTTTATTAAAAAGATTAGGATTTAAGATTTTATAGAAAACTGTTAAAATGTACTATTAAAATGTACTATTAAATATACAACTAATTCCGATACATTACCATTTTTTGAACAAAGAATAATCAAGAGACGTACATGTACGATCACTGGATTGTATTACTGTTTGGACAGTTATTGATATACTTTCAGAAATGGCCTGGACAATTTATTGATACATTTTCAAACGATCTTGCTTTGTGGATGCATCGTTAAAAATTAAAATCTTATAGGATTCCTTCACGAGCAGAGAACACTTTCCAAAGAAGGAACATGGGTCATACTTCGAAGTTTCGGCTATTCAAAGTTGATTTTGACGGTGACAAAAACTTTCTACTATGCCAATGCCTCCGTGAACTTGGGAAATCTCATTGCAGATACATTTTCAAACAGATTTGTTAACTTCAGAGACAGAAAATTCGTTCACATACAGGTCAGGCTTGAAAGTGGCTCTGGCACCTCTTTAGACCAGATATATGAAATACTCTGTTATGCTGTCAAATTCATACTACCCATTCACAATAGATACAGTTCTTAATAATCTAAAGTAGGTTTCATCATTTTGAGCATAATTACAACATTGAGTGGTACAAGATGAGTTACAGGATCCTTATGGTTTTACTAGTTCTG
Source organism: Ctena decussata (assembly GCA_963989385.1). Lineage (NCBI taxonomy): Eukaryota > Metazoa > Mollusca > Bivalvia > Lucinida > Lucinidae > Ctena > Ctena decussata. The sequence continues at coordinate 20,517,870 of OZ022512.1, read as the reverse complement.
CTAGACATTCTAGAAAAAATATGCAATATTCTGACATTCAAGGATTATTAAAAATAAATAAATTAATAAAGTAAAGCAAGTAGAATTCGAAACAAGATGGACCTATATCGCTAATATGCGTTTCACTGTCACTGCCAGCCAATAGTGGGGTGTTGGTTGGAGACGGAATGACTACAGTCAACTCTCACTTCAGGTGACTGATATCTACACTATTTGCATAAGGCCAAGGGATGTTCTTTTGTCTTATCTATAAAAATTAGAAAACAAAATAAATAAACTGAGCCGCGACATGACAAAACCAACAATGTGGTTGTGCGCCCAGCGCAGACTCAGATCAGTCTGGGCTTCCGTATAGTTTGACGAGACTCTTCGTTAAGTGTTCAAAGGGTAGCTAAGGGTCTGAGCTACCTTCATGCAGACAGCGAAGACTCTGATCAGACTGGGCGGATGTCCAGGCTGATCTGAGTCTGCGCTGGGCGCACAACCACATTGTTGGTTTTGTCGTGTCGCGGCTCAACTAATTTAGATACTTAGACACCCTTTGACTGACAAATATACACCTCCAATTTAAAAGGACAGAGGACTCGGCCGAGCATAAATTGAGTAAAACGCAATACGGAGTTGTTAACATCTTGCTGACTATAAACCGAGGTACACTGTATATAAACTCTACGTATGTTAACGGAATTTGCTCGTCGATTGATAGATGGTTTAGGTGCGATATTGAATATAGTTGAACAGATTGATGGATGTCTTCGGCTCTGTCAGAACCACCCACACTGCTCCTATGATAGTAAAATCAATTAAATGTAGTCCTACAACGAGACAGTATGCGAGTAGAAGAATATTTTATAGGGCGGTAACATAGACAAGGTTGACAAAAATTATTCAGCGGTTCCGGAGCAGATTCTTGCGTCTCGCCTTTGCTGTCAAGCTACCTCGTGTGCCACTGGTCCACTTGGTAGTAGAGTTAAAAGTAATACAGCGGCGCTGCGACAAACCAACGTGAAAAGGAAAGTTTTTGTATGGAACAGACGGTAGTCATTCGTTTGCGTGACTTCACCTTTGATGGAAGGGAATATATAAAGATCGGCTATTCAACGAATTGAAGAAGTCTACAGGAAGTGGAAAGTGATATTTAGGTGCATTAACTTGCAGACTACCAAAAACCATATTTAATTATACAACATTTTTTTAAATTGAAGCAGACCTGTATCAAAATATTAGGCTGTGTTCATATCAAAACTGAATGCATCTGCATTCATACTAGCAGGCTTTAACAACTCAGAGGCTTGCAAAGACACTGGTTTACCATACCTGGCCATCAAATTTCCATAAACTGTATTTTGCCCCTTCCCTTGCGGTTACTTAGACTCTCAGCTAAAGAAACAGATTTATTTTATTTCTATATTCAATCAACTGCGAAATAAAGGTCATGGCCCAGTATGTATCGCTGTTTTCCGTAGATCATTCCCAGATTTAACTGCCAGGGCTAGCGTCTTCAAACTTGCTCATTGGAGCAAGTTTGAAGACGCTAGCCCTGGCAGTTACTTAGAAACGGAGCTAAAGGAAACGGATGAATAGTATTTCTATGTTCAATCAACTGTGAAATAAAGGTCACGGCCCAGTATGTATCGCTGTTTTCCGTAGATCTTTCCAAGATTTATTTTTGGAACAAGTTTGAAGACTAACCCTTGCGGTTACTTAGAGTCTAAGCTAAACGCAACAGGTGAATATTTTTTCTGTATTCAATCAAATGTGAAATATAGGTCATTGCCTATATGCAGCATATGCCCGATGTAGTAGATCTTCCTCAGACGTATCTGTGGAGCGCGTTTGCAGATTCAAGTCCTTGTGGTTATTTGGAATCTGAGTTTAACGCAACAGGTGCATATTTAATAATAAATGAGTTGGTATTGATTCTTAAAAACTTTTACTATGTGGCCTGACCAATATTTATAACTATTGTCAAATGTATAATCTTTCAGTAAAGGTTTTCTTTCTGCATTAAAATAACTTTGATATTTATATATCGAGTCCGAAACCCTCCATATTTTGTCCCATACTTTTATACAACTACATAGGCAGTTACCCCTTCCCCTCCCGCCGCGGAGACTACGATGCAACGCTGTTGGAGCATGAGCAGACCAACGATTGTTTAAACTGACAAATAGTTTCTAATAATTAGGTGTCATAGCCTTACGTTCAGTTTGATGATAGTCCGATACTCGTATCTGTTCCTAAGCATAATTAAGTTCAAATTGCCATAGAAAAGTCTCTCGACAAAAAAACCTGCATATTTACCGGTAACCCCTCTGTGCCAGGTAACTTTATTTACAGGGTGTTGTTGTTGTTTTATTGTTTTACGTCCACGGCAAACAGCTATGGTCATGTCGGGACGGTCAGTTAGGCTCCTAACCACACTTTTCCTGGGCAGGTTTAGACCTCCTAAGTGGTTAACCAGTACTAAGTGCACATACTTTCTCCAGTAACTGACAACTGCCCTTCTTGAATCAGCGCATGGAGAAACGAAAATATGTGGCTGGCATGACCGGGTATCGTACCCAGGACATTTAAAAGGTGCTTAATTAAGTTTGTTTTTATGTATTTTTATCCCCCGCCGAAGGCGGAGGGATATAGTTTGTCAGTGTCCGTCCGTCTTTCCGTCCTTCCGTCTGGAGCCATTGAACGGAATTTCATGAAAATATCATTATAAGGCAATGATGCACGTGAAGTTTGATCGGACTAGCGCCAGTACCGCATGAGTTATCGCCCTTTATTTGATTTCAAACAAAAACATGGCCATAACTAAGAAACTGATTGGTTTAAACAATATTTTATTTGAAACTGAAACATACATGAAGTAAATACAGATACACGTACATGTAAATGAAATCAGTACAAATAGGATTCAGAAGAAAGTCATATGACTTATTTGAATCTGTATCCTATGTTGCAATTGATCATATAACAAATATATAGTCATTTGAACTCTAACTTTGCTAAAACATACACAAAATCAGTTTTAAACAAATTATGTCTGGAGAAGTTATTTTACATATAATCAAGTATTTAGACAACAAGATTATTGAGAGTGATGGCAGTAAAGTTATACAAAAATATACAAAATAGTAGCAGGTAAGTGACAGGTAGGAGGGCTCCATGGGGAATGGAATTTCAAGCTTGCTATCACTTAACTTTTTTTAGATTTCTAAAGGTACGTTTGACTACAGCATTCAGGTATAGTACTTTTAAGCCAAAGGTTCGTACTCACATATAAACAGCTCAATGTAATGAGATGCAACACATCTAACAATTGTATAATAATTCAATAAAAGAAAAGAAGTTATATATTCTTTTTGTACATAATGAGAAATCGAATAAAAGTAAAAAGTATGCAAAGACCAGGAACTGAAACAATCAAAATCCAAATCCAGCCCTCAAACCATAGTTGGAAACAACTAAGATTACAAATAATCAAGATACAGAGAACATATGGCCAACCGAGTGAGCAGCTTGTTCCCAAAAGGTGGCCACTCAGCAACCCAAACCGAACCAAAAATAATAATAACATACATAAGGTAAAACATCACAGAAACTCTGACACAAAAAACAGGCAACAAAGAACCACAACAGAACTACCGCCTTGGAACGGTCAGTAATGAATTACTGGGGGGCTTAAATCGATTTTACAGGCCCAACCTCACCCTCCGTTTCTGAAGTGGTACAAAACATTTAGTTGGTTGTTCGGTTCGCATGATAACCCTCTAACTCGTCAATGAATCATCACGGTAAACACATAAATCAAATTTCAACACCATGAAGAAGCAAAGACGAGGACTCAACAGATACAACGGGCCGTCTGACAGGTGGAGATCCCTGTCCTGCCAAACAACCCCACTGGAAATCTGAAGCAAAAGAAGATCACCAGTTGAGCCCCGGTGGACCAAGCAACAGACAAAAAGGCTCCGGTCCCAACCAACTAAAATATATAGCTTTAGGTCGGGGCCATCATAGAGTCTGACGACCGATCCCCCGGTGTGCAATTAAAGAGTGCAGCAAAGCTATCAACCGTGATTGGGTTAATCACTAAGCATGCAGACTGTCGCAGAACATTTAATTTATAGTATAAACGTATTCATACCTAATTTAGTGCGACAGACGCGCGTTTCTGTATTTAACTTCTTCAGTGTCGCTAAATCCCAAAGTTTGATAGAAAAGGTACGATGGCAGGTCTCGGCAGGCAACGAGCATCCCTCTCCGAGCCACACTTACTGTCGCATTCCGCGGGACACATTAGCTGCAGACATCAGGTAAGAGACGCCTACGTATTAATCCGCGGGCGTAGGCGTCCCCCACCGAGCCACCTCAACCCCTGCGTCTCGAGAAAGGCGACAGACAAGGGCATCAGGAAAGAGATGTCCGATGCAGCAAGAACCCACTAAAAGCCGAAACAACTCAAAAGAATGGAAGCCAATCTCCGCTAAGATTCATGTCGCTATGACAAGTCAGTCTTAGTTTTAGAATAATTTAGAATTTTTACCAGATATATAATAAAATGAATGAAGTATTTAAATCAGTATTTAAGTAGTGAACCCAATGCCTTAGAACCAGAATCAATACTGAAACACTGACTAACTGGGTTGATGATATCCTCGGGGACAAATTGTCCACCAGCAGTGATATCGGCCCAGTGGTTCTAATATAAACGTATTCATACCTAATTTAGTGCGACAGACGCGCGTTTCTGTATTTAACTTCTTCAGTGTCGCTAAATCCCAAAGTTTGATAGAAAAGATACGATGGCAGGTCTCGGCAGGCAACGAGCATCCCTCTCCGAGCCACACTTACTGTCGCATTCCGCGGGACACATTAGCTGCAGACATCAGGTAAGAGACGCCTACGTATTAATCCGCGGGCGTAGGCGTCCCCCACCGAGCCACCTCAGCCCCTGCGTCTCGAGAAAGGCGACAGACAAGGGCATCAGGAAAGAGATGTCCGATGCAGCAAGAACCCACTAAAAGCCGAAACAACTCAAAAGAATGGAAGCCAATCTCCGCTAAGATTCATGTCGCTATGACAAGTCAGTCTTAGTTTTTGAATAATTTAGAATTTTTACCAGATGTATAATAAAATGAATTAAGTATTTAAATCAGTATTTAAGTAGTGAACCCAATGCCTTAGAACCAGAATCAATACTGAAACACTGACTAACTGGGTTGATGATATCCTCGGGGACAAATTGTCCACCAGCAGTGATATCGGCCCAGTGGTTCTAATATAAACGTATTCATACCTAATTTAGTGCGACAGACGCGCGTTTCTGTATTCAACTTCTTCAGTGTCGCTAAATCCCAAAGTTTGATAGAAAAGATACGATGGCAGGTCTCGGCAGGCAACGAGCATCCCTCTCCGAGCCACACTTACTGTCGCATTCCGCGGGACACATTAGCTGCAGACATCAGGTAAGAGACGCCTACGTATTAATCCGCGGGCGTAGGCGTCCCCCACCGAGCCACCTCAACCCCTGCGTCTCGAGAAAGGCGACAGACAAGGGCATCAGGAAAGAGATATCCGATGCAGCAAGAACCCACTAAAAGCCGAAACAACTCAAAAGAATGGAAGCCAATCTCCGCTAAGATTCATGTCGCTATGACAAGTCAGTCTTAGTTTTAGAATAATTTAGAATTTTTACCAGATATATAATAAAATGAATGAAGTATTTAAATCAGTATTTAAGTAGTGAACCCAATGCCTTAGAACCAGAATAAATACTGAAACACTGACTAACTGGGTTGATGATATCCTCGGGGACAAATTGTCCACCAGCAGTGATATCGGCCCAGTGGTTCTAATATAAACGTATTCATACCTAATTTAGTGCGACAGACGCGCGTTTCTGTATTTAACTTCTTCAGTGTCGCTAAATCCCAAAGTTTGATAGAAAAGATACGATGGCAGGTCTCGGCAGGCAACGAGCATCCCTCTCCGAGCCACACTTACTGTCGCATTCCGCGGGACACATTAGCTGCAGACATCAGGTAAGAGACGCCTACGTATTAATCCGCGGGCGTAGGCGTCCCCCACCGAGCCACCTCAACCCCTGCGTCTCGAGAAAGGCGACAGACAAGGGCATCAGGAAAGAGATGTCCGATGCAGCAAGAACCCACTAAAAGCCGAAACAACTCAAAAGAATGGAAGCCAATCTCCGCTAAGATTCATGTCGCTATGACAAGTCAGTCTTAGTTTTAGAATAATTTAGAATTTTTACCAGATATATAATAAAATGAATTAAGTATTTAAATCAGTATTTAAGTAGTGAACCCAATGCCTTAGAACCAGAATCAATACTGAAACACTGACTAACTGGGTTGATGATATCCTCGGGGACAAATTGTCCACCAGCAGTGATATCGGCCCAGCGGTTCTAATATAAACGTATTCATACCTAATTTAGTGCGACAGACGCGCGTTTCTGTATTTAACTTCTTCAGTGTCGCTAAATCCCAAAGTTTGATAGAAAAGATACGATGGCAGGTCTCGGCAGGCAACGAGCATCCCTCTCCGAGCCACACTTACTGTCGCATTCCGCGGGACACATTAGCTGCAGACATCAGGTAAGAGACGCCTACGTATTAATCCGCGGGCGTAGGCGTCCCCCACCGAGCCACCTCAACCCCTGCGTCTCGAGAAAGGCGACAGACAAGGGCATCAGGAAAGAGATGTCCGATGCAGCAAGAACCCACTAAAAGCCAAAACAACTCAAAAGAATGGAAGCCAATCTCCGCTAAGATTCATGTCGCTATGACAAGTCAGTCTTAGTTTTAGAATAATTTAGAATTTTTACCAGATATATAATAAAATGAATTAAGTATTTAAATCAGTATTTAAATAGTGAACCCAATGCCTTAGAACCAGAATCAATACTGAAACACTGACTAACTGGGTTGATGATATCCTCGGGGACAAATTGTCCACCAGCAATGATATCGGCCCAGTGGTTCTAATATAAACGTATTCATACCTAATTTAGTGCGACAGACGCGCGTTTCTGTATGTAACTTCTTCAGTGTCGCTAAATCCCAAAGTTTGATAGAAAAGATACGATGGCAGGTCTCGGCAGGCAACGAGCATCCCTCTCCGAGCCACACTTACTGTCGCATTCCGCGGGACACATTAGCTGCAGACATCAGGTAAGAGACGCCTACGTATTAATCCGCGGGCGTAGGCGTCCCCCACCGAGCCACCTCAACCCCTGCGTCTCGAGAAAGGCGACAGACAAGGGCATCAGGAAAGAGATGTCCGATGCAGCAAGAACCCACTAAAAGCCAAAACAACTCAAAAGAATGGAAGCCAATCTCCGCTAAGATTCATGTCGCTATGACAAGTCAGTCTTAGTTTTAGAATAATTTAGAATTTTTACCAGATATATAATAAAATGAATTAAGTATTTAAATCAGTATTTAAGTAGTGAACCCAATGCCTTAGAACCAGAATCAATACTGAAACACTGACTAACTGGGTTGATGATATCCTCGGGGACAAATTGTCCACCAGCAGTGATATCGGCCCAGTGGTTCTAATATAAACGTATTCATACCTAATTTAGTGCGACAGACGCGCGTTTCTGTATTTAACTTCTTCAGTGTCGCTAAATCCCAAAGTTTGATAGAAAAGATACGATGGCAGGTCTCGGCAGGCAACGAGCATCCCTCTCCGAGCCACACTTACTGTCGCATTCCGCGGGACACATTAGCTGCAGACATCAGGTAAGAGACGCCTACGTATTAATCCGCGGGCGTAGGCGTCCCCCACCGAGCCACCTCAACCCCTGCGTCTCGAGAAAGGCGACAGACAAGGGCATCAGGAAAGAGATGTCCGATGCAGCAAGAACCCACTAAAAGCCAAAACAACTCAAAAGAATGGAAGCCAATCTCCGCTAAGATTCATGTCGCTATGACAAGTCAGTCTTAGTTTTAGAATAATTTAGAATTTTTACCAGATATATAATAAAATGAATTAAGTATTTAAATCAGTATTTAAGTAGTGAACCCAATGCCTTAGAACCAGAATCAATACTGAAACACTGACTAACTGGGTTGATGATATCCTCGGGGACAAATTGTCCACCAGCAGTGATATCGGCCCAGTGGTTCTAATATAAACGTATTCATACCTAATTTAGTGCGACAGACGCGCGTTTCTGTATTTAACTTCTTCAGTGTCGCTAAATCCCAAAGTTTGATAGAAAAGATACGATGGCAGGTCTCGGCAGGCAACGAGCATCCCTCTCCGAGCCACACTTACTGTCGCATTCCGCGGGACACATTAGCTGCAGACATCAGGTAAGAGACGCCTACGTATTAATCCGCGGGCGTAGGCGTCCCCCACCGAGCCACCTCAACCCCTGCGTCTCGAGAAAGGCGACAGACAAGGGCATCAGGAAAGAGATGTCCGATGCAGCAAGAACCCACTAAAAGCCAAAACAACTCAAAAGAATGGAAGCCAATCTCCGCTAAGATTCATGTCGCTATGACAAGTCAGTCTTAGTTTTAGAATAATTTAGAATTTTTACAAGATATATAATAAAATGAATTAAGTATTTAAATCAGTATTTAAATAGTGAACCCAATGCCTTAGAACCAGAATCAATACTGAAACACTGACTAACTGGGTTGATGATATCCTCGGGGACAAATTGTCCACCAGCAGTGATATCGGCCCAGTGGTTCTAATATAAACGTATTCATACCTAATTTAGTGCGACAGACGCGCGTTTCTGTATTTAACTTCTTCAGTGTCGCTAAATCCCAAAGTTTGATAGAAAAGATACGATGGCAGGTCTCGGCAGGCAACGAGCATCCCTCTCCGAGCCACACTTACTGTCGCATTCCGCGGGACACATTAGCTGCAGACATCAGGTAAGAGACGCCTACGTATTAGCCAATACGTTTGTGACGTATTATTATTTTTCGGAATTGATCAGAAAAATCAGTCCTACCCTTAATCTTTTTGAATTTGTATACTAAGTCACCATAAAATTCTGGTTCCGATAGGCCTTGGTGTAAAAGAAATTTTAATCCGACATCAAATTTTGAAACCAATTCATGGTGTCTGCGATAGAATTTAGAAAAAGCCTTTCTAAGCTTATGATACCGATAGCCCTGTTGAAGAAGTTTAGCAGTTAAACATTTATTACGAGCATTAAAGTCATCTACATGACTACACACTCTAGCAAATCTTATAAGTTGAGAAATATACACTCCATAAGAGGGACGACGTGGAACGTCACCATCCAAAAATGGAAAATTAACTATATCAAAGTCAAAGTCATCACGTTTATCATAAATTTTAGAAGATACAAAACCGTTAGAAATAGATAGATGATAATCCAAAAAGGGGGCCTCGGTATCTGAAGTATTAGCTTTATTCAATTTAAGTTCAGGTGGGTAAATTTGGTTAACCATGCTTTCAAAATAAGGATTATCAATATTCAGAAGATCGTCTAAATATCTAGAGGTTGAGTTAAATGCCTCAATAATATCAGCTTGATTATAAACAGAAAGAGAAGTCATGAAATCTCTTTCATAACAAAATAAAAACAAATCGGCCACAAGAGGAGCACAATTTGTACCCATCGGAATACCAACAATTTGTCTGTATAACTTATTACCAAATCTGATGTAAATATTATCTAAGAGATATGATAAGGCGTCACATACATTCTGACATGACCAAAGACTATATCCTCTATATATTTTACGGTCAGTAGAAGTGAAAAACGCTTTCTTATCGTTACAGGCAATATAAAGGGTATCTTCATTTTTGGAGAACTTTTTGAAGGCCCTCTCAATCAAATCAACAAGTTTTTCCTTTATTAAATTATGGGGTAATGTGGTATAAAGAGTAGAAAAATCATAAGTGGACAAACTAGTCGCACGGAACCCTCTTGACTTCAGTTTACTAAGTACCTCACCAGAATTTTTTATAGACCAAAACATATTTTCCCTGACCTCTCATACACTGTCTCATAGTACCAAATGACACGAGATTTCACAGCAGTGAGGCAAGAAGTTAATAATTTAGATAATTCTGTAGTAGTACAAGAGCTAGAGTTGGCAATGAATCTAGCTTTATACGGTTTTTTATGAAGCTTAGGTAACCAATACATCGTAGGAAGTTTGTCTTGGCGTTCCTTAACGTTAACAGCAAACTTTAAAGGCAAATTATTTGAGTGGCTATTAACGACAGTCTTCTCATCTGTAAAAGTCTCTTCGTAAGCCGTGGTGCCGTTAAGTTCCTGCTTCAAAGTGTTAATATAGTGCATCCGACAAACAACAACAATGTTGTTTGCGGCCTTGTCAGCAGGAACCAAAACATACTTCCTATGAAAATCCTGGATACCCTGCTTCAAATATCTAAAGGAAGATTTAGGCTTAGGAGGTAAAAGATTAGTATTGTGTGAATAAAACTTTATACGTTTATCCACAATATTAAAGATACTTAGTTTCCATTTCTTTAAAGCGTTACTTTCAACACCCTCTCGTTTACACCAACGATTACCAAAATCATTTAATGCAGATGCAATTTCTTCCCTACATCTGTTGAAATCGATATGGGAAGGGAATCTATACTTAGGACCCTTAGAAACAATGTTACGAATTCTAGAATCCGGGATGATCTTCAAATTTCCAGTCACAACATGACCTGCTGATGGGTAAATAAATTTGGAATCTTTACAATCTCATGAATCAGGAGTATTAGCATCGATGTCAAGATCAGACACAAGTTTATTGAAATTAAATATGATACTTCTAATCGGTTTGTTATACTTATAACAAATAATAGGTGGTTCAGAATTTTGGAAATAATCAGGTATGGAAGATGTAACAGATTTATCCTGAAATATACTAGGTAAATCTATAAAGTCAATACCTTTGTTAATGAAAGGGATTTTAATGAAATTTCTTTTATGATTGATTTCAGAATCAATTAGTGGACGGAGAGCGTGTTGAGTATAACATCTAGTTAGAAGTGCCGCTTCGTACATTTGGTGATTTCCATCGTAAAACCTATTAGCCTCTATATCCAATTTGCGTAAGACTGGAATGGGTAGGGAACTAAGAATTGAAAGCAAAGCATGTCGGACATGTTCCAATAATTTTGTTGATAAATCATTAAGAGAACTGTTAGATTTTTTGGCAGCACATCTTTTACGTTTATCATTTCCTTTTTGTCTTATACCATGAGATCTGGATTTACGTTTTCGAATTTCTAAAAGAGAAAACACATCAAAATCTGGCATTTTAGAGATATTTCCCTCATGGTAGATGTTATCGTTAAAACCAAGTGGAGAAGCTGATTGCAATAATTTTATCCATTTTAATTCAGTTTCGAATCTTTTTATGTTATTGAATCGAGCAGAAGAATTATGATCATATGATAACCTCTCAGATATTTGTACTGAAACATTATCAGGAGAATGACCAGTACGCTTTATTTCGAACCTACTGTATTTCGAAGCGCTTGGTTTTCAGTATAAAATTCTGAACAGCTAGGAAAATTTCTTTATTTGTTTGGCGTGTCAGCTCAGGGTTACCCCACAAAAGTGTGTGTGTAGTTGGTGGACATAATGTAGATATTATGTTAAGCATTTCTCTTCTATGTTCTGCATACCTGTTACACTGAAGTAGGTAATGATCTACATCCTCAACCTCACCGCAAATGCACAGCGGATTATCAATTATGTGCTTTGCGTAGAGATGACTGTTGAGAGAGCTGCAACCAGTTCTAAGTCTGGAATGATAAATTTGACCGTACCGATTACCGTCATTGAAATATACGGGTGGGAGTGTTAGGTCGGTGTTAAGTTTGTACTTAAAGGAATTTAGACTGCTTGCATCACGAGTTTCCAACGGTAAATCGTTCCAATCTCGAATAACTGACGGTAGAAATGAATTATAGTAAAGCTGCGACTTAGTATGTATAGTTTGAATATCTCTAGCGTTTCGAAGACTGTAAGTTGTATTGCTTCCAACAGATGGAGGGACTAATGAACTCAAATAACTGGGACATAAGCCATTATTCATTTTATAGAAAAGTGTAAGTTTGTGTTTTTTCCTTCTGGTTGACAGTAATTCCCATCCAGTCTCTTTCAACAAATTATTGATCGAGACAAGTTTTGTGGCGCCAGTAACAATTCTAGCAGCTTCGTTTTGGATTTTTTCCAACTCATTTGCCTCGTACTGGAAGCAGTTGTCCCAAACGACATCTGCATACTCCAAAAGAGGTCTGATAAATGAAAAATAAATTGTTTGGAGAGATTTTCTATCGAGCTGAAACTTGAGCTTACGCATGATATTTATACGATTCCAGGCTTTAGACTTAATAGTTTCAAAATGCTCGTGCCAAGATAGATCTTCAGAAAGAGTGAGTCCTAAGTGCTTATGAGAGCTTACTTGTGCAATTTGATTCTGATTCATGTATATAGGAGGATGATGCGGTTTATTCAGTTTCCTTGAGAATATCATTTTTTCTGTTTTAAGAGGATTAAATGTGACCAGCCACTTTGTTGCCCACGAGTGTACTTTATCAATATCGGAGTTGAGTATTTCGGCCGAGACAAGAGGGTTTTCAACGATGACATAAAGAGAGGTGTCATCTGCAAATAATCTTATTAAGGAATTGATGTCTTCGACTATATCATTTATGTACACCAGAAACAAAAGGGGCCCAAGAATAGAGCCCTGAGGAACGCCAGCCGAAATTGTTGTCCAATCAGAGGTTCCGCCAGGCAGGACGACTCTTTGTTTTCTATTATGTAAATAGTCAGTAAACCACTCTAAAAGAGTTCCAGTTATTCCAACACTTTGGAGTTTGAATAGAAGGCCCTTGTGCCAAACTCTATCGAATGCTTTGCTTATATCAAAAAATATTGTTCGCACTTCTTTTCCATCATCAAATGCTTTACAAAAAGTATTGTAGATGTCTACAAGTTGATTTACAGTGGAGTCGCCTTCCACAAAGCCAGATTGTAGAGCTGTCAGTATTTCATTATCTCGAAAGAAGTTGAAGACATGTTTGTGTACTAATTTTTCAATGACTTTGCCTACAGTGCTTAACAGAGATATTGGTCTATAATTTGAGACGTCATTTGGGACATTCTTTTTGTGAATGGGCGTAACGTTAGCTATTTTCCATGCATCGGGTACTTTTCCTGTAAGAAGAGAGAAATTGAATAGATCACAAAGTGGTGATGCAAGAAACTGATTATTACTTAAAATAAAAGCATACCACCATAAGACAACTGTGCATTTAAAGTTTTCTTGAAATGTCGTCGGTAGTGCATGAGTTATTGCCCTTGACTCAATTTGAAATTGACAAAATCAACCATAACTAAGTAATCAATGGATGGAATTCCACGAAACTTATACTTAATATGTATTAGCATAACAGACTGGTGCATGTCAGGTTTTGTTGGACTTGCTTCAGTAATGCATGAGTTAATGTGCTGGAATCACTTTGAATTAGATAAGTCATAGGTAATAACCAATGAAAGGAATTTTACGAAACTTAAAACAATTATGTATCAGCATAACACGGCAGTTCACATCAATTTTTGTCATGATGCCATCAGTATGCAGGAGTTATTGCCCTTGATTTTATTCAAACTATACGCTGTCGGCATGAGGCTAGCTTAGTCTCTTAGCTACCCTTAGAGCGCACAGTGAAGACTCTGGTCAAACTGGGCGGATGCCAAGGTTGATCTAAGTCTTCACAGGGCGTACATGCCATTTTGTTGGTTTTGTCGGGTCGGGGCTCAATCCTACGTTAAGGGCACTTTGTGCTTCAAACAAGTTTCGTTAGTTTCAATCATCAAACACGGATTTCTTTCCAACATTGTTACATAAAAAATCTTATCTCCCGAAAGTTATCCATTTCCGTCTGTCAATAACACTTGGGATAGTACTCATGTAGCTGACAGATATAAATTAGTGAGCGCTGAAGTTTTATGAATTAGCAAATATTAATGATGTGCAGATGATTTGATATCATTCCGGTGTTTAATATTACTTCTCTGATATTTATTTTTTATTCGGAATAAAGGGATCTTGTGTTGTCTACGGTATCAAAACTCCATCGAAGATCATGTTGCTATGAGACAGTTTACGTATTTATTATGTACGAGGATCGTCCAAAAAGTTCTGTCACTGGACTCATAACTTTGCTCACAGACGTGATAGTTGACAACGGTTTGCAACAATCTAAAGAGCAATTCTTTACCTTTATACTGATATCAGGTACATGGTAAAAATATGCCATTTGGTTGACCTTTATACTGATATCAGGTACATGGTAAAAATATGCCATTTGGTTGAGCTATAAGCTCAAATACAGACCTAATATTTGACACTGGCCTATGTTCATGATTTTTATTTTTCTACTGGCGAGTGATTCATGCTGCATATCTCGGCAAACACATATTGCAGGATTCTGAAATTTTCAGGGTTGCTATCTGATGCATTCTGTGGTGCACTGTACAAAAATCAGCGACTTTTGTATATTATTTGCGATGCAAACGATTGATATCTATGGTGTCACAGAAATATGGTGAAATAAACAGTCACCTGATTTTCAAGGACCCACACTATGCATTCATTTTAGGGATCATTTTTAAAATTTTGATGGAGATCACATAGTCATGATCTAATGCAGTAAATATATGCTCCAGAATTCGAACTATTATTCATTTATGAAGTTTTAGTACTTAGAACATGGCCTAGTCGATTTTCGTGTGGCGTTGTTTGCATAATTTTGAGGCTATGAAATGTTTTAAACTCTTTAAAATGGACAGAATGACTTGGAGATTTTTTCGCTGTGCTTATTAGAACCTGAGATATCTTAGGCACCAGGCAGCGATAATAGGCATCCCTTAACTGGACAATGCTGGGGTTGACTCTGCTAATTTGCCAGTATGGTGAGGGTACCCTTCTTTTAAAGCAGATTGTGAATGTTATGTCATTGATACAAGGATCAGTCTTTAACAGCTATGTGATAAAAATTCGGGTTTCTGAATAGTTTTAATTTTAGGTGAATATCACCTTTCGTTTTTGAGATATAAGGCAGTGACAGAAGTTTTTGGATGACGCTCGTAGAGAGCAAATAACAGTCAGTTTTTCTAATTTCATGTGTCGCGCAATTCATATGCAACATGATCATATGTGACAGTGTCTGACATTTTGAGTCTCGGAAATTTTGTTTTTGACATTTTCATATTTATTATTGCTTCTCGGAATAGATTTCGAGAAGCACAAAGCAATAGCGCGAAGGTTTACTGCAAAAGCAAACGAAATTCACACCAACCCGATTTGTTTGTTTTCGTTTAACTGATTGGATACAATTTACATACCAGTTGGATGAACTTTTATAACTCAGGTTCGTGACATCGCTTTTCGAAGATCTACAATGCGAATGTTCTTAAAAGAGTGTAGATGAAGAAAATTAAAGACGCCGATAAAAATATTGAATCACTCCTTTCAGGGGGGGGGGCGCTTTGAATTTTATTGGTCAGTGCGCAGAAATCCAATTAACTTTACGCGCAAATTTTATGATGTCACTTTTATTTCACGTTTCGTGACGTCAACGTTGTACCTCCACAACCTAAAAATGCCAGGCACTTTCACATATGCGTGACGTCACCAGTAAGGCGAGACCTGCTGATATTGGTCAGATAGTATTTAGGCGTTATGTTCCTGCAGTAACATGGGCTTGGGGTTTGTTTGGATTGTTTGTTTATTACTCTCATCTGTCCTGTCTTTACTTTTCTCGCTCTCTGTTACTTTCTTAAAGATCGGTTAAACCGAAAACAATCAATTATTATCCTGCCATCTACAACATCTGACAGTCGACAGTAGAATCGTTATATTGTAAAAAAAGACATGTTGAGATAGTTTCATGCACCGTTCAGAATGACCCACACACTGAAACACATTTACACAGGAGACTGTATTTGAGCTGCTACACGGCAAAACCAAATAAGTGACATGTGCGCCCTGTGAATACTCCGATCAGCCTGGGCATCCACCCAGTTTGACTAGAGTCTTTGTTGTCCAAATGGAGGTAGCATAGACTCTTAGCTACCCTTCAAGCGCAAAGCGACGTCTCTGATCAGACTGGGCAGATGTACAGGCTGATCTGAGTCTTCGCTGGGTGCACATGTCACTATGTTGGATTTGTCGTATCAAGGCTCATTCTTTATTTGATATCAAAACAATATATGAGGCTGAAAACAGATTTAAGTAGCAGTCTGTTAGATCAAAATGTTTGTTTATCGATGTATTGTCACCAGATTATCAGATGAGAATCTTATTAAAGTATTCCTGTTTATTTCTGCCGTTGTATTTAAGGACACTTCTGGGTCAAACAGCTAGAGAAATAGCCGTTCTTATTCGTGTCAATATAGTTAGCTGCTTATGTTGGCGCCATTAAGCTGATTTCCTCTATAATTGAGCCGCGACACGAGAAAACCAGCAGTGTGGTTGTGCACCCAGCGCAGACTCAGATCAGCCTGGGCATCTGTCCAGTTTGACCAGACTCTTCATTAAGTGCTCAAAGGGTAGCTAAGGGTCTAAGCTACCTCCATGCGGACAGCGAAGACTCTGATCAGACTGGGCGGATGCCCAGGCTGATCTGAGTCTGCGCTTGACGAACAACCACATTGTTGGTTTTGTCATGTCGCGGCTCAAATATTCTTATCTCACAGAAGCTGGTCGTCACTCATCATCTGTCGATAACACATGTGACAGACATAATTTATCTGACATCTATAAATTACATACCACGTAAAGTCGTGATGCAAATAATGGAACTAATATTGCCGTATTGACACTACATGTTGGGTGAAAAGCTTGTGATCGTAACAGGTCAGATGGGAAGACCTCTACATATAGATTCTTTGCCAACAAGGAGAAGGTAAAAAAACAATAAAATAGCAGACTCGGCTTAATTCAGTATTTTCTTGTGCAGTAATGTAATGCTGCAACACTGCCGTCGCTCTTTGGTACCAGCTCTAGCGGAGCTTTATTTTCAAACTATCACATGACGAGCCCAATGATCACAAAGGACCAGAAAATGTACTGAACAAAAGTGAAAACGCTACATTTTACATGTTATAGATATGGGTTTGTAACTAATGAAGAGATAGTATTTAAGACATTCAGTAAAAGAGTATGTATCTTACTTTTTACAATTAAATTATCATACTTAGAAATACACCAACTACGCGCATGCGCAGATGCACATTTCTTTCCTAAACCCAAAGCGCTGCATCCAGGCAGGCACAAAAACAAAAAATTACTTACAATTGTTACTCAGAAAACTAGGAAATAAAAGCTTTATATAACAAATTTACAAAATATCGCCCTTTGCATTAAAAATTCTGCAGTACATAAATCACGCACTTTACCTATCGTTAGTTTCAAGGAAAATTGTGACAATATGTGTGATAAATACAATTATTATTATTATGGGAATGTTTCTAATTCTGTTTTCTAAGAATAAGCGATATTTCACCCCTGATTTTCAAAGACATGAAATTAAATATTTAGGTGTGCTTTCTATTTCGACAGTTTAGGTATACTGAATGTTTACCTAAGGCAAAATAAGGTTTATTGTACTAGGTAATCATTTTTAAATCAAGTTTAGAATGGCAGAACGACTGTCTCGATCTGAGGTCATGCAGTATTGACAAACGTCGTATCAGCGTTGAGTCAAATAATCCAAGCAACGTCATTGATATTACGTTATTTCTACGCACTAAGGAGAGTAATGTTAACACTTTAAAATAATTAGAATGCGGCTTTTCTGTTTTTGACAAGCATATATTTACTTTACCTAATTTTACAAGCAAAAATATCAAATTTAGAACACCGTCAGCCTTGAAAGAAGCAGCGCTCTCTGATAGCGCCAAGTACACACTATATCGGTGAAAATAGTTAAACGGAATTATTAGCACCAATACAAATAAGCCGCTGAACGATAAAACCAACAAAGTGGAATGTGCGTCCAGCAAAGACTCAGATCAGCCTAAGCATCCGCATAGTCTGATCAGAGTGGGCGGATGCCCAGGCCCATCGGAGCCTTCGCTGGGCGCATATGCCACTTTGTTGGTTTTGTCCTGTCGTTTATTAAGTGTAGCTACAATCAGAGGCCGTCGTAGGTGTGTAGGTACACTTCAATGATTTTCCACCCTTTTTATATTGAAAGGGAACAACTTTCATTACTTCCTGTTTACTTCTCTGGAGGATGAAGTCCTCCACATAGGAATTAGTTTTTAAAGGGAATAAAAGCCATAGATGAGTTCCTTCTAGATCAATGAAAACATTTATAAGAAACAAGGTGGATCAGACTACGTAGTTTTGGCTAATTAAGCCTTATCGTTGACTCTGTAATGGCCGCCTGGCAACGAGAACCAGGGGGAACATACTGTAATTTTGTAAATTTCAAATACGCAGTCGATGCAAAGATTAATATACACCAAACTGGGGTTCAATAGATAAATCTATCTGTCAAGAATATGAGTCTAAACCATTAAGTAATTCCGTTTAATAGACTGTTCCCGCTGAATATAAAGGACCAAAAGTTAAATGTCCATTGCACTATCTTTGATGAACGGGGAGACGTTTTGCGGCACTAGCCGTAGCGATTGCAGATAAAAATTATAAATTTGTTCCCTCAAGACCAATAGCACAGGGTATAATCGATTCCGCCAATTTTTGGCTTCCTGCAGAGACTGTACATCATATTTGGCTTCCGCCGAGACTGTCTGCGAACTCTTGCTTCCTGTTGAGGATTCTGTACATGATAAATGGCTTCCTGCAGAGACCGTCCGAATGATTCTGCTTCCTGCCGAGGCTCTCGAACAGTTTCGGCAGGAAGCCATTTTTCGAGGACAGTAGTCTCTGCAGGAAGCAAGAGTTCGCGGACAGTCTCGGCGGAAGCCAAATATGACAGTCTCTGCAGGAAGCGAAAATTGGCGGAATCGATTATACCCTGTGGGTAAGGGTAACGAAATCCAGAGGAAAACAAATGCTTCGTTTAAGAGCTGACTTCCATTTAATGAAACCAAAAAAGCAAATGCGAGAGATGCTTCCTCTAACAGTGGACCAACTTACATTAATTCTGGGACGGACGTTCTTAAGAGAATTTCTTTTTGCACTTATTTGTACCAACTGACTTGTAGGCATTTATTAGATTTGGTTCAGGTCAGAAATTCTCGCATAATAACTGTGATTACGTATTCTGTACGAGACAAATTGAAATAGAGTAATCCGGATCGAGAGGATTGTTCTTACGAAATATATATTCATCGGTTTAACCTGTTTCTGAAACCCCAAATTGAATCAAAATGATCAGTTCTCGTGAACTGTATGGAAATTAACCATTTATTTTGCTATTCTATCCCATAACCTTACAAGGTCGTTGGGGCATCACAGATGACCTCGAAACGATTCAGTTCCACCTTGTCCTGTTTTCAGAAGTTCTAATTGAGCTGGCAAAGTCCATTCCTGTCCACTCATTAATATTATCTCCTGTCTACCTCTTCTTCCTTTTCCTCCTTTTCCTTTCACTGTGCCCTGTAGAATTGTCTTTGCTAAACCAGAGGACATTGCCAAATTACCTTGGTTTCCGTTTCTTGACCGCGGCTGGAGTTCATCATATTCTCCAATAGCTGCTTGGATCTTTTGGCGAACCTCCTCATTGGTTATATGGTCCTTGTACGAAATGTTCAGTAACCTTCGGTAGCTACTCATCTTAAAGGCCTGCATTCTTCTCTCTATAATTGCTGTCAAGGTCCAGTAAGCCATATAACTTCATAAATGGGTTCATTTTATTGAGATGATATATCGCAGACAAGGACATCAACTCTCGCAATTTTTAGTTATTGATTTATCTATCTTTGCTTAAAGTTTATGTCCGATTCATCATTCCATAACTGCATTGAACATTTTCGTGAAAATATACAAATGTGTTAGCGTATCAAGATACTATGTCATAAACAAAGTGGATAACTTTTTAATATTTTAATTTCGAGTTATCCGCCCTTAGGCTAGCCAAATCTTCATGTCCAGGCCATATATCCTGAACCATCCAGAACTGGCCAAGAAACTTCACAGATGGTTTATGTCATCGAGAAGATCTGTTGCGAAGACGGAAGACAAGTCTTGTTGCTTTACTCTTTGCGTAAAGAAAACGACTTCCGCTGTTTTAAGTTATCTGCCCTTGCTAAAATTAAGTCCAAGGAATACCTCTTAATTATCGTATGGGTGCGCATAATGGGTCTGGCTTCAGTATTTGACGACGTGTTGAAGAAAGACAATTTTGACAGCCGTGTTCCTTGGTCACGTTTTTCAAGTCTACTGTAAAAGTACAATGCTACTTATCCGCTGTCAGTGTATAGAACGTGTGTTTGTTTTGCTGAGGCTAGCCTCACTAAGCTTGGTGGCCACCTGCATGTGTATCTGGAATAAGTTTTTTTGGCACATTTTATACAAATCAGAAACTATTAACTTGAAAACGTAAGATATAGCTTCACTTATATCCGATACAGCCCTGGTCCCATGTTATTGGCTCTGAGCCCATGTCCCTAGAGCCAATAACATGGTACCAAAATAAATACGTTTAGATTCTATAGAATTTCCAGCAGTAAAAGTACAACGCTATTTATCCACTGTCAGACTTAAAACACGATTACAAGATAGCAATCTCAGCAAATCATTTCTGTGTTTAAATGCCGACTTACTAATAATCCGGGAAACATCTCTCTGACAGGTTCAATCAGAATTCGAATTTCAAGCAAACTTAGTTTCAAACATTCAGAAAGAAAGGGGTATACGACAATGACAATCAAAAAGCATAACCCACCTACTATGGTTGGTTGGTTGCTTGTTTTGATTTAATGGCGCTTTGAGACAGTATTTCAAGCTAATTTATACTAACTAGTAGGACACCCCATCGCCCGACAACGCCCGCCCCTCACCCATCCACGACGTCGTACGAAAATGAAGATACTATACAAATCGATATAGCTTCGGTAACAGACACACTCCATTTATATAATACCTTTTTTGCCTTCGAAAACAATACTTAAAACACCCCCAGCTGTTCCAGAATTACAGCGCCTACCTTATCTCTCTCTTCTTTTTCTTTCTCAGAGACGCGACTAGATATAAATGAAAATACTGTCTCAAAGGACCGTTATAACCTAAAAAAAACTTTGGTAAACAACTAAACAACGTAAGATGCATTGGACCTTACGTGAATGTTCTAATCCCACCAGCTTTCGAATTTGTCTTAGCATATCTTACAAAAGAAACTGTTATCATGAAAACACGCGTGCTTTTTGTTTGTCCATGATTCAGGTTAGTGCATATATTTACTGACAAGTTGCGACAGGTCAATTCATATTAATGAGAGATCAAAGATGTAAAATTTCAGCATTTGGGCGTCCCAGTTATATAAGCTAAAAGGGGGGCAAAGACATGGTGTGCTTGCAGTAATTAATATAGATCCGGATCTATCTATCAACTAGTGTATAACACAAAATTTGTTTCGGATTCAACATATTCTTTTTCAGAAAGCGACAATTCAACTTACAAACAACACAACTTTGCAAAGTATATGAATCAGAGAACGAATTGATTGCTTATACTTGTAGAGCTTATACATGATAAAGTCCTTACGCTGGTCAAGTAACGGAAACTGGGGTGGTTTGGCCACATCTCAAGGTCTTTTGGCTTGGCAAGACAATTCTACTGGGCGCGGTGAAGGGAAAAAGAAGAAGAGGTAGACCTGTCGACTCCTGAATATTATTTTCACACCTCTTATTCTGTATGGACTTTGCAAGCACAACTATGGCAGCTGAAGACAGGAGTCGGTAGTATTGAACTGTTGTAAAATCATCTGTGGTGCCCCAAAGACCTTGCAAGGTTATGGGATTGACTAGAAATGTAGAGCTATCCTTCCCTGATTCTCTGATCCTTTTAGTGATAAAAACAACCGATCCTGTGTTATTCTTTCTTGGCCTCGTATTTTCTTTTCTTCGTAAGACGCGACACAAGGTAAACAAAATTATGCCTGGATACCTAATCATCAGCTTGCGCGTAAGTCTGCTTGTGAACATTTGCGAGATCTAATTATTATCGTGTATGCGAACTGCGCGTGAATTGATCAGAATACTCGTACAGATGGTTAAACCATGTACAGGCTAGCAATAGGTAGTTTTACTATGAAGCGTTTCAGTCTCCTAAACTTCAATGTCTGGAGGGATATTCCATTTAATTTAAAAGCTAAAAGGTGTTATTTACGTAATGGTTTCATTTAATGACATTTATACAGATGGTTCCTTGAAACAGTGT
Organism: Ctena decussata; assembly: GCA_963989385.1. NCBI lineage: Eukaryota > Metazoa > Mollusca > Bivalvia > Lucinida > Lucinidae > Ctena > Ctena decussata. The sequence goes on along the minus strand of OZ022512.1, from coordinate 20,495,455 downwards.
CATAACAGAATTAGCTATTTTAAGACTCGAAGTACCATATCTGCAAGTTATTGCGGTGATAAAATATTTCAGAGGCTTGTGAAGAAAAATAAAAAAAAAAAAGGAATTTCCATGTTGCCTATTTTTATTAGCTCGTTTGTACGGACAGAGTTGTGGCGTCTGCGTTTGCGTCCAACTTTCCTTTTATTTGGTACAGGTTATTAAATGCGGTGATCAAAGCGCGAGTTACAAGGTCCCATTGCTTTCCCATGGCGTGAACGTAAAATACGGTTTCATAATATGTCATTTCAAGCTTTCATTAAAGTCTCCATAGTCCTACCAATGGTAAAAATCGTCAAAATACAAATCATTATGAAACCTGTACAGCCGTCAGAATTAATGAAAATATGTCGGCTGATATGCTTTTGTGTATTATATGACTGGCAAAACGAAGGAACAAGGTATTTTGGAAAAATGGTAAGTGTGGTTTTCATCACTGGTTTCCCGTTAAGCAATGGAAGTAAAAACTATGCAAAGACCAGGAACTGAAACAATCAAAATCCAAATCCAGCCCTCAAACCATAGTTTAATGTATAATGCAACCGCGGCACAGTCAATGGGATCCTTGCTTAACGTGTTTGTACATTGTATTTTTATCAACTGTTAAACGACTGTACCTTGTATTTTTATCTCCTGTACATTGTGTTTTTACCATGGAATAAAGCTTGTGAAATCGAAAGTAGGTCATTTTAGTTTTAGTTGGCAACTAAAATGACCTAATTATTTTTTCAAATTTATTTTATGGTAAACTTAAGGACGTTTTGATTTTTCAAAGCCGGCCAATCACCGTCATAATCAATGGCGAAGCTGTAGTGAGAAGTTTGCAGCGATACCTCACGATAAACTATTTCATCCTGATAGAGCAATGGGGCCTTTAATCCTTTGACCTCGTAAATGGCCGCTATTGGCCAACTTTAACCTGTAAATACCTAGCGTCCCAAAAATGGGACAAAGGCAAAAGGTGCAGACCTAGATCAGACGCCGCAATACGCGGCGCCTGATCAGGGTCTACAACATTTGCAAAAGACAAACGGGTATTTTTCCTTAAAATAAAGTAAAATTGATATACACAAACTAAACCAGACACCCCTGAGAATTGACAAACAGACTCATCCACTTGATAAGGATACAAGAGTCAACTGGGCATAAATGGATTAAGCAAATAAACCACCCTTGTTTTCCGTATAATATTGTTCGGAATTCAGTCGGGTTAAAATTTGATCTGAATTTAAATTTTGATACATGATATCCTATTCATTTCTTCGTTTTTATTTCGCTTGCTACTAGCAAAAGTGAGACATAACTTTCCGGTGACTAAGGCGGCAGCAGTGTAAACTCTGTGTCGAGTTTTTTTTTTGACAATGTGCAGACAGGTTAGACAATTGTACTCCGCAGATTTCTCGTTATTTATACGGGTGATGTTTTTTCCATAGCCTAGTAGCCGTAGGGGCGGTGGGGATGGAGGCCCACCGTGTCTGTCTTGGACACAGCAAATGAAAGGTGGAGCCAATCCCTCTCCTTTCGCTGCCTTATCCTTCCCTAATTCGAAGCAGGTACCCATTTACTGCTGGGATGATAGAGAGTTTTCCAGTCGTCGCATGGCGAAACCAGGGCGAGATTTCACGACCTTGCGGCGACCTGCTGAAACATAACTCGGCGCCTCTACCCACTTGATCATGGCGCCATTTCGTGGGGGAAAAAACGCTTGTTCTCACTATACTACCCTTTGCTCGTTAAATGACACAGTATGTGCATTATGTGCATTATGTTTAGACGATGAATATGGGGCCCTACCAGTCTTATTGCACAACCCGCAGGTTTGCACTATAATCACTGTGTGAGTCCGTCCGTCCGTCCGTTTTCAGTTAGCGACAACGCTTATAAATAACTCTTGAACCGCATTCTAAATTTTGATGAAATTTTGCATACTTATACATGTCAACATTATCTAACGACTCGCATGCATAACCGTCTTTTTATGGACGAGGCTTTGCTGAGCACAAGTTGAAAATCTACGGTCAAGTAGTGAAAATGCTCATAACTCTTGAACCCCATGGTATTTATGGTTCAAATTTTGTATACTTATGTATTTTAACATTGTCCAGCCACCGGCATGCAAAACGGTAACGAGGCTTCACCGAGCATCATTTTGGCCGGTAAAGCTATTTTGTCCGTCCGTCCGTTATCAGTTAGCGAAAACGCTTATAACTCTTGAACGCATGGGATATTTTGACAAAATTTTGCATACTTATACATGTCAACATTGTCTAACGACTCGCATGCATAACAACCTTATTTGATGGACGAGGCTTTGCTGAGCACAAGTTGAAAATTTACGGCCAACTACTGAAAATGCTCATAACTCTTGAACACCGTGGTAAATATGGCCCTGCGCCCTTCCACACACACACACAAATACACACTCACACAAAATATGGGGAACCTCCCTATTTGGCTGTTCAGATGAATCCTTTGGAAACAAGAGCCGTCTGTGAAAAACAAAAGCAAGTTGTTTATTGAGTCTGTTAAAGAGCAGTTACCCAGTACCCCGATTGTTCTTTTTTGTCTGCTGGCACACGACTGGCTGGAGGCAATTCAATTCAGTTTTATACAAATAGGATTGATATATGTTCACTTTTCTTGTTGTTATGCAATGGATCTATTTTTTTTTCCTAAGTCATATTTAAAATAGAATAAGCACCTCTCCCACAGGGACTCCGTGGACGCCAAAAGCTGAAAATGCTGAAAAGTATCGTAAATTAATTCTTCCCAGCGGACGCATGACGTGGAGACGTCGTACTTGCGTCGGTGCGACGTAACGACGTCGCACGGACGTAGGTACGACGTTAATTTGACGTCATGTGCCCGCTGGGCTGGGGTAGATCTCGCAAGATCTTTTGTTAATACATCGTTATTTTTAACTTGTCCACTTGTTATCCTGAATATTGACAAAGTATTGTATATGTATATATGCTCATGAGCCATATGGCTTATTAGTCCAGGCAAACTGGCGATTTTTTTCCCTAAACCCAAAACAAATTGCAACAAAAGCTTTTTTTGCATTTTTGTTGAGGACTAACATTCACATATGACATATCAAAAGTAGGATAAAATCGGATAATGCAAAATATATTTTTTCTGCATTTTTACATGCACCTATTTGCGTCTTAAATATACCAATTATTTGTAATGTTTTATATGATATAACATTATTGCTGTGAGTTTTATTTCTAAGAACCTATTCTGCCTCTGCCAGAATTGAATCTAAAAGCTTAAGATTGAATTTGCCACATTTTGTTGTTGAATGTAAAGCCATCTAGGTCTTAAAATGGTATAAATTACCCCACCCACTTTATTCTGCCTTAAAATCTGAAGTGAATTTTTGATGGTCAGTAACTGAACTGCAACAAGAAATATGTCATACTGATGACTTAGCTTAGCATAAACATGCTTCAGTTTAGAATACTGATCTCTGAAGACATGAGAAGCCCAAAACATATGCACAAAGAGCAGAATACTACATGCATAATAACACAAACAGTGCAACATACTTATGAATAGTCTTTGTAAATCTCCTCAGCAGGATTTATGAAGTGGACCACTAAACATTGCTATGTACTAAAATGTAAGGTCTGGGCCTCATGGTTTCAGGGAAGATGATTTTTTAAGATTTTTTCCCCATTATAAGTCTATGGGAGCTAATGACCCCTGGGGCGTGGCCAATTTGGACCCAAGGCATGGTTGGCAGGATTCATGTACGTGACAACTAAACATTGCTAAATACTAAATATGTAAGCTCTGGGCCTCATGGTATCAGCGAAGAAGATTTTTGAAGGTTCTTTAGCGATATAGTTCTATATAAACAAATGACCCCCTGGGGTTGGGCCAGTTTTGACTCAAGGGGCTTGGTTGGGACACTAAATAAGTTGCTACATACTAAATGAATATATAAGCTCTGGGCCTCATGGTTTCAGAGAAGAAGATGTTTTAAGTTTTTCCCCTTATAAGTCTACGGGAGCCCGGGGGGGGGGGTGGGGGGTGCAATTTGGATCTCAGGGGCATGGTTGGAAGGATTTATGTACATGACGACTAACCATTGCTAACCATTGTTACATACTAAATAATATGTAAGCTCTGGGCATCATGACCCCTGGGTGGGGCCAGTTTGGACCACATGGGCATGGCTGACAGGATTTGTGCAGGGGACCACTAAACATTGCTACATACTAAATATTTAAGCTCTGGGCCTCATGGTTTCAGAGAAGATTTTCTTAAATATTCACTTCATATGACTATGGGAGCTAATGCCCTTGGGGTGTGGCCAATTTGGACCCTAGGGGCATGGTTGGCAGGATTTATGTAGGTGATCCCTGACCATTGCTACATACTAAATAGGTAAGCTCTGGGCCTCATGGTTTCAGAGAAGAAAAGTTTTGAAGGTTCTTTAGCTATATAGCCCTATATAAACAAATACCCCCCCCCCCCCCCGGATGGGGCCAGTTTGGACCCATGGGCATGGTTGGCAGGATTTAGGTAGGGAACCACTAAACACTGCTACATGCTAAATATATCAGCTCTGAGCCTCATGTTTTCAAAAAAGAAGTTTTTTTAAGTTTTTCTCATCATAACTCTGTGAGAGGCAATGACCTCTGGGGGTGGCAAATTTGGATCCCAGAGGCATGGTTGGCAGGATTGATGTATGTGACCACTAACCATTGCTACATACTAAATATGTAAGCTCTGGACCTCATGCCCATGGGTCCAAACTGGCCCCATCCGGGGGGGGGGCGGGGGGCTGCTACATGCTAAATATATCAGCTCTGAGCCTCATGTTTTCAAAAAAGAAGTTTTTTTTAAGTTTTTCTCATCATAACTCTGTGAGAGGCAATGACCCCTGGGGGTGGCAAATTTGGATCCCAGAGGCATGGTTGGCAGGATTGATGTATGTGACCACTAACCATTGCTACATACTAAATATGTAAGCTCTGGACCTCATGGTTTCATAGTGGAAAATTTTGAAGGTTCTTTAGCTATATAGCCCTATATAAAGCAGTGGCCCCTAGGGTGGGGCCAGTTTGGACCCAAGGGAATGGATTGGCAGGAGTGATGTGGGAGACCACAAAACATTGCTAAATACTAAATATACAAGGTCACTGAGGGGGCAATGGTGTAAAACGTAAGACCATTATCTAGCATATGTGAAAGTATCAACTTAGGCTATCAATAGGTAAAAGAGATATGGGTGTTTTAACATAACCTATAACACCCAAAATGTGGACATGGACGCGGGTGCAAATGCGGAGGCCGACACCGGGGTGACAACAATAGCTCTTACCGAAGGTCGTTCATGCGAGCTCAAGCAATGACTTCTTTCCAGAGGAGTGGGCGGGTAGGGAGGTGGCTGTTAGGCGGGAAGGAGGTATACATGTAATTTGTAAATTTTGAACCAGAAAAGTAAACATTTTACCATTTGTGAATGCAAAAATGTCATGGAGGTCATCACCTAATATCCCAAAGCATGTCCAAGTTATCGCATATTTAACCCTCTAGTGGATTATCCTTTCAACACATGAAGTATTTAGCAGGGCCACATAGTACAGTCGGTAGCACGTCTGACTCAAGAGCCAGAGGTCCTGAGTTCGATACCCGGTCCGGCTACTTACTTCCGTTTCTCCTTCCGCTGATTCAAGAAGGACAGTTGTCAGTTACTGGCGAAAGTGTGTTCACTAAGTACAGCTTAACCATATAGGAAGTCTAAGCCGGCCTAAGAATAGTGTCGTAAGGTTAACTGACCGTCCCGACATGACCATGGCCGTTACCGTGGACGTGAAGCAACAAAACAACACTCTCAGATGTCCAATCATTTGATAAATAGGGGTTACATCAAGCTGTTTTCTCCTATTGCTCTGTCACAGTCTTCATTTGAAAACATTCGTTCTGTTTAATATCTTCATTACCATCCATATTGCCCTTCTGAATAGAGGTTATGGTAAAAGCAAAATTTGCACTGGTGGGTGGGGTAAACCAATAGTAATATACCATATGACCGACCGGTTATGCATAATCAGCAAAATTAGTGGTAGACAAAAGCTAAAGAACAGTATATAACTGCTTTATCAACGACTTCTATGGATTTAACTTGTCTAGAAATGATGTTTAGAAATGGCTTTTCGACCAAAAGTAGCTGTGCAGTGGTTTAAACCCTTCGAAAACAAGACATATGAAAAAATCAGGTTTCGCATTCTCCGATTTTGTCCTACTTTTATTATGTTAAAAATGTAGGTCTTAGAAGCTTATTACTGCAAAGAAACCTTTTGTTGCAATTTGTTTTAGGTTCTCCCACAATTTGACTGGACTATATTGCATGAAAATAAAATATCAATATCGATATGTTATATGCATAGCTTCCTTCCGCCCTTTAGACCGACTTCGGCAGAACTTAACTGTCAGAATTACCTGAATCAAAGTGGACAACGTGAAAAGAGCCAAAATATCTAAACTGAAGTGGTATTAGCCCTGGTCAAATTCTTTGTATCATTGTATAAGAAATGTGAGCCCGTTTCAACGCACAGGCTTTCTTGTAGCGATTTTCTATCTGTTATTGTGCTTTATCTCCTCTGCTGTGACTTTAACTTTGACAGTTGTTCTAGGAAAATGTAGGTTATAAATCAACTCTCATTAACTCGGTTATGTCAAGATCTGTTTCGTGGTATCATTTTTTCTATCCTGCAGGCCAGAAAAACACCGGAAACTTTTACCGGCCTTTCCATTAAATGCCCTTAAGTGAGAAAAGTGTCTCTATCTGCGTGTTTATATATTTTTATACTAAAAACGAGACAGATAAGATACTGATTCTGTTTCAGCTCACTACTTTTCTCTGTCGATGCAACGAAGACTACAATCCACAGCCGTAAACATGTAGTCTGCTCTGTCACTTTGCTGCATGTTAACTTAAAACTGTAAATGAAAAGTCAAAGGTTCTAATTGGCATAACTAGGGTCAAGTCATCTAAATTAGGACAGCAGGTAAATTCGTACAGTGACATTTGTTCCTTTATACATGTATGTCAGTTGTTTGGAATTAAAACAAAAATAACTGGGCAAACAACGAAAATCCTGATGAGACGGCTCATGATAAGCCGTCTCATCTGGATTTTCACAGTTTGCAATGGTATGTCCGAATTTACCCGCTGTTCGAATTTACCTAACCTGATCCTACCTTAAAAAAACTAAATATTAATTAGATAAGTCTAAGCGAACAGCCATTATTCGAGGTCTGCAGAAAGCAAAAGATTGCGGACAGTCTCGGCGGAAGCTAAATATGACGGACAGTCTCTGCAGGAAGCGATAGTTGGTGGACTGGTTTATACCCTGTGTACACTCAGCAAAATTTCTAATTGGTCAGTTTTCTAATATGCAGAAATATAATTTTTCAACTGTATTTTTGATTATAATCATGATCAAAATTTTGGGCTGTTGTCTACTTTTCGATAGTCAATGTTGTAATCAAAACTCTATAGTATAAGAGTTATGACCCCTTCTATGTAAACTATAGAATGCTTTGAAAACACATACAGGGTGCATCAAACTTCCACAAAAGCATGAATTTTCAGAAGTTAATAAAGTTTTTCATCAGAAAAACATGAGGTATGTTTTTAAGCTTTATGCATTTTTCACCTGTATTAATTTTAATATTTACGTTTTCAAATTACCTCCCTTTCAGTGTTTGTGTAAATCCTAATAGACGCCTCGAATTGATGTAAATCATTTTGCAAATGGGTAAGCGCTTGTGCTGCTTGTAAAATACAAGAATATCTGTACATTTGTTCGTCCTAGTTGGTAGCCAGGCTAATCTAAATCTGCTTAAGGCTTAATTCTATGGCAAAAATGACCAATTAGAAATTTTGTTCAGTGTATATGCGAGCCACACCTATGATTCTTTTACTTTATCTATGTATTTCCTTGCGGCAGTGCACATCTAGACGTGACAAAACACAAGTTTCAAATGTAATTCTTGGAGAAGCAAACAAACTTATGTACACGGGCAATGATCAGAAACTCATACTCACTGATTAACGGATAATAAAATTCTCATCCCACACACGATACCAAACGGGAAATGGTGAAAAGAAGTAACGACATAAATAGTGGACAATATATACGACTGACATGCAATTTAAACAGCTAAACATCTATAACATATAAAAGATCAATTTTTGTCCATTTTGTTTTTTTAACTACATAACGAAACAGAAAGGAAAGTGAGCAGCTATATATACGCTCAGACAATTATTGCTATATGACTATAGAAAATCGGACGCAACAGCAATTATTATGATACTGAATCACCGCCTAGGAACAGTCAGTATCTTGAGGAATGCTTCTTTGTCTTCATCTCTTTGCCTTTTGCCTGTCTTGCTTTGCTTTGTATGCCATCTCCCATCAGGTGCTCAGGGCATGGTTTAGAAATCGATTGTATCGGTTCCTGATCATTGTCTTCTTATTTCCTCTACAGAGTTTCTTCTTATTTCCTTTACAGAGTTTCTTCTTATTTCCTTTACAGAGCTTCTTCTTATTTCCTTTACAGAGCTCCTTCTTATTTCCTTTACAGAACTCCTTCTTATTTCCTTTAAAGAACTCCTTCTTATTTCCTTTACGGAGCTCCTTCTTATTTCCTTGACAGAGCTTCTTCTTATTTTCTTTACAGAGCGTCTTCTTATTTCCTTTACATAGCTTCTTCTTATTTCTTTTACAGAGCTCCTTCTTATTTCCTTTACAGAGCTCCTTCTTATTTCCTTTTACAGAGCTCCTTCTTATTTACTTTACAGAGTTTCTTCTTATTTCCTTTACAGAGCTCCTTCTTATTTCTTTTACAGAGCTCCTTCTTATTAACTTTGCAGTGTTTCTTCTTATTTCCTTTACAGAGCTTCTTCTTATTTCCTTTACAGAGCTCCTTCTTAATAACTTTACAGAGCTTCTTCTTATTTCCTTTACAGAGCTCCTTCTTATTTACATTACAGAGCTTCTTCTTATTTTCTTTACAGAGCTTCATCTTATTTCCTTTACATAGCTTCTTTTTATTTCCTTTACAAAGATTCTTCTTACTTCCTTTACAGAGCTGCTTCTTATTTCCTTTACAGAGCTCCTTCTTATTTCCTTTACAGAACTCCTTCTTATTTACTTTACAGATTTTCTTCTTATTTCCTTTACAGAGCTCCTTCTTATTTACTTAACAGAGCTCCTTCTTATTTACTTTACAGAGCTTCTTCTTATTTCCTTTACAGAGCTTCATCTTATTTCCTTTACAGAGCTCCTTCTTATTTCCTTTACAGAGCTCCTTCGTATTTCCTTTACAGAGCTCCTTCTTATTTACATAACAGAGCTTCTTCTTATTTCCTTTACAGAGCTTCATCTTATTTCCTTTACATAGCTTCTTCTTATTTCCTTTACAGCGATTCTTCTTATTTTCTTGACAGAGCTTCTTCTTATTTCCTTTACAGAGCTTCTTTTTATTTCCTTTATAAAGTCTTCTTATTACCTTTACAGACTTCCTCTTATTTCCTTTAAAGAGCTTCTTCTTATTTCCTTTACAGAGTTTCTTCTTATTTCCGTTACAAAGCTTCTTCTTATTTCCTTTACAGAGCTCCTTCTTATTTCCTTTACAGAACCCCTTTACAGAGCTCCTTCTTATTTCCTTTACAGAGCTCCTTCTTATTTCCTTTACAGAGCTTCACCTTATTTCCTTTACAGAACTCCTTCTTATTTCCTTTACAGAGCTCCTTCTTATTTCCTTTACAGAGCTTCTTCTTATTTCCTTTACAGAGTTTCTTCTTACTTCCTTTACAGAAAATCGCCACCAGGGAAGAATTTATATCGTGTGTAACTAAAGACTATTAGTTACACACGATATAAATTCTTCCCTGGTGGCGATTGCTACGCCGGAAAATGCATAGCCTGTCAAATCGCCATAGAAGATAAATCCGGACAGATTTGAGCAACAAGCTGCATTAGAGTCATATGAGCCGCGACACGACAAACCAACAAAGTGGTTGTGCGCCCAGCGCAGACTCAGATCAGCCTGGGCTTCCGCCCAGTTTCACCAGACTCTTCATTAAGTGCTCAAAGGATAGCTTAGGGTCTAAGCTACCTCCATGCGGACAGCGAAGACTCTGATCAGACTGGGCGGATGCCCAGGCTGATCTGAGTCTGCGCTGGGCGCACAACCACATTGTTGGTTTTGTCGTGTCGCGGCTCATATATTGCAAGGATTATCAAATAACTGACAAACGAAAGGAAACGAAAGCTATTTCGGGGTGACAAACGTCCACCATGCTCCAGCCTTTGAATGATGTTTCAAGAAACAAGAAAAACGTCGCCCTTGTTTAATGGATGACGCCATTATTATTTTCTTTTGGTCCTGTCGGATAATTTAGTACTATTCTGCAGGGCGTGGGGTGCGGAGGGGGCGGGGCGGGGGAGGAGGAGAAGGGACTGGTATTGCAAATTTCATTACTAGTCATGAATATACTGAATTAAACTGAGTCTACATTTTCATTTCTTTGGTGTATTCCTTGATTCCAAGGGATCTAAGTATTTAGAGTTTATTTCGTGATACTTGCCTGTATCACCATCTATACTTTATATATATGTTTTGGGGTCCATGTCTGTGTATCTAAAATATTCCGGAATTGTCTATGTTTAAATGACTTACGAGTTCGGACTTATGATTTGGGTACCTTGACCACTATCATTTATTTTAATGTCGTTTTGCTCAGTTCTATATTCAGGGCCTACAACTACTCTTGCTGTCCATCGTAAGCGCGTGTGAGACTTTCAAGTTCTAGCATATTTCTGAGAACCGTGTTGTAATTGAAATTTTTTCTCAACGCAGAAAATCACAGTGACAGATAATGCTACTTTTTCCTTTGGCAGTTTTAAACGTATTGTGTGCAGAAATTGCAAATAGCATGCTATTACGCAAAGAAATCTTGATCCTTTAAAACCCACTATTAATAAGTCATTAGAATGACTAATTACCTGATATGTTAAGACTTTCTTTAAACTCCAAGTGGTATGAAGCTTTTAAAAAAAAACACTAACCCCATTAAATTGCAATTAGTGTAGAACTGAGAGTCTCCTAAAGCTTCAGTCCAATTTCAGACCCATGACATCGGTTTAGATGCACTTATGGTTCAAATCTTATTTTCGGCTGTACCCGGGCGGACACGTACGGTTAGCCACTGCCATATTCTATCGCATACATTCAAAGACATATCGTGCTGCACATTTTTTTTCTTCAATTAAAACGCAGGTCTTGCGTCTTTATTGATGATATACGCTCTGTTTTTCGGTTATTTTGATCGAAACTTTTCTGGTACAAGTAAAATTCCTAGATAATGCTGGTGTTGAGCACGACTTTGTGCTCCATTCCGACTATACAGATGAATATGAGAGTTGTCTTTGAATATTGGAAAACTCGTTTTTTCTTCATTTGACAAAGAACAATGGCCGATCAGCTCAAGGAAGATGACTTCATAAGTGTCGCAAGGGATACAATGCTAATTGACTAAATTATATGGGGTGTTTATAGTTCCAAGATAAATCACTAAGTTTTTCGGGACTTAAAAATAATATTCAATGAAAATCCCCCAAAAAAACAGCAGGCACATGACGTCATTTCGACGTCATGTGCCAACTGGGAAGTCGTTCACAACAGAGGAAGTATTTCAAAAAATGGCATTTTTACTTTCAAAAAGTACTCGAGAGAGGCAAAGCTGTAGAAACTGGACAAACATACTATGAATGGCGAGCCTCGCCTTATATCCTTCACGGCCTTTAAAAACCAGAGGCAGATGTCCAAAACAAAGAAATTTATAAAGATTCGGTAGTATTCCTCTGTTGCTTAGCGACAACTTGTGTTTGGTAATGTGAGATGATAACTGTTTTTAATTTTGGTTCTTAAATATAAAGCAGTTATTTTAGGACACAGAATCTTATAATTTGGAATTTTCTTTCGCACAACCTCTTGTAAAAGACGTCGTGTGTGTGCTACATGTATTTTTGCCGCTGGTACCGCCTACACCTTTGCATTCAAAACAGCCTTCCTCCAATATTTCAGGAAGGCAAGTTACATCTGTGCGGTTTAAAAAATTGAGTCAAAAGTGTGACATTAGGGGTCTGTTCACTTTCCCTTTTATTTTATAAAGTAAAAAGATACAAAACTACTGAACTAGCATTCATATGATAGTCATATGATTTTTGCACAAGATGATCTAATTTTTTATCATTTCGGCTTAGTAGTTCAAGAGTTATGACCCAGAATGTGTGGAAAAACACACATTTTATTTGTCCCAAGTGTAACAAAATATCTGATGTATAACATTCCTGGGTCTTTGAAAGGAACTAGCTGATTGTGGTATTTAAACAATTATGTCAATAAGAAGGGTAAAAAATTATTGTAAACTTTTTCTGTCTTCTATTTGTTAAAGAAAGTTGACAAATTCAGTCAGATTTGTTACACTCGGGACATTTTCCCTAATCCTTATTCGCTTGCACACCATGTATGTAATTTCAAAATTAAAGACAAAATAATATGTTGATCTGAAGGTCAAATAATATAACTTTTAATAAAATAATAAAACATCTATTCAAAAAATGTCATTTTTAATCATGCAAAGAGATAAAGATACAATTTTAGTAAACATGTCATACTTTTTGCGTTACACTCGGGACATAATTGACTTCTTTTCAGCCATCATTTTGTTAGTATTTCAGCTATGAAGGTAAAACCTTTCACCCATTTTAAGATCATTGTAAGGCATACTTTGACAATAGATATAGTGTACAAGAAGCTGGCTTTCTTCAAATATCTCATGGAAATGAAAAAGACTCTCTTTTTTTTTTGTTAAATCACCATCTGTGATTTTAAGAAACGTGTATAGTGTACGTGCTCTCTTTATGATGTAATATGATTATCATACCTCAGTTAAGAAAGGTTTATGATGGCGTTTGCAAGACTTCTTGGATGAACCTCTTAGACAGGGACACTCGCCTACTTAATCCAAAGTTTCCATTTTGTTTTCTCCAGACGCTAATTTCAGACAGTGTTGCAGATCATCTTTTACCTCATGTCAGCAGTAACTAGAGATAAATGGTCTGACAATAATAACCATAGTTTTTCATGCTGTCATCTATCATTGCACCGCTAGATTTTCTTGTTTTTAATGAGCGTAAAGGCTGACATTTTAGTTGTATCCCTCCCCTGATGATGTCAAAGGTACAGATGGCATTTTCAAGCATCAGTGTCGTTAATTTCCTATCATTGCACGGTCAGGGGGAATATCTTCTAATAAGCTGACATTTCAAAGCGCCTTCTGTTTGTTTATAAGTGTATAAAGATGTATCTCGTCTGAATAGTGCTTTGCAGAGGTACCATGCAGTTTGCGACGCTCTTTCACTTTTTCTTGCAACTATTTTGGATTTTGCTCTACATTAACCAAGCGTATGTTTTGTAATTGTATGGGCACAAATTGTTCAGCCATATTGCAGATTCGATTTGGCTTTTTCGGGCCGATGTGGTGGAAGCAATCATTTCGACTTCTCTGTATCCACACGACTTGTTAATTATTAATAATCACTATTTTGAGCATATTTGAGAGAGATTTATGAAAACAAAAACTTCAAATGAACAAAGCAAGTGACTCTAACGCGCAAGCTGTATTTTGTCTTCTCTAATCTTTGTAGAAGTTGAGGAGAACACTGCGATAGGCTTGTATTTTATTCCCGTAACTACTCTGACCATGAAGCCAACAAATCGGCATGCTGGAGTATTAATAATATTTATGTGTGACAGAACCATCAATTAATAGCAACCACCCAACGAGCAAACACCATGAGTTGGTTGTTTTACGATATAACGCGTATTACTGTTCTATTATATTCTGTCCCAGGCCACTAAGGCTTCGATTGTTTTGGTCACTAAATTTCCGGTCGGAGTCTTTTCTTGGTATAGTCCTATGCATAATGACAACATATCTGCTACTTTCTAGCAGCATCTGTTATCTCCCATCAGTAATAGAGTCTTACAGATTTCTGACAGATATGTTATTTTAAACTAAACAACCAGCACAAAATCTGATTACTGGAGAGTGTAGAGTATATCGTATTACCTAGCACCTTTTAACTTAAAAAAATCTTGTTTATTGATAACAAAGCCTTGGATGGATTCTTCTACCTGACTTCTTGGACAAGTCCATTTCCAGTTGACGGGGTGTTAGGTTTATTATATTTCTACCAATTTATCTTGGATAAAAACATTCCAATATTATGCGCCAGTCATTTGTATCCACGGACCCCCTGGGGCCGGGAAATAGCGGGGATATTGTCTTGTCACTCTCTAAAGCCCTGGTATATGCCTTGCACTGTGGGGACATTTTTATGTCAAATCCCTGGTAAAGGTCTCCTCCCCTCCCCTCCCCCACATAAGTATAAAAATCAATATTCTGACCATGTGTTGCTGTTAATTTGGTTAAAAACAACACATTATTTTCTCCCTCTGTTTTGGCGGAAATCAAAAGCCCTGAATACCCACGGCACACACCTCTAAGGTAAAAACACCGTACTTAAGCCCCGCTATGCCCCCCATCCCCGACCCCATGGGGGCCATGTTTGCAAATGACTGGTGCATAAATGGCAACAGTTTGGACCCTGATTTGGCACTATATTTATGGTGTCCAATCTGGGTCTACACATTTGGCCATTGTCCCTCATTTCGGTCTCCAGGTGTTAATGAGCTATGAAATTAAAACAGATATAACTGAGACAGTTTTATGTTATAATAAGGATTTTAAGTTAAAGCAGGCACACTACGTTGAAACAACCTTGATTTATATTCACCAGCATTGTCATGACATCTCATTATTCAATGCTGAAACAACATTGTATCAGCTTTATTTGCTTTACGTATATAATTGATAAATACTACATTTTTGACAACTGAAGCTCCTGAGACTCACTGATGAGGCTTAATAAGCCGAAACTTCGAAGTGTGGCCCATGTTCCTTCTTTCGAATGTATTCTCTCATCTTGCAGGAACTGTGTTATTATGCACTGCAGCTGGTGTTGTGCAGTGTGGCAGCCGTTAAACATCTCCCCATATATCATCTATAAAGCAAATGATTTTTTTCTTTTCTTTTTTTTTTCTTAGTCCTTTGAGATCAGCGGATATATTCTGAGAAATCAGATTTTGCATTGATTCATCCATAGTGCAGATTTTATTTATTTTCATTCTTTGAGATCAGAGGATATATTCAGAGAAACCTGAAATTTAAGATACAGGCTGTATAAAGGGCTGCAGCTGTGTCACAGCTCAAAGGTTGGGCAATGCTTTACCACTATACAAGTTTGCCTTTATGCCTAGTTACCCTACAAGTGCCAGTACCTAAATCAAGGCGCAATCTTACTCCAAGCACTAGGCGGGGGCATCTGTGTACTGTGGCCACATTTCTAGTTTCTCTAGATTTTTCGGGTACAATGAATATACATATCACTGGCTTAAACTCTTAGCTCATATAAACAAAAAGTCAGCTGTTGGGAAAAGTGGCTGGTCCTAATATTTGTTTTGTAAATAGCAGAGCTGTTAGCTGTCAAAATAAATCATGATCAATGCTTGAGATAAACAGTTAGAAATTTTGTGAAATCTTCCTGATTTTGTCATTATGCATTGGACTAGGTAGTGACATTGACAACAAGAACATGTAACAGTAATGAGCCATGACAGAAGCACCGCCTTACCACAGGGTATAATCGATTCCTCTAATTTTCGCTTCCTGCAGAGACTGTACATCATATTTGGCTTCCGCCGAGACTGTCCGCGAACTCTTGCTTCCTGCCGAGACTTCTGTACATGATAAATGGCTTCCTGCAGAGACTATCCGCGTGATTCTTCTTCCTGCCGAGGCTCTCGGCAGGAAGCAGAGTCACGCGGACAGTCTCGGCAGGAAGCCATTTTTCGAGAACAGTAGTCTCTGCAGGAAGCGAAAATTGGCGGAATCGATTATACCCTGTGCTTACCAAATATTCAAAAGTCCACTTCTTAGTAATCATTATTGGAAAAGGC
Organism: Ctena decussata; assembly: GCA_963989385.1. Lineage (NCBI taxonomy): Eukaryota > Metazoa > Mollusca > Bivalvia > Lucinida > Lucinidae > Ctena > Ctena decussata. The sequence continues at coordinate 20,479,300 of OZ022512.1, read as the reverse complement.
CGAATATGTGCATAAATGTTCTAAGATTCCAAAAACCCACTTTTTGTTTAGCCCATTGGTCCAGAAATCGAGTTGCTATGAAAACTTCAAGTTCCAATTGTCTTTCAGTGGGTAAATTGAAAATTAGCGGTCAAAAGATATAATGCGGTAGGGACGTGATTTTGTACAAGATGACACACATTTTGAAATCAAAGTCTCAGTACTTTAGCAATATATCACATCCGAAGAAGACTAATAGAATAATAAATAATAAATAAGTTTATGTCAACTTATATTAATATATTCTGTAGGTTTAGTCCTTTAAGCGGAGACTCAATAATTCAGCGACTGCTCATAATCAAACGAGATACGAATCAAATAACCAATATATGTCTGGTGTTATTGCATTTGAGCCGCGACACGAGAAAACCAAGAAAGTGGTCGTACGCCAAGCGCAGATTCAGATCAGCCTGGGCATCCGACAAGTTTGATCAGACTCTTCGCTAAGAGGTTAAAGATTAGCTAAGGGGCTATGCTTGTTACGAAATGGATTCGATCGTCGACAATGTCGTCGAATTATTTTAATCCTTTCAATCAGTAGGGCTTCAGTTTTTAGGGCAACTGTGGTAATAAAACATTTACGGAAATTGTGGCTACGTTATGCATGGGTTGTTTGTGAATACCTCTCGTGGTCAGCGTATTGCATGATTTTAAGGTGAATACCTGCACGAGTCTTTTGATTGTGCACAGCGTGTTGCATGATTTTAATGTGAATACCTGCACGCTTATATTCGAGTCCCATGATTTAAATGTGAGACGCATACTATTTATACGCCTATCTTTTATTGAAAAGTTAGACGTGGCTGTTTAATTCTAAGGTGAATGTTATATTGTTGAGTGCCCAGATTCTGAGTTTAGACCAGAACGGTAAGATTTTATTATATTTATTTAGAATAGTTTGGCTAAGAATGAAAAATGCGACTTCTGATTGATATGGTATGATTATAAGTGTCGACTGATTTGATTTTGTTGACAGTGATCAGGCTGTGCATATGTCGACCACCAATTTTGTTTATACTGACCATGCTGCGCATGGTATTTGTATATTAGGAAGTTTTGTAAATTACGGAAATAGTTTATATCACTGATGTTGGTTGCAATGGTGTGCGTCTATTTGACGTCCAGTGACGTCAGTTGCATTCATGTGACGTCAGTTGCATTCCTGTTATTCATGTGACGTCAGTTGCATTCATGTTATTGCGACGTCAGCACCTTTTATATTAGTTTCACGTATACGTGGCCTATAGAAGTAGATTGATTTGTAATGGAACTAATTCATATACTCGTGACGTCAATTGACGCCATAGCATGCACCGCATTAAGGGTTTTTTCCATAAGTTATAATGGTAACATTTGGTCATCATGCGTTTGATTTGCCTTCATTAGACGGCGTCATATGGTATAACATCATTGATGTCATGATGTCAGATCAAACGCTATGATCCCAAATGTGTGAGAAACGCTTATTCAGCTATTATATTCTATGGCAAATGGTATTACGCTTAGTTTAAAGAAATGAATTAATACATATGCGAGTAAGATTTTGGTCAATCAATTTAATGTAAATAGGTCATTGTTTAGATTATTCATGTTTTATGTGGGGTATGTCATGGTAATGCCTGTTGACGTCAGTATACTACTTGACAATGTTTGACGTCAGATCCTTCGACGCACATGCGTGGTAGGATCTACGTTTCTTCATTGGCGGAAGTGGTAAGCACACTTTTAGCTTTACATCGTGAGCGCGAGTCGTGTCTAGTGACACGGCTGGCGTGTGCACGTTATGCTCGGCATTCGCCGAGGGCGTTGTATGGTATTTCCAAGACAGGCCCAAGTCTTACGTATTGTTATTATGTAGTTACAATGTATTAAGTGTAAGTTCGTTATTTTTAGGCACATCAAGTCCGGCAGTCAGCTGTTAGGGCTTAGAGCCACGTCTCACCTGGAGATTCGATATACGTCTCCAGGTTAATACCAACCCGGGTAGAGGCAGTTACAACGCCGTTTGTGCATGGTTCCTAAGCAGAGGCGGGAAGCACAAAATGTAGGCGGAAGTGGTTAGCACAGTTTTGCCAGATTCTGTGATAAGATCTGAAGGTCACATCAAGTGTGGGACAGTGTTCGTCCACTAAGGTGTGTTAATATATATAGACTGGTCCCTGGTACGATCCAGGGAGCGACCAGTATATAATCGTGCACGTGTAATTATAAGTTGGTGTTCCTCATGATATATGGACTGGCCCATGACATGATCCAGGGAACGACAAATTGAAGTCTACCAACATAAGGCCTTGTTTATTTTGTATGAGCTCAAACTAACGTTTTTTTGTTCTTTGTATTTTCCTTTAGTTCATGGCGCTGAGCCGAGTACGGTGTTGACGTCAGACGGTAATCTATTTGCGTATTGTACGCAAATCGATTACAGATTTGAAACAAACACCTTACTTGGGCCAGCGACATGAACTGATATGTGTTGTATATTATTGTAATTGTGACAGTTGTAAATTGTATTGTTGTATATAAAATTTACATTATATATATATAAACTTCAAAAAATTCTAACGTTGTTAGAGTTTCCTTGTTAGTGAAATACACTGGTAGATAACCCTTTAACCGGAAGTCACCCTCCGCCGTCCTGGCGACGCATAAGGCTCTACACCCGTGTCGAGCGTGTGTAAAACCTTCTGCGTAACAATGCTACTTCCATGCGGACAGCGAAGACTCTGATCAGACTGGGCAGATGCCCAGGCTGATCTGGGTCTGCGCTGGCCGCACAATCACTTTGTTGGTTTTCTCGCGTCGCGGCTCATTTAAAGCCCTAGTCTTACTGCCACGTATTGAGGGCTAGGTTTTACTATGGTTTTAAAATGTAGCAAAAAGGTAATATACATAGTCAAAAATTTCCGTAGATTTTATGGTAGAATAATTGGCAACCAGCTACCAGTTCAGGTAGGCCTGGCCCCGTGCCAACCGGGGGGTATAAATAGTTGGATGCTTTCGCTTGAGCAGGTGGTGAAACCCCACTATATAAGCAACCGTCCGTTATATAGTTCATACAGTTTAACTGATCAAATTTAAATGATCAAATCTTACGTACAAACAGATCCAACGTGCGAATTTAAATAAACCCCATTTTGAAATTTTAGATATATTTAAGTAGGGATCAAACGCGAATTCTATCCTTTTGATCTTTACTATTTCATGATACTAACATGCTTCATTTGTTTGTGTATCATTCTGTGCCCGTGGGTCGCACACGGGACGAAGATTATTACCTCATCTGTATATAACAATTGTCTTGTGTATGTGTCACTTTTCCAAACTCGAGCACGTTGCACTTTAAAATTATTAAGAAATTTGTCTCAACAGAAAAATAATAAACAATGTCTTCTGTAGCAATTGTCTGCTACGTTTTTGTTTGCATATACCTTAGTTTCAAATCATTAACAAATCTTATATGTTACTACCTCTTCTTACCTATACAGTAACTTTTACAACTTATTAGTCTCATTGCATATACTCCGGATATGGATCTTCTATTCCGACAACGCCAAAGACGTCTTTTCAGCAAACGGTTCTCTTTTTCCCTTTGTCTGTGGGGAATAAAATTTACAGGCCACTTTACTTCTGTAGTGGACGGGGTGAAATTCCCTGTCAAAACAGGAGCCACCTGTTTGCCGTGGGTGGCGTCTCGTATGCTGGAAAAAGGGATCCTGGTAGTTGAGGGAAGCCCGGGGATCTCCAGCTTTCCAACACACTACTTTGGCCCTGGCTTCAGATAGACGAGCGTTTCGGGTTAGGCCCGACCCGTTTCAATCGGCTCAGTCGTGCTAAGCTCTAGAAATGCGCTTCTTGATCCTTCACTTCCTTCTTTCTTTATACGTATCTATAATGGTACATACCGGGCTTAAAATATTCCCTTCGTTTCTTTCTATATGGGTATATTCGATGGGCAGCGGCTGATGGGTTAATTGACGGGCATATTTTTCGGCCTTCAGCATTGGGGGTTTAAACCGAGGGATTTGATCGTTGAGTATAATGGTTATGTAGCTTTGGCGTTGGGAATAGGAGATCCGTTCCCCTAAAACGTCCCCTTGTAGGACTCCGCGGAGGGTGAAGCGCATAGCCAATGAATAATAAACATCAATCATGGGATCCTCAAATAAGAGAAGATTTCTAATGGACTCTGATGACGACGCGGACCGGCCCTCATATTTCACATTTCAAGGTAATGTTAGTTTCTCTAAATTTCTAGTCATTCAGTCACTTGAAGAGAAGGCGGTCACGACCCTTTCCCCTTTCGTGATTGAAAAACAAATTGAAAGTTTAATTGGGACACCTAAATCTGTTAAAAAACTAAAAAACAAGACTCTGCTAGTTGAAACATGCCGAAAAGCTCAAACGGACAATCTGTTGAAAATTTCCACCTTTTTTGGCCTTAAAGTCTCTGTCACGGAGCATACAAGCCTCAGTTCATCAAAAGGCATCATCCGTGACAGGATGCTGAAAGGGGAAAAAGAAAATGAAATTGTTGACTATCTAAGAGAACAGGGCGTGACCGCCTGCAAACGCTTTACCATCAAAAAAGATCACGAAACTGTTGAGACGAATACATTACTTCTCACGTTCAACTCCGTCACAGTACCGAAATCGTTAAAAATCTTTTACCGAGTTGTTCCGGTTGACGTGTATGTGCCAAATCCTCTGCGGTGTTTCAACTGTCAGAGGTTTGGCCATCACGAAAACAATTGCCCCGTTGATCCCGGATCTGTTTGTGCGACTTGTGGCGCGGGAGGTCATGACCACCATACCTCCGCGTGCAAAAATCCGGCAAAATGCGTTAACTGCGGCAAAGATCACGTCTCTCGATCCAGTGTATGTGAAATATGGAAAAAAGAAAAAGAAATTTTGAAAATTAAAGTCAACAAAAATGTTACATATTTGGAAGCTAGGAAATTGTATGAAAGCCAAACTCAAACATCGGATTTGGACTTCACAAAAATTGTACACTCACTGGCAAGACCCGAAACAAAAACTACTGGTACCCAATTTTTTGAAAAAGATTTTGACATTTTACCATCTTCTAAAGTTATTTCACCATCTGTAAAACCAACATCTCAGCCAACATCTCAGCCAAGAGCAACTACAGCCCGCTCTGGCTCGGGTTCACAGCCTCGAGCCGCTTCGGCGGCTCGTCCAACTAATTCTCAGTCTAGTTCTCAGTCTAGTTCTCAGTCTAATTCTCAGTCTAGTTCACAGTCTAATTCACAGTCTAGTTCACAATCTAGTTCGTCTGGTTCGCAGTCTGCTAGACAGACTAAGGAACAGCTTAAAGCGGCGGCTAAAGCGCAGAAGGAGAAGGATAAACATCGTTCTCCTTCTGGTCACGGCTCTGGCCGTCGATCACATTCTGGCGGAGGCTCGTCCTCCAATAAACCTGCCATCGGAGGTTCGTCCTCCAATAAGCTCGGCAAAGGATCTCCGGATCCCGTTAAAACAGTCAATAAATATGGCGCTTTGGAGGATGACATGGATACTGCTTAGGAGAAGTATATTCTCCTGATTGGTCTCCTGACACGTTTTTTTCTCTCCCATTCATTTAAAACATGGATAAAAAGTCAATAATACAGTGGAACTGTCGTGGTCTTAAAGCAAATTATAATGAATTACTAATTTTAATGTCTCTTTTATCTCCAAGTGTCATTTGTCTTCAAGAAACCTTTTTAAAGCAGTCCGATAATGTTAGTTTTAGAGATTTTAGTATGTTTAACTATATCTGTCCTGATGGTCAAAGAGCATCAGGAGGAACTTCGATTCTCGAAAAATCTAACATTCCACATAGTCAGTTTAATCTGAATACTATCTTACAAGCAGTTGCCGTCAATGTTACTTTATCCAAAAAAGTAACGATATGCTCTATCTATATCCCGCCAAATGATGTACTTTCTAAAAATTCCTTGGTCAATCTAGTAGACCAATTGCCGCAGCCATTTATGTTAGTTGGTGACTTCAATGGTCACAGTAAAACCTGGGGTTGTTTGAATACAAATGACAGAGGAGAAATTATTGAAGATGTAATTGCTGAAAATGATTTGTGTATACTTAATGAAAAACAGCCTACATATCTTCACCCTCCCACGGGAAATTATTTTGCCATAGATTTGTCTATCTGTCATCCTAATATATATTTAGATTTTAACTGGTCAGTTTGTGATGACCTGCATGGAAGTGATCACTTCCCAATCATAATTAAAGAAATTGATTCATCTGATGAAGAACAGCATTCTCGATGGAATTTGAAAAAAGCAAATTGGGAAATGTTCGTAACATCATGTCAGGAGCGGCTTAGCTCTGAAAAGTTCAAAACAGCAGAAGATATGTCTGCTTTTACATCAGCATTACATGCAATTTCGGAAGAAAGTATTCCGAAATCCTCGACAAGTTCAAAAAGGCGTAATCCATGGTTTACTAATGAATGTAAAACTGCAATAAACAAACGCAATTCGTCTTTACGAAACTTTAATAAAAATCCGTCTCGTGAAAATCATGTACACTCAAAAGTAACTCGTGCTAAAGCACGACGAACTATTAAAGAAGCCAAACGTTCATCTTGGCAACAATATGTCAATAAATTAAATCCAAAAACGCCAGTAAAAAAGATATGGGAAATGATACGAAAAATTAGTGGAAAAAACAAGAAATCTGAATGTGTTCATATTAAATCTTCCAACGGTAACAAATGTTTTTCCACTGCAGAGATTTCCAATGCATTAGGCGAAAACTTTCAGAAAAATTCTTCAAGTTCAAATTACAGTCAACGATTTCAGGAACTGAAAACTGAAAAAGAATCAGAAAATTTAAATTTTCAGTCGTTAAATAACGAAAAATAGAATCTTCCCTTCAGCATATCAGAATTAAAGGAGTCTCTTGATAAATGTAAAGATACGGCCGCAGGGCCGGACGATATTCACTATCAAATCCTTAAACATTTACCGCCTGATGCATTGGAGACCTTACTTAATATGTTGAATGATATTTGGCATACTGGAAATTTTCCAGAAGACTGGCATAAAGCAGTCATCATTCCTATTCCCAAACCGGGAAAGGATAAGACGGAAGCTACAAATTACCGACCGATAGCGTTAACAAGTTGCATATGTAAAACAATGGAGAGAATGATTAACGATAGGCTCGTTTGGTTCCTGGAGTCAAATAACTTGATTTCCAGAAATCAAGCGGGCTTTCGTAAGAATCACAGTACTATAGATCATTTAGTTCGATTAGAAACTTTTATTCGTGATGCATTTGTTAAAAAAGAACATGTCGTCGCAATATTTTTTGATCTGGAGAAAGCGTACGACACGACGTGGAAATATGGCATCATGAAAGATTTACATAATATTGGCCTTCGAGGCCGACTTCCAAACTTTATTTCGAATTTCTTATCTGACAGATCCTTTAATGTTAGAATAGGGTCTACATTGTCTGACACTTTTAAACAAGAACAGGGTGTTCCTCAGGGAAGTATTTTATCACCTACTTTATTTAATATAAAAATCAATAACATTGTTAAATGTGTTAACGATACCGATTCTTCATTATATGTTGACGACTTTGGCATCTTTTACAAATCGAAAAATATGGAAAACATAGAATTCAGACTTCAAAGATGCCTGAATAAAGTAGAAACCTGGGCCACAGAAAACGGTTTTAAATTTTCTAAAACTAAAACCCAATGTGTTCATTTCTGTCAGTTGAGGGGTTTGCACCCCGACCCAGTTCTTAACATTTATGGATCGCCAATTCCAGTTGTAAATGAGGCCAAATTCTTAGGCCTTCTGTTCGATAAGAAACTCACTTTTATTCCTCACATAAAAGCTTTGAAAGCTAAATGTTTAAAAGCTTTAGATGTTTTAAAAGTGCTCTCCAATACAAATTGGGGAGGAGATCGTACTGTACTTCTAAACCTGTATAGATCTCTTGTGAGATCTAAACTGGATTATGGTTCAGTCGTATATGGTTCGGCACGAAAATCATACCTTAAATGTCTTGACACCATTCATCATCAGGGGTTACGTCTTGCTCTTGGAGCATTTCGAACATCTCCCGTAGAAAGTCTTTACGCAGAGTCGAATGAACCGTCTCTATATATCAGAAGAGAGAAATTATCAGTACAATATGTATCAAAACTAGCTGCAAACCCAAAGAATTCTGCTTACGATTGTGTTTTTAACCCTCGGTATGAAATATTTTATAACAACAAACCGAGATCTATTAAACCCTTGGGTTTACGTATTAAACCTTTGCTAGTAGACTCTCATATTGACATTAAAAACATCCAGAAATTTTCTTTACCTGTCCAAGAGCCATGGACATTAAAACCTCCTAACGTTATTTTATCATTACACAAGAATAAAAAATCACAGACGAACCCTGACCTTCTTCAATCAGAATTCTTGCAAGTAAAATCTAATTTTCCGAACCATACCACAATCTATACGGATGGTTCAAAACAAGAAGATAAAGTTGCATGTTCGGTTGTAAGTCCCCTATTCACAGATACTATACGATTACCAAATGGCAGCTCTATATTTACAGATGAAGCTAAAGCCATAGATTTGGCCCTAAATCAAATTTCAGTTCAAGAAAATAATCAGTTTATTATATTCTCAGACTCACTTTCTGTTTTATCATCACTTAAAAACGTCAATCACCCCAATCCTTTAATACAACAATTACTTCGTAAATATTTTCAGTTACCATCAAAAGAAATAATCTTTTGTTGGGTTCCAAGTCACGTCAATATTCGTGGAAATGACCTGGCCGATAAAGAGGCCAAGGCGGCTTTAAATTTACCAGAAAGTACCTTCCGAATTCCGCACTCAGATTTTAAATCTCAAATTAATACATATATCAAATCAAAATGTCAAACTAATTGGGATAATCAAATTCATAACAAACTCCGACAAATTAAACCAGATTTTCACAGCAAGGACAATATACTATCAAATAGAAAAGAACAGACTGTCATTACCAGATGCCGAATAGGGCATACCAGAATTACACATTCGTTTTTATTAAATAATGAGGTTGCACCATTTTGCATACCATGCAATGAAGTCATTACAATCAAACATCTTCTTGTGTCATGCATTGACTTTAACCATATTCGTTCAAAATATTACAACATTAAAACCATAACCGAGCTTTTTAGCAAAGTTTCTTCTATCCAAATTATTAATTTTTTAAAGGAAGCTGGACTTTTTAACAAGATTTAGTCTTTTATTGTACATAACATTATTATCATTTGGACGTAACATAATACTTTAAACATTTGATCGTTTTTGAATTTGTCTTATAGAAACGTTTTAAATTGCTGACGTTTAGACGCTATATGCCCTTACCAGGGTTGAGCGTCTATAAATAACTTAAACATTCATTCAGGTAGGCCTATTGCTTGGTTTTCTCGAGTCGCGGCTCATTTGAAGCCTCAGTCTCACTGTCACGTACTGAGGGCTAGGTTTTACGACGGTTTTAAAATGTAGCAAAAAGGCAGTATACATAGTCAAAAATTTCCGTAGATTTTATGGTAGAATAACTGGCAACCAGCTACCAGTTCAGGTAGGCTATTGCTTTGGTCATACAGCCCTTCAACCTATAGAGGTGTTTCTGAGAGCGGTCAGTTAACATAACCTTACCATATTGTGATTTCCGCCCATGTTCTATAGGCATACGCCCGTAAAAATAACGGGAAAGCCTTACTCACAAAGCACAGACCTTCCAGGACACGGAAATAAAAGCAATGAGTTAAAACTCAAAATGGTAGTCTGTTTCGCAGCTCTTGTCTTTAAATGAGGGAACGTATCTGTCTATAAGGTATCCAAACATTGCTTCTTCAAGCATTCTGTATGATAATTTCACTGAAGGTTCGAAAAGAGAGAGAAATCGGAGACGCTTTCGGCCGCCGTTGGACACATTATCGCTAAATAGTACTAATTGTGCAGTAAAACGCTACAAGAACTGTTAACAGTTTCCGAAAGTTAAACCCAGGACGAGGTTTTAGTCTAGACATATAATAAAGTGTCGACTGAAATTTGTAGAAATAAGTATTCCGCTTCTGTCATAGACATTAGTGCTAAAGGCAATATTACAACACAAAACGGTAATTAAACAAAGCGAGGTTAGTGTGACATACTTATTTGAGTGCAGACAAGAATAACAAATCCATGAACTTGCCGAACTTACAAAAAAATTGGTCAGATCCTTCAGAGCATAGGGCTTAATTTAAGAATAATGCATCCCATTGGGATACAGATTTGGAAAAAGTCATTTGACTTTTTTCTGAACCCCATTTCATAAAATATTATGTTTAGAAATATTCTGATCAGACTGGATGGATGTCCATGCTGATCTGAGACTTACCTAAGCGCACATGCCAATTTGTTGGTTGGCTCATTTGTTATCAAGCAATATACAGTTACCTGTCGATACCTCGAACGCTATTAGTATTAAACCAAACAAGAGCAGTAAGACGGGAACTCCAGCATTGGAAACTGTGTCGAATCTGGAAAGTACAACTGTTGTTCAATTAACTTATACTGTAAGAAAGTTTAAATTGCAACCGAGCGAATTAAAGCTGCAAGGTCTGTAACTAATAATCTTCTTCGTTTTGAATCAATGTTTCTAATTTTCAAGAATACAATTATATAGCTAAGATTGGGAAAACAAAACATCTGTTTTCATAATAATCATTCACTTTTCGGTGCAGTTTTCAGCTGAAGTGAACAGATTTATGGTGGCAGCAAAACTTTATGCTACTTTTACAAATAATTTAATGGGAAAATAAGCATTCCAAAAATTGGTCATAATTGCAAACCTAGTTAAGTTATTCAACATAAAGCGTAGAGTAAACTGGTCAAACGAAGTAAAGCCTCCAACCGATTTGCTTACTATAAACTTAGTTCAAATAACTTATACGCGATTTACCGTAGCATTTAAATGAACTTTCAAATAACGTTTCGAGAAAAAAATTCACGAGCGTACAGAAACATATACTGAGTGTCGATTTGTTTTCTGTTGAGATCCAGCAATTTCAGTCACGGTAGTATTTAGTGCCCTATCATTTTAAATTAAAATTTACGACACTATGGACACGCATGTAAGATTTTGCACAATTCTCTAGATACTAGAAACATACAAAGAAGTTTTGAAAGCTACTGTCGAGATGCTGTTAAAAAGTTAAGTCGGCTTGGGCTTCAGTTGTCTCACTTCGATTGGTGACAAAGGCTTCAATCTTACACTTTTAACATTTCACCTGCATGGGGCTTAATTTATTTTGTTAAGTTAACATTAGTAATTTAATTTTATAACTAGCCTATAGGGTCTGTAATCAACGTTAAAAATTCAGCGTGTACTTTCTAATGTAGTTATGATTAGGCTAAATGGTAGAAGGCTTCATTGCACAACTTAAATCAGACGATTTTGAGTTTGCAGCTGTTTTCTAGACGATTTGTTGCAAGTTAATGATGCCTTTGAGCAAAATGCATAATTTATACGGTTCAACCACCTATTTTTGCAATATTGCTTGTCTGGAATAAGCTGGAAATGCTGCATTATCCAATAACAAGTGTAGGCAGAATTTCGTAAAATATCTTGGGCCGTATTTATAAAACGACGTAAGTGGTTGCTATGCTGTTGCTAAGGCTGAATTTCTATGAAGGAGATTCCCTACAACTATGAAATTTGCTCTGGAGGAACAGTCTGAAAAAGACTGTTCCTCCAGAGCAAATTTCATAGTTGTAGAAAATCTCCTTTATAGAAAATAAGCCTTAGCAACAGCATAGCAACCACTTAAGTGCTTTTATAAATACGACCCCAGATTAAAGGAGATGTATCAAAGCGAAAAACTTACTATGAATCGAAGAGTCTTGGAAATGGATGGTTTAGGGCGGGGAACGTTGCGGGTAAGACTGTTGGGGAGGCAACTCGGCTTCGACCGTTTCTTTTTTTAGTTACTTAGTACCATATAATTTAAATAATCTTGTAGATTTATTGACTAAAATCAGGTAATTTTGTTTGTGTGTTTCTTTGGTAGTCTGTCATAAAGATACAGCTGGTTGTGTGTACATGTATTATGTTAAATCTGCTTTAGATAATGCTATGTTCAAAGCTTCTATAAGAAGCTTACATGAAACAAAATTTGGACTATACCATGCTGCACAAATTTTTGAAATTATAATTTATTCACTAGTAAGAGAGGATATTTATAGGTTCTCTGAACTTCCAATCCTAATATTATATATATGCTGTGTAAATGATATGTATGAAATTTAAAACAAAATATTCTTTAAACCAAACTTACTTAGCTATCGGTTTATCATATTTCAGATGGGGATGGTTTTGTTGTTTTGTTTTTGTTTGTTTGTTTTTGTCATAAAAACGTCAGAAACATTCCAGTTGTTCAGTGATCGATTGAGACTGGGACAATGTTCTGTGTCGGACGTCTCCCGGAGAGAGATAGAGATAGAGAGAGAATGGGAGAACCCACCGGTCTGGCATCCAAACATACAAGGAAGAAAATGTACAGGAAACTATGTGAAAATTGCTATTTATCAGAAGCTTGGCCTTACCGAACATCCGACTCCTGGTTTGTGAGAAGGGAATCATATGTTTAATGAGTTTCTATGCATATGGATATGCATATTAAAGAAATACGTTGAAAAACGGCATACAACGAGCACGCAGCGACAGTAAAATAAAAACAAAACACATAATAGCTTCGTTTCCCTGAGCCGCTTGGAGACCATTGTTACGATAAATGAAACAACAACAATAAAGTTTTGTAAAGCTAAAATTATGTAAACATGTACAAGCGATGCTTTTTAATAAAGATAATACCTGTTTGATATTAGTTGATCTCAACAGAGTTGTTGGAAAATGAGCAGAAAAATCCATGAAAAAGAACAAGATGGCAGGCATCATGGTCCGTCTATCCGTCTGTCATGTTTTATGATCAAATAACGTCATTAGAGCTGCATGGCCGATTCTATCTTAATTTCATATTAAACCTCCATGAGTTTGGAAACGGAATTTTATTTCCAGTGGTTTTGGTCCAGGCTGAACAGCAAATTTGCCGCCATGGAAGGTACCTCTGCTTTGGTCAATAGATCGTCATTTACTGAACCACTGATTGACTAAGCTAATACGAGGGATGTTCAGAAAGTTCTGATCGTGACGTCTTATTTTGGTAACCATTATAAAACAGAACTTCTGATAGCGAAAATATATAACGGTATGATATGTCCGGACAACTCTGCAAACGTGGTGTATATTTTCTAAAGGACATATTTTTTAACGTTTTTGAAAGAGGTTACCCTACAGCCACTGCAGATTTTCACTTAAGAAGTTCATATATGAGCAGTCTTTGAATAGTTTTTATCATTGCTACTTAAACTTATTCCCCAGGCAACTGTGACCTGTAAATATCGCGGAAAATATATTTAATCTAGGTTCCATACTGTCCTTTCAATTTAGATTATAAGCATTTTATATAGTAGCTTATTCTCCCTTTCTACTAAAGTTATAATGATTTTGTGACAAAAACAACGGTTTTGACATTCAAAATCCTGTTAAGAAGAGCCTTTGTATGGGTCAATTCGAAATCGTCGAAAAATTAAAATTGATGTAAACAACGAAGCCGCAACGAGCTTTCGAAAATGACGTAGACGTTGTTTTCACTAACGTCATAAGAAATGCGCATTGCGTTGCAAGGACTAAACCGATAACGTTTGCTGCCCTTCTAACTTTTGAAAGGATATTGCAAATAAAGAATGACAAAAATCATTTTGTATTTACAATGATTTTTCACTTGAATGACACACTAAAAATAAATTCACATATGAAATTAACCCAGTGGTATGACTGGGGCCTTATAACATGCGTTGTAACTCAATAAGAATATATATCTTAGGATAGTGTTAGGTATCATTATGAAGACGAAAAGTAGCGCTTTCAATACATGCTTAGCATTTGTCCATAGCATGCCGCTAAACAAAGTTATGCGGCTAGAATCAGAACTTTCTGAACAACCCTCGTATTTTGTGATAGCAATTCGGCAAATCGGCTCAAACTATAAACTGCGGATGACATACGTTCACGAACCTGGAAACACTGGCCAAAAATATCCTAAAATTGATTATGGCTCTGTAGCTTCAACTTCACAAACACGATCAAAGTAACACGTTAGCAGACGCTTTCTGTTACGATCAAAGTTTGGTACGAGATAGATAATTCTGGGCGGCATTAACCCATTTGAGCCGCGACGCGAGAAAACCAACAAATTGGTTGTGCGCCCAGCGCAGACTCAGATCAGCCTGGTCAGAGTTTTCGCTGTCCGCTGAGAGGTAGCTTAGACCCTTAGCTACCCATTAGGCGCATAGGAACGGCTCGGCTCAGACTAGACGGCTGCCCAGGCTGATCTGAGTTTGCGCTGGTCGCAGAACCACTTTGTTGGTTTTCTCGTGTCGCGGCTCATTTATGCCCGTTGAACTTTTCAATCCTTATAAATTGGATGGATCTCATCATTCTTTTAGCGGTGCCTGGTATTTTTTTTTTTTTAGATTTATAGTACAAAGTGCTGTATATTTTAAAATTTTATGCAGACAGTGTAGAGTCTGATCAGACGACGCGTTCTGTGGCGTCTGATATAGGTCTTCACTGAATGACCTTGTCCTGTTGTTTTCGGTACGCTAGGCATCAGTCGATTTAATTACAGGCGTGATTTTTTTTCAACGAAATGACAAAAACGCAAATTCACGTACGATTATATTAACATAAAGATATATAGAGAACAGGAATGCAATGCCTTTTGGCCCCCATCAGCCACGAAAAATCATTTCCAACACGTTTTCCAGTGGCAAATTGCGAAGTCTGTTCAAATGTACATGGCAGTTTCTTGAAACAAATTTTCTATCAGCGACAACCTACAACCCATCATTACTTTCTATGAGAAAGCCGCAAAAGCAGATCAAATCTAGCGGCAGATAGGTAATTGTCTGAGAAACCATTCTTACCTAGAGTCAGAGCAATCTGCAAGTGCTGACTTTTACCTATATGATACAATGTTCACCTGATGTAGGGTTCATATCATATAGGGAAAAGTCAGCATTACCTGACTACAAGTTTAGCCTGGCATTTGGCGCAGCCTGCTGCAGGGTTCTCGCGATGCTGGCGAGAACCCTGCAGCAGGCTGCGCCAAATGTCGAAGTATCGGGAAAAACTTGAACCCGTATTTTAGCAAAAGGAAACGGAGTACAATCGAGTACGAATTCCTAATCTAATATGGTTATCCCCTCGGGATAACCAATTATAATGCACCCGCCATATCTACGTATCTGTGCAATAGGTCAGTAAAAATGAAAATGGGGTATTTGATAGCTTTCCTATGCTTCGGCATAGGCTATCATATCGGAAATAAATTCAGAAACGGCCTTATTGTAGAGACCAACGAAAATAAGGTGTCTCCCACAGAACTTCTAGGTGTTGACACAAGCTTCACCCTGAGATAACCCTGTGAAAACAATTTACTGGTGAGCAGCTTGCTTCTATCAACAAGGTCTTGATATTTAAAACAGGCTATAGCACAGCGGTCTAGCTGACCCTGTATGCAGGTGCCGAAGGAATATTGTTACAAATTAACTGGAAACGATGGGAAAATTGAAGTCGTTCGTCTTGTCATAAAGCCTGGTCATAAGCTTCCCATTATCAGTAAAATTATATTATAAGGCAGATGAACTTAACTTTGTGGTATCTTTATTTTCAAGTTGATATGGATAGATGAGAAAAGGGATTGTTGTCAGTCATCTGTGGTTCGTTCCCTAACGACATTGTTAGGTATCGGGATAACCAGTGTAGTGCGACAGACGCGCGTTTATGTATTTAACTTCTTCAGTCTGGCTACACCTCAAACGTTTAAAGGTAAAACGGTTTAGATATAAGAGGATTCCCAAAAAAAAACATCATATTAGCAACATTAATTATCGTTGACCATTAAGACTTAAACACCAAAAACTGAAAATATGTGACTTTGCAAACAGAGTAATTCCAGATGAGCCGCCTCACCTGTTCTACACTATTTGCTCCCTTGTCTTAAAATTACAGTATAAATAAACTTTCTGAAATTTTGCAATGTATTTTTGTCTTGTTTTAGTGGCTAAGCAAACCTTGGCGATAATATTGAATACAATGATTATATGCAGTAGACACTGATGATTGATGAACATAAGTAGCCTGTCAAAACTTTAATTAAGACAGCTCATTTTGCATACCATCTTCGTTCATATCACAGATGATCTTGGAGAAGGGCCCTTCACAGGATCCCACTTGATAAGAGCATGAGGAGTGCTTTTCATTTGCGAGTGAAAATGGTTATTGCAGAATGCTTCAGTTTTCAATGTTTCTGAAAAGTATTGGCTCAGCTCTTCAACACTGTGACACCAAAATCATTGATAAACCATTTATATGTCAACTTAGTGTTGAGACATTTAAGGTATTTTCAGGACGCAGATATTCTCTCATCAAGGAAGCATGAATGATTATATATCCTCAACAGACAAATAGGATAATTGAATGCTTCGACTGTACTTTACGATGCTAATGATCACCTTATGCAAGGTGAATATGCTGAGGCTGAGATATTGTTCAGTTCTGACAAAAGTACAACCCATGTTAGAATAATTGTTTAGTACTAACACCAGTACAACCAGTGTTACGTTCATGTACTTATGGATCCTGTTTAATCCATAATAATATATGACAACCCTATCTAGTATGTCACATTTTTAGGCTTTCTTCTTACGTTCCCTCACAGGCTGATGCATCCAAAAAATGATAAAGTCACACACACACACACACACACACACACACACACACACATTCCTGTAAATAATCCCGAGGCGGGGCTTCCGTTTTGGTTCATCTCAGTTATTGCTTTTTTGTTGTTGTATTTTGTTGTTGTTGTTTTTCTTGTTTTGTTTTGTTCTTTTTTTTTTTGTTTTGTTTTTTTTTTTTTGCTTTTAAAACATTAAAGACGAATTAAACACCAGACATAGCTTTATGTGTAGAAAATGTAACAGGTATTCTGATATTAATGTTGAGGCCAGCTCAGTGGCCATCTACTTTGAAAGCTTTCCGCATGCGCTTTTTTACGAGAGACGATTGCAAGTTCTCAGCCCCAACATGTCATGTTGAACATTCTACGGGGTTTTGGACGAGTAATCGTTCCTGTTTACCTGTACAGCATTGTCAACTGGATTATTTCCCTTAACACCGATCTAGAGGATTATCGATGTCCCTACTAAGCGCTAGTGGAATAAACATACCTAAGTGGTATATCAGATACAAGTTATCGGCTTAAGGCGATCAGTGTTATGTTTAGCAGTTTTCTCACAATTTATGGCGGACGAGTTTTAAATTTAGCTAAATCCATTAATGCCAAATGTCTGATATAAAGGGACATTGGCAAACAGTGTTGGCCCAGATCTGACGCCGCAGATCCGGGTCTACATTGTTTACGATGCGTAAAATATATTAAACTGAAAAATACCAGATGGTAATGGATGTATTAGTAGACTCAGATTGGCATAAACAGGTTTAAATTAATTTTTCCATTAATACTGGTTTAATACAGGTTTATACTGGCTTTATGATGCGTGCCCCGCTAGCTCATTAGATTAAGGGATTACCTACTGATCTAGCGGCATCGGGTTCGAGCCCCGCTTGTGGCGAAAATCTTTGCAACCGCAAACGGGGTTCCATTGCACACAGCTTTTCATTATCAACGTCCCATCGTCCAGATATGATTGAAACACTGTTGAAAAAGGACGTAAAATCGCCAAGTCATTTGAAATAAGGCCAAGCATAGTAAAAGCTACAAGACGATATTCGATCACAGGGAAGACTCAGATCAGTGAGCATCCATCCTCGCTGGGCGCTCTATGGGTTAAACCCGTTCATGGTGATTGTCCAGGCTAATCTGAGTCTTCCCAGGGCGCACAAGCCTTCTTTCGTGTCGCGGCTGAAATGTTTTGATAGTTGACACCATATACACCATGTTCAGTTTCGGAAAGCTTGCTTAACCCATTTATGCCTGGCATCTCCTCAAGGGGCCTCTGGCGAGCAGTGAAGACCCATACCCGACGCAAATGCGGCGTCTGATAATGGTCTGCATAGTTTGCCTCAAAGACATATTTCTGATTGCATAATACCCTAATGCCCCTTTATGAAACATGCTGCTCAGAGATAAGACAGCCTAGAAGACTTGTGACTGAAATCCAGGTAGGGGCCAGATAGAGGGAAATCAACTGTCAATGTCAATAACAAAGGGAATATGGTTATAAACAGGATGTAATTGGACCAGACTGTGTTTAACTGAAAATGTTGCCATTATTTTGCTCAAAATCTCTGTTTTTGTATACAATGCGATGAGGATAACAGGGTCATGTAAATGGGTTCTTGTATATTACATTTTCGCACACAGAAGACTCAGATAAGCTTGCACAGTCTAATCAGAGTCATCCCTGTTTGCATGAACAGTCTACGATATTTGGAAATTTAAATTGCAGATTTCAGTATGGCCTGTCCACAAAAGTGTTAACTCGCCACAAATGGATTAATCTAAGGCACTCACTCAGCAATTGTTTCTGCAGTAATTCAACTAATTTTTCCTTCAACGATAATTCAGGGATACTTTCTTTATTTATTTTTTCTATGAAAATATATATTGTGACCCCTCATTAGAACCATCTCGGTGAGACTGTTCTAATAAGGGGTCACAACATATGCTTTGTTAATTATTTCCAAATTATCCCTGCTATCCCTTCTTATCTGAGGCACTTACACTGATCAGACTGTTATGTCTGTTGTTGAATGAAACAATATTTTCTCATTTTTATCTGATCAAAGAATCTTCGGCGATAATCTGAAGCACCAACAGGTTATCATAAGAATAGATGACACGTGGGGAATTAATGCGACACAGCGTCATAAATTGACCTGCCTTAGGGGTTGAAGTGAAGAATCAGTCACATTTCATTGCGATTATAAGCTGGCACCATGCGGACAGCGAAGACTCTGATCAGACTGGGTGGAGTCTTCGCTGTCCGCACATGCCACTTTGTTTGTTTTGACGTGCCGCGGCTCATATATTAATACATGATTTAAGTACATATTCATTTGCATCAATTTATCAATAGAACATATGAATCCAATATATATACATGTATTATTTCAGTATCCTTTGAAAAGGCTGTCTCTTTCACAATAGAATTATTTTGAGAACTTTAAGTACAAGTTCATTTCATTTTTGCATAATATGTTATAATTATTAACGATATTTTATGAGAGAACTAGTCAGCGCGAGAATGCACACGCACATTTTAGTTGACCTTTTTTTATGCGTGTCGTGGATTATTCTGAAATACGTATATTGCTCTTTAACCCGATGTTCGCCCAGTGGACTCTCCTATTTGCATATATTGGAAGAGAGTATTTGTCATTTAAGGGGGTGTTATTTTATCATTTTTATTTTGTTTAAGTAGAAATTATCATTTGTCTTATCCAAATAATGAAGGTCCTGATCAGACGCCGTTTTGCGCCGTCTGGTTTGGGTCTGTACGGTTTGCCTATGTTCCACTTTTTTGGGAGGCTAGATATTGATATGCGGTGTAGTCATGAAAAGAGCTATGTAATCAAAAGCGCAGACTTGTCCCTACTATATTGTTAACCCGCAATTGTTAATCACGAATCTAACTCAAGAATAATAAAAGCGAAGCGAATTATGACACCTTGATCAAATGTTATGCTAAGGAAAGAAAGAAATAAAGAAAGGAAGAGAAAATAGCAAGATTAGGCAAATTCCATTCCAGAATAAGATTCTGGCAATAATCCTCTCTACTGTGTAGGTCTTTGGAAAAATGAAACGCTTAACACTTTTTGCAAACAGTTTCTAGAAAGGACTTCTCCCTCATGCAATTTTATTTAATCCACACTATTGCGAACACGTTTAGATGAAGCCATGTTGACGAACATATGGTATCAGTGGAGAAATTTAATTTGTGACATGATGAGCAAAACAAGTCAATTATATTCTAAAACTGACCGCTTCACTTGTTTGAGCTTTAATGATGTGTCTATAATCCTATACAAACAAATTAAAATGACAATGGTATTATCTCTCAAAATCAACTAAGTTTGTCCAAAAACATATTTTCGATTTGAATTTCCTAATTGCTTACGTTCTTTGTAGCCGCCGAAACGCTGACGCCATTAGCAATTTGTCAATTATTGTATGTTTACATCGCTGAGCAAAAGGACCGCTAGCTGCCATGTAATGTGTTTACATTAATTTAAATAACTTAACAAACAAATCAATAAATAATTATACGTTTACAAAGTTTTTTCCCCTTTTTGTTTCTTTTCTTTTATTTTACTTTTATTTATTTACCTTTTTTAGACATTGACCGTGATACTTTCGATTTTGAATTTCTGGACTTAATTTAAAACAAAATTCTTCGTGCTCAAGAAAAATTGAATCAAAATGATCAAATTCTAATTAAGTTCTTTATTTATTTATTTCATTACATTTCATCCTAGTATGGTTAATTTGATTCGTTAGTCCGATTCATATAAAGCAGCCAAAAGAGTAATGCAGGAGTGCGCATGATTTAACTTAGGCGATTGAGTTACCAGCGCCAAACTCTTAAAGTTTCGGTTTTTAAACGCATGGGGAAGCATCAAGACATAATGTTAATTTGAAAATAAAAGTATCATATTAATCCTTAGACTATAGACTTTCAGAATTTAGGTTATAAAAAATATCAGAAAAGCTCCAAATTATCAGAAATATGCTCTGAAAATGGAAAATTTCGTAATTCTACTGTATGCGCCATTAAGTATAATGGTCAGTATAGGTCTGTAATTTAAACGCTAAAGGAAGCAAGTAAACATTAACTTTTTCGAAAAATAAAAACACCATCGTGTAGGTATTGCATTATACTTTCAGAATATAGGTTATAAAAGATTCAAATATTTTGAAAAAGATAAAAAATTCATATAAATATAAATATTCCCTATACATTTCAATATAAACTTAATACCCGATATTGGACAGGTAAGACTGGAAAACAGGGGAGATAACAAAATCGATAAGCCAAGGGACCGGTAAAGAATGTTCAGTATGTTCTCAAACCTTAACAGTGGCTTTGAGTCATTACAGAGCAACAATCACCAATTTTGGGGAATTTATCTTCTGTATCAATCGGATAACACTTCACTTTTTTACAGCTACCCCAGTGAGTGCACTGTATAACTTTTGAACGACGATACCTTTAGTAGAGTCAATTATTTTGTAATTGTGTTTGCAAATATATGACATACAGCATCCCTTTAAGTGATTATATACACAAACATAAATTTATTCCATTTCAGAGTTAAAAATAAATATATTTGATTGTTAGAAAGTGTCTATTTTGACAGATTCTGCAGATAGTGCAAATGGGAGTCGCATGCTGTGCGTGCAGAGGAGTGAATATCTTCAAAGTCTTTTTAACGGAAATTATGTAAGATACCAGTGCTTACTTCTGTGTACATATCGTTTGGTTTTGCTCCCAATATTCTTAACAAACACACAAATAAGATGTGGGTCTCTAAATTCTAGAGTTGCAAAATTTAAGGGTACATGGATATTTTTCGATGTGTTTCTGCCTTTTTTTACAAAGGCAAACATTGTCGTGACTTCCTCTTTACTTCATCAGAGGACGAAGCTCCAGCAGGCACACAACCTTGAATCAATCTTGATTCAACGTCGTGACGTTGAATCAAGGTTGATTCAACTTTGTGTGTCCAGAGGACGAAGTCATTCGAAAAACGGTCAACCGAAGGAAAGACTATGCCAAGAATCAAATTGTTTCTTTTCATAGCTGAGAGGAGGACAAAAATAATAATGGTAGAGTTAGTACCCTTAAACATGCACCCCAATTCACTTTAAATTGCACAAACTGTGTAAGGTGATAAGCCTGACTCAAACGTTCTGTGTATATTTATCCTTAAAGTGCAAAAAAGCAGACTACAAAATTTACGTCTGCAAAATTTTCGAAAATTTTCATCCAAGCTATATTCTAAGGAGAGTTCAAAGGCTGGAGGGCAAACAGTGTAGATCTAGATGAGCCCTCTCATTATTAGCTGTCTCATCAGGGTCACGCTGTTTGCAAATTCAGCTGTTTTCGTCTCTTGCGATTTAAGTGTTAATATACGAGGGTTGTTCAGAAAGTTCTGATTCTCGCTAAATAATTTTGTTTAGCGGCATGCTGGGGGCAATTGCTTTACATGTATTGAAAGCACTACATTTTGCCTTTACAGTGATACCAAACACTATACAAAGATACATTTTCTTATTGAGGTACAACGCGTTTTATTAGGCCCCAGTCATACCACTGGGTTAAAGTCATATGTGAATTTATTTTCAGTGTGTCATTCAAATAAAAAATCACCGTAAATACAAAATGAATTTTTGTCAGCTGTTTGTCAGTCGTTGCCGTCAATATCCTTTAAAAATTAGAGGGCTAGCGAACGTTTCCAATTCATTCCTTGCAAAGCAATGCGCAGTTCTAATTACGTTATTGAAATCGACGTCAACGTCATTTTCTAAGTAAAAAGTATGCAAAGACCAGGAACTGAAACAATCAAAATCCAAATCCAGCCCTCAAACCATAGTTGGAAACAACTAAGATTACAAATAATCAAGATACAGAGAACAATTGGCCAACCGAGTGAGCAGCTTGTTCCCAAAAGGTGGCCACTCAGCAACCCAAACCGAACCAAAAATAATAATAACATACATAAGGTAAAACATCACAGAAACTCTGACACCAAAAACAGGCAACAAAGAACCACAACAGAACTCTAAGGCTGTGAGAACTTCGTTTTTCACATTAATTTTAAGTATTCGACACATGCAAAAGGTTTTCCTGACAAATTTTTGAATGCTAAGGCATTTGTTTTCGTTTCAAAGAATGATGACTTTAGCAGACTGGGGGAATTTGCTACCACATAAACTGCAGATAATTCACATTCAAAGGGCAGTAAGGAACATAGATTAAATATAACTTCTGCGATATTTACAGGACACGGTTGCCTACGGTTTGTGTTTAGGTAACCATGACGAAAACAAATTAAAGACTGCTTATATGTGAACTATGACCTTCTAAAGTAAAAAAATCGCTGTGGTTGTAGGGTATACCTCTTTGAAAGACATTCAAAAAATATGTCCTTTAGAAAATATACACTGCGTTTGCACAGTTGTCCTGACTTATTACAGCTTTATAAGGTTTCGCTATCAGAAGTTCTGTATTTATGATGCTTATCAAAATATGACATCACGATTAGAACTTTTTGAACATCCCTCGTAGCGCTAAAACCTTTGCATGGAAAATGTAACTAGGTTTCTATCTTACATTCTTTTCTGTCAGGTTTGTAAGTATAGTAATCAGTTTTAATGATAATTCAACTGATGGTAATGTGCACAACACGTGATGAATGTAGAATAATCAGTTTCTGGTGCCAGAAGGAATGTATGGAAATGAAATTAGTCATTTCTTGTAGAATGATGCATATTTTTATCAAACTACACCATGTGGTTAAGAGTTATGAGCAATTTCACTCACTGACTAAGCGGAAGGACAAACAGACTGATGGACTTGCACAGCGATTAAAGTGCACACCTGTGGGTCGTGCAATACCGTTTAGACTTTCGTCACCGTTTTGCATGCCGGTGGCTGGACAATGTTAAAATACATAAGTATACAAAATTTGAACCATATATACCACGGGGTTCAAGAGTTATGAGCATTTTCACTACTTGACCGTAAATTTTCAACTTGTGCTCAGCAAAGCCTCGTCTATCAAAAAAGACGGTTATGCATGCGAGTCGTTAGATAATGTTGACATGTATCAAAATATAGAATGCGGATAAAGAGTTATAAGCGTTTTCGCTAACTGATAACGGGCGGACGGACAGATTGACTCACACAGTGACTATAGTGCAAACCTGCGGGTTGTGCAATAAGAAGTTTTGCATACCAGTGGCTGGGCAATGTTAAATTACATAAGTATACAAAATTTGAAGCAACTATACCAAGCAGTCCAAGAGTTATGAGCATTTTCAATAAAAGAGCTCGACCGGCCAAATTGATGCTCGGTGAAGCCTCGTCACTGTTTTGCATACCAGTGGCTGGGCAATGTTAAATTACATAAGTAAACAAAATTTGAAGCAAATATACCAAGCGGTCCAAGAGTTATGAGAATTTTCAATAAAAGAAGTTGACCGGCCAAATTGATGCTCGGTGAAGCCTCGTCACTGTTTTGCACACAAGTGGCTGGGCAATGTTAAATTACATAATTATACAAAATTGGAAGCAAATATACCAAGTGGTCCAAGAGTTATGAGCATTTTCAATAAAAGAGCTCGATTGGCCAAATTGATGCTCGGTGAAGCCTCGTCACTGTTTTGCATGCCGTTAGCTGGACTATGTTTAAATACATAAGCATTAAAAATTTGAACCATATTCACCACGGTGTTCAAGAGTTTGAGTATTTTCAATAGTTGGCTGTAAATTTTCAGCTTGTGCTCAGCAAAGCCTCGTCCATCAAATAAATTTGTTATGCATGCGAGTCGTTAGACAATGTTGACATGTATAAGTATGCAAAATTTTGTTAAAATATCCCATGCGGTTCAAGAATAATAAGCGTTTTCGCTAACTGATAACGGCTTTCGCTAACTGATATATGACGGACGGACGGACGGACGGACTCACACAGTGATTATAACGCAAACCTGCGGGTTGTGCAATAATTAGGCCAACAATTAGAAACTAATTTAGACAACCATTGATTCGTTGATGCTGACTTGTCTCTGTAAGAAAAACATCATGATGACCTGATTACATTTGCAAAAATAATATGAGTCTGATTTGATAAATGTTCAGAAACTTTGACGGAGATGCCTACAAAGTAAAAAAAAATGTTCAAGCAAATCTGACCAACTTCATAGATGTAAAATATAATACTATATGGTATAATGGACGGATACAATGGTTACTTACCGCTGATCCACTTGGGGAACGTTTTACAACAATAACAACACAATGTGGTATAAGGAAAAGGTGGGTTCCCGTGCCTAAGGTCAGCTGAATAACTAGTAGTCAAAGATCAGATCGTCTTTGCAATTAACAAGAAATAAACAAGAAATTACTGAAGCGAATATAATTTAACTTCACAGAAACTTAAACGATAATAAGAAACTTTGTTGCATGCACGATTATATTTTTGTCGTAGGTTGGATCATATCGGGCAGAGCAGGTGCATCATTGCTATGATGCCACTGCTCTATCCTATATGATCAGGGAAGAAGTTGTAAATAGCGTCGTAAGTTTTGGTCCTGATATATCATGATGCGTCCCATTTACAGTCTTAAACATCTTGATCCTAAACTACATTCTAACAAAATGAACAAATCATCCTTTTAAAAGCCCTGAACAGTCCATTACCCTTTAAATAGCCCTTATGACAATTCTGGCCTTCCGTCAAGCGCAATTCTCACCTGTGTTAATATTTTCTTTTCCACACATGGTTCATTGCTCTTGCCTTTCAGTTGTCGAGCTGTGAAGTTGGATACTTCACAGCACATGTATTTGCCATAGAGCTTGTGTAAAATATATTCATATATATTTTCAGCCATGGTGTCATGAGTGATTAAACATGTGAAATCGTCCGTCTGTCTCTGTATTATTGTGTCCTGATGCCTACGAGAACCCTCGACTACGACATTAGGACAGGTAACGCTATTTTATCAACTATTTCATCCGGGATCTTTGGATTGGCATTTTCGCTACTCATTCTTTTCTCTTCTATTATATTTGAGGCATGTTCCACTTTATACGGATTCAGATTTCCAAGTGGTCCAAGAAAACAAAACGTACTGTCTAGTGCAGTAAAGACTGAATATCAACAAGACAGACCAAATCCAGATTATGATTTGAGACTGGAAGATACCTATGAAGGAGAGAAAAGAGGAATTGGTAGAAATATAGATACCCTTGATTCCCTTAAAGGCAAAGAGCCTAAAGATTATTTAAGAGTACGGTATCCACCGTTAACTTCAAGTTGTCATGATCTGAATCCATATAAAGTGGAACATGCCTCAAATATAATAGAGGAGAAAAGCATGAGTAGCGAAAATGCCAACCAAAAGACCCCGGATGAAATAGTTGATAAAAGAAATAGATACGAGGCTAGTGTGCAAGCCATGGAAGAGGAAGTCAGAAGACGAGAAAAGGAACTTAAAGAAAGACAGAGTTGGATACTAACCCAGGAAGAGAAACGTTAACAAGTAGAATGCATTTGTTTCCTTCCAACAGACACGCGTTGGAGTAGTCAAGTCTACCAACTATCAGGATATAAAAGTACAACCCTTCGAAACTGTAACTTTATCGGGGTTTGTCAGAAAGGATAGAAACGTGGAAACAGTTGTGACGGAGCAAACCCAGGGAGCCTCGACAAGAATTGGCGTTTGTCCCCGGGTTGTTTCTCTTGACAAAGTCAGTAGAAGTGAAAGAGTTCCCTCCGCATTTTCAATATGTCCGCAAAAGTACTTAACATCAAGCCCAGCTCGGACATTTGTGAACTCCACGAAGTAAAGATTCTGAGAAGCATTGAGCCCGTGAGTCGTGATAAAGCAAATGCAACAGTAAACCAACATACTGTTAATCCAGTCAAGTCTGAAAAGGTGTTAGAAGAAGTAAATATAGGAGATTGTAAAATAACAGCAGAAGAGAAAGAACGACTACAGCGGTTTCTTACAAAATGGAATGATATATTTTCAAAGGACTTAACAGATCTGGGTAACTGTGATCTCGTCAAACATGAGATCAAATTAAGTGATGACATCCCGATTAAAGAACCTGCTAGAAGAATTCCCCCAGCCCTCTTCCAGGAGGTGCGGGAACATTTAAAAGAGATGATAGAAGCGGGTGCCATAAAAACCAGCCAGTCTCCATATTCGTCCAATGCTGTCATAGTGCGAAAAAAAGACTGAACAATCCGGTTTTGTGTTGACTTCCGCAAGCTCAACAACAAAACAGTAAAGGACGCATATGCCATCCCCAGAGTAGAGGAAACTCTTCACTTGCTCGCTGGGTCAAAATATTTTTCCAAATTAGACCTCAGAAGTGGATACTGGCAGGTCGAGATACGCGAGGAGGACAAGCCCATAACTGCCTTCCAAGTAGGTTCCCTCGGATTTTACGAATTCAACAGGATGCCTTTCGGTCTGTGCAATGCTCCTGCTACATTCCAGCGGTTGATGGAAAGGTGCATGGGAGATCTTAATCTCCGCGATTGCCTCATCATCCTTGATGACATTATAATTTTTTCATCAACCTTTGAGGAGCACCTTCAACATCTAGAAGCCGTGTTTGCTAGACTGAAAGAGCATGATTTGAAGCTTAAAGCTTCAAAGTGTGAATTCCTGAAGTCTGAGATAAAATACTTGGGACATGTGGTGTCAGAGGAAGGGGTGAAGACTGATCCAGAAAAGCTGGATGCCCTCAAATCCTGGCCAGTACCCAGAAATGTGAAAGATGTGCGCACATTTCTTGGCTTTACTGGATATTACCGTAGATTCATGAAGAACTACGCCAGTATCGCCAGGCCTCTTAATGACCTACTGATAGGCCACTGCACAAACCAGAAGGGTAAAGTGAAGAAAAAGCGAAAGCCCTCAGATTTCGTTTGGGCAAAACCGCAACAGAAAGCTTTCGAACAGCTTATTGAGAGACTTACAAACCCTCCTGTCCTCGCGTATGCAGACTACCAGTTGCCGTTTAAACTGCATATTGATGCCTGCTGCACAGGATTAGGTGCTGTGCTGTATCAGACACAGGCTGGCACGGATAGAGTTGTGGCATATGCTAGCCGTAGTTTAAAGCCGTCAGAGAAGAATTATCCGGCCCACAAGCTGGAGTTCTTGGCTCTCAAATGGGCCATAACAGAAAAATTTCACGATTATCTGTATGGTGCCAACTTCGAGGTGGTCACGGATAATAATCCTCTGACATATATTTTTACTACGGCGAAGCTGGACGCCACAGGACAGCGTTGGCTTGCCGAGCTGTCAAACTATAACTGTACCATCAGTTACCGCAGTGGCAAGCAAAATGCCGATGCAGATGGTCTCTCCCGTCAGCATGAGTCTGAAACAGTTAACACTTTGTTTCCAGACATCCTCAAGACAGTGTACCAGTCTACGATCACTGCATCAGAACATGTGCCGTCTGTTCAGACCCTATCTAAAGCAGAGGGCGTTGATTTGCCTGGTAATGATGAGGCCTCTGACATCCCTGAGCAAATTTTAGAAAGCACAGCACTGATGAGCCAGGACTGGATAAAAGCGCAGGCAGCAGATCCAAACACGAACTTTGTTCTGGATTGCCTTGTGCAAGGCCGAATACCAGAGCCCAAGGACGTAGCCAGTGAGAAAGTAGATAGAAGATATCTCAGTGACTGGCAGAATTACCATCTGAAAGACGGTGTGCTCTACAAAAAATTTGCTTCAGAGGAAACAACATTGGATCGCCTCTGTTTACCAGCATCTCTGCAAACAGACATCTTGAGGGCTTATCATGACGACCTAGGTCATCAAGGTCGAGACAGAACTATGTCACTGGTAAAGAGAAGATTTTTCTGGCCATGCATGGACAAAGATATCCCTGACTTCGTACAGAAGTGCGGTCGCTGCATACGGCGAAAAACTGCACAAGCAAAGTCAGCTGATCTAGTGAGCATTGTCACCAAAGCGCCAATGGAGCTTGTCTGCATTGACTACCTGTCCTTAGAGCGGTCAAAAGGGTGCTACGAAAATATTTTAGTGATCACAGGTCATTTCACTAGATATGCGCAGGCAATTCCTACGCGCTATCAGACCGCAACCACCACAGCTCGAGTTTTATTTGATAACTTTTTCGTTCACTATGGGTGTCCGGGTAAACTACATAGTGACCAAGGGGCAAACCTCCTCTCTAAAGTTATCAAGAAACTCTGCAGTCTAACAGGTACAGTCAAGACCCAGACAACCCCATATCATCCAATGGGGAACGGCATGTGTGAGCGATTCAATAAGACTTTATTGAATATGCTTGGAACGCTGCAAGAAAAGCAAAAGTCTGACTGGAAGTCATATGTTCCAACACTCACACATGCCTATAATGCAGCCACCCATAAGAGCACGGGTTATGCTCCATTTTATTTGATGTATGGCCGCCACCCACGACTGGCAGTAGATGCCTTTTTGGGTATTGGTGATGATGCCTTGGAAGCCAAATGCCATCCAGATTATGTTGACAGACTACAGGACCGCTTGGCAGTCGCGTATGATGCTGCTTCTAAAGAAGGAGCAGTGAATGCGAAGAAGCATAAAGACCATTATGATCTGAAAGTTCGCCATTCGGTGCTGCAACCGGGTGATCGCGTCTTAGTGCGTAATGTCGGTCTTAAAGGGAAGCAGAAGCTTGCCGATGTCTTGGAAAAGAATACCTACATCGTAAAGCGTCAAATAGCTCCCGATATTCCGGTGTATGAGGTTCAACAGGAAGGTTCTTTGAAAAAAAGCAGGACCTTACACCGGAATATGCTGCTTCCCTTTGATGGTCTGCCAGTTCCAGACGATTCGACCTCGCCTAAACGCGATAAACCAAAACCCGTGCTGCCCAAGTCAAGCAGCGAAGAATCAGATTGGTCCTCCAGTGACAGCAGTTCGTCTGATGAAAGCTTCACAGAAAGGCAGCAGGTTAAGCAAAATCAGATACCACCTTATGTAATTCCCCAACGTCGTGCAAAACAGAACACTGACAGCATTGGCGATATGGAGAATCTCAGACACAAACCGATGAAAAAAGGTCCACGATTACGAAGAGGCGGTCGAAAAAGACGCCCTCCTGATAGGTTTCAGGCTGGTGAAAGACGTGTTCCACAGCAGATGCACGTCTTCACCGTAAATCCTGAAGATGTTATATACATATAAAATGTGTCCGAAAAAAAAAACACGTGCGCGCACATCAATACTGAGACATAAAGTAGAGGTAGGAGCGGCTGTAGTGTAGTGGAAAACACTCCGGACTACCAATCCAGGGGTCGCAAGATCGATCCTCCGCTTCTCTGGTCTCTTTGATGAGACTTTAAACCGAGATCCCGTCTCCATACGACGTCGTTGTTGGTGGGACGTTAAACCCGAGCTCACTCACTCACTCATAAATTAGAGGTGGTCTTTTCCTGTCCCAATTCCTATAGTTCCTCCAAATCATATCATTTCACCTGCACCTCACTTGTCCTTGTGAATGTTTAAGGTATTAAGATTGCCAACAACTGTCAGTCACTTTAAATCATTTTTTTACTTGTTGGCATCATGATCAGTATTTTTACATGTATACATTTGGCGCAAAATTGTTTGTTCTATTTTTGTATTCGCGCCGTTTGGAATATGCGCTGTCAGAATCGAGCGCGTATCACTTTATCGCATACTTTTAATCATGAAGCGCTTGACATAATACTGACTGGACACTGAATTTGATTTTGCATTTCATAACTCCATACATATTCATTCAATACATTGTTTTTGTTTCATACCGCATTTTTCTTAAACATTGCAGTGTCGAGTAATTTTATAGAAGGTGGTGTCAAGCACACTTTTATAGTAGGTGATGTCAAGCAAACATTCAATGTGCACGAGATCGTAGGTCATTTTCCTTTTGCGTGAGCCTTCTACAGAAGGTGTTATATCTTTGGCATTTTTGATAAAATGCCTTTAGGGAGCTTTTGCATATTGATGTGTCTTCATTTTTTTATGCGAATTAATTATGTTGTTTTCATGGCACCATAGGTTTACTTTTGTATAGTTGTATGTAAATTTCGGGACGCCATTTTATAATGTGGGGAAGAGTGTCGTAGGTTGGATCATATCGGGCAGAGCAGGTGCATCATTGCTATGATGCCACTGCTCTATCCTATATGATCAGGGGAGAAGTTGTAAATAGCGTCGTAAGTTTTGGTCCTGATATATCATGATGCGTCCCATTTACAGTCTTAAACATCTTGATCCTAAACTACATTCTAACAAAATGAACAAATCATCCTTTTAAAAGCCCTGAACAGTCCATTACCCTTTAAATAGCCCTTATGACAATTCTGGCCTTCCGTCAAGCGCAATTCTCACCTGTGTTAATATTTTCTTTTCCACACATGGTTCATTGCACTTGCCTTTCAGTTGTCGAGCTGTGAAGTTGGATACTTCACAGCACATGTATTTGCCATAGAGCTTGTGTAAAATATATTCATATATATTTTCAGGTATGTACTGTTTCCTTGCTTTTTGACATTTTAGATGCTTATTTGGATAAGATTAACATTTAGATTAAATTAGCCGTAAGTTAGACTTTACCGTAAATATTTGGACATTAGTTATGAAACTGCAAGATAAACATTTTGGCATTTCAAAAAATCCGTACCAAAGTTATAAAGTTTCAATTTAAACCTTTCCACTGAAGTTCTCTTGTATTTGTATGTTCTTGTATTTATATGTATCATTGCACTTGCCTTTCAGTTGTCGAGCTGTGAAGTTGGATACTTCACAGCACATGTATTTGCCATAGAGCTTGTGTAAAATATATTCATATTTATTTTCAGCCATGGTGTCATGAGTGATTAAACATGTGAAATCGTCCGTCTGTCTCTGTATTATTGTGTCCTGATGCCTACGAGAACCCTCGACTACGACATTTTCATGACATCCATTTAAATGTCACTATCAGAAGTCAATATGTCAAATTATGTCCCAAAAATAACTCAAAATATACCATTAAAAGCAAATTTGATCGAATCTTACAGTCAGGAGAGTTGCATGCATGATATAATTTCTATGCCACAGGTCGATGTCACAATAAGGGATCAAAGGTGAGTTCTAATGGGTCTTCCTGGCATTTGTTACACACTGTGCATTCCTTATTTAGGTATACTTTTTGGCGGGAGTGCGTGGGTGTGGGGGTTCTGGTGTGAAGAGATAGCCAATCCGTGAATAAACGAAATCTCCTGTAGCCTTGCCTGTCACAGGGACGTTTTGGTTACATCATGACACCCTTTCTGCACTTCACCTTATCTGCTACTCTCGTAGATGACATACTTGGTACTTGTTTAAATTTTTCTGTATGCTTCTCTTGCCAGATATAACTCTACTTAACATTTTTTTAACTTCTTGACTTTCATCATTAGTATTACATATACACAAATATGATATAAAATTTCGTTTACTCTGTTACTTTGTTTTACTCACGCTCCTCGGATATTCGCGAATTCTGTCGTCAAGAAAATATCGGTGTCGATTCGATTCGATTCGACAACGACATGTTTTTGACGACAGAATTCCTAATTTCTGGCACAGACATTTTTTATTCCTAACAGGACAGCTTATTGATAGTACTATTGTCTATAAGATGACTTCTGTGTGTTGTTAATCTGGCAGTCACGCTAGAGAATGTCTCAAAATGTCTAATTACTGAATCTAGACCAAAATCATGTAATATACAGAATCGCCTAAAGCTTAAGACAGGCTTGTGTCAGATTTGTCTCATTTCATTGGAAAGATATAAGGCAAACTAATTAAGATTTGGTATGAATAGGGAATGGTTTAGTGCAAATAAGACCCATGAATTACTTGTTTAAATAGTAACCACAATATGTCTGGATTATGCTCAAAATTCTTCTTTAAGCTAACAAAAATTGTGTGATTTGGTGCCAAACAGATTCAGTCAAAAACAACTCTGAATGTGTTTATGTATTAAAACACCTCCGTGATTTCAGGCAAACTTCTGAAACATGCGTTTCTCAGAAACTAGCGTAACAAAAATTATACAAACACGCATATTTGTTTAATATCTAATGTCAGTAGAAACTGCTAGAAGTTATTTGTATTCTATACTCATTGTATGTCTACGCTGTCATGTTATGCTATTGTTTATGTTGTATTTGTATCCTCATGGGCTTTACAGCCTATTGGAATTTTGAAATAAAATTTGTTCTGTTCTGTTCAATATGGCACAACAGGATTGAAGGATGAAGTGTGATGGTTAGTTAACAATAACGTTAACCAACGTTCCCTCTTCCAATGGTAGCTCGCTACCTTTCTTGGTCGAAATTTTTTACTGACACCCATTTTTGTCCTATTATTCTTTTGGAATTGCATTGCTTTTTTTCTTTGCTTTGTTATATGTTGTGGCAAAGAGGTTATCATACGTATTATTTTTCTTAGCAACTAGGCCTTGTTTGTTTGTTTATTTCTTCTTTCAAACACTGAATGCTGTTTTAATTTTGGTTTACCAATGTAACCTATATTCTAAAACATTTAGAGATCCGCCATAATTTGTACAAATGTTTTATAGTAGGGAGAAGAACTCAATAAGCACACAGCTTCCGTTCTAATCCCATAGCTTGTACCGATATGTTATTTGTACATGTATGTATATATGTATGTCAATGGAAAAGCGAAATAAATATGTTTAAACCAACAATAGCGTGATGGCTGATCATAACATTGGGATATGAAATATTAACCCTTCATTATTTTCTCTCCAACAACCGATAAAAACTGTTGAATAGCTGATAAAATTGAGTTCCTATATATTATGAACAAATCCTGCTAATGTTATTTACTCGTATACGCGATAAGCAAGCTCATACTTTTCTTGGATAATACAAGGGCAAACATTTACAGATATTTGCCTTGTTTGAGTCATGTTTCTAAAACAATAACCAAAAAGTGAATGTCTGTTCTAGAAAGGTTGTGCTAAAATAATTACAGACTGGCTCTTGAAGTTCATGGTTAGCCGTCAAAGTGCGCATGAGCGATAGCTGGAAGTCTCCAGCTGCTTCAAGGCAATGGGACAAAAGTTCACTGTTGCTGATTAATGCATTAATTTTGAAGGACAGTTTGAAATGTAATACATCAAATGTGCTGTTCCCAACAGGCACATGTCGTCGATATGATGTCAGTGCGGCGTTATGACGTCGCTATGACATTAGCACGACGTCATTTCAACGTCATCTGCCCGCTGGGTTGCCTCCTACCATTAAATGACATTTGTATTGACACAGTTGAAAAAAATCGCTTGTTTCGGTTAATATTTAGCCTCTCCTCGTAATGCAGATTTTTAGGGCTAAACAAATAAAAGAACAATTATATAATATAAAATTTTACCGAAAACAGAAAGCCTTATTTGTCTTCTCGCGCAAGGAGAAAGGAAAGAAAACTGAGTTACCGTGTTTATCAATATGGTTGTCGAGGTTTTGGTCCTGAGGAAAGGAAAGGCGGTCGTAGTCTTGCAATCCTAAGATTGCAGAGACAGTGACTATCTCCTCTAGTCTTTCAGATGGTGGACATGAGTTTTTGCAGCACCATTCCTTCTAACAGATTGCAGAACAAAATTCTGGATACAGATAATCCGTCAACAAGCTGTCTGAGAGTGAATGGACTTTTGCTTTAGAACTTTGTGGCCATTAATTCAGTATAATCGGATTGCATTTTACTATACTTTGCCATTTAAATAAAGCAATTTCTATACTTGAATAATCCTCTTAATGTTCTAGCTTGGAAGATAATATTTCTGTCTGGTACGACCAATCTGGCCGAGTTGAACTCATCAGCATTGGATGATAATTGTTAGTCTTAAAGCTGTATGGATACACGTCGACGAGGTCATTCTGACTTGGAAATAGTTGGCTACATCTCAAAGTACTATACTATTTAGGGATGAATTTGTTCTAAGTCTACGGTATGATTTAGCCGTTTTTGCCCCCATTCACATTTACTTGAAATAACATGGTTTCTTATCATCCTAGTAAACGGGTTCATACAGAAATGTTTCTTCTTCGTGAATCCTCAGACTAACATGGTTTCAAACACGCCTGTTTTGTTTCAGTAATTTTAAATAAAATGGCAAAAAAACTGTGTTTAGAAGCTTTCTTTTAACGAAATAATACATTTAAAACAGCTTTAGATGGCTCTTGATAAGTGTAATAGGTTTTTGGTGATACACTAATATGCAGTAGAGTGCTACTGAACAGATTTGTACTGTTCAAGGGTTGTCCACGTATCCCACCCACTCAACTTTGCAACTCGAGGGACGGTAACCAAAAAATTTCAACTGATCAAAATAAAATGTTAACAAAATTATTCCTTATATCCTAAGAAAATGAATACCCACAACATATGTTATTTTTTTGTCTGTGAGCGGACATTTTTATGTTGAGATCACCTGAAAAAGAATATATTCGAGGTATGTTCGGAAAGTTCCCGGACTGAACGCATTTCTTTTGAACGGCTCATTGTATTATAACAAAACTCAGTACGGATTTACTGCATCTATTATTGCATATCACTGCAAAATTTCGTCGCCATAAGTATAACAATAAAAAAGTTATAATAAATTAAAAACATGTACCAACGGTATGTCGGAGTAACCCGACGTTAAAATTAATGACGTCAACGTCAGTTCGTCAGTTTTCACTCCTTCTCGAGATAGCGGCCGTGTGCTTGCGCGCAACGTTCATGTCTCCTGACTCATAATGTGTAAACAGATTGAAACCATAGTTTATCAAAGGGATAAAATAAATGCCTGCACGTGGGGACGAAAGCTCTGAGATCGTCGAAGCGGATTCCGCGTAGCTGGGCTTTGACGGCCGGGAAAAGCGCAAAATCAAGTGGCGCGAGGTCTGGGCTGTATGGGGCGTGCTCCAACCTGCCGATCCCGAGAATATCAACCTCCAACTTCGTATGCTTGGCCGTATGCGCTGGGGCATTGTCTTGGTGTAGAAGAACATTCTCTATGTCAAGATGACGTTTCCCGCCTTTCTGACGAAACACACATGCGTATAATATGAACACTTTAGAAATAAATGAGGGTTGCTCTTCCAAGAGCGTATTTCGTGTTGCTATGGATACGATATTTTTAAAATGCATCGACGTAGGCAAATGACCGCTTGTAATGGAAATGAATATATATATTTATGTTTCTTAACGTGACTGAAGTTTCAAAGCTCTATGTTTAAAAATAAAAAAGTTATTAGTGCAGTCCGGGAGCTTTCCGAACATACCTCGTAAAATTAAGTGTCAGCAAATAAAAGTGCACAGCTGAAATTTCCACATATTGTTGACATTTTATGCTACAAATTAGCTGTGCACTTACGCTGACATATTTTATAGCTTTATAAAGTAACCACGGTAACTAGGCCCAGAAGTTTTTCAATTTTTATATGTACAAATATGAATGCCGTTAATAGTAAAAGAAAAAAATCAAATCTTTGCACTTGCACTTTCTGTAAATTATTCGGAGTTATCATTCGCCCTGAACAAAACAATATCAGAATCATCTCTGTATCTTTCGTAACTCAAATGAGCCGCGACACGACAAAACCAACAAAGTGGCATGTGCGCCCAGCAAACACTCAGTTCAGCCTGGGCATCCGCCCAGTCTGATCAGGGTCTTCACTGTCCGCATGGAGCTAGCTTAGACACTTAGCTACCCTTTAAGCGCACAGCGAAGTGTCTGATCAGACTATGAGGATGCCGAAGCTGATCTGAGTCTTCGCTGGGCGCACAACCACTTTGTTGGTTTTCTCGTGTCGCGGCTCAAACGTAGTATGCCCCGACCTTCTGAAGGGCCATTTTGCTGCGTCGCGCATCAAGTATGTTTTGTTTGCATCAAAGCTGGCCAGTTGCGATCATTTGCAGGGAAAAACAATTGAGCCATGACACGAGAAAACAAAAAAAAAGAATGGTTGTGCCCGAAGCGCAGACTCAGATCAGCCTGGGCATCAATCCAGTCTGATCAGACTCTTCGCTAAGCACTTAAACTGTAACTAAGAGTAGGGCTGCGTACCGGTACACGGTTTATATCGGATACCGGTTAATTAGGTTTGATAGATACACCGAATCGAACGTTCGTGTATCGAACAAAATATCGATCAAATATCGTATCGAAAAATTTGACCGATACGCAGCCCTTAGTCTTAGAGTCTAAGCTACCTCCAGGCGGACAACAAAGACTCTGATCAGACTGGACGGATGCCCAGGCTGATCTGAGTCTGCGCTGGGCGCACAACCACATTTTTGGTTTTCTCGTGTCGCGGCTCTATTATATCTTCAGATTATATTATACAAGAATGAGATGGCTTTAATCACAGCTCATCAATGAATGACAATGTCTTTATATGTCAACCAACCTAACCGAATTGTCAATAATTAGCTATGGAAATAGAAACCTTACAGACTATGATTAGTTGGAGATGAAAGCAGCCTGACCTTATTAGTACCGCATTGAACATAAATACTTGGACAGAAACCTAGGACAAATACTTTAGGCCCAAACAGACTCTCAAAGACCAGTCTGATCAGGATCTGCCCCGTTAATCAATCCCAGCGGACGTTTTTGACACATCACGAAATAGTAAAATCGTAATGTTCAAGTTGTAATGTAAATATGGCAATAAGTAAATGTATTTCAATATTTCGGAAAACTATGGTAAACAATTAATCTAGTCTAATGTTTTCTTTCAAGGTCTAAATATTTTAATTTCTATTCTAGAAGGCTTTAATGACAATGGCTTTTTAGGCTTCTCCCCAGTTTCGTATAAAAGGCAATTTCCTTTCCTGTTCCGCTGTATATTTTGGCATGGTTTAAAACATGGGATGGAACGGAATGGAATGGCAGGGATAACTCCGCCACTCCTTATCATGGCTTTCTGGTAGCATTCTTACAGGAGAGAAATTGCTTCCTATTAGGGAGCAAGTTCTTTCCTGTAAGAGGGTCATCCCAGGCTTTGGGAGCAAATTGTAAACGTAGAATAAAGATTGTCTTATCCATTCTATTACATTCCATTCCAAACTATGCTGTATGTTGTTTTTTTAT
Organism: Ctena decussata; assembly: GCA_963989385.1. NCBI lineage: Eukaryota > Metazoa > Mollusca > Bivalvia > Lucinida > Lucinidae > Ctena > Ctena decussata. Next base: position 20,441,204 of record OZ022512.1, on the reverse strand, counting down.
TGTTGTTTTTCTCCAAAGATAGACAAATGCTCGAATAAGTCGTGTGGTGACTTGAGATTTTAAACAAGAATTCCCCTGATCGCAATGTCACACTTTAAACGGTAAGGTGGACCTACTCGTTTACTAGGTTTTATTTTGTTTGTTTGTTTGCCGTTGTCTTTTTTCAAATATTCAGTGTTTGATCACAAAAAGGGTATTAAATTTTCAAACAGCTTTAAGCGATGGAAATATCGTATTTATGTTACCTCAATGTGACGTCTTTAAAACGTGTAGGTTTTGCCGTCTTGACGCAATTAGCTGGGTGTAAAAAAAAACATCTTTTTTACCGATAAAAATGTTATTTTTTCAGTGAGGGATTTCAATTTTATTCTTAAATATTGATTTTCTTTTATAGTTTTATGACAGCAAATCGTGCTAAATTTCATGCTGTCTTCGTAGGAAAAAACAGCCCATGAAAACGTATCATCACTCCATATTGGCACTGCAGATACCAAGTTTAACGATAATGTTACACTTTTCAATATTAATATTTATGCTTCGATTTGATGACCAAGTGTCTGAAATTTGTAAGAAGAGATCCAAACAGTTAGTTTATTTTAGGCTGTACATAAATGAGGCAGATCTTATATCATTTCACTCTGTCTAATTTAATCTTATCTCCCTGGATGTAGATGCATACATGTAATTTGTATTGCACTGCATGCTGTGATATTTATACCCCCGCTTTGAAAAAGTGTTGGGTATACTGGTTTACATCTGTCCGTCCGTCCGCCCTCCCGTCAGTCCGTCATTCCGTCCGTCCCCTTTTAAGCAAATTTTTCGTCAAAGATTTCTCCACAACCATACAAGGTTGAATAGTCATATTTGACATATAGCTTGATGACGATGTGTTGTATCGTGGGATTGAGAACCAGCCTTCTCCTGTTTATTATTCCCTGTATCTGTCCAATTTTCTTTCTTTCCATACTTTGAATAATGAAATTTTCGTCAAAGATTTCTCTACAACCGTTCAAGCTAGAAAAGTTATATTTGGCATGCAGGTTGATAACGACATGTTGTATCGTGGAAATGAGAACCAGTCTTCTCCTGCTTATTATTCCCTGTGTTTGGGCGATTTTCTTTCTTTCCATACTTTGAGCAATGAAAAATGGTAAGTATATTTGGTTTGCCGATTGATAACCACTTATTGTATCGTGGTATTGTAAACCAGCCTTCTCCTGCTTATCATTTTCTGTATTTCTCAGATTTTCTTTCTTTTCATACTTTGAATACTGAAATTTATCGTCAAAGATTTCCCCACAATCGTGCAAGCTAGAGTAGTTATATTTGGTATGCAGATTGATTTCGACTTGTTGTATCATGGGAATGAGAACCAGCTTTCTCCTGCTTATTCTTCCCTGTATTTTTACGATTTCCTTTCTCTTTACTTTGAATAATGCAATTTTTCGTAACAGAATTCACAACAACCCTTCAATGTAGAATGTTCATATTTGGTATTCAGATTGATAACGACTTATTGTATCGTGGGATTGCAAACCAGCTGTATCTAGTGTATTCTCCCTCTATTTGTCCGATTTTCTTTCTCTCTTTACTTTGAATAAAATTTTTGAATAGATTTCTATGCAGCCATTGTAAGTTGACTAGCGATATTTTGTATGCAGGTTGATGATAACTTGTTAGAGAATTCACAGTAACCCTTCAAGTTTGAATTTTCATATAAGTTGGTATGCAGATTGATAAAGACTTATATCTTGCGTGTATTTATTAATTTTTCTTTCTGTGAAATCATTTTATTATGTAATACATACAAAGGATTTTAAGTAGAATATTGATATTCTGTATACCTGTTGACAATGATTTGATTAAAGCAGTTAAGCGGGGATATAGTGGGATTCTCCGACAGTTCTAGTTAATTTTTGTTTTAAATCATTTAAAGTTTACCTTGTTGTATGCTGTTTGTTGTTTTACATTTGTTTGTTTAAAAAAAACAAGGGCGTAGCTACCTATACGGCTAATACGCAAGTGCGTATTGAAATTTTGTCAAAATTGACAAAATTTCAAAACGCACCTGCATATTTGCATGCTGAAAATTTATAAATTAGACAAGATTTCAATACCAATTACCAAAGTGGCTGAAATACTAACTTTCCCTTCAAGAAGTAGGGAATAAAACATGGTTGTGCGTATTTTGAAATTGCCCCTAGTTACGCCCCTGAAAACGCCCTACTTATGGGCTTGTGTTCTGTTTACGTTTAACAAAACAAAAATTAAAATTCTCCATGCCTTACATCTAAACTGTAACACGAGGAAGAAAGAATTCGAATCATCTGAAACCACAAAATAACTTTAATTTAGCATAATGTGCATACTGTTTTTTTTTTCAACTTCCTGATGAAGTGGAATAAAAAGTCTTCAATAGTTTCATGATAAGTCTTCAATCATTTCTGGAAATAATGTCAACTGAATGAGTATTTCGTGTTGCAAAGTATCCGTTTTCAAGTAATTTCTCTCAGTCGCGTGACAATTATTACACGGTTATTACCCGAATCATTGGCACATCTGACCTAGTTTCTGTAAATGTCCTAATTGTTGAAAAAGTATATTTGAGCCGCAACACGACAAAACCAACAAAGTTGCAAGTGCGCCCAGCGAGGACTCAGATAAGCCTGGGCATCCGCCCAGTCTCATCAGAGTCTAAGGTCTAAGTTGACCGCATGGAGGTAGCTTAGACCCATAGCTACCCTCCCTATAAGTGCATAGCAAAGTTTCTGGTCAGACTAGTCGGATGACCAGGCTGGTCGCATTCTTCGCTGGGCGGACATGCTACTTTGTTGGTTTTGTCGTGTCGCGGCTCATTTGGCTTGGTATGATTAAAGTTCTCACCAAAAAGCAGCATACTACTGTATGCCCAGGCTTTTCTGTCCCAATATGCAAAGTTTTATACACTCTGTTTGCTATGTCCGTCTTTTTTTCCAATTATCAGTCAAACTGGTCCAGTTGTTCTGAAGTAGCTGTCGTTTGAATGATTTTCATCATATTTGGGGATGGCAGCCATCTTTTATTTTGGGCAGCAAACATCCAGCTATTGTTGGCCCTCGATGTCTTACTTTAAATGTTTTATATGCAATATTAAAAGTAAATTTATAAGTCTCAGAGATGCAGTCATTTGATTAAAATAAGTATGGATACATATAGATTGACGGAGAGATGGACAGGACCTTAACTGATAGCAATAGCTATACCATCTAAACTAACTCTGAGCTCAGGTCAGCTGGAAAAATAACAAATACACAAAAGAAAGTCACCTGATCAAAATATGGCTGTTTCTGGCATATTTTTTTTGATTCATTAAGGGACAATAACTCAAGTGTTAATGGTCCGACTGGCCAAGACCTTGTGGTCATTAATATACTATGTAAATTTGTCGTGATTGTTCATAAACTGAATCCTCTATCGTGTTGACGAAATGATATAGGCCCTACAGCACTTCTGACTGCGTGAAGGGCAATAATTCTGATCTTTGTTGTCCAATTTCATCTGTTAACAAAATGGTTGAGATCTTATGGTCATTAAATAAACTATGTAGGTTTAGTCAAGATTTCTAAAAAAAACTATGGCCTTTGTTTTGTTCACAAGACTGTGGACAGCATTTTTTGACTATGTAAGGGCCAATTACTCTGGCGTTAATGATCAAACATTACTAAGATTGTGTACCCAATACTGTCTAAGTTTAATCATGGTTTCGCATAAACTGTCTTTATCGTGTTCACAAGACACTATACAATATTTTTGACTTGACCGACCCATTATTGAATTTGGTCAAGACCTTGTGGCTGTTAACCACGAGGATAACACCAATTTCTCTACCTGTGCTGTCAACTGTTACATTCAGTTATCATACAAGCAAAAGTGGCTGTCGACCGAGACAATCGACAGCAGTATCAGCTCGGTCATAAGCCACTAAAAAGAGTTTATTTACTGTTATTGGTAATGCTTACGACCAGATTTTCGGTCAACAGCCAATTTGTATAGTACCGTCTCAGACGAAAGCATAGGTAGCTAAAATGGTATTACCACCGAGTTAACATTCTGTGTAAATTAATCATTACTGCGCAATACATGAATTCTCAGTCGCGTTCATGAGACGTTGTTCAAGATTTTGACTCAGTTCAGTTCAATTCTCCTAACGACGTTCCCCAAGTGGCTCAGCGGTAAGTAACCACAGTTGCACGCACTTGGCGTCAAATGTTCGTCCAATTTTGACTATGTAAGGGCAATAACTCTAATATTGTTGAACCAAATTGACCAATTATCAAACATTTTGGCCATGTGCCAAAAGGTGTAGCCTCTGTTGTTTTCACAAGACGTACAACTTTTTAAATGATGTAAGGGTCAATGCCTCTGTAGGTAAGAGGCCGACTTGCCCAATGGCGAACATGACCAAGATCTCGTGGCATAAACATACTATGTAAGTTTGGCTATGACTGCTTAAAACCTGAGGCATTTGAGCCGCGACAAGACAAAACCAACAAAGTGGCATTTTCGCCACGGAAAGACAGATCAGCATGGACATCCACCAAGTCTGGTAACAGTCTTCACTGTGTGCTTTAAGAGTATCTAAGGGTCTAAAACTACCTCCTTGCGGGCAACGAATACTCTGATCGCACTGCGCGAATGCCCAGGCTGATCTGAGTCTTTGCGTGGCGTACATGCCACCCACGTTATTCATGCGCACAGCGTAATAGGTGGAAGGACAGACGGACGGTGCCATATTACAACAGTATACCCTGATATTTATGTTCAGCAGCAGGTGAGCAAACAAAGAAAAAAGAAACAGAATCTGAAAATGAAATGTGAAGTCAGTGAAACAGGGCAAAATAAAAACAGAAAATGCAGCAAAAAGTAGCTCGTTAATTATGATTCTAACTAACGAAATTTCTGTAGAGAATCGACAAGGGTGGAGGATGTGAAGATATGAACCGGCTCGTGCAGAAAGCATGTAAATATGCATGCATGGCTGTTTCGCTGTCGATGATATATATTTCCATCCATTGGAATCACAACGGCGAAATGACGTCACCACGACATTGTGTGCCTGCTTTGTCTTTTTCAGGAAGATATGTTCTTTCCATAAATACCTACTGCCATAGAGCAAAAGACCTAAAGTGATGATATTGTGCTGTGATATTGTGGTTATGAGTTTGGTTTGTTGTGGCAGGTAGTATCGACATTGCATGAGAAAATGATAAAGGATTTTCAATGCTACCACGGCAGCACCAAAGTAAGCCAATAATATTTAGTTCAAGGCTTCTTGCACTCAGAGAGCTGTAAGAGATGTGTCTCATACTTCCATGGTGTACCAAAGATTTGTGTTCTTGCGTGCATTTACAGAGCAGATTGTTTAACTCTGAATTTAACATGTTCAAACAAAAAGTATTATGCTTTATTGCTTTCAGCTAGAGACATTCACAGCTGAAGTTTTAATATTGCACTAACAAATTATTGCAATCAGTATCAAGCTTCTGCTCCGTGAAATCACGGCAAACATGAAGAAGCAATGAACTTAAAGACAAGGATGGTACTATATAAGAATGATTAACTTTCAGAGTGTCATTATGTTGCGTCTCACGCTCGTAAAATTATACATTTACTGACTTGTACAGATGTGCGTACAGGTACGTATGTTGTGCTTATAATGATGAGACTAGTTGTGATTTAGAATTTTGTCATAACATTAAACTATTCTTAGAGAAAATTAATTTTTCTCACGTATGGGAAAATCAGGGAACCTTTTCTAAACATAAACTATTGAATGCTATAGCAGTTAGGTTAAAGGATTCATACATATCATTCTGGAATAAATCTTTATTTGATGACAGTTGTAATGCTGCAAATGGAAACAAACTTAGAACTTATCGTACTTTTATATCATCTTATTGTCTTGAGAAGTATTTATTGACCAGTGTCAATCCTAGGAAAGAAATAAGTACCTTTGCGAAAATTCGTATCAGTTGTCACAAACTTCTTGTTGAGGAAGGTAGATACAGGAAAATACCACTGCAAGAAAGAATATGTCAGTTGTGTCGTACAGACATTGAAGATGAAAACATTTTGTATTGCCATGTCCTAACCTAGAAAATATCAGAAAATCTTGGTTTGATAATATTAATGATATTTACCCAGCATTTAGTATTATGAATAATTCAGACAAATTTATTTTCATGATGTCAAGTAAAGATTATGACTTGAATGCCCTTAGTATATCTTTTATATTTGACTTGTATAACGAAAAGTATTAATTTACTTAATAATGGAATCACAAATTAATGATAACATAGGATTGAATGGTATATTCACAAATATATATTATAATAATCATCTAGATTTTTTATAAGTGAATAGAACCACTGTAATAAGTATTAGTATATAAGTTTGTAATATAAGAGGTTTGGTACAGCATGTGTTATTTGCAGGTTTTGTGATGTTTATGGTGACAATCCTGTAATTGGATTTTAGACCAATAAAAATATTTGTATTTGTTAAAGTATGACCAGAAATTATTGAGATTTTTTGCCAAATTTCAGCCCTATTTTCCTAGCTTCATATGAAATAAATGAAACTGATTTGATATGTTGTTGGTATGTTCGTCATTGAACAATATGATGACGGCTCTGATATTTCTAAGTCATCTACATGACGCGAATTATCTCCCCTTTAATTAACCAAGTGCGAAATTTGAGTAAAGTCGCAAAATAAGATGAAATTTGAAATAAAATGTTCAAAAGAAAATGCTGAAGAATAACAAAATATTTACAATTACTTTTTCAGGTACAGAAACAACACTGCTGCACAACTAGAACTATGTATGCTGCAATCTTTCTTTTATAAGAACATGTAGGCGTCTGAATGACAACTAGGTTTTCAAATTTTCACCAAATTCGAAGAAAAATGGTAAATTTTCAGCAGGGTGGGCAACTAGATGTAATCACTGAATAAAAGTAATAATGACAGGAAAGCATAACTATAAAATTGCAAACACTGATAATTTATATATACATGTAATATGATATCAGAAAATATGGTCACTCTTGCTGAATATATATTTCACTAACTCTTGAATACTGTAGAGCCCAAAATTTATGGGATTTTATCCCTAATGCGCTTCACCCAAATTTCAGTAACTTAAAAAACTTTGTTACTACCATAAAGACTTAAAGATTTTATAACGCATAACAACATTTATCTTCATGGTATTGTTTACTAATATTTAACACAAACTAGAAAGTGTTAGATTGAAGCAGTGTTGCTTAGTATACAAATTATGCGTCTGAAAAACTTTCGAAAACCCATCATATTTTGAGAATTTAGACCCTTTGGTCATAGAAAATTGGCACAAGTTTCTGAAACTGCTAGTAAAACGAAATATTATAGCTAGAATATATTTATTACATTCCTTTCCTGATATAAGCTATACTACACTACTATGCAAATGATTTTCTGAAACAACTAAGATTAACAAATCATCAAAAATGCAATTCTTAATAATTTCCAGTCATACTATATTATTGTTATATAGTCCAAAACATAAACGTTAATGAAAAACTTCATACTGTCTGGCTTATGCTGATACAGTGAATGGTGTACTTGCCAAAAGTACTCTACTGCGTACATTTCTATACAGCTGCACCATATAAATGCAGGCCTAGTTGTTGTTGTATTTTTTCTTTGTGTGTGTGTGTGTGTTTTGTTTTGTTGTTTTTTTAATTATAAAGTGAAATTGATACGCCTTATGATTGCTTAGGGCTAAGATTTCTGAAAGCAGTTTCCCATGGAAACAAAAAGCAGGTGGTCATTTGCTGCTAATTAAATCAGGTGGAATCCGTTATGAGAATCGGTTACATGTGCGAACTGGGAAAGATCAGATCAGCCTGCGCATCCACGCAGGCTGATCTGAGTCTTCCCTGTTCGTAAAGACAATCTATGAGTCCGAAAGAACCTACACAGTGAGTACGTGGCCTCACAAAGTCAATTAAAATGCATTTATGAACAATTCAGCTCAGACTAGTTTGCGCGCGCGCCACATGGTCTGAATTTGGACGTGCGCAGATACACTGAGACATCTATCGCCGTAGTTTGGCTTTTTTTTGTTACATTAATGTTTATGATTGTTACTAAATTATTTTTTCAGTGTAAAGTAATTTGTTATGGAAATGCTTCTTATGCCCCCAACTTCGGAGAAGTTGAGGGGACATATTGGTTTGGGCTGTCCGTCCGTCTGTCTGTCCGTCCGTCCGTCTCGCTTTTTGGCAGCTGGGAAACTTAAGAACCGCTTATGCTAGGATCTTGAAATTCAAATATTGAAATATATGTGTCATGTACATTAAAAAAAAGCGGACCCGTATTTTTTTCCTCCACCGGACTTGTTATTCAGGGATAATGCCCCTTTTTTTAGCTTTGTCATTTGATGCAGGAACAACCCTGCAAACAAAATATCTGAAGAACAGCATTAGCCAGCATGTTTTGTTGTTTTTTTTTTTGCATACAGTTATAGACCGGGGTGTAGATGACCTGATTAACTTTTGAGTCTATTATGTATTTTTAGTTGAGTTATTCCCCTTTTTTGGACATAGGCATTTTGTATAGGAACAAGTTTGTGAAACAAATATCTGAAGAACCACATAAGCTAGGATCTTTATATTTTGCATGCAGGTTTGGACTAAAGTGTAGATGAACCGATTAACTTTTAAGCATATATCGTACAGTTCTGGTTGAGTTATTTCCCTTTTTCAGACGTAGGCAATTTAAATAGAAATAACCCTGTGAACAAAATGTCTGAAAACCTGCTTAAGCTAGCATGTTTATATTTGGCTTACAGTTACGGACTAATGTGAAGATGAACTGTGTTACTGGTGAGCATATGTGGTAAATTTTTGATTGAGTTATTCCCCTTTTTCGGACATAGGCATTTTGTATAGGAACAAACTTATGAACAAAATATCTGAAGAACACCATATGCTTTGATCTTTATATTTGCCATACAGGTACAAACCACATTGTGAATGACCCGATTAACTTTTGAGCCTATTATGTAAATTTTCGGTTGAGTTAGACCCCTTTTTTGGATATAGGCATTTTGTATGGGATTTGCTTGTGAACAAAATATCTGAAGAACCGCATTAGCCAGGATCCTTATATTTGGCATGCAGGTTTTGGACTATTGTGTAAATGTACTAATTGAACTTTTGACCCTTTTTCATAATCTTAGGTTGAGTTATTTCCCTTTTGTGGGCATAATCATTTTGTATAGGAACAAGCTTGTGAAAAAAATATCCGAAAAACTGCTCAAGCTAGGTTCCTTATGTTTGGCATACAGTTACAGACTAAGATGTAGATGAGCTGATTAATACCTCTTTCTGACGTATACATTATGGGATGAACCATCTTTAGAGGTAAGCATATGGTTGGGGGCTTAGTGTTTCATACACACATTTACTAGTTTTCTTTTCTTTTTGGACTGAAGAACCTTCAGGTGACTCCGTCATAAACTAAACTAAACACGCTAAACAAGAAATACTTGTGTGCGACCAGACTGCAACCACTTTATAACACTTTTTACCCTGTAACTTACTTAAGATAATTTTAATTGCATATACTAATTTTGAAGTAGACTGTAACGTGTGCCTGTGAGTGAGTGAGTGAGAGAATGAGTGAGTGAGTGAGTTAGTGAGTGAGTGAGTGAGTGAACTCGGGTTTAACGTCCCACCAACAACGAGGTCATATGGAGACGGGACCTCGGTTTAAAGTCTCATCCGAAAGACCGGAGAAGCGGGGGATCGATCTTGCGACCCCTGGATTGGTAGTCCGGAGTGTTATCCACTACGTTACAGCCGCTCCTAACATGTGAGCCGCGACACGACAAAACCAACAATGTGGTTGTGCGCCCAGCGCAGACTCAGATCAGCCTGGGTATCCGTCCAGTCTGATCAGAGTCTTCGCTGGCCGCATGAAGGTAGCTTAGACCCTCACCTACCCTTTAAGCGCTCATGGAGGAGTCTGATCAGACTGGGTGGATGCCCAGGCTGATCTGAGTCTGCGCTGGCCGCACAACCCCATTGTTGGTTTTCTCGTGTCGCGGCTCATGTGCCTATGACAAGTCCTCCAAAAAGATCACCATTAAGCAGCATAACACGTACATACTATACCATCGGCGGCTACCAAGTGTGCCATGCGCAGCAACAGGCATTTTCCTTAAACTCAGTTAAATTTTAGTCAAGTCCATTTATTGTATATGTAGTGGGTTTTATCACGCTGTTGTTTTGAAAGCAAAAGTGTAAAGTTTGCGGCGTCTGATCTTGATCAACGTTTCTGCCAAAGTTTACGTCGTGAGACGTTGAACTTTCATAGGGTAACAAGAGCTGTCATCAGACAGCATAGCTCGCCTGAATAGGTGCCTGCCCATTGCACAGTCTCTATGGTGGTGTGGCTTGCATTTCATAAAATTTCAGGAAAGCTCCTGAACAGAGTCTGGGATGCGGTAACAGATACCTGGAAGAGTCTGGTAGCTCCTGAACAGAGTCTGGGATGCCATAACAGATACATGGTGGAGCCTGGAAGCTCCTGATCAGAGTCTGGGAAGCCATAACAGATACCTGGAAGAGTCTGGTAGCTCCTGAACAGAGTCTGGAATGCGGTAACCGGTACCTGGCGGAGTCTGGAAGCTCCTGAACAGAGTCTGGGATGCCGTAACAGATACCTAGAGGAGTCTGATAGCTCCTGAACGTAGTCTGGGGTGTGATAATAGATACCTGGCAGAGTCTGGTAGCTCCTGAACATAGTCTGGGATGCGGTAACAGATACCTAGTGGAGTCTGGTAGCTCTTGAACATAGTCTGGGAAGCGGTAATAGATACCTGGCGGAGTCTGGTAGCTCCTGAGCAGAGTATGGGATGCGGTAACAGATACCTGGCGGAGTCTGGTAGCTCCTTAACAGAGTCTGGAATGCGGTAACAGATACCTGGTGAATCCTAGTAGCTCCTTAACAGAGTCTGGGATGCGGTAACAGATACCTAGTGGAGTCTGGTAGCTCCTGAACAGAATCTGGGATGCCATAACAGATACCTGGCAGAGCCTGGTAGCTCCTGAACAGTGTCTGGGATGCGGTAACAGATACCTCACAATGTCTTGTAGCTCCTGAACAGAATCTGGGATGCGGTAACAGATACCTGGCAGATTGGATGTCATTGCTGCTTGGTGGCTCCCGAACAGAGTCTGCGATGCCATTATGGATACCTGGACCTGGTGGATCCTGAACAGAGTCTGGGATGCCATAACAGATACCTGTTGGAGCCTGAACAGAGAGGGACGCCATTACTGCTGCTTGGTGGATTCCCAACAGAATCTGGGATGCTTCAAGTATTATTTGACCAATCAATGAAGTTTTCCCAATGGATGTTTTAAATCAAATGGCAGGAAAAGAAAAGTTACTGAAGCAATGCAAACACAGCTTTATGGTCCGAGAAGTGTGATTCAAGGACCCCACATGTAACCTGAAGTTGCATCACATTAGTGTAAACATGGTCAATGAGACTGTTGTTGTCTGTAGTTGGCTGACTAATTTGTTGTTTGAGACCTATAGTTTTCAAAATTGCATGGCTAGAGTTGGCTAACAGATCAACATTGAAATCTCCAGCAAGGACAACAGGCTCATCAACAGTAAACTGATACAGCTGTTCAGCTTCTTCTAAAAACTTCTTCAGCTCTGTCCATTTAGCTTTTGGTGATGCATACACTGCTGCTATTCTGATTTGTTGTACATCTTGAAACTCTGTCTGTATGACAAAGGTAACCATTTCTATGACAGTTCCAGCTGATGTTTTCTTAACCTTGTGGCAAATTGTTGACCTGTCTATTTCTAGCTTAGTATAAACAATCATGCCAAATGGTGAGCGAGATGATCCTGAACACTGGCCATCAAATCTAAACGAGTAGAATCCTGGAAAAGAATAGTCACCAGTGACATCAGATGGCTTGAGCTTTGTTTCAACAAATATCATCACATCAGAACAGCTGTAGTTCTCATCTGGTAATATGTCCCTGAAGTGTTTATGAAGAGATCTGACATTGTGAAAGAGCAACTTCAGGCAGGGTTTCTTAGCATGGTGATATGTTAATAATGGTGACTTTAACTGCATTTCTGTGCCCAAACGTTCCATTTCTTCTTTCACAGCTTTACTTGTTGCAATTGACTTTTCATTTAACTCTCTGATATAGAGATTGTCAACTGAAGTCACACGACTTAAAGCTACATAGTGGGAATGTGGGAATGTTCTACCTGTAAAATCAACCACAGCAGCCTCCATGGTATCACCTTGGCATCTATGGCAAGTCTTTGCTGCAGCACATCTTAGAGGAATCTGTTCTCTCATTACCATCACGGACTGGTATCGTCCAACTGGAAACTGACGTTTCACCTTGAATATTGGTGTCCAATTTTTGTGGATGACTGAAGTATATAATTTCTTGTTTTCCTCTCTACATTTCCTTCCAACAGATTGATCTTCAAACTTAACCCACAGATAACTAATTTTGCCAGTTGCAGTTACTGAGCCTACTGATTCCAGGACACAACCGGCCCCATTGGCCAAACCATCTTCAACATCTATGTTGCATGATATCTCATTTCTCAGTCCCAGTGCTGACTTGTATTGTGAACTTAGCCCCATTGTTTTGCTTGCATCTTGAGGAACTGATCTTTTCACTTTCTCCTTCACATCTTTTGATACATCCCCTAAAACAACATCCATTGCTTTAATGCATATTTTATTGGTACTGGTTTCATATACCAAACTGTTGTGGCTGTCAACCATCCTGTTGGATATAAAGATGTGTGGTACCTTGAGCGGATAGTCTGGATATAATACATCTTTGTTGATAACTCTAGTCTTGAGCATTTGTATGTCTTTCTCTGTGTGTCTGCTTTCTCTCAAGCGATTGAGTAACTGAGCAAACTCAGCTGAGTCTTTCTGTCTCATGATAGTTGTTAACTGGAATATTTGAAAGTTTTCAGTCCAAAGGTTTGTTGCAAGCGGTCCATAGTCTTGTGTGAGATTGTCAAAGACCCAACCATCAAACACAGGCTTCAGCTGAAATAAATCTCCAACTGCAATAACAGAAATTCCACCAAACAGCTTTGATGAACCAGTTATCTGCTGAAGTCTGTGATGAATGAAAGACAGCATTCTGTTACCTACCATGGATATTTCATCTATTATCAGGATTTTGACATCTTGAAACTTACAATGAAGAGTGTTCAGTTTATCACTTGTCAACGGTTTGTAAGTTAGTTTTTGGCTGACAGGAATTTTGAACAGACTGTGCAGAGTGTTTCCTTTAATCAAGTAAGCTGCTATACCTGTTGGTGCTGCTAGGAGAACCTTGATGTTGTCTGGATTGCAGGTGATACTTTTGTTGTAGTATCTCAACATAGCTTGATAGATAGCCTTTACCACTACTGTTTTACCCACTCCTGCACCCCCTGTTAGAAATAAATATAGAGGAATGGCACTAACTTTTAAATGATACAGTACATGGTGGAAAATTTCTCTTTGTTGTTTGTTCAATGATCTGACCAGTGATAAATAATCTTCCTCTGGCATGACATTTACCATGACTTCAGTTCTGTCACTCTCGGACTCAGCTGGTCCTCCTGGAATTTCATTGAAAGATGAGACTTCAGTATTTGGAGGGGCAAAGACAGGGAATATATCACTTTCTGTAACTCCTTCTTCTTCATCATCTCTCTCCACTTGCTGGGCATTGGGGGCTAATTTGTCCCATTCATCTTCCATGCTGTCTTCAGTTCTCTTTTCAAGATCTTTAACAGCTTCATCTAGCTCATACCAGTTGTGGTTGTATTCTTTCATTTTTTCTTCTATATCGGTTATGTCAACCAATTGTTGGAATCTTTCCTGGTATGTTTCACAGTCTCCTAGTATCATTTCTTCTTTTCGCCAAGGATAAAATAACATCAAGACTTCTCTGAAGTAGTTTTCGGAGTCCATTTCATACTGGTATCTAACATATCTGATAACTATAGGCCTCTTTCTCTTTCTTAGTATAGTCCCATCTTCACACTTGTATTGCTTAGTTAAACAGCAGTTATTATCACTGGCTGGACTAACGTCATCACTTTCTTCTCCTGTATTTAAAGGTTTGCTTTTGTATACTACTCTGTAAATAGAGCAAAAGTCAGCAAGGCACAAATCATGAAGTTTTCTTGGTCTTTGTGCATATCTCTGAATTATGCTTGTTGTCTCTACATCAGTAGACTCATCTGGCAGATTTTGGAGTAATTTCAGACTTTTGAGCATTACAACTCTCTCCTTTTCTGGAGATGTATTAATGAACATAACATCTCGTGAAGCCTTTTTCAAAGGCTGCTGCAAAATGAAGTACACAGCTTCTTGTGCAGACACCTCAACATGTGTCAAGAATTTGTGACCAATAGTCCTGACTTGTTTTCTTATGTCCTGATTTCCTTCTTTAGCTTCTTTTGCAGCATTGAAGAGCAAGTTGCTCATGCCTCTTTGAGCCTTTGCTATGTATGTCACTATGTACATAGCACAGGCATACGGATCAGTAACATACTGTATATCCATATTTGCTCTCCAACACTGCAAAAGACATTTGTTGTAACTATTGATTCTAATTTCATCCACTTGTCTCTGTAAGAAGATTTTTAGACTTTTTAAGGAGGATCTGACTGCCAATGTATACTCTTCCATACTCAAGTTAATTTCCTTCAAGAAATCATGAAAATCTATGTTTTTACCATTTTTCATATCATCAAGTACTTTCTTGATCTTTTCCCAGTTCTTTTCATGCATTTTTTTCTCTTCTTCTGAAGTTTCTGGACCCAAGGGCTCAAGAATGCATGTTTCTGGCATTGGTGGCATTGGAAAATTAAACCTACATTCATTTTTATTTTTGCGTTGACATGTCCTGGAGTGAGAATGTTGTTGTAGAACATCATCCACAGACTCATCTTTACTGCAGGTTACATACTTGTCTACAAATGCAATGACCCTGGCTTCAGCATCTTCACTCCCATCAAGAGTTGGTGAATCTTCAACCCAGACAAGCATGTGGATATGAGGAGAGCCCCTCATCTGAAATTCTACTTTATAGAAATAATCTGAAACTTTTCCTATTATACTGGCTGGGCTCTGAAGAACATCACTGATTAATTTTTTGACTTGATGCTCAAAGTGTCTAGCACATGTGACTGGGTCACTCTTGATCAGTTCTGACTTCTGGAACCAGGTGAGCTCAGACGCTTCTTGATCAGAAAGTGTTTTCATATGTAAAGACTTGTATAAAATCTGAAGAAGGTGAATCCACCTAGTTTCTGCTGAAGAAAATGATGTGAACCATGTTGGAATCCCTAACTTGCGTATCATAGCAAAAATGTCCTTTTTAGTCTGTTCCCAGTATGGTGGAGACCCTCGTAGATCCTTAAAAATCCTAAAGCCTTCATTCAAACGACACAGTTTTTCCACATTTTCCATTGATTTTAGATGCCCTGCAGTCAAATCTTGTTTTCCTTGGGCTTTCCTAATACAGATATTGGCTTTATCCAGAATGTGCTTTGTCTGTAGTTTCTTAAACTTGAAAAACAAATTGGGTATGTGACTGGCCATCCTTCTATCTGACCTTCGCAGTTCTGATTTGCAAATATCAGCATAGCTTATCTTGACAGGTCTCTCCATGTTGTCAGGGCGGGCTCTTCCACAAAATAATGTAGGAAAAGCCAGTTCTTCTGCATTATGATCCATAAAAATACTGACTGGAGTATTTCCTTCAGCAGGAGCAAACGAAAATATGCGACAAGCCTCATCAGTCAGATCCTGGGGGACAAGAAGGGTATCCAATATACCCACTGGTTGCTCTTGAGCTGCAGTTTCATCCCAAGGATCTGGTTTATCTGTTGGTTCATCTGGATTATCATCATCATTTGTTTCAACAATATCATTTGTTGGATCCCAGGCATCATTTACAATAACACCTTCCTCCTGATATAACTTGCTATTTGCTGTTAACCAATTAATTGCAGTTCTGACTTTTTGAGGACGTATATTTTTAAAAGCAACATGGTGCCCAAAACTCAGTTTTCTTTTCAGCTTAACTGGAATGCATTCACTGTCATCCATATTTCTTGGAAGTTTCAAAACTGTATTAGTCACATTGGCAGGAACATTGACAACATTTCCATTAAGGCTAAGTTGGCCACCACGAGGAAGTTGATGCAGACTCATAAATGGGATGCGTGTTGCTACCAGTCTTTCTTCCATCTCTGTTAAATTCAGTTCCGGAGGTTTTAATGGAAAATCCATCAAGTTGGCTATGGCACAACTTGGAATTTTTTTACACCTAATAGCCCTAAAACATGTATGACATATCCACTCCTTGTTATCCACACTTGTTGTACCTGTGATCAGCATTCTTTTCAATTTTTCTTCAATATTAATTGATTTTGGCACTAGCCTTACGCTTTCTCGATACATCATTTGACTGCAACATGTGCACACATATAAGGGCCCACTCTGAACAGCTATGTGAAAGTTTTTTATAATCTGGGGAACAGAGATTATTTTTCTCCCTTTTTTTTTCTTATTTTCTGATGCCCTATAAGATTTACTTTCTCTTGTCAATTGTTTATGTTCTTTCGCTCGATACCTACTTGCAATTGTTTTCTTTCTCATATTTTCCAAGTTTCTGATTTGGATGTATTTCCTTATTTTATGTTTACGTTCTCTATCCCTGACATGACCAACACGATTCAGCCTTTTCTTCCAATTTTCCATGTTTCTAAATTCTACATCATTTCGGGCTTCATGTTTACGCCCTCTATCCCTTTGATGACCATCTGGATTCAGCCTTTTCTTCCTATTTTCCATGTTTCTAAATTCTACATCATTTCGGGCTTCATGTTTACGCCCTCTATCCCTGACATGACCATCTGGATTCTGCCTTTTTTTCCTATTTTCCATGTTCCTAAATTCTACATCATTTCGGGCTTCATGTTTACGCCCTCTATCCCTGACATGACCATCTGGATTCAGCCTTTTCTTTCTATTTTCCATGTTTCTAAGTTCAACATCCTTTCGGGCTTCATGTTTACGCCCTCTATTCCTGACATGACCATCTGGATTCAGCCTTTTCTTTCTATTTTCCATGTTTCTAAGTTCTACATCTTTTCGGGCTTCATGTTTACGCCCCCTATTCCTGACATGACCATCTGGATTCTGCCTTTTTTTCATATTTTCCATGTTCCTAAGTTCTACATCCTTTCGGGCTTCATGTTTACGCCCTCTATCCCTGACATGACCATCTGGATTCTGCCTTTTTTTCCTATTTTCCATGTTCCTAAGTTCTACATCCTTTCGGGCTTCATGTTTACGCCCTCTATCCCTGACATGACCATCTGGATTCAGCCTTTTCTTTCTATTTTCCATGTTCCTAAGTTCTACTTTCTTTCGTGCTTCTGATTTACGGTCTCTATCCTTTCTGTGACCATCTGGGTTCTGTCTCTTTTTCATGTTTTCCTTTTGTCTTTCTTCCTCAGCTCTTCTCTTTTCTCTTTTATGTTCTGCCTCTTTCCTTCGACTTTCAAAATTTTGCCTTTTTCTCAAATTTTCCATTTCTCTCACAGTTGGTAATTTCCTTTTCTTCTGCATTCGTTCTCTATGATATTGGTTCTGTTTATTACTCTGTCCACAACTTACAATTTCCACTACTTCAACATTTTTTTTGCATTTTTTTATATTTTCATTTATAAAGTCATAATCATTTGGTAGCCTCCTTTTATTGTTGCTGCTGCCTGTTTCTGTGCATGTATTACTGGAATGTATAGTTGGAAATGCAACCATTTGTCTTGATTGTATACAATCCCTTAAGTGGGTTCTCATTTGCAACTTATCGAAGTTTTGCAAACTGGGTGACATCCCTAAACAGTAGCAGAATGCATAAGCAACTGCAAATGCCCCACATGCGGGATCTGTTCCCTGCTGCATTACAGGTATAAAATCTACTTTACTTAAAAGCTCACTGCCATACAGAAACGTAAGCTGAGGTACAATTTGTGTATAATGTTCGATTCTACGAAGGGAATCATACACCAAGATTCGCCCAATTTCCGGGTTATATACAGATGTAACCCAATGATTACCTATATTATGTATATTGATTGATAGTTCACTGTCTGGAACTGGCGGGCTAGCTTCTGTTGGGTTTGAAAGAAACCATGTCATTTCAGCGGGTGTAATATACCCATGGTAGTCTGAACCAGTATACTGTCTGATCATGTCCAGTGCCACACAAATAACATCATCAGGGATAAAATTACCACATCCTCCCACCATATCAGCTACTATGGACATGTCTCTTACAGGTTCAGAAGTGATTCTAAACTTTTTATTCAAAGTTTTGTCAGTTTCCTGATATTTAGTCTTCATAGCTTTGGAACATGCATGTGACAAAAAGTTCTTATACGTAGTAAAGGTGGTACTACAGCTACCACAATATGTACATTTATGGTTTACTAAAGTTTTTCTTGTCTTATATGACCGCTGACATCTTTCACAAATTAGAGTTTCCATGTTATTCTGAGATGAGCTTTGTCTTACCTGAGCAGCACAAATATTTACTTTAGTATCAGTATGTTCCTCTTCATCTTCATTTGTAACCACGAAGACTGCTTTACTACATTTGTGTTGCAGGAACTTCTGATAAGAACTGAAGATTTTGTCACAGTCACAGCAGAAAGAACATCTGTGGTTCAAGAGAGTTTTTGCGGTTTTAAACCATTTTTTACATGCGGAGCATTGCTCCATACCATTACCATTATATATATGCGCCCCTTTGTTTCCCAACAGGATGGCCAGTACCAGTGCAGTTGAGCCTGAAACAAATGAAAGAGTTTCCAAGCAATTATAATCACATAGAAAAGGTTATAACAATAAAATCAAAAGCTATAAATTTATGTGACATCAAATGAAATAGTTAAGTTAGTTTCAGGTTTTTCAGTTGGTATTGCTACAGACCATAAATAATTGTTTCATACACCGATCATAAGTTGAGAAAACCACCAATGAAAATAAGGATCATACATGTTCAATCATGGATTAATATTTGCGAAGTCCTAAGAAAATATCTGGCAACAAGCATTGGAACAATTCTAGAAGACAAGCAATAGTTAATACAGGTAATGAACGTAAATGATTGCTTTGCCGTGTTAAACTGTGCAAGCCTAACATGAAATCATGTAATTATATAATAAGAAACAGTCAAAGCTTATCATGTTTGTCAATGCAATTTTACTGTTATGCAGACAGTTTAACTATAAATAACAGAAAACTTGGGAGGAATCCATTAAGTGTAAACAAGACTCATAGCTATTTAAAATATGAAAGTTTAATATTTTCATACAAAAAGCAGCAAAAGAGTGTAACAGGGCAAGTCACTTGTTTTTGTGGGTGTATCTCGGATGGGGTGGGGAAGAATTTAGCTAATTAAGCTACTCCTTCACACCCACTGAGGCACACACATATACTGACACACAAATACAAAGTAAAATGTTCCCAAGGCTCCTGACAAGGTAGATTATAAAAATAAATTCTGGGAATCAACTTTTATTTCTAAGTGAAATCATGCAGAGAACCCTAATTCAAAGTACCTCAGTAAAGGCAGTTCAAGTGAGGGGTAACAGCATGTGCATTTAATGACCCCATAATTATCATCCAAACCCACCATTATCTGGAGCTTTACTTTCAAGAAATTATGGACTTACCAGGGTCAAGTGTTGTACCTGTGTAGTTCCATGCTGGACTTGATGAACAATATCTTCTTTCAGCTGAATAGACTGTCATAGTTGAGTGACATTGATTAAAATGTACCACTTTTCTTTTTCTTATAGAATGTAGGGCCATCATTGGTTTTACTGCAATGAAATATCAATTAATTGATGTAATATAGTACATGTATAATTCATGCAGTCACATCAATTTTTAATATATTAGCAGTGAAAACTAAAGAAATTGATTTCAGTTACTGAAATTAAAATTAAAATATATAAAACTATATGAAAATAGCTTTCTCCTAGTTTAAAATATAAAATAACTTCCAGACAAATGCATTAAATTGTTCAGTGAGCGACTGTTTTAAAATAGTTATAGTATATGCATTAAACATTTTTCTTTCGTGTTTTCATCCTGTGACCTTAATGTAAATGGCTACACCTCCATATTTTCTGCCATTTTTTAAAAAAGAGAACAACTTTATGACCTGTTTGCTTTATGGAGGACCAAGCCTTTCCAAGATGGAATCTACTCTTAAAGGAAAAGATCTGCTCCTAGAGAAGCAAATTCTGTCCCACTAATAAGGGAATGAAAAATGAAAATGACATAGTTGCTTCCCTTAAAAGACCTAGTCAACTTAAATCTTTAAATACAGTAGCTGATTTAAAATAATGTATATTATACCATGCGTAACTTGTTAGATTTAGCCAAACATGATCCCTTTATCCACAAGGCCAGTGAAGAAAATGTCTACTAAAATGGTGCAGAAGAAACACTTTTAGATATTCATGTAGAAACAAAACAGCATTCTACTGATGGGACATGGGTTTCATGTGCTTCTTTTCTTCCTTTCTGTCTATTCAAAATAAACTTTTAATAGCTTTGAATAAATATGTTTTATGAAATAGTTGATAATTAGCAAAAAAATGCATGCTGATCTAATTTTTCATTGTTTCTTTTCGTTTCTTAAACAACATTGAGAGTACAAGTACAATGAATTTAACCTTTCACGTTTCTTGTTTATATGCATTATCTTTTTCAAAATGTCTAAACATCTGCTATGTGGCAATTTTGAAAAGATGAATATTAAAGAACAATGTGATGATACGCGTAGTTTCTTCCTTGCATGACAAGGTTGTACTGACCTGAAAGAAATCCATCACCAGGTATTAATTATATCATGCAAACAAAGAACAGAAATCCTGAGGCTCTAAAGTCTTTAGCAAAGACTGCCCATTTCAAACCTCCCTCATCTGAACAGCCTTATACCTGAAAATTGAGTCAAGATGGAACATAACAGAAGCATTAGTTAAGAACAATTAACTGAACTGGTTCAAAATTAAGTTGTCCAACAGGGCTTATTCTATACGAAAGATGTATGCAAAGAGTGACTAAAAATTTAACTTTTTACTGCAAATGGACAATAGTTTTTTTACTCTTGATTTATTTACTTGTTTAATAATCCACAATTTAGTATTGTGATAAGTCTTCAGAAATTTAACCATTACTGAAATTCTGTTCTGGCTTCTTACATCTCCGATTTCAGAAAACTCCTCTTAGTGTATAAGGATAATGTTACATCAAATAGTTGACTGAATGAATTATCATGTAAAAGCAGTCTGATTGTGGTAGGCAACACCTGTTCCAAAATTTAACAAAATGTCCTGCCTGTTACTACATTTAATAGGGTTTCAAATTACTTGACAGTCATTACATACAGGTACCAGAATAAACCCTGCTGTTAGACTTAGTGTGTGCAACTGTTAATTTGGCATAGAGGGTAAGAAAATACAAACCCAGACTAAAAATAAACTGGGAAGGCAGACATATTTGGTTGGATTCACTAACACGCAGTGGAGAAAAAATTTGGATGCAATTTTAGATTTGATAAAATAGAAATTATTATTATTCTAAATTTAGAATGCAAGTATTTGAATATATCAGTGATATACAGACTATATATGCCAAAATACTGAGTTACACACTTGCCCTGTATACTTATCTACTCTTCATTTGCTTACTCACCATACATCTGATGATGCACAAGGTTTCTGGTGAAAGCTGTCTGACAGAAAAACACTGTATTTACAAAAGAGACACTGTAAAGCAACATAATGTAATATCAGTACTATGATGACTGTAAATAATGGGAAAGGCTCAAATAAACATGTACCCTGCTAGAACGACATCAAAATGATGTTGGACTGACGTCGATGCGACATCGTCACATCGCATTGATATCAGTGAGACGTCATTATGATGGCATGTGCCTGTTGGGTATACTCTGCCCAGAAGGCTTATATTAGAGAAGTCTAACAGAGTCTGAAATGTTTGCCAAGAAGTCAGAAGTGCAATTTGGCAAACCTTTAGATCAGTATCAAACATCAGTTATCAACTTAATCCATCATGGCATTGTAGACCTCTCATTGAAAAACTTTGAACAAAAACATTGATGTAAATTTTATAACCATTTCCTTAACTTCAAAGTCATCCAGCAAGATAAAGTGGTAGTATATAAAATTTAAAACATTATCTAAAATCAGTTGGTCCAATTATTCACTAAATCTGTCATGCATTGTGAAACTACAAACTTCTTACTAAACACTTTTACCTAAAACTTCCAAGTCCTGAACCTTGACCTCGAGATCACAAAGGGGAGTGAAGATGGTAGTATGTAGAACTTTTGACTAATATACTCAATACATTCATGGGTTAAGGGGATAAGTCCTTAAAAACTTTAGTAAAAAAATCCAGTCCAGACACTGATGCAGACTCCCAGGTGTCAACAACAGATCTTCTGATAATTTTGGACAGGTGAGCTAAAAACTTTCACATACATAAATATAAAGATTCAACCAAAAGATTTAAGACAAAATTCTAAGTCGATGACCTTGACTTCAAGATCATCCAGTGGGGCAAGTATAAGGTGTTTTGTAAAAACTCCAAAAAGTGTCTAACATCAGTTCAAGTTTGAACTAATTCTCTGCAAAGCATTATGAATCAGTATGCAATTACATAACTTTAATAAAGACCTAAATTTCCTAAGCCCCTGACCTTGACATCAAGATCACTGAGCGGGGTTGGGGTAGAACTCTGTAGATCTAACTACAGTGCAAATATAAAAATAGCCATCAGAGGATGGCAAATCCCCTGACCGAAGGCCCTGTGCACCTTGGAAAACAGGTTGCACTTCAAAACGTGCATATAAATAGTATACTGTCATTCTTTTATGCTCCTTATTGACATTATCTGTTTAACAGATGCATGATTATCTAACAATCACCAAAACAGTATGCCAGATTGCTAAAAAGAGGTAAAATCTCAAATAGCAACCTTGTAGACAATGTATTGCATATGATACATTCAACATTTCAAAATGTGTGAATAACTTCTAAAGTACAAGCCCTACAAATCTAATTTTGAGCTCTCTAGTAAGTGAATTTGGACAAAGAATCCAAATCTGATTTTTTTTTATATTTCTCTGTGTGTGTGTGTGTGGGGGGGGGGGGAGGGGGGGGCGATGGTAGTGGAGTAAGTTAGGAACACTAATAGAGGATGCATGATCAAAATTCTAAAAGATATAAGGGTATTTCAGATTTGGAGCAGAGACACAAAACTGCAGCTCTAACTTCCAAAGGGAAATAACTCGGAAAAGTATGAAAGCAAGAGTTGTCATTCTTGTATGAGACAAACTGTCATGATCTGATCTCCATATCTGTGAAGTATCATAAAAATATTTCAAAGGGTATTCAAGTTATGGAGCGCGCACGAAATCACACCTAAAACCATCAAGGGGAAATAACTCAAAAAGTAAGAAAGCAAGAGTTGCAATTCTTGTTTGCAACACATCAGCATGACCTGTTCTACATAACTGTGAAGTATCATGAAAATATTCCATAGGGTATTCAAGTTATGAAGCAGACACGAAATCACACCTAAAACCATCAAGGGGATATAACTCAAAAAGTAAGAAAGCAAGAGTTGTCATTCTTGTTCGCGACACATCATCATGACCTGTCCTACATATCTGTGAAGTATCATGAAAATATTTCAAAGGGTATTCAAGTTATGGAGCAGACACGAAATCACACCTAAAACCATCAAGGGGAAATAACTCAAAAAGTAAGAAAGCAAGAGTTGTCATTCTTGTTCGCGACACATCGTCATGACCTGCTCTACATATCTGTGAAGTATCATAAAATATTCCAAAGGATATTCACGTTACAAAGCGGACACAAATCTGCCAAAAAATCACCAAAGGGGAGATAACTCAAAAATTACAAAAGCAAGAGTTACCATTCTTGCACGCAACACATGGCCATCACCTGTTCTACATAACTGTGAAGTTTCATGAAAATATTCCAAAGGGTATTCAAGATATGGAGCGGACAAGGAAATGTTTACAGACAGACAGACTGACGGACGGACGCCAGGCTCATCGCTATATCCCCCGAACCTTTCGGTCGGGGGATCTTTCGGTCGGGGGATAAAAAGAATTCATCTATGGGTTCAG
Organism: Ctena decussata; assembly: GCA_963989385.1. Taxonomy (NCBI): domain Eukaryota; kingdom Metazoa; phylum Mollusca; class Bivalvia; order Lucinida; family Lucinidae; genus Ctena; species Ctena decussata. The sequence continues at coordinate 20,416,839 of OZ022512.1, read as the reverse complement.
GAATCATGTGTCTTTAAAAAAACTTTAACCAAAACATCCAATCAATAAAAAGACAATTTTCTAAGTCCATGACCTTGACATCAAGGTCACTGAGGGGGGTGGGGGTAGTACCATCCAAAACTTTAGACCAATATCTAACTTCAATGCAAGTATCAAAGGAATCCATCCTTGGGTTAAGGAGATATTGGGCTTTATAAAACTTTAACCAAAACATCCAGTCCAAATAAACTCCCAATTTTCTAAGTCCATGACCTTGACATCAAGGTCACTGAGTAGGGTCGGGGTGGTACCCTGTTAAACTTTAGACCAATATCTAACTACAGTGCAAGTATCAATAGAATCCATCCATGCGTGAAGGAGATATAGGTCTTTAAAAAACTTTAACCAAAACATCCAATCTGAACGCCGACGCGGACGCGGACGCGGACGCTGACGCTGACGCGGACGCGGACGCGGACGCCGACGCCGTGGTGACAACAATAGCTCTTCCTGAACTTTCGTTCAGGCGAGCTAAAAAAGGGCCAAATAACAAGTCTTGTTAAAACTGACCGTCAGAATCTGTTCTGGCTGCATCAGTCCTGACTCATTCGGTTATAAGTCGGATAATTTTCTCTTCAAAGACAATCAAAATAATTATTATTTTGGGTTATCTAAGACGGAGATTGTCGGAATTTGTTAGGAAGAAGAAAAGCTATCTAAAAGTCCTATTACACAATGCTGATTTACGTGCTTGGGGTACATTTGGAAAGAGAAAGACTCGCCTTATAGACGAATTAACAACAAGGCTGGATTTCAGTTGAAATATACATGTACATATGAGCCGCGACACGAGAAAAACAACAAAGTGGTTGTGCGCCCAGCGCAGACTCAGACTAGCCTGGGCATCCGCCCAGTCTGATCAGAGTCTTCGCTGTCCTCATGGTGCTAGCTTAGACCCTTAGCTACCCTTTAAGCGCAAAACAAAGACTCTGATTAGACTGATCAGACCACTTTGTTGGTTTTCTCGTGTCGCGGCTCATATAGTCCTCGCGATTTTACAAGAGGAGATACACAAGTTTATTTGCTTCTCTGCCCATGACAGGGCAAACGAAACCATGATTGGCGCGGTGTAGCCAGAAGTTAGTCACTCCAACTTTCCGAATTCTTCAATTTGATTCCCGCTGTACAACACAATACAGCAAAACCCTGTTACTCGATGCGACGGTGACAAATGTTGTCTGACTGTGCAGGACAGCCGAAACAAACCACTGCATCCCGTTGGAAAACAGTCAAAAAAGTACTGAACATAGGTATTTTAAAGCACTAACCCATACGATAAAAGTATGACGCGCATCAGCCAAAGGGATAAGATTATAACAATCCATCATGAGTGTCCAAGCAGGATAGGGAAATCTCACCCGAGGGGTCGGAATTTCAACCAGGGACTCGGCAAGCCTCGTCCCTGGTTGAAATTCCGGCACCTCAAAATTAGACTGAAAACTTGATATGTGGACTATTTTATCTTCCAGAGGGCGAAAACAAAATGCAACCTAGCCTCTCACGACACAAGCGTCAAGTTTGCTAGCGACGTTTTAACCGGTTTTAGTGACGTCATTAAAATTGAGTGACGTCACAAACCCATGATCTCCTATCAAACGTCATCCGACATGCTTGCGTGTCCATTTTGTTAATTTAAAATTAAAATATTAGTCAAAAATGAAAAAGTCTGGTTGCTAATATAAGAAAGATGTTGCCAGGTATAAGATTATAACAATCCATCATGAGTGTCCATGTAGGATAGGGAAATCTCACCCAAGGGGTCGGAATTTCAACCAGGGACGAGGCTTGCCGAGTCCCTGGTTGAAATTCCGACCCCGAGGGTGAGATTTACCTATCCTACATGGACTGGCTCATGATGGATTATTTTTCTCCCACTGTTAGCGGATTTTAAACCTCAAGTCGGATTAGGCTTCAGAACAGGAAAATTCTAACTTT